>CM060940.1:417796884-419208759 GCA_030765085.1 Allium cepa | reverse complement strand
AGGATAATTTATGAATGATTAATGATTAATTAATCGAGTAGTTTAATTAAGAATAAATAAAGGATTAAGGAAGTAATCAGCAGTTATTACATGGGTAATTAAATCAATTAATAGCTAAGATTATTAAATTAAATAGTTAATTAAGGTAAATAACTGAGTTAAGAGATAATTAGGTAATTGATAGTTTGAAACAAAATAAGCATGTAGTTATGACTAAATGATTAATTAAGAAATCATTAATTAAACAATCCGGAGTGAAATAAGTAATTGATTGTTAACTGGTGACTAATTAAATAGAGTTAAAAGATTAACTCTCAGGTAATTAATTCTAAATTTAATTAATTACAAATAAGACCTAAGATGACTGCTTATGGGTTGTTATGTTGAGTATCTGATGGTGATATTTATGTAATGATATTCTGTGATGTTCTGTGATATGTTATGTTATATCTATGATGCTTCTATATGTTTTATCTATGATAAATGCTATGTTAGTTCTGATGTTAAATTGAACTGTTAAGTTAAATAGACAACTTGACCCTTAAAATGGCGTTTGGATTCGATGAGACCGGGATCGGAAGAATCAAATTTGATTCTCTGAAAACCACATCGATCCAATTTAAACGTTAGGTCGTGAATTCTGAAATGAAGATCGAGTTGAAGTTTTCAGAATGCAAGGGTTATCGTCGTTGACTCTGAGGGTGATTCCAAAATGAGTGTGACGAGATAATGCCTTCGGTTTCGTTCGAACCCGGAACGAACTTGTATGGATCGAATGCTTTCAACACATCATCAGGCGGACGATGAGCATTCTAAGTTGTATGTTCTTTAAAAGGTAATCGCAACCTCAAGCCTCATCAACCGGGAATGGCTAAAACAGGGGAGATGCAGCAAGGTTAGGTGGGTCATGCCCAAGTAGGACAAGATATTTCCCCTGTCTAGATGTCCCTTTTTATTTCGGCTTAGTGGGTGGTTGGTCGCGCCAACCACGGGGTTTATCTTGTTCGGGACTGTTCAGTAAGGAATGGTTACGGCCTTGTGTTGCAGGGGATGAAGGGAGTAATCCTCGGTACGGTGATCTAGACCCCGTACTTTGACGGGCGGTACCCCAGTAGCCCTGCCATTGTTGGAAATCCATTTTCCCTACGAGACCCTACGGTTTTGATTTGTATTACCCACTTTGGTGGCTAGTAGCTGGAATTTAATCATGTAACAATTTCGGCTATTTTCTATTTACTTGAAAACCCTAGACACTATTATAATATCACTGGATTTCCTATAAAATGTTTTGGTTAGCGTAAGGTAAAAACTTACCCGTATTTATTTGTGGGGAGTCTTGCGTGATACCTTTATTTTCAAATGTTTTTCAAAAGTTAAGCAACTTTAAACTGTTTACTCATACAAGACCCATGTCTGACCCGGAGTTTATTTTTGTTTTCATAAACTCTCGGGTACCCAAATTTTTACGGGTAGTCAAGGGATTCAGTTAGCTTTGACAAATTCTATAGGAGCAATGGAGCAGGAGACTTCAGCGTTGTAGATATATATGTATAGTTCCGCTGTGTTGGTATCTCTGAGTCATATTGTTTGAGTCATATAGTTTGAGTCATATTGTATTGAGTTGTTAACTAGACAGGTGTTATAACTGTCTAGTATTGATGTATTATCTGTATAACTCTGATATATGTAAAACTTTTAAATATTTATGTGATATTATATTTTGTTCCGTTCCGCTGTGAGATTCTGATGTTGTTGTTCTTTCTTTCTCTATCTTTCTATTTTCTCATCCCTTTCTTTCTAAATGATGATACGTCTTTCTGGTAGCAGAAAGGCGGGTCGTCACAGTTGGTATCAGAGCATAGGTTGGTGATAACCTTGGCTCTGGTAGTGATTACTCACAGAATAGAGTTGTAGAACTCTAAAATGAGTTTGAGTGTATTAATAGATATGAGCGCGTACTTGTTAGTGAATATAAAATTGTTTTTATATTGTGTTGATTTATCTATTGAGTGTTTATGAATTCTGGTCGATGTGTGGGATGCCATTTCATCGGTAGGGATTCCTAAACTCTTAAACAAGATTGACCGACACAGTATTGTTTTTAAGGTAGGGTAAATGAAATAATTTTACCTAAAATTATATTTTGATATAAAAGAAATATTTTTCTGAAATAACTATATATACTTGGATATTTGATTGTTAATAGTACAATCAAATAAAATTTTAAATGTGAGTAGTTTATAATCAAATAAACTTATTTAAGAATAATTTTAAATAAAAAGGAATATAACTGAAATCTGATCAAACCAGAATTTAAGTCCCGGAAATTTGAAAGGTGTTTAAATGAATTTAAACAAAGGAATTTGGGAATTTAAAATTTTGGGAATGTTTGAAATGTTTTTCCAAGGATTTAAAGGCAATGATGGAGTATTGTTTTGGAAAGAATTTGTGAAAGTAAGTAAGCACTGAACTCACTACAATTGCTGGAAAATAATCCTGATGGTGATGGCCACATCATCAGTATTCATTTTCGAGTTTCTAAAGTGATGGGTTGCTACCAGGATATTGGTCATGATAAATTGTTTTGGCTTGTTAGGTATACAAGTTATTTTAGAAATTTCGAAGGGAAAATTTGTTTTGGTGCAAACAAGTGTTTGAAATTTGATTGTCATTTCAAATGTTTTGGAAATGAAAACCGGGCAATTGAATTCTAAGAAATCTGTTTAAATGAAAAAAATCAACTATTGAACTTATAAAGTAAAGTTGATATTAATAGGAAGAGATTGGAAAGTTTTAATCCGGGAATTAAAATTTAACTTAAGAAGATAAGAAAATATACCTGAGTTTAACCTGAGATAAGTTAAATGGAATTAAAGTTCAAAATGAACCGAATTGGATATAATATTTAAAGGTAATATGATTGTAATTGTGAGGTGGAAATTTATGCCTTAAGACAGTAAGTGCTATATATAAATAATCTGAAATTATGATTATAAGATGAAATGACCAAATGAGTAATATAAGTTGTTAAGTAGATAAATAAGTTTTGAGCTTATATATTGAGAAATAAATTTAAAGAATGGTAAGTAGCTAAATTTAACTGAAGCTGAGTTAAAATAAAATTGAATTTAAATGAACTCAGTCGAGTTATAGATAAAATTTGAATGAAATAAAATTCTTATGTAAATAAATAAATGTAAACCAAAGTAAGTATTGAATTGGATTTAAATAGAAATGGTGTGAGTTGTAAACAAATCTAATTCAAGTATAAATTGAATAACTTTATTATGAATAAATTCAATAATGAATTGTTAATGTAAATTAAAGTTTTAAAAATGGATAAAAGAATAAACCAATTAGGAAATAATTGGGATTTGATTAAAGGAAAATTGAATCAAAGATTTGAATGGAAATTGGTGAAATAGAATAAATCTAAGTTGTTAAGTGAAACAGTTTGAAGTAAATAATGACTTAAGTAAATTGTGAAATGATTGTTTAAAACATTGGTGGACGAGTTTAATAAAATGGATTGGATATCAAACTTTTGTAATGAAAGAAAATGCAATGATAGGATTGTGAATAATTTAATCGGGATGGAATCAAGTGTAAATTGAACTGGAATCAATTTAAAATTTGTTATAAAGCTTAGGAGATCATCTATTCACAATGATATTGTTAAATTGCATAAGAAAATGGGATGTTTCAAGTAAATGAGATTTGATAAAATTCTAAGAATTATTGGAAGCAAAATAAGATGATTTTGGATATGAGTTTGTATTGCTTAAATGGATTATATAAGCAAGTAAGTTGTAAATTCCTTTTAATTAAAAGGGAATGGTTTGAAAATTGATTGAAGTTAATTGTGTTGAGGATTGGAACCTTACATATGTGCTTATGGAAATATGTAATGGAGAATATGTCAAAGCTTTTCAGAATTTGAAAAATATAAAAAAAAAATTAGCAACAAACAATTTCAAATTGAAAATTTAAAGTAAACTAATAAATGAAACTAATTTAAAAATAATAATATGAATCGGTTATAAATAGATCTAGTCACTAAAAGTTCAGTATTCAAAGTTAAGAAAATTGAATTCATATGGAATTGGTAATTCAGATTTAAAGTGGAAAAATAATAATAATAAGAAGATATAAAGGCTATGGTTGTAGAGTAATAATATAAGAGTATATATAATGTTTATTTTAAGCTTAAGAATGAATGGTGAAATTCTTAAGTAAAATTGATACTGAGAAAATTATTCCAAGTAGATAGAATCAGACTAATGTGAATAAAAGAAAATTGATATAGTTGATAACCAATGGATATAAATACGTAGGATGTACGTATATTATTTTATTCGCATAACAATTTGATCCAGATTCGAGCACAGAATTTCGAGATAGTTATATCGATCCGAATTAGGATTTTTCACTCGATTTTCGATGACGAACCATGAATTTGGATTTCGATTGATTCTGGGGATTCTCTATCATAGTTGTGATTATGCAAGGAGAATGACAGTTCTGATCAAGAAACCAGTTCTGTGTCCGTACTAGAAAGTCGAATGGACGATACTAGTTCGGAAGTGAAATTGTGTGATCGAGCGAACGATCGGAGTTGATATTGCGTACGGATAGTATATGTACATCGTACGGGCTTGATTGAAAAGATATTGAATTCTGTAAGAGTCAATTAAATTTAGACAGAGTTAATACTGTAACTTTTAAAATTGAATTGCTAGAATGGATGTCTGGAATTTATTTTATATTCCATATATCTCAGGAAATTTGTTCATGATTCATCATTGATTGTTAAACCAGTAATTCAGGAAATTTGAAGTTGAGTCGAATTGAATTGTGGTCAGGAATCCAGTTTGGATTATTGATCATCGAGAGATAAACTCTTAATAGTTTTAGGGAAACTTATCCGAACTTGTGTCCGGATAGCTAGTGTTGTTTGTTAGAATAGACTGTTTGCTTGTTGTTAATATATAAATGATATGTATGTTTGAATGATTAATATAAAAAAATTTGAATTAACTGTTGTTTAAATTTCGGGGACGAAATTCTTTTAAGGGGGAAGGAATGTAACGACCCGAAATTTTGACGATATATTTTAATAAATATTTAATCTAATTTAAATTAAATATAAGCTTGTCAATGTTTAAATTGATGAGATCTTGGATATTTAACAGTTATATATGTTTGTAAAAGGAAATTTTGATTTGAAAATTTTAAATAGAATACTTCAAAACTATTAAAACAAATCTGACATGTTCAATAAAATCAAATCAAAGACTTTATATTTTTGTTATTTGATAAAATACATATGAATGCAGTTTTAGTTTTTAAATGATAAAGTTAAAACATAAACATAAATATACACCATAATTATAAAATATAAACTGTACTAAGAACATAATTATAAAATATAAGTAGAAACTAGAAATATAAATATACAAATAGAATGTTATAAAAAAATGTAAACCAGTTATAATCATATTTGTGCTTTTGTACAATTTATAGGTATAAGAAAAACATATAGATATCTTTGTACAATCAATGCTATGAAATATATATAAAGTTTATGTGTTGTGTATATGCATCAGGGAACAAAGAGTTCACTTCAAAATAATAATAAACAAAAATCTGTAGCTTGTACAAAACAAATAGGAAAAAAAAACTGAAAACATTTATTACTTGCTAGCATAAATGAAGCATAAACATTTGTTAGATATAAACAAACAAGAAAACAAAGTTTGACTTCAATATCATAAAACAAAATCTGTGTCTTGCTAGATATGTTGGCCGAAATAGATTAAATATCTTTGTACAACACAATACAATTATCAGTATACATTAAATACATGTTATCATAATTAAAAGCATGAACATTAAATAGCCTAACTTCTTGCTTAACTAGTACGTGTAGCCGAAATTTCTTGTCATAATCTTTTTCTGCAGAATTTTTCTTAACCAATAACAAGAAAGAATGACAAACAAATATGAACTGCCTAGATACAACCTAATTAGTAGCTTCTATATCAATCTATCTATATATCATCAGTTTATATATACAAACCTGAAAGCATTGTCTTGCTTTGCAATATACCTTAATTTAAAAACAGAGAAAGAAGTAAAAAAAAAGAAAAAAAAAAGAAACAGAAGACAGAAAATTTAAGAAGGTTTCAGAATATTTCTGCAGTGTCTTCTTCAACATTTCCTTGCTGTTCATATTGTTTAGTGAGTAAACTAATGTTTTTGTGAAATTTGGTTTTAAATATTTGATTCATGAATGAATTACTGTGTTGATATAATAATGCTATGTTATGTTTGTAAATCCTGGATGAACTGTAGTTGAGTTCTTCAAGTTCTTTCTAAAATCTGAGGCAAAGGAAACAGAGAATATATCATATATATTTCTTTATAAAATCATTTCCTGTAATTAATACCTGAACTAAATAAATATTGTTTATGCTAAAGGTATAGGTACTGTAAACTTACATTTACAGTAAACATTAAATAAAGGCAAAAAATTCGAATACCTCGAATCGTAAACTTGAACTTATAATTTGAAACAACATATAAAACTATGATTTTTAAGACAAACTTCATAATTTTGAGTCAACTATGCACAGAGAAATTAGTCAGTGAACCAAAATTGTATTTTCATGAAATTCTGATGATTTAAACAATTTTAGCTGTTGTAATTTAACATGAAGCTAAAACGGTGATGTGAGATCACTAGAAAAATGCTAAAATAATTTTCTAATGCAAAGGTTTTGGGTTTGAATCGAAGATAGGGTTTACTGCTTACATTTTCAAGGCTCTGTAAAACTTTTGATCTCGGCATCATAGTGAGACCGAGTTGATCGCGATTTTGAGTGAGGGTAGAAGGGTATGTGGTTGAGCTACGGCCGGAGACCCATCGCTTCCAGTGGTCGCCGTCGTTTGGTCGAAGCGATTTTGTTTTCCTGAAGTTCGTATGTGTTCGTGTTTAAGGTGAGATTTTGCCTTTCGGCTTGATCGTGGAAATGGGGGTTGGCTGTTTGGGTATGTGGGTGATTCAGGGTTTGAGGACGCCGTCGCGAGTCACCGGAGGCGTCGTGGACCACCGTGCACGTGCACGGTGGTGGAGCAGTGTCGGTTGAGTGGCTGTGAGTCGCCGCGTGCTCGTGCTCGAGATTTGTGGAGGTTGCTTCGATCGTGGCTTCGAGTCGTTCTCATGCGTGACGCCAGTAGTTATTTATAACTTAAAAGTGAAAAATATATAAAATGATAAGAAGGGGAGAAACAGGGAAGGAGAGAGGATGAATGGGTTCAAGGGGGGAAGACTCGGGGAAATTGAGTGGGAAACCCGGGGTTTTACTCGTGCATACCAAGATTTGTCTCGGGTGTAGTTGAAAAGCTTAAGCGTAACAGGACTTGGTTACTAAACTGTATGAGTTCAAGGTAAAAATTAAGTATTGTTAAAAATGTTTTCAAACTTAAATGAATATTTTAATTAGTAGTCAATTAAAGACACATGATTAGATTTAATTAACGTTTAAACATTTTTAGTTAATAAGTGTTTAGTTTTAAAGTTAATAAGAAAAGATTTTTGACTCTTATTCAATTAATTTGTAATTAAGAAGTTTAAATTAGTTAATTAAGTTAATATATGAATTGGGGTAACAAATTAAGAAATTAATTACATTAAATATAAGGTTATCTAATAATTAGGTTTGGAGTTAATATTATAATTGGTTTCAAAATTTAAGGGAAGACTTTTAAATGTTTCATTAAGTTGAACATTTAATTAGTTTAGAAAGAAATTAAAGAACAATAACTCTTAAATTATAATTAGGCATAAATTATAAATAATTGATAAATTTGTAATTGACTACTTAGGATAATTTATGAATGATTAATGATTAATTAATCGAGTAGTTTAATTAAGAATAAATAAAGGATTAAGGAAGTAATCAGCAGTTATTACATGGGTAATTAAATCAATTAATAGCTAAGATTATTAAATTAAATAGTTAATTAAGGTAAATAACCGAGTTAAGAGATAATTAGGTAATTGATAGTTTGAAACAAAATAAGCATGTAGTTATGACTAAATGATTAATTAAGAAATCATTAATTAAACAATCCGGAGTGAAATAAGTAATTGATTGTTAACTGATGACTAATTAAATAGAGTTAAAAGATTAACTCTCAGGTAATTAATTCTAAATTGAATTAATTACAAATAAGACCTAAGATGACTGCTTATGGGTTGTTATGTTGAGTATCTGATGGTGATATTTATGTAATGATATTCTGTGATGTTCTGTGATATGTTATGTTATATCTATGATGCTTCTATATGTTTTATCTATGATAAATGCTATGTTAGTTCTGATATTAAATTGAACTGTTAAGTTAAATAGACAACTTGCCCCTTAAAATGGCGTTTGGATTCGATGAGACCGGGATCGGAAGAATCAAATTTGATTCTCTGAAAACCACATCGATCCAATTTAAACGTTAGGTCGTGAATTCTGAAATGAAGATCGAGTTGAAGTTTTCAGAATGCAAGGGTTATCGTCGTTGACTCTGAGGGTGATTCCAAAATGAGTGTGACGAGATAATGCCTTCAGTTTCGTTCGAACCCGGAACGAACTTGTATGGATCGAATGCTTTCAACACATCGTCAGGCGGACGATGAGCATTCTAAGTTGTATGTTCTTTAAAAGGTAATCGCAACCTCAAGCCTCATCAACCGAGAATGGCTAAAACAGGGGAGATGCAGCAAGGTTAGGTGGGTCATGCCCAAGCAGGACAAGATATTTCCCCTGTTTGGATGTCCCTTTTTATTTCGGCTTAGTGGGTGGTTGGTCGCGCCAACCACGGGGTTTATCTTGTTCGGGACTGTTCAGTAAGGAATGGTTCCGGCCTTATGTTGCAGGGGATGAAGGGAGTAATCCTCGGTACGGTGATCTAGGCCCCGTACTGTGACGGGCGGTACCCCAGTAGCCCTGCCATTGTTGGAAATCCATTTTCCCTACGAGACCCTACGGTTTTGATTTGTATTACCCACTTTGGTGGCTAGTAGCTGGAATTTAATCATGTAACAATTTCGGCTATTTTCTATTTACTTGAAAACCCTAGACACTATTATAATATCACTGGATTTCCTATAAAATGTTTTGGTTAGCGTAAGGTAAAAACTTACCCGTATTTATTTGTGGGGAGTCTTACGTGATACCTTTATTTTCAAATGTTTTTCAAAAGTTAAGCAACTTTAAACTGTTTACTCATACCAGACCCATGTCTGACCCGGAGTTTATTTTTGTTTTCATAAACTCTCGGGTACCCAAATTTTTACGGGTAGTCAAGGGATTCAGGTTAGCTTTGACAAATTCTGGAGGAGCAATGGAGCAGGAGACTTCAGCGTTGTAGATATATATGTATAGTTCCGCTGTGTTGGTATCTCTGAGTCATATTGTTTGAGTCATATCGTTTGAGTCATATCGTTTGAGTCATATTGTATTGAGTTGTATTAACTAGAAAGGTGTTATAACTGTCTAGTATTGATGTATTATCTGTATAACTCTGATATATGTAAAACTTTCAAATATTTATGTGATATTATATTTTGTTCCGTTCCGCTGTGAGATTCTGATGTTGTTGTTCTTTCTTTCTCCATCTTTCTATTTTCTCATCCCTTTCTTTCTAACTGATGATACGTCTTTCTGGTAGCAGAAAGGCGGGTCGTCACACTAACGTCCACATGCACTCCATAACATTGCAGTACACTTGTCATGTGTCCTTTAATACTTAAATTTAAATTGTTTTCATTTTCCTTGTAGGTACCATAGGGAGAAATAAACATATGTTCCATTATTTGCAAAATATGGCGCACCATACTCAAAGGCCTCGATCAGGCTCGTATCACTAGAGTAGCGGTCGTTAGTACGAACCTAGTTACTATTCCAGTCGAGATTAAGACTGCCATGATATGGGTGATAAGGACCACTCTTCGCATGATTCTACTTCCAAGAATCGATCTAGATCTAGGTTCCCTCCTCCAAAAGGTCCAGACAGGTAGCCGAATCAGTGCGATGATATCCCTTCGGCCGACATTTCACAAGGTCCACCCTCTGCTTAGTCCCTACACATCCGATTATATCATCATATTTTGGACGATCTTATGACCATAGATGTTATAGTGGTTTTGAAGCTCCTCAGCACAGATCGGGCAAAGGGAGCACCGTTACTCAAGTCGTTACTGAAGAACAATAGGTTGATAATTCTGCCTGCATGGCTTAGCTTAGAGAATAATTCCCAAATGTTTGCTTCAATAGGTTTATGTTTATACCCAACCTGAAGAGGGTTGCTAAGAAGGTCCAATAAACGAAATTGGTTGCATGGACGATATTCATAAGCAGTACAATGAATGGATGAGAGCGACACAGAGGATCTCCAATATCTCTAGAGAGAGGCAGCAGGAAATTGAAAAGCTGAACTGCCAAGAAGTATAAAGCATACAGATCATTTCCGCTCTTGATGCTGAGTAGATGCCTTAAAGAAATCTTAAGCAGAGGCCAAGAAAAGAGCCGAAGAAGCCACCAAAGCACTCAAAATGGAGAAATCTAAACACTTGATGAGGTTGAGTAGTTGCACTATCGAAATCGAGCTGGTGATCGAGAGAGACACCGCCCAAAGAAGTGAAGTTGAATTAAAGACCAAGTTTGAGCATGAGATAGAGCAGAAAGATGAAGTGTAGAAAATTTGCCAGTGGGCTTGTGATAAACTGGTAATGGTTAGACTTGAGAAGGATGCAGCCGTAGAGAAGGCTAGAGATTATTGATGCACTCGTAAAGAGAGAAGTAGAGGCTGCAAAGAAACAAACCAGGGAGGAGGTTATGGAAGAGCTAGATCTGTTGTTTATCTCTTATAACACTAATGTCTTGAAGTTTAGAAATTTAGAATGGCTTTTAGGTGATTACCCCTACCATCTTCCCCGCACTTAGGAACAGATAGTTGAAGATGAGAAGGGAGATCTTGGGGCCGAAGAGATTGATCTGATGCAACTGGCAAAAGAAGTCTTGAGGGGTGATGCACCCAGAATTTTACATGTGGGCTTACTCTTGATCCAAGAGGAACCTACCGTAGCTGATCAACAAGAGATGGGCAAGGGTTCCAAATTCATGCAACATGATTCTATGCTTGATTAAAATCCAGGGGCCCAAGCCGTCTATGGAATCCTCTGCCGACACTGGTTATAACCCAGAGGAACTGTTGCTTTAGAAATTCACCTGCCTTACTTCCATCTTAGAAGGAGCATTCGGCGGTGCTCCGGCTTAGGTGGAAGTTCAAACTGAAGATAGTATTTAGTTGACTTCTCTCGTTTTTCAAAAAGTCGATGTATCTCCGGTCTACATCTCTAACTTCTCTCAATGTATTTCTTTAACTTCGGATCCACTATTATTGCTCCACTTCCTCCCCAGGCTCTCGACCAAGATCACAAATCCTGGAATGGAGTTTGCAGACGCAACAACTTTGGCAACAGCTCGTAACATTTCGGATGATGGAGTTTAAGATTTTGATGAGCATTCTACGGACACTTTGTTGAAGGAAGGAGGTGATTTGAATGAGAGGACTCAAGTTAACGATGATTTTTTTTACTACGGTTTCCTATTCCTCATTGGGACCTTTCAAGCGTGAGATTGAGCAGAAAATGAGCCAGATGTTCTTCTTACAACAGAGATCAAATAAGAAAAGCTGGAAGTCGTTCCTCCTCCCATATCTATAGTTCTGTCAGGGGATACCATTTTTGCCCCTGTTCACATCTCTCCACCCGGGGGCATTTAGAATTTCCTGGGAATGTCCTCTTTAAGCATCCTGAATTCCGCTCCTCATCTTGGGACTAGAGCGCACATCTGCGGTATCAACCCAGAGCACTCCACTTAAGGGTAAAGGTAGTGGTAAAAGAGGAGTGAAAAGAACAGGAGAAAGTTCGAGCAATATTTCTCCTAGTTCCAAGAAGAAGAAATAGAATTCGTCAAAGAAGAAGTAACCCTAGGTTTGCACTTCTTTATAGCTCAAAACAACAGCAGTCTCCCTTTTTTAGTTTGTTGAACATAAACTTGTACTTAGCCTTCAAGTTTAGTATGTAAATATATGTTCTTTTGTTTCTGTTCAACTTTAGTGTAAATTTGTTTAAGTGTTCGAGCTATTAAATTTTCCATTAAATGTACTTGTAATTCGTTGCTCGTCGTTTAAGTTGTAATGTCATTCAATCACCTATTACTTCAGGCGTCCACCAGATAATTTCATCTCAAGCCTCCTCTCGGTCCCCTAAGTCATATGAAATTCAAGGTGTTATCCACAGTGCTATGCCACTGTGTTTAGTGGTTAAGCATTATATTCCTGCCCCCAGTTTTAGGTTGGCAAAGTTAGCTTGTGGGAGGTTGGATCCTATCCATGATGAGCTTATACTCCTTTTGTCAAATTCAGGTTAGAATTAGAGAATGAATGTTCAAGTCTCACTCATCCACATTTTTATACTCTTATCCACACTCCAGATATCAGAATTAGTTGATTGGTAGTCTATCACCCCCATTTGATACTTATACTTTGGCCTGTCGGATCGTAGACGAGAGTTAATGGGTGAACGGTCGAGTCATGTTCACTTTGTTTAATTCGATTGTGGACCTAAGAGCATAGCTGGCGACGAATTTTAGATACTTGTAGATTTATATTAGGTGTATGCAGACGTAAGCCGGTCGCACATCATAACTATTATATCATGCACAAGTAGTTCACAGATGTGGAAGAAATCTTTAATTCTTTTGCCAACTGAAAAGAAGCCATAGAATCTATGTTATTATATGGCTTAGAGCCTAAATGCAAAAGAAAATGCTGGAAGAAATACAGCTAAACGAAATAAAACTAAGTGAAATAGCATCGTAGATGCTCGCTATTCCATGCACTTGGGAGTGCAATGCCATCAACGGCCGTCTCCAATCTTTTGATCGATGACATATGGTTCGTCCCATTTCGAACCCATGTGGCTAGGGATAAGGAAAACCTGTTTCAAGACAAGATTGCCAATTTTAAAGATCCAAGTTTAGACTTTAGTATTGCAGTATCGGGCAACTCAATGTCGATATGCAGCTGCCCTCAAATAAGCTTCTTCACGCTTCTAATTGACCATGTTTAGAGATTCCAGAAGGAGATCCCGGTTATTTTTAGGATCATAGTAAGTCACTCGATGGAAAGAGACTTCTAATTCTATAGGAACCGCGAATTCGAAGCCGTATGCAATGACAAATGAAATATGGCCATTCATGAACCTGTGGGTGGTTTGGTATGCCCATAATGGGGAGTTCGTTGAACATTTGCCTCTGACCTTCTACGAACGCTTCTTCAAAATGGACTTTATGATTTATTAACAGCTTCGACCTGTCCATTAGCTTAAGGGTGAGCAACTACCATAAATTTGTTTCTCAATGTGATGCCAACGACAGAAGTCTTTAAATTCAAAACTGTCGAATTGGGTCCCGCTATCAGTTATGATCGTTAGAAGGAGACCAGAATTACAGATGATGTTTTGAACAACAAAGTTGATTAATTTCTTTGTTGGGATCATGCCCAAAGGTTCAGCCTCAGCCCATTAGTGAAGTAATCAACTGCTATGATATCATACTTTGCCCCACCTTTAGAAATCGGCAAGGAGCAGATGACGTCAATACACCAAGTAAAAAATGACCATAGAATGACCATTTGAGTAATTTCTATCACTGGGGCTCTTGGAATTTTCACAAACATCTGGCACTTGTCACATCGCTTGGCATAATCAACTGCGTCTCAATTGACTATTGGCCAATAATACCCTTAGCGTAGTATTTTCTAAGCTAGGGTTTGCCCCCCGATGTGATCGCCGTATTCTCCTTCATGGACTTCCCATAATACTTAATTTCATCATGGGCGATACATCGAAGTAAGGGTATAAAGAAACCCTTTCTATACATAATTCCTTCTTATTGATGTAGCACGAAGCTTTGTGGAGGATCTGCTATTTTTCATTCCTCCATTCGGGAAGGATTCCCCATTGTAGATAGTCTTTTATACGAGTCATCCTTGACTCCTTTTCTGTCCCCATCTCTAAGACCCAGTTGATCACCATCTGGTCAATGCTTAGAGCATTAAGCACTTCAAATTGGACCAAACCCATTAGCAGTGCATCCCCAGAACCGGATAGCTTGGCCAGCGATTTAGCTTTCTCATTCTGTTCTCTAGGGATGTGTGTAATGGTGTAGTACTCGAAGTTGGTCGATAGATCTTGGACCCGGTCGAGATAAGGAGCAAGTCGCTTCCCCTTGGCCTAATAATCTCCCATGACATGGCATACTTGTAATTGGGAATCACAAAAGATTTGTAAAGTTTCCCTCCTAATTCTCTTGAAATTTTGAGTCTAGCAACCAAGGCTTCATACCCGGTTTCTTTATTCGTTGTAGGGAAGCCGAATTTCAGAGCGTAACAGATCGATCATTCCTCGGGAGTCACTAACATGACTCCAATGCCAGAACAAGGCTCATTGGATGCTCCATCCATGTACATCTTCCATCAGATGGTCGGTTCTCCGCTGCTCTCCTAAGATTCATCTGGCGTAGTGAATTCAGCTATATAGTCCGTCAATGCCTGTCCATGGATAGCTTTCCAATAGAGATAAATGATATCGAATTTGCTCAATTCAATGTTCAACTCGAGAAAACTTCCAAATGTCTCAGGTCGTTCTAGGAACTATCGTAACGGTTGGTCGGTGTGGACATTGACGGGGTAAGCCTAGAAGTAAGGGTGGAGCTTTCGCGATGCAATCAACAAGCAGTAGGTGAGCTTTTCCAACTTCAGGTAGTTTCTCTCAACACCTGTCAATCGCTAGCTAACATAATATACTGGCCTCTGGATCCGATTTTCTTTATGTAACAGTGCAGCACTTATGGCGTGTATCAACACCGCTAAGTAGATGTACAAGTATTCTTGATCCAACGGCTTGGATAGAATGGGAAGTCTCTCTAAGTGATCTACCAGAGCGTGAAATGTGTCAATACGGTCCTACGTCCATTCAAAGTTCCTCTTCCCTCTCCTAATAAAATTGAAGAAAGGAATACACTTGTCGGTGGCCCTAGAGATGAATTTTCTTAAGGCGGCGACCTTTCCATTGGGGCTCTATACCTGCTTAATCGTCTTCGGCGCGTGGATGTTTCGAATTGCTTGAAACTTCTTGGGATTTGCCTTGATTCGGTGAGAATTAATGATGAAACCCAGAAATTTCCCTGACACAACGCCGAAAGACAATTTCAAGGAATTAAGTTTCATTCCATATTTTTGGAGAACACTAAACATCTTTGTCAAGTCTCGATGTGGACGTTTGATCGCCGTGACTTCACGAGCCTCTCGTCTACATATACTTCCATCGATTATTGGATCTGCTCTTTCAACATCTGGTTGACCAGTCTTTGCTAAGTAGCTCCAACATTCTTTAGTCCGAACGACACCCAATATAGCAATACGGTCCTAGATTGGTAATAAAACTAGTATGCTCCTGGGTGGGGGACGTGTGACGGGATTTGGTTGTATCCGGAGTATGTGTCCATAAATGAAAGTAATTCATGTCTAGCGGTCGAGTCCACCATCTGATCGATCCTTGGAAGTGGAAAGCTGTCCTTCAGGCATGCCTTGTTCAGATCTAAGTAGTCAATACATGTCTACGCTTCTCATTTGCTTCCCCTTAAGAACATGATTAGATACCCATTTTCGGTAGAGGGTATCGCAGATAAACCCGTTGCTCTTGAGCCTATCCACCTCCTCTTTAAGTGCAGCAGATCTCTCGAAATCCATGCCACGTCGTTTTTGTTTCACCAGGACATGCCTCGGGTCGTTATTCAATGCATGGCTCATAATGGTCAGTGAGATCCCATACATATTAGATTGTGTCCAAGCAAACACATCAAAATTTGCTCGAATAAAACCAGCTAACTCCTTCACTACCACTGGAATGAGTTGTGATCCGATCTTCAGGATCCGTGAGGAGTCCTCATGACTGACCGTGATGTCGATTGTCAACTCAGCGAGTGCAGCCTTGGATTCATTGGGCTCTTCTTCTTCGTCTCTCGGATCTATATCTTTATAGAACCGACTATGACGCCTGAGACAAGCTGCGGACGTTGATTACTAAGCCTTATTGATTTTTACGCAGAGAGACTTCTCCATACCTTTTCCCTTCTCCTTTTGCTTTGCATCCCTCAACTCAGCCATATAAGAGGTATGTTCAGTCACTTGGTCTCTATGAACAACACCCACACCTTTTTCTGTTGGGAATTTTAGTGTCAAGCACTAAGGACAAAAGCTGCCCTAAATTCAGCAAGGGTCGGTCGACCCAAAAAGGCATTGTATGGAGAGTCTATATCCAACACAACAAATGGCAGCATCTGCGATCTCCTACGGCTTCTGTCCTCTAACTCCACCGGTAGCTTGACGTAATCTACCACTTCGATAGTGACAAAGTTAAAGTCGTAAATGCGGAATTTTCACGGTTTCAGGTCTTTGGCTTCTATTCTCATCTAGTCGTAAGCCTTCTTAAATTTAATGTTTACATAACTGCTATAATCAATCAAAATCTTCCTCACTAAGGTGGGGTCAATCATGGCCGAGATCACCACTGGGTCAATCATAGAGGCCTCTACCTTACCAGCATCTCTACTTCAAAATACCATGTCATCCGTCATAGTACGTTGCTATTTGGCCGGAGCACTGTCCTACGTATTTTAATGACATTCAAAATCAACATGCCTGACCACGTTTGCATAATGCTCCTTTTCATGCCAGCTTTTGTTGATTGGATGCAGTCCTCCAATTATGGTATTGATAACTTGTCTTCCTCCGATCTGCCTAGATTCCTCAGCACTAGGCGGAGCTTGTCCTCGATTAGGGTCGGATGTCCCCTGCCCGCCATCCTATGGGGCTTTAACAAATTGTTGCAATTTTCTCTCATGAATTAACTTCTCAATGGTATCATGTAAGTGACGACATTCGTCCGTAATGTGACCATAGGTGTCATAAAACCTACAGTACTTCCCTGTCTGTTTTTGCTTCTTCGTCGACTCTCTCGAAGGCGGTTTTTCAGTATTGCATGGTATTACAAGTCGATAGATAGATGTTCTCTTGCAATGTGTTCAAAGGCGTATATGTGTCGTACATAGGGATCCTTGGCCTCCCTCTACCAAAATCCCGTTTTCGATCGCGGTTTCTGTCACCACATTTTTTATGCTCATTCAGTTTATTCTGAACATTAATTTGAACTTTCCCAGAATTATCACCATACTGTTTTACTACTACATTATTTTGTACTCCCTCGGCTCTTGGGCCTGAAACATCCCTCTTTCTAGTTTGCTTTGCCTCTTTCTTTCTCAAAAACCAAGCTGTCGTTGAAAATAAAAGATCTACAATAGAAAGAGGCTTTCCTACTAAACAATCAACAATTTCGAAATCGGGGTCGACTCCCCTAGTCAGTGTCATAAGTGTTGCATCCTCATTTGGATTACCGATTTTTGTAACTACTGCATAGAACCTTTCTAGGTAATCTTTAAGCGACTCCCTCGGTGCCTGAACCAAGTTGGAGAGAGACATAACATCTTTGGGGCGAGGTGCATGCATGTGAAACTGCTCCATAAACTTTGTTGCTAACACATTAAATGAAGAAATAGACCGCGGTGATAACTTAGTGAACTACATGGTCGTAACTCCCTCTAGAAAAATAGGGAAACATCTGCACTTGACTGCATCATTGGCTTTAGCGGAGTCCATAAGCCATTCTACCTCATAAGATGCTACCTGTGGTTAATTTTTCCCATGTAAGCAGGCATCAAATTCATATTAAACCTCTGCGGATACTCTGCATGTAGAATATTATTGGTGAATGGAGTGTAGCTCTTGGATAGTCTTCAATCATCATTGGTTAAGCCCTGATAAGCTGCCTCACCATGGCTGTTAAGTCCAATGTTCGAAGAATTGGTGTCAATTGGTGGTCATGTTCCACCTCACATGAATATCCTTGTCTATGTCTATGGGCAATACCATATTTCCTTGGCTCCTTTTTCTCATAATCCATCTCTTAAGCAGTGGTCCTACCATCATCTCGTGGTTGTGGTTCAACTACACTCACCTGAGCTCCAGCACACTGATTAATTACATCACCTCTGGAGTAGGCCTCTCTAACTGGTTGGTGATTCCCTCCATGGGAGGAGGGATCAGGGCAGATCAGTGCCAGTCGCTGGTGGGGCCATTTGGTTCTATCCCGATGTTCCAGTGTTGTACACATCAATTTAGTGGCATCTACTTTGGTGATAATGATGAAGAGGAATTCTTTGATCCTGAGTACGGAGTAGGCTCGATCCTTATCTTGCTACACTTATCCTTCAACTGGTTCATCACGATAATATTGGCCTATATCTATTGGTTAAGTTGCTAATGGTTGTCCATCAGTTCCTTCATCAAGTTCTGGAAAACAAGCTCTGGTGATGAATTCATCTAGGTTCTGGGTTTCTGTAGCTACTGATTGAACATTTTAATCAACTTGCTGACCACTAGCTTCTTCATTTCCTTCAACAACACAGGAAGTAGACCTAGTTCCTTTGATTATGGCCATTAGTTTTCTTTAGATCTCCTTCAAATCTGAGTTGAAATAAAAATTTGTTAGTAGAAAACTAGATCTATCTTGCGGATATGGGAATCCACAAGTAAATGATATGCAATCAAACCTGAATTCAATTCTCAGTGAAAGCACCAAAATGTTTGCACCAAAAGTTGGCACAAACACCCAAAATATATTTTATAGAGAAATAAATGAAGAAATTCTAATGAGAATAGAGGAAACAAGCGATTATATAACAGAAAATAAGCAATAACAAGAACACGATAATTTATAGTGGTTTGGCATTGAAAGCCTACGTCTACTTTGATGAAATTACTTTATAAATGACATTGAATTATAAGTACAAGTGGAATTAGATCAAAAACCATGAATACAATGAGAAGCGATTAACAACATAAAAAAGGCCTAAAGTGAACCATGAAGCTTGCATTTCTAAGGGGAGACGGTCGAATACCTTCCTGAAAAATTGCCAGTGGAATCTCCAGATGCAGACGAGTTCATAAGAGCGATCGTCATGCCTAAATCTCTTAGTTTTGCTTAATCTCTACTTCAGATTGTAGTCTGTGCTTGATCTCTGGACCCATGATCGACTCAATAAGCTACTGGCCTTGATGATAGTTGAGTCTAACTTGTCTAACTAGTCTTAATATAGCCAGGCCAAAAGGCCGAGTAATAGCTAGGGTGATGCTTCTAATAACTTTGGCTCTAATGAAGCTGCTAATTTTCCTTAAGGCGACGACAACGAGATTTAATTATGTCCACTCTATTCTATTAAGATTTATTCCTATTCAAGCCAAGTTTTATACCTTACAATGCCGATGTTTTATGAAGTGTAACATCTCTATTATCGACCTTATGGCCTTATGTTTTAAAAGTTAAAGGCTTTAACATATTTAAAAGGGTGAAGACCCTCCTCGGCTATATCCTTGCCACGTTTATCAGTATAAAGGTTTTATGTTGTTTTGGCCTTATGGCCTATGTTTTGAGGGAGAAGGCTCTAATCAACCTGTTGTTTGTTGTGTTTTATCAATATAAAGACTTTATATTATTTTGACTCTATAGCATATGGTTTTGTAAGGCAGTGACCTTAAACGACTTTGAGCTTCGTCATAATTACTTTATGAAAGCATATATCATGGCATAATTATTTGAATAAAGTAAAGGGCTATATCTTCCTTATTTTGAAAGTATAATTTCAAGGGTTAAATCATTTATAAAGAAGTGTGTTTTGAAGTAAATAGAAAAAGGTATTTAGCCTAGCATTTTACTACAGATTTATTACTCTTAACACTTTTGGATAGATTATGGTAGGATGAATTAACTAAGAGATTAGAAAACTAGAAGGGACTGGTGCAAGGTAGCACCCTATAATTTAGCTATTAGCCCATAGCGTATATAAGTCTAAAATTCCAATGTGTGTGGATTTGTCAAAGGTAGGACAAAAAAGTAGTTTTATGCATAGAAAGGAATATATAAAAATAAAATATGTTATTGGTTGGCCTGCAAAACCTTTAGGTTTATAGTAAGCATAGCAAAACTACGAGATTAACAAATAGTCGGGTAAACACTATAATAAGTGTATTTGGATAGACCATCCATTTTTCTTCTAACATTCAGTTAGAAAATTTAGTGGCCCAAGTTAGCCTGTAGGTTGGTAGTTGCTCGGTGAAAACTAAACATTGGAATGGATAGACCACTAATGATGGATAGTCATGATACCTATGTAGCATGCATGCACTTATGTTATATTGTTTATTTTAACCGGTTTGGTTATGGACTTTGATTTGCAAAGTATATATTTTAAAAAGGGAAATTAGTAGGGGAAAACCCATTCCGCTCAACAGCATGGTATCACGTAATATCTATGAAACTGAGATGACATATTATTATTCACACCAAGCTTTTTTGTTTGATTTGAAATTTATGTTTCCCCCTTAAACTCTCGAGTACTTAAAATTTGATTTGAGTAAGTCGAAAATAAGGGCTTTACAGGTTTAGTAGGCTTTGACGAATAAAGCTTTCGGAGACGTGCAGGAGGTAATGCTAGCTATATAGAAGTCTATTTATTACTATTTTTTGTTGTGCTATGTCATTTGTTGTATGAACGTGTTGACAGTAGATGTATTTATCTATTTAGTAACTCTGATCAAGCAAGGGGCATCTTCTTAGAGTATTTTGTAATAATTATATTTTATCTACCTAGGCAATGTTTGGGAGTATGTGACGAATATGAACTATTATCTCTGAAATGAAATGCGAAATTTTACTTTGAAATTGCATTTAAAATTATTTCGTATTCTTGTGGTTCCGTTATTATAGTACCATTAACATGACTGCATTCTGTCATTAGAAATTAATACTAAAGATGACTACACCATTTGCAGCACTTAGTTTCGAGCCTGAAAATAGGGTATGTTACAACATGGTACCAGAGCATAGGTTTATGTAAAACTATAAAATTTCGAATATTAAAAAGAGTTTTGGAAAACATAATCCTAATGAATCAGAAAATAAGATCGAGGTATGGGATAATGTTATAGTAACATACTTATAATTGCCAATGTAATTATACACTTTATCTCCATTCTCCCTCTCTCTTAGACCCTTCTTCTGTATCTTATTAAGGTTTGAATGCGGATTTAAGGAAGTAAGATATGGAGGTAGGAAACAGAAGAGTGAATCTTGGTAGAGGAAGCACCACTACCAACGGAAATGTCAGACCCAACACTACAAATAGCTACTAATGTAAGTTTCGAAACACCACCAATTGATATGAGAGAAATGCATCAGTTCTTTGTCAATGTAATACAAGCAGGAGCAGTTGCTGGATTAGTTGGTGGAAATGCTGGAGGCGCTTATCATGAAATTCCAGTTATCAACAATTATGTTGTTTGAGTAGAGACTACGCAAGACTTAGAGGGAAGCCATTTATTGGAATGGAAGATGCAATTGAAGTGGATAATTGGTTGCTTCATTGTGAAAATATTTTCGTTGATCTTGGTTTGAATGACAAACAGAAGAGGAGACTGGCATCTAGGCAATTGCATGAAGCTGCATTGTACTAGTGGAACAGTATGACTATTGGGGTAGGAGTGGCAACTTTGACTTAGGTAGAGTTTATGAGAAGGTTTAAAGAAAGGTTTATGTCTGAGATCGCTAATTCAACTCTATTGAGGAAGTTTGTTGAGTTGGTGCAAGATGATATGACAGTGCTTGAGTATGCAACCAGATTTGAGGAGTTGTCAAGATATGAGTATGCTACCGTTGACACGGTTATCAAAAGGAATGATAAGTTCATCTAGGGACTGAAACCTGAGCCTGCTAGGGCAACTTGCCATATATCAGGGATCCATGTGACATAGTGGTAGAGATGGCTTTGTGAAATGAAGAGATGCTTGCTTTTTAAGTAATAACAAGCCAGCAGAGAGTCGGAGTAGATAGAATTGAAAGAGAAGGTTTTACCAAAAGAAGGAAGCTCAGAAGGGTGGAGCTGCCAAGAAAGGAATGTCTGAGGTTGAGTGCTACAAGGGTGACAAGAAGGGACATTATGCTTATGAGTGTCGAACTGGCAAGGGAAAGGAAGTTGTTAGAAAGAAAAATATTATGTGCTTTAACTGTGACAATGTGGGACATTACAAGAACAAATGTCCAGAAGTGGTCAAGGCAGAAAAAGGAGAAGTATTTGCTTTGGAGCCAACTACCTCGAGATAAACAGCCGAGGAGAAAGGAAAAGTTATGATGGAAGGTACACTTCTGATTCATGGTATACCTATTAGAGTACTATCTGATATTGGTGCATCACATTCTTTTATATCTTATTGTTTGGTAGATAAGCTTAACCTATAACCTACATACCTAATTGCTTCCTTTAGGGTTGCGAATCTGATCAGAAGATATACAACTCTAAGGATGGGACATAATAATTTAGAGTTTGCGTTATTAGGTCATGTATTTGCTTGTACTTTGCATATATTTGATTTCGTATGTCTTTGGATTATTTTTAGTATGGACCGGTCAAGTAAATATGATGCTAGGACATTTTCCCATGATAGTAAAATATTACTAAGACATCCTAATAGTAACGACCGAATTATGTACTCAGTAGAGAATCCAAATTTTGATGTAAGTGCTTTATTGGGTGTAATAGAGGAGGAGGATGAGTTGAGTCGAATTTACGTGGTAAGAGCATTTACAAATGTTTTTGTGCCTATTAAAAGACTACCGCTGAAACGAGCTACTGCAAATAGATCTTTTACCTGGAGCAGCACCTATAAGTAGATCACCTGGCAGTATGACACATACTAAGATGAAGTAGTTAAAAGTACAACTAGTGGATTAGAAGGAAAGAATTTTATTAGACCAAGCAGTTCAGCTTGGGGAGTGGTCATGGTGTTTGTGAAGAAACTGGATGGTTCGTTAAGATTGTATATCGATTATTATAAGTTGAATGAAAAGGCAATGAAGAGCCGATATCCCCTGCCGAGAATCAACGATTTATTTGATCAGTTGAGTGGAGCTGAAGTGTTTTTCCAGTTGGATTTGACGATAGGGTTCCATCAATTGAGAGTGATGGAGGATAGTATTTCATTTACAGCATTTAGAATAAGATATGGTTCATACGATTGGTTAGTAATGCCATTCGGATTGACGAATGCACCTTCTTTCTTCATAGACTTAATGAACCGGATTTTCCAAGCCTATCTGGATAGGTTTGCATTAGTGTTTATAGACGACATTTGATATATTCTAAGGATGAAAGAAATCATGAGATTCATCTTTGAATAGTTCTTGAAATGCTGAGGCAGCATCAGCTAAAAGCGAAGTTTTTCAAAATGTCATTTTTGGAAGAAAGAGGTGAAGTTTCTTAGTCATGTAGTCTCAGAGTCAGGTTGTACATGGATCCAGCTAAGATAGAAGCTGTAAATAATTGGAAGAGACTCGAGATAGTTATTGAGATAAAGAGTTTTCTTGGATTAGCTGCCTACTACCGGACATTCATCAAGAATTTATATCGTATAGTAGCATAGATGGCTAAACTAACAACAAAGGACATGAAGTATGTTTGGGCCGATAAATGTGAGGTGCCATTCCAAAAGCTGAAACATTTATTGACCAACGTGCCGATGTCATTTGTTCTAGATGGAAATCAAGATTTGTTGGTGTATACTGATGCGTGTGGAATGGGAATATGAGAGGTATTAGTGCGTAAAGTGATTGCCTATGCTTCGGAACAACTCAACTGTATGAAGTTAGATATCCGACTCATAACTTGAGTTGGCTGTCATAATATTTGCTTTAAAGGTGTGGAGACAGTATCTTTTGAAAGAATGATTCGAGTTGTATATGGATCACAAGTCGCTGAGATACTTATTCTCTCGGAAGGAGGTAAATATGAGAAACTAGAGGCGGTTGGAGTTTTCAGCTGCTTATGATTTTGGAATTAAGTACATACCGGGGAAAGAAAATAAAGTTGCAGACGAACTTAGCAGGAAACATCAAAATGTAGTGTTAGCTATGTTGGCAAAGTGGAAGGATATAGAAACATTGACTACTTGTACTGTGCAGTTAAGATCAACTGCCAGTTCAAGTCAGAATATCGACTGTTATCTTGTTTGGAAGTTTAACCAATATTAATCGACATAATTACTTCTAAGTAAAGAACAGATCCATTGCTAGCTGAAATATTTAAAAGATTGGAAGGTGGAACTGATATTGATGACTTGAAGGATTTTTATCTTGACCAAAATGGATGGTTGAGAAAGAAGGGACGATTGTGTGCTCCTGATGTTGGTCACCTAAGGAAAGAAGTTCTTAGGAAATGTCATCGATTGAAGTTTTCTATTCACCCAGGAGGAACTAAAATGTATCAGGATATAAAGACAAGTTTCTGTTAGGAACTGAGTTGATGATGTTTTGATGACAACAACCTTATATAGTTATTATACTTTACTTTATAAAATATATACTAACATTTCCATATATATATATCTCTGTGTGTGTGTGTATGTATATAGGAAGTATATGCAGGTATCATCGAAGACTGATCAGTATAAAGACTCAAGCATCAAGATGAAGATTAGAGATTCAAGATTCAAGACTATAGAGAATCAAGATTTCAAGATCTCAAGATAAGTGTCTAGTATTTTGTTAAAACTTCATAATAGCACTCTCATCTTTCTTCTAATTTTCTTTTGGGATGGATCCCAATTTCTATCAAAACCAGTGACTTACAAACCCACGACAAGTAGCTTACAAACCTACGACAAGTGGCTTACAAACCTACGAAAATCAAAATCATTTAAACTACTTTGTACAAGTTCTCGAGTCCTATGGAGGAGCTCTGTAGGAAGGTTCTTGCAATTTCAGTTTGAATAGATTTTTCAAAATGTTTTTAAATCTGTTTTCAAAATGTTTTAGCTTTCAAAATCATGTTTTCAAAAATATTTTCAAACTTTGTTTTAGCCTTGAAATATTCCTCTATTCTGATTTTAAAAACTTCTATTTTTAAAACATCAAAACTTATTCTGATTTTAAATATTACTTATATAATTGACGGTCTATATCAATTATATATATATATATATATATATTTAAAATAATGTTTTATATTCATTATCTATCTCAAAATATTATTTAAACACTTTACTTTGCTTCAGAGAAGTTTCAACTTGTTTTAAATTCAATTGTCTTTACAAAACAACATCTCTATAATTTTGAACTAAGGGATGTCGACATAAGGGGATACCCCATGTCGACATGATGACAGTTGGATTCAAAATTCAATTTTCAAAAGAAGTGTCCATTCGTTCAAAAACCTTTCGCCAATGGTTATGACTGTTGTGCATCTATATAAAGGCTTCCAAAAGGGATTTTTTTAACAACTACTTTCTTATTTTCTTCACTCTTTCTTCTCCACCATTCCATATACATAAAACTTCATATTTTCAAGATCGTGCCATCATTCTGCCAAATTCTCAATAGGAAATCATTTAGATACTCTCTCTATTTGATTCTCCATCATTCTACTAAAGATCAAAGTGCTATTCAGAGTTATAGGATCAATTTGTATTCAGAAAGTCCATAGAGTCTATCCATTCAAAAGGATTGTTATTAGAAAGTATTAGGGTGATCTTGTGTCCCATAAATCAAGAGAGTTTACCCCAGACTCGGAGATAGGAGGGTTCCTCAAGGCCTTAGAAATTGAGGGTTGTAATTTGGATATTGGCTTATAAAAATATGTACAAGGATATTGCCTTGGTGCAGGACTGGATGTAGGAGGATTCCGAACCAGTATAAAATCCAGTGTGTTCTTTCCTTTTACTTGATTTACTTTACTATTTGCATTTGTTATATGTTCTGTGATCATTCTGTGTTAGAATTCTGTTTAGATTTTTGTTGAAAGTTTTAATTTAGTCATATAGTTCATATATTCTTTAAAACACTATTCACCCCCCCTCTACTGTTATTTCTGCCTTAAGATCCTTAATCCGCATCCCTAGCAATTGGTATCAGAGCATTGGTTTTCATTATTTTTATAATCTGAAATTTTGAAAAGTTTTAATGGCACAACACACTAATATTGTCACTCCTGTCACCACTACTTCTGTCAACACAAGCACTAACACTAGTTCATTTGTAGAAGGTCAGTCTACTGTCAGACCACCACTTTTTAATGGCAGTAATTATGCATATTGGGCATGTAGGATGAAAATTTATTTACAATCCATAAGTTTAGATACTTGGAATATGACACAAATTGAATATGTTGAACCAACTACTAATTTTGCCCAGTGGACTACTGAGCAAAAGACGGTCGCACAAAACAATTCTAAGGCTATGAATATACTATTTTGTTCACTAGATAGGAATGAGTTTAATAGAGTCTCTGTTTGTAAGTCTACATTTGAAATCTGAAAAACTTTGCAAGTAACTCATGAAGGAACAAGCAAAGTTAAACAGATTAAAATTTCCATATTAACTAACCAGTTTCAATTATTTAAAATGCATGAAAATGAGTCCATTTCCGACATGTATTGTCGATTTCAAGATATTGTACATTCATTGATTGCTTTAGGAAAGGGTTTCTCAGAAGAAGATCAAGTCAGAAAGATACTCAATTCACTCACTCCAGAATGGGATCAAAAGACACTTACTATTGAAGAGGCAAATGATGTTAGTCAAATGAAGATCGAAGAGTTAATCGGTAATCTAATGTCTTATGAAGTTTAACTACAAGGGAGAAAAGGATCTAAGGCAACGGAAAAGAAATCGATCGCATTCAAAGCAACAACTGGAGATTCAGAACAAGATAGTGATGAAGAAATTGCTTTCATGACCAGAAATTTCAGAAAGTTTCTGAAGTATAGAAAGATGAATAACTTTAAAAGAAATGATCAAAGGAATTCCAGAAATACTTCGAAGAACAACAACAATCACAACAACAAAAACAACAATGGTGATAGATGCTAAAACTGCAACAAAACAGGGCACTACAAGATAGATTGTCCATATCCAGACAAACGGACATTTCAACCAAACAACGAGCAACTAAGGAAAAGAAAGAAGGCATATGCAGCAACTCTTGACGATTCAGATTCATCCAGTGATGAGGAGAAGAAAACTGATAATTCAAATTTGTGCTTCACTGTAATTCTCGAATCAGAAGACGATCGGAGTTTGGATCTAAAAATAGGTAAATCTTTTATTCCTTTTTGCTGATGACAAAGGGGGAGAAAGTTATAAAAATATATGTGCTTGGTGTAAGAGGAAGTCATGGAGTAAGGGGGAGTTGTAGTTTTAAGAAGAAATCACGGAGTAAGGGGGAGTTATGGTATGGTAAGAATATTTTATAAATAAAGGTTGTCATCATCAAAAAGGGGGAGATTGTTAGGAACTGAGTTGATGATGTTTTGATGACAACAACCTTATGTAGTTATTATACTTTACTTTATAAAATATATACTAACATTTCCATATAGATATATATATATATATACGTATATAGGAAGTATATGCAGGTATCATCGAAGACTGATCAGTATAAAGACTCAAGCATCAAGATGAAGATTAGAGATTCAAGATTCAAGACTCTAGAGAATCAAGATTTCAAGATCTCAAGATAAGTGTCTAGTATTTTGTTAAAACTTCATAATAGCACTCTCATCTTTCTTCTGATTTTCTTTTAGGATGGAACCCAATTTCTATCGAAACCAGTGGCTTACAAACCCACGACAAGTAGCTTACAAACCTACGACAAGTGGCTTACAAACCCACGAAAATCAAAATCATTTAAACTACTTTGTACAATTCTCGAGTCCTATGGAGGAGCTCTGTAGGAAGGTTCTTGCAATTTCAGTTTGAATAGATTTTTCAAAATGTTTTTAAATCTGTTTTCAAAATGTTTTAGCTTTCAAAATCATGTTTTCAAAAATATTTTCAAACTTTGTTTTAGCCTTGAAATATTCCTCTATTCTGATTTTAAAAACTTCTATTTTTAAAACATCAAAACTTATTCTGATTTTAAATATTACTTATATAATTGACGGTCTATATCAATTATATATATATATATATATTTAAAATGATGTTTTATATTCATTCTCTATATCAAAATATTATTTAAATACTTTACTTTGCTTCAGAGAAGTTTCAACTTGTTTTAAATTCAATTGTCTTTACAAAACAACATCTCTATAATTTTAAACTAAGGGATGTCGACATAAGAGGATACTCCATGTCGACATGGTGACAGTTGGATTCAAAATTCAATTTTCAAAAGAAGTGTCCATTCGTTCGAAAACCTTTCGCCAATGGTTATGACTGTTTTGCATCTATATAAAGGCTTCCAAAACGAATTATTTTAACAACTACTTTCTTATTTTCTTCACTCTTTCTTCTCCACCATTCCATATCCATAAAACTTCATATTTTCAAGATCGTGCCATCATTCTGCCAAATTCTCAATAGGAAATCATTTAGATACTCTCTCTATTTGATTCTCCATCATTCTACTAAAGATCAAAGCGCTATTTAGAGTTATAGGATCAATTTGTATTCAAAAAGTCCATAGAGTCTATCCATTCAAAAGGATTGTTATTAGAAAGTATTAGGATGATCTTGTGTCCCGTAAATCAAGAGAGTTTACCCCAGACTCGAAGATAGGAGGGTTCCTCAAGGCCTTAGAAATTGAGGGTTGTAATTTGGATATTGGCTTATAAAAATCTGTACAAGGATATTGCCTTGGTGCAGGACTGGATGTAGGAGGATTCCGAACCAGTATAAAATCCGGTGTGTTCTTTCCTTTTACTTGCTTTACTTTTACTATTTGCATTTGTTATATGTTCTGTGTTCATTCTGTGTTAGAATTCTGTTTAGATTTGTGTTGAAATTTTTAATTTAGTCATATAGTTCATATATTCTTTAAAACACTATTCACCCCCCCTCTAGTGTTATTTCTGCCTTAAGATCCTTAATCCGTATCCCTAACAATTGGTATCAGAGCATTGGTTTTCATTATTTTCATAATCTGAAATTTTGAAAAGTTTTAATGGCACAACACACTAATAATGTCACTCATGTCACCACTACTTCTGTCAACACAAGCACTAACACTAGTTCATTTGTAGAAGGTCAGTCTACTGTCAGACCACCACTTTTTAATGGCAGTAATTATGCATATTGGGCATGTAGGATGAAAATTTATTTACAATCCACAAGTTTAGATACTTGGAATATGACACAAATTGAATATGTTTAACCAACTACTAATTTTGCCCAGTGGACTACTGAGCAAAAGACGGTCGCACAAAACAATTCTAAGGCTATGAATATACTATTTTGTTCACTAGATAGGAATGAGTTTAATAGAGTCTCTGTTTGTAAGTCTGCATTTGAAATCTAGAAAACTTTGCAAGTAACTCATGAAGGAACAAGCAAAGTTAAACAGAATAAAATTTCCATATTAACTAACCAGTTTCAATTGTTTAAAATGCATGAAAATGAATCCATTTCCAACATGTATTGTCAATTTCAAGATATTGTACATTCATTGATTGCTTTAGGAAAGGGTTTCTCAGAAGAAGATCAAGTCAGAAAGATACTCAATTCAGTCACTCCAGAATGGGATCAAAAGACACTTACTATTGAAGAGGCAAATGATGTTAGTCAAATGAAGATTGAAGAGTTAATCGGTAATCTAATGTCTTATGAAGTTCAACTACAAGGGAGAAAAGGATCTAAGGCAACGGAAAATAAATCGATCGCATTCAAAGCAATAACTGGAGATTCAGAACAAGATAGTGATGAAGAAATTGCTTTCATGAACAGAAATTTCAGAAAGTTTCTGAAGTATAGAAAGATGAATAACTTTAAAAGAAATGATCAAAGGAATTCCAGAAATACTTCGGAGAACAACAACAATCACAACAACAACAACAACAATGGTGATAGATGCTAAAACTGCAACAAAACATGGCACTACAAGATAGATTGTCCCTATCCAGACAAACAGACATTTCAACTAAAAACGAGCAACTAAAGAAAAGAAAGAAGGCATATGCAACAACTCTTGACGATTCAGATTCATCCAGTGATGACGAGAAGAAAACTGATAATTCAAATCTGTGCTTCACTGTAATTCTCGAATCAGAAGACGATCGGAGTTTGGATCTAAAAATAGGTAAATCTTTTATTCCTTTTTGCTGATGACAAAGGGGGAGAAAGTTATAAAAATATATGCGCTTGGTGTAAGAGGGAGTCATGGAGTAAGGGGGAGTTGTGGTTTTAAGAAGAAATCACGGAGTAAGTGGGAGATATGGTATGGTAAGAATATTTTATAAATAAAGGTTGTCATCATCAAAAAGGGGGAGATTGTTAGGAACTGAGTTGATGATGTTTTGATGACAACAACCTTATATAGTTATTATACTTTACTTTATAAAATATATACTAACATTTCCATATATATATATATATATATATATATGTATGTATATAGGAAGTATATGCAGGTATCATCGAAGACTGATCAGTATAAAGACTCAAGCATCAAGATGAAGATTAGAGATTCAAGATTCAAGACTCTAGAGAATCAAGATTTCAAGATCTCAAGATAAGTGTCTAGTATTTTGTTAAAACTTCATAATAGCACTCTCATCTTTCTTCTGATTTTCTTTTAGGATGGAACCCAATTTCTATCGAAACCAGTGGCTTACAAACCCATGACAAGTAGCTTACAAACCTACGACAAGTGGCTTACAAACCCACGAAAATCAAAATCATTTAAACTACTTTGTACAAGTTCTCGAGTCCTATGGAGGAGCTCTGTAGGAAGGTTCTTGCAATTTCAGTTTGAATAGATTTTTCAAAATGTTTTTAAATCTGTTTTCAAAATGTTTTAGCTTTCAAAATCATGTTTTCAAAAATATTTTCAAACTTTGTTTTAGCCTTGAAATATTCCTCTATTCTGATTTTAAAAACTTCTATTTTTAAAACATCAAAACTTATTCTGATTTTAAATATTACTTATATAATTGACGGTCTATATCAATTATATATATTTATATATTTAAAATAATGTTTTATATTCATTCTCTATCTCAAAATATTATTTAAACACTTTACTTTGCTTCAGAGAAGTTTCAACTTGTTTTAAATTCAACTGTCTTTACAAAACAACATCTCTATAATTATGAACTAAGGGATGTCGACATAAGGGGATACCCCATGTCGATATGGTGACAGTTGGATTCCAAATTCAATTTTCAAAAGAAGTGTCCATTCGTTCGAAAACCTTTCGCCAATGGTTATGACTGTTGTGCATCTATATAAAGGCTTCCAAAACGAATTTTTTTAACAAATACTTTCTTATTTTCTTCACTCTTTCTTCTCCACCATTCCATATCCATAAAACTTCATATTTTCGAGATCGTGCCATCATTCTGCCAAATTATCAATAGGAAATCATTTAGATACTCTCTCTATTTGATTCTCCATCATTCTACTAAAGATCAAAGTGCTATTCAGAGTTATAAGATCAATTTGTATTCAAAAAGTCCATAGAGTCTATCCATTCAAAAGGATTGTTATTAGAAAGTATTAGGGTGATCTTGTGTCCCGTAAATCAAGAGAGTTTACCCCAGACTCGGAGGTAGGAGGGTTCCTCAAGGCCTTAGAAATTGAGGGTTGTAATTTGAATATTGGCTTATAAAAATCTATACAAGGATATTGCCTTGGTGCAGGACTGGATGTAGGAGGATTCCGAACCAGTATAAAATCCGGTGTGTTCTTTCCTTTTACTTGCTTTACTTTACTATTTGCATTTGTTATATGTTTTGTGATCATTCTGTGTTGGAATTCTGTTTAGATTTGTGTTGAAAGTTTTAATTTAGTCATATAGTTTATATATTCTTTAAAACACTATTCACCCCCCCCCCCTCTAGTGTTATTTCTGCCTTAAGATCCTTAATCCGCATCCCTAACAGTTTCTTCTGGGAGGGTATGAAAAGGGATGTAGGCTTATGGGTAAAGCAGAGTTTGAATTGTCAGCAAGTAAAAGCCGAGCATCAGAAGTGATTGCTTCGGCCTTTAGATATATCAATTTGGAAATGCGATTCGATATACATGGATTTTATTGAAGGGTTCCCAAGTTCAAACAGGGGAGTGAAAGTATTTGGGTCATAGTAGATGGACTGACCAATAGTGCACATTTCATTCCTGTTAAATCAACCAGGATGTCAACTGTATTGGCTAAGTTGTTTACAAAGAATTTTGTTAGACTGTGTGAGATTCATAGTAGTATAGTCAGTGATACAGATTCTTTATTTACTAGCGAATTCTGGATAGGTACCTAGCTTAAGATGAGTACCACTTATCACCCACAGACATATGGGAAAACAGAGAGAGTCAATAAGGTACTTGAAGATTTGTTGAGAGCTTGTGTACTAGAATTTGATGGGTCATGGGTATGAGATTAGTATAGAAACAGCGCCTTTTGAAGCTTTATATGGTAGGCCGTGCAAATCACCAATATGCTGGTTAAAGATTGGACATAGATTAGTTCTTGGTCCAGATATGGTAAGAGAAGATGCAGAAAAGATTGAGTTGATTCGAGCTAGAATGAAAAAAGCTCAGTTTAGACAGAAAAGTTATGCAGACATGAGATGGAAAGACATAAAATTATCAGTTGGAGATCGCTTTTTTATCAAAGTATCACCAATGAAAGGTGTAGTAAGGTTTGGAAAGACGGGAAAATTGGCACCAAGATATGTAGGTCCATTTCCTATCATAGAAAGGATCGGGAAACTCACTTACAGGACAGAGTTACCAAATAGTTTGGTAGGAGTTCATAATTTTTTTCATGTTTCTCATCTAAGGAAGTGTGTTCGAGATCCAGAGACTACTATAACTTTGACTGCATTGGAAAATGTAGTAGTGGAGCTGGACATGTCTATAGGTAGACATTCAGTTCGTGTTATGACTAAGGATGAAAAAAGGCTAAGGAAAAAGAACGTTAAACTAGTAAAAGTCCAGTGAAGTGACAATGAGAGAGACTGTACTTTGAAAACGGAGAGCAGGATTAGAGATACTTATCCTGAATTATTTGATGGTATGCTTTTCATATATGTTTTTATGTTTGATGTATGTCCTTTATCGTAATTTCGAGACGAAATTCTTTAAGGAGGGGAGTTTATACAACCCTAATTTTAATTAACATTATTTAGGAGATTTAATTGAATAAATAAAATAAAATAACGTAAAAGATTAAGGAGATTGAGATTTGGTAATTAATAGGGGTTATGCCTTAATGAACGAGTTAATAAGAATGGTTTAAAATTTATAAGAAAGAGGAATATATGCTAAAGGAAAAATAGGAATAGATCTAAATTTCTAAACATAAACCCTTATTCTCATATTTCCTTGCTCATTTCATTCATTACAAACAAAACTAAAAGAAACAAAGTTGGCCTTTAACAGGGTTTCAAGGGGAGAAAAGCTAGGAAAATCTAAGGAAGCTTAGGAGAACTAAATCAAAATAAAAATCTCAATCTTCTTAAACCATTCATGGTGAATAATGGTTGTGCATCTCATGTTTCAACTGTTATTTTCGGATTTAAGTATTAATTTGATTCATTTACTTATGTTATGTCATGCTATGATAGTTTGAATGAATATATGTTTATTGGTGAATTTATAGAACTTATTTATGAAACTAAATGATATGTTTGAGTTAAAAAACCTATCATATGACACCCAAATGACTTGACATATTTTATGATGTTAGAAACATTATTTTAGAAGTGGGTTTTTAATTTCATAATTTTCTAATTTAATAAGAATATTTGGTGAATTTCCGAAGGTTGAAAAATGCTTTATTTCAGGTTTAATTATTTAAAATAATTAAATTATGTTTTTGGTCTTGAAATTTTTATATGTTAAATGCTATAATAAATTGGATTTATTATGAATTTTAGGATTTTTTTCCCAAGTGTTCATGATTTATTGTTAATTAATTAACCTAGAAAAGCTTAAGTATTATATTAAAGTATTAAAATAAAATGTATGATTTGCAAAATGTTTTGGAAGTGATAAACCTGCTTTGAGTCGGTTTTCTGGAAAATAAATGTGATAAAGTTTTGTTAACCAACAAGAATTTGACAAATATATGGAGTAGTTAGAAAAGAACTTGCTTTTATTAGTAAAATCTTAGTTTAATGTTAATTATGGTTAAGCGATGTCGAAAGTCACGATGTTGCTCTTCATTACTCTACCTCCATGATCTTTGACGTCGATCAAGAGTAATGCATAGGGTATCAAATTCGATTGATATGGAATATATTGGCATGGTCGAAGTGGAAAGCCAAAAATCAAGGTCGACATCGTGAACTTCAAAGTGGATGAGGTCGTTTTCTTTAACCTATTAATGCCACACTTTGCACTACGCCACATGTTTTCTACAATGTCGCTGACCCCATTAGTTTCGAATTAACTTATAGCGGCGATAATGAGGCTGCATGTTTTCATACCTATTGACTTCGACAATATAGGCAACTATGTCGGTTTTAGCTATATCGGCATCGTTGATGACGATGCTGCCTTTATTTAAAATTATATGTTTTCGAAGCTAGCTAGGGTGCCACTCCTAACGACTTCGCTCTGATGAAGCCGCTAATTTTCCTTAAGGCAATGACATCGAGATTTAACTATGTCGACTCTATTATTTTAAGACTTATTCTTATGCAAGCAAAGTTTTGTACCTTACGACGTCGACAATTTATGAAGTGCGACAATCACAGAACTCAAATTCAGTAAAATCAAAAAAAGTGTCCCTGTTATTGGCCTCATGACCTTGTTTTTTAAAAGTTAAAGGCTTTAACATTTTTAGAAGGGAAAATACCCTCCTCGGTTATATCCTTGCTGTGTATATCAATATAAAGGTTTTATGATGTTTTGCCCTTATGGCCTATGTTTTGAGGGTGAAGACCCTCGTCGACTATGTTGTTGTCATGTTTTATTAATATAAAGACTATATTTTTGTGGCTTTATAGCCTATGGTTTTGCAAGGTGATGATCTTAAATGACTTCAAACTTCATCAATGCTACTTTATAAAAGCATATATCATGGCACAATTATTTTGGATAAAGTAAAGGGATATGTCTTCCTTGTTTTGAGAGTATGATTTCAAGGATTAAATCATTTGTAAAGAAATATGTTTTCAAGGAAATAGAAAAGGTATTCATCCACTAATTTTACTAAAGAATTATTAGTCTTATCACTTTTGGATAGATCACGATAGGATGAATTAACTCGAAGATTGAAAAACCAATGGTATTGGTGTAAGGTAGCACATTATACTTCAGCTGTTAGCCCCTAGTTGATAAAAATCCAAAATTCTAGTGTGTAGGGCTTTATCAAGGGTAAGTCAAAATGTAGGTTTACACACAGAAAGGAATATATAAAGATATGATATGTTACAGGTTGGCCTGCAAAACCTTTAGGTTTATAGTAAGCCTAACAAAATTATGAGATTGACAGATAGTCAGGTAAACACTAGGATAAGTATATTTGGACAGAACATCCAGTTTTTATTTAACAATCGATTAGAAAATTTGGTATATCTGGTAGGCCCGAGTCAGCTATGTAGGTTGGTAGTTACCCTGTTAAAACTAAATATTGGGACGGATAGTCCACTAATTTGACGGATAATCATGATTACCTACATAGCATGCATGCACATTATGTTATATTGTTAATTTTAACTAGTTTGGTTGCAGAACTTTGATTTGCAAAAGATATATTTTAAAAAGGGGTATTAGTAAGGGGAAAACCTATTCCGCTCAACAGCGTGGTCCCACTGAATATCTATAAAACCGAGATGGCACATTATTATTCACACAGGGCTTTTTGTTTGACTCAAAGCTTATGTTTTCCCCATAAAGTCTCGAGTGCTCAAAATTTTATTTGAGTAGGTATAGAGTAGCTTTACAGGTAAAGTAGGTTTTGACGAATAAAGCTTCCAGAGACGTGTAGGAGGAAACGCTGGCTATGTAGGAGACTATTTATTACTATTATCCACTGTGTTACGTCATTTGTATATAAATGTATTGAAAGTAGATGTATCTATATATTTAGTAACTATGATCAACCAAGAGGGCATTTTCATATATCGCTCTTGACGTATTTTATAATAGTTATATTTTATCTAACCTGGGCAATGTTTGAGATTATATAACTGATATGGAATATTATCTCTGAAATGAAATGCAAAAGTTTTCTATGAAACTACGTTAAATTTTTTCATATTTTTGTGCTTCTGATATTATCAATACCATTAACAGGACCGCATTTTGTCACCGGAATACTATAGATGACTGCATCATATGTTGCGCTTAGTATCGGGCCTCAAAATGGGGAGGTTTTTACACCATTCTCAATGGAACCAAACAGTTTATGGTTTTAAAAATGCTTGTAGCATAGGGTTAGGAGCAGTTCTAATGCAAGATGTTAAATTAGTTGCTTATGCTAGTAGGTGACTAAAGGATCATGAGAAGGGATATCTAGTTCATGACTTAGTGTTAGTAGCTATATCTTTGCCTTGAAGATGTGGAGGCATTATCCTTCGGGAAAAAGGTTTGAGTTATTCACTGACCATAAATCACTTAAATACATATTTTTCCAAAAAGATTTGAATCTTAAGCCACAAAGATGGATGGAATATATAGCATCATTTGACTTTAATATTCAATATACCCTTAGAAAAGGGAACGTAGTCGCCGATGTCCTTAGTCGGATGCATGCTACCCTATGTGCTATATATGAATGGAGGAAGTTGGAGTTCCTCTCGAATTTTAACCTCTAACCGCCTTTAGAACCCATTCAAGGCTTTAGTAGTTATGGATTAGACAATGTCTTGATGGACCGCATAGGGTTTGAGCGAATGAAGGATCGAAAGTTAGTAGAGATTTTGGAGAAGCTGACAAGAGGAGAGCATTTTCTCCATGCAAGTCAGTATTCAGTTGATGAGAAGGGATGCTTAAGAAGGGATGGATGCCTTTATGTCCTTATGGTTGATAGTTTGCTGAGAGAGGAGCTTATGGAGTGTCACCACTCCAAGATGACCATTTACCCCAGAGGGGATAAGATGTAGAAGGATATAAAGAGGATTTTGTTTTGGCATGGAATAAAGAAGAGTATAACTGAGTTTGTTGCTAAGTGTTTGACATGTTAGAGAGTAAAAGCCGAGCCAGGGAAAATTGGTGCATTACTATTACCTTTGGAAATTCCAACTTGGAAGTTGGAACATAAATCAATGGATTTTGTGGAAGGATTTCATAGAAATCAGAGGGTTAATGAAGCTATTTGGGTTGTTGTGGATAGACTCACTAAGAGTGCTATTTTATCCTAGCTAGGAACAATAGAACTTCCACTTCTCTCGTGCTGATCTACATCAAGGAGGTAGTTTGGTTGCATGGAATTCCTTTGCGTAAAGTTAGTGATAGAGACCCCATATTTACTATTGATTTTTGGAGGAGCCTACAAACAGATTTGGGAACTTCTTTGAATATCGGCACTGCATATCACCCATAGACTTATGGACAAACAAAGAGGGTGAATAGGATTGTTGAAGACTTGTTGAGGGCTTGTATTTTGGATTTCAGAGGACATTGAGAGCAACACCTACCATTAGTCGAGTTCACGTATAATAATAGCAATCAACGACGACTGGTATGACTCCTTTTGAAGCACTTTATAGGAGGCCATGAAAATCGCGAAGCTATTGGTGGAAAACCACCGATAAAGTATTACTCGGGCCCTATTTAATTCGTTATACCATGGAAAAATTTGATTAGACAATGAATAAAGGCACGCAAGATTGTCAAAAATATTATGCGAATAGAAGAAGGAAAGAACTTGAGTTTGAGGTTGGAGATATGGTATTTGTCAAAATCTCCTCTTTTAGAAAAGTGGTTAGATTTGGTAAGTCTGGAAAATTTGCGCCTAGGTTTGTTAAGCCATTCAAAGTTTTGGAAAAGATAGGAAATTTGTTTATCGCGTGGAGTTTCCTGACAAATTGGCAGGAGTCCACAATGTTTTCCACGTTTCTCACCTTAGGAAATGCCTTCATAACACTGCTATTAGTGGTTAGCCTGATCAGTTGGGGGATTTAGGGATGGAGCCTACATTGCCTAATGCCACTGCATGCATTGTTGAGCACAAAAATAGGAGACTTTGCAACAATATAATTAGGTTGATCCTAGTATAACGGGGAGATAACCCAGCAAAAAGCAAATAGGAAACCGAGGAGAAGATGAAGATCACTCATTCAAAGCTTTTTACTGGTAAATTGTCTCCCTAAAATTAGGATTTTAGTTGCATCATGGTTGCAAGATTGGATGGTAACAGATGGGTTCCATACTTTTTCACAATCATTTTACACTTATGTAGAAATTTGTATGCATGTTTATGGTATTTACATACATATTTGCATTACACAATTACACATTCACGTTAGGATTGAGCTCATTTTAGTATATCTGCAGTACATAATCACAATGTACTTCAGTTGAGTAGATGGTTGTGCAGATAAGTCACTTGTATCACATGGATGTTATTACGCATTATGTTGTTCGCCCTTTGAAATATTTTCGAACGAAATCTTATTTAAGGAAGGAGAATGTAACACCCCATAAAACTAATCATAAATAAATGAAGTAAATTGAATTTAATGCGATAGGATAGAAAATGGATATTTTATAAAAGTCGGAATTTGACGATGAAAGTTATTCCGTTATGTTCGTGGAAAAATTCTGATTTTTTTTGTATGTAATACGCTGAAAACGAAGCTCAAACGAAGAAATTATGAGCTTTTGAAGATTTTGGATTTAAAACAATTTAGTTTGAATTCAAACTCAGATGAGTATTTTAATTTTGGGTTTGAATTTCGAAAATTAACTTTAGATTTACTGGGGTTAAGTAAACGTTTAGTTAATGGTTAACGTTAAAAAATTAATTAAGGAATAAAATAAATCATGCAACGGAAAAATAAAATGTTCCCTAATTTAACTAAAGAAGTCGACCCCTTGCCTCTACCGATCAACCCTTAGTGGTCGACCGATGCTGCAGAGGCGGTCGATCGCTCCTAGCTATGGAGACAAAGTTTTTCACCCAGTGGTGATGAGTTGTACGCTCGAGATTTTATCCGTTTTTCTTCCAATTCGATTCTACGGTTTTGGTATGTTTCAACCCCTATAAATAGAACCATATCCTCTCCACTTTTTATTCATATTATTTGGGGAATTTAACGGAACTTTGCCATTGTTATCTCTCCAAATTAGATTTAGAAACTCCTTTGGTAATTGAGGTGAGAATCCAATCTATTTTCTATTTGTTTCTTCTCCCTCCAACCTATTATTATTTTATTCTTCTCCAAGTATTCTGACTCTAATAAATATATACCACTCCCCTGTTGTGTGCATATATATCAAAAGAGATAGATTGTGGAAGAGATTGTGAGGTGTGCAAACCTAAGGAAGGCAAAGCTAGCTATTCTGTAAGTGAAAACCTTAGTAATTTAATTTCAGTAATTGATTAGTATATATCTATGGATTTGAATATGCCTTAGGAATTTTGGAATTGAAAAAATACGGTAGATAAAATCCCCTTGAAATTCCTTTTAATTTTGAAATGTCAATTCTAGATGGACATTCTTAATTATTTATGTTAATTTGATGGAATTTATATTGTTCTGCAATTTTTGATAATTTCATAATCTATTCCACTTCTCCTACTTTTTTGATTCAAATTGCGAGTTTTTAATAATAAAATAAGTCTTTAAAGTACGAATTCTATTCGTAGTTTACACCACTTATTCCATAAAGAATTTCGTTTATTTCTATGTAAAAAGGGAGTTGAATAGACTATGAAGTTAGGATTGCAATTCCTATTATTTAGGATATTCTACTGGATTGATGTAATAAATTGGGTTTCTTTTTTTTACAATTCTATGTATCGCAGTTTTGAATATTAATATTCAATCCCTTGTTATAGATTTGAAATCTTGGGAATTTGAAGGATAAAGAACTTGTATTAGTATTATGGTCAAAAGAATTGATATTTAACGCTAGTTTGGGGTGTATAAACCACATGCTAGAATTGATTAGGCACGAATATATATATATATGTGTGTGTGTGTGTCTATATATATATATGTATATGTATATGTATATGCATATGTATATGTATATGTATACTGTAGAATAATAAACATATAATTATGGCATATAATTGCACGGTTAATTAAGTAGTAACTGTCTTTTCCATTTGCGAAGGTAATTAATATCTTGAGGCGCAATAAGGAAGATTCCTTATAGCGCCTTATTTATGAAAGGTGGGATGAGTATTATAAATATGTAGAGTATTTAAATTATAGCTAAATCATAGGGATTCAATGTCAGTAGATTTCTACGATAGAAGTCTACCCTTCTATTTGAGGCTACTAACAGTTGTGTATACTTTCTATTGATGTGAGACATCTCCTATGATAAATATTTGTTATGACGCAATGTTAGTCCCAAATTTTGTATGGTAAATCTACACAGCTAATCTAGCTACCGGTTCCTACGAATAGTCGGACTAATGTGAGACGTCATTATGAGTATGGGTCATAATACGTGAGACATGTTTCAGGGTCTTGAGGTATTAAGTGGTTATTTTAGGGCCCGTCTCTTTTTCCCAAATGAAGTATTAATGGCCAAGGGGCTAGTTATTAACATGTAATATGGTATCTCGATAGGGGTCCACTTCGGGATAATGTATTAAGTGACTGATTGAGAGTTTGTTTTTTCATAAAGAAGTATTAAATGGATTAAGAGATTCCACATGATGTCAGCTAGATAGTTACCATTGAGGGGTTCGTCTTGGGAATAGGTATTAAATGACAGGGCCCGTCTCAGTTGAGTTCCGAAATGGCCAAAATCTACATATTTTCCAATAAAATGTATTAAGTAACTTAAGTACTATCTTTCGCATTGTTAGACATTTAGGCATGAGATTTGGATTATGAGATTTAGAAACTTGCTTCGGGAATGGAAGGTATTAAGTGATTGATCGTGAACCCGCCTTCTTTCCTTCTAAGAAGTACTAAATGGTTTTACGTACATAGACATTCTTATTTTGAATTATACTGCCCAAGTACTAAAATGGTAAGACTCCAGATTTTTATTCACCGGACTTTTTTTTTTACTCTCTCCTCATTAGAACACAGGTTAAGAAAGGAGTAATGACGATGACGATGCTCGAAGGTGGAGTGGTTAAGCATGTGGCAGTTATTATTATCTTTTATGATATTTTTATGTTGTACCCATGTATTTGAATAAATGATGCAATAGATCTTATGTTGTGAGTTCTGAAAGAATAGTTACTGCTCTGTACCGTTATTTCTTCTTCCAACCAACAACCTATCTTAGAATGGATCTAAGTTTCGATGGATTTTTTCTAGGTCGAAATTTAGGCCTATTCTGGGATGGTTGTTACACTCATAAATCTATTGATCGAAACAAACAAAAAATACAACTACAGAAATTATCTTCGGTGCTTTTTGTTTGGTAGTTGTAGACCTCTCAGAATTTATCTTCCATCACTGTTCATTCACGGGGTATCTACGCGTATGAGGTTTAACAAAATTTGATTCGATATTTTTTTAGAATGGACATTTCTGTATTTGACTCGTTCAATTTGGTATAAATCAGCTCGTTAGGAATCAGCATAGTAGGAGATTGGCTTGATAACATATTGATTGCGAAGGACATTGGCTCGGCGAAAGAGAAAACCGTTTTTTGTTTGGTAATTGCCAACTGCCGACCATTGTGCTGTTCATAGTTGTTAACTACTAGACAATTTTTCTTGTTCGGTAGTTGCCAATTCCAAACCATTTTATGTCGGATTGTTTCCTTTGTTTAGCCAAATCTTGTTTTTTTTCTTCTAATTTTCTTCAAATTAACTTTCGATTTTTTTTGTTTGTTTGCTTTACCTCTTTGATCATATGACAGCAACCTAACCTTATTACAGCCTTCTATCTATTTTGTGTCTTTTGATGTCTTTTCGTATCTGCCGTGTCGTGGGCTAAAATGCCCACAACGCATTGTATTTTTACAGTGCAACCTACTTGTCACTGCTTCAATTTGTTGTGCTTCAGTTCGTTGTGCTATTAGAGTGAAACGTATGTAATAATTTTAAATTCATATGTTTTGCTAAAATGACTTGGATTATGTTTACATCAATGGCCACTAGCTCAAGCGGTAAGATTCCTAAATTGTGGTTCTAGAGGTATTGGATTGTTCCCCTAAACACTAAAATGAGTGCTATGTCAAAATTAATTATTACTCTTTAATTGAAAAAACTTGGGTTATATAAAAATGATATATTTCATGAAAGGGTGAATTAAACCTTAAAAAAATTAGGCTGAATGACACCAAATTTCACTTTTGGGCCAAAAGGACAAACTTTAGAAGAAAAATTAGACTGAAGGATAATGCTAGTTATAACTAGCATTATTTTTAGTTTTTACACTATACAAAATACATATAACTAGCATTATATTTAGTTTTACACTATACAAAATTCTAGTTATATTTGGCATTGTCCTTCAGTCTAATTTTTTTCAAAGTTTGTCCTTCAATCTAAAAATGAAACTTGTTGTCCTTCAGCCTAATTTTTTTTTCAAAGTTTGTCCTTGTGCCTATTTTCCACTTTCATGAAATTAAGTGAAATAAAAAATACTAGATATTCAAATATTATCATTTTTGCATTTTTGTTTGTCGCGTTGTATCTTGCATTTTAAATAATATAAGCAACTTGAAACATCATCGTTACACTTAGGCTCCGCTTTAGAGTTTGTAGTACTGTTTATAATGGTTTTGATATTATTGGTTCTTATGTTAATGATTGTAGCGATTTTGATTAGTTTATATAAAATGTTGTTATAACCGGCCAATAAATGCTTGGGAATTTAATATAAATTGATTTTAAGAGTCCTTCGTAAAAGTAATATTAAATGTACATTATTGTATTTATTCTTCAATTTAGTTTTGAATGTGAAGATTAATTTTCTAATATGATTACTAAATGTATAATTGAAACAAAAAAGGATAGAACCCCTCAAAACACTCGAATTTGATAGGTTAAGAGTTATCATCAAAATTATACTATATTGATTTTCATCGATTTTATAACCGTCGAGAACCTACGAGATTTTTTTTAAAAGGATAAATGTTACGTCAACACGAAATACAAAGTCATGCAAAACTAGTCAAAACCGATACAAAGAACATTAGTTTCATGTTTTGAATTTGAATTTATAGTTTGGATTATTAATTTAGAGTGTCTGATAATTTTCCAAAAACATTAACAAGATGTTATCTAAAAGGGAGCGTTTGACATGCATCTCTCGTATAGTTTGCAAATACACAAAACATCCCTCCGTTTTTTAGATAAGTTTTCGGTCACTGTTTTTAAAATCAGACCATCTAAAAGACAAAAGTACCCTTCCGTAATAATTTCTCTCTACACTTCATCGTTCATGTGAAAATGAAATCAGTAAACAAAATCGAATCATAATCTAATGAATAAATTGAGATCAAGGTGACTAGAAAATTGATTTAGAAGGGAAACGAAACTAAATACTCATTTTAATCAATCGAAAAGAATCTGAAATCAAATAATGGAAAATATAATCAATTAGAACATCAAAATCAAAGAGTAAAATTGAAATAGCAAAGGAGAACAATAATTTGTATGAAAACGAATTCATTCTTCACAAAATTAAAAAATTATAATATATCGGCAACAATTTAAGAATATTTGCAGTTAAAAACGCAAATATTAATAATGTTTGCAGTTTTTTCTGCAAATATTTCTTAAATTTGCTGTTTTAGTTGCAAATACATAGAAATTTGCAGTAAAAAATTTGATTACTTGATAAAACCCTCTTACAGCTCTAACATATATTATTACATGTTTTACTACAAAATTTGTACATATTTGCAGTAGTGTAAGCAAATATTCACAAAATTTGCGGATCTTTCTGCATTTATTCAGAATAATTGCAGCTGTATCCGCAAATATTCATAATAATGGCATATGAAAGTAAAAATAATAAATACTTGCTAAAAAACACATGCAGCTTCAGCATATATTATTATATATTTTTTTGCAAAAATACCAAACATATTTGCAGTATTATAAACAAATATTCTCAAATTTTGCTGATTTTCTGCAATTATTAAGAATAATTGTAGGCATAATTGCAATTATTCATAATATTTGCAGAAAAAAGTAAAAATATTCATAATATTTGCATTAGAATATTTTAATGCAAAAATTGACACTATATGAAGTTTTTTATGCACGTATTCTTAATATTTGCATATTTTTCTGCAATATATTGAGAATAAATGCAGAAATATTGCAAACATTGGAATATTTATAGATTTTTATACATGTATTTTCATTAATTGCAGTTTTTAATGCACATATTTGCAAGTATTCTCAGTAAATGGGGTTTTTATGCATATATTCTTAATTATGAAGATAAAATTTATCTTCCTAATGCAGTATATTGAAATTAACAATTGCAGAAAAAAATTCATACAGAAATACATATTTATATGCAAAAAATTTCAATATTCGCCGACTTTCCTGCAACTATTCTGAATATCTGCACCGATATCTACAAATATTCTTAAAAATTGCAGATTTTTTTAGCAGTTATTTTCTATCATTATTCACAATATTTGCATCAACTTCTGCAATTATTGAGAAAATTGTAGATTTTTCAGATATACATGCAAATTATTCAAAAGAATTGCAAACATACATGCAATTATATATAATAATTGCATATACATCTCTGCAATTATTTTGAATAATTGCATATAAAGATGAATACAAATGATTTTAAGGGATTAATTGTTGATTTTTCAGCAAGTATATATTATGAATATTTGCTAAATTTTAAGTGAATAATTGCAGAGGAAAATTTCTAAATAAAAGCATATTTGTGTGCAAATATTCCCAATATTTGCTGACTTTTTTGCAATTATTATGAAAATTTGCACCAATGTGTGCAAATAATCTTAAAATTTGCCGATTTTCCAACAACTATTAAAAATATTTGTAGGAAAGAACTGTATGAATGTTATTCTAGATAATATTTGTAGTATTTATGCACATAACTTAAAATATCAAACCGCAACCATTTCTCATAATCATTAGTGAATTTAAACATCAAAACAATACTAACAATCCATACAAAATCAAAAACAATTAATATTTTTATAAACAAGATTGATTCGTCTTCAAATAGTTGTAGTTTTTTTTATTGAAATAGAGAATTAAACATTTGTCTGAAAAAACTCAGCTCGACTTTCAATTTAATCAGAAGAAGTTGAACAAGAAGAGCCATAGCTCGACTTTGAAGCGCAGGGATAATTTAGAGAAAAAATAGACGTAAAACAAAAACAGAGACGTAGAAAGTATGTTTTTTTGACAGGGACTGGCTTTGAATTAAGTTTGGTTTTATGGATGCATGGCCAATTGTTGAAACACTGTGGTTGGCGGCTGTTCCTGGAGTAGTGTAAAAAAAATAAAAAATAAAACAGAAAAATAGGTACAACGAAGAAGTTGCAAAAAAATTTAGTCAAAAAGACAACAAGTTTTCTTCTTGGTCTGAAGGATACTTTTTGGTGCAAACAGAAAATGATAGTTACAACTATCATTTTGTGATTTACACTAAAAAGTGTCTGCAGCCTACAAAACAAACTTTTTTTTTCTAAAATTAACTTTTTGACTTTTTCTACTCCAGAAACCCCAAAATAAAAATAAATAAAGTCTGTTCGTGGTTAACAGCGCAACGCTTGGCACAAAAAAGGTACCTTAAAATATAACTTACCTCGAGCTAATAGTGGCCTTGGATTTTTTGTTTAGCATAGCTTCTCATTTCATACCAGAGCACTGGTGGCTACCTAATCCACTCATGATCCAAAACCATTAATGTCTTCCGATTATCAATAGACCGTGGATCCATCAAATCTTTATCCGGTTGTACAAGAGCAGCTTAGTTTTTGATCTGAAACCTTCTCGCAAATCGATTCAGATTTGAAGCAACAAGCTGCTGATTAGAGTAATTAAACTTTGTGTGGTTTATAATTATTAATAACAGAACTTAAATTAGGTACGACGAAACCTGTAGCTTTGCCAACACAAAATATAGATTCGGGCTGTAGGATTGCTTCTTGCGTGTTTGATAATTTGCCATGGTGCTCAGGTAGGCCAATTAATTCTATTCCCTTTTTCCCAACATAGTCTAAGATGGTCTTATAAATCAAAGAATGTTGTAAACAAATTTATTGAGCATTCTAGTGATGCTGCAACCACTCTTTTAGCTGGATAAAACATTGAAATTAGAATCCCATCCTCTTCTTGTTAGGCATTTGTTAAATCAGGAATCGATGTTAAAATTACTGTAAAAGTGAACGAATCCTTCATAATGGGTGTGTTTTGCTTGTTCAACTCGAACGGAGGTATGATTAGTTGTCGCAAATTTGAACAATCGTTAAGGCATCGAATGAAATATAATATGACAGCTTATCATATATGTGCTTCAGTACATGGATATACATTCCATAATAACACGATAAACTATTTTTTCCAACAATAATCTCTGCAAAAATATTTGCCTTTATCTAAAGCTTGATCCATGCTTATGTTCCATATTTACATCTTCATAATGCTATATTATTGTGTGTTTTTGACTCGATTTTGATAAGACCGAAAGCAATTGCTAATTTCTGACTATAAAGATTGACAGCTTTATCCCTTACACCATTTGCAGTGTACACGTTTGCTAAATTTATGTGTCTTCCACCATGACTTGGTTCCAATTCAACGAGCGTTTTTCCTACTCGTCTTCCTGTATCATAATCTTTATGTATTCTACAAGCATTGAGCAATGCGCCCAAAATAAACGCATTTGGTTTCATGGGCATTTCCAAAATCAGCTCCTCGGCTTCTTTAGTAGTCCAGCCCGACCAAAAAAATCAACCATACAACCATATTGCTCTATTGATGGTCTAACCCCATAATATACACCATTTTGTCGAATAATCTTTTACCCTTAAGTTTAACGACATAACCTGAATAGCTACAAACTGTTAAAAGTGATGTGAAATTTTTTAACTTGAGACCACTCAAATCAAAACCTCACAACACAGTGGAAAAATAAGATCCGGTAAGAAGTGTAAAAACAACCAATCAATACCTCAATCTAATCCAAAACCAATCACAATCTCCAAACAAGTAATAAATAAATAAAACAATGACGAAGAATAAATCACACACCGATTTATAGTGATTTCACTAACGTTTTGTTAGTATACATCCACTTTGAAAAAGAGTCATTATAAATACCAATGAGAAGATCAAAATTTTAATAAAATTGATTTGTGGAAAAGAGAATTAAAGAAAATTAGATAATGGAGGCTAAACCCTTTGTTAAACCCTTGATCGAACTCGTCTGCTGTCGTCTCCAAATCTTGAAAATAACTTATATAAGAGAGTAACAACCTAGACAAAATTTCAAAATTGCTAATTCGAATATCACAAATCTTCACATCAAAAACCCAGGCTGAAAATAGGTTGAAAAGACGTCTGTTACTATGCGACAAACGTCTATCATATACTTCAGGAAATTCTCTAACTCCACAGACGCGTCTGTCCACATTCTCAGGATTCAAACCCTATAGTCACATCCGTCTGTCGCTCCATCTTTATCGTCGTATCTTCCTCTTTCGAGCTCTGCTTTGCGAAACGTTTTCATCGTTATAAAGCTACTTTCGACCTATTCAATTCTCCATATAGCATCGTCAAAATTCAACACTCCATCTCGACGCTGTATCAATTTCCAACTCCAATAGCACATTACCATACATTCAATAATAAAATGATAAACTACTTTTTCCACCAATAATCTCTCCAAAAATATTTTCCTCTATGCAAAGCTGCGCTTGATACTTGCTTCTGTTTCATATTTAACATTATGGTAATCCTTGCATATTCTAACATTCTTTGTAACGCTGTATTATTCTGTTTTTTTGGATCGGTTTCGATAAGACCAAAAGTAATTGCTAATTTCTGACTACAAAGATTGACTGCGCTTTCTCTTTCCCCCCTTCTAAATATAGTGTTAATCCATTTGTCTATGATTTATATCAATATTTTCACAATTTCCAGTATTCATAAACATGTTCGATATCTTCATTTCATCTACTTCCAACAGAAAAACTCGTAACTTGTTCCATCAAGACTTATGATACTTGATCCTGGCAATTTCTTAACTTCATTTTCTTTCATGGTTTTTCTAACTTGCACAGCTTTATCCCATTCACCATTCGCAGTGTATATATTTGCTAAATTTATGTATCTACCACCGTGACTTGGCTCCAATTCAACGAGCAATTTTCCTACTCGTGTTCCTCTATCATAATCTTGATGTATTCTACAAGCATTGAGCAATGCGCCCAAAATAACCGCATTTGGTTTCATGGGCATTTCTGAAATCAGCTCCTCGGCTTCTTTTAGTTGTCCAGCTCGACCAAAAAGATCAACCATACAACCATAATGCTCTATTGATGGTCTAACCCCATAACATGTCACCATTTTGTCGAATAATCTTTTACCCTTGACAACATAACCTGAATAGGTACAAGCGGTTAAAACAGCGGTAAAAGTTATTTCATTAGCTTTGATCCCCATCACCTCCATCTCCGTAAAAAGTTTAATGGCTTCCATCCCTTTTCCATGCATTGCAAAGCCAGTGATCATCGTTGTCCAGACTGAAACACATCGTGTATATTTAATTTCCTCGAATATCTTCATAGCTTCATCAAGCTCGCCACATTTACAATACATGTCTACAAGAACACAAGATAATATACTATCTAAGCCTATCCTTTTCCTTTTTATGTAGGTGTGTATCCATTGACCCTGGTCGAGTGCACCTACACCTGCACAAGCTGATAATGCACAAGCTAATGTCACCTTATCAGGTTCAATATTTCTCATTTGCATCATATGAAAAAGGTCTAAGGCTTCTTTGTAATTGGAGCTTGCAACATATCCATTTATGATTGAAGTCCATGACACTACGTTTTTCTCTTCCATTTGCTCAAAAAACTTCCTAGCAATATCAATCTGTGAGTAGAAGTTAGTATATGAATGAAGAAGAGAGTTGGCTGTATGTATCTTGGAGGAAAACCCGAACTTTATCACATGAGCATGAATTTGTTGAGTGTCTTTAAGATTTTGGCATATTTTGATGAGGGAAGGAAATGTATGGAGATTAAGGGGAGCAGCATTGTACAACATTTGGCTGTAGAGGAAGATTGATTGTTCTTGATTGTGCTGGCTGTTGGAAAATGCTTTGATGATTGTATTGTACATATAAGTGTTTGGGGCTTTGATTTTTTGGAAGAAAAAGAGGGAATGGTTTAGTGATATTTTGCAGAATGCGGTTAATAGTTTGCTAGTGGGAATATTATGACGTATGAGGCGAGTTTTGATCATTTGGGCATGAATTTGGTTTACTTGTTCAATGTTTGAACATTTTTCTAGAAGAGGAATATAGGAATTAGGACAGGAAATCTGAATTGCTCCCATTGAGATTCTTATTGACAGAGCAAGAAATATAATGTTTATGATGAATGTGAGGTGCAAGTATATTTCTAAAAGATAAGGCAACTTCTTGTCTTATTAACAGAATGCCTTTTATAGTTTTCAGTTTATGATTGTTCAAGGAAAACAACTAAACTATCATCCATTTCACATCCACTGTCTATGTATACCAGTTTTTATTTTATTTTTATGCCCAACTTGATTTTAGAGACCCATGATGATCAGAATTTGATAATTTTTTGCAGGAAGCCTTTAATTATCATAAAAGTCATCTTTGTCGAAAAATATTATTATTGAAATGAGATAATATTTTGCAGAGATATGTTCATGACATATAGGTCACGCTTACAAAATATTATGAAATTTTGATGACCATGTGTCTACTATCAAGTTGAGCATTGAGGTTGCAAAAAACGGAGATTAATATTACATGTATACGTATATAAATACCAAAAATGGAGATTAATACACACACACGTAGCAAATACCGGGTCAACAAGCACACTTGAAAAGCCGAAGTAAGGATACCTTTGTCATTTCATCTTCCCATATTCAAACGCCTTCTACACTGTTCTTCTTCTACCACGATCTAACGTCTCTTCCCATTTTCTCAATCCACCTTCGTCAACTATTTACCCTAATTTACCAACTAAATTCTTTTGTAATTTTCAGATAAAATTCTTCTGCTTCGGTTTAGTTTTGAGTGAGTTTCCCACAAAAAGTTGATGAACAAAATCCGACGACTAGCAAAGATGATTTGGAAGACAAAGGGCTTCGTTCTGATAAGTGAGGAGTTAAAGGAATACGAATAGGTATCGTTTCTTCATGTATTTTCGACTAAGGTTATTTTATTTTATTTTTAATTTTTTTTTAATTTTTAATTCAAATTCTTTTGTAATTTTTAGGTAAAATTCTAGGGCTTCGGTTAAGTTTTGAGTGAGCTTCCAACAATAAGTTGATGAACAATCCGACGACTAGCAAAGATGAGTTGGAAGACAAGAGGGCTTCGTACAGGTAAGTGAAGAGTCAAAGGAATACAAATAGGTACTGTTTCTTCATGTATTTTCAACTTAGGTTTCATCATTTTCTGATTTGTACTAAATTTGTAATTCAAAATTTTCTGGAAAATCTATATTGGCTGTGTTTCATTAATGAAATCATGATTTTAATGGTTGATGGGTTTGCTGAACTTTTAACTGATGCGAACTGAAATATTATTCATTTATCCTCAAGAGCAATTATTTTTCTTTCTGTTGTTGATGGTAAGCTATTACTGTATGCTTTAGCTCTTAAATTTAACATATGCAAACTACATTGTGAAAAGGTTAACTATTTACTTTCTTTGGTACTTTATGATAGATTTGAATTTTTGCAATTGGTTGATTTGGTACTCTCCCAAACTACCGCAAGATTACCCATATCTCGTCCTAATTTTCTATCTCAATGCATATAAATCAGAATATTGCTTTAGTCGTTTATGCACGTGCTACATTTTAGATATTAGAGAAAACGGCATATAATTTTGCAAGGAAAAGATTAATGAAATTAGGATACTTTTTCCATCTCTGTTAACAGACTCAGCAGCTGACCCATTAATAATTTAATATGCACTCTAACCAGATAATAATAAGTGCAATAGTTAATTCTTGTGCACACCACTGTAAAAACTGTTTTAAAATCCAAAGCCATTAAATTTCAAGAACAAAAAATACAGAAAAGCCAAAAAATATATCAATAATATATATTTGCTACTTCACATTTTGAGTTATGTGCCTGATTTGTTACATAGTAGACATCAAATGGAAAAAAATTTCATTCTCCCTTAGATGATAGAACTTTTAATATATCATGTTACTAAATTAATTTGTTTCTATATTAGATTATATAATTTGAAGCATGTATCAAGCTCAACTTCCCCATTTAAGGCGGTTCATTTTTGAACATGTTTTTGACTGCCGGCAATATTTTACGTTTATCCATATACATCTCACTTAAGTAGATTAGTAGTCTCGATGGTATCCATTTTGTTCCATTTCAGTAATAAGGTCAATACATGCCACGTCTTCTTGATAGGACCGTCAAGAAACATAATAAAAAATATATAAGTAAGTTTATGTACAGTAGCGCCATTGTTTTAAATTGACTATATCATATTTCAACACAACTGAAAGAAAAATACAGTGAAACATTTTTGCAAACTAATTCCATTAATTTTTAAAGTAATGTTGTCAAACGTTTTTGCAAACTGATTCCATTATTCTTTTGAAGAAAATGTTTCAGTGCATATTGATTTGATAAAAATCATTTCTTATTTGAATTTTTTATTCACTATTTAGGGGTTTTGAATACAAGACTCGTTTATTTAGCAAGCATGGAGCATGTGAAAAGATTTTGCTATATGGAAGCATTATTCCTTGCGCTAGCTGTAAATATTCTTTTCTATAGTTTTTCCTTGCGTGTATTTCTTCATCCGTCCTTGCTTGATACCTACCATGTTTTAAGTATTTTTGAGCTTATATCACTAAATCAACAATTGAAAGTAGATAAAATGTATGCCAAAATTATGATTTCACCGTACCCATGTCTTGTGATAAGTATTTTTTTGATCTTAGATCACTAAATATACAATGAAATCAATATTTATTATATTAGATATGAACAAAAGAAAAAAAAACTATTCTAAAAGCTAGTGGATAGCATATTATCTAAATCGTGTATAATATACAAGTATATAAGCTAATGCTATAGTAGACAATAAATAGTAAAGTACAAAAAACATGCAAGCCAGGTTTTTTATAATGGTTCGGACCTCCCGTTCTACGTCAAGTCCCGAAGCTTCCCTTCAGTATTTACTAACCGAAAAACCCTCATTTCGCTTGGAGGAACATGCTTAATACAAAAATATTTTATTGACAATTGTGTGTTTTGAATAACACGGTATTAACTGTACAATACAATTCTTCATATAATTTCCTTTGAGTGATGTTGTTTATGTGCACTTTAATTTTATGAAGCAATATAACCAAAATATAAATTTTGGTTATTTGAATAATCGAGAAAATTGAATCAGTGAAAGAACAGAAGTTAGAATATAGAATAAGATTATAGAAATCAAGTGAGTGATAACCTCAATCATTTAGTTATATTTATAAAATTCAAGAGTTGTTTCTCGAAGAGAAGCAACCATTATCCTTTAAAGAGTCGCAATGTTTGAATAAATTCAGTGTATTGAAAAATTCAGAAGGAAGCAACTTTTCAAAAAAATAGTTGTCGTGGTTCAGAAATAACGTCATAGACGTCTGTGGAAAATACGTCTATGGAAAATCAGACGTCTATGAAAGATCACAGACGTCTGTCATTACAGGGATTGATTTTTCCGTGTAATGTTACAGACGTCTGTGGTTTTTCACATACGTCTGTGGTTTTTAATAGACGTTCGTGAATTCAGTTTTCTTAAGATAAGTTCTGTTTTAATTTGAAAACATGAATTTGTGTTTTGTGAATCACTCAAAGAGATTTTACATATTTTATCTAAGACTAAATACGACCTTACTAGTGATAGTCTCTCCTTGCTTGTCTTCTAGAAATGATCTTGTTGCGTGTACCTGCATATTGATGATGTTCATATTGTGTGTGTATATATATATGTTTGTATAGTTGTCATCGAAACTAAGAATTGAGGTTCTAACATTCTTTCCACTTTTGATGGTGAAATCTATACAATCACTAACAAGGTACAATTATATTTTTACTTCCCTGAGTACATGTTTCCCATGTATATATGCATATCTTTTTCTTCCCCTTTGACATTATCAAAAAGAACATTACAAATATACGAAACAAAACACAAAAATCACATCACAGTTACACAAACAATCTCAAAAAATATAACCACAAACACAATAACGTTGATAAAACATAGTCAAGATCACAAACATGTTTCATATAAAACAAACACAATATACAAACTAGTGTTTTGAAAAACAAAAAACAAAAAAAAACAAGATGATGCAAACAAGAGTTTTGAAATAGAAAAGAATAAAAAAATGGCTTATTGAAAAGAATAAGAGAAGCCCCCATATTTCTCATAATACTCCCAATATGAGGATGCATCTGTTAGAAAATCTCCGGGCCAATGATTTTGATCGGTTTACGCCACATTCTCTTGAGTCAATCCTTGCATCACCATATATCCTGTTGAGATGTAGGCTGATCGACATCCGGGTCTGACTGTGGAATCCCGTTACTCTCTTCATCTTCTTCTTCACCCTACGAAACAATAATTGTTTTTAGCTAATTTTTTATATATTTAAAATTTATGTGACAATTTTTTATGCCATATATCTATGGGTCATCGTGATTTACGACTAAGCATAAATCATTATTATGGTTAATACTCATGTTTAGAACATAAATATTTCGATTTCTTGTTCCTTCAAAAATTAAAGTTTTATTTCGATCAAAGATATTGCATTTATCTTTTCCAAAATTCATTCTAAATCCCTTATCACATAATTGACTTATACCTAGTAAATTATGTTTAAATTTTTAACTAATGAGACATTTGAAATAATAGGAGAAGTAGATATACCAACATTAATGACGTTTTTAATCCTAATAACACATCCTTTGGAATTATCTTCAAAAGTCACCATGCCAACATCCATGTAAATGATGTTTGATAGCATGTGTGCATTTCTCGTTACATGTTTGGAGCATCCGTTATCGAGTATCCATTTATTTTTATTTTTATTTTTGTTACTGGGTACCTGGAAAATAATAAAAGTCTTAATTGGTACCCACTTCCTTCGTTAGGGTCCTATGTGTTAGTAGGAGAAGGTAACCATATCCATGAGGGTTTGGACCTTTAGAGATGTAATTTGATATTTTATTTTCACATTTTACTTTTCTAAAATTAGATTATTATTAGAAACCAAATTATTGTTTGATATTTTATGATTTTTTCTTGTTATACACTAATCCCTTCCTATTTCCCGATGATTTTGAAATTTTTATCAAATTGTTCATACTTTGCTTTCCTTTATTAATTTTTGAGACATTGTTAGTAATTTATCGAATTTATTTATGAGATCAGAAATTTCTATATTAGCCAATTCAAAATTTTATTTCAGTTCACACTTTTCTTTTTCAAGTTTATTATTCTTCATTCTGCTATCTCTATATCATGTGCTAGAGTAGCATTTTCAGATGATAATTTTTTACATTCTTTTTGTGCTAATTCTATTTCTTCTTCTAAAATAGTTTTATCATCTTCTAACAATCCAATTTTCAATTCAGCTTTATTTAATTTTCCTATATTTTCTTTATTTACCTTTTTAGATTCTCTATACTTGTCATCTAATTATATACTAGTTTCATGAATTCATCTTATGTTAATTTAGGACTTACCTCATCTGTGCTAGCCATGAAGCAAACATTTGTTTTTTCTGAATTACTGTCGCTATCAGATGAAGCGGAAAAGTCGGAGTCATCCCAAGTTACTTGAAATGCTCTTCTCTTTTTCTTGAAAATTTTGAACTTGTTTTTATTTTTATCATTGTTGAGTAGTGGACGGTCCTTCTTCATATGGCCAAATTTATCACCCCCGAAGCATTTCATTGATGTTTGATTTGAGAAATTTGTGTTGATATTGTTTTGAAATTTCGTCGTCCTTTTGAACTTCTTGAACTTGTTGTAATTCTTGGCGATGATAACAATCTCATCTTCTTCCAAGTTAGAGTTGTCATTATTTGCCTGAAATGCGATGTTTTTCTTTCCTTAATTTTGTTCTTTTCTTGCCTGTAAATTAGCTTCATACGACGTCAGATTTCTTATTAACTCTTCGACTTTGACTTGGAAAAGATCGTTAGCTTTTTCGATGGCTAAAACCTTTCTTTCTCATTCGTTTGTCGAAGAGTCCAAAATTCGTATGTCTAAATCAAAATCAGTGAATTTAACTCCTAGTATCATAAGGTCGTGTTGTATAGTTTGAAATCTAGGATACATATCAATAATTGATTCATTTGTTTTCATTTTAAAAGATGAAAATTGATTTTGTAGAATATATTTTTTTGTTTGCCTAACTTTGTTTGTGCCTTCATGGGTAATCTGTAATGTACGCCATATATCATAAGCAGTGGTACGAATCATGATTCGTGAAAATTCATTTTTGTCAAGTGAGCAAAATGGAACATTCATAGCCTTTGCTTTATTGGTAGCTAAATTCTTTGTGCATTAGTCCAAGTATTTATATCAGTAGTGAGTGCCTCATATCCAGTTTGTGTAGTTTGTCAAATTTCTAGACCATTGGCTTCCATAAAAATTCTCATACATGTTGACCAGTGAGCATATTGATCCAGTGAATAGTAGAGAACGTGCACTTGATTGTCCTTCTTGAAATATACTTGCTATATTAACCAAAATTCAATTATGCGTTATGGTAAAAATGAAAAATCTTTGCTCTGATATCAAATGAAAGTCTAGCAGATCGTATATTATCTAACTTGTGTATAATATGCAAGTGTATGAGCTAATGCTATAGTAAACAATAAGTAGTAAAGTATAAAAAGCGTGCAAACTAGAGTTTTTATACTGGTTCGGACCTCCCGTCCTACGTCCAGTCTCCAAGCTCCCCTTAGGTATTTACTAACCGAAGAATCCTTATTTTTTCCAGAGAAATAAGCTTAATACAAAAGTATTTTGTTGATAATTGTGTGTTCTGAATAACACGTATATTGACTGTACAATAAAATTCTTTTATAATTTCCTTTGAGTGATATTGTTTATGTGCACTTTGATTTTTAGGAAGCAATATAACCAAAATATAAATTTTGGTTATTTGAATGATTGAGAAAATTGAATAAGTGAAAGCATAGAAGTAGGAATATATAATAAGTGTAACATCCCGCCTTTTTCGCACACTTTAAACCGACACACGTGTCAATTAAAAGCATACGTAAGGGCGGATTGTTATGGGGTAAATAAGAAAAAAAAACAGAGAAGAAATAAAACAAAATAGAATCTCACAGCGGAAGGATAAAATATAATAATAAATATACAGTTCATAAAAGGTTACAAAACAGTTAATTCTTCTTTATACAATAAATATCAGAGTTACACATACCAATACACACAATGCAGCGGAATAGAAAGAGTGTGGTGCATACTATAAATAATAATAATACGTATTCTTCGTCTTCGTCCTCCAAAGCTAAAGTCTTCGATCCTGAAATGCTCGGACTGACCCGAGCGAATTTGAAAAGACAAAAACACTCGAGTCAGAACTAAAAGATCTTATGTGAGTTAAATTAACAGAAATAAATATGAGTGCAGTAACTCAAGAGATGCTCGGGATTTACATCTCCTAAGGATCCGTTAAACTATTTACTATGTAGTATATTGCGCTATTATAATAGTGTCTATTTATAAAGTAAACTTACTTTTTAATAGCGTTAAGGGGTTACCCATATAGCCCTTAACACAAATAATGCCAATAGTCTATACAGTACCGTAATACCTCCTGATCGGGAAGCTACCAGAGGATACTCCATAGGTACGACACAAATAGAAACTCGTAGTAAAGGCTCGGTATGGTAGATGACACGGCACAACTAGGCAATGCCAGGGTAGATATACCAATTGCTATCCAGGCTGGTGGAAACGCGTAGCCGCAGTTACCGCCCACCTCGGACTAACTCCCCAAAATCAAAATATAGAAGTGGCCACTGAATCAATCCAAAATCAAAGTATAATATCGAAGAGGAGGGTCCGATCAGAGGAATGACCTCATTGGCCTGAGAATCGCTCCTGTTTTAGCCACCTTATGCCAACTCACGGGAGTCGGGTCCACGTATTTACCTTACAGGAAACGTCGCCACCACCTACTTCATTCTGGAATCTCCACCGCGTACACGGTTAGTCAAAGTGGTTTTCGGTATCGACAGAGAGTATGTCCATATCCGATCCCGGTCTCTTTGCCAACCCATCGTTATTATAACACCGCGGTCATTTAAAAATAGCTCATACTTTAAAACCAGAATAAACATTTCCATTTTTAAATTTTGAATACGATATCATTTTAAAACCCAAAAATATGATATCCTTTATCCCAAATATAAACCTTTTCAAAAATCCAAATGCTTTAAAATTTATAACGTCTGAAAGCCAAATATCCTTTCAAAGCATAATATTTCGAAATTCATAATTTAAAAACCATAACTTTTAAAACTTGAATGGTTTGGATATTCAACGGTATATGAATTAAAAGGTTTAACTTAAATGTTACTTTGTAAAGAAAATAGTTCTCATGGCTTTACAAATACATTTCTTTATTAAAGTCTAAACCAAAATTTGTATTATCTCTCTCAAGTTCTAAAACCACTTCAATTTATATATATATACGTATATCCATTTTGAGTAACAATATTTCAAACTAAAATTGGATTTTATTCTTTCAACAGATCAATTGTTCTATTAATTAGTCTTGAATATTCACATAAAATCCGTAAATAATAAGACTTCAGTTTCTAGTAATAAAATATATATATTTTCCCAATTCAAATTATACTAGAATATTCATTTCAATTTATTTTGAGAAAAATCCAATTATAAATATCATATCTTAAAATTTCCAAACTTAACATTTAAACATATGATATAAATTATTAAACTCCATTTTCTTATTTTCTTCCATTTTTAATAAAGATTTTTATACACCTTTAATTTCAAAATTTTCAACTTCATATGTATATATATATGGAAGAAAAATATTTATACAATATAAAATTTAAGATTATTATAAACCGTATTCCATCCAAACCATAGAAATCACATAAAAATAGTTATATATAGACCGCGGTGCCTGTATATAATTTTCTATCCTATGGTCAAGTGATACGGATATTTATCATTTCAATCCGCAATTTAAAAGATATAAAATTTTGCGGTTATATATCATTTCAAACCACAATGCCGAATGAAATGAAATATGCATGATAATTTGCAATTTAATGATATACAATAAATATCCATTCATCAACATCATCCATCATCCAAATCGCAATCATCAATCAATATCAATCAATAACAATATTATTTTTGGTACTACATAACAGGTAATACTGGCAATTTTATTCAAATTAAATTTAACAGCTATTAATCTACAGTCTATATTCAGTAATAAATTATATAACTGTTAACTAGCAGTTCATATACAAACAAATAAATTTTAACTGTAAATTTATACGCAATAAATTAATTAAATTAACAGTTAAATTAAATAAATGCAATTCAACAGATATGAATAAAAAAAAACATGCCAAATACTCATAAATAAATTTCTATTCATTTCTAAAATTAATTTAAACAAACATAAAAGCTTCTAGTAGTTGTGAGTGGGTTAAAACACTCACCTTTGGAATTTAAATCGAATTTAAATTCGATTTAAACCCAAAAATTCGCCCTTCTCGGAATTCGTTCAAACCAGCGTCATCAAATCCGGAATTAAATTACGATCCTAACAAAAGAAATTTCGTGTGAATCCGACTTCGTATGAGAAAGTTATGGCGAAAAATGATGATTGAATTCAAAATTGAAAATAAATAAAACGACACACAAACCATATAGATGCGATCCCCATCGTCCACTCTACAAAACCCAGAAAAGGTTTGACGATCCGACGAAGTTTGCGACGACGATGATGAATGGTCACGGACTGTTTGAATTAATTCTGGTCAAACGAATGTTCAAAACAGAAAACGAATTGGACCAGTAGATTACGTGCCTCGAGAACATTAACATATATTTTTTTGTGGAATTTTTCTGAAGTGTTTGCATTTTCATTGAAATTTGGATTGAAGTAGATCTAGGTTTTGCAACCATTTGAGGAGGAGAAGGAGATGAAGAAATGAATATACAGCAAATGACAATAGGATGGAGCTAGGGTTTATAACTGTATATATATATTAAATTTCCAAAATTTAATTAAATTTACTTTCCATTATTTATTGTCAATTAGATTGATTTATCATTGGATTCATATTTCAATATTTTCCCCAATTTCATCTGCACTTATATTTACATAGTTTCTAAATATTAAATTTCAAATATTACTTCATTTAACGTTACGTATTTATTATTTATTACTTGCTGCAGTTGATTATCAATTATACTTAATATACTAAATAGATGGTAAATTTTGAATACTTGTTATCATTAACGTTTTATTTCCACTTACAAAATAAATGAAATTATTACATAAACTCCCTTAATTAAGTCAACCATTATCTTATATAACTTAACTGGTAATATATATATACCCAATTGCCCTAATTGGTTTATAGTTATCAGCTAAATACATACTAATTTGTAAATAAATTCGTTTAATTGCAAATGGAGCTGATCAAATTTAATAGATTGAATAGATGGGTAAGCAAATAATAAATTTTCCTTTTTGTCAAATTCAAACCCATTCCTACTAAATTATCAATTACAATTTATTACGAAACATTGATTTTATGCAGTTACCTTTTATTTGCGTAGTATTACATCAATTCCTATAACCTTGGATTCATTCCCAATTCACCAAATTCAATTAATTACACTTTACAAATGTGTTTCCAATATATAGGTATTGCCCAAATTAAATTTATTAGCTAACTCATATTAATAAACAAATGACTTATATGAATGATTAAAATTTTCAATTATCTCACTTTACTCCTAAACTTCTGTTATTTAATAATTATTGCTTAGAACCTGATTTTAATCTTCCCATTATCTATTTAATTCCTTCTAGAATCATAGCTAATATTTGTCATCCCTTCATTACCCAAATGTTCTTATCCCATCAAATTTTAGGTTATCGAAATATTAATTGTCAATTTCTTTAATTGCACTAAATTTATCTATTAAAGGTTGCACTTAACCCAAATACATAAAACTTGCCCAATTTCTCCTTAAATCAATAACCTTCATATACAAATATGTTTATCATAAATTTTATCTACTCTTCCTTTTTAGGTAATGTCCTATATATTAGATTTCCATGTAATTTGCAATAAATCATACTCGTAGTTATATCACATTAAATGAATAAATAAGTGTTGACTCTATTCTTTTGATTTAACATTGGTTTACGTTATATTTCATAAATATTTCTACATACATCAGGATTTTTTTAAAATGGTTGTAACGTGAAATCTCGTCTACTTCCCATTTTATATTTAAAGCTTCTAAAACCGATTCATATCATTTCTCTAGTCCAAATTTTATTAATATAACCTTAAATTTAATTTATTCCTATCGATGTAATGGTTAAACACAAATTTCACTTATTTGCAATAAATCCACAAATTGGATTTCAAATTTTCAAATAAATAAATAAATTTTAGTTTATCACTTCTTAAATACCCAAACGTCAATGCCTTAACTTAAACTGCATTTATTACATTTTATAAAAATCCTCCATCTTAAGTGACAAATCAAAACTACCCTAACTACACAAATCATCGTATTATAAAGATATTTACACTATCCTCCATTTATTACCTTAATTTATTTAAGGTAACCTTAAATTAATATCTATTGCAATGATTTCAAATTATTATTCCTCCATTCCTTTTTAATTTCAATAACGCCAATTTTAACCGTTATATTCTCTTTATTTATGCGATAAATGCAATTATTGAATCTAATACTCCATTTAATTAATAGATCCTGCTTCCTAGAATCTATATCAACAATAGGTCAAATATATACATAGAATTAGCCTTAACTTCACCTAAAAGAATTAGCTATTTCAACTACCGTACAAAACTACGCTACTGCACTATTTAATCAAATAAATTAATTGAACTTAAATCAGCATAAAGGTTATAAAATTATAAATGTAATCTTAATAAATTCATTTATTGATTTAGACTCTTTCTATACAGTAATTAACCTATTTGTGGGTATAAATAACTTTGGAATTATATTACATCTCATTAGTGTGTGTTTTATTTCCTATAACTTCTCCTTATTTAACTATACCCATTAACAACCAAAAAATTAAATTAGCTTTATTTCAATCTATTTCCCTTCTTAACTAAATAAAATAAATGGTTAACCTAAACACTTGTTATCCTTTGATATATTCAAATTCACTTCCAACATTTATTAACAAAATGTTGCCATAGGTTTAGATTTACATAAATAAATTATATGAATAGGTAGAAAAATTGGTAATCTGCAAATGCCCAATATACACGCATTAATTACTACCTATTGTTAGAATCTATTTATTAATTTACTAGTTAATAACGGTCTTTTTATTTCTATTTACTACCAAACTCTCTATTTTATTATAGTTCCAATATATTAATACTTAGGCGCATCAAGTGCTAGCCTTTTTGTTATTTATATTAAATTGGGTATGCACAAATAAGTTGTTAATTAACTATTTCTACAAAATTATATTCATACATTCAGCTCCATATCTTATAGGGTTAAATTCTAATTACTTACGCTTAATCTATCAATTTAATACTCTATTCAAACATGCATTTAAATTCTTTTTATTCTAAATAAATTTTATTAAGTGTTGACATCCACTAGTAGCATTCACCTTTATTACAACCAAATGTGATATCTTCACTACTGATTTTATATTAATGAATCTTATTTTAGTTAATATTTTTTTTTTATTAATATTCTCAATTCAACATTTATTGATTTCTTAAAATTTACTTTTAACAAAAAGTGACAAATTACATTATCCAAATCTATTGTCATAAAATTTTATTGTTACACTAGGTTACAACTACTATACCAAATTTCTACATTTATTCTTAAACAAATTAGAAATTATATTAATTTAATTTATTAAATATTATTAATTTCAACGGGTCGTTACAATCTCCCCCACTCAAAACTTTTCGTCCCCGAAAAGGAAAAAGAAGGGAGAAGGAAGAATAAAACAGTACATCTTATTTCAAATATTATTTATTTTAAAGTGAACTATTCAAGTGGATTCAATCATTAATCAACCAAACAATTCAACAACCATCAACCTTACAAACAACATACATACACAAACAAAGCAACCATTTAATCCATCAAACAAATAGTTGTTTGGGTTCAAACTTGAAATTTGTATGAAATGAAATTAACTATCAAGTGCATCATTTACTCAACAGTCTTAGATGAAACAAAGATAGATACTTATTCATTTAACCACTTCAAATTTCTTACCCAACAACATAAATCAAACAACACAATTCAAACCAACACCCAAATTTATTTATTATACATTTATCTCATGCTTCAATGGTTTGATTTTCTTTCTTTCATTTATGGAGTGATCCCTTTACTTCTTACAATTTTCATTTTCATTTATTACAAAATTATCATATTTGTGTTCCAATTTATTGACTAAAGTTTATATCACCCATTTATTCTACTTACCTTTCTTATATAGTAAAATTTCCGATTTAGCTTAAGTTTTAACAGCAATTAATTGAATACTTTAATTACCTCAAGCTTCACTTGTAAGATTTCCCTTTACACTTTCTTACTAGCAATTGCAACTTTTATTTTATGGTAAGTTATATATATTTTAAGAATGTAAGTGAAAATTTACAAGTTTCGTTTCATTCCTTTAATTAATATATATTTGTTTTATAACCTACAATTTCAACTTACCTTTAATCTCATTCATTTATTTAATGTTGAAGTTTCCATTATATTTAATTACAGTAACCCTCTACTTACACTTAATTTATTAACCTTATAACTTGCATTCCTATAAGTGAAAGATTTTACTCATTCATTAACTATGGATTGCAGTCATTTATATTTTTCCTACTTTCTATTATATTAGAATAGGGGAAATTAAGGCGTACTTAAGTTAATAACCCTACAATCAAACTTTATAAATTAAGGAATTTCATTTTTACTTTCTTACGGTTAAAATCACCTATTAATAATACAACCTTTAATTTTAGTAAATTCCAATCATCACTTAAGTTAGTACCATTAAATTCTTATTTATAACAATAATTTATTGAATACTTCATTATTTCCAAAAATTCTACTTGCATAATATTCTATTCCAATCTTAATTTACATTTCAACTTTTTATACTTGGTAAGTTATTTATGTTAAAGAAAAAGCAAAAGAACTTATACAAGTTTAATCTCAACCCTTTTAATTCATTGATTACTTAACCTTTATTTTACTAACCTCAATTTTTTTTTTTTTTTTACAACTAATTAATGGAAATTCAAGAATTAATACCGGGTCAAATTCCAAAATTACTTTGAAATAATAGATAATTAATTTCTTACAACTTTTATATCTCTAATTACCTTTAAACAATTAAAATTTTAAATAATTTCAAACAAATCTGCAGTAGAACTTACTACAGTGGCCTTTCCCTTCGAAACTCGAAAATGAAAGTCGATGATGCGGCCGTCATCACCGAAATTATTTTCCAGCGACAGAGAGGAAAGTACAAACTTATTTTCTTCAAAATCCTCTTTAAACCAATTCTTTCGAATTATACTAAATATTTATATAAGAAAATATTTATAAACCAAATCATTATATTTCATAAATCCTTTGAAAGCAGATTTCAAAATCCCGGACTTAAGTTCAAAAATCTCCAATTTGATTTATTATAATTTCAGCTTAGCTTCAATTATTATAAATATTTTATTACCTAACACCCAATCTATAGCAACCAAATATATATATATCTTTATAAAAATATTTTTATATATAGAAAATATAATAGGCAAAATTATTTCATTCACCTATATTAAAACAAATATTATGTCGGTCTGTCCTAATTAAGTGTTTAGAAATCCCTATTGATGACATAGCGTCCCATGCATCAACCAGAATTTATAAATACAAAGTGGAACAGATTAACACAATTTCAAAATCTTTTTATAAAACTAACAAATACGCTCTCTCATATATATACTCTCAACGACTCCCATAGGATATTTCTACCCTATTAACAAAGAGTCAAACCCCACAAAGCCAAGGTTTATCGCTAAACCAAAGCTCTGATACCAACTGTAACATCCCGCCTTTTTCGCACACTTTAAACCGACACACGTGCCAATTAAAAGCATACGTAAGGGCGGATTGTTATGGGGTAAATAAGAAAAAAAACAGAGAAGAAATAAAACAAAATAGAATCTCACAGCGGAAGGATAAAATATAATAATAAATATACAGTTCATAAATGGTTACAAAACAGTTAATTCTTCTTTATACAATAAATATCAGAGTTACACATACCAATACACACAATGCAGCGGAATAGAAAGAGTGTGGTGCATACTATAAATAATAATAATACGGATTCTTCGTCTTCGTCCTCCAAAGCTAAAGTCTTCGATCCTGAAACGCTCGGACTGACCCGAGCGAATTTGAAAAGACAAAAACACTCGAGTCAGAACTAAAAGATCTTATGTGAGTTAAATTAACAGAAATAAATATGAGTGCAGTAACTCAAGAGATGCTCGGGATTTACATCTCCTAAGGATCCGTTAAACTATTTACTATGTAGTATATTGCGCTATTATAATAGTGTCTATTTATAAAGTAAACTTACTTTTTAATAGCGTTAAGGGGTTACCCATATAGCCCTTAACACAAATAATGCCAATAGTTTATACAGTACCGTAATACCTCCTGATCGGGAAGCTACCAGAGGATACTCCATAGGTACGACACAAATAGAAACTCGTAGTAAAGGCTCGGTATGGTAGGTGACACGGCACAACTAGGCAATGCCAGGGTAGATATACCAATTGCTATCCAGGCTGGTGGAAACGCGTAGCCGCAGTTACCGCCCACCTCGGACTAACTCCCCAAAATCAAAATATAGAAGTGGCCACTGAATCAATCCAAAATCAAAGTATAATATCGAAGAGGAGGGTCCGATCAGAGGAATGACCTCATTGGCCTGAGAATCGCTCCTGTTTTAGCCACCTTATGCCAACTCACGGGAGTCGGGTCCACGTATTTACCTTACAGGAAACGTCGCCACCACCTACTTCATTCTGGAATCTCCACCGCGTACACGGTTAGTCAAAGTGGTTTTCGGTATCGACAGAGAGTATGTCCATATCCGATCCCGGTCTCTTTGCCAACCCATCGTTATTATAACACCGCGGTCATTTAAAAATAGCTCATACTTTAAAACCAGAATAAACATTTCCATTTTTAAATTTTGAATACGATATCATTTTAAAACCCAAAAATATGATATCCTTTATCCCAAATATAAACCTTTTCAAAAATCCAAATGCTTTAAAATTTATAACGTCTGAAAGCCAAATATCCTTTCAAAGCATAATATTTCGAAATTCATAATTTAAAAACCATAACTTTTAAAACTTGAATGGTTTGGATATTCAACGGTATATGAATTAAAAGGTTTAACTTAAATGTTACTTTGTAAAGAAAATAGTTCTCATGGCTTTACAAATACATTTCTTTATTAAAGTCTAAACCAAAATTTGTATTATCTCTCTCAAGTTTCAAAACTACTTCAATTTATATATATATACGTATATCCATTTTGAGTAACAATATTTCAAACTAAAATTGGATTTTATTCTTTCAACAGATCAATTGTTCTATTAATTAGTCTTGAATATTCACATAAAATCCGTAAATAATAAGACTTCAGTTTCTAGTAATAAAATATATATATTTTCCCAATTCAAATTATACTAGAATATTCATTTCAATTTATTTTGGGAAAAATCCAATTATAAATATCATATCTTAAAATTTCCAAACTTAACATTTAAACATATGATATAAATTATTAAACTCCATTTTCTTATTTTCTTCCATTTTTAATAAAGATTTTTATACACCTTTAATTTCAAAATTTTCAACTTCATATGTATATATATATGGAAGACAAATATTTATACAATATAAAATTTAAGATTATTATAAACCGTATTCCATCCAAACCATAGAAATCACATAAAAATAGTTATATATAGACCGCGGTGCCTGTATATAATTTTCTATCCTATGGTCAAGTGATACGGATATTTATCATTTCAATCCGCAATTTAAAAGATATAAAATTTTGCGGTTATATATCATTTCAAACCACAATCCCGAATGAAATGAAATATGCATGATAATTTGCAATTTAATGATATACAATAAACATCCATTCATCAACATCATCCATCATCCAAATCGCAATCATCAATCAATATCAATCAATAACAATATTATTTTTGGTACTACATAACAGGTAATACTGGCAATTTTATTCAAATTAAATTTAACAGCTATTAATCTACAGTCTATATTCAGTAATAAATTATATAACTGTTAACTAGCAGTTCATATACAAACAAATAAATTTTAACTGTAAATTTATACGCAATTAATTAATTAAATTAACAGTTAAATTAAATAAATGCAATTCAACAGATATGAATAAAATAAACATGCCAAATACTCATAAAAATAAATTTCTATCCATTTCTAAAATTAATTTAAACAAACATAAAAGCTTCTAGTAGTTGTGAGTGGGTTTAAACACTCACCTTTGGAATTTAAATCGAATTTAAATTCGATTTAAACCCAAAAATTCGCCCTTCTCGGAATTCGTCCAAACCAGCGTCATCAAATCCGGAATTAAATTACGATCCTAACAAAAGAAATTTCGTGTGAATCCGACTTCGTATGAGAAAGTTATGGCGAAAAATGATGATTGAATTCAAAATTGAAAATAAATAAAACGACACACAAACCATATAGATGCGATCCTCATCGTCCACTCTACAAAACCCAGAAAAGGTTTGACGATCCGACGAAGTTTGCGACGACGATGATGAATGGTCACGGACTGTTTGAATTAATTCTGGTCAAACGAATGTTCAAAACAGAAAACGAATTGCACCAGTAGATTACGTGCCTCGAGAACATTAACATATTTTTTTTGTGGAATTTTTCTGAAGTGTTTGCATTTTCATTGAAATTTGGATTGAAGTAGATCTAGGTTTTGCAAACATTTGAGGAGGAGAAGGAGATGAAGAAATGAATATACAGCAAATGACAATAGGATGGAGCTAGGGTTTATAACTGTATATATATATTAAATTTCCAAAATTTAATTAAATTTACTTTCCATTATTTATTGTCAATTAGATTGATTTATCATTGGATTCATATTTCAATATGTAAATATCCCTAATTTCATCTGCACTTATATTTACATAGTTTCTAAATATTAAATTTCAAATATTACTTCATTTAACGTTACGTATTTATTATTTATTACTTGCTGCAGTTGATTATCAATTATACTTAATATACTAAATAGATGGTAAATTTTGAATACTTGTTATCATTAACGTTTTATTTCCACTTACAAAATAAATGAAATTATTACATAAACTCCCTTAATTAAGTCAACCATTATCTTATATAACTTAACTGGTAATATATATATACCTAATTGCCCTAATTGGTTTATAGTTATCAGCTAAATACATACTAATTTGTAAATAAATTCGTTTAATTGCAAATGGATCTGATCAAATTTAATAGATTGAATAGATGGGTAAGCAAATAATAAATTTTCCTTTTTGTCAAATTCAAACCCATTCCTACTTAATTATCAATTACAATTTATTACGAAACATTGATTTTATGCAGTTACCTTTTATTTGCGTAGTATTACATCAATTCCTATAACCTTGGATTCATTCCCGATTCACCAAATTCAATTAATTACACTTTACAAATGTGTTTCCAATATATAGGTATTGCCCAAATTAAATTTATTAGCTAACTCATATTAATAAACAAATGACTTATATGAATGATTAAAATTTTCAATTATCTCACTTTACTCCTAAACTTCTGTTATTTAATAATTATTGCTTAGAACCTGATTTTAATCTTCCCATTATCTATTTAATTCCTTCTAGAATCATAGCTAATATTTGTCATCCCTTCATTACCCAAATGTTCTTATCCCATCAAATTTTAGGTTATCGAAATATTAATTGTCAATTTCTTTAATTGCACTAAATTTATCTATTAAAGGTTGCACTTAACCCAAATACATAAAACTTGCCCAATTTCTCCTTAAATCAATAACCTTCATATACAAATATGTTTATCATAAATTTTATCCACTCTTCCTTTTTTAGGTAATGTCCTATATATTAGATTTCCATGTAATTTGCAATAAATCATACTCGTAGTTATATCACATTAAATGAATAAATAAGTGTTGACTCTATTCTTTTGATTCAACATTGGTTTACGTTATATTTCATAAATATTTCTACATACATCAGGATTTTTTAAAAATGGTTGTAACGTGAAATCTCGTCTACTTCCCATTTTATATTTAAGGCTTCTAAAACCGATTCATATCATTTCTCTAGTCCAAATTTTATTAATATAACCTTAAATTTAATTTATTCCTATCGATGTAATGGTTAAACACAAATTTCACTTATTTGCAATAAATCCACAAATTGGATTTCAAATTTTCAAATAAATAAATAAATTTTAGTTTATCACTTCTTAAATACCCAAACGTCAATGCCTTAATTTAAACTGCATTTATTACATTTTATAAAAATCCTCCATCTTAAGTGACAAATCAAAACTACCCTAACTACACAAATCATCGTATTATAAAGATATTTACACTATCCTCCATTTATTACCTTAATTTATTTAAGGTAACCTTAAATTAATATCTATTGCAATGATTTCAAATTATTATTCCTCCATTCCTTTTTAATTTCAATAACACCAATTTTAACCGTTATATTCTCTTTATTTATGCGATAAATGCAATTATTGAATCTAATACACCATTTAATTAATAGATCCTGCTTCCTAGAATCTATATCAACAATAGGTCAAATATATACATAGAATTAGCCTTAACTTCACCTAAAAGAATTAGCTATTTCAACTACCGCACAAAACTACGCTACTGCACTATTTAATCAAATAAATTAATTGAACTTAAATCAGCATAAAGGTTATAAAATTATAAATGTAATCTTAATAAATTCATTTATCGATTTAGACTCTTTCTATACAGTAATTAACCTATTTATGGGTATAAATAACTTTGGAATTATATTACATCTCATTAGTGCGCGTTTTATTTCCTATAACTTCTCCTTATTTAACTATACCCATTAACAACCAAAAAATTAAATTAGCTTTATTTCAATCTATTTCCCTTCTTAACTAAATAAAATAAATGGTTAACCTAAACACTTGTTATCCTTTGATATATTCAAATTCACTTCCAACATTTATTAACAAAATGTTGCCATAGGTTTAGATTTACATAAATAAATTATATGAATAGGTAGAAAAATTGGTAATCTGCAAATGCCCAATATACACGCATTAATTACTACCTATTGTTAGAATCTATTTATTAATTTACTAGTTAATAACGGTCTTTTTATTTCTATTTACTACCAAACTCTCTATTTTATTATAGTTCCAATATATTAATACTTAGGCACATCAAGTGCTAGCCCTTTTGTTATTTATATTAAATTGGGTATGCACAAATAAGTTGTTAATTAATTATTTCTACAAAATTATATTCATACATTCAGTTCCATATCTTATAGGGTTAAATTCTAATTACTTACGCTTAATCTATCAATTTAATACTCTATTCAAACATGCATTTAAATTCTTTTTATTCTAAATAAATTTTATTAAGTGTTGACATCCACTAATAGCATTCACCTTTATTACAACCAAAGGTGACATCTTCACTACTGATTTTATATTAATGAATCTTATTTTAGTTAATATTTTTTTATTATTATTCTCAATTCAACATTTATTGATTTCTTAAAATTTACTTTTAACAAAAATTGACAAATTACATTATCCAAATCTATTGTCATAAAATTTTATTGTTACACTAGGTTACAACTACTATACCAAATTTCTACATTTATTCTTAAACAAATTAGAAATTATATTAATTTAATTTATTAAATATTATTAATTTCAACGGGTCGTTACAATAAGAGTATAGAAATCAAGGTGAGCATTATCCTCAATCATTTAGTTATATTTACAAGATTCATGAGTTGTTTCTAGAAGAGAATCAACCATTATCTTTCAAAGAGTTGCAATGTTTGAATAAATTCAGTGTATTGAAAAATTTAGAATGAAGCAACCTTTCATAAAAATAGCCGTTATGGTTCAGAAATAACGTCACAGACGTTGGTGGAAAATCACGTTGGTGGAAAATCACAGACGTCTGTCGTTACAGGGATTGATTTTCCCATGTAATGTCACAGACGTCTGTGGTTTTTCACAGATGTCTATGAATTCAGTTTTATTAAGATAAGTTCTATTTTAATTTGAAAACATGAACTTTTTTTTAAATCACTCAAGGAGATTTTACATATTTTATCTAAGACTAAATACGACCTTACTAGTAATAGTCTCTTCTAGTTTGTCTTCTAGCCATGATCTTATTGTGTGTACCTGCATATTGATGATGTTATTGTATATGTGTGTTTGTATACTTCTTGTTATCGAAACTAAGAATGGAGGTTCTAACATATTCGTTGGTAGGAACATTGATCTATATTGTACAAATAACTACCATATTATTTTTCATAAGTTCAATGCAGACATCCTAATTATATTTCATATTTTAAATTTAGTTTTATGAATATTTACAGTTATGAAATATTTAAAGAGTTTCTACGAAAAAACTATTTAACAGCCAATCCCAAATTCAGTGTCCGCATCCTATTTATATTTAATGATTTCAAATTTAATGTAATGATAATTTACACTTACCAAATATTTTTAAAGTTTCCACATAATAACCTTCTAACAAATAATCCTAAAATTTTGCAGTGGATTAAATATGAAAAATTTAGCTTCCAAAATTCCCGTGTCATGTTCAGTATTTAGCTTCAATCTTTAAGAACATTTCTATTTAGTTTTTAGTTTCTAGTCGCGTTTTCGGGTGCTTCCATTTATGATGTATCTTTAATCATTTTGGATTGAATTGGAGATTTGTTTAGTACTGCTATTAGGAGTTGATCTCAAGTTTTTTTACTTATTTTTTGATTGGCCTGTCAACGGATGCTTTTGGATGCGGATAGTGCCATATCCGCATCTACAACTGAAACCATTTTCGAATATCGGATATCAATATTCGCGAATTCGGACGGATATCAGATAATTATCATATCCATTAACGACCAATAAATCAAGAATTGTAATTTTTTTTAGCTTAACATAAATATTTTTCAGATATGATGATAATAAATAGTTTCAAGCAGTTAATAAACATTAATCGTATATAATACAAACTGCTAACTTAACAAGGTAATAAACGAGTATCTTTCACTGCACCAAAATGCACATAATTTAAACTATAATTTTGACAAAAAGCGGATTGATAATTTTCGAATGCAGATGTCTTCGTATTCGCATCCGTTTTTCTGGATATCGGATATTTATCCGTTTTTTAGATGTGGATGCAGACGGATTTTAGATTTTTCAGGTATCCATTGACTGCCATATTTTTTAACACACACTTTTTTATGGTTTGTAGCACAGGAATCGTTAAAATACTAAGGGAATTTAGGACACTAAGAACTAAACTTGTTTCATCTTACATATTAATGAGAAATGAGTAAAAAAACATGGAATTTTGTTTGGTAGCTTTTGACAACAAATGATTCATAGTCTTTGCTTATAGAGAAATGATTCGAAAAACATGAATTTGATCTATAAAATTAAAATTTTAAAGTAAGATCAAGAAAGAGATTACACAGAGAAGGCTATAATGTGTACCGTGAAAATGTGATTTTGTAGTCTATTTTTTCGAAATGCTACTTAGATACAGCATGTCATTGGGACAACATAACATACATCGCATGACAATATATGTTTGAATCACGCTATGCAAGTTTTGAACTTGTGACATTTCGCACCAAAGTCGAATCACTTAACCACTGAGATAATGGTGCTTGTCTGTAGTCATTTTTTTCATCGCTTTATTATTACTGTCTACTTCACTTAGTATCTTCAACATTGATTTTCCTAACTCGGTTGACTTTGACATTCAGTGTCGATTTTCAACATTGGGAAAGAAGCCGATTAGTCAAAAGTATCTTTTATATTAGTATTTTTTAGATTATGTTTGCTGTATAGAGTTCCTTGTAGCTCTTCTCTTGTTTCATTAAATTATGTATTATATCTTCATGTTTGGTTGTTTTTGCGAAGTGTCAACATAATTGTTTTTCTAATATGCTAGAGGCATTTTAAGAATAACCCACATAATTTATTCTCACTGTCTCCACACATCATGAGTTTGATCCAAACAAAATATGTGAAGATTCACATAAAGTCCTTTCTAGTGTTCTTAATTCTAGGACTTTATTACTTTATCTCAAATTTGGAAAATTTTAATAGCATTTGATAGTATTTCTCTATGGTCATTTATGGCTCACATTTCATGGTGACCAATCCTTAATTTAACATAAATGACTCATATTTACAACCTATTTGTAGTAACATTGCCAGTATTTGTTGCATAATTGCAGTAGACTTAATATTTTAGTTCTTTTTTCTTATTTGATTAGCTACTACAAGGCAAAATGTATATACGCTTGATGACCTAGGAAATTAGTTATGACTGCCAAATATATTTTTTATTTGCAACAATATTTATTGTGTTTGCTCTAATTAAAGGTCGGTCAATGACCAACTACGTAAGGATAAGATACATTTAACTTTGATTGTTATTCGCTTTCTTTATAGTTGGTGGATTTTCAATGCTCTTACTGTACTTAACTACACAAAACTATGTAACAACTGACAAAACGTTTTCGTTTGACGCTGCACGAATGGATCTAGATGTTATAATGATTGAATTTGATAGTCCATTTGTTATATGCATATTCACTTCCCCTCCTTGGCTACTGGATAGCGTATCCCTACACTCAATTATAGTGACTGGAAATCAGGCTTTATGCTACTTTCATGAATAAATCTGACTGCACCAGTTATCACCTAAATATATTATCGATTTCACAATTAGTCAAGCAACAATTTAGAGAGATTTGACTAATAAAGGCAATTTATTCAGTCGCGATACCTTTTTAGTGTCTTAGTTCTACTTTCATAAAGAATTAAGACAGAAAAAAGAATTTAGAGAACACGAAGGGTGAAAAGGTGAAGATAAGCAGATAAATATTGATCAATATAGATAACATATCGATGTATACCTTGATAATCGAGGTACTCATTGATTTGTAGTTTATAGTTTGATTTGATGTCCTTTTTAACTAGAGATGCAGATACAGACGGCGTTCTATTTGATTTGTTAGCACTAAATTTGCCGTAAACTAATCGATAACACTATGCATTAATCTTCAATGATACAATAACAAACAAGTATGTTAAAAAAAATACATGTTTGTTATAATATATGTAAATATATAAGTGAATATGCTTCTATGGTTTTTTGTTTAGTCCCACATCGTGGAATTGGTTAAGTCCTTTGCTCCAATGCCTATATATAAAGGAGCCTGTGTAATGTAATTATATGAATCAATCTGATATAACCAATCTCTGAATGAATAAAATATCTCCATTCTTTTACTCTAATGGCTTCTGCTTTTATTTCTTTATAACATATTCTTATTTGTTTATAACACGTTATCAGCACGATCTACAATTGTGATAATTTATTATGAAATCAGATCTATTCTTCTCCAGATCTAATTATAGATCTCAAAACGGTAAGTTATTTTTCTATTATGATTGATCTAATCTTCCAAATTATTATTTTTTATATATCTCATTCCATTCTAAATCTACTTCTTCAGATCTAAATCTATTGTATTATTTTTTAGATTTTATTATACTAGTCTTATAATTTTATATTTTATATAGATCTAAACTTTAAGATCTAATTCTTATTTTGTTGGTTATTATATTTCAGATCTAATTTGTTTGTTGTTGCTATTTTTCTGATAATATTATATTGTAGATCTCAATATCATGCTTATTTTTATGTTTTATAGTTCATTTATTTTGGAATGCAAGTTTGAACTTGACAAAATTTGATATTGTTGATTCAACAAATTTATTGAATTTGATTGCATTTAGTTTGGATATGGATTTGAGAAATCAATCACGGTTGGTAAATGAAGTTTTCATTTTGAAAACATTTTGATTTGATTTAGATTTAAATGAAGACTTTGGAAATTATTTTGATGTACGATTTATATTTCCAGAAGAAATATTTTATTGTTTCTAAGAGAAACAAATATAAATATAATACGTATCTAGAAGATCTAAGTTTAGATCTAACATTGATTTTGATTTAGCACATCTGAAGTGAATGGAAACATTAATAAAAGCTTACATGATAAGCTTAATATCTTTCGATATTTCCTTTTAAAAAAAAAGGGAAAAGAAAAATAAAATTTGAGAACCTGTAGATAAAAGGTTGAGTTTCCATAAATCAATGAATTACAAGTTTCCTCAAAATAAAGAACCATAAGTTCTAACTAAAAAAAAAAAGAGGATCAGAAAATTTAATCATAAAAAAAAAGAAATGAGTTTGAACAACCTGAAGTTGTGCGAAGATTTTTTTTTTTCCAACCAGAAGTTGTATAACTCAAAGTCCAAGACCTGAAGTCTTGAATTATGAAAATATTTTCTGACAATGCTTTAGAGATTTATTTATATTTATATTGCAAAATCTAACATCCCAGAAGAGATGTTATAGGAATTTTATTTTAAAATTATGTGAAAGGATTGTCTAGTAATACTAACCTGAAGTTAGATCATTTCTTCGAAGATGAAGGAAACTTCATTAATGATGAAAATCTAAGTGCAGTAATAAATGATATGGTCGAATTGACCAATAATAGCAGCCTGAAGTCTGCTATGTGGATTTTATTTTATTTCAGTTCAATAAATCAGTTTGAAGTTGGTAAAAGCCAAGTTTTGATAATCTTTGGGTGTGTTTGCCAAACTATATATTTGAAGAAGTACATTTTAATATTCTCCAGAAGAGATAATCCATATGACATACTCTTGAAGAGATGTTTTATGATTTTTATATTTCAAAATCTAAACATCCTAGAAGAGATGTTGTAGAATTATGTCAATTATGTAGAAAAAGATATTGATTATTGATGACATGCCAAAAACAATGCATATAAAGTATCTTTAGAAGTGATATGTACCACTCTAGAAGCGGTGTTTATGAAATATCCTCAGAAGTGATATTATATCATCGTATAGCGCTATAAAAGAATTGCCTATAAAATATTGTCAAATGTGATAATAAATTATCCAAAATTCAATTGTCTATTGTCATGGACCCGTAGCTCCATTAGACAAATAGTGATATGTAACCTTTTACTTTTCAGAACATACGATGAATCAAATATTATATGCACAACTATTCTTGAAGAAATATCTTTAGATATGCTCCTGAAGAGATAATCTATATGTCGTATCATAATTTTCACCAAAGCTATATAAATAGGTCTTGAACAAATCGGTATGTGCAACCATTATAATTTCTTATTTTTATAACATTTCAAGGGTCCAGAAGATACTCTTATTTATGTTGTAAATATATCTATTTTACTGAACTCTCTAGAAGAGATGTTTATATATATTTATAAGTTAGTGTATATTTTCTAATAAACAATCATAATTAATATTCAATAGTAATATTAGAGATATAATCAAGGAATAATGATATAATTTTTTTTTTTAGTAATAATAATAATTTATTCAAAAAAAAAAGAATAATGATATTGTATACCAATGTTACACTCCAGAAGTAGTGGTTTTATCTCTTGCATCTTACTTTCAGTTGGTGAATCTAATTTTGTCACTGTATTTAAAGTTTGATATGCCATTTTAAAAGCAATTACAACAAAAATCTCCAACATGAATATTTTATGCTACTGTAAAAGTAGTAATTATGTAATATGTATAAAATAAACAGTGTATATTGATATGGCATTCAAATAGTGCATATATAAATATATATCTAGAAGAGAAAGTTCACTCCAGAAGTGGTGATACTAATATATCTCTAGAAGAGATTTATAAATTTGAAAATGATAACATATCTTTAGAAGAGATTTATTTATATATTTGGTAATTTTATTAAACCAAATAAGTGTACATAAATTTGATTATAAAGGATCCTAATTTAGCTTAGACTAGATCCTAAAAGTTTGAGAGCTAAGAGGAAATCTGTATCTGTAACATTCCAAGCATCTAGAAGATACTATTATTATTTTTGCTGTAATTTTTTTTTACAGAACTCTCAATAGAGATGTGTAGAAATGTCTATACGCAATTAAAAATTACTTCTTGATAAGTAATCATAATTAGTGTACAAAACTGATATTTGAGATATAATTGAGGGATAAAACTTAACAACTTGAAGTTGTGTGTATATTTTGCTCGAACCAGTAGTTCGATATGGTTTCAAACCAAATGTTTTGAACATTATCATGCGGTTTTGACAAGTTTGCATTGCAATTGATTTATAAATAGAAATTAATAGTTTTGATCCTTGTAATAGTTTGTTCCAAAAATCACTAATTCAAATGAGAAAGAATATGAAAATTTTATAATATATATGTGATACGTGGACGCACGTATACATCCATATATGTAAATATTTAGCTAACAACCTGAAGTTTGTTATAAGCTCATCTTATAGATTATGCATAGACATTATTTAGTGATTTAAAATTCAATCAACATAAATGTTGAATGACCTGAAGTCATGTATGTATTCAAATGATCTACACAATAAGTAAATTCCTCCAATTGCTTAGATCAATGAATGAGAACAAACTCTAATAATCAATATCAATTGAATGCATCTTACAAAAGAATTATCCTCCTATTATTAATATGTATGATGTATTTGCTAGTAGAAATATCGTAATGGATCAAAATAAGAATCCAAAGATGATTATTATTTAATGTGACAATGTTTGTCAACATTGAGGGGGAGGATAAAGGGATACAAGTTCATTTTGATCATCGGTGTTAAATATTTATTAAAATACACAATGATGCAAAATATTAGCAATATTATCCCTAGTAGACTTTCTCCAATATAGATTTGAATCCCTGAAGGATCAAAATTTGTAAACCACATCTGAAATATGGTTCAAAAGTCAGTTCAAAATATTTTTGGAGTTAGTAATAAAGATGCCAAATAAAGGAGGTGGGTGTTCTTGAAGAAACACTTAAGGATGCTCTGAAAGAGATCCATGACATGATTCTCAAATAACCCTAGAAGTGGGTTAGGTACCTAAAACATAATTAAAGAGATCTCAATAATTCATGTCTAGAACTGACAAGAAATAATCATCGATGATAAATTTGTAAATAATAAAGCACTTATATTTATAAATAGATTAAGAATCTTGAATTAGGGGAAAACATGACTGGCCATCATGAATCCTTTAATAGTAGAGAAATATGGACATGTAGTCCACAAAGTACCGAAAGTACTTGAAATGCTTAATATACCCTGAAGGTATAAATGTGGTTTAAAATCATATTAAACAATGAAAGTATATAAATTCCTGAAGAATACAAATAACTTTCATTGTTATAAAGAATGCAAAGAACAAGGAGAGTAAATTTCAACCTACTTTTAAGTATTGTTGTAATGAAAATCTTGATATAATTCATGATGAGTAGATTACTTCCTATTTTTAAGTATCGTTGTAATGAAACTCTTAATATCCATTGAAGTGATAGTTGCGATATGCAAATACTTATTAAAGTATACAAACTTCTGAAGAATATATATAACTTTTGTAGTTATAAAGAATGAAAAAGACATGAAGTGTAGATTACAAATTTCTTCTAAGTATTGTTGTAATGAAAATCTTGATACATCAAGATGAGTAGATTACTTCCTGCTTTCTAGTAATGTTGTAATGAAATTTTTAATATTCATGAAAAATGTATAGTTGCAATGCGCAAAACTAATTTGAAGCATAAAAACGAAAGCACATGAAGTGTTTTTCATAAAAGTAGCATACAAATGCATAAAATGCAAACCATATTTGGAAGAAACAATCTTAGAAAATTTGATTGTATCAAAGAAAACTATTAATAAATTGTATTATGAATGAGATACATATTTATGGATCCAGAAGTATCTATAACCAATTTAAGTTTTCGAAAGACGAATATGAATTCAGAGGAAAAATTAAAATCAGGGGGAGAATTCATAAGTATTTTATAATGCACTCTTTTTCCTTAACTAAGATTTTTCCCACTGGGTTTTTATTAGTAAGGTTTTAATGAGGCATTATCTTGATCCAGAAGTATCAACTCCCTAGTAACATTTGAAATAAGCTATAATGTACTCTTTTTCCTTATTTAAAATTTTTCCCACTGGGTTTTTCTTATTAAGGTTTTAATGAGGCATTATCTTGATCTAGAAGAATCAAACGTCTTTTCAAGAAATAACATCTCAAATATGTTATTTAAGTTAAATTATATTTTTATCCTTGACTAAGGTTTTTCCCATCGGGTTTTTCTTTGTAAGGTTTTTACTGACGTATTAAATTGATCCAGAAGTATCAAACTCTATGTGATGCAGTAAATTATTGAAATATGACATACTATATTGTACTCTTTTTCCTTCACTAAGATTTTTCCCATAGGGTTTTACTTAGTAAGGTTTTAATGAGGCATTAGTTTGATCCAGAAGTATCAAGCTTTATTTAAGAAATAAGAAAATAAATTATGTCATTGTGCTCCTTTTTCTTCACTAAGATTTTTCCCATTGGGTTTTTCTTAGTAAGATTTTAATGAGGCATTATTTTGATCCTGAAGTATCAAACTCTTATAACGGATATCATTTTTAGTATGATATTTATGATTTCACAAGTTGTACTCTTTTCCTCGTTCAAGATTTTTTCCCACTGGGTTTTTCTAATAGAGGTTTTTAATGAGGCAACAGACAATATCTATATCGACTGAATCGATAAATGCAAGCAAGATAATAATGAGGGGGAGCAATCATCATACACGTTTTGAAACGGAAATTTCAAATTATCCAAGCATTCAAGATTTTGAAGACGCATATTTAAGGGGGAGTGTTATAATATATGTAAATATATAAGTGAATATGCTTCTATGGTTTTTTGTTTAGTCCCACATCGTGGAATTGGTTAAGTCCTTTGCTCCAATGCCTATATATAAAGGAGCCCGTGTAATGTAATTATATGAATCAATTTGATATAACCAATCTCTGAATGAATAAAATATCTCCATTCTTTTACTCTAATGGCTTCTGCTCTTATTTCTTTATAACATATTCTTATTTGTTTATAACAATGTTATAATTTTTTTACTTTTAAGATCGTTGAGTTCTTTTTTCCATCTTATATTTACTTATCTTATTTGTCACACTTCGAAACATATTTTCGCATCTTTAGATTATTGGTAAATTTATATCTGTGATCTAGTTTTGCATAAGATATTCAAGTTGATCTGTCATAGTAGGTAATATTATTATTAGGCGCTCCAACTTCCAAGTATCAGCTTATTAATGCATAATATTGTATGCAATTATATTGAAATGAAGTTCTTATTTTAGTACCTTTACGCTCTTAATATGTCATGTTCATTCTTTTGTATTAATGTATATATTAGTGGTGGATTATCCCTTTACTAATATACCAGTAATGATTCAGAATGTTATCTGCTAGCAGTGAACTTAATTATCTTACCAATATATTCTTGTGAAAATTGTTATGATCCTTTATCAGTTCTAGATCGTACCTATTTCATATATTTTTGCGCGTTTACCAACGTTTCCCCTTTGCCTTCTTTTTGCAAGTCATGTAAATATGGTTATCAGCAGTTTAACCGAAATACTGCATTATGAGGTGGATTCTAAAAATGAATTTACTTGGTTTTAACGGTAGGTGGGTGTCATTTAATTGAATTTATACACTATGAGGTGGATTATGAAAATGAATTTACGCAAGTTTAATGGTAGGAGGGCGTCATCATTATGTTAAGCCATGTTTTGTTGAAATTTATGTTAATTAACTACGCTTTGAAAACAGTTTTGGCATATTTAAAATAATTTTTGTTATTTATATCATGTGATTGTGTATACCACTAAATCCGTTGGGGAATATTAACATACCTTTCAACTTAATACGTAAACATTTTCCTATTAAATTAGTCTTTTCCTTAACAATTAATAAACCATAAAGACAAATCTGACAATATAGACTACAAATATTAAGACAGTCAAGTTTGTCACGGATCAACAACAGAAAACCCCATATTCTTTTTTAAGTGGCAATATAAACTATAATTTCATTAAAATTGTAAGCTCCTAATTGTTTTAGTGTATGTAACTGAATGCTCAAGATTTTTTCCATTCATTACATTTAAAACAGATATCTAGCATTTAGATATCTCATGTCTTACGAAGAGGAACCCAATAACCTGAGTTCTCATGAAGAATTTAAGTCGTCTTTGGAAAAGACCCACCGCATCATGCTAAATGACAAGCAAAACTATCTTTTACAGATGGGGTTTCGGAACCAACATAAACAACGTATTTAAAGAAACTAAAGCATAAAAAACTAAAATTGGATGGGTAAATGGCGGTGGACAGACCACAATAGCTTTTTTCATTAATTGTCCTAATGTTATGCAAACATAAATGCCTTTTATTGTCTCTTTCTATATTTATTTATGTGCACTTCTATTGCTGTTATTAAAATAAAGTTGTAGTGTATGATATTAATGTATTGTTAGTATAATATGTTCAATGAACAAATAAAATTCTTTAAAAACCGATGTTTATTGTAGGATCGAATTAACCCTTGAGGGGTGCGAATAAGCTTTATAATTAATTTATATAGAATAATAAAAATTGTAGCATAGATAGTAGCAAAGCAAATGCGAAAATAAAGAGGACATTCAATTTTACCCAGCTTCGGCAAATCCTATCTGCTGTCACCTCTAAGATTTCTACTAGAATTAAACAATCGACCGTTTATAGAACCTATAAACTCACGACTATCACTAACCTGATTGTTTCAACCCTACGCTCAAAATCCTGCCATAACTCAAATCTCGAGTTTTGAATTCTCGAACTATGCTTTGTAGTTTGTAACTGGTTAAAAGCTAAAGTTTTATAAAATGGTAAAGTACAAAAAAAATGGAAACACTAAACAAATATTCAACCCAAAAAAAATTAATTAACAAGGCTCGGCCCAAAATAATTAAAAGGAATTATTTTTTTGGGCAAAGCCAGCCGGTTTTTATAGTGAGCCGTCCATTTTTTATTGTAGCAAATAATAAAACAATACAAAGCAGGTGATAAGCGGGATGCCTATCAACAAATACAAGGTTTTTAAAGTGGACCGACCACTATATCTAAACTAGATTACAGCACAGGAGGCGGACAACACAACCGAACTACAAAAAAAATAAAAAATACACAGGCAGCGCGCAGGGTGCACACTTGATATTCATGTTGCACAAGGTAAACACCATACCATATCCCAATGAAATCAATCATGTTGCACAAGGCAATCACATTAACATACACCAACTTAAACACAAAAGCACAGATGTGATCAAAGTTCCAAAAAGAACCATGATACCAAATGAAGAATACCCAGATCACCAACGACCAACCAACCATACAAAACAGCAGCAAAGCAAACAACCCACTGCTAATGCAGAAGCAAAGACATGAAGGACCAAGAGTTCCAGAAATTCAAGCAGAAAGCAAGAATAAAGGAACCAAACTTAACATAAACCAAATCACCAAATTCCAAACTTAACAAGAATGACACTGTTGAAGAGCATACCCAAACCAAACAACAGGCAACTAAAGACAAAGAAACCTCAAAAGAAAACCTCACATTCGATATCAAAGGGTACCAAAAACATAGCAGTAGTAGGAACAATGACCAACAAAGTAGACAAAACGAACCAAGGCAAAATCAAAACAAGGTGGCAAAGGAACGGAATACCACCCGAAGCCACCAAGCACCAGAAAACAAACACCAAGATGCTGCGACCAACACAAAATCCCAAAAAACAGATCCAAAAAGGTACCTCCACCAAAGCAAACCGACCATCGATAAGACCATATAATAAGGACCTGAACAAAGACAACCAAAACCACAGTTCGCCAATCCAGTTCAATAAAATGCCACTTCCCCTACAGGCAGTCACCAAGGGCAAAAGAATGGTAAGCGCGGTGGGTTGACCTGAACAAGGACCAAAAAACAACCGAAAGGCTATCGAAAGACGGAAACGCTGAAGCAAGGACGGAGAACCGATACGTTAGAAGTCTGAGCAAGAATATAGGGGATTTAATGAAGGACAAGTTAAAAGCGACAACAAAAGGGAAAGTTGGGGTTATGGGAGAAACAGAGAGAGAAATTAGGATAAGAAAAGAAGCGGAAGAGCGAAAAAGGAAGAGGCGGCGGGAAGAAAAACCCTAGTCCCCATTGATGAAAACTTCAACCCTTTATGATTTAGTTTCCAGCCAATCCTCTTCATCTTTAGTTTAAGGTTTCTAATTTGGAAGCCCTTTGTTGATTATTCTACGCCGTATGGTTTAGTTTCCAGCCAATCCTCTTCATCTTTAAATTAAGGTTTCTAATTTGGAAGCCACCTCTTGCAATTGAGGTTATAATCGTACTGCTCCTTCTCCGTTGATTGTGTTCTTCAATTAGTGACGATTGATTGTTGCGATTGCTCCACTGATTTGAAGCCAACGGTTCCTCTAGTTGATTAGTTAAATAAATATATTAGCCTAGATTACCTTGTCGATCGATTTTGTTGCTTTGATTGCTCTCGGTTGTTTCGTCATCAAGTTGGTTGGTTCTGATTTGGTATGCATATTTATTTTCCCTTTTTCAATTTTTGTTCGAACTCGATTATTTTTTCCGATGATGATTTGGGTGTTATTTATAGGGATAGAATCTCTATATTTATGTTTGAAATTTTCAAAAGTTTTTTTTTCCATTGATTTCTGATTGAACAATTCACAATACTTGACCTGTTCAAGTCTTAATATATACTAGTGAGTAGCCCGTGCTTTGCATACGGGCATTGTTATAATTCGTGATTCATAATCTCAATAGTAGAAAGGCGATGCTAGAACAAAACCGTGATCATATATTTCATATGCATGTTAATGGGCAGTGTAAATCAAATTACAGCGGTAATGTAAGTAACAATAACAGTCATAAATAGTAGGTTAAGGCCGGAGTTGAGTTTTATAAAAAAACACATAATGCATACAAAAGCAAACGATTTCAATGTCATACATCGTGACATACAGTTAAAAAAAGTGTGAAATGAGCTACCGGGGAAAAGAAAAAGAAAAAAGAGTTGATGGCTACAGTGAACGGAAAAGTAGTATGAGATCCATGCTTCGTACACGGGAAGATGGTACCATAATGTAAGTTGCAATCATTTTGTTAGTAAGATATATGGTTATATTTTATTGTGTGGTATGTGTAAAATATAAATCAAATTTAAGTCTAATAAGCCAATAACAATATTATAATATATAAGAAGATGTACTTGTACTGTCACAGTAAAGTTACAGCAGTAATAAGTTTGCTGAGACAGTTGCTGTGAAAATCTGATGTAGGAGAAAAAGACAATAAAGTTTATTTATAAATTGTTCATGTTTGTCCAGTAAACAATTTACTCCGCTATGTGTGCAATCTACAATGTCAGACTGATCATTTATTTACATGAAAAAATGCAGGTAGAACACTGGTAGTAGACTGTAAAATTTGAACCGATAAGAATGAAGAATTTTAGGTATGAGCATCTGATATCGGAAAAAGCAATTTAAGCATTTGCCTTTTCTTGAAATTTGTTTGGTGCAAGAAAATAATAATGTACAATTACCTTCGCAAAACTAAAATACTCAGGAATGATATTCTAGCAATTATCTATGACGAATAGTCTGCTTGCATGGTGCTTAATATTATTTAGCTTTTTCCTTGTGTCGAAAAAGTCAAAACATCTTTTTTTTGGGTTGAATAAAATCGCTCTGAACATTGGCTAACATTGTGTTGAGAAGTGCTTGAAAGCAAAATGGTCTTTCCAACCATTAATTAGACTTTTATAGAACGTAATATACTCCTGTTTGGTGAACTTTTCAGGTTTTCGTAGCAAATTTGGTTTATGGTTGTTGATTTGAGCCCACTCATGAGATACTTCCTTTTCCTTCTTTGATTTCTTTTGCTTCTATTCATCAACTTCCTCAACCTTGCCTTCTTGTTCTTTTTTTCTTACTCATCTTCATCATCACTTGTCTCTTTTTAAACAGTTTATTGAGTGGGAAGGTAAATTGGATAGTTGATGAATTCCAAGTTTTTCTTCACCAAATCTCTGGTTCTGGTCTCTTCCAAATTATGAAGATGCAAACCAATTACATTTCAAATATCATGACTTAAGTCTGAATTGATTGTCATAGAATCGTTGCATAACGTGTTTGCTATACAGACATACCTGATTGTATTTTGGAATAAATTAATTTGAATTCTTCTGACCAGTGAGATACCTTCCACATCTGTAGTAAGAATGAGTGAACCACCAAATTGTTTCTGCCATACGTATTGTTTATTATCATTGGGTTGTTGTGACACAAAATGTCTCAGCAGCCAAGTAAGTTGACCAGAAGCCAACATCAAATTGACCAATCATACTCACATCAGCACAAGCTTGTAGTGCTTACATGAAATCTTCGTTCCCAAATGTTGCAATTATGCACAAATTGTTCACAATGTCTAGTCACAAATAAAACATGGCTGGTTAAAAATATTATCATACTTGACATGTTAATATACTCATAAAATCATAGGACAACTAGCAATCAAATTTTCTTGTACCAAATGGCTCTAAAAAACCACTTTTTTAAGTTTTTAAGTGCATATAGGGGCCAATTACTCAAAATTTAAGTCCAATAAAAGTTTTAGTTCTAACGGCTATTTTAGAAGGGAGTTAATATACTACTTAATACATTACATACTGTTTCGCTAAAATATTAATTGGTGTCATCTGTCACATGTTACATCATTATGCGCACAGGAATAGGGTAATCCAAAATAATATTAATTTCAACGGACAACATACTAAGAAAATATGATTATCATAACATACTTTTGAACTTAACTTGACATACCATCTTTAGTCATACCAATGCCACTATCGCTAATGCTCAAAGTCTTCTTCTTTTTGTCTGACATAGTCCTAGAGGACGAATCAGACTGTGCATCAATCTCACTGTTGTCTATTAAGATGTCATTCATTATCTTATTGAATGCCTATGTAAACAATTAAAGTGTAATAAATAGTTTCGTTATCAAATTTACTCCTAACTGTTTATCAAATATTTCAATGATCTTGCATAGGATACCAAAGACTTAGATATTAAATGTGATGATATGTAATGATTGCTTCATTTATGGTTTGAACTTTAAACTGAAATAACTATAACAGTATCGTCGAACCAAAAAATGTTATGCCTGATACAAACAATTTTACACTTCACTAGCTAAGATAAAAAATAAACTGGGAACAGGGAACATGCCCTTTAAAATATAGCAGCACTGATATCAAATCATAGTTGTAAATAAGCGAAACATGCCATTCATTTTCTATTCACATTGGTAAGTCTAAAAGGAAAAATGAATCATAACTCATGGTAGTATGCTGATAAATCCTTTCTAGATAATAATTGGAACCAAGCATCATGGTAACTCAAACATGGAATTAAGTATATTGAAAAGGTATTTCTATTATAAATTACCAATGAATTAGGCCATTAATAGATGTGTACAAATGGTAATGCGGATGATATTCAAAATTATGTACAATCATTTCTCTATTGCACACTAATTTACAGCATGCATACCGAAAATAAAACTTACCCATTTATGATAGACGGAAAATATGGATTTTATAAGCATGAAAATTACTTAATGGTAGGATACGTTTGCTATATTCACCTTATATATGGCAATGCTTATGACTACTGAAACCATTTTATAAACAAATTTTAAGACGATTAAATGTAGACAAATTCACATGCTTTGATGCTAGCATTCATAGTGAAAAACTAATTCTAAAATAATAGGGATTAGTTGTAAGGAAAAAATTAACTTGATATTTTTAAAAGTGTTAAAATATTGAGAACCATAAGGTTGTAATAATCAACCTATTACTCTGCCAGAAAATGATATAGGCGATACATTGAAAACTATCTCTCAAACGAATATAATCTGTAGTCTCCAAAAATATGGTAAACGCATAAGAATAAAAATAATGATCGATAAAGCAAGGTAAGTACTCTTCCATGTAATAATAAAAATTAGTGAAGAATTAGTAAAATAATTGATTGATGAGCAACAATCACGTTCAGATGGGTGTCAATACAGTAAATACTTGATCTAATAGTAAAAACTAAATGCTTAACCAAACCTTAAACTGGTGTGAAATATATCATTCAGTTAGAAAGTTGTATATCCTTATATGTAATCTCAACATATTCTTAACAGATAATAAAATTCTCTTACTTCATGTCGATATCGCTTGTATATAATCTGCGGTCTGCAGTGTTGAAGTCATAACTTTAAATACTTACATTTTAATTGAATTAGCAGGAAAATAACATATTCCATATAATACAGGTCGGTGCATGTTGTATGTTACAGGCTGTGCAAATATTTATTTAAAGCAACATTGTAAAATAAGTTTGGACATAGAGGCAAAGCAGATACAAAAGGTACTATAGTGATAGTACTTAATATGCAACTCACTTCTACATGGTTCTAAATAGATTCAAATATTGTTTATAAATTGGTAGAAGCAAAATTCATGGTCACCACTGTTCATAAGGCATCAACCAGATACTTATATGACCAATATTGATAAAAACTGTGTTTGCCTTGTAAAAAAGTCATAAATGGATAGGAGTATGGAAAAACCTTACCAATTCGTCAAGGGGTAACAAAGTGATGGAAACAGCCAAGCAGGTTGATTGCAGCTTGAAGTGTTAAAGCAGCGTGATATGAATTAAACCGTGCAGCAGTTGGTATAGCTTATGTTTGCACAGCGCAAACGTTGGTTGCCTGCAAAGGTAAACACTGGCTTAAAAAAATAGGTAACTGGTGCAATCAGAGTGCATTCTAATTAATGATGATGATCGATGGGCAGCCGTTGTAAAGTGGCTGCCGATAACAGTGTAGGAAAAATATAACAGAAAGACAAAAAAAGAATTGGATAGGGGTAAAGCGTCTATAGATAAATGCATGAACAAAAAAAGAACTATATGGAAAATGTATCGAAAATATATGAGTTAGCAGTAGTGCTAGCCAAGCATGTAATCTGAATGAGGTGTTGGTGTTAGTAGAAGGGGTAAAAACTGAAACCTCATTTGTTTATGCTTAAAAACTGAAATAGTCACAACGTTGCAGTGGTAGCAAACTGTAATTATTGTACAATTGTATGAGCCGTCATTTTTTCTTCTTCAATTTTATTTCAAATTTAGAACAACGTTAGACAGCGGTATGTGCGTATTAAACATCTAATCAAGCTATAGGTAAAACCAAAACAGAGAGCAAATGGTTAAAAAAATATGGTGGCCTTCAACATTACGGGAAGAAGGAAAATGAAGAATAAACTGCTATAAATAAGTGGGAACTAAAATTAAGGCAAGCATTATCTGAGATCGTGCTTTTAGTAAAAGCGGGTGTACGTTGAAAAAAAAATTAGTGAACTGTACAATCGGATGGTAGTATAATTTACATTGACATTCCTTGTTCACATGCAGATAAATAGTTATTGAAGTGGAGCAGTATTCTGTGTTATAACTGTTGAACTCAATGAAATCCGCAAAAGTGGTTACACTAACCATGCAACGGACAGCAATAGATGGCAGATAGAGAATACAATATAGTAAGGGTAGACGGTAAAGAGTAAGTACGTAAGTTGGGTATAATTTTTTTGTACAACTAAGTTGCAGTTCATACGCACAGTCAGTCATTAGTAAACAGTAGTAATGTCCATCTACCATACAGTATATATTTTGAACGTACCTGTGGAGAAAGGTCCGAGTAGCACTTCCTGTGAATTGGTTTTTCTTTGCAGTGAAGGTGGATGAATAATCTGAACAGTAAGCAGTTTAATCAATTTCAATGCAACTGCAGAGAGTTTAGAAAAAAATCATGAACGGAGGGAAGTGAAAGATCACTGCATAGTAATTCCATATCGAGTTGTAAGTCATAAATTATGTTGTGTTTTAAGGTTAGGGAAGATCATAAATTATGTATAACATATTCAGGCCTCGGTTCTCACAATCAAACATGGAACTACCATTACAGTTTTCGTAGAAACATAATAAGGGGAAAAGCAAAATTTATTGAAACCAGTACTCAGAAGTCATCGGCCAGATGATCACATCCTGTAATCATCGGTTTGAGAAAATTGGTCTACGAAGACAGCACAGTAAAAGCATATGCCCTAAAAATTGAAAGTCGTCTGAGTAGAGTTGACAAAGTCGACAGTTCGTACGATGTGATTAAAATTGTCAAATTCGCTTTGTTAAATGTACGAAGACGACAGTAGAGAGAGTAAATAAGGCGGTACAGAGGAAAATAAAACTACAAATACGGGGAGGAAGGAAGCACTTACCAGCCTAGCCGACCGAGAGCCAACGGAACCGTACCGTGTTCAGTATTGGGTTGGAGGAGGGACGTCGAGGCAGGGGAGGAGGCGGGGAATCAGAAGAAGAAGGAGAGTATGAGGGATGAAATTCGAAAGTAATTGGGAAGGGAGAGGGTTTGGAAAATGAGAAAGGGGGAAATAACGCCAGCGGTTGCTTGAGAGGGAATTAAAAACGCGGAAGCAGGTAAGAAAGCGCTATTTTGAAATGGGAGAAGCGGAGAAGTGCATGTAAGTTCCTGCTTTAATATAAAGTAATATATTCAGAAAAATTGATTTATATCTGAATATATTTTGACTCTGATTGATTTTTTTTGATCTCCCCTTGATGTGTTTTAATTATGCTTCGGCTAAATTTGTATTCCCCTGGTCCATGCTCGAATGCTTTGTTTCCTTTGTCTGTTGTTGTTGCATTCATGCGCGTGGAGAGCTTGCTACTATGTTCTTCTTGATGATTGTTTATGATTTGCATTTGTTGGAGATATGCTAGCTATGTCATCCTTTACACAATGTTTTATCTGTATATATTTCCTTATTTCTGAATCATTCTTTTGAGATGGTTCTGACTTGAGTTGCACATATCCTTATGCAATATTCTCACCTGAACTGTGCACTGGTCTGTGATCCTTATTGGTGGATGGTTAGATGATGTTTTGACTTTGTGATGCTCATCTGAAATGCTCGTTGAGTGACCCTTGTTGCCTTTCTTTTGCTTGAGTGCGTGTATGCCTCTACTTGAGTTTGGTTGTGCACTTCCCTTACGCCTGACAGACTTGTTTGTATGATATGTGTTGAGTTTCTTGATGTCGTCTTTGCTATTTAATTTGATGCACCATTTGTTGTTGTGCCGAGTCTTAAAATGCTGCCTTGCTTGGTTATGCTTTATCGTGCCAACCTGACGCACATGCCTTGTTGCATTTGTGTTGTTCTTGAGCCATTTAGTGCATGTCTGAATTTGCACTTGTAATTTTTGTTTCTGGTTTTGGTTGAGATGTTGTGCCCTTTGTTTTAGTTTGTTATTCTAGTGCACTTGTTGCATGTATAACTTTTTTACTAATATTCTGAACTTGCCATTGAACTACACTTATTTTTGTGTACTTGTATATGAACAATACATAATCTTATACACTTGTATATTTCTTGCTTTTGTTTTGGTGCACATGACTTGCTGCTTTACTCATCACCTAGGTTCGAGCCTAAAATTCATTAGGCTTGATCTCGTGCATTTGGGTTGCGTTGATCTATTTGGCTTGACCTCGCATTTGTCCCAGCACTTGATTCGATGCAAGTTGGTTTTGTGTACGTGCATGGCTTTAGGGCATGTATAGTGATATACTATGTATGTCATAGGTTGCTTGTGTACATTATTGATATTTTTATATTTCAAAAATATGAAAAGAGCAAACCCAATAATCCGAGGGAATGTCGAGTACAATTATTTTATTTTTGCAATTTCAGTTTATTTCTTTTGGGCATTTTACAATGTTGTTGTTTGACATGCAAAGTAATTGATTAGAGTGAAGACAGCCGAGGCAAGAAGATATCAAATCAAAGATATCAAATCAAATTCAAGTGTGTGTGATTGAGTAAGTGAGTTGTATATGAGAATGTGTTATATATGAGAGTGAAAAATAATAAGAGTGTAAAATTGTAACAACCCGCATATTTATCGATTTTATATTTAAATATTTTATTTAAATATTTTATCGTTAGTCCGATTTTAGCCCGAAAAGCTACTTTTTGCATACGGTCGAATTAGGACTCGAGACCACTTCTGTTGAGTTCAAAACGCCGTTTACAATCTTTTAAGTATAAATTTTGATATGTTTGAAGTTAGTGGAATTTCACTACTTTTTCGCTTTGGACTTTGTATTGGACTTAGCCTATTAGGCCCAACCTTCACTCCTTCTCTTCATAACTTCATTCTATTTTCTTTTACATTCAAGCTTCATCAAAAATGGAGGAGGGAATGGGAAATTAAAACTCCAAGCCTAGGTTTCAACTTCAAATCCAACATCTAACTCCAAATTCAAAGAGAAGACATTGGATTCAAGCTTGTGGTTGATTCTTGCTTTGCTTTCAAGCTTCATCTTCATTGATTTTTGTGAAAAGGTGAGATTTTTATCTCACATTCTTGTTTATAACTATCTTGGATTATTGAGAATGACTTCCTATCACTTTAGCATGTACATTTGCATTTGGTTTGGATTGGATTGGCAAAAAACTCCAATTTTTAGCGTTTTTGGTGAAATTACTGGGCTTAGGTCGTTCGGCCGGGGGAAAAGTCTCCCCTGTGTGTTTATCTCGTTCCATCATTAGGTTGCTCGGCCACAAAGCCGTTAGGTTGCTCGGCCTTAAACCCATTAGGTTGCGCCCTCTTAGGTCGCGCCATGTTGGGCCTCGGCTAGCTCGGTCCTCTTTAGGTCGCTCGACCTATTTAACTCGCACCTATTTTGTGCTTGAAACCCCTAGGACGTTCAAGGCCGTAGGTCGTTGCACTTTGGCTCGACCATGTGCTAAGTCGCTTGCACCGTGAGGTCGTTTCTGGCCTTAAGTCGCTCGCGTACCCATTGGGTCGCACCACCTAGGCCGCATACTCACCTCGTTAGGTCGCACCACTGCATATATCGATCGTGTTAGGTCGCTCACATATAGGTCGCTCTCCCTATTGCCTTGATAAGTCGCTCGGCAATGTCACCAAAATAGGTCGCAACCACTAGGTCGCTCGGCATGTGCAACCATGTTAGGTCGCTCACCACATTAGGTCGCAACGTCTCTACCTGCTTTAACTCCTTAGGTCGTTGCACCTTAGCTCGGCCATGTTAGGTCGCAAGGGTAATTCTACTTTGATGCATTTGGAATTGATTTCTTTGGATTTTATTCACGACTTCGAATGTGAATTTTGTGATTGGTTGTTTTTTACAATCATTTTTGTGATTTGACACTTTAAAAACATGAAGGTTTCAATGCTAGTAGTAAATATCAAAACTCTTTCATCAAAGCAATTTCAACACTATTTTAATTACAAAACTCTTTTCTCAAACCGTTTTCCAATCTATTAGTATACACAAACCTTTACCTCACTCGGATGAGAAATCTAATTAAACAGCTTAGTAAAACAAGTGATATGAAACGCTTGCGTTTGCTTCGTCGGTTAATTCTTGGACTTGTTCGATCGAACCTCTTGTGACAATTTCTAGTGAAGATCTACAGTTTGTTCGTAAATATTTAAGTTAAGCAAGTGGTTATGGGACATGAAGCAAAACTCATATATTTACTAGCTTAGTGTAATTGACACTTCTTTATGATCAATGACGATCATTTTTGTGATTTAGACTAGCAATTGTGCGATGTCTCTTTGTCTACGAGGAAGACTAAACCCCGTTTGTGTGATGTTTCGACTCGCATATGTGGGGTAGCGCCCCACATTCTTCGGGCCATTCTTGTGGAGCCTCGGCTCAAAATTAATGGTTAGCTACCATGAGATAGCGTCTCGTTTTGTGATACACTTGTTGGTGAGTTTTCATACTCCTGTTTTGTGATAGGCCTCCCCCTTTTTATGATTTCTAGATTTCTTGTGTAGATTTCTAGAATTGGTGCTTCACCAATTTTCGTGATTTCCATTGATAAGTTTTATCAATTTTTTTGTGCATTGGTGAATTTTTGTGTCATTACCTTTTTGGTGAATTTGAATCTTTGAGAAGATTCTTGTGATATCGATTAATCTCTTGCTGATCTTCATTTACATAATTATCATAGTATGTCATTGTGGTTATTTTATGCTCATACCATATCTCTTTTCTATATCATTTCATTTGATATTTATAGCTAGACCGATCCGTTTATTATTTTCTTATTAAATAATACTCGGGTCAGACCGAGATGTTACAGGTGCTTCTGCTGACTTCTCCCTAGGGATTTATTACACTGACTTTTGGCTAACTACTTAGATTAGTATGCATTTGAGATATAGACTCAGTGATGTATACTTATTCTTTTGTATAGCACTTATTGCTATTCTTTTGTGTTATTGTGGATCTTTCTGGCCACTACTCTGTTGTACACTTTTATGTGTTATATATTCATATCTTTTTCCGCCTTTGTGATATGGATGTGTGACGACCCGGAATTTTCTAGCAATATCAATTTAATAATCTGCATTAAATATTAAATTGATTTGATATATTCTTATTAATAAAATTTGAATTGATACTTTTCTTTTAATAAATATTCAATTGGTAAATTTTATCTGTTAGGAATTAATTGTTTGTTTTCTATTTATATATGTATATATTTGTATACATTGTAAATAGATGAATTTGTTTTAAAATTTAACTAATAAAATATGTTTTAAATACTAATATATATATTTTAGTGAATTAGAAATTGTGTTTTATTTAATATAAACTTTTCAAAGGCTAAATAAATAAATATAGAGTTTTAAATATATAAGTAAATGTTTAAATAGTTTGAAACTCATTTTAACTTAAGTTTAAATTTAATTTATTAACAAAAGATTTTCTTACTTTTCTTTTTTAGTATAGATTGATTTAAAATATGAATTTAAATATATATACGAGTTATATATATAATTTTGTAAATCAATACATTAACATACACTAATAAATATGTAATTTATAATAGAAAGTTAATTCATTTTATTTATCATTTCAAATTGATCATATGTTTTATAATATAAATAAATAAAAATACAAGACTTATAAGATAAATTGGGTTGAGTAACATAATAATTATAAAGTTCAATTAATTTCAAACAGCAAATAAAATAAAACAAAAACAAGTCACATACATTTCAGAAATATAATAACAAGTCAATAACACAACTAAACACAAGTCAATAAAATTAGAAACAAAAGGAATTTCAAGTTGCAAGCTAACATAAAACTGGACTATACATATGTATATGTTTAAAGCCTCTAGATAAATATCTATTGTACACACAAAATTCATGAACAAATATATATGTGTGCAGGCCAAAACTAGGTAAGATAAAACAAATGACAGTAATAAGTATATATATGTCATATAATCAAATCAAAAGTATGCAGGCCAAATAAATAAACAAACTGTGTATATGTGTGAAGCTTGCTTTGGAAGATAGTATTAAATATCTTAAGCTAACAAACAAAAACTAATTAATGTAAAAATCTTTAGTACACTTAAGTATACATATCAGCCTACAATTTAAATAAATATCTCTGGTTTGAAATCTGTACAAACAAGATTTTAGTGTTATATTGTACAAATATTTGTCTCAGATTTTTGAAACATAATAATAAGCATGTCTGCATATTTTCCCTGTCTCTTTTCTTTCTATAAATCAGTTTCATCTTTCTTCAATTCGAACTGAAAAAAAAAGTAAACTTCATTTCAAACTCAAACAAACAAAGCTTCAGTTTAAACAACAACTTAGCAAAACAGTGGATCAAACAGAGGAGATTTTCAGTTGCTTCAGGTTTCAAATTTAAGGCCTGTTCCAAATTTGTAGCCTCTGTTCTTCCATTTTCAGCTGAGTAACATTTTTTTTAGATTTACTTAAGTTTTAAATCCTGATGCATGCCTGTATTTGAATGTTTAAATGAATTGTGTGAACAATTTATATCTTCATTTTCTTTGGATATTGATGAGATGAAATGCTGCATATCTAAAGCCTGCAAAATCAAACCGTTTCTTAAAAACTTGTTGTGATTTTTTCTATTTGCAGTGAGTAACTCAAAATTTAAAAAAAAAAAAAACTCAAGTATATTTACATATGATTGATAATTTATGCCTGAACTAAATATGAATATGTGTTTATACACTGTTGGATGTTTGTGAAATGATCCCTGCATGTTATAACCTGTAATACACCTCTGTATATTAAGTTTTCAGGTTCATGCTTTTTTCAAAAATCATTTCTGGATTGATCTATGGATTGTTAGGACTTAAGATCCTAACAGATTTGCTTGTTTGATTCTGAACTAAGATTTAAAAAATTATTTAGTTTAAATAAAGATAGGGATTGCTCTGGAAATAAAAGTTTAATCAGGAAGTTCAAATCTCTAGAAAAATTCAAACATGATAATTCTACAATTCAGGTGTATAAACTAAATCTTTAAACCATGACATGATTTTTAAAGCTAGAATCAAAGTTTTTAGATTAGAAGTGAAAGTGAAATTCTGGGTTGCACTATTTTGGGTTTTTGGGGAATCTCTAGTGATCTATAGGATTAGAGTTGGTCAGATTGTGCGAGGAGGTAGGGGAGCTTGCCATGGTGATGGGAAAAATGGGTGGAGGTGGCCACGGTCACGGTGGCGACAGCGGCAGACGTTTAAAGGTTGTAAACCTAGTTTTTTTTGCTTTGGTTGGGTATTGGTCTCGTTCGGTGACCAGAGGTGATCGAGTTCAACGTGGGCTTGGGGATAGGTAGAGGGAAGGTAGTTGGAGCTGTAGCCGGAAGTGGTGGTACTCCGGTGGTCGGAATTTGGTGTGCGGCGAGGTTTTCAGGGTCGAGTGGTAAAACTGTTGTGCTCCAGGTTGTTCAGGCAACTCAAATTTTGATATGAGGTGATGCAGTGGGTTTGGATGGTCGTGACGACATCTGGAGATGGTCGCCGATGGGAAGCAGTTGTAGTGGATGGCCGACGATGGCCAGAGGGATGGTGCACGTGCACAGGCACGTTGGTGGTCTGGGTTGTGTAGTTGGGGAAGAAGATTTGTGCCTGGGAAGAACTCGAAGTAGCTCGTTGGTTTTCACGGGGAAACTTGAGTGTTACTCGAAGCATAACTAGGGGGTGCTCGGGTTTTAGTGTACAGGTTGTAAACCTGAAACTGTTTTAACAGGTTTCAACTGTTTTTTTTTGAAACCTTTGTTTTAAAATTTAAAAACAAAGTCAAACCCAGTTTTAAACAAGTTTAAATTGTGAATTTAAGATAGTTTTGAAATATAGTTGTAAGTAATTAAGTTTCATAATCTAAATTATTTTATTAATTTAAAAAGTGCTAAATATTTGAATGAATTGAAATCAAAAATGAAATATATATTGTTAAGGAAGATTTAAACAAAGATAATAACCAAATTGAAATCAGAACTTAAATTTCTAGATAAGAAATAAAAGTAAAGTTTTATGATTTAAATTGATAAGTTTTAGATATTAAATATGCTTTTAAGAAGGGTTTGAAATTTAGTTTTAAAACTTTATTAAGGATAAAATTAGAATTTGTTTAAGAAGTAATTTGAAACCAATGTTTCATACCTATTGGAAGTGAAATTAATCAATAATAAGATAATCTGCTTTAAGTAATGAAGACTTAGAGTTTATATGCCAGAATTCACAACTTAGGGTAAAGTTGATTAAGTAAGAATAATCAATGTTGAAATTAATTAAACTAGTAATTATAGTGTAAAAGTAGTAATTAAAGTTAATTAATGAATTAATTTACTAATGTGTGATTTAGAACTATAGATTAGATTTTTAAATGGTTAATTAACTTATGATTAATAATTAATATAAGTTGATTATGTTAGAAGGAAATAATTAAATAATTATTAATGAAGTTCATTAACCAGATTATGTTATAATTAATTAATATGATTGATTTTGTAATAAATTAATTCAATAGTTTAAATGAAATTATTTATTGAGAAGTAATTAAGAAATTAATTACTTATTAATTGTGTAAATTAATTTGAGTTAATTAATTTAATTTAATTAATTGATATTTTGGAAGTAAATTACTTAGAGAAGTAATTGAAGGATAATTACGGGATGTAATTAACTGGATGATGTTGTTAATGGAAGTAATTGAGAATATAATTACTAAAAATTAATCAGGGGATTAATTAAGCTTATTATTGAGAAGTAATTAATTACGAATGATTAATTACTGGTTGTCATTAATCAAGAGGATTAATATTTGTGTTTTGAAGGTGTGTATTCTTAATATAATTAACAAACGAAATGCAATTAGAAATCATTAATTAAAATAATTAATGATGTAAATAGAAATTGATTTATTTGAGAATAATAAATCAACAAGAAAATTAAATGGAAATAATTAATCATGGAATGATTAATTTGTTAATAAGTAATTGAATATAAATTGAAGATCGTTAATTAATATAATTAATGATGTAATTAAGAACTGTAAATTAAGGAATAATTAATGGGTAAGTAATTAAATGTTAACCTACTATGAATAATTTAGAATAATTCATTTGAGAAATTAATAAAAAAAACTAAATTACTTCTTGTAATTAGAGAATGATAAATTAATTTGATTTATAATTAATTAATAACTGTGAAAGCAGGATTTATGAAATGAGTAATTTATTTTAAATTAATTAAAATGGAAGTAGTTAATTTAATTCATTTTAAATTAACTATAGTTTGTGATTCATAAATCATTGCTGATGGATGATATTGATATTTCATTGTTTGATTGTGATCTCAGAAATGAGTTGGATAATGTCTATGTGATATGAGATGCTTGGTTTAAGTATGATAATGTTTAATTATCTGTTTGGATGATGATATTAATTATCTGTTTATTAAGATGATGTGATTATCTATTATGAGGTTTGAATTATCTATCTGTGCATATTGATGATATTGAATTCACTGTTAAGACTAAATAGACAACTTGGCCTTAAAAGACACGTTTTGGATTTCGATGAGACCGGGATCGGGTTTTCCGCATTAGGAATATCCGAAAACCACATCGATTCCAAATTAACGATAGGTCGTGAATATGAAGTGAATATGAAGGTTCAGAATGCAAGGGTTATCATCGTTAACTCTGAGGGTGATTCCAAAATGAGTGTAACGAGATAATGCCTTCGGTTTCGTTCGAACCCGGAACGAACTTGTATGGATTGAATGCTTTCAACACATCGTCAGGCGGACGATGAGCATTCTAAGAAATATGTTCTATAAAGGTAATCGTAACCTCAAGCCTCATCAACCGGGAATGGCTAAAACAGGGGAAGTGCAGCAAGGTTAGGTGGGTCATGCCCAAGCAGGACAAGGATATTCCCCTGTCTAGATGTCCCTTTTTATTCGGCTTAGTGGGCAGTTGGTCTGCAGCCAACTGCGGGGTTTATCTTGTTCGGGACTGTTCAGTAAGGAATGGTTCCGGCCTTGTGTTGCAGGGGATGAAGGGAGTAATCCTCGGTACGTTGATCTAGGCCACGTACTGTGACGGGCGGTACCCCAGTAGCCCTGTCATTGTATGGAATCCAAAATCCAATAAGTGCCTACGGTTTTGATTGTATTACCCACTTTTGTGGCTAGTAGCTGGAATTTAATCATGTAACAATTTCGGCTATTTTCTATTTACTTTAAAACCCTAGACCTATTATAATATCACTGGATTTCCTATCAAATGTTTTGGTTAGCGTAAGGTAAAAACTTTTCCATGTTTATGTGTGGGAAGTCTTACGTGATACCTTTTGTTTTCAAAGGATTTTTCAAAATTAAGCAACTTTAACCTGTTACTCATACCAGACCCATGTCTGACCCGAAGTTTATTTTTCTTTTTCATAAACTCTCGGGTACCCAAATTTTTACGGGTAGCCAAGGGATTCAGGTTTAGCTTGACGAATTTTGGAGGAGCAATGGAGCAGGAGGCTTCAGCGTTTTAGATATATATTTAGTTCCGCTGTGTGGTATCTCTGTGATGTATTGTGTATTGAGTTGTATAACTAGACAGGTGTTTATAACTGTCTAGTATGTGATGTACTATATGTAGCACTCTGATTGATGTTATATATTATGTAAATATTTATGTGATTAATATATTTTATTCGTTCCGCTGTGAGATTCTGATATTGTTGTTCTTTCTTCTCTATCTTTTCTATGTTCTCACCTCTTTCTTTCTTATTAACGATACTACTTCCTGGGCGTAGGAAGTGGGGTCGTTACAGGATGTCTGTGACTGATTTGTGTTATGTTTGTTTCTATACTTGTTTTCCGAAGGTTATATATAGCCACTGTGTGATAGCTTTGAGTTTGTATCGGTATGTCGGATTTCCTCCTTTAATGAAATGCATGTTATACTATCTGACATATCGGTGCTCGCACAAAGAAATTACATGGATGGTCGCTCCTCCACAGGCTTATCCTCCGTGCTAGTCGACAGCATTACCAGTAGTGTTCTTGTCTAGTGTGGGTATAGAGGTGGGGCGTCACAGCTTGGTATTAGAGCGAAACTTCGGAACAATGTAGAATAACTTAACAAGGATCATCGTCCTAAGTCCATCTTAGGAGTCGTGCTTTAGGATTTAATTCGAGTCTTCGTACCGATTCATCCTATTTCCTTTATGATTCCTTGTTTTATCTAGCAAGATTGCTTGATATTTATTTGCAGAATAATTTTTCTTCTTCTCTTTTTCTTAAAGAAGAGAATGTCTAGACCAGGACGTCCCTGAGTCGGACCATCTAGTGCTGCTCCCTAGGATGGAGTTTTTATGACTTCCCAGCAGCTTCTCGACTTAGTGAAGAATGCTCAAGCAGCTGGTTCTAATCCGGAGTCTACTCATCCTAGGTCTGAATTTGCACGCTTGTACAACGATTATACCAACTTGGATGGGAAACCATTCAAAGGTTCCGAAACTATTATTGAAGTCCAGGCTTGGTTAAGAAAATGCGATCGAATCTTTTCTCACATGAATCTTATTGATCTTCACCGTGTTCAGGTGGCTTCTAGTATGCTCCAAGAAAGAGCATTAGACTAGTATGAACTTCTAATTTCTGAGATTAATGAAGCGGATCTTACTTGGAAGAAATTCCAGGAACGCTTCGAATTAAAATTTGTACCAGAAGCCGAGAAAGTGACATTGGCTCGTCGTTTCATAGACCTTGTTCAACGTGAATCCTCCGTGACTGATTATGTCGCATCTTTCGAGTCACTTTTCAAATATGGGGTTGAATATATCAACACCCCATTGAAGAAGAACCAAAGATTTGTTTATGGCTTGAACAAAAATCTTAAGAAGCCATTACTTCTAAAACTAGAAGTTTCTTTCGACCAATTCATTGATATCGCTCTTCATCTTGAAGAGACGGATAGGGAAAGTGATGTTGAAGTGGTGGGTTCCAAACCAAACTTCAACAACAAGAAGAGGCCAAACAAATTCAAAGGTCCCTATCCCAACAAAAAGGGTAAGCAAGCAACTCCTGTTGCAAAGACTTCTTCCCCTAGTAGTGGGCTATGTTACAACTATGGTTCTAAAGACCATTTTGCGAACAAGTGTTTAAAGCCCAAATCTTATCGCTATTGTAAAAGCTCGGATCATTATATACATGTTTGCCCCAGACTTCAGGGCAAGAAAGAGGAAAAGTTAAACGTTGCTCAATCCCCTGGCAACACATCTCGTGGTCAAGATATGTCTCATTCTGTACTTGATGGCATTATTATATTTCATGATCAACCTATTCGAGTTCTTTTTGATACTGGTGCATCCCATTCTTTTATTTCAAAAAAACTCGTTGATACTTTTCTTTAAGTGTTGTTGCTTTAATGACTTCTTTAAGAATTGCGAATCCGGTTGGTGGATCCGCAACTCTTCGTTTGCTTTGTAAAGATGTGGAGATTATTTTGTGCGATTTTTCTTTCCTAGCCGATTTGCATGTCATGCGTTATTTAGGCTTTGGAATGATTTTGGGTATGGATTGGCTTAACTGTTATGAAGCTCATATCCTATGTCCTGAGCGGATTATTTATTTCCGACATTTGCAATATGTAGAGCAGATTTCAATTATTCTTAATGATTCGGATTCCACTTTGGCTGCATCCTTATATTCTTTAAATCCTCATGATGATGGTAATGATGATGAGAAAGATGTCATTTCTCGTATTCACGTCGTTCGTGAATTTTCCGACATATTTGAGCCCGTTTTAGGACTACCACCTAAGCGAGCAATTGAGTTCAAAATTAATCTCTTCCCTGCAGCTCAACCTGTTACTCGTCCTCCTTATCGCATGTCCAATAAGGAAAACGAGGAGATGCGCAAAAAATTATCCGAATTGGAGATGAAGCAATTTATTCATTCTAGTTCCTCACCTTGGGAGCTTCGACTATTTTCGTGAAGAAATCCGATGGTACGCTTAGGCTTTGCGTTGACTGTCGCAAGCTTAATGATTTTACTATTAAAAATAAATATCCTTTACCCCGGATTGATGATCTATTTGATCAACTTAGCAATGCTACAGTCTTTTCACAATTGGACTTGGCTACCGGTTTTCACCAGCTTCGTATTGCAGAGGATAGTATCCCTTTGACATCGTTCCGTACTCGTTATGGATCTTATGAATGGCTTGTTATGCCATTTGGTTTAACGAATGCCCCGAATTATTTCGTTGACCTCATGAATCGAGTTTTCAAAGATTTCCTCGATCGATTTGTTCTCATTTTCATTGATGACATTCTTATGTATTCAAAAACCGAGGAGGAGCATGAAAAACATCTTCGGATTGTGCTGGAAACTCTTAGAAGTAATCAATTAAAAGCAAAATTTTCTAAATGCCACTTTTGGCAACCTCGTGTGAAGTTTCTTGATCATATTATTTCCGAATCTGGAATATCAGTGGATCCTTCAAAGATTGAAGCGATTCAAAATTGGAAGAGACCGGAGAGTGTAACGGAAATCCGTAGCTTTCTTGGATTGGCAGGATATTACCGCCGTTTCATAAAAGACTTTTCTAAAATTGCCGTGCCTCTTACTGGCTTAACCAAGAAGGGCATTAATTACATCTGGTCGGACAAATGTGAAACTTCTTTTCAGAAATTGAAAGAACTCCTTTCCGATGCTCCTATTCTTGTGATTCCCGATGGAAGCCAAGATTTTATTCTTTATACCGATGCAAGTCGCGTTGGTTTGGGTGCCTTCTTATGCAAAAAGAACGTGTTATTGCTTATGCTTCCAGGCAATTAAAGCCAGCCGAGACTAGATATGCCACTCATGATTTAGAACTCGCGGCTATTGTTTTCGCTCTTCGGATTTGGCGTCATTATCTTTTAGGAGAGAAATTCGTTCTTTATATCGATCATAAGTCCTTGAAGTATTTATTCTCTCAAAAGGAACTTAATTTGTGTCAACAACGTTGGCTCGAGTTCCTGGCACCTTATGATCTTGATATCCGTTATACTCCCGGAAAGGGAAATCGAGTTGCCGATGCACTTAGTAGCAAGCAACAGGCGGTTTTTTCCATAATGATATCCGAATGGAATGATCTCGAGGTTTTATCCACTTGTGAAATTCAAGATTGTATTTCCGATTTACGTTCATCTCTTGTTTTATGTTGCCTTGAGGCTCATCCTTCTCTTTTAGACCGCATTCTTGAAGCTCAAAGGCTAGATCCCGAATTGGCTCTTCTTGGTCAAAATATTAAGGGTAAAATCGATTTTGAAGGTTCGAAAGACTTTGATATTGATTCTCGTGGCGGCATTCGAAAATTTGGTAGACTTATCGTACCAAATATTAGTGATCTTCGTAAAGATATTTTAGAAGATTCTCATCGTTCTAAATTTATCATTCATCCCGGTAGTAGTAAAATGTACGCAGATATGAAACGACTTTATTATTGTGAGGGAATGAAATATGATATTGCTAATTTTGTTAAGTGTTGCATGACTTGCCAACTTGTTAAGGCCGAACATCAAAGGCCCGGTGGGTTCTTGCAACCTTTAGGAATTCCAATTTGGAAGTGGGATCAAATTTCCATGGATTTTATTGATGGCCTTCCCCGTTCTCGTTCGGGTCATGATAGCTTATGGGTGATAGTCGATAGACTTACTAAATCTGCCCATTTTATTCCCGTTCGGTCTAATCGAACCGTTCCCTTTTTGGCCAAACTCTTTATCAAAGAAATTGTTAAATTGCATGGTGTTCCTACTTCTATTGTTAGTGATCGTGATCCATTGTTTACTAGTGGATTTTGGAAGAGTCTTCAAAAAGCTTTGAGAACGAAGCTTAATTTTAGCACCGCTTATCACCCTCAGTCCGATAGACATACCGAGCGTGTGAATCAAACTCTTGAAGATCTTCTTCGTGTTTGTGTTCTTGATTTTGGTGGAAGTTGGGAAGATCATATTTCTCTCGTTGAGTTTTCCTATAATAATAGCTTCCAATCTAGTATTGGTATGGCACCTTTTGAGGCACTCTATGGAAGGCCATGCCGATCTCCTTCTTGTTGGCTAGAGGCCGGTAAGAAGCTGGTTTTAGGTCCAGATTTTTTTCGTGATTCCACAGAAAAGATTGGACTTATTCGTCATAGGATGAAAGAAGCTCAGAATTGACAAAAATCCTATGCCGATAATCGAAGAAGGAAATTAGAATTTTCTTTGGAGATCTTGTATTTATTCGTGTCTCACCTATGAAAGGTGTTGTACGTTTCAGTCGATCGGGAAAATTAGCGCCTCGATATATTGGGCCATTTCCTATCACCGAACGTATTGGTTTCATGGCTTATCGCCTTTTATTACCGTCTCAGTTTTCTGCCATTCATGACGTGTTTCACGTTTCTCAATTACGGAAGTGCCTTCGAGATTCCGATTCTATTCTTGAGCCTGGTGTTGTGGAAGAAATTGAAATTTCACCGAATTTAACTTATGAGCAACATCCTATTCGTATTATTGCTTCGGAAGTCAAACGACTTCGAAATAAAGATGTACCGCTTGTGAAGGTTCAATGGTCCTTAAATCCTAAAGATTGTTCTTGGGAATCTAGAGAATTTATCGAGCGGACACATCCGGAATTACTTTCTAATGCTCTTGAAGGTGAACTTCTTATTTCAAATTTCTTTTGTGTTAATATGCTTTTATGGTTGTTACTTTTATTTCCATCTTATATATTGCGAGGACGTAATTTCTTTAAGGAGGGGAGTCTGTAACAACCCACATATTTATCGATTTTATATTTAAATATTTTATTTAAATATTTTATCGTTAGTCGGATTTTAGCCCGAAAAGCTACTTTTTGCATATGGTCGAATTAGGACTCGAGACCACTTCCATTGAGTTCAAAGCGCCGCTTACAATCTTTTAAGTATAAACTTTGATATGTTTGGAGTTAGTGAAATTTCACTACTTTTTCGCTTTGGACTTTGGTTTGGACTTAGCCTATTAGGCCCAACCTTCACTGCTTCTCTTCATAACTTCATTCTATTTTCTTTTACATTCAAGCTTCATCAAAAATGGAGGAGGGAATGAGAAATTAAAACTCTAAGCCTAGGTTTCAACTTCAAATCCAACATCTAACTCGAAATCCAAAGAGAAGACACTGGATTCAAGCTTGTGGTTGATTCTTGCTTTGCTTTCAAGCTTCATCTTCATTGATTTTTGTGCAAAGGTGAGATTTTTATCTCACATTCTTGTCTATAACTATCTTGGATTGTTGGGAATGACTTCCCATCACTTTAGCATGTACATTTGCATTTGGTTTGGATTGGATTGGCGAAAAACTCCAATTTTTAGCGTTTTTGGTGAAATTACTGGGCTTAGGTCATTCGGCCAGGGGGAAAAGTCGCCCCTGTGTGTTTAGCTCATTCCATCGTTAGGTCGCTCGGCCACAAAGCCGTTAGGTCGCTCGGCCTCAAACCCATTAGGTCGCGTCGCCTTAGGTCGCGCCATTTTGGGCCTCGGCTAGCTCGTTCCTCCTTAGGTCGCTTGACCTATTTAACTCGCACCTATTTTGTGCTTGAAACCCCTAGGTCGTTCAAGGCTATAGGTCATTGCACTTTGGCTCGACCATGTGCTGAGTCGCTTGCACCATTAGGTCGTTTCTGGCCTTAAGTCGCTTGCCTCCTTTAGGTCGCGTACCCATTGGGTCGCACCACCTAGGCCGCATACTCACCTCGTTAGGTTGCACCACTGCATATATCGATCGTGTTAGGTCGCTCACCTATAGGCCGCTCGCCCTATTGCCTTGATAAGTTGCTCGGCCATGTCACCAAGATAGGTCGCAACCACTAGGTCGCTCGACATGTGCAACCATGTTAGGTCACTCACCACATTAGGTCGCAACATCTCTACCTGCTTTAACTCCTTAGGTCGTTGCACCTTAGCTCGGCCATGTTAGGTCGCAAGGGTAATTCTACTTTGATGCATTTGGATTGATTTCTTTGGATTTTATTCACAACTTCGAATGTGAATTTTGTGATTGATTGTTTTTTACAATCATTTTTGTGATTTGACACTTTAAAAACATGAAGGTTTCAATGCTAGTAGTAAATATCAAAACTCTTTCATCAAAGCGATTTCAACACTATTTTAATTACAAAACTCTTTTCTCAAACCGTTTTCCAATCTATTAGTATACACAAACCTTTACCTCACTCGGATGAGAAATCTAATTAAACGGCTTAGTAAAACAAGTCGTATGAAACTCTTGCATTTGCTTCGTCGGTTAATTCTTGAACTTGTTCGATTGAACCTCTTGTGACAAATTCTAGTGAAGATCTACTGTTTGTTCGTAAATATTTAAGTTAAGCAAGTGGTTATGGGACATGAAGCTAAACTCATATATTTACTAGCTTAGTGTAATTGACACTTCTTTATGATCAATGACGATCATTTTTATGATTTAGACTAGCAATTGTGCGATGTCTCTTTGTCTACGAGGGAGACTGAACCCCGTTTGTGTGATGTTTCGACTCACATATGTGGGGTAGTGCCCCACGGTCTTCGGGCCATTCTTGTGGAGCCTCGGCTCAAAATTAATGGTTAGCTACCATGAGATAGCGTCTCGTTTTGTGATACACGTGTTGGTGAGTTTTCATACTCCTGTTTTGTGATAGGCCTCCCCCCTTTTTGTGATTTTTGGATTTCTTGTGTAGATTTCTAGAATTTGTGCTTCACCAATTTTCGTGATTTCCATTGATAAGTTTTATCAATTTTTTTGTGCATTGGTGAATTTGTGTGTCATTACCTTTTTGATGAATTTGAATCTTTGAGAAGATTCTTGTGATATTGATTAATCTCTTGCTGATCTTCATTTACATACTTATCATAGTATGTCATTATGGTTATTTTACGCTCATACCATATCTCTTATTCTATATCATTTCATCTGATATTTGTAGCTAGACTGATCCGTTTATTATTTTCTTATTAAATAATACTCGGGTCAGACCGAGATGTTACAGGTGCTTCTGCTTGACTTCTCCCTAGGGATTTGTTACACTGACTTTTGGCTAACTACTTAGATTAGTAGTTTTTGTTGTATACATTTGAGATATAGACTCAGTGATGTATACTTATTCTTTTGTATAGCACTTATTGCTATTCTTTTGTGTTATTGTGGATCTTTCTGGCCACTACTCTGTTGTACACTTTTATATGTTATATATTCATATCTTTTTCCGCCTTTGTGATATGGATGTCTGTGACTGATTTGTGTTTTGTTTGTTTCTATATTTGCTTCCGAAGGTTATATATAGCCACTGTGTGATAGCTTTGAGTTTGTATCGGTATGTCGGATTTCCTCCTTTAATGAAATGCATGTTATACTATCTGACATATCGGTGCTCGCACAAAGAAATTACATGGATGGTCGCTCCTCCACAGCCTTATCCTCCGTGCTAGTCGACAACATTACACAGTAGTGTTCTTGTCTAGTGTGGGTATAGAGGTGGGGCGTCATAAAAATAGTGGAAGCAATGCAGTACATTTGTACTATTTGAAATTGTAATGAAATAAAATATTTTTCTAAATGAAATTCTGATTTGTTTATTTCATTCTATGATATTGCAATAGTACTATAACAAAAACATTCAAAAAATATATATGTTTAGTATCATCAAAAAATAATCATAAATTGTTATATCCTACAATATTCCTTTTTTGATGATAACAAACATATATTAAGATTTTGTGCGTAGCAAATGTGTTTGATGTGTTGTGATTAAGCTTCCCCTATTCTATACTCTCCCAACACAGATGCATGTAATTTGAAAATGAAAAATTTATTTGTCAAATAATTGCAAAAACAACTATAAAAACAAATTTTGAATAATAAGACACCTTCAAATATTAGTAAGGTTATTATTCAACAACCAAAATCTTAACCTCTCTCCCCTTTTTATTATCACAAAACAAAAATGATATAGTGATGAATTTTGATTAAAATCATACGAGAGTGAAATATAAATTGCAAATTCCAATTAATCAAACAAAAATTATAATATTTTAATTACTAGAGACAAATTACACTTTAGAGTAATGATAGGAATACGGCTTAGGGGAAATTTATACAGTGACACTAGTGTAGTATTTTTGATAAAGGAAATTTTTGTAAATTACCCTTTTAAATATTAAACAAAAAATGTTAAACATTTTCTAACCATGCATAACCGTTAGGACTTTAAATGAGGTTGGTAATTACTTAAAAATAAAATGTCAAGCATTTTATAACCATGCATAACCATGAGGACTTTTAAATGAGGTTAGAAACTACTTGAATATTTATCCCCCTCTTGTATACTAGTCTCATCCATGCATAACCGTGAGATTTTTTAAATGAAAATGAAAGCACATATATATAGATTAAAGTAATTCACCCATGCATTACCACGATGACTTTTAAATGAGAGTGAGTACCTTGGGATAAAATTATATATCAAAAAAATATTTCCTAAATTTGAAATACCAACTTCCACGCACTACACTAAATTTTGGCGTATGGATTGGAAAAAGAGTGATAGTGATAGAAATGATCGTAATATGTACCAATTCAAAAATATTATAGAACATGTTTAATTTTTAACATACACTTCCTCTAGCTATGAAATATAATTTAATTACTACTCTTCGCTGTCTCAAACACTATTAATATTTTGATAAGTTTCAAAAGATTCAAGCAGCCAATAATTATCTTTTCCAGAGTAAATTCCTTATCAAAATAAACAAGAGTGCTTCCATCAAACTAAAATTCCGAGTCATTTCAAAAAAAAAAATCTAAATCCAAAAAGAGAAAATCTATTTTCTACACAAGGTTTTGTGGAAATGGATGTCCTGCTAATTTTAAAGTTATATGAAAATGCACGTATGATTTCAAATGAAGTGATGTCTAATACCACTTGTACTCTAGTTTAGTATTGTAGAGAAGGTTCTAGAAATTAATTATAACCCTTAAATTAAAGTTGTATTGACCAAATTCCTATCCATTTTTTGGAAGATGGCACTAGTATAAATGAAGGTGGAAACTTTGTGTTTTCATCAAGTAATAAAAAAAATATTTTCAACGATAAAGAGTCTCTTTCATATATTCTCTCCATCTTTCTCCTAATATTCAATAAAGTGGCACTAGAGCTTGAAAATCCTCCTAAAAGATGACAAATAGTGGTGTTCCATTTTAAGTCTCGCTGCTCACTAAGGTCAACTATGACAAAAGAAGCTTAAGGATGATCACTTTCCTTGGAGCACACAATTTGTGGGAGATAGTCGAGAAAGGATGCACCAAACAGGAGAATGAAGGCAACCTATCTCAAATTTAAAGGGATATACTGAGAGACTCAAACAAGGGAGATAATAAGGCTCTCTATTTAATCTACTGAGGATTAAATGATGATACTTTTGAGAAGGTTTAGGAGCAAAATCGACCAAAGAAGAATGGAAGAAGCTTCGAACATCTAACAAAGGAGCCAATCAAGTCAAAAAGGTACGTCTTCAAACTTTAAGAGGAGAGTTTGAAACTTTGCATATGAAAGAAGGTTAACTTATCTTCGATTACTTCTCAAGAGTTTTAACGGTTACTAATAACCTAAAAAGAAATGGTGAGAAGTTAAATGATGGAAGAATTATAGAGAAGATTCTTAGATCATTAAATCCAAAGTTTGAACATGTTCTCACCATCATCGAAGAGACAAAAAACTTGGAGGCCATGGCAATAGAGGAACTTCTTGGCTTATTGCAAGCTTATGAAGAAAGGAAAATGAAGAAAGAAGAGATCGTGGTGCAAATACTCAAGACACAGATTGATTCAAAAAAGTAAGAAAGCAACTGAAGCCAACAAAGACGAAGTTGTGGTTAGGCTCGAGGATGAGGTCGTGGATAAGGACACAGATGAGGTTGGAGGCCCAATAACAACAACCAAAGAGGAGAAAGGTCAACAAGAGGTAGTGGGGGAGAAAATTCAAAATCAGGGTATAAAATCACGTGTCAAATGCTACCATTGTGAAAATTTTGAACATTATGTTTCTGTATGTAGAGGTCCAAGCAACAACATAGTTAAAGAGAATGTGAATTACATTGAAGAACAAAGTCAAAAAGATGATATCTTACGACTAGCTTACGAGGGAAATGAAAGAGCTGGGTATAACCAATGACATCTACATAGCGGTGCAAGCAACCATATGTGTAAAAGAAGAAGAATGTTTATGGAGCTTGATAAATCGATGAAGGCCAATGTGGCATTTGGAGATGAATCCAAACTAGCAGTGAAAGGTAAAAGATATGTTCTCATTCGATTGAAGAATGGAGAGCACCAATTCATTTTCAATGTTTACTATGTGCCAAACATGAAAATCGACATCTTGAGCCTAGGATAACTCATAGAGAAAGGTTATGATATTCAATTAAAAGATAATAATATTTTCTATAAGAGGTGGTACAACTAATTTCATTGCTAAGGTGCTAATGTCAAATAATAGAATGTTCGTTCTTAACATTCAAAATGACGTTGTATGGTGTTTTAAGATGTGTTACAAAGATGCTTCTTGGCTTTGGCATCTTCGATTTGGGCATCTCAATTTCAGAGGATTAGAGTTGCTCTAAAGAAGGAAATGGTAAGAGGATTATCTTACATAATCCGTCCTGATCAAGTTTACAAAGGATGTCTGCTGGGAAAGAAATTTAGAATGAGCTTTCCAAAGAAGTCGTATTAAAGAGCTAAAAAACCATTGGAAGTCATACATAGGGTTGTGTGTGGTTTGATCAGGCCAAGTTTACTTGGTAAGAGTAATTATTTACTTCTTTTCATCGATGATTTTTCAATAAAAACATGGATGTATTTTTTAAAGGATAAATCAGATGTGTTTGAGAACTTCTAGGCCCATTTGAGAAGGAAAGTGGTCTTGTGATTAAAGCAATGAGCTTTGACCGTGGAGGAGAGCTCACATCAAAAAAATTCCAGAATATTGTGAAGATAATGGAATTCGACAACAATTGGTGGTTCCTAGATCCCCCCAACAAAATGGGTTAGTAGAAAGGAATAATAGAACAATCCTTGAGATGGTGAGGAACATACTCAAAAGTAAGAGGCTGCCAAAGAAGTTTTGGGCGAAAGTAACTGCGTATGCGGTTTATCTACCAAATCGACCACCGACAAGAAGTGTGTAAGGAAAATCACCACAAGAAGCATGGAGTAGAGGGACGATCGACATTTCCCATCTAAAAGTGTTTGGAAGCATAGTGCATGTACACGTAGCAGACAAGAAGCGAAGCAAGTTAGATGAAAAAAGTGAGAAGTATATCTTCAATTATTTTGGCACCAATTCTAAAGGCCACAAGCTCTACAATAATGATAAGGAGAAGGCAATCATTAGTCAAGATGTCGTACTCGATGAAGAAGGATAATTGGATTTGAAATCACATAATGAAGACCAAAACTTCTTTCCATATTTTTTAGAAGATGACATGTAGCAATCATCAGTGGAACAATCAAGAGAGGAGCCTACTTCCCCACCAGCTTCACTAGCCACGAGTTGTCAAGAAGATGAAAGCTCGAGTGAAAGGGTTCCACACTTAAAAATCCTGCAAGAACTTTACAAGGTAACCGAAAATCAAGAAAATCTTACTCCTTTTTATCTATTTGGAGATTATGAGCCCATGAAATTCCAAAAAAAATTGCAAAAGAAGAGTTGGAGAAATGATATGAATGAAGAGATAAATGCAATCAAGAAGAATTATAACGACTTGCAAATTCAACCATGCAAAATACTAAACTAATTTAATTTTTTTTAATAAAGGAGTGAACCGGGTATCGTTTTTATAACCATTGCGAAAGCATTTCTGAGGCAATTAGTTTGATATATAGTTTTGACATATTCGAAGTTACAGATTGTGAAATAGGAGCGTTCTAGTGTTTAAACACCTTACTTTGCTATTTCGGACCAAACTGGATATACAATTAATAACCTAGCCTAATGGCTATGTATTTGAGAATAATCTCTATCTTCATTTTCCTCTCTAATTTTCGAAATTACTTAATCACCTGCTAATGACATATGATTATCTATAATTAAAAATTGACTTAAAAATCAAAGTGTCCAAATCCTATAGAATTATATATCGTTGGAAAGCTCTCAATAAATATAATAGAGAGAAGCAACCATTTTTAGTATGACGTTTGAAATTGGAGATTTAACTGCAGCCGTCCAAACTAGGGTTTCCCGGTCAACAGTGAAATGACAACCATAGGATGATCAAATGGCACTAGGAGGCAAAGGGCATCGAATAAAGAAGATCTATATGGTTGGATCGTTGAATAGATTGTCAAATTCGTCGAAATCAGCAAACTAACTTGGCTAAATTCAAGCACAAAGGCCGATGGTAATAGGGGTTTCAGGTGGCGAGGTGGCAAGCATCCATGGAGTTGGAGGCAGTAGTTCTAGTAATGGTTTTAGATTAGACGATGGTAGTCTTGGGTGATGGCGGCGGCCGGTTAAAATGTGAGGTGGATGGGTTCTGAATGTGTGAAGAGGTGGGAGAAGTAACAAAATTTGTGGTTTTATTATTTTAATTTTATTATTTTAATTTTTGGCCAAATTTATAATTTTAAACTATGCTCTAACTATCAAAACTTTCACATATAAGCATCGACCAGAGTGAAACTAGTGACATTTGGTTTGTATCAATATTCTAGACATTGTGACTTTGTTTTGAGTGGATTTGAGGTTTTGAGTGGATTTGATTGTTGTTGGAAAAAGCACATTTGTATGGTTTATTTTATTTATTCATTAAATTCGAAATAATAAAATAGATATTTTTAGTGGAAAATTATAGTTATTGATATATGTTGTGATATATTGATGATTGTTGGATATTATGACTATTTTGGGTATGTTATGTCATGTTATTATTTACTATTGATAATTGTGTAATTGGATGTTTGACTATAATCAATTATTTATTTAAGATTTGGATTTAATGGATTAATATAAAATGGATGAAATTGGTTAGATTGGATAATTAAATGATAAATAATATGGTTTACGGATTTTGTATAGTGTTTGTAAATAAGAGTTTTTAAATGAAATAAAATGAAATTAACTGTAGAAATTTAATGATGTTATTATTTTATGAATATTTGGAGAAATATGTACATAATAATGAAGAATATATTTTAAACTTAGTTTGAAATGTTTATAATTATTACTCAACAAAATGATATTATATATAATAACATAATGTTTTATTGTGAAAATTACATCGTTTTGGGATAAAAAGTAGTGAACCAATTTTGGAGTATATTAAAGAGATTTAATATGAACTATTATTAGTTGAACATAAAATAATAGTATTATAGATATGAAAGGTAGTTTGATGAAATTACTATTATGAACACAAAATACAATGTTTGGAGAGATTTGAAGTAATAAGATTACAATAAGTATTTTGAAGTATTATCATTTGTAGGAGAATTATTATTACCTTGTGATAAATAAAAGATGCTTTTGCAATAAACAATAATAAAATGATTTCATACTTAATAGAAAAATGATGGATATAAATATGATGTTTTAAATGGATGTAACATGTGATTAATAGTTGATTTTATTTATCATTATTTTATTTTATTACGATGAGATCTAATTTGGATGTGTTGTCATTAGTACTACATTGTGTGTAATTACCTATGGTTTTACTATATTGATGTTTGTGATACTAATGTTGTGTAACACCCTTTATTTCTAGTAACATTATTTAGGACATTTAATTAGTAAAATTAGATGAAATAATGTAAAATGGTTAAGGGATTGAGGTTTGTGAAATTTGAAGATAGTCGTGCCTGTTAAACCAATGAACTAAGGGAAATGAAATAGAATAAGTTAGGGTAGATAACAAGGGCAATATAGGGGTAAGTAACAATCTTATACCCTAAATCCTCATGCATTCTCATTTCATAAGTTCATAAGTAAAACCATATTAGAAAAGAGGCCTGTCACCATTTAGAGAAAGCCAGTAGAAGAAAAGCTAAAATTAAGGGGAAGAAGCTAATCAACTTAATCCAAGATCAAATCTCAACTCCGTAACAACAAAGCTAAGATGAATAATAGGTTGCATCTCATATTTTTGCTATTTTTGGGTTCTAGATCAGATTCGAATATTTTGCAAAATATATTGCCATGTTTTTTATTGTTAAAATTGATATATGCTTGTTGATGATTTATGCGAATTCATATAGATTCTATGGTGAGTTTTTGATTGAAAATCCAAATTAAATGACATCCAAATGCCTTGCGATTTTGAGATAAGGTCAGAAATAATATTTTTAAAATGGGTTTCTAATTTTTTAATTTTCTAAATTAATGTGAATTTATTATCAATTTTTTAGCGAAGAAAATAGTTATTTTGGGTTTAAATTAATTTCAGCTATTTTATGATGATTTTAGGTCAGAAATTAATATACGTTAGAAAACATATGAATGTGATTTATGAAATTTTTTATAAAATTTTCTAAAGTGTTTTAACAGATATATAAAATTATTTAAGCTATGTGACTTAAATGTTTTATATATTTATAAAAGAAGAAGGGGATTTTCTAAATAATTTAATTTGTTTATTCCGAATTTTTAGTAGTGCTTTTAGAAAAGAAATGAGAAACCAATCATGTTTTGACAAACACGGCAGGTTAGTTGAAAATAATTGCTTTAAAAAGTAAAAAATTAGTTTATACATGCTTTTTAGATGTTCCGCCACTTTCGGCACCTAGCCCTCGACACCTTACTTCAACCTCCATCTGTATCAAAACCAATGCATAGGGTATCAAAGATTTGGTACGTAGTGAATTGGACATAGGCGAAAGGTACTGGGTCGAAACAAGGTTCCGAAGAGGTCGAAGCCTTACTTTGTTTTTAAATGGAAATGTGCCTGCTTTGCTTTCGAAAGGAATGCTTTAGACTTGGTTCACTTTTGATTGGGTCATTTGTTTTAAAAGAATGGTTTCGATAAGAGTTGCGCCATTTTTTTAAGTAAATGCTTTCGAAGGGGTCGAAACCCCTTGCTGTCACTTTCTACCTTTTGAAGCAAATTGTTTCAGAAGGGTTACTTTGTTTTTAAAACTTAGCCGCTTCTCAAAGCTTTCGAAGGGTTGGTTTTAACACCGTCACTTCTTTACTTAGGAAACAGCTTTCGAAAGAGTGTCTTTGACTTAGTTGTCTTATGGCCTTTTGTTTTATTGAAAGTTAAACTCAAATGGTTTTGAAAGGAAAGGTTTAAATGGTTTCGAAAGGCAATTCCACATGTTTTACTTAAACCCAAATGCTTTCGAAAGTTTGACTTTATGAAAAGGATTTAGTGCTTTCTAAAGGTTTAAGATAAAGGTTTCGAAGGGGTGGTTCCCTAGTGGTTTTGAAAGGTTTTAAATGGAAGATTCTAATGCTTTTGAAGGCAATATTTATAGTGTTTTGATAAGAGGATGTCCAAGGTTTTAAAGCTTTTGAGCGAAAGTTTTTTAATATTTTCGAAAGGTTTATTAAGAATGGTTTCAAAAGTATGTTTTGGCCTTTCAGCCTAAGGTTATAAAGCAAAGTAGTTACTAGTTTCGAAAGGGGTACTTTCATTAGTTTAAATGTTTTCATTAACAAAGTTTTGTGTAAAGTATATATAACACGGCAAGATGATTTGAGTAAAGCATAGAGTATATTTTCCATGCTTAAAGTATGATTTAAAGGAATAAATCAATTTGGGAGAAAATGTTATCAAGGAAAATTTTATTGGTAGATGACCCTAAGTAAAATGATTCAGATGTTAGAATACCATATATGACTGGTATGAGGTTGCGCACTATACTTCAGCTAGTAGCCCCTAGTTAATATAAGTCCAAAATTCCAGTGTGTAGGGCATTGTCGCAGGTAAGACTAAAATGATGTTACACACAGAAATGAATCTATAAAGGAAAGATAGGTTATTGTCAATTGACCCTAAGAGAACTAAGTTGGGGATAAACCATCCAAAAGAGGAGTATCTAACAGAAGTTAGATTTTTTTTTTATTATGTCTGGTAGGCTCGAGTCAGCAAAGGTGAGTAGTTAATCAAACAAAACTATATTGTTCGGACTAATAGTCCATTTGTTACCTGATTTGTATGTGTACATGATATTGCTTTATTGTTTTATCCAGTTTTGTTTGCAGGATTAAGGTTTGCGAAAGATATGTTTTAAAAGGATATTAGTGAGGGAAACCCGTCATGCTAAGCGACGTGGTCTCACTTAATATCAAATAACCGAGATGTATAGTATTATTCACACCAGCCTTTATGTCTGACTCGAAGTTTATGTTTTCCCCGTAAACTCTCGGGTGCTCAAAATTGATTTGGGTAAGCTGAGGGTTGAGGATTTTAAGGCTTTAAGTAGGTGGGCGAATAAAACTTCCAGAGACTAGCTAGAGTCTAATGCTAGCTATACCTAGTAGTTTTTTTTATTTTATTTCCACTTGTTGTATTAAGTTTGTTATGATTATTTAGTACTCTGGTCATCCAACGTGACATCTTCATATGCCGCTCTCTGCGTATTTTGTAATAATTATATTTAATCAAAATATGGGATGACGTTTTGGATTATGTAATTTGAATATGAAATAATGTTTTGAAATGTATTTAGAAAAGCTATTTTAATCTATGATGATTTTATTTCATATCCATGTGACTCAGATATTTTGGATACCATTAGCATTGTCGTATTTTGTCACCGGAAGTTAATACTATAGATGAATGCAACATCTATAGCGCTTAACTTTGGATCTCCAGATATGGGATGTTACAACTTGGTATCGGAGCATTGATTTATAAGAGAAAAAACTTTAAACTAAAATGATTTTTGAAGACATAATCCTAAGGAATTACAGTTAAGATCGGGGTATGGGATAATGCTATAGTAACATACTTATATTTACTATATATTAGTATACAGTATATCTCTATTCTCCTACCTCTCTTAAGCTATTCTCTCGAATCTTACGAAGACTTGAATGTAGATGTGGATGCTAGAAGTGGAAGAGTTAACCTTAGTGGGGGAAACACCACAACTAATGGAAATGCCGGACCAAATACTAGGTGGAACCCAGGTCAGGCACAAGCTGCAAATGTTGGTGTGGGAGTCCTGCATGTTGATATGGGAGCAATGTATCAGTTCTTTGTATGATGTAAGTGAGAGTTACCGCTGGAGTAGTTGTAAGATGAAATCAAGAAGCTTCGATGGTGAATAACTATACTGTTTTAAGCAGAGATTATTCTCGGCCGAAAGGGAAGTCATTTATTGGTACTGAAGATGCAATCGAAGTTGAGAACTAGTTATTTCATTGCAAGAGGATTTTGTTGACCTGGGCTCAACGATGAGCAGAAGATAAGGCTTGCTTCTAGACAGCTTCAACGAGCAGCACTATACTGGTGGAACAGTGTCATGATCAGAGTTAGTAAGGAGACAGTGACCGTGACGACCCGGAATTTTTGAGCATTTAAAATTGGAATATTTAATTAATTTTAAATATTTAAAAGTTAATTTTAACTTGAATTACAAATATCACTATTTATTTATTGAATTTAAAGATTGGAAATTTGATAAAATAAATAATTTAAAGACGGGTAAAATGTTGAATCTGGAGTTTTATGCCTGTTAAAAATATTTTAAGGGCTTGTAAAATTTTTATTGATAATACTAAAGATAGTAAAAGTGTTAAAATTGAATTCGAAAGTGTTTTGTTAAGTTTTAAAATTTTATAGTTTAAATTGAATTTAAAAATACCCTTCCGAGGCATAGTCTCGGAATTCGACGAAAGCAGTTCCATTGGGTCCATAATATTGAATTATTATCGGATTTCAAATTTCGTATTGATCGGAGTTGTTGTATGAGCGTACGACATATAAACACGCTGAATCTATATCGGAAATTTAATATAGTGGTCGAGTCCAAAAAGTTATCTTCTCCATACGATCGAATTAGGGCTCGAAACCATTTCCATTGCATTCGGAATAGGTGTATAACATTTTAAACGCCTAGCGGCACGCCTCAATAGGATGATGAGATTTTAAGTTGCGAATTCAAGTGGAATGAAATTTAAATTTAAAAATTTAAAAATTTAAATATAATAATCTGATCAGTCAAATCCTTTAATTCAAAAAATTTCCATTTCTTTTCAAGGCATTGTAGCCTACCTTCTCAAATTCGCCATTTTATATCGATCCAAGCACGCAAGTTTATAATCTCACGCAACTTCTTCCCCTCTTTTATAAAACTCGAGCCTTCGTTCTTTCTTTCAGAATAAACGAAAAGAAAATCAAATTGATGGCCGATATAAAAGTAAAGAACAACAAAAATTTATCCAGGACCTCGTTCTTTCCCTCTTCTATTCTCGTTCACATTCCTTTCCATTCGAAAATGAAATTCGAAATCGAAAATAGGGAATGGCCGATACTTTCTTCCTTAGTCTCACTAAATTAGGATCGACATCTCGTTCGAAGATAGGTTCGTCTCGTTCAAAATCAAAAGGGGGAATCAAAGCGTGACGGTGGGAAACTCGAGCTCGAGCTTGGGAAGCTTGGCCGAACTTGACGAGATTTGGTCTCGTTCCAGATAATGAAGTGGTGAAGCATTGCGAAGCACACGTGGCTGTAGTGGCGTGAGTGTCAGAGCTGGGTCGCGATTTGTGGATATCGACCAACTCGTGATGGGGGGGGTTCCGGTGCGTTGTGGAGAGGATTGCCGATTGTTGGATAGAGCATTCAAATTTTTCGACAGTGAGGTATTTTGATAATCTAATATTCTATGATGAATTATGTTGGAATATTGAATGCTATGGTTTGATTGAATATATTTGAGTATAATGAGCTACCAAAAATATATAAATTGGATTTTGGAAAGAAAATAAAAGAAGTGAATTTGTAAGTGGAATCATTATAGAAAATTTAAATAAGCTAAGAATGAATTGAAAAAGAAATGGAAGTGATATTAAAATACTAATAATAACTTCGAGTATGAAAAGAAAAGATTTTTTTTGAATAAACAGAAATTAATGAATTGTAAAATTTAGTGATATTATTTTAAAGGAATAAAGAATTATTTTAAAATTTAAAGTTTAAATTTATTTAAAAAGGATTAAGAAGTAAGTTGAGAAATCTAAAATTGGTATTTTTAGTTAAAAGTACTTTAAATCATAATTAAGGAATAAAATGTGAAATTAATAGATTTGAGAATAAAAGGGAGTAAATTGGAAATCAATTTGGAAATTGATTCAAGTGTTTGAAATTGGAAATTTAAAGAAGAATGTGAAGAGAAGTATATTTCTCTGGATAGCCAAGTACGTTCAAAGTAAATTTTTAAATATAAGATAAAAGTTTTAATGTTGTTTAAAAAGCATGTTTTAGGAATTTATTATTTCTAAATACCTAAATTATAAAGTAAATATTTTTTTTCAAATCTATTATCATAGTAATTATTTAAAAAGTGACTTAGTATTTTGTTTTAAAAAGTGAAACCTAGTTTTATATTTTATAAAGTAACCTTATTTTCAAATATTCATATAGTTTGTATTTTTAGTAAATTATTGAAGTAGTTTTAACTTAAATGTTTTAAAGTATATTTCGAAGTAAAGTGTTTTAAATTATTTTAAAAATTTAAAGCTTTGTGCTTGGTGATTTCAGTGGAAATAGAAACTATTTGGGAAATTTATTCTGAGAAATGAAGGCATTTGAAACTGTTTTCAAATGGGTTCGAAAGGTGGAAATATATCTTGTGAGATACTTTTGGGATTAATAAATAATTTGGAAAATTATTTATTATGGGATAGATGTTGTGAATATTAATTGATAGTTAAATAACCGACTATCAATATTGGACAAATGCGTTGATCGTTTCGAAGAGATCGAGATCGGGATTTATTTCTCGTGGGGAAATGAGTTTGGATTCGAAGATGGAGCAGTGAAGTGCAAGGGCTAGTCGATACTAATCCTGAGGATATTTCCAAAATGGATGTAGTAGGAGTAGTGCCTTTGGTTCCGTTCAAACTCGGGACGGACTTGTATGGATGAATGCTTTCAGAACATCGTCAGGTGGACGATGAGCATTCTAAGTGAAATGATCTAAAAGGTAACACTTAGCCTCAAGCCTCATCAACCGGGAATGACTGAAAATCAGGGGTTATGCAGCACGGCTAGGTAGGTAGCACCCATTCTAGGGTGAGGTCATCCCTGTCTAGATGTCCCTTTTTATTTCGGCTTAGTGGGCGGTTGCTGATCCCAACCGTAGGGTGATCTTGCTCGGGACTGTCCAGTAAGGGATGGTTTCGGCCTTGTGTTGCAGGGGACTTAAGGTGGGTCCTCGGTACTGTGATCTAGGCCACGTACCGTGACAGCTGGTACCCCAGTGCCTAGTCATTAGTTGGAAATCCATTCTCCCTATGCGCCTTTTACGAGTTTTTTTTGTATTACCCAATCTGTGGCTAGTAGCTGGAATTTAATAATGTAACAATTTCGGCTATTTTATAAGTATTTGTATATAGACCCTATTATAATATTAAAGGATTTTAATAAAAAGTGTTTTAGCTATCGCAAGGTAAAATCCGACATGTTTGTTTGTGGCGTGGTCTTATGAGATGCTTTTGTTTTCAAAAGGATTTTTGAAACTTTAATAATCAATTTGAGTGCGATTTCTCACGCTGGTATTCTAGACTGACTCGGGTGTTATTTAACTATAATGCTCGGGTCAGACCGAATATTATAGGATACAGGATATGATGTTGTGGAGCTCAGGAGACGAGCTAGATGGCGATACGTATTTTCATATTTGATTATTATTCCGCTATGTATCAGTTTTATGTTATTGATGTTGAACTGTGATTGATGTACTCTGATGATGTAATATATAAACAGACATATTTGACTTTTGAGCAAAGATTATTTATCATCTATTATATTTTATTCCACCGCGATGGTTAGATTCTGATGTTTTTTTCTATTTTCTTCTTCTACCTCTTCTTCTTTAACCCAAATGGTTCGTATTTCTGTACAACTTGAGTTGATTGTTGTAGAATAGTGTTCACTTAAGGGGTACGGATCTGCGGGTCGTTACACTTGGTATCAGAGCTTAGGTTGGTGATAACCTTGGCTCTAGTGGGAATTACTCATTTAAATTAGAGTCCGTAGTACTCTAGAATGAGTTTGAGCGTATTTATAGATATGATTGCGTATTTGTTAGTGAATATAAATTGTTTTAATATTGTGTTGATTGGTCTATTGAGTGGCATATGAACTTTCGTCGGCACAGACTCGACAACTGTATCGAAGGGGTTTCTAAACACTTGAATAGAACAATTGACACGGTATTGTTTTATATGTGGGTGAATGAAATAATTTTACCCAAAAATATATTTGATATTAAAGAAAAGCTTTTGTAAACTATTTACCTAATATATGGTTGCTTGGATGTTAGGAAAAATAATATTAAATAATTATCATTGTTGAGTGCAAATTTAACTAGAAATTTAAAATGTAACCAAAGGATACGGAAAATAAATTCATTTATAAAAAAAGAAATGTATAAATATAATTTGACAACGTGATTTATAAATTGAAATATGATCAAATGAGAATTTATACAAGTGAATTATAGTTAAAATTGATTTAAGCTGGATTTGGAAATTTAAAATCCCGGAGATTTTGGAAGTACTTGTCGAAGTGCTTTGAAGATAAATAATAGCATTATTGTTTTAGAGGCATTTCTGAAAGGAAATTTGTTTTAAATGGATTTTTAAAGTAATATAGCATTGAAATCACTTGGATTATTGGGAAATAATTCCGATGATGACGGCCGCATCCTCTGTATTCATTTTCGAATTTCTAAGTGACGGATTGCTGCCAAATTGATTTGTTCAGAAAAGCTAGTTGTTTTTGAAAATTTCAAAGGAAATTTGTAAGAAATAAAAACCACGATTGGTTTAAATTTTTGAGCAGTGTGATTTGAGATGTTGGTGATTTCAAAATGATTTGAAACCAAAAGCCGGGTGTTTAAAAATCCTGATGGGATAGGTTGTAAGCTTATAAATTGAGATGATTTTTAAATCAGGAAGGAAATATAAGCTTTGAATGTTGGAAATTTAAATTTAAAGTGAAAAGTTAAAAATGAAATTAACTTAGATTGGGAAGAAAATTGAATTGAATTGAATTAAATAAATCTGAGCTAAAATAGAATTAAATGGGAATAAAATTCAGTTGAGTTATGTGTGATATTGAATGGAATTAGACCCTTAAATAAATGGGAAATAAGTTGGATAAGGATTGGATTGGAATAAATAAATCAGAATAACTTATAGAAGAAAAAGAATTAAAAATCCATGGAATAAAATATGCTTGGGTTATAAATAAGCATAAGGCTTGAGTTAAAAATAAAAGAAGAATATATTCAAGCCTATAATGAATGGAATTGTGTAAATAATAAGTTGTGACTTATAAAATTGAAAAGTGGAAAAGAAAACCCAAAATAAATATTTTTGATGAATTGAAAAATAAAATGAAAATCAAAACTTGAATTAAAAATTAAATTGAACTTAAGAAAATTTAATGAAGAGATTCTGAGATTAAAATCAAGTTCTGAATTATAAATTGGGGAAAAACTAATTAGATAATAAACTAGATAATGAAATATGTAATTGGAACCTAATGTAGTTAAATAGAAGCTGAATTGTGAGTTAATGATGAAGTTTGGAAATAAAACTTAAGTTATAAATCAAATTCAACTTGAATTGTTAGTGAAGTAAATGTAATTTGAATTGTGAGTTAATAAATTGGATGGTAAATTAAAAGTGAATGGTAGAATCAGAATTTGAGCTATTAATTAAAAATTCAACTTGAAGTGTTAACAAATTAAATATAATTGGAAATGTGTCAAATATAAAAAAATGAAATTGGATTAAAATAGTAATGGTTTGAATTGCGAATAAAATCCAAATAAGTAGAAATAAATTGGAAATGGCCTTGTAATCAATTGAATGAATTGAATCTGAAAATTTAAATTTTATAATAACTAATCAAATGAATTGTAGATTTAAAATGAGATTTAATTGAGATAGAATTAAGTTGAATAGAAGAGAAAAATTTACTTGTAAAATGAAAATGTGCTTAAGTATAAAATTTGAATAAATTGACTTAAGCTAAATAGATGGAGGGGAATTGAATTGAAATCAACTTAAACTAGGTTAATGATATTATGTTGGATTTTAAATCAAGTGAAAATAAATTTAAATTGAAACAAAATTTGGTGAGTTATAGATAATACTTAATGGAATGAAGTTCTTAATTTAAATAATTGTTAACCATTTAAATTGTTAAGGAATTGAAATTACTAGAGACAATAAGGAAAATAGAATGTTTTCAAGTTAATAGAATGGTTTTAAATAAATGCGGGTAAGAAATGAAACACAAATGAATGGATCGTGAATTAAATTGAAAAGGGATAAAATTTAAATAGAATTTGTCGAGCTAGATCAAATGGTTGTGAATGAATTTTATATAGAGAGAATTAAATAATAAATTGAGTTGGAATCAATATAAAATGGTCATCAGCTTAAGTGGGTTATTTTCTTGAATGAATATTACCAATTTGCATGAGAATAATTGGTCGTTGGACGAAAATAGAAGAAAATAAAATTCTATGAATCATTGCAAGTAAATAAAATTGATTTTTAAATCAATTGGAATAATATGGGGTTGTTTAAAATTAAAAATGAATTGGATGTAAGCAAGTGGGTTGTAAACCATTCAAATTGAATAATGGTGGATGAATAAATTGTTAATAGTTGAATTAGTATTGAAACTGTATAAATTGCTTGCGGAAACTATTTAGTGAGCATTGCTTTTAGAATTCATGTGTTTAACTATTGCAAATAAGTGAAATGTTGTTAAACTTCATTTATATGGCACTTACGTGTTTAAATTAAGTAAGTACAGGTACCTGGAAGCCGTGTGACTGGATTTGGTTGCGCTAATTGCTAAAATAATAAGCCGCTTGCTTAAAAATGCTAAATAAGGTACGTCTACGCAATAAAAATAGGAAATATGAACTGTTTTTGTTTTTCCGACTGGGTGTGTCGATGTATATATATTTATATATTTTGTCAAATTGCAAAAGCTCCTCCGTACAAAGGAGACTCTGCCAAATTTTTTTAAAAATTTTGGGAGTTAGAAAATTTTTAGGTAAATTTTTGTTAACGACAAAACGATTTCAAAATTGAAAATTGAAATAAATTAGTGAATGAAACTAATTTAAAACAATGACATGAATTAGTTATAAATGAAAAATAAAATTCAAATATTCAGAGTTAAAGATAAATTGAATTCATATGGAAATGAAAGAATCAATTTGAATAGAAATAGATATAAACTAAAAGAGGTAAGGTGAAAATAAATATAAGAAACTTATTAAATGCTTATACTAAACTTAAGAAAGGAATGGTGAATTCTTAATTGGAAATTGATCTTACAAATATATTCTAAGCAATATTTGAATGAATAAATATTGACACTTTGTAAGGAAGTCGATAAAATGTTTTTGGAATGTCGTGATTGGATATTATAGCTAAGTAAGATATGCAGGTATTATAAAGAGAAAAGAGAATTGATTTTGATTTCAGAAGATAAATTTGGAATGCTCGACAAAAAGGTATGTGTTTAAATTTCTGTGAAATTTGATTGGGATTTTGGATCTAGCCGCTTGGCTTTTGTTTTCTTTTGGAATTTAGGAGCCGTAGAGGCCTTTTGTAGTTTTATCGAGTTAGCCGCGCAAAGGATACGCTGACGAAATTTTTCGGAAATTTAGGAAGTTAGAAAATTTTTAAGAAATTTTTGATAATTTAAATTTGGACTTGAGTTTAAATTTGAATCTGAAGGGTTGAATAGGTAAACTTATTTGGAAACTTTGGAAGGTTTTGGAAAGTTGGTTGAAGTAATAGTGGTCTTTAATAAAAGATATGTTATGACAAGTTGATAAAACTGTTTGACTTTGGAAAATAGTAACGGGTATTGGACCATTCTTCATAATTAGTAATTTCGGCGACGAAATTCTTTTAAGAGGGGAGGAATGTGACAACCCGGAATTTTTGAGCATTTAAAATTGGAATATTTAATTAATTTGAAATATTTAAAAGTTAATTTTAACTTGAATTGCAAATATCACTATTTATTTATTGAATTTAAAGATTGGAAATTAGATAAAATAAATAATTTGAAGACGGGTAAAATGTTGAATCTGGAGTTTTATGCCAATTAAAAATATTTTAAAGGCTTATAAAATTTATATTGATAATACTAAAGGTAGTAAAGTTTTAAAATTGAATTCGAAAGTGCTTGGTTAAGTTTCAAAATTTTATAGTTTAAACAGAATTTAAAAATAGCCTTCCAAGGCACAATCTCAGAATTCGGCGAAACCATTTCCATTGGGTCTGTAATATTGAATTATTATCGGATTTCAAATTTCGTATTGATAGGAGTTGTTGTATGAGCGTACGACATATAAACGCGCTGAATCTATATCGAAAATTTAATATAGTGACCGTGTCCAAAAAGCTATCTTCTCCATACGATCGAATTAAGGCTCGAAACCTTTTCCATTGCGTTTGGAATATGTGTATAACATTATAAATGCCTAGCGGCACGCCTCAATAGGATGAATGAGATTTTAAGTTGCGAATTCAAGTCGATTGAAATTTAAATTAAAAAATTTTAAATTTTAAATATAATATTATGACCAGTCAAATCCTTTAAACGTCAAAACTTTTCCATTTCTTTTCAAGGCACTATAGCCTACCTTCTCAAATACGCTATTTTATATCGATCCAAGCACGCAAGTTTATAATCTCACGCAACTTCTTCCCTCTTTTATAAAACTCGAGCCTTCATTCTTTCTTCCAGAATAAACGAAAAGAAAATCAAATTGATGGCCGATATAAAAGTAAAGAACAACAAAAATTTATCCAGGACCTCGTTCTTCCCCTCTTCTATTCTCGTTCACATTCCTTTCCATTCGAAAATGAAATTCGAAATTGAAAATAGGGAATGGCGGATACTTTCTTCCTTAGTCTCACTAAATTGGGATTGACATCTCGTTTGAAGATAGGTTCGTCTCGTTCAAAATCAAAAGGGGGAATCGAAGCGTGACGGTGGGACACTCGAGCTTGGGAAGCTTGGCCCAACTCGATGAGATCTGGTCTCGTTCCAGATAATGAAGTGGCGAAGCATTGCGAAGCACGCGTGGCTGCAGTGGCGTGAGTGTCAGAGCTGGGTCGCGATTTGTGGATATCAAGCAACTCGTGTTGGGGGGTTCCGGTGCGTTGTGGAGAGGATTGCGATTGTTGGATGGAGCATTCAGATTTTTTGGCAGTGAGGTATTTGGATAATCTTTTTGTAAATTAGGTAATTAAATAAATGTATTATAGGATGAAATCTATATAAAAAAAGAAATATTTATATGTAGTTTAGAAATAAAACCTACAAGTTTACTTAATAATGTATATTAGTGATTTAGACGATTAATAAGCTTATTTAAATTATTTAGTTACTAAAAGAATTGTAAAAGAAAAATTGGTTTAACTAAATTATTAGTTGAGTTATTTATTTAATGGTAATTAATTTGTTAATAAAACTCAATTATTTGTTTTAATTACCAAAGGATATTTTATTAAAGGAAAAGTAATTTAAATAAATAATTAGCTAAGTAAAATTATTAAAGAGAAGAAATTGTTCACTAAGTTCAAATATTAACAAAATGTAAAATGTTTATACAAGGTTACTTGTGAAGAATTGTGACGAAATAAGCTGGTTTGGAAATGGGTTGCAAACGGAATAAGGTGAGTTAATCTCACTCGGTTGAATTTTAATTTTAATTTAAATGATTAAATTTAAATAATTGATTGAATAGTTGAATTAACTGATGTGCTATATTATAGTATATATTACATCTTGGAATGATTGATTTCCTGCATTTTATAGCGGATGAGACCCTATGCGTCGTATAATAGCAGATAATATTATATTTAATCCCATATACCGCGATATTCCAGCTCGAAGTGGAATTGGTATTTATGATGTGCTAACGTTTGTGGATGCAGGGAAAACAGGTTGGAGGGATCCAACTGGATTCCTCAACATTTATTTAAATTATTTAATATTCTCTGTTGTGATTATTTGTTATTCTATGATGAACTATGTTGGAATATTGAATGCTATGGTTTGATTGAATATATTTGAGTATAACGAGCTACCAAAAATATATAAATTGGATTTTGGAAAGAAAATAAAAGAAGTGAATTTGTAAGCGAAATAATTATAGAAAATTTTAATGAATTAAGAATGAAAATGGAAGTGATATTAAAATACTAATAAATAATTTTGAGCATGAAAAGATTTTTTTTTGAATAAACAGAAATTAATGAATTGTAAAATTTAGTGATATTATTTTAAAGGAATAAAGAATTATTTTAAAATTTAAAGTTTAAATTTATTTAAAAAGGAGTAAGAAGTAAGTTGAGAAATCTAAAATTGGTATTTTCAATTAAAAGTGCTTTAAATCATAATTAAGGAATAAAATGTGAAATTAATAGATTTTGGAATAAAAGGGAGTAAATTGGAAATCAATTTGGAAATTGATTCAAGTGTTTGAAATTGGAAATTTAAAGAAGAATGTGAAGAGAAGTATATTTCTCTGGATAGCCAAGTACGTTCAAAGTAAATTTTTAAATATAAGATAAATTTTTTTAATGTTGTTTAAAAAGAATGTTTTAGGAATTTATTATTTCTAAATAGCTAAATTATAAAGTAAATATTTTTTCAAATCTATTATCGTAATAATTATTTAAAAAAAGACTTAGTATTTTGTTTTAAAAAGTGAAAACCTAGTTTTATATTTTATGAAGTAACCTTATTTTCAAATATTCGTATAGTTTGTCTTTTTAGTAAATTATTGATGTAGTTTTGACTTAAATGTTTTAAAGTATATTTCAAAGTAAAGCGTTTTAAATTATTTTAAAAATCTAAAGTTTTGTGCTTGGTGATTCCAGTGGAAATAGAAACTATTTGGGAAATTTATTCTGAGAAAGGATGACATTTGAAACTGTTTTCAAATGGGTTTGAAAGGTGGAAATATATCTTGTGAGATATTTTTGGGATTAATAAATAATTTGGGAAATTATTTATTGTGGGATAGATGTTGTGAATGTTAATTGATAGTTAAATAACCGACTATCAATATTGGACAAATGCGTTGATCGTTTCGAAGAGACCGGGATCGGGATTTATTTCTCGAAAACCACTTCGATCCGGTTTGTACGTTTTCGTGGGCAAACGAGTTTGGATTCGAAGATGGAGCAGTGAAGTTCAAGGGCTAGTTGCTACTAATCCTGAGGATATTTTCAAAATGGATGTAGTAGGGTAGTGTCTTCGGTTCTGCTCGAACCCGGGATGGACTTGTATGAATGAATGCTTTCTATACATCGTCAGGTGGACGATGGGCATTCTAAGTGAAACGATCTAAAAGGTAATGCTTAGCCTCAAGCCTCATCAACCGGGAATGACTGAAAATCAGGGGTTATGCAGCAAGGATAAGTGGGTAGCACCCATTTCAGGATGAGGTCATCACTGTCTAGATGTCCCTTTTTATTTCGTCTTAGTGGGTGGTTGCTGATCGCAACCGCGGAGTGATCTTGCTCGGGACTGGCCAGTAAGGGATGGTTTTGGCCTTGTGTTGCAAGGGATTTAGGTGGGTCCTCGGTACTGTGATTTAGGCCACATACCGTGACAGATGGTACGCAGTGCATAGTCATTAGTTGGAAATCCATTCTCCCTACGCGCCTTTTACGGGTTTTGTTTGTATTACCCACTCTGTAGCTAGTAGCTGGAATTTAATAATGTAACAATTTTGGCTATTTTATAATTATTTTTATATAGACCCTATTATAATGTCAGAGGATTTTAATAAAAAGTGTTTTAGCTATCGTAAGGTAAAAACCCGACATGTTTATTTGTGGCGTGGTCTTACGAGATGCTTTTGTTTTCAAAAGGATTTTTGAAAATTTAATAATCAATTTGAGTGTGCACGCTGGTATTCCAGACTGACTCGGGTGTTATTTAACTATAATGCTCGAGTCAGACCGAGTATTATAGGATACATGATATGATGCTGTGGAGCTCAGGGCGAGCTGGATGGCGATATGTATTTCCGTATTTGATTATTATTCCGCTATGTATCCATTTGTATGTTATTGATGTTGAACTGTGATTGATGTACTCTGATGATGTAATATATAAACAAATATATTTGATTTTTGAGTAAAGAATATTTATCATCTATTATATTTTATTCCGCTGTGATGGTTAGATTCTGATGTTGTTTTCTATTTTCTTCTTCTACCTCTTCTTCTTTAACCCAAATGGTTCGTATTTCTGTACAACTTGAGTTGATTGTTGTAGAATAGTGTTGACTCAAGGGGTACGGATCTGCGAATCGTTACAATGACATAGGCTGAATTCAAAAAGAGGCTTAAAGAGAGGTTTATGTTGGAGTGCGAAGTCCACTCTGCTTAGGAAATTTGCAGAGCTAGAGCAGGGAGAGATAATTGTGCTGAAGTATGCTGCAAGGTTTGAAGATCTAGTGAGATATGGTTATGCTACTATTGATACCGTGATTAAGAGAAATGAGAAGTTCATTAGGGGGTCGAAGCCTGAATTGTCCAGGGCTACATTACCCCATATCAGGGATCCTTGTGATGTTGTAGTAAAGATGGCTTTAAGAAATGAGGAGATGCTTGCTTTTAAAGAGAGAAATAAGACGAAGGAAGTCCAGGTAGGGTAGTGTCAGAAAAGAAATTTCTTCCATAACAAAGGAGCTTAGAAGGGTGGAGCTGCAAATAAGGGGAAGTCAGAGGTTGTCCGCTTTAAGTGTGATAAGAAAGGGAATTTCACAAATGAATGTCGCTCGGGTGATTGAAAGAAAGTGATCGAGAAGAAGAATATTAGACGCTTCAACTACGATCAAATTGGACATTACAAGAACTGGTGCAAGGAGCCTGCTAAGGATGGAAAGGGAAAAGTGTTTTCATTCGGGCTAGCTACTTCAAGGCCAACAACAGAGGGAAAACGAAAAGCTGTGTTAGGAGGTACGCTTATGATTCATGGTATGTTGATTAGCATTCTGTTTGATACCGGTGGATCGCGTTCTTTTATATCTCGGTGTTTGATAGATAAGATTAACCTAGAACCCTCATATTTATTTACCTTCTTAAGGGTTGAAAATCCGGTAGGTGGGTATGCGATACTTGGGATGAAGTGTGATCATCTAGAGTTTGATTTGTTAGGTCATACCTTTGTTTGCAGTTTTCATGCATTTGATTTCGTAGGGTTCAAAATCATTTTGGGTATGGATTGGTTAAGTAAGTACGATGCTAGGATATTTTGCCATGATGGGAAAATATCGTTTAGACACCCTAACTGTTGTGATCAGATTGTATATGCCATAGAAAACCCTATTTTTAAGGTAAACGCTTTGCTGGGTGTAGTGGAGGTAGAAGACGAGTTGAATCACATTTTTGTTGTTAGAGAATCCATAGATGTCTTTGAATGTGTAGTGGGATTTCCACCGAAACGGGCTATTGAGTTTCTGATAGATTTAATACCAGGAGCAGTACCTGTGAGTAGACAGCCAAGTAGAATGACACCTACCGAAATGAGTCAATTAAAGGTGCGGTTGATGGATTTGGAGGGCAAGAATTTTATCAGACCAAGCAGTTCGCCTTGGGGAGTGGCTATAGTGTTTGCTAAGAAACCAGATGGATCGTTAAGGCTACGTATTGATTATCGTAAGTTGAATGATAAGACGATTAAGAATCGATATCCACTACCTAGAACCGACGATTTGTTCAACCAGTTGAGTGGAGCCAAAGTGTTTTCCCAGTTCGATTTGGCAATAGGATTTCATCAGCTTAGAGTGGCAGAGGATAGTATTCCTTTGACGGCGTTTAAAATCAGATATGGATCACACGAATGGTTAGTGATGCCATTCAGACTAACTAACGCGCCACATTCTTTGTGGATTTGATGAACTGGGTTTTTCGAAAGCACCTGGATAAGTTCGTTTCGGTTTTCATAGATGATATTTTGATATACTCTAAGGATGAGAAAGAGCATAAAGTTTATCTTAGGGTGGTGCTTGAGACATTGAGGCGGCATCAGCTGAAAGCAAAGTTTTCTAACTGTCATTTCTGGAAGAGGGAAGTGAATTTTCTTAGTCACATGGTCTCAGAGAAAGGATTGTCTGTAGATCCAACCAAGATCGAAGCAATGAATAATTGGAAGAGACCTGGGATAGTGATTGAGATAAAGAGTTTTCTTGGATTAGCTTGGTATTATTGGAGATTTATTAAGGATTTTTCATTGATAGCGGCACCAATGACCTAGCAAACACGGAAAGATGTGAAATTCATCTAGACAGATAAGTGTGTGGAGGCATTCCAAAAATGAAACACTTATTGACTAATGCACCAGTGTTATTTGTTCCAGAAGGTAATCAAGATTTGGTAGTGTACATAGATGCATGTAGGATAGGGTCTATGTTAATGCAAAGATGTAGAGAGATTGCCTATGCATCTCGACAGCTTAGACTGCATGAAGTAAGATATCCTATTCTTGATTTAGAGCTAGAAACGGTGATCTTCGCATTGAAGGTTTGGAGACAATATCTCTTGGAGAGTGATTTGAGTTGTATACGGATCATAAGTCATTGAGGTATTTATTCTTTCAGAAAGAGCTAAATATGAAACAATAGAGGTGGTTAGAGTTTTTAGCCACCTATGACTTTGGAATTGGATACACGCCAGGAAAAGGCAACAAGGTTGCTGACGAACATAGTAGAAAACATCAGAATGCAATATTGGCAATGATAGCCGAGTGGAAAGATTTGGAAGCATTGACTACATGTAGAGTACAATGGAGATCCAAGTTAGGATCTAGTAAAGAAATTGTTATGTTGTCGTGTTTGGAAGTTCGACCGGCGATGATCGAAAAGATTGCTTCTAATTAAACAGATGGAGGATCCAATGTTAATCGAACGGATTAGATGGATAAGGGATGGAAAGGAAAGCGATGACTTGAATGATTTTAGTATCGACCAGAATGGGTGGTTGAGGAAGAAAGGAAGATTGTGTTTTCTGAATGCGGGAGAAATTAGGAAGGAAGTTCTTGAGGAATGCCATTGATTAAAGTTCACTATTCATCCTAGAGGGACTAAAATGTATCAGTACATGAAGAGGAGTTTCTTCTAGGAAGGTATGAAGAGATATGTAGGCTTATGAGTGAAACAGTGTTGGAACTACCAGCAGGTAAAATCCGAACATCAAAATCTAAGTGGGTTACTTCAGCCTTTAGATGTTCCAGTTTGGAAGTGGGATTCGATATTAATGGATTCTACAGACGGGTTCCAAGATCTAATAGAGGAAATGAAAGTATATTGGGCATAATGGACAGGTTAACCAAGAGTGCCCATTTCATTCCAGTTAAGTCAAATCGGACGACACCTGGTTTAGCTAAGTTATTTATGAAGAATGTAGTTAGATTGTATGGAACTCCTAGCAGTATAGTAAGTGATAGAGATTCTTCATTCAATAGTGAGTTCTGAAAGTGTCTACATGATACCTTAGGTAGCAAGCTCCATGTAATATCCCGAAGATTAAGGCAATGTTTATTTCATAATTTCCATTAATAATTATTTTAAAATGTGTAATATCGGTTTAATAATCTAATTTAACAGGATTTATCTCTAATTGTTTAATTTGATAAATGTTACCTTTTTAAAATCTATAATGATAATAATTTAATTTGGGAATTTTATTCTTTCCAAAGTTAAAATATTTAAATAATAAAATTTACCTTTCTAAGCTAATTTAAAGAATTTTCTTTAATAATGTACATATATGTGTATACATTGTAAATAAGGAATTTGATTTTAATTTAAATTAATAAGAAATGTTTCCAAATTTATATTTATATATATGTATGTATATTGTAAATGGGAAAACTTGATTAGATTTAATATAGAAACTTTACAATAGCTGATTTTAAAAATATATCAATGAGTTAAGCATAGTTATAATTAATAAGAATAATTTGTATTTGGAAACGTTGAAAGCTATTTGAAAAAAAAATGAGAACATATTAAAATAAATAAGGAATTTAAATAGATTCATATTTTCTTTAAATATATGTATAAGATATATTAAGTATTAATCGTATGAAGGCATAACTTATAAATTAAACATATGTAAACACTTTATTCTTGCATCTTAACAAATGTAAATCAAATAAGTTCATGTAGTAACAAGTGTAAGCATATCCTTATTTTCAAATACAAGTGGCAGGTCATGTTCTTCTCTTTAAAATGAAAAAAAAATGAAAATCTAAACAAACTAAAATGCTTCAGATCAGAAAGAAAAATAATAAAAACTAGAAGCAAAACCTGTAAAGCAAAGATCAAAACAAAATGTGTTTCACTTCCCATATCATATACAGGACCTGTAAATCATTTTCTCAAATCAAAGTAAACAACCTGCAATCCACTTTCCAAAAGAAAATTCCTGTATTTCACTTTTAAAAGCAATACTGCAAATCATTTTCGAAAAGAAAACAAAAATCTGCAATACTTTTATCAAGCCCGTAGCTTGTGACAAAATGCATGCCTGAGAATCAAGTTTCAAGTACAATGCAACCTGGAAACGATTCAACTTCAAAAGTCTTGATCATCTTGTTCCAGTTTTAAGCAATCCAGTATTATCTTCAAAGCTGTAACCTCTTTTATCAAGCAAATTAAAAATCAAGTTTACAGCATTTTTATTTGGAAGCAAGGCTGCTCTGTTCAGGGAAATATGTGAGTGACTCTAAACTTTTGATATATCTTAAGTTGCATATGATGATCTGTGAAATAGAATGTGATTTTTACTGTGCATGTGTTTTAAAAAAATTATAAATATACATACAGTTTAAAAACAACCCAAAATTTAGTCTTAAGAAGTAGATTAAAAAGGGAACAAGTGATAAAACCAGTTTAATCTGTAGCCTGTTGCATGCAGATATGTCTTGAAAACAAAATATGATGAGTATTGCATGTTCATTTATATTGAATTGCGCATACATATATATAAGATTTTATGGTGCATGTCTGAATACAAAATAACCATTCTGTTCTGGTAATATAGGTTCCAAAGACTTTGTCAAATTCTAAATTTATTTTTTTCAGATTTATTTTAAGTTTTGTTGTGTGAATAAAACTTGTTTGGGATGACAAGAAGTGGATTTAAATTATTTCTAGGTAAATTTTTAGCTGTTCTTTTTTTTTAAAAGTAAGATAGTAGAATCTTAATCATAGCTAATATTCGACCATAATGATTTCTGGAATCAAACATAAGATCAAATTTGATTTCGAAATTTAGGATTTTTAAAGGCAAAATCACGATTTTTAAGAGTGTAATCTGAGAGAAATCGTGAGTTGATCGATATGTGCGGTTTAAGCTTTTTCTAATGATCGCTTGGATCGGAGGGTTAAGGATTAAGGGCAGAGGGTGATGGTAGGCCAGTGATGTCAGGAAAAATGTTCGAACAAATTTGTAATCATCGCTGATGGCTTATGGGGTCGATTTAGGGTTTAAGCTCCTTTTGGGTTCGTCTTCATTCTCGAACAATTGCGGCTTCAATGGGGTGTTTGGAGGTTGCGGTAGGAGAGTAAAGGGAAGGGTGATCTCTGGCGGTGGTGCTGACAAAATTTGGAAGCCTCCGGTGTACAGAGGTGGCTGGGAGAAGCAGCGATAGTCGATGGTTTTTAACCCGAGTTAGGTCTAGATTCCAGATTTTGATTGGAAGGGTTTTGGAATGGCATGGGTGGTCAGGATGGTTAAGCATGTCGTGGATGACTTGGGGACGTTGGCGGTGGAGGCTGGAAGTGATTAGGACGGTGGTGCATGTGCACGATGCACGGGATGGTATCTGGATTGTTACTTCATTTTAGAGAAAGAAGTTCGGGAAGGTTGCGTTGTCTCGGGTTTGTGTTATGTTAGACTCGAGTTGGTTAAATATTGGATCGGGTCTGCTTACTAGTATTTTAGCTAGGTTACAAGTATAGAGGGAGGGATCAGGAAGGATGGTTCAGAGGCGTGTTTTGTTCGAAATAACTGGGCTTGGGCCTAGGTACCCTGATAATGTTTTAAAACAGATTTAGGTGTATAGTATAATAAAAATTTAACAAGTTTTTAAAGCAAATATTATCAAGAGGAGATAATCATATGTGTCTCGAGGCTTAAATTTTAAATCAAGTGTATAAGATTTATTATTTTGATCTGAACAATTTATTATTAAGCTAATTATTTCTAAATATGATTTAATGAAGTAATTAGGAATTTTTTTTAAATGGTTCATCTTAAATAAAATTTAGGCCTTGGGTAAGTTAAGGATTAATGAAATTAGTAATTATGGTTTAATTGACTTGTAATTAGGATTAATTAAGTAGTAATTAGGGATGGTTACTAACGAAGTAATTAAAATAAAATTACTTGATGGAAGTAACTAAGGATAAGTTACCTAGTGTAATAAATCAGAGGATTAATATAATTAATTAAAGGGTTAATTAATTAAGGTAAGTAATTACAGGATGATTAAATACTGTATATGATTAATTAAGATAATTAACGGATGTGATTTATTTAAAGATTAATTACTTAATATAATTAAAGATTAATTAGTCAAGGGTGATTAATTAAGATTTATGAATTAAGGAATGATTAATCAAATTGGGATTATGATTTATTAATGTTAAATGAGCAGGATTTAGGATGATTGGTATAATTAATTTAATTTGTTAAAATTAATTAGAATGGTATAACTGATTTATCTTGTTTATGAATGATTGAATAATATTGTATGCCGAAGATTAGTGGATATCTCTGATATATGATGATTTGTGATATGAGATGATTGGTTTAAAAGGGTGATGATGTGGTTATCTATCGATAGTAAATTGCAGTGAAAGAAGTGATATCCTATTTGAAGTTAAATTGTATTTCACTTGTATAACTTGTGTTAAGATTGCATTGGATTCGAAGAGACCGGAGTCGGGTATTAGTAAATACCCGAAACCACTTCGATTTCCTTATAGATTGATATGTGAAACCGATAGGCTGATTTGGAATGATTTAAGTGAACTGGAACTTTTAATCTAAGTTTCGACACTTAGAAATTGATGTGTGAAATATGTGATGTCTATAACAGCTTGTGAAGTTGAAAATTGGTATAAGTTACCCTGGTTTATATAAGTTGTGTGCTTTTTAAATTTATGTTAGATAGGTTTACTCACGCTGGGTTCCAGCCTTACCCGGGTGTTACTTTGATGTAATGCTCGGGTCAGACCGAGTATTACAGATTTCAGGTAAGAACGTTCTGGAGCTCAGGAGGCGAGCTGGAGAGCAGGAATGTATGGAGAACTTCTCTTTTGATATATTATAGTATCTGAAACACACTGATTTATCTGTTTTGTGATTGTAAATCTGCTGTAACTCTGATATATATACAAAAATAATATGTAATTTGACAAGTACAGTTTTCTTTGGTATAACTCTTATTATTGATATTATATTTTATCCGCTGCGTATGTGAGATTCTGTGTGGTGTGTTCTATTTCTTTCTTCTTTCTCTTTTCTTCTTTTCGTAAATATCTGGAATTTTCGGGATCGAAATTTCCGGGTCGTTACATTTGGTATCAGAGCAGAAGGTTAAGCGAGAACCTTGGCTCTGGTGGGTATACTCATTAAGGATAGGGTAAGTGGTACCCTTGGATGAGTTGAGTGTGTGTGTGTGTGTGTGTGTGTGTGTGTGTGTGTGTGTGTGTGTGTGTGTGTATATGAGAGAGCGTACTTGTTATTTTCTTATATAAAGGTTTTTAAATGATTTCAAAGGTAAATGAACCTTATATAAGAAATAGATTATCTATTATATTAAGGAAATTGGTTGTGGTATTAATTAAGTTAAAAGTAATAGTAAGAATTAAGTGGTAATAGAATTACAACCAAATTTAAATTAAATTAAAGACAAGTTTGAAATGGATTCAAACTGAAATTAAATCTTGAATTTGGGAAATGTTTCAGGATAAGGATAATCAATTAATTTATGTAATTTATAAAACTTTATTTAATGAGATTAATTAATGGATAATAATTGGAAATGATAAATTAAGGGGAAGTTACTTAATGAAGTAACTAGAGGCAAGTAATTTAAAGGACAATTACTTAATAAAGGTAATTAAGAAATAAGCTAATCACCGAATGTGATTAATTGGAATTGATTAATGACATAATTAATTAATGCAATTAAATGAAATAGTCCTATTTCAAACAAGAGTTGTTTGAAATTTTTAAAGAGAATTTGTTTTGAATTGAAACCAAAGGTGGTTTAAAATTTTAAAATTCGGCTTAGTGAGCTAAGAAGTAAATATGAATATGTGTGGATATACTTAAATATTAAAGTTAGTTTGAAATAAGCTCTAAATATTGAGTTTTCAATTTTGAATGAGATATGATACACAAAGTGATAAGTTTTTAAGTGGGAAGATTATTATTGTGAAGATTAAAGATTGATTTGAGGTTGATTGGATTAAGTAAATCGAATTTAACTTAGGAGAAGTTAAAAAGGGTTAAATGAACAACTTGAATTGGAAATTTTAAGATGGAATTGGAATTTAACTTGGAAAGTTAAATGGTTAATTTGAATTGGGAATTTATGTGATCTCAAAATGGGTTTTGAGACCTGAAAATTGGTAATGGATGGATGTTTTAAAATAATTGGATGATATTACCCTATTATTATAAATAATCTTTAAACTATGAATTGGATTTGTTTAAAAAATGGGTATGGTAATATATCCATTATTAAGGATATGGAATTCCTTTGAACTTAAGATTTGAATGTTAAGAAATAAATTTGGAAATTGAATTGTTTGAAAACTCTTACTTGAACCTTGGAATGAGTTAAGTAAAGATAATTTAAAATGGAATTTTGAAATTTGGACTCAGAATTGAATTTTTTAAAAACTTTAAAGGAAAATTGATTTAAAGGAATTAAATCAACATTTGAAGTACTAACTCGAATTTATATAATTCGAGATGGTTTAAATTTGAAATTTGAAATTAGTTCAAATTGAATTTGATTAATTTGAAACGATTTGAAATTGAAGAGGGTTTAATTTGAAATTAGTCCGAATTGATTTGAATAATTTGGAATTGTAATTAAAGTTGAATAGTTTTAAATTCAAATGGAATTTGAATTGAGTTTGGGAGGAAATCAAGAATAATTCAACTTAATTTGGAAATGGAATTTGAGATCAAAGTTGAATAAAGTGAAAATTGAAAAGAAACTGAGGTTAATTCAACTTGATTTGGGGTTGAATCAATTTCAATGGAAATTGAAATTATTTAAAATTGGAACTGGGTCAATTTAAATGGTATAGGAAATTTAAATTGAATTGATGAGAATGGAGATTGGGAAGTGAGCAGTTTTGACTCTGAACTATTTTTAATATAAATTGTTTTAATATAAACCTGTTTTCAAAACTATTTATCATATATATATATACAACTTTTCTTTTAAAAGCCAAACTATCTTATATTTGTTTACAATTATTTTTGAAATTGTTTAACAATTTTCCAACTGTTTTATAAGCTAATTACTATATTTCAACCGTTTTACAAAACTAATTACTATCTTACCATTATTTTGCAATTATTTAAATTTCTATAATTATTTTAACTGTTTTCTAACTATTTTACACCTATTTTAGAAACTAGTAATTATTTTTCAATTACTTATCTATTTCTAATTTTTCAAGCTATTTTCTAAATAAACTGTTCGAAGTTCAAACTGTTATTGTTTAAATACCCAATCGAGATAAGAATAGAGGTGATAATATGAATGGATTTAAGCGGTTGTGAGTTAGTGAATGAAAATCAACGTGAATGTGAATAGAAAGAGAATTGGTTTGGCTAATAACTAATAAAGATAAATACATAGGGTGTACGTATGTTATTCTATTCGCATAGTGATTTGATCCAGATTCGAGCACAGAATTTCGAGATAGTTTTATCGATCCGAGTGGAATTTTCCACTCGATTTTCGACGGCGAACCTGGATATGGATTGTTGATTGGTTCTGAGTATTCTCTATCATAGTTAAGCTATGCAAGGAGAATGACGGTTTCTGATCAAGAAACCAGATCTATGTCCGCACTAGGAAGTCGGGTGGACGATACTAGTTCGGAAGGGATATTATGTGATCGAATGAGCGATCTGATTGGTATGGCGTACGAATGATATGTGTACATTGTACGAATTTGAATGAAATTGATATTAAAAAGAGTAATCAAATTTGAATATTTGGTTTTGAATAAACAAAGTTATATATCTTTGTTATATATAAGATGAAACTCTCCTTGTTGAATCTATTGCTGGAAGAAAAGGATTTTTAAAAGAGTTTGAAGTATAAAAGGAATTTTATACAAGTTTGAAATGATCCAAAGATTTTAAAAATTATATATATCTGTATATATATATATATACATACATACATACAAAGGATCTTATGAGGAATTTGGAAAAGGTTTTGGGAACCTTTGGATTTGGAAAGGTTTTTTGATTTTTGGATAAAATCAATATTGGATTTGGAAAGCCTAGTTTGAGAATTATCGATTTTTGGATAATCGATTTTGTGTAAAGTAACTTTGAATGAGATCATACTAGGTGTATGATTTGAAAGATACTATATGTATAGTATAAAGTGTTTGATAATGGCTCTGGGGGAAAAGCCGCTCCCTTGAAAATGAACTTCTCAGGAGTACCACCGGGTGGTGCTGCCTTGAGCCCTAAGGGGGGTTCTAAAGTTGATCCTGTGAGGAGTCCGGACAAAACTAGTTCCTGAGGATTTTAAGTGAAGTATACGATAGCGGAAGTCGTGTGTGCCGCTGAGAGCCAATGGTCTGCGTTTGATTTTATATCGACAGACTGCGACCTATGGCATAACATAGCGAAAGTCGTGTGTGTCGTTGAGAGCCGACAGTCTGCGTTTGATTTTATATCGGCAGACTGTGACCTATGTAGGAGTGGAGAGGTTTCATTTCGACAGCGAAAATCAGAGGTCGCGGAGGGCCTGCAGTTACATGGACTTTTGCTGCGACGGCAACGTAACCCTGGATGTAACTGTGATCTGTTGTGTGGGTTCCATGGCGTAATCGAGAGGCCGCGGGGAGCCTGCAGTTACATGGACTTTTGCTGCGACAACAACGTAACCCTGGAATGTAACTGTGACCATGGATGGGGGTGATGATTTTCAGAGCATTCTCACCAAAGATATATCCTCTATTTTCAAAAATTGTTTTCTATGTTTTCAATAAAATTATTTTCAAAAGTATTTTCACTGGGTGTTGAAAATGGGTCTGCTAAGCACTTATAAATTTTCAGTCCTACGCCTGATCAACGTATGACCGAATTTCTGTGAGAACGAAGATGGACTTGTTGAAACGTCAAGTTGTAGAATGATATTTTTTATAAAACTACTTTGATAGTACTATTTATAGTTTTTTTTAAAAAAGGTATTTTTAAAATGATCAGAGAATATTTTAACTGGTTTTAAAATATTTAATAAAATCTTCTTTCGTTCCTTTTCTAGGACGAAAAGATTCAAAGGAGGGAGGAATGTAATAACCCGAAGATTTAGGCAATGTTTATTTCATAATTTCCATTAATAATTATTTTAAGATGTGTAATATCGATTTAATAATCGAATTTAACAGGATTTATCTCTAATTGTTTAATTTGATAAATGTTACCTTTTTAAAAATCTATAACGATAATAATTTAATTTGGGAATTTTATTCTTTCCAAAGTTAAAAAATTTAAATAATAAAATTTACCTTTCTAAGCTAATTTAAAGAATTTTCTTTAATAATGTACATATATGTGTATACATTGTAAATAAGGAATTTGATTTTAATTTAAATTAATAAGAAATGTTTCCAAATTTATATTTATATATATGTATGTATATTGTAAATGGGAAAACTTGATTAGATTTAATATAGAAACTTTACAATAGCTTATTTTAAAAATATATCAATGAATTAAGCATAGTTATAATTAATAAGAATAATTTGTATTTGGAAACATTGAAAGCTATTTGAAAAAAAATGAGAACATATTAAAATAAAAAAGGAATTTAAATAGATTCATATTTTCCTTAAATATATGTATAAGATATATTAAGTATTAATCATATGAAGGCATAACTTATAAATTAAACATACGTAAACACTTTATACTTGCATCTTAACAAATGTAAATCAAATAAGTTCATGTAGTAACAAGTGTAAGCATATCCTTATTTTCAAATACAAGTGGCAGGTCATGTTCTTCTCTTTAAAATGAAAAAAAAATGAAAATCTAAACAAACTAAATTGCTTCAGATCAGAAAGAAATAATAAAAACTAGAAGCAAAACCTGTAAAGCAAAGATCAAAAAAAAAAATGTGTTTCACTTCTCATATCATATACAGGACCTTCAAATCATTTTCTCAAATCAAAGTAAACAACCTGCAATCCACTTTCCAAAAGAAAAATCCTGTATTTCACTTTTAAAAGCAATACTGCAAATCATTTTCGAAAAGAAAACAAAAATCTGCAATACTTTTATCAAGCCTGTAGCTTGTGACAAAATGCATGCCTGAGAATCAAGTTTCAAGTACAATGCAAGCTGGAAACGATTCACCTTCAAAAGTCTTGATCATCTTGTTCCAGTTTTAAGCAATCCAGTATTATCTTCAAAGCTGTAACCTCTTTTATCAAGCAAATTAAAAATCAAGTTTACGACATTTTTATTTGGACGCAAGGCTGCTCTGTTCAGGGAAATATGTGAGTGACTCTAAACTTCTGATATATCTTAAGTTGCATATGATGATCTGTGACATAGAATGTGATTTTTACTGTGCATGTGTTTTAAAAAAATTATAAATATACATACAGTTTAAAAACAACCCAAAATTTAGTCTTAAGAAGTAGATTAAAAAGGGAACAAGTGAGTAAAACCAGTTTAATCTGTAGCCAGTTGCATGCAGATATATCTTGAAAACAAAATATGATGAGTATTGCATGTTCATTTATATTGAATTGCGCATACATATATATAGGATTTTATGGTGCATGTCTGAATACAAAATAACCATTCTGTTCTGGTTATATAGGTTCCAAAGACTTTGTCAAATTCTAAATTTATTTTTTTCAGATTTATTTTAAGTTTTGTTGTGTGAATAAAACTTGTTTGGGATGACAAGAAGTGGATTTAAATTATTTCTAGGTAAATTTTTAGCTGTTCTTTTTTTTTAAAAGTAAGATAGTAGAATCTTAATCATAGCTAATATTCGACCATAATGATTTCTGGAATCAAACATAAGATCAAATTTGATTTCGAAATTTAGGATTTTTAAAGGCAAAATCACGATTTTTAAGAGTGTAATCTGAGAGAAATCGTGAGTTGATCGATATGTGCGGTTTAAGCTTTTTCTAATGATCGCTTGGATCGGAGGGTTAAGGATTAAGGGCAGAGGGTGATGGTAGGCCAGTGATGTCAGGAAAAATGTTCGAACAAATTTGTAATCATCGCTGATGGCTTATGGGGTCGATTTAGGGTTTAAGCTCCTTTTGGGTTCGTCTTCATTCTCGAACAATTGCGGCTTCAATGGGGTGTTTGGAGGTTGCGGTAGGAGAGTAAAGGGAAGGGTGATCTCTGGCGGTGGTGCTGACAAAATTTGGAAGCCTCCGGTGTACAGAGGTGGCTGGGAGAAGCAGCGATAGTCGATGGTTTTTAACCCGAGTTAGGTCGAGATTCCAGATTTTGATTGGAAGGGTTTTGGAATGGCATGGGTGGTCAGGATGGTTAAGCACGTCGTGGATGACTTGGGGACGTTGGCGGTGGAGGCCGGAAGTGATTAGGACGGTGGTGCATGTGCACGATGCACGGGATGGTATTTGGATTGTTACTTCATTTTAGAGGAAGAAGTTCGGGAAGGTTGCGTTGTCTCGGGTTTGTGTTATGTTAGACTCGAGTTGGTTAAATATTGGATCGGGTTACTTTCTAGCATTTTAGTTAGGTTACAAGTATAGAGGGAGGGATCGGGAAGGATGGTTCAGGGGCGTGTTTTGTTCGAAATAACTGGGTTTGGGCCTAGGTACCTTGATAATGTTTTAAAACAGATTTAGGTGTATAGTATAATAAAAATTTAACAAGTTTTTAAAGCAAATATTTTCAAGAGGAGATTATCATAAGTGTCTCGAGGCTTAAATTTTAAATCAAGTGTATAAGATTTATTATTTTGATCTGAACAATTTATTGTTAAGCTAATTATTTCTAAATATGATTTAATGAAGTAATTAGGTATTTTTTTTAAATGGTTCATCTTAAATAAAATTTAGGTCTTGGGTAAGTTAAGGATTAATGAAATTAGTAATTATGGTTTAATTAATTTGTAATTAGGATTAATTAAGTAGTAATTAAGGATGGTTACTAACGAAGTAATTAAAATAAAATTACTTGATGGAAGTAACTAAGGATAAATTACCTAGTGTAATAAATCAGAGGATTAATATAATTAATTAAAGGGTTATTAATTAAGGTAAGTAATTACAGGATGATTAATTACTGTCTATGATTAATTAAGATAATTAACGGATGTGATTTATTTAAAGATTAATTACTTAATGTAATTAAAGATTAATTATTCAAGGATGATTAATTGAGATTTATGAATTAAGGAATGATTAATCAAATTGGGATTATGATTTATTAATGTTAAATGAGCAGGATTTAGGATGATTAGTATAATTAATTTAATTTGTTAAAATTAATTAGAATGGTATAACTGATTTATATTGTTTATGAATGATTGAATAATATTGTATGCCGAAGATTAGTGGATATCTCTGATATATGATGATTTGTGATATGAGATGATTGGTTTAAAAGGGTGATGATGTGGTTATTTATCGATAGTAAATTGCGGTGAAAGAAGTGATATCCTATTTGAAGTTAAATTGTATTTCACTTGTATAACTTGTGTTAAGATTGCATTGGATTCGAAGAGACCGGAGTCGGGTATTAGTAAATACCCGAAACCACTTCGATTTCCTTATAGATTGATATGTGAAACCGATAGGCTGATTTGGAATGATTTAAGTGAATTGTAACTTTTAATCTAAGTTTCGACACTTAGAAATTGATGTGTGAAATATGTGATGTCTATAACAGCTTGTGAAGTTGAAAATTGATATAAGTTACCCGAGTTTATATAAGTTGTGTGCTTTTTAAATTTATGTTAGATAGGTTTACTCACGCTGGGTTCCAGCCTGACCCGAGTGTTACTTTGATGTAATGCTTGGGTCTGACCGAGTATTACAGATTTCAGGTAAGAACGTTCTGGAGCTCAGGAGGCGAGTTGGAGAGCAGGAATGTATGGAGAACTTCTCTTCTGATATATTATAGTATATGAAACACATTGATTTATCTGTTTTGTGATTGTAAATCTGTTATAACTCTGATATATATACAAAAATAATATGTAATTTGACAAGTACAGTTTTCTTTGGTATAACTCTTATTATTGATATTATATTTTATCCGCTGCGTATGTGAGATTTTGTGTGGTGTGTTCTATTTCTTTCTTCTTTCTCTTTTCTTCTTTTCCTAACTATCTGGAATTTTCGGGATCGAAATTTCCGGGTCGTTACACTCCAGATGAGTATCGCTTACCATCCACAGACCGGTGGACAAACGGAACGAGTTAACAAGTCTTGGAAGATTTGTTACAAGCTTGTGTGTAAGATTTTGGGGGACCATGGGAAGACAATCTACACTTAGTCAAGTTTTCTTATAACAATGGTTATGAGGCTAGTATAGGGATGGCACCATTTGAAGCTTTGTACAGAAGGCCATGCAAATCTCCAGTTTGTTGATTAGAGACCGGGGATAGATTGGTTCTTGGTCCAGAATTGTTTACAGAAGCTACAAAGAAGATTGAGTTGATTCGAGCTAGGATGAAGGAAGCTCAGACTAGGAAGAAGAGTTATGCAGATAGAAGATGGAAAGACTTAGAGTCACAACACCAGAAAGGCAATTTCCTCACAGTTATAGACAAAACTAATTTGTTATGGTTATAACCGTGAAAATACGTACCGTGGGCAAATTCTGTCACACTTTTTCTCACGATTATAACCGTGATAAAAATAATAATTTCTCACGCTTATAACCGTGACAAATTTAGATATTATCACACTTATAACCGTGACAGAACAGTATTTACTCACGGTTATAATCATGACAAAATGGTTATTACTAACGCTTATAACCGTGGGTAATTTAGATAGTATCACACTTATAACCGTGATAGAACAATAGTTTCTAACATTTATAATCATTACCAAAAAGGAAACTCTAACACTTATAACCGTGACAAAAGCAAATTATATCACAGCTATAACCATTACGAAAGGTTATTTTCTAACATTTATAACCGTGATAACTAAAACAATATCAAACAAACTATATAGCACCAATATTTTATTACAGCTGCAAACAATCTATACAAAAAATATATAGTATTAACATTAAGAAAACACACGATCAATAATTAGAACAACACCAAACAACAGTTATATCCATTCTAAGATAATGCAAGTTATGGGTAACAAATTATGTAACATGTGACCAAGAGATTCTACATGAAGATTAGTCTGTGTCCCATTCATCAGAATTGGCTCATCACCATTAATACCAATTCTGTTAAATTTGATTAAAAAATATCAGTATACATTAAAAAGAAGAATAATCCTTCACATGATTGTAAAAAAGATAAGTTAACTAAACAAACCTAGTCGAATACCACAGATAGTCTCTAGCATCAACAGCAGTGCTTATCTGCTCCAGTAATACAGCGTGAGTGAAAGCCGAGCCTTTTCATATGCCTACAGGTTCATTCACAAAACTCTAACTCGACTTCAATTCTTCTGAAGACGAATGCACAGATTCGCCTACTCCTACGCATCTCTCGTTCAAACGAGTAGTTTGAGAATTTATCTATGTTGGGCAAGTGAATGTCAATACATGGGTGCAGAAAGATATAGTCAAGATTAAATCGATATGCGTTGGGCAAGTGATCAAGTATTTCTTACCAATTTAGCAGACTCGTTTTCATCCCTCATTCTCTTATAGGTTGTTTCCTTCTCTTTTATCTGTTACTTAGATAGCAAGTAACAAATTAGTAGGCACTAATGAGAAAAGAATCAAAGCATTCACTGAACAATACCGACACATAAACACACCCAACTATGATATAAATCTAGTGTATGTTGCACAAAGTTACGAGAAAGCCAACCTCATAAACATACCATAATCCATATCTATGTTGCCAAAAAGACTCCAATATTTTTTCTTGTACTAATTTGTAATTGTTTCATCTAATCATTAATGCATATCGAAAAGTTGCTACTTTGAAATGATTTTAAGGAGATAATAAGTAAAAAATTAGGATAAAAAACACAATAGTTAACTATGGAAAATGTAGTTAAAACTCTTTTGTTGTACGCAAAATTCATTAAATAAGCAGCAATATTGGTACTACATCTAAAGGATTTAGCATTTTCTTTTATTGTCAACCTATATAAATATAAATCAGTATAAGCATAAGTAAACAAATATGATAGTATTAATGTCACTCAAATGAAGATAAACTGAAACCTGGTCTAATAAGTAACATTCATACATGCATTTATGTAACACCCTTATCAGTCAGCAATAAGAATTTAGTGAAATGAATGTATGAAGTACCTTAGTGGATTTATTCTACGAATAAAGTTCTCATACTCATTATCACTATCCCATGTATTCCCATAACCACTCAAAGCTACAAAATGCAATAGTAGGTTTCAGTAACAATTTACAATCATGTTCAGGATCAATGAAAATAACAATTGAAAAATAAACAGAAACATGAAACTTAGAAGACAGATCGACCTTAGCAAATTTTCAGATTTGCAGCAGCAATAAACTTAAGCGGACTCATGTTCCTGCGAATGACGCAGACTTCATCGCAAATTATTCTCCGGCATATAGCAATTCAACTAGATACACACTGACACAAAGAAGTCAAGAATTCCAAGATTGTTAATTACCATTGAAATATAACAATAATATTGACGGTTTTTATAATAGAAAATTTTACACATAATAAAATAAGGGAAATGATTGGAAAAATCATCAAAAATTATAGTCGCTGACCATTTTGAACCAACAAAGACATGCATAAAATGAAATAGTTGAGATTACAACAGTTTTTATCAGAAAAAAAGGTCATTGTTTTAATTTTAAAGTCATAGCCGTTTACCATTTTTTAAAACCATTTTATGATTTTGACAATATTAAGATTTCAAAAAAAAACTTATGTGCATTTCCTTAAGATTTTTTCCAACAATTAAGATCAATGATACTACGCATACATCACCGTATCGATTCAAAAGCTCAATTCGACCACAACACTTTTCTTTTAATAGTAAAATGCCTATAGTTATTTTGGATGCTAAATTATTATAATTTATTATTAGTTTTTATTAACATAAAGATAAAAAATAGGAAATCAATAGATCGTACTAAATTTTATGTATATGGGTAGTTAATCATACTAAATTAAAATAATAATTTGTGATACAAATGAAAAATGCTCTTAAAAAAATACCTCACTAACTCAGTTAATAAAAACATTAGAGCGAATCTCAACGATGACAATAAATCTTTCTGTTAACATCTTGGACTACGAAAAATGAGTGCATTTCCTTAAAAAGTTGATGGATACTGGGAGTAGTTAAAAATTTTGATTTTTCAATTCTCAACTGTTGGGTTTATAATACCATATAAACATGTAAAACAAGATCAACAAAGCTTTTAGCTTTTATCAAGATATACCTTGATCGCCTTCCCCTTAAATACTGACAAAAAATTAAGTAGAAATTTCTACTGAACCGTCAGAGAGGAAGAGGATAGCCAATAAAAAAATACAAAAACAAATTACCTCAAGATCCCCAATCCACATTCTTCCCAGGGCCAAAGCAAGAGTTTTGATTTCTCCCCAAAGAAAACCTATCAACATTCTAAAAGGCGATACATATCAACTCCCAAGAAAATACACAATAACCCACTTTACACTTCAGCAAACACAGTAAGCATCACAGGTTACTACAGTTAAATGGCACTGGAGTTGCAAGGAATCAACCAACTTTACCAAATTACATGACTGCCACCGAGTCTGCTAGGGCACGTAGCACCCTGTAGGAAACATGACCGCCAACAGTGTTAGTGATATTCTATCATTTTTATTCAAAAGAGTAACAAGGTGAAGTTCAGTACCGCTGAAGATGATAATTTTCAGGTATTAAACTGAGTGTTGTGAAGATGATAATTTTCAGGTATTAAACATGAGTGTTGTGAGAAATATATCAAATTGACCAATGAACAATATTTTAGTATACTTTTTGAATAAACAAAAAAACTGATTTGTACTATTAGTAGAATAATTAATTTGAAAAAGCAAAAAACAATATTAACCCAGTTAACAATCTTATTATGAGACAGAACTTGCAAAACAACCACCTCTTCAGTTCATATAAAAATCACGTCGACACTACTATATTCTTCGAGTTGTGGAGATCTCATTTTCTATGGTGCACATCAACTTAATTCAAAAGTAACAACGTAACCATATAACCAAATCAATTGCTAGTTCTCAATTGCAGTGGATGTTAATTAGCAATGTATAATATATTGGTTCTATGCTATTGTTTAAATTATCAGCATGTGCGCATTACATCATGTCCTCTTCATAATGTCATATGTATTGGTTTTATACTATTGCCTAACCTATCTTCATGTAAAATTTGCAAGTTGTAGGTATGTTTCTTAAATAACTATTTTTTCAATGTGTTCTATATATTTTGTGGTTTGTTTTAGTAACTCATAAGTTTGAATGTACTTAGACACACATCTAAATTCAAATGTTGAATGTATAGGCCATACCATATATTTCAGCTGTAGGGTTTGGTGCCGAGCTACTAGCCATATTTGAAAATGGCATGGTTCAATCATTCAGTGATGCTCGAACACTTGCTCATTTAGGTAAATGAACTATAAACTTCAAAACATTGTTTTTTAAGAACAGGTTTTGCAACTTGAGGTGCTCCAAAATCATTCCAAAATCTCAATGTCTCATGTCCTACAGCTGAAGCCACTGTGCACCCGTCCGGACTCTAAGCCATGAAAAGAAATCTAGAGGTATGACCAGTGAGTTCAGCAACCTTAGTCATAGAGGGATATTTCCAAAGAATCAACTGATTCTCAGTAAATCCATAAGAACTGAGCAGTTCACGCTTCTTGCTATTCCACAACAAAGAACAGACTTCGGAACCAGTATCAATGGAATTCCAACAAGCACCAGTGTGTGTTCCAGAATTTGATACATCTATAATTTCCACCACCACCATAGGCTAACAAGTTGCTTTGAAAAGGACACCAAGCTATGGCCTTCACTACTGCATTATGATCTTCGAACTTGTGCAAGTATTGGTTCTGGTTTGGGGATGCATTTGACGATGACGTGGAAATGTCCCATATGTGCAAAAGGTTGTCGTTTCCTCCACTTGCCAGTTTTTGTGCTGACTTTGACCATTTTAGGCCGCACACTTCTTGTCCGTGACCTTTATATGTTTGTACAGCATGGGACCGGATTCAAACATCGTTATTTATGATTTTGCAATCCATTCCTCATGTTGTTAGAATGTTGTTGTTCCATGCCAAAGCTCATACTCGAGATCGGTGTACTCCTCTTAGAGTTCTTAGCAAGCTCTTATTGGTTGAGTCCCACAACTAAACATGCGAATTATTCAAACCGACAGCAATATGTTGGCCATCAGGAGCCCAACTAACACTAGTAATTGGACCTAGATCTTCGTCAATGGTAGCAAGTTCGGATGCAGAACCTTCTGAAGCATTCCGCAGATAAGCCGTGTTTCCAAGAGCAATTGACAATACATTACTATTTCCCCAATCAAGAAGATTCAGATAGTAATCATCCATTATGTTTGTTGCATCTAGTGTCCTTTCTGTAGTTTGAGAAATGTATCACCCTGGCTTCGTAGATTTTACATGATGAGAAGACACAAAAGATGACTCAAAAAGGAAACCATCGTTGGCTGAAACAAGAAAAGGCTTGTGCTGAAGAGACAGAACTAGAGTTCTATTGTTAAGGCAAGCCTCCACCAGCAGTTTTCTATAAGCCTCTTCGTAAGGAGATGCAACAGCTGTGTTTTCTTTCTCTTTCTTTGGTTCTGTTAAATGGTATTGAGCAAAATCCATGTCCATTGAAGATCTACTGGTATGAATCTATCTCCACCACAGGCTTGAAGATCTATCTGATATGAATCTAAAATCCAAAACATTGTTATTCATGATTTAAAAGCCTTATATATTAGGCCAAGTATAATCGCTTTGTTTATTTATTTATTTATTTACAGATATAAGCAAACCAGTTATAGCCGTTGAAATTGCAAAATAGCTCAATATATTTCACCAGGCGGATGTACCTGGTTCTAAAGAACCACAGTTATGGAATGGCATAACTAAGTTCCTTGAAAAAGGTCAATGATTTATCAATTCTACACTACATTCTTAATATTTCTATGCAAAAATACATGTGCTTGTGTTAGTAACCTTGTATATTCTAATAGAATTTGACTGCAGCTTCTGTGTTAAACTTCGAGGACAAAAAGAAACAAGCTATATATCAAAAAAAAATCCTTTGAAGAAGTCCACAAACAAGTAAATGCAGTTAAGGTATAATTTTAATTGATTTCATCATAATTTCACTGGCATTTCTTGAACTACTAAATAGCTATAACGCAGGTGCTAACCGTTAGATCTTTTGATATATGGATTAAGATATATGAATGAGCAATTGAGTATTTATCTTCTTGTAAATAGAGCCGGTAGAGTTGCACAGAGAAGAAAAATACTTCAAATTTTAACTTTTGTATTAAAAATTTATACAGGATCTAGTCGACCGCCTGAACTCCCCTATTATGTTTTCTCATAATGATTTACTCTTTGGAAATATAATGAGATTTGATACTCAAGGTAAATTATCAGTAAATATATATGTTCTTAGTATGACCATACCCATATTATAACCATAAACATACATGTGTAGAGAAGCTCTACTTCATCGACTTCGAGTATGGATCATAAAACTACAGAGGTTATGACATTGCAAACATTTCAATGAATATGCAGGTTTTGATTGCAATTATTGTATGTTCTTCCTCTACATTTAAAATTTTCAGTTATTTATCAAACCGGGTTGGACACTACAAATTGCTTCTATTAGTTCAATAACTATGCTTTTTACCACATTTTGTACAGGTATCCTAGCAAGGCTTCATAGTATCACTTTCTTCGAAATTACTTGCAACCAAACAAAATAGAAGAGGTGTGTAAATATTTACTTGATGAAGGAGATCTATTGATTGGTAGCACCAATTAAAAGTTAAAACTTCCGATTTCATTTTAACAAGTGCAGAAAATTTTAGCATATTAACAAAAGTAAAAGAAAAAAGAAATTTTGACAGCAGATCTAAAAAATGTAAAGACACCCGGTAACGGCGGTGTGGAACGAGGTGGAGACAATGGAGGCGATAACCCTAGAACGAATATCGAGGCAGAGGCGGGTAATCTTAGAATGGTAACGAGGCAGAGGTGGAAGCTAGAGGTGGAGGTGGCGATAACGGAAGGGGTGAAAACCCTAGATTTGAATTTTTGATTTATAGAACGATGTTGGAAAACGATACTGGAGGTGTGAGAAATGATTTTAGAAGCATGAAAAAGGGGATGAGTACCAATAACAAACAAAATGACATTCCTATCCATGTTGCTTTGAATCATTTACCAAACTACCAGATTTAGTCATAGTTATAACCATGATAAATAGTCGTAATGGAAATAACCGCTAGAAATTTATAACGGTTATTACCGTTACAAATTGAAAGCGGAAATGTGTTACAAAATGTGCTATTTGATGTTGTGAGTTCTCTGCTGGGGATTGTGTTTTCATCAAGGTATCACCGATGAAAGATGTGATCAGGTTTGGGAAATCAGGGAAGCTGGCACTGAGATTCGTTGACCATTTTCCATCATAGAGAGGATCGGGAAACTTGCATGTAGAGCAGACTTACCGAGTTGCTTGGCTGGAGTCCATGATGTTTTTCATGTTTCTAATCTAAGAAAGTGTATTAGAGACCGAGAGACTACTATAGCACTGACTATGTTAAAGGACTTAGTATTAGAGCCGAATTTGACTATAGTTAGAAAGCTAGTTCGCATAGTCGCGAGAGATGAGAAAAGACTAAGGAACAAGACAGTTAGATTAGTTAAAGTCCAGTGGAGCAACGACAAGAGAGATTGTATTTGGAAGATTGAGAGAAAGATTAGAGACGCTTATCCTGATTTATTTGATGGTATGTTTTACATGTATGATTGATTTGTTGTATACCTTATCATAATTTCAAGGATGAAATTCTTTAAGGAGGGGAGTCTACAACACAACTAATTTTTAGTGACATTATTTAGGATATTTAATTAGTAAACCTAGTGAAATAATGAAAATGGTTAAGGGATTAAGGTTTGTGAAATTTGAAGGTAGTCTTGCCTATTAAACCAATGAACTAAGGAAAATAAAATAAAATAATTATGGTAGATGACAAGGGCAATATAGGAATAAGTAACAATCTTATACCCTAAAACCTCATGCATTCTCATTTCATACGTTCATAAGTAAAACCATATTAGAAAAGAAGCCCATCACCATTAAGGGAAAGCAAGTAGAAGAAAAGCTAAAATCATGGGAAAGAAGCTAATCAACTTAATCTAAGATCAAATCTCAGCTCCTTAACAATAAAGCTAAGATGAATAATAGGTTACATATCATATTTTTAATTTTTTGGTTTCTAGATCAGACCCGAATATTTTGCAAAGTAAATTGCCATGTTTTTATTGTTTAAATGTATATATATGTTTGTTGATGATTTATGCCAATTTATATAGATTTTATGGTGAGTTTTGAGATTGAAAAATCAATTAAATGACATCCAAATGCCTTGCAATTTTGAAATAAGCTCAGAAACAATATTTTGGAAATGGGTTCTAAATTTTATAATTTTCTGAATTAATGTGGTTTTATTATGAATTTTGTAATGAAGAAAATAATTATTTTGGGTTTAAATTAACTATGGCTATTTTATGATGATTTTGGGTCAGAAAAATATATGTTAAAAAAATTAAATGTGATTTATGGAAATTTTTATATAATTTTCTAAAACGTTTTAATAGATATATAAAATTATTTAAGATATGGGACTTAAATGTTTTATATATTTATAAAAGGAGAAGGGCATTTTGTAAATAATTTAATTTTTTTATTTCTGAAATTTTAGAAGTACTTTTAGAAAAGAAATTAGTAACCAATCATGTTTTGACAAACAAGGCAGGTTAGTTGAAAAGAATTGCTTTAAGTGGAAATTAGTCACATGGGCTTCTTTCTAGGACACACAACTGTAATAATTATTTTTAAGGACAAAATGCAAAACGATTAGTTTCTAAGGCCAAAAAAACTTTGAAATTATGTTCTTGAAAGTAATTGGACAGCTGACTTTGTCCTTAAAATTAATTATTCTTCTAATTTTGGTCTTGAAATTAATTTCTATGGATGTGTGTCCTAGAAACTAATTGGACTGCAAAATTTGTCCTTATAGTAAAACGCCCCTTGCTTTAAAAGGTAAAAAATTAGTTTATACATGCTTTTTAGATGTTTCGCCACTTTCGGCACCTAGCCCTCAACACCTTACTTCCACCTCCATCTTTATGGAAACAAATGCATAAGGTATCAAAGATTTGGTACGTAGTGAATTGGACATAGGCGAAAGATACTGGGTCGAAACAAGGGGTTCCGAAGAAGTTGTAGCCTTACTTTATTTTTAAATGAAAATGCACTTGCTTGGTTGTTGAAAGTAATGCTTTTGACTTGGTTTACTTTTGACTGGGTCAGCTATTTTCAAAGAATGGTTTCGATAAGGGTTGCGCCTTTTGTTTTAAGTAAATACTTCCGAAAGGGTCGAAACCCCTTGCTGCCGCTTTCTACCTTTCAAAGCAAATGGTTTTGGAAGGGTTACTTTGTCTTTAAAACTTAGCCGCTTCTTAAAGTTTTCGAAGGGTTGGTTTCAACACCATCACTTCTTTACTTAGGAAACAACTTTCGAAAAGAGTGCTTTCGACTTAGCTGTTTTAAGACCTTTTTTGTCTATTGAAAGTTAAACTCAAATGGTTTCGAAAGGAAAGGTTTAAATGGTTTCGAAAGGTTATTCCACATGTTTTTCTTGAACACAAATTCTTTCGAAAGGTTTGACTTAATGAAAAGGATTTAGTGCTTTCTAAAGGTTTAAGATAAAGGTTTCGGAGGGGTGATTCCCTAATGGTTTCGAAAGGTTTTAAATGGAAGGTTCCAATGTTTTCGAAAGTCAATGTTTATAGTATTCTGATAAGAGGATGTCCAAGGTTTTAAATCTTTCGAGAGAAAGGTTTTTCAATGTTTTCGAAAGGTTTATTAAGAATAGTTTTGAAAGGTATGTTCTGGCTTTCGACCTAAGGTTATAAAGAAAAGTAGTTATTTAGTTTTAAAATGGGTATTTTCGAAGGTTTAAATGTTTTAATCAACAAAGTGTATAGTATATATTCATGGCAAGGCGATTTAAGTAAAGCATAGAGTATATTTTCCATGCTTAAAGTATGATTTAAAGGTTTAAATCAATTTGAGAGAAAATGTTTTCAAGGAAAATTTTATGGGTAGATGACCCTAAGCAAAATGACTCGGATGTTAGAATACCACATGTGACTAGTATGGGGTTGCGCACTATACTTTAGCTAGTAGCCCTAGCTAACAAAAGTCCAAAATTCTAATGTGTAGGGCATTGTCAGTGGTAAGACTAAAATGATACTGCACACAGAAAGGAATTTATAGAGGAGAGATAGGTTATTTTTAAGCCCGCAAAACCATTTGGATCAGTTGACACTGGGAGAACCAAGTTGGGGGCAGACAATCCAGAAGAGGATTATCTAACAAAAGTTAGATTATTTGTCTATTACGTATGGTTGGCCCGAGTCAGCCAAAGGTTAGTAGTTAGCCAAACAAAACTATAATGTTCGGACTGATAGTTCAGTTGTTACCTGATTTGCATGCGTACATGATATTGTTTTAACTAGTTTTGGTTGCAAGAATATGGTTTGCAAAAGATATGTTTTAAAAGGATATTAGTGAGGGGAAACCCGTTCCGCTAAGCGGCGCGGTCTCACCTAATATCCGATAACCGAGATGTATAGTATTATTCACACTAGGCTTTATGTCTGACTCAAAGTTTATGTTTTCCCCTTAAACTCTCGGGTGCTCAAAATTGATTTGAGTAGGCTAAGGGTTGAGGATTTTCAAGTTTTAGTACATGGATGAATAAAGATTCCAAAGACGAGCTAGAGGTTGATGCTAGCCATGTTTAGTAGTTTATTTTATTTTATTTCCACTATGTTGTATTAAGTCTGTTATGACTATTTAGTACTCTGGTCATCCAAGGGGACATCCTCATATGTCGCTCTCTACGTATTTTGTAATAATTATATTTAATCTAAACCTGGGATGACGTTTGGGATTATGTAATTTGAATATGAATTATTTTTTTGAAATGTAATCAGAAAAGCTATTTTAATTTGTGATGATTTATTTCATGTTCATGCGACTCAGATATTATAGATACCATTAGCATTATCATATTTTGTCATCGAAAGGTAAAACTACAGATGATTGCAGTATTTATAGCGCTTAACTTTGGGGTCCAAATACGGGATGTTACATGTTGTTTGGATTTGTGCATGTTTGACAATTGACTTTTTGAGACTATTACGGGATGATTAATATACATTTGATGATTTGTACTTACATTGTGAGATATTACAATAACACATGGTTAGTATGAATGTAAGTATTGTGTTGTAATTTTATATATTAAATGAATGAATATTGTCAAATGTGTATGATACTTAATAGCTAATTATACTATTGTTGTTGTTGCCCATATGATGACATATCGTAATGGATGAAGAGAGTTAATGTTTTCCTTATCGCATTGATTGTAGCGACTGCATTGGTTGTATTGAATTACATTGGTATGGCTAAGTGGATGAAATGATTGAAAGGATGTGATGGTTGTTACGAACTTACAAGTACTTTGATGTAGGAGAAGAGAAGGAAATTAAACTACGTGGTCTTGATCCCTCAAAAGGGGTACGAATGCAGTCTTTTTCAATGTAGAAGCCATTGGATTCCTAAGGTTAGGTTGAGGTGCACGGAAATTGGTGCAGTCTAAAACATAATTGAAATATTTTTTCTTTTCTTTTAGCTTATATATATGTATGTATGTATATGTACAGATGTAGAGTTGCAGTTAGGAGCAGATGAGGGAATGGAAAAAGGATAGCTAATTTGATATATTATTTTCACACTATAATTATATTGCTTATAAGTTGATAAAAATGATGTATTTGAAATGTATATTGATTTGATGATGTAAACTAGTTGTATAATCGAGTTAAAATTTATTTATATTGATGCTTTATTCCACTGTGAGGCTTTCCCTTTTCTGTTCATTGTTTTAGAATTTTTAATTTTTATCTACTCATGGTCCATTGCTTTTAACATTTGATAGTTGTTGCAAGCGTGTTTTGTCATCTATATAATTGATTTTGGATTTTAGAATAAGTGGGTCATCAAGTTTGGTATCAGAGCTTAGGTATTGCAATTCCCTAAGCCCTGGGTAGGTTCAACCATTAGGTTATAATGATTTATACCTTATGTTTTGTTAAAATATGGAGTAAGAGAGCGTTTTGATTAACAATTGTATGCTTTATGTGTATTATTTGTTAACCATAATTACCTTAACCAAAAATGATGTTTATTATGATAATAGAAGATAAATGAAGTAGGATTGTGGTTTGATGAACACTTATAAGAGGGTTTAAGTGTTGATTTAAAATCAAGTCGTAGGCGCCTGATATTAAATTATAACTAGAACCTGACCTTAATAAAAAGGAACAATATTTTTAATTGATTTTGTTGAAACTTTGAATAGTATAAAATATTTTATTTGGAAGTAAAATATGTTTATATATATTTTTTCAAAAGGAAAAACTAACACTGTAAAAATATTTTATTCAAAAATGTTTGTATAAAGAGATGTTTTTATTAGCAATTGGAAGTTGAATTCAGTTTTCAAGAAACATTTCAGCGTGAAGATCTTTCATTATTTTAGGCTCCTTTGAGATACTTTTATAGTAGTATTATGATTTAGAAATGCTTTGTTAATGAGTAAAAGAGAGAATGAAAGATAGATTTTTATTGAGAAGTGTCCTATTTGAAAATACTTTATGAAAGAATGTTTTGATTTAAAACATTTTATTTTCATAGAAATATTGTAACGACCCACCTTTTTGGGCAGTTTCAATCCATAAAGATTTTCTAACAATAAACTATGGGAACTTGCAGTGCTATAACAATATATAAATATAACATCCAGTTAACCAATATCAACAATCAAACATTCATCACACTCACCATTCAATCAACCAATAAATAACATCAATTAACTGAGTATCATTAACAGGTATCCAATTGACAATTAAATTCAATATTAAATTAAATGAGGTTAAATGCAATAAAATTCATATTTAAGTGGATTGACTATTTAAATATACTAAACATCAACAATCAATTTCTAACTGCATCATAAATTCAATTTAACTAACATAAGAAAATCTAGTAGTTGTGAGTGGGTTAAAATAATCACCTTCGATTTCAAATCAATTTGAAATCAAATTAAGGCCCAAATTGAATAGTCTCAGAATTCGTCCAAACCAATTTCATAATGTCCAAAATTTCGATACGATCCTAATGAAACAAACCGCGCTTAAATCCAACCTCGTCCGTAAAAGTTATTGTTGTAAGATGGTTTGAAATTGAAAATTAAAATAAAATAAAAGATGATTACCCATATAGAAGCGGCCACGTCACCCATCTCTCTACCGAAGCCCTAATGTCTATACTGTACATCGTGTTCGCCGCCGCTGTAATGACCCAGAATTTCTGTCATTTGAAATTCGTATATTTAATTGATTTTAAATATTAATAGGTAAAATTTGCAAGTCGAATAAATTATATTTCGAATATCTTGATTAATTGGATAATTAAATCGATAATTTAATATTTGAAATTACAGAAATAATTGGAAATTGGGTTTAATGAGATTAAAATTGATTTGTAAAGTTGTATTAAATCATATTGGAGTTAGAATGATGTTATAGAACTTTTAAAATTGAATTTAGTTAATTTGTGGAAATTGAATATTTTAATATTTAATTGACGAGTAAAAATAGCCATTTTTAAACCAGTCTCGGATTTTGACGAAACCAGTTTCATTGGATCAATAATGTTAAATTATTATAAGATTTCAAATTTCGTGTCAATCAGATTTGCGGTATGTCCGGGGAAAGCGAAAACGCGTAGAAAATCGTTTAAGTGAATATTAAATTTAAATTAGTCGATTTGAAAACATAACTTCCAAATACGATCGAATTGGCTCCCGATATATATTCCATTGCGTTCGGAATAGGGGTAAAATATTATAAATGCCAGGCAGCACGCTTCGTTTGGAGTTCGAAAGTTTTCGAGATAAATAGTGTTTTGCAAATTTTATATAAAAGGACCTCAACACTTTCATTTTGCCAAAACCCTAAGCAACCTAGGTCAGGCCGCCACTTTTGTTTTCTAGTCGAAAATCATCAAACTTCCCTCCTCGATAACTCACGATCCATCCACAATTACCAGAAACTATCAACTACAAAGATGAAGATCGTGGCAAGACCTAACTAATCAACGGTGGAGATCGTTTAAAACGAAGCGAATCAACGGTTATTTGCATTCAAACGCAACATGTTTTAGTACGTTTTTCGAAGCTTACCTTTGACCGAGCTCGAGCGTAATTGGTGCGTTGATGGAGTAGGCGAAGGGCTTTCAAACTTTGTTGTCTGATCGCCGTGTAGGCTAGCGATGAAGTGGCTTTAATTAGGGTTCGTAGGCGGCTATGGGTTGTTCGGTCGTGTGATGCCTGAGGGAGAAGAAGCTCGCGTGCAAGGCCCTGATGTGCTGCAGTGAAATCTAACGGCCCAGATGTGTAAAAGATTAAAAATATGAAAAAAGTTGAAATTATTATATTATAAAGTCGTGTAAACTTAAAAAGGCTATAACTTGTTCATGCGAGGTCGAAAATTGACGAAATGAATTACGTCGGGTTCGTATTGACGAGCACTACGCAATGGAGCTAGATTGGGATTTATTTGAGCTAGTGTGAATTTTGGGTAAAATTAAAAGCTCGTTTAATTTTATTCGGAATAAAACACTGCAACGGTTATTGGAAGCAATGTGAGAACTTCTCACTCAATCGAATTTGTTTCGATTTAAATTTTAAATAGTTAAATTTAAAATTGCTCGATTGTGTGATTAAATGATGGTTGCTATCTGTTGTATTGAAATAGACCCTATACGCCGCATATTAAGCGGTGGTTATTTTAGTAAACACATATACCGCCATATTCCACCTTGAAGTGGAATTGGTATTATATATGTACTTGGAGTTGATTTCCCGCATTATATAGCGGATGAGACCCTATTGCGCCGCATAATAGCGGATGATATTTTATATAAACCCATGTACCGCGATATCCCGTCTTGAAACGAGATTGATATTGTGCTAACATCTGTGGATGCAGGGAAACAGGTTGGAGGGATCCAACTGGATTGCTCAAATAATTGAATTTGTTTCAATGTTGTGTGTTGATTATTTATAATCTCTGTGTGATTATCTTTGTGATTGAAATCATTGAAGACTAAAATTTAGCCGAATATAATTTTGGTATTGTTAGATACCAGAAATAAATAAAAGTTTGATTTTTGAAAATTCAGGTTGAAAGTTTATATTAAAATTTATTTTTGAGGATTGGATAAATTTAAAAGAAGGAATTCTAAAATAATAAAGTTTTATTTTTTATCTTATTGAATAAAATTTCAAAATATGGAAAAAGCTTTAATAAGTGGATTTCAGGTAATATTATTCAAAGGTTGAAAAATTTATTCAAAATACGGATTTTAAAGAGTTTGAAAAATAAAAGAATTTGTTTTCTTTAAAAGGAATTTATTTTTTTAAAAAAAGGAAATAAAATTTGAAATCCATTTGGGAATTGATTTTTGGTGATTGAATTTAAATCTTTTGAAAATCCATTTGGAAATTTATTTGATGTTTTGAAATGAATTTGGAATCAATTTGAAAATTGATTTGGCATTTAGTAGAAATTGATTGCAATTTGAGATTTGAATGAAATTCGCTTGGTGTTTAATTTCTTGGAAAATCAATATGGAAATTGATTTGGTTGTTTTTGAAATCAATTGAAAAATTGAATTGTTGTTGAAAGTGAATATTTGAAATCGATTTGAAAATCGCATATCAATGGATATTTAGAAATTTAAATTCACCATGGTATTTATAAAGAAAAGGGAAATTTGTTTAAAAATAAACACTGATTTATTTTTGAAGTGTGGAAATAAATTTACGGGTTTGGAATGTAAATTTAAAGTAAATGGATAAGGATTTATATAATTGGTTTAAATGAACCATTTTGAAATGAAAGTGTATTCTCCCTGAAAAGCCGAATAAAATTTCTGAATAGCTTTGAAATATATATATAAAATTCTAGAATTGGTTTTGAAAAGGACACTTTGGAGAAATTAACTTCTTAAATTGTTTTGAATCCTTTAAGTAAAGATTTATTAAGTTGATATAGAAATGATTTTTTCTAAGATTTAATCAATAATTGTTTTAGAAAATAGTTATTTAAATAGTTATACTCTATCTACTACTTTTATTTTGAAAATTAGTTTGGACTTAAGTTATATGTAATATTGGTGTAATATTTTTTATAACTAATGTTTTAAGTAAAGTGTTTAAAGAAAAATAGTTTTATTTCAAAGTGTTTTCCCGATATATTTTGGATAAATGTTATAAATTATTTTAAAGTATTTGAACTCGGTAGATTTCCAATGAAAATGATTAAATATTTGGAAGTGTTTTCGCGTAAGGAAAATGATATGAAATTTGTTTTCAAAAGTTGTAAAGGTGAAAAGTGATTTGAAATTTGTTTTCAAATAGTTGAAGTGTGGAAAAAAATATATCTTGTAAAGATATTTTAGGAAAATAAATAATTTGGAAAATTATTTGGAATCTGGTGATGTTGTGCATATCTATTGATAGTTAAATAACCGACTATCGATATTTACCTTTAAATGGGTATTTGTTGTGATTTGCTTGAATTTGAATGCTATACTTATTTTAAAATAAGCGCTCGTTATTCGGTTTAGCCGGGAGAGGACCTTTGGGTCATAAATCCCACTCCGAATAGTGATACGTCGTAATGGATAGCATTTGAAGACCGGTGTTGAAGACTGGATATTTTCGAAAACGGAAGGATTACCGCCGAAGGTCTCTGCATCGGTTGATCCTCGATATAGAGATTTTATCACCCTTTGTGATGGGAAGTCCAGACGTGATTAGTGAATATCCGAATTGCAAGGGCTTCTTTGGAAGTGCCTTCGGTTCCGTTCGATCCCGGAACGCACTTGTATAGATGCGTGTCTGACATTACAATTTGAGATATAAAGCTGGTTTCTATCAAATACATTTCTGTTTGTGGAGGAGAATTTATTCTCTTAGCTTAACACCATTCTCTGAGACGTACGAGCTCAGAGGTTATGTAGTTGATGGTTACTAGTGATATATTCCCAATTTGGTAACGTGGCATGCTGAGTGCTGCTGATCATTTGTTGATCAAAGCGTGGTTTTGTGAAAAGCGTAGTTTGTGGACGAGACTTCGTCGAACCTCACAACCCGGTAATGGTCAAAACAGGAAGAATGCAGCAAGGTAGTTTGGGGATAGCGCCCCCTTAGGGTATGTACATTTCCTTCTGGATAGTGGTGGTATTATGGTATGGAGCCTAGATACTTAACCTATGAGGTTGCTGCAAATTTATTTCTTTGTGGTTGTTGGTGAATCCCAGGATAAAGGTTGGTTATGACCAGGGGATGACATACTCTTGTTAGTAGTTACCTCGTTCAGAGGTAACCCGACCTTGTGTTGGCAGAGATCCGGTTAGGTTCTCGAGACATCTCTCCAAAGGCGTACCCATGTGGCAATGGAAAGTTCCTTGGACTGACCATTTGTCGGAAATTCAAACTCCAATACGCACCTTGTACGGTTTTAGTTGTAGAACCTGCCATTTACTTATGGTGGTCACCACTGTTTAGATGGTAGCTATAGTAGGCATAGTTCGGAACGTCTATGCTGGCTAAGATTTATATTATACTTTCGAAATGTTTTCCTACACTTTGCACTTATAGTAATAATATTAAAGAAATTTGCGTATCTAGCATGTTTGACTATCATAAGGAGAAATCTCCTCCAATTCTGCATTTGCATTGTGTGTGTGTGTGGCGGAAGGCCTTATGGTAGTTACATTTTCTAAAAGCATTGCGGATCTATTTTAAAATATTTCTTTATTTGTTTTTAAAGATAAACTATTTTAAGTTCTCACTCCAGTCCCATGACTGATCTGGAGTTTATTGTTCCCTTCCTAATCTCTGGGTGCCCACCAATTTCCATACGGGCAGTCTAGAGTCAGGTTATCAGGTCATTCTGGAATTCAGGAGATGCTGTGGAGATCAGGAGCAAGCTGGATGGCGAAGCGTATCACTTGTATATGATATTATCTTTTCCGCTGTGTATTAAGTTGTGAGGACAGGTTTGTATAACTGTCCATTATTGTGTGGTGTTGTATATTGACTCTGATGATGTAATGTATAAAATGTACAGTTCTTTTGATTTAAAGATTATTCATTTATCTATTATATGTTGTTCCGCTGCGATTGTGAGATTCTGATATTGTTTCTGTTGCTTCTTCTTTCTTTCTTCTTCTACCTCTTCTTCTTTAACCCTAACAATTCGGTTTCTGGCCTTCTATTGCTCGGCAGTTGATACAGTGGACGTATTAATGTTGATTTTCGAAAGTCGAAAACCTCGAAACGTTACAGCCGCCATAAGACCCCTTGCCGCACGCAACCAGGCACGTCGCCACGGCCACCACACCTCGCCGCCGACCTTCGCCTATCACCTCGAACCCCTGCATGACCATCCGCATCAACGACTTAGCCCAGAAGATAACAGCCGCCGCAGTGTATTTAAACCCTAGACGAATTTATCTCGTTGATCAATCCATCAAAACCCCATATGAATCACATAAATGAGCTTCACTCGCCACTGTCCACAACCCTGTACCTTCCGAGTTGAAATTGATCAAAACTTAATGAACGACCGAGAATTAATCACCCATTTATGGCCAAACTATTATTCAAATTGAAAAACAAATCATTGCAATAGATTGTGCTCATCGAGTGCTTCGAATCGGTATATAATATGATAGGTTTTGGAGGAGTTTGATTTTGAAATTAATTTTGAAATTGAATTTTGATTTGGGATTTCGGGGTTCATATTCTGTCGTTTGAGAAGGAGGAACTGGTATAAGTAATAGTACTTACAGAAATAAGAAATGAGAAACAATTAGGATTTATAACAACATATATATATATATATATATATATATATATATATAGGCATATCTGAATTAGAAATGAATGGACCAGATTGGATTGATCGAAACGACTACGCGACCCAAAAGTCCGTTCTGACCCCAAAACGAAAATACGTCATCCCATATATCAAAATAGATGTTTTCGATATTTTTAAACTCAATGGAACTGGTTCCAAGTCCTAATTCCATCATATGAAGAAGTTAGTTTTAAAATTAGTTTATTTCAAATTGATTTCAATTAAATTAATTTCTACGCATTTCGAGTCCGTAGGATCAACCGACAACTCCGATCGCTACGAAACTTGAAATCCTACAATAATTCACCATTATGGATCCGACGAAGATGGTTTCATTAAAATCTGAAACAGCGGCCAAAATGGCTATTTTCACGTTAATTAGATAAATTATTATTAAATTAATTAATCACCTTTAAAATTTAAATTGAATAACTAGCAATTTTTATCATTTCTAATTTCATAGAATTTAACAATCATTTTAAAATCAATTTCCCATGTCATATTCAACATTCATTATTGCACTAATTACAGTGTTTAATTTCAATTGCAATCAATCCATTAATTATAATTTAAATTCCAATAAATTGATTAAATTTTATTTTAACCCTTTTATTCAATCATCCATTACTCTATGTATATAATTAATATTGGTTTATATCTTATTACATTAATATTTTTCAATTATCATCTTAATTCATATTAACACAATATTTAATTACATTTATTGCAATTTATTTCCAATTGATTTCCAATGAATTAAATAATGAATTTTGTAATTAAACCAATGTCATACTTACCATTTCAAACGCATTCCTTTGTTTATTGTTAACAAACAAAACAAATAAATTTACATTGATTTTATTTCTTATTTACAATTTCTAACCAATGTATCTTTACAATTTATTACAATTATTTGAGATTAAATCAATTAGTCAACTATTATATTAAATTTACATTATTGATCTTTATTTATTTATTTACAATCTATAACCTATTTTGACTTTACAATCATTTTAATTAATTGGATTTACATTAAATAAATAGTAATTACCTCAAATTAACATTATTCCATTTCATTCCAGTTATTTCTTTTATTATTAAATCTTAAAGTTTTAATTTTTCACAACGTTAAATTTCAAAACTTAATTAATTAATAAATTTAATTATCGAAAATTACGGGTCATTATACACTCCTACACTCAAAATTTTTCGTCCTCGAAAACGGATAAGAAGGAATTAAGAAATTGATATATCTTATTCAAAACATTCAATTTATAAATAATAAATTTTCATAATTAAATAATTTAAAAGAAATGAATAAATCTATAAAAAAATTAAATACTTTCTAATTCAAGTTCAATAAAGTTTGAAAAACATTTTCACAAAAATTTTCTATGTCTAAAATTTAGGAAAAATTTCGGTAGAGTCCACCTTGTACAGAGAGGTCCAGGAGAAAATAATAACCATATATATATATCTTATTCAAAATAAAATATTCCAAACCATGGGGAAAACAATATAATATCGCTATAAAGCCGTAGTCCGAAAACATACCTATTTATCGGACAAACAACGCTTATTTATGAAAGCAAAAGTAGTAGCTATTGCTTCCATAAACTTGTATTTCACTTGTATAATCCAAAAGAGTGAGATTTATGTATAAGAGAAATATGTACTTATTTCAGTTAATAACAAACAAATCACCACACCATAACAACAATCACTTGCAAACAAAACCATAAAATCATCACATTCAATCAAAGTAATCAACCATCCATTCAGAATAACCAAGACAAATGGTTTGTTCGGGTTCAAAAACTTTTAATTGTATAAAATGATAAATAACCTCTAAGTATAGCATACACTCAACAATCTTAGATAGAACTTCATAGACTATTTATACATCTTTATATAGTTAGAACTATCCTTTCCAAACATTCCATAAGCCAAATTACCAATAATTTCAATGTCGTCAAGTGTGTTCTTACAAACCTTGTTTCACGCCATTTTTTTCATTTCTTTTTTTTTCCATTCATAATGTAATGACCCTCCTTTCATAACACAGAAAGACGCATCATTAAGAAGAAAGAAAGGGATAGAAAAGAGAAAAGATAGAAAAGAAAGAACCAACAACATCAGAATCTCACAGCGGAACGAATAAATTATATGAATCAAATAAAATATTACATAGTATCTCATACATCAGAGTTATATAGCTCATACAAACAAACTAGACAGTTATAACACCTGTCTAGATATTACAACTGAAGTACAACACAGATAACAGAAACAACTCAAACACAGCGGAAAACTCTATATATATCTACACGTTGAAGCCTCCTGCTCCATTATCTCCTCCAGTTCTCGTCAAAGTAATCCTGAATCACTTGACTACTCATACGTAATATGAGTACCCAAGAGTTTAATAAAACAGAAATAAACACTCGGGTTAGACAGGGGTCTAATGTGAGTAAACGGTTAAAAGTTGCTTAACTTTAGAAAATCATTTGAAAAGAAAGGTATCACGTAAGACTCCCCACAAATAAACATGGGTAAGTTTTTACCTTACACTAACCAAAACATTTGATAGGAAATCCAGTGATATTATAATAGTGTCTAGGGTTTTCAAAGTAAAATACAGAAATAGCTGGAATGCTTACATCTCACGTTCCAACATAGTTGGTCACAATTAAAACTGTACAGGCACTTACTGGATTTTGGATTCCATACAATGGCAGGGCTACTGGGGTACCGCCCATCACAGTACGTGGCCTAGATCACCGTACCGAGGAGTACGCCCACTCCCCTGCAACACAAAGCCGGAACCATCCCTTACGACAGTCCCGAACAAGACCACCCCGACAGTTGTCATGATCAACCGCCCCGCACAGCCGAAATAAAAAGGGACCTCTAGACAGGGGTAAATTTTGCTCTCCAGTGGGGGCTACCCACGAAGCCTTGCTGCACCTCCCCTGTTTTAGCCATTCCCGGTTGATGAGGGTTGAGGCTGCGATTACCTTTATAGAACAAATCAATCTTAGAATGCTCATCGTCCACCTGACGATGTTCTGAAAGCATTCAATCCATACAAGTTCGTTCCGGGTTCGAACGAGACTGAAGGCATTATCTCGTTACACTCGTATTGGAATCACCCTCAGAGTTAACGATGATAACCCTTGCACTCTAAATCACCATCTCGAACCTATAAGTACTATTTCGTCAAACTCCTTACGGAATCACCCACAGAGTTATACTGACGTATAGCCCTTACACCTTGAGTCTTCACTTACTCCACTTGGATTAACGACCTATCGTTTAATTGGAATCGATGTGGTTTTTGGAATTCCAAATTTGGAAAGCCAATCCTGGTCTCATCGAAACCAAACGCCATCTTAATGTCCAAGTTGTACTTAAGGGTTTTAAACAATTAACTCATTTCATTATTATCTAATTCTCACAGATAGATAAACTACATCTCATAATAGATAATCACATTCTCACCATAAACAGATAATCTATATCATCATCACAACAGATAATCATCACAACCAGATAATCCATCACAAACCATCATACTTAAACCAATCATCCATATCATATAGATACAACTCATCTCATTACTGAGATCAAAACCATTAAATCAATAACATCCATAAGCAATGATTCATTAACCATCAATTATAATTAATTTAAAATAAACTAAATTAATTGCAACCATCTCTAATTAATTTAAAATAAATTAAATAAATTATAACTTCTATAAATCCTGCTTAATATCCATTAATTAGTTAACCCGGATAATTGATTACTTCCTAAGTATTCAACTTGATTAAACATCTTTGATTAATCATCCTCTAATTACAATAAGTAATTAGTCTTTAATAAATTTCATAAATTAATTAACCTTAATCAAAAGCAATTAACATTTAATTACTTCATTTATTAATTAATTATATTTATCCTTAATTAATTACAATTAATTAATCACTTAATTAATTAATTATTATTTAAGTAATCAATCATGTATTAGATCATTAATATTAATTAATAATCTCTAATATTTTAATAAATTACTTGATTAAAATTAATTACATTTAGTAATTAATCTAATTATTAATCACCTTGATTAATATTAAATTTAATAATTAACTATCTTTAATTGCTCACTAACAAATTAATTATCCAATAATTAATTATCTTAATTAATAAATCTCTTGATTAATTACAAAAGTAATTTTCCAAATTACTTTATTAAAATAAATCACCTTTCACTAATTACATTCCAGTAATTTATCACTCATTACTTCACAAAGTAATCCTGCTCCATTAATTACATTAAGTGTAAATCATTAAATGATTTACTTAATAAATTAATTAACTTAACAAATCACATTATCAAAATTAATTACAATAAGTAATTAATTCCTTAATTATTTTATCAATTTATTATACTTAACAAATTACAATTGATTATATTCAATTAATTAATCTAGTTAATTATCAAAATTAATTACATTAATTATTTACTTAATTATCCTTAGATAATTATTTTTATTTATTTAACAACATTTTCAATAATTACTTACTTCAGAGAAATTATCTTAGATTAATTATCAATAAATCATCCCTAATTAAAAATTAATCTAAACCATTATTTAAAACCAAATAATTAAGTAAATTCTTAGTTATCTTAATTATTTTTCAAAATAATTTAATTACTTATCAAATAACTCATTTACGTTCGAAATATATTAAAACAATACATTTCTAAAATTAAATTCAAATTCGATTTAAAAATTTAATATTTAAAATGTTTAACTATTTAAACATTAATCCAAATTTAAATAAATATAAACCTTAAAATAAAATTAATGTTAAAGAACATTCATTACTTAAATATAAAAGAAAGGTTTAAAAACCAAATTACTTAAATAAAGAAATCAAGCTTTGAAATAATTTGATTATTTTAACTTCTAATTTAAGTTAAACATTTCATAACTTAGTCCAAATATTAAAGAAAAGAAATTTTTATCAAGTTTAAAACTCATTTGAAAACAAATTCATTTTTAAATCCTGTTTTAAAACATTAAAAACTTGCTCAACTTAAAAATTTACAAACTGATTTAAATTCAAGAATTTTGAATCAATAGTAAACTTGAACTCATTTTAAAACTTGATTTTTAAATCCTAATTTAACTCTTGCTTTAAATTTAAAAATTTCATTCTAAAACTTTGGATTCAGAAATCCATTTGAATTCAAATCCATACTTAAACTTTTAATTTGGATCCCTACTTTAAATTCTACCTTAAATTTAAATTATATTTAAAATTTAAAAACCCAGGATTGCTGTCAGGTCTCATAAACATGAAAACAACACCTACCCGAGACCTTCCCACAATTACTCCGAGTTCTCAAGCCACCTGCTTCGAGTCACTGCGTAGTTTACCTGAGGAATACCCGAGACAGAATACTGCACAATCCAAACAATGTTCATCAGAAAAATTATGTGCACGGTGCATATGCACCGGCACTCTGACGAACTCCAGCCATCAACCCACTCTTCACCAAGTTGCCAACCACCATCCTACATGATCATGACCGTCCAAAATCCACTACAGCTCAAATAAACAAATTTAGAAAGCCAAGCCCAAAACTGGAAACACCTCTGCATCCAAAAGCCATACCTGTCAACATCACAAAACCTCACCTCCGACCATCTGGCCATCCACAACTCCGGTCATCTCTTCTTCAACACCTCCTCTACCCAATTCCAAAGTCTTGCATCACTCGATGCAACAGCGAGTACAAGAAGCTACAATAAAACCCTAACTCCAGAGAACTAGGGTTAGAACCTGGAACCCACAAATGCCATCTCCTCCCACCTCTGATCATCTGCCTCCAAATTTTCTCACTATCTCCAATCAACATTCCACCTCCAAGAAGCAATACAGCCTCCAAAATCCACTAGATGATCAGATAGACCCAAAAATCCCACTTCTGTTCAAACCCCCAAATGCAAACTCCACAGTAATTTTAAAATGTCAAATTTGTTTTAAAATACTGATTTCTAACATGTATTCCTATTATAAACTTGTTTAAATAATTAATGATGTTTGATATTTCCCATTTGAACAAATAATGTCAGCACTATTACAGAAACAACAAATTTAATTTTCAATTTAGCTTAATTATGATTTACAAACCCGAATCTGCATTAAACATACACATTTTGCTTACATATTAATGCTACCAGAGAATCAAATCCTGTGGAAATGAGTTTCCATTCAAATCTGAGTTTAAAAAAGAGACAGGTATGAAGATAGTTTTTTTTGGCATCAGCTACACACATATACATATTTATATATGTATACACAAAACATCATCACAATTGTGACACCCCACCCTGTGACCCACACTAGTAAAGAGAATTAATGAGTTATTCCGTCTACTAATGCGGAGAATAGGGCTGGTTAAGGGCGACCGAATAGTAATGCATTAGCTAAAGACTAAGTACGTCGATTTTTACCATATATTTTTTTTCGTGTATCTCAAGTGATCGACATACTCAATGTTTAACTAATACGATACTACACGGCTGTAGGATCTATTCAGAAACAAAATGCAATAAATATAACAATCACATCACAGATTAGCAGCCACAGATATATATACTAATACAGACGAACATCAAATGTAATACCCTACATCATAGTGGCGTGTAACCACACAATATACATACATCTCCGTCTCTATAAAAGAATATGTACAATAAGCTGACACAAAAGAGACAACACGAAAGATGTAGCCAAGTCCATAGTCATGAGCCCCTCAAAAATCAAAATGGGTCCAAGCACAAAAGATAGATATCCGACCTAACCTGCAACTCGGTCTGACCCGAGTGACAAACACACTGGTCAGGCAAACTGAATCTTATCGTTAGAAGAGAAATACGATAAGGTAAAAGGGAACTTTTCCCCTTATAGCCTAAAGGGAAACATAAGCAGAAAGAACTACTAGAGTAGATAACATATATTCTACATGTCACTACAAGTGGTTTGCATCTATATATATACTTGGGTTTAACATAAGAGAATGAGTGAGTAGGGTATAAGGGAAAACTCCTAACGTTCATTCATGAAATAATCAACCTTCCAAAATCATATAAAATCCTAAGTATCAATTCATAAATTCAGAATTACCAAAATCCACCAAGAAATCATATATGCCTTCCTCACATCTATAAAGCTGTAGAAAACACATAAAAAGGCAGTGAAATCAAAATCATCATGAATCATCAAAAGAAACCGCGGTTTGGCCAGATCCCGCATGCCGAAGCAATGTTGCACGTGCTACTTACCAGTACTACCATCATTATGGTACCATATCCATCTATTGACCGAAGTCCTCACATCGAATTGTTTCGGTCTATGACGTCATCTATACCCATCCCGAACACCCACCATCATAGTGATTGGAGTCTTCACTCCAATCAGTGTCCGTTGAGCACCCGCCATCACAGTGATCGAGCCAAACATTGCTTGACCCGATCGGGACTCAATGTACTGGTAGTCCTTCTAGAATGTGTCAGAAACTCTCGGATAGTAACCCAAAAAGTGGTAACGTACGTCCCATACCGCACGTTCTCACTTAGCGGTTTTCTAGCCGCTAGTCGATGCCACACTATGAAAATCATCTAAATCATCATAAGAATCGCCTCATGTCATCGGCGAATGGTATGAAATGCCAAACTTGTCTTATCTCATCGACAAGTAAGAAATACCATAAATTCATCAATCATCATCAAATTCCATCGAAATATTTGCCTCATATCATTGGCAAGAGCATCTCTATCAATATAGCCCATCATCGAATCTACTCCTATTTAGGGGTTCTCGGACTATATATATATATATATATATATATATATATATATGTATGTATGTATGTATGTATATATATATATACACACCAAATAAATTGATATGGAATAATGCCCCAATTAGGATTTAAATACATCAAAAACATACCACGAAGTGGTTGCCAACAAAGAGGAATTCAAACAATTCCCAAAAGTTGTTTCGATCGTACAAGTCCGAAATTAACCGATAAAGTAAATTCACGAGTCCCATACCTCGTAATTTTACTAAACCGTTTAATTTACTTCCTCATACGTTCGAAAAAGCATCAAAGTAATTAAAATAAATAAAATTAATTGTAATATATTTTACTAGAGAAAATGGGATTTTAAACCAATTCATATCAATTTATCTATAGGATTTTGAGCGAAAACCCATCATTTAAAGAATTTTAATGATGATTTTTTTTGAAAGCCTAGAAAATAAGGAATAATTGTTTAAAAACCTTTAAAAATGTATAAAAACATTTATTACTCAAACCATGTTTTAGAAGATTTTATGCAATTTATTCGGATTTTTAAAACTCAAAAAAAAACATCAATTTGCAATTTAATCAGCATAACCGATATTCAAATTTAAATCGAATTTGAATTAAATTTAAATCCAAATCTCATCCTAACTTGAATAGACCATTGCTGGAAATAAAATTGTCGAAATCGGACAAATATATAAATATTGCGGCTGTCAATGACAGACCAACAGTAAAAACATCAATTTTTCATCATGTAAACAACAAAATCTTATAAAACTTAAAACACAAAAGTTGTAGCATATTTCCAAGGGATTCCATTACATCTTGAATTTCAAGATTCTAATCAGTAACATGAAAGTTATGATCGAAATAGTATATAAAAAAAAATTTTGTGCACTGGTTATTAACACGGACCAGCAAATAAAAAGTCAATTTTTGTCTATATAGACTTCAAAATTATTCAAAACTGAAAACACAAAAGTTGTTGCATATTTCACTAGGATTCCAGAACATCTAAGATTTTGAAATTCCGATTAGAAACGCAAAAGTTATGCCAAAATTACTAAAAGTTAAAAGTTAAGCCTGGACTGATACATTTTCGGGACAGTGACAAACTTTGTCAATTTTTGCATAGCAAACATCAAAATTACTAAAAACTCAACAAATGAAAGTTGTGCAATATTTCACTAGAATTGTAGAACATCCAAGATTTTTAAATTCCGAGTAGAAACGCAAAAGTTATGGCGAAAATACTATTCAGCCAAATATATTTCCTGTGCAAAAACGCTTTCGGTTTTGCAACTTTGACAGCAAATAAGGAGGTACAAACGGACTCGAAACTTGATAAAATTTTACAGGAATGAACTATAACAAATATACTCCAAACTGAACAAGTTTGGCAGCAATCCGATGCCGGATGAACAAGATATGGCAAATGAAATTGGCACTATTTCAGCCGGATAAACATATCAAAAAGATCAAAAACAAAACATCACAAAACCAAACTTTTACATAGCGAAGAATTTTCATTTGCTTACAGTTTTCTGCAAGTTTTCACTTACTGTTAGCGGCAAAAGATGATGATTTTGGTTGCAAGATGGAGACTTTCCGCTGGTTATGCCTCTCTAGAACCTGAAGGAGCTGAAAAGAAGACATGCAAAGGAAGAAATATTCAATAAACAAAATTACAGTAAACTGGAAAAGGGATTCCTCAAGATTAGAGATAAATATTGGTAGGAGATTACCTTAATATAAATTTTAGATGAAAATACTTCAATTTGCTGTGGATAGCTTGAGTTTTAATAAAAGTTGAATAAGGAGGCCATTATTTCTTCTTTCTGAGTTTCTGTTCTTTTTTTTTGAGAAGGAGGAAGAAAGTAATCAGTACGTACTAATTCCCCTTCTTCCAGAAATTTCTTTTGGTTAATTGGGTATGGGTAGGGCCAAGCCCAATATCCCTTCAATTTAATCAAATTGTACTTAGTAAATTTTCTATCTTGTTTATATACAATTAAAATATAATTTAGTTCATAACTTTTGCAATTCTTATCCGTTTTACACGAAACGAATTGCGTTGTGATTGTTTTAACATCTAGAACCCAACAAAAATATTAAACATCTTATTTTATCATTTTAAATTTTATTTTAGCAATAAGTCCCCATTTATAATAAATTTACACTATTTAATTAAATAATGCAAATTTAACATGTTTTAGCCAAATAAAATATATTTCTCAATCAATAAAGTGTATATAATTGTTTTAGCATCTCCAAAACAAGTAAACACTCATATTAAAAATATTTATAGTTTTTAGTTGATTAAAATTACCATTCCTTATGTATTTTAACAAAGAATAAGGCAATTTGGCAATAAATTGGAATATCGCCAAGTTTAATATGTTTATTGAATATAGCTGGCACAACTACATTCAAAATTCATGAAATAAAGTAAATACTTTATTTCCACACATATTCATCACATTTATTCACTTCTCTAACATTTCCTCTTTTATTTTTATTATTTACACAATAAAAGAAAATTATTGATATACATCACCAATACTCTTTTATTAATCACAATAATTACCAACAATTGATATTTATCCACCCAAATTCACAAATAAGGTTGTTAACTTCATTTTCCCCTATCTTAAATTTTTCAACCATCAAAATGAAATAAGACTCGTTTTATTACATTCACCCAAGATTTATTTATACAATATTGTTTATTTCAAATAAACGATATTATACATCATTTTCTTCTTGTTAAATTATTTTTCTCCATTATTAAATTATAATTCTCATTATAATTTAATGTTTAAGATAAATCTCCAACCCAGGGTTGTTACAACAATTTAATCAAACAAACATGCTTACTTCTATCAGGTCACATGCACAACTAATTTAAAACAAGCCTTATAATTGTGAAGTTATTCATCAAAATGAAGACACTGCTGTTTTCAAATCATAGCAGTTTTGATTTATTTTTTAAATGACAGTTTTGTTTGAACTTGAGTTTTAGTATATTGCTTAAGCATTAAATTTAAAAGAAAGATCTGTTCTTGAAATAGAAGTTTACTCACTTTTTTTAATTGAAGATGCAGAAAATACTCAGATGCATTCATTCCTGGAATCTGATTTGAAATGCATGTTGAATATAGATTTGCAATTGCAAGTTGAAGTTGCTTTTAACTTGTATTTGATTGCCGAGTTTCTCCCAGATTTGATTACTGAAATATTGCCTGCAGATCCACATTCAAATGCTTGAGTAAGAGTTGAAGATTGCTTCCAGATTGTAGTATTGGGTTTTGAAATTGCAGATTTTTAACATTCATTATGTTTGGGTTTTAATTTTTCTTAAATCTGATTTTCAGATTTCTTTTTACAGAGAATGTTTTAACCAAATGCATTGCTATGTTTTCTTATCAATATAATTAAATTTCAAAAATAAATTAGCTTGCCACTTGTTATGTTTAGTTTGTAATGCGATTACAAGTGTCCACTTTAAGGTTTAAGAATCTAACACATGTTTATCTAAATTTTAAAAGGAATTTCTTTAATTTAAAAATGTATTTAAATTTATTCTAAAACCATTTCTAATTTAATTTAGCATGCTTTAAATGTTTATTAACATTAGCCTTGAAAATGATTACATGTTTACTACTTTTATAAGATTACACATAATTTTAAATGTTTATTTGAATGTTTTAAAATAACATTCTTTTAAAACTAATTTTTAAAAGAGAAGATTTTAAAAAGAAAAGAAATGTTGAATCAATTTTATTCAAGAGTTTTAAATCAAAATACTATATTATAATGTGAATGAATTAAATTTATTTCAAAGAAAACAATTTTTAAAACAAAACAAAATAAACTTTTATTATAAAACAAAATTTAAACTATAATTATTTTTATAAAACAAAATAAATACTTACTTACATTACTATGAAGATATGAGAAAGACTTTAAAATTTTCCTTTGGAAAGTTTTCAATACTAATTTAAATCAATTTACAAATTATACATTTATATATAATAAGTTGGAAAATATTCTTTATTTAATATAAATTTAAATTAAAATCAAAATTCCTATTTACAGTGTATACACATATATACATTATAAATAAATATTTTTAAATTAGTTTAGAAAGATGAATTTATTACTTAAATATTTTTAACATTTCAAAATAATAAGATTTTCAAATTAAATTATCACTATTGTAAATTTCGAAAAGAATATCATTTATCAAACTAAATAATTATAAATTTTCAAAAGAAAATTTCTGTTTGAATTAAGTTATTAAATCAATATTTCACATTTTAAAATAATTATCAATGAAATTATTAAATAATTATTGCCTAAATTTCCGGGACATCTCACATAAAATGCAATGTTTCCATTAGTTTACATTCATTACTTACAAAATTTAATTTCTCATTTATTTATACGATGCCATTTTTATTACTTACATAAGTTATTTCCATTTCAATTATTTAGATCATCATTGAATTCATTATAAAGTATTGCATGCATTTTATTTCAGTTAATTCACATTTATTATTTACTTGATTTCCTTTTTATATCAGTATTCATTTGTAAATCAATTCATACTTATATTTGAACTCTTTCTCTTTTCACATTTACTTCTTTCATATATAATATTCACCTTTACTTTATAAATGGCTTCAATCATTAACTTAAATTTATAATCATATTCCTTCAGTATTCACAATTTTTTTGTTAAATTTAATTACTAGCATCTCAGCTCAATAACTTAAGTTTATAACAATTTATAAAATCAGAATTTTTATTTATAGGAGTAATTACATTGAACACCTTCATTACTAAAGTTTTAATTGTATAAATTCTATCACATATGCTTATTAACATTTCAACTTTTAAACATTTTTGGTAAGTTATATTATATGTTTTAAGAATGCACTTAAATGTTATACAAGTTTATCTCATTCACTTTAGTTATCAAAATGTTGACCAATTAAATTTTCTAAATTTTCTCCTCTTTAAGTTACAAATTTTCAATTTTTTATATATTGCATTAATCACTTAACCACTAATTTTTATTTTCCATTTTAGAAATTTCCGATTATTAAAATAGTTAAGATTTCATCCTTTTTCAATAATTAAAACTACTAATTTACAGAAACTTAAGAACTGAATGCCTTGTTTTCCGTTTCAATCTTTTAAAATAATACACTTACATCTTTTATAGATTAAATCATATTTAGGAATACAAAATTAAGATTTATTCTTCAAAACAGATGTGTTGTAAAACTACTACAACAGTCTTCCCACTTTGAAACTAAAAAATGAACGTCAATGATGCGTGCACTCATCGCCGAAATTATTTTCCAACAACAGAGAGGGAAGTACAGAACTTACTTCCTTCCAAAATCCGTTTAAAACATTTCCTTCAAATCATATTAAAATATTTATATTAGAAAATACTTCCAAATATTACTAATAGTATATTCCAAAATCTTTCCAAAGAAATTTTCAAAATCTTGGAACTTTAGTTCTCAGATTTCAATCTATATTCATTTTATTTATAATCCCATTTTGCAACCAAAGTTTATAAAATTTTCACCTCCTAACAAACATAACACATACCATTATATACATTTATAAAGATTACTCTTTTATATACAAAATATAATACTAGGCAAAATTATGTCATTTACCATATTTCAAAACAATATTATGTCGGTCTACTCTATTAAGTATTCAGAGATCCATATCGATGAAACAGCGTCCCATGTACCGACAAGAATTTATAAATACTAAACAGAACAAATTAACACAATACAAAACCTTTTTATAACACTAACAAATACGCTCTCTCATATATACACTCAACGAGTCATTCTAGGGTATTACTGCCGTATTCTCTAATGAGTCGGACCCAACAAAGATGAGGTTATCGCTATACCAAAGCTCTGATACCAAATATAACGACCAACCTTTTTAGATAGTTTAAATCAACAACAAACCACGCATGTCAAACTCAAATCATTTAAAAGAGAGGATTTTTATGGGGAAAATAAGAAAAAGAAGAGAAAAGTATAAAACTAACATAGAATCTCATAGCGAAATGACAAAATATAATAATCTAATAACAGTTCATGAAGCTATTTTGTGAGGACCCGCAAATCCGTACTTCTTGAATAGACACTAATCTCCATTGATTAACTCAAGATGAACGGAAATACGAATTCTCAGGGTTTTAAGAAAAAGAGAAATGTAGAAGAAGAGAGAAAAGATAGAACAGAACAGAAAGAAAACAACAGAAAGAAGCAACATAACAATATTAGAATCTCACAATCGCAGCGGAACAACATATAATAGATAAATGAATAATCTTTAAACAAAGAACTATATCAGTTATTACATTACACCACATTACAACATTTCATAACACCAGAGTGTACAACAACAAACAGCGGAAAAGAAATACTATATACTAGTGAATATGCCATGCCATCCAGCTTACCTCCAGCAACTCCTGAATTCCAGAATATCCTGATAAACCTGACTCTTGACTGCCCGTGTGGAAATTGGTGGGCACCCAGAGTTTAGGAAGGAAAACAATAAACTCCGAGTCAGTCATGTGACTGGTGTGAGAACTCAAAACAGTTTATTTATTTTTTTAACAAAGAATAGGATAATTTTAAAATAGATTCGCAATGTTTTTAAAAAAATGAGACTACCATAAGGCCTCCCGCACACACACACAATTCAAACGCAAAATCGGAGGAGATTTCTCCTTATGATAGTTAAAGATGCTTGATACGTATTAAAAAGAAACATTTGATATTATTACTAGTGCATAGTGTAGGAAAAATCATTTCGAAAGTAAAGATATAAATCTTAGCCAACATAGGCATTTCGCACTTATGCCTACTATAGCTACCATCCAAACAGTGGTGACCACCATAAGTGAATGATAGGTTCTACAACTAAAACCGTACAAGATCGTATTGTTTCTTTGGATTTCCAACAAATGGTCAGGCCAAGGAACTTCCCATTGCCACATGGAAACACCTCTGGAAAGACGCCTCGAGAACCAAACCGTATCTCTGCCAACACAAGGCCGGGTTACCCCTAACTGGGTAACTACTGACACGAATATGCCATCCCCCGATCGTAATCGATCTACATCGGAGGATCCTCGATTTCCAACAACCACAAAGTAATAAGTTTGCAGCAACAAATAGATTAAGTATCTGGGCTCCATACCATGATACCACCTCTATTCAGAAGGAATGACATACACTAAAGGGGCGCTACCCCCTAATAACCTTGCCGCATCCTTCCTGTTTTGACCATTTCGAGGTGTGAGGTCCAACGAAGTCTCGTCCACAAAGCCACACTTTGGTACAAAGCCATGCTTTGGGTCAACAAATGATCAAAGTAATGATCACAAAGATAAACGATCAAACAAATGATCATATCACAAACGATCAAACAATGATCATTTCACAGCAACACTCAGCATGTCACATTACCAAATTGGGAATATATCGCTGATAACCATCAACTACATAACCTCTGAGCTCGTACGTCTCAGAGAAGGGTATTAAGCTAAGAGAATAAATTCTCCGCCACCAACAGAAATATATTTGAAAGAAATCAGCTTTATACCTCAATTTGTAATGTCAGACATACTATCCATAAAAGTCTGTTCCGGGATCGAACAGAACCGAAGACACTTACAAAGAAGTCCTTGCAATCCGGATATTCACTAATCACGTCCGGACTTTCCATCACATATGGAATTTCTATACCGGGGTCATTCGGTGCAGAAACATTCGACGGTAATCCTTCCGTTTTCAAAAATATCCGGTCTTCAACACCGATCTTCGAATGCAATTCATAACGACGTAATCACATATTCGGAATGGGTTATACGACCCCAAGGTCCTTTCCCGGTTAACCCGAATAGTGAGCGCTTATTCAAAAATAAGTGTGGCATTCAAATTCAAACAAATCACAACAAATACCTATTCAAAGGTAAATATTGATAGTCGGTTATTGAACTATCAATGGATATGCACAACATCACCAGATTCCAAATAATTTTCCCAAATTATTTATTTTCCAAAAATATCTTTACTAGATATAAAATTTTCACACTTCAATCATTTGAAAATAATTTTCAAATCATTTTTCATCTTTACCACTTTTCAAAAACAAATTTCAAACATTTTCCCTACGCGAAAATAACTTTCATTTCAACATGGTTCATTTAAACCAATTAAATAAATCCTTAACGATTTACTTTATATTTACGTTCAAAATCTGTAAATTAATTCCCACATTTCAAAAATAAATCATTGTTTATTTATAAACAAATTCCCCTTTTCATTTATAAATTCCATAGTGAATTTACGTTCCAAATATTTATGAATACACAATTTCAATTTATCTTCAAGAAGATAAATTCTCAAAACGTTTCATTTCACATTGGAAAAAACATTTCCATACTTATTTAATAAGTAATTCACAAATCCATTTATTTTCAACACTTGGAAAATATTCAATATACTTAAGTCGAAATTAAGTATATATTTCATTCTTTAATGAAATCATTCTCTTAAACATATTTATTTGGGCCGAAACGAATGTTACGTAAAACATCATTACGACAACCCTAAATCACTAGTATAGGGATTCGAAATTAAAATAGATATATAAATCCCAATACTATACAAAACATTTCCTTTCGGAAATCATTTACTATAACAACAGTGTTATAGTCCACCATTTCCTTCTATTTCTCGAAGACGTCTATTGCAACAATGAATGTTGAAATCTATGGTTTCGAATCTTAACACATTTAAGAAACATCGTTAGATCGTTTTAATTCTATTTAAAACATCACATCCAAAACATTTTCTTTAACATATTATTCACTATTCAAAAACGTGAATATACTTCGTTAACCAATTTCATCATTTCTATACGTTTTATTTTAAAGGATTATTCACTGTCTAAAACGTGAATATAACTCCATTAATAAGTTATAACAATTTACTTATCAAAATAAGCCGTTTGCGGATTTATAAAACAATGTTTATAAATTTCATTTCTATTTATTTTATAACAACTTCCTTTTATAAATCTCCTTTATTAACCTATTCAGTTTATAACCCAATTATAAACCAAAAGTTCATATTATAAGTTAGATACTTATAATTTATTTGTTCACAAAATCGTTCTTTTAAACTTCCCAAATTATAAATCTTATAACTTATAAGATTCATTTATTTACCCATATCTATTCTTCAAATACTTTACAAATTTTATAAACCTACTGCTTATAAAATTTCATTTATAACTTCACCGTTTATAATCCTATAAATTTCATTCATTTATGAAATTCATTTACAATTCATTCTAACACTTACAAAAACTCGTTTTGTAATTCAAATATTTTAATTTATAAATATCCATCTTATAATTCTTTTATACAAATCAATTTGTATTATTATTTTAAAAACGTCTTTAAACTCCTTTATAATTTCACCATTTTGATTTATAAAATAATCAAAATTTATAAATCCTATATTTCAAACTTTTTACAATAAATTCAAAAATCCCGATTTAAACTATTTTATAAAATCATTAACCCCATATTTTCAAAAATCAACTTTTAACTATATTTCTCAAAAATCATAATTTTTATAATATTAAAAATTATAACGTTATTTATTTATAATGGATCAATTCAAAAAATATTTTATAATGTATACTTTCAAAAAATCACTTTAAAAATCCTTTTTAAAATTCCAAAATTGGCGCAATGATGCTACACACCAAATAGTCAATCACGACAACAATGACATCGTATATCGATATGATAATCAATCAAATATCAAAATATCTAAAATCAAATAAATACTGTTGAGGAATCCAGTTGGATCGCTCCAACCTCTTTTCCTGCATCCACAAACATTAGCACAATACCAATTCCGTTTCAGTATGGAATTATCGCGGTATATGGGATTTAAAATATTATCCGCTTAATAGACGGTGCAATAGGGTCTCATCGCTATATAATGCGGGAAATCAACTCCAAGTACATAAATAATACCAATTTCACTATACTGTGAAATATTCGCGGTATATGTTTTTAATAAATAACCTCCACTTACTAACGGCGTATAATGTCTATTTTTACAATCAATATATAACAATCATCATTCAAACATACATTCAAGAATTTTAGATATAACTATTTAAAATTAAAATCGAAACCGATTCGATTGAGTGAGAAGTTCTTGATTTCAATTTCGTTTTCAGCTTTTATTTCGAATAAAATTAAACGTGCTTTTAATTTTACCCGAAATTTTCGCTAGCTCCAAACGACTCCAATCCAATTACATAGCGTAGTGCTCGTCCATACGAACCCAACGCAACTGGTTTCGCGCGTTTTCGACCTCGTATGAAAAAGATACGTTAATTTAAAGTTTACACGAATTTATAATTATTAATATTTACAACATATTTTATATTTTTAACCCACACCTCCTCTGGGCCGTTGATTAAGTTTGAATGCATCAGGGCCATGAACCCCCTTCCCTCTCCCTCACGCGATTTTCTACAGGTAATAGCCGAACCCATAGCTCGAAATTAGGGTTAAAAATCGCGACCCCTTGCTTCACTTCCACGACGATCAACGAGCTTCACGTCGAAGCCCTCGCCCTACTCCATGTTCGGCCAAGAGATGGTTGAACTCGGCCCTCCCCTCGCCTCGAACTGCGTGCGCGACCGCATGGCCTTTGAGCCCAAATCCCCGTCGATCCAAAGCTCCAAACACGATCATAGCCGTTGAAGTTGTAGTTCGTGATGTGCTCTACAAGTTTCATGTTGATCGTTTCTTGTAAATGTTGGTGGATGAAGAGATAATTGAGGAAGAAGAAGATGTTGTTTTCGGCCATTGATTTATAAGAAGGTGGCGGCTCTGAGTTTTTTTAGGGTTAGGTTTTTATTTTTGTGAAAAAATGAAAATAGAAGGGCTTTTATAGAAAACTCACGCGACACTATTCATCCCGGATTTTCCGAACTCCAAACGAAGCATGCCGGTTGGCGTTCCTAAGGTTTACCCCGCATTCCGAACACAATGGAATGTTTTTCGAGAGCTAATTCGATCATCTATGCGAGTTATGGCAATAAACGTTCGATTTAAAATTAAATCAGTAAATCAAATTTCTAGGCGTTTTAGTTTTCCCCGGACAAACAATAAATCCGATTGACACGAAATTTGAAACCATACAATAATATCACATTACGGATCCGATGAAACTAGTTTTGTCGAAATCCGAGACTGTTTGAAAAATGGCTATTTTAACTCGCCAAATTAATATTAAAACTATTTCGATGCGTTTCGAGCTGCCACGATCAAACGAAAACTCTAATTGACACGAAAATTGAAATCCGATAATAACAAACTATTAAGGATCCAATGGAACTAGTTTCGTCTAATTCTAAGACTGTTCGAAAATTGACTAATTTCACTAGTCGATTTAAATATTAAAATATTCAAATTTCACAAATTAACTTTTAATTTGATTTTAAAAGTTCTAAAACATCATTATAACTTCAACATGATTAAATAAAATTTTACAAATCAATTTCAATCATATTTAAACTCAATTTCAATTATTTCTGTAATTTAACATATTAAATTATCGATTTAATTATTCAATTAAATCCAATTATTCGAAATAAAATTTATTCGACTTTTAAATTTCACTTATAAATATTTAAAATTAATTAAATGTACAAATTTTAATTAATAAAAATTCTGGGTCGTTACATATTTTACAAATAACATTTGATTACACTTTTATAATACAGAATTAGAGTACATACAGTAGTAATAAATGAATAATACAGCAGAACAACATGATGCGGTGGAATAAATAAAATAAAATAAATAATATAGTATACAAATCTCCGTCTTCGTCCTTCAGAAAAGCAATCTTCGATACACTAAAAGCTTAGACTGACCCGAGCGAATTGAAAGGACAAAACACTTGAGTCAGAACTAAAAGATCTTATGCAAGTTAAATCAACAATAAAATAAATGTTAGTGTAACATCGTCAGAGATGTTTACGGGGTTTGATATCTCCTATCCAGTGTCTAACTTTAGTGCAATAGTTTAAGAGATGTTCGATATTTCCCCTCCTAAAGATCCGTTAAACTATTTACAAACATAGTACAATACGCTATTATAATAGTGCCTATAGTAAAGTAAAGTAATAAAATAGCATTAAGACGGTACTCATATCCCCCTCAACACATTTTATATAATGTCGTAGTCTATACAGATACTATAAACTCGATCGTAAACTTGTGGGCTATCAGGGAGCACTGCATAGTTACGATTCAAACCAAACTCGTAGAAGACACGATAAGACATGTGACAAGGCATGCAAGGTAATGGCAGGGTGGATTCTACCATTTGCACTCTTGGACTGGTGGTAACGCATAATAGCTACTATCGCCCACCTTGGAACATATTCCCGTAATCAAAATCGAGGGGTGGCCACTAAATCAATCATAAAGTCATAATATGGTATCAAAGAAATGTGCTCGATAGGAGGAGCGACCTCACTTGGCCCGGTATAGCTCCCGTTTTAGCCATATCAAGATGACTTGCGAGAGTCGAGGCTATGTAAATACCTCATACAGAATCGTTCGCCCAACCATCGTACTTCATTCTGGAATCTCCACCACATACACAGTTGTTAAAGTGGTTTTCGGTATTGGCAGAGAGTATGACAATATCCGATCCCAATCGCTTTAACAACCAAACGCTTATTTCACACATGGTAGTTCTTTTAAATTTCAAAAATAAATTCATAATTAATATCAAAATATCATATTCGATCAAACCATATAACTTTCGAAATCATATCGACAAAAGAGGTTAAATCTTCATTTCAGAATCATCATATTCACTCAAATAAGTCATTTCAGTGATAAGTATCATTTCAAATCCAACTTAGGTTATAACATCATTTAACCATATTTGCTTTAAATCAAGGATTTAAATATAAACAATTCAACCTTGCACCATTAGAAATTTAGAAATAAAGTTTAAATAGTTATAAATAGTTTAAAATAGTTTACAATAAATTTTTAGATAGTTAAAATACTCTAAAATAGTTTAAAAATGGATTAAAAATAGTTTTAATGAATTCAAGATAGTTTATATAGATTTAAAATAGATTAAAATTGGTTAATTAGTTTATAATAGGTAAAATAGATTAAACTGGATTAAATAGACTAAAACAAATAAAATAAACTGAAATAGTTTAAACTGATTAAAATAGTTTAAAATAGATTAACATAGTTTAATAGTTTGAAAATCTTAATAATCGAGATTTAAAAATAATATATTTTAAACATTTTATATTAAAATAATAAATTTGAAATTTATATCACATCTGGACCATATTCGGTTTCCATATCAACAAACTTATTTCAAATCTTTCGGTTAGATTCTCATTCAAAACCATTAAATCAATATCGATTTCAAATCCAAGTTTGAACTATAAGTTTAAACCATTTTAAATTCAGTAGATTTCAAAGTTACATTTCAAACGTTTTCAATAACTCAATTACGATAAATTTCAGTTATATTTCAAATTCAACTTTAAAATTTTAGTTTAAACCAATTTTCAATTTTAACATTTTAAAACTCGAATTTTCAATAATAATTCAGTTTATATAAATCAAATTTTCTTCAAAATCTCATTTAACTAAATTCAGAATTTAAGGGTTTAAAATCATTTAATTTAACCAATCCGGGGTCCATATATAATTTTCAACCTTATTGTCAAGTGATACAGACATATATCATTTAAATTCGCAATAAATTTAAATTTACGGGCATATATCATTTCAATCCACAATCCCGAATTAACATTCAAAATCCATAAAATTGCTCGAGTCAATCATTTTAACTCATAATGAGTTCTTCCTAATCTACTAGATCATTCAGGTATGTATCATTTCAATCCATAGGGATTTTCTAACAAATAAACTACGGAAACTTGCAGTGTTATAACAATATATAAATATAATATCCAGTTATCCAATATCAACAATCAAACATTTATCACACTCACCATTCAATCAACCAATAGATAATATCAATTAACTGATTATCATTAACATGTATTCAATTGACAATTAGTTCAATATTAAATTAAATGACGATTAAATGCTATAAAAGTCATATTTAATTGGAATGACTATTTAAATATATCAAACATCAACCAATCAATTTTTAATTACATCATAAATTCAAATTAACCAACATAAGAAAATCTAGCAGTTGTAAGTGAGTTAAAACACTCACCTTCGATTTCAAATTGATTTGAAATCCAAATTATGGCCCAAAATTGAATAGTCTCGGATTTCGTCCAATCCGAAATTTCGTTACGATCCCAACGAAACAAATCCGCGTCAACGTCCTTACCCAGAAGATGACAGCCGACACCGTGTATTTGAACCCCAGGCGAATTTATCTGGTCAATCAAACCATCAAAACGTCATACGAACAACACAGGTGCGCTCCACTCGCCACTCTCCATAACCCTGTACCTTCCAATCGACGATCCGTTTGAAGTTGATCAAAACCCGATGAATGGCAGAGAAGTAGTCACCCATTTCTAGCCAAACTATGATCCAAATCGAAAAAAATCATTGCAGTAGATTGCGCACATGGAGAGCTTCGAATCGGTATATAATATGATAGGGTTTGCAGGAGTTTGATTTTGAAATTAATTTGAAAATTGAATTTTGATTTGGGATTTAGGGTTTCATATTCTGTCGTTTGAGAAGGAGGACTGGTTGAAGTAATAATACATAAAGAAATAAGAAATGAGAAACAATTAGAATTTATAGCAGCCTTTATATAGGCACATCTGAATTAGAAATGAATGGACCAGATTGGATTGACAGAAACGACCAGGCGACCTAAAAAGCCCGTTCTGACCCCGTAACGAAACTAGGTCATCCCATATATCAAAATAGATTTTTTCGATACTTTTAAACTCAATGGAACAGGTTCCAAGTCCAAATTCTATCATATGAAGAAGTTAGCTTTAAAATCAGTTTATTTCAAATTGATTTCTATGCATTTCGAGTCCATACGATCAAACAACAAGTCCGATCGCCACCAATTGTGACATCCTACAATAATTCACCGTTACGATCTGATAAAACTAGTTTCGTCAAAATCCAAGATAGTGGCCAAAATGGCTATTTTCACGTTAATTAAATAAATTATTATTAAATTAATTAATCATCTTTAAATTTAGATTGAATAACTAACAATTTTTATCATTTCTAATTTCACAGAATTTAACAATCATTTTAAAAACAATTTCACATGCAAATTCAACATTCATTATTGCACTGATTACATTTTTTTAATTTCAATTGCAATCAATCCATTAATTATAATTTAAATTCCAATAAATTTATCAAACTTGATTTCAACCCTTTTATTCGATCATTCATTACTCTATGTATATAACTAACATTGGTTTATATGTTATTATATTAATATTCTTCAATTATCATTTTACTTTATATTAATGCAATATTTAATTACATTTATTGCAATTTATTTCCAATTGATTTCCAATGAATTAAATAGTGAATTTATAAGTAAACCATCGTTATAACTTACCAATTCAAACACATTCCTATGTTTATTGTTAACAAATAAAACAAATAAATTCACTCTGATTTTATTTTATTATTTACAATTTCTAACCAATGTATCTTTACAATTTATGACAATTATTTGAGATTTCAATCAATTAGTCATCTATTACATTAAATTTACGTTATTGATCTTTATTTCTTTATTTACAATCTATAACCTATTATGACTTTACAATCATTTTAAATAGTTAGCAATTGCCTCAAATTAGTTATGACTTTACAATCATTTTAAATAGTTAGCAATTGCCTCAAATTAACATTATTCCATTTCATTCTAGCTAATCCTTTCATTATTAAATCTTAAATTTCTAATTTTTCACAACAATGAATTTTAAAACTTAATTAATTAATAAATTTAATTATCGAAAATTACGGGTCGGTACAAATATTTTAATGAGACTAACTTTATTTTTAATTTGGTAACCCCTTTGAAAGATATATATTGGAATGTATATAGTAACCTCGTTATGATTTGGAGTGCTTTGAAAATGTATTTTTGTTGAGGTATACTTTGAAAAGAATTTTTTTTGTTAAAGAACATTTTAAAATATTTACTGTAAGGTTTGAAGAGTATTCTTTTAATAAAATGTTTTAAAAGAGAAAACTATTTTAATAATAATAATAAAAGATTTTAAAATATTCTCACCAAGAGTTCCTTGTTAAGAGTGGTCACTGAGAGCTCTTATTTTTGAAGAAAATTATATTTTGCTAAAGCATTCTTTACAGTTGACATTATATGGTTTGGAATTTTTTTATTTTAAAGATAATTTACATTAAGGTTATTTTGACAAAAAAATAGTATTTTGCTTGAAAAAAAATTATATATACAGAAGTGATGTTTTTAAATTGGAAAATTAGATTATTCGTGGAAATAGTTTGGTGCATTTAATTTTGAAAAGTATCATCTATTACTTAAGTAGGAAAAGATAAACTGGAGCATTTGTCTAACGAAACTTATCCTATTTTCAAATTACGCCTTTTTCTCTGCAACTCCTACTTCTCTAACTACACACTACCCTTTTTCAATAACTCCATCATATCGTTCCAAATAACGATTAGTTTACTTCGCTACATAAAAATTCGCTGACCTCCTTCACTCAGTTAGTTTACTCTTTCAATGACTGTATCCTACAACACATTTGTGGCCACTAATGGTATTCGGCTACTGACCTTAACGATGACTATCAAAATTAGGATTTTCCACGTTGATCATTTCGTAATCTTTTCCTTCAGTTCGGTGTTCTATGGATTTGAGCACTTAGTTCGTATTCTATTTGTAATTACATTACTTTCATACTATGTTATAACTATATGATGCAGTGGCCATTCTTTGCCTTCATGATGTACGAGCGAGGAAACATTACTGTCGGGTTGCTTTATTTATTGAATTTTAAATGTGTTGTTGGACTTGCATTTGAATGTGAATATAGTTCTTCCCTATTTTCTTCAAATATGGATTAAACATGAAGTATGGATAAAACATGAAGTAAAATATGTGGTACTATTACAAAATAGTAGTTGTTACGATTATTCATTTTAATGTCTCTTTCATCCGACATTACCGTGTTATTTCCTACCGTAATTATTCCTTAGCAGATTAGATGTTCGATGAATTTACCGAGTTATCGGTTATTATATGAATACATAATTAATATTGCAAAAATTTATTATAACTTTGTTTTCACCACATTCATTATGTTACAAGAAGTGTTTCTATACAACTAATAGACACTTCTATACAATTAATACATTTACAGTCTGCGTACATCAATTGATTACAATCATTCAAAATCAGTTATTATATAATTGTTTATATGGAACCTTCTTAATGCACGAAAGAATAAAGTTTCTGCATGTTACATTATATTCCCACTATTTGAAAACAATTGAATAACAAATGAATAACAAACCGTATGAGAAAACGCTGTGACGCCCCACCTCTATACCCACGCTAGCCAAGAACATTACGGTGAATGCTGTGGACTAGCACGGAGAATAAGGCTGTTGAGGAGCGACCATCCATGTAATTTCTCTGCGCGAGCACCGATATGTCAGATAATATAACATGCATTCTATTTCAAGAGGAAATCCGACATACCGACACAAACTCAAAGCTACTACACGGTGGCTATATAAATCCTTCGGAAAACAAATATAGAAATACGCATAACACAAATCAGTCACAGACAATTCATATCACAAAGGCGGAATAAGATATGAATATTACACTAGAAAGTGTACATCAGAGTAGTGGTCTAAAAAGATCCACAATATCACAAAAGAATAGTTACACGAACTACACAAAAGAATAAGTATACATTAAGGAGTCTATATCTCAAATGTATACAACAAAATAACTACTAATCTAAGTAGTTAACCCAAAAGTCAAGGAGTTAATCCCGGATGAGAAGTCAAGCAGAAGCACCTGTAACATCTCGGTCTGACCCGAGTATTATTTAATAAGAAAATAATAAACGGATCAGTCTAACTATAAATATCAGATGAACGATATAGAATAAGAGATATAACTAAACACATAATAATCACAATGCCAAGCTGTGATATATATATATATATATATATATTCTTAGTTGATAATCATCAAGAGATTAATCATTGTCACCAAATCTACACAAGAATCAAAGAAACGTCATACTCCTTATTTCGTTCACCATACCATAAATATTGACGATAATATCAATGTCAATCACAAAAGTCAATGACACACAAATTCCAGAAGACTACACAAGAAATCCAGAAATCACAAAAGTCAATGACACACAAATTCACCAATGCACAAATATTGATAAAACTTATCAATGGAAATCACGAAAATTGGTGAAACACAAATTCTAGGAATCTACACAAGAAATCCAGAAATCACAAAGGGGGGGAGGCCTATCACAAACGGGGGCATAAAGCCCACCAACACGTGTATCACAAACGGAACGCTAATTCCATGATCGCTAACCATCACAAATTGAGCCGAAGCTCCACAAACGGCCCGAAGACCATGGGTTGCTACCCCATCACAAATTGAGTCGAAACTCCACAAAACGGGGTTTAGTCTCCCTCGCAGACAATGAGACATCGCACATTGCTAGTCTAAATCACAAAGATGATCGTCATGATCAGCGAGAAGTGTCAATTACACTAAGCTAGTAAATATATGATTTGAGCTTCATGTCCCATAACCACTTGCTTAACTTAAATATTTACGAACAAACTGTAAATTTCCACTAGAAAATTGTCACAAGAGGTTCAATCGAACAAGTCCAAGAATTAACCGACAAAGTAAACGCAAGCGTTTCATACCACTAGTTTTACTAAGCCGTTTAATTAGATTTCTCATATGAGTGAGGTAAAGGTTTGTATATACTAATAGATTGGAAAACGGTTTTATAAACGAATTTGGTATTAAAATAGTATTGAAATCGTTTGAGGAAAGAGTTTTGATATTTACTACTAGTATAGAAAACCTTTATATTTTTAAAGTGACAAATCACGAAGAAGATTGTAAGAACAATCAATCACAAAAATTCACATACGAAGACGTGAATAAAATCCAACGAAATCGATAAAGGATCCATCGAAATGGATATTCAAAAATCCCTAAAAAGAGTCATCAAAGTCATAATAGATGATAACAACAAAAAGGATTATCACGAATCGATTTAAATTAGAATTTCAATCCAAAAAGGCAAATTGGACTCAAACAGCAGGTTCAGTCGACTGAACAGAGTTTTTCAGTCGACTGACCCTGTACATGGAAATTTTCCAGGTTCAGGAAACTTTCTGTTTCCAGTTTCAGTCGACTGTGCAGAGTTTTTCAGTCGACTGAATCATGCCTGAAAACTCTCGGGTTTCAGGTTCAGTCGACTGAACAGAGATTTCAGTCGACTGAATCATGCCTGGGCTGTTTTTCAGCCTTATACAAATGAAGAGCAAACTCTTCCAAAATGCAATCGGACGAACATTGGCTCTAAGGGTTTATGCCAATCGGCAACCCGGCCCTATATGCTCCTCGATGCATCACCAAAAGCATGATCAAACATCCATAAAAGGATTTTACACAAATTTGACTTAAAAACCCAAAAATTGGAATATTTACAAAACCAATCCAAATCAAGAGCAAATTCTCATGAAGAAGTGTTAGGAATTCATACCTAACAACCAAAGATAATTATAGTCATAGAGGTGAGATAAAAATCTCACCTTTTCACAAAATCGAATAAGAAGAAGCTTGAAAGCAAATGGAGAATCAACCTCTCTTCAACACAACCCAATTGAGCTTGAATCTAAGCTCAAAAACAAGAACATTCCTAAAATTAGGTTTAGGAATTTCTGAAATTGGTATGAGAATAAGTTGGAGAAGAAGAAGAGAAGCTTACCAATGGGTTCTTCTTGAGTTTGGAGCAAGGAATTTGATTTGCAAGAGGAACTAGGGTTTTGGAATTTTAATTTCCAATCTCTCCCACCATTAACACTCTAAAAACTGAAATGAGAAGAGAATGAGGGTGAGTGGGGAAGAGTGGCTCAGATTTGAGCATAAGTTAACATAGGGTTGAGCCCAAAAACCAAACCCAAAGTAAAAAGTAGCAGAAATCAACTTTCTCCAAACATATCGAAGCTTATACTCAAAAAGGTCGCAATCGGCATTTTAAACTCAATGGGAGTGGTCCCGAGCCCTAATTCGACCGTATGCAAAAAGTAGCTTTTCGGACTAAAATCCGACTAATGATGAAATATTTAAATAAAATATTTAAATATAAAATTGATAAATATGCGGGTTGTTACAAACGTTTTCCATATAAATCTCCCGACTTAATTTTACCATTTCTAACTATCATCCTTTTCCATATAGTATGTCCCCTTGCCTTTATTTTTTACTTTTCGTTGTTATCAATGATGAGTGAAGATGCTTTATTGTTAATTTCCATTTTATATTTCTATATAATCTCTCATTCAATATTAGTTTTTATTGTTTATTTCCTCTTACATTGTTCAGTTAATTGGTCTATTTCTTGAATACTATAACTGAAGCTGAACTAATGCTCTCAGCTTCTATAATTACATGTTTAATAAAATATTTTGTGCACTTTCAATTAGTTTTTATTAGCCTATCACAGTGAGAGTAATATGAATAAACAATTCTCCTCTCAAATTGCATGTCTTATTTCATTTCGTTGTATTTATAATTTTTGGAAGTAAAAATTAAGATTTTTGTTGAAGGCCATGAGTTCTATGTACATCTATATTATAAGAAAATAAGATAAATAATTATTTTTGTTGCTAGCAATCATTGCACTTCATCAATGTGTAGATTACCTAATTTAAGTAGATAAGCCAAATAAAACATATTTCTCTACTGTTATGCGTAAATTTTAAATCAAAACAAAGAAAGAAAAAGTTATATATAGAAGCGAGCTAATTGCTCATTATATGGCTATAAAGCTGCTAAATTATGAAGGGTAACATACAAGAAATATGAAAAATAAGATATTGTATTGTGACAATAAGAATTAGTAACAGCTTTGTGTTGGATATGACAGCCTCTTTCACAACTTCCACCTTTCTACCCTTATGCAAATATTGAACGGTTTGTTTGAGTTGATCAACCATCTCATTACCAGATGATCATGATGCTCTATGGAACCACAACCATAAATCCATCAATTATTATTAAATTGTAGACCTTTATCTGAATTTCAATTGAAACATTAAAAATTCTATGTTCTTCACAGAATATATAGCTTGGTTGGACCTTCATGTTTTTACCTATAATGTCCCATATAAGGTTTTTATTGTGGAAAATTAGGTAATGCGCAACAGATGGCTTTTTTTCACTCAAAATCTACAAAAAAATCCTATTCATTTTTGCTCTCCTTTATTCAGTTATTTTTTGTTCATTGACATAAAAGATATATAATTTATTGTTTTATGTGTAATCGTATCCATAATACGACAATTAAGATTAAAAATATTACTTGATACCATGATTTCTCTTGATCTTTAGTTTCATAATATTATCATATTTGATAAGTATCTACTAATTCTTTATAGTAGGTAAACACAAATCATGGTTCCGTGCAACGTGATATAGTATTCACTTTGCCCTCTATGAAATTGATGACAATGAGCGTAAACTTGAAATGTCGTTAATTAAGTGGACCCCGAAAGATAGATATTATGATATTTCTTTAGTTTCCATGTTTTTTACTTATGGTTAACGATATGTGTGGTACAATCAAACGAAGTGTTGATGTTGGTTTCTCAATCAATACAGTACAAAAAATACTTTATTTCATTGACTTCTCATTTACTGCTTTGGTCTTGAAGCACATGATTGCAACTCCTATAAATGTCCTATGACTGTATGATAGTTAATAATGAATCATATAAACATGTCATATGGATGGTTATTTTCTTTCCTTCTACATTCTTGATTTATTTTCTTCTAATTAACATATATTTGTTCAACACGGTTAATTTCTATGTTTTCTACACATCGATTAAGGTAATTCGATTTGATCCTTTCCCTGAAAACCCTAATCTTTTGAAGCTTGATTACGACTTCACACAACTCTTCGAAGTCTAATTCTATTTTATAAAGGTTCTAATCATGCCTAATTTGATAATTGAATTGATTTTGACCAGTTTCTTTTTATTTAGTACTTATTTTAATAGGTAACAAGTCACTGTGGAAAAATGGCAAAAGATTTAAGGTAACTTAATCAGTTTTATCATTCTCATTTTGTATGGGATCCTAACCTTTATGATATATTTGATGTTTTATACTTTATAACGTTTATCAAAATTAGCTTACTATCACTGAATATAGTACAAGAAATACCTAACCTTCCATGTTGTTTTAGTAATACATAATCTGGCCTAATGCAACCTTCGCACTGTAATAACATGGTATGAAACATAATAGGACAATGGAAATTGAAGTACAATTTCAAAAACTAATTTCTACTTCAAATGGGGTTCACATGCTTCCTTAAATTTTTCATAAGCCTTTCAATTGTTTTATGAATTTGAATAGTTCTAATTCATTTTATTTTAAGGATTTTCCATATTATATTTGCTTGGGTTAACAATATTTTTGTTTTTGATGAAATCGATCAGGTGCTTAAAACAAAAACTTTACTATATCAAAGCTTTTTATTCTCATCCACAAGACATGTAATCTAATTGTTTTCTGCTATTTGTCTTAAATTAATAAACAAATATGATTTATTTCCTTTTCTGTTTTTCAACTGTTGTTTGAATATTTAATCAAATTTAATTCGACTTGGTAAAAATAAGCTTAGTAAGAAAAGCATGTAACCATTGTCGTCTTCTACTCTAGCTAATTCTGAAGTTAATGCCTTTTAACCAAAAAAATTTCAAAATTGTTAGTACTATAATTGTCATCATTTTAATTATTTTTATTATTTGGTTTTTATCAGATTACAGTGTGATGATATAAAGATTGATTGGATATTCGAAGCTCAGGTGAGATACTTTGGTCGATATGTGTTATATTTTTATGTTTTTATTATTTTCTTCTGTCTGTCTGTTTGATAAATTATTATGCTAGGTCATAGCTTTAACAAAATATTACCCTCACTAAACACATATGTTATACTTTAAAAATGAAGAGTGTTACATGTTGGAGTCGCATGTACTATTGCAAAATTTAACACATCAGATTAGTTCATACGAGTCTAATTTCAATTTTTTATTCAAGTGTTACCTCGAAGGCTATTTTTAATAAATCGTATAGATTGGAGATGCCTTAAAAGCAAATAATATGCTTTTGTAAGTCTAATAGTGTTATTATAGTATGCAAGATGATCAATTAATTTCAAACAGATTTTTTTATCTTTATAGACAAAATGTTTTCCTAGGTAGATTAGATCTAGATAGGTATTATATATTGATGTGACTATCTTTTGTGAGGTACTTGATGCAATGTTGGAATTTTCTGTGATATTTGCAAGTTTTATTGTCTAATATATCAGCGTTTTCCGTTGTTCCAATTTCGTTAAGAGGGCTGTTAATAAGGATGTAAAGGGAAGTTTAGTACGTATGCTTGACTATGCCTTTTCTGTTGTTTGTTTAATGGTCTTATTATTTTTAGAATGAGAGAGAAAATTAACATTGTCTATCTAAGCAACAGTAAGATATAAACATATATACTATGTCTATAATTCATAATTAAATATATTATGTGTTGTTAACTATGATTAATTTTTTAGCTGATAAAAAAAAATAGGAGAAAGTTTCGACAATAATAAACTACTATGGCTAGAATGTTGCTAGGAAAATTAAAAAAGTAGAAAAATTCTTCCACGGTCAAAGAGAAATCGTGTTAAGATATTGATTCTGGTTCCTTAGTATAACAGCAATAAATTTGGTTTTGACCGTATAAATTTGGAATTTTGATACTGTAGTTTAAAAGGTACAACATTAGTAATTACATGTACCCTTTTCGTTTCTAATCATAGCTTATGACTTTTATAAGTATAATTATTTCCTGATGTGCCAAATTATATAATAAACATTCATGTTCTGTTTTTGATAGTTCAAACTAGTTGGTTTCATTATAATATGTTTCACTACATGTTTTTAATTTTACCTGTAATACTAAGATCCAACACTACAATTCTAACAAGCAAACCATAATTCAGTAAATCATCACAGCAGACAATTCAAGTCCTTTTAGTTAGCTGGTCTTTTCCATTTCTATGCCTATAGAGTAATTTTATCATAATATTATACATTGGAGCTGTAATCGCATTATACATGTATTTTCTTATCATGTCTCTGAAATATTAACTGTTACCACTTTGTTAGGTTCTGATGTACGAAAGTATTAAGTTACATTCTTAAATTATTATAGGTGTAACTTTTTTGATGGCCATATATATATATATATATATATATATATATATGTTTGTAACTCTGTACGTAGATTCTACTACTTACTATAATGGGTTCAAATTTATGTGCAATAAGATCAAATATTATATTTGACATTTAATAGCTATTATAGTAGAATTACTAATGACATTGTTTTTAAACTGATGTTAGCTAAATGTAGATCGTTACGTAGAGTAATTTCATTAAGATTGATAAATTTTGTATATTATAGGACCAATTTCCACTTTAGGCTTTATAAAAAAAACTTAGTTCAAATTTAGACCTAGTTCAAAAGTAATTGTAAAAATAGGTCTGTTTTCATATAGCTTGCACATTTATGAAATACGCAAGATATATTTAAAAAAAATTGAGTTTGCATATTTTTGGAATGCAAAAATACAAATATAAATATGTAAGATAAAAGAGGCTCATTAGTTTTTTTTTCAACCTCAAAAACATATTTGCGCATTTCAAAAGTGCGCAATCACAAATTTATAGTTCGCGTATTTATGTAATGCGCAAGCTATATTTAAAAAAACAAAAATATAGCATGTGTATTCCATAAATGCGGAAAACCAGGCCTATTTTTATAAAAATTTTGAAACGGGTCTAAACCTGAAAAAAGTTTTTCTCGTAAGCTTAAACTGAATTTTTTTCCTATATTATATTACATACGTGTCCATCATGCTACATTCATGGATATGACCATAATTTGGTTTCGATGATTTTTTAGTACTTTGTCTATTCTGTTAACATGTAATCTCTGAATTATTTGTAATTCTTTGAGCATTTGTAACATGTTGCCTTTTTGTATGCTTTAAATCGACAATAAACCACACATGTCAGACTCAAACCATACAAAAGGGCGGATTGTTATTGTGGTGAATAAGAAAAAGAAGAGAAAGAAAAAAGCAAAACAGAATCTTGCAGCGGAACGATAAAATATAATAATCAAATAACAGTTCATGAAGCTGTTTTACAAACATTTGATTATACTTATACAAAACAGATCAGAGTTACACATACCAGAGTATAATGAATAATGCAGCGGAACAGTATGAATGTAGTGGAATAATATAATAAATAATAATAATACAATCTTCGTCTTCGTCCTCCAGAAATAAAGTCTTCAACCCTGAAATGCATAGGCTGACCCGAGCGAATTGAAAAGACAAAACAGTCGAGTCAGAACTAAAAGATCTTATGTAAGTTAAATCAACGATAAATAATATGAGTGGAACGACGTCAAAGATGTTTACAGGATTTGACATCTCCTATCCAGTGTCTAATTTGAGTGCAGTAACTTAAGAGATGCTTGGGATTCACATCTCCTAAGGATCCGTTAAACTATTTACTATGTAGTAATATTCCGCTATTATAATAGTGTCTAATAGTAAAATAAACTTACTTTTAAATAGCATTAAGGGGTTACCCATATAGCCCTTAACTCGTAATAGTGCCAATAGTCTATACAATACCGTAATACCTTCTAATCGGGAGGCAACCAGAGGATACTTCATAGGTACGACACAAATCGAACTCATACAAGGCGCGCTAGGGTAGGTGACACGGCACACAAGGCAATGCCATGGTAGATATACCAATTACGCATCCGGGCTGGTGGTAACGCGTAGCAGCTACTACCGCCCACCTCGAGCCACACCCCCAAAATCAAAAATCAAAAGTGGCTACCAAATCAATCCAAAGTCAGAATATAATATCGAAGGAGTGTGTCCAATAATAGGGGTTACCTTTTTGGCCCGAGAATCGCTCCTGTTTTAGCCACCTTATGCTAACTCACGGGAGTCGGGTCCATGTATATACCTTAATAGAACGTCGCCACCATCCTACTTCATTCTGGAATCTACACCGCGTACACGGTTGTTAAAGTAGTTTTCGATATCGACAGAGAGCATGCCCATATCCGATCCCGGTCTCTTCAACAACCAATCGTTATTATAACACCGCGGTCATTTTCAAAATAGTTTATACTTTAAAACCAAATATCATTGCCTTTTAAAATCAAATCAGTACGATATCATTTTCATTTCAATTATATCCTTTTTCTAGTATCATAACACTTTCAAAGTTATACATTTCGAATCAAGACACTTGAAATATAACACTTTTAAATTATAATATCTTGAAACTCATAACTTTGAAACGCAACTTCCACCACTCAAATGGTTCAAATATTAAATACTTTATATAATAAAATAGCTTATTCAATTTCACAAATCCATTCCAAAACAACTTGAATTTCTAGATTTTATATTTAACCAAATACCAAATCATAAATTTCAATTCAATTTCCAATGACTATTCCAAATTTATCGATTTCAAAACAGATTTGACCCATAAAATAAACCATTTCAAATTCAATATATTTCAAACTTTAAATATTCAACAATTTCAAAACTAAGTTTGGCAATTTCATATGTGTGTGTATATATATATATATCAAATTCAACTTTCTATTATTTAGTTTCGAAACATTTACTTAATAAATCCATTATCATTTAAATAAAATCCAAATTTCAAATAACTAAATATTTTATTCAATTTATTTATATTTGAAATACTCATTTAATTCACCTTAACCTAAGATTAAGTTATAAAATCATACCTTTTAAAATTTCCAATTTAATAAATTTCACATCAAACTTATTTGAGTTTAATTCTTAAATAAATTTAAATTCAAATAAATTTCCAATTTATCTTTCAACCTTAATTTATTTAAATCATTATAAACTTTATATTAAAATATAATTTAAATACTTAACCATATTATCTCCAATGAAAATCAAACTGATTATTATGCTTATTCTATATTAAAACAAATTACACATAGCTTAAAGATCAAGAATAAAATAACATTATATAATATCGGAAATCAATGTTTATATAAAACCATATATTTCTTTACAAAACCATAGAAATCATTTCAAAATTATTTTATATATAGACTGGGTGTCTGTATATAATTTTCTATCCTATGGTCAAGTGATATGGATATTTATCATTCCAATCCGCAATTTAAAATATAAATACAGTTATCATTTCAAAGCGCAATCCCGAATGAAATAAAAATCCATAACAACTTGCAGTTTATAACAATACAAAATACAACACCCATTCATCCAATATCAATCATCAAACATTTATCACAATCATCACCCAATTCAATCAATAACATCAATATAGAACAGATAATAAATAACACGTATTTACTGGCAATTTATATTCAATAATAAATTAAATAACAATTTAACTGGCAGTTTATATGCAATAATTAATTAAATAACAATTTAATTCAATAAATTCAATTTAACTGAGATGATGATTAAAATATGTCAAACAGTCAGAAATAAATTTCTAATCATATCATAAATCAATTTAACAAACATAAGAAATTTTAGAAGTTGTGAGTGGGTTAAAACACTCACATTTTGAATTTAAATTGAATTTTAATCCAATTTTAACCCAAAAATTGAACAGTCTCAGAATCCATCCCAACTAGTGCCGAGATGTCCTGAATTCTAATACGATCCCAACAAAATAAACCGCGTATGAATCCGAGCTCGTATGAAAAAGTTACGAAAATTAGAAGATTGGAAAATTCTGGTCCTGGGTTGACTTCGGGTTCAACTTCGGTGCACCGCCTCAAATCCCCGGTGCTTGCTCTGAGTTTTTGCCAAAACGACCCAGAGTGACCCGAGTCATTTTCTTCCTGACACGAAGTTGATGCAGGGTTTTTGCCTCTGAAACTTGAAGCGCGACCCGAAATTGCTGCAGGTCCGCAATTTTTTTTTTGGAATTGAAATTGGATTGGGAAGATTAGGGTTTTCAGCCATTAAGGAAGAGAAGCAGCAGAAATTTCTGTATGTACAGAAATGAGAAATAGAAAGGCTGCTAGGCTTTATAACTATATATATATATAAGCAGAACAAAATAGAAAGACATGGGCCCGATTGGTTTGAGTTTTTAACGATAATTGACCCGAAAAGCCTATTTCGATTCTGCAACGGAAATGAGTCAACCTATATATCAAAATATATGTTTTTAAATATTTTAAACACAATGGAACATGTTTCAAGTCTAAATTCCATCGTATGAAGAAGTTATGTTAAAATCAAGTTACTTCAAATTGATTTCAATTGATTTCAATCAATTGATTTTTAGGCGTTTCGATCATTATGATACTTGAAATCCTACAATAATTCACTGTTACGAATCCGATGAAACTGGTTTCGTCGAAATCCGAATCAATGGCCAAAATGGCTATTTTACATTAATTAAATAAATTAAATCAAAATTTTAATTTCGATCCTCTAATTGACAAATTTTATCGTTTTTAAATTTCTTAATCATTTACACAAATTTAAATAAACTTAGATGTCAATTTAGAGTTGGTAAATTTATCAATTTCAGTGTTAATCTCAATTTCATTAAATTTAGAAACTATAAATTTGATTTTCAATAATTCCATTTAATTCACTTTTCATTCTGTTATTCCATTCATTGCTGTCAACCGATGAAATTAACATTGGATTCATGATCTATACATTAATATTCTCAAATTCCATCTAAATTTCAATCAACGTAATATTTAAATATTAAATTTCATTTAATTATAATTAATCTAATTATTATAGTTCAAATCGCAGTATGTCAAAATATAGGTTTTCAATATTTTTAAACTCAATGAAACTAATTTCAATCCCTAATCCTATAGTATATAAAAGTTAGCTTTTAAAATAATTATATTTATTTAAATTCCTTTAGTTGATTTTTACGCATTTTAAGCCAAATGATTAAACGGTAAGTCTGATTGCTATGGAACTTGAAATCCTATAATATTTTACTATTACGGATCCGATGAAACTGATTTCGTTGAAATCTGAGATAGTTTCTAAAAAGTCTAATTTTACACGTTAATTAAAAAATCTATTTTAAAATCAATTTAATCACTTTTAAATTCAAATTTAAAAGCTAAAAATTTTCATCATTCTTGGTTACATAGAAATTTAATGATCTTTTGAAATTCAATTTTGTATGTTAATTTCAAGATTTAAATTAAATTAATTTCAACATTAAATTAAAATAGTAATAAAATCCTAGTTCGTTATATTTGAAATTTAAACAAATTCTTTTATTTTTGATTTACATATTCTTATATTAAATCAGCTATTACCTTATGAATTTATTTAACATAAGTTTCCATCTTTTTATTCCCATACTTTATAGTTAACGTCCTTTACCATTGCAATATTTCAATTACATTAATTTTATTGATTTCCAAATTAATTTCAAGCAGATTACATAATAAAATGATAAATAAAACAATTGTTATGCATTCATAATTCATATCTATTAACTTATTGTTTACGAACAAGGAGTATAAATCTACTTACAAAATAGCTGATTTCAAATTCTATATTAAAACTGATTTCAATTAAATATCATATAATTTCACCATTAACACATTATTTACTTTATTCCTTATTAACCTTTGTTATTACAATTGATTGAAATTACATTAAAACAGCTGTCAATCAATTCAATCAATATTATTAATTTATATTCTAATGATTTTTTCATATAATTCATAAATTTTAATTTCTAACAATATTAAATCCCAAAAATCTTATTAAATTTAATATTTTTAATTATAAAAAATACGAGTAGTTACAATCTTCCCCACTCAAAACTTTTCATCCCCGAAAATGAGCAAGAAAGAATTAAGAAATTTGTGATATTTTATTCAAAATAGATAATTTATAAACAATTAACTTACATATTTAAGCTTAATATAAATTTGGAAATAACTCAATTTCTACAAAAGAAATTCTGTCATAAATTTATGAAAAATTTCGATAGCACGTCCTTTTCGTGGTTAGGTCTGAAATGATAACAATATCAATAATTACATTATATATATATATATATCATATTTTAATAATAAAACATCCAAAACCATGAGAAAATAATAAATAACTTTCCAAAACCATAATCCGAAAACGTACCTATTTGTCAGGCAAACAAACTCTATTTATGAAACCAAAAGCAACAGCTATTGCTTTCATATCTTACTTGCATAATCCAAAAAGGGTAAAATTTTATGTAAAAAGAGTAGTATCTTAGTTGTTCAAATCAAAAGCAAAAGCAACACACAATATATAATAATCATATGCAAACAAAAGCAGTAAAACCATTATATGAAAAAATAATCCATCACACATTCATAGCAATCATAACTAATGGTTTGTTCATTTTCAAAAACTTCTCATCGCACAAGGATGATAGATAAACTATCAAGTGTATCCTATGCTCAACAGCCTTAGATAAAAATTTAATAGATTGTTCATACAACCTCAAACAATTTGAAGTATCATTTCCCAAACTTTCCATCAACCAAATAACATATAATTTAAATATTATTTGAGTTTGTACAATGTACGTATATCATTTTTCATAATATCAATTCTAATCGCTTGCTTGAATACAAAAATTTCACTTTCAAACTAGTATTGATAACCCGACACTCTAGTGCTTGATCCGATTTCTTTATTAGAAATCTCCATTCTACTTTCATAGCCATAAACTATGATAGAAAACTTTAAAATCATATCAAAAGTCCATATCAATGTTAGCCATCAAGAATCGAGCGAAAATTTCTAATTCGGACCGCTGTGAATTTACACAAATTATGTATTCAAATCTAGATCAAAACTGTTATGCGAATAAAATGATCTACGCCCAACTTACATTGTTTATTCTATTGGTTTCTTTAACACCTCCTTTACGTCTATTTATTTTCAATTCTCATTCATTCATATATGATCACCTTTTATTAATTTCATTCATTTACGTACATATTATTTTCCATTCAATATTTGAAATCATCAATGAATACATTTTTTAAAATTTTACATATTTTTCTTTGTAGTTTAATTCAAATTTATCATTATATAACTTGATTTCAATTTAATATTAACATTCATTAATGAATCATTTCATACTTAAGTTTCTTTACTTTTTGATTTGCTTTATTCCTTCATATATAATACCATTGAATATTAAATCTATTTATGAATCATTTCAACATATTTAAGTTCATAATCATTTACTTAAATGGCATTCTCTTTTTACTATTCAATGTAATAATTAAGCATTTCAAAACATTAACCTATGTTTATAACATTTCTTGTACTCTTAATTCTTCATTTATATGTTGACAAAATTTCACTTTGAAACATTTTTATTACTTAATTTTTTTTACTTGTACAATATTCTGTTACATATTCATATTTAACATTACAACTTTTTAAACATTTCTGGTAAGTTTATTATGTTTTTAAAATGTAATTGAATTTTATACAAATTTCTCTTATTAATTTTAATTAGCAAAATGTTCAATAATTTACAACTATTTAAATTTAACTTCTCATATTTCATTTAAACACTTAGATTCAATTTCTTATTTCTCATTTTGTAAGTTTCCAACTATTAAAATTTCACTTTATTTCTACAACTGAAAATCATTAATTACAGGAACTTAAGAATTCAAATCACGGGTTCATTTCAAATCATCTTGAAATAATATATATACTCATATCTTTTATATATATCAAATCATATTTAGAAATTTTAAATCTAAATTTGTATATCGAACCAAATGCATAGCAGACCTACTAAGTGGCCTCCCCACTTTGAGACTCGAAAATGGATGTCGATGATGTGGTTGTCGTCATCGAAATTATTTTCCAACGACATAAGAGAGGAGTACAGATCTTACTTCCTTTTTAAAATTCTTTTAAAAACATTTCTTTCAATCTTATTGAAAATATTTCAATCCAAAAATACTTGCAAATAATACTAATATTATTTTACCAAAATCTTTGGAAACTAATTTTAAAACACCAGAATTTAAGTTCTTAAATTTTCAATTATATTCATTTTCATAGTAAATCATAATTAATACCATATTTATAAAACTACATGCAACGACCCGTATTTTTAGCTATTTTAAATTATTAAATTTAATATGGTTATTGGATAAAATATGGTTAAAATAGAAATTTAATGTTTTATTTCTGTTATTTCTTTCATATGAACTGGGATAAAATATTGAAATTACTAATTTCGAAGACTTTGACAATAATAGGTATGAAATGAAATTCTATGTGTTGACTATGTTTATAATCAATAACTGGACTTGAATAATAAATGTTGAATTAGTTAGATGAAAATAGAATAATTCTTGATAATTAAAATTCAATTGAAATTGATGGTTATTAATTTATTGTTGAATAATTAAAATTGTTTAAATTTAATATTTGGAATTGATTGAATAATTGAATTTTGAATTAATGTGTATGAAAATGATATCAAAAATTGATTTATATTTTATTTAAACATGAATGAGGATGACTAACATTTGAAATTCGATTTAAAAGTGAATAATTAGAAATTGAAAATTTTATATTATAATTAACAAGTAAATATTGCCATTTTGGGCACAGTCTCGGATTTCGAGAACTAGTTCCATTGGGTCCATAATAACGTAATATTATCAGATTTCAACTTTCGTAGTGGTTCATCGTTTGATCGTACTGGATAGAAACACATTGAAATTTATATCGAAAATTTAATATAATAATTGGATTCAAAAAGCTATCTTCTCCATATGATCAAATTAGGTCTTGAAATTTTTTTCATTGCATTTGAAATAGGGGTATCACATTATGAACGTCTGGTAGCATGTCTCAATCGGGGTTAAGAATAACATCTAGATATTTTGGAAATTTTAAATATGTATATTATCATCATCATTCTCATCAGCTTTCATTTCTAACCATCAGCCACCCTATACTTCATTCAAGCCCATCCTACTGTGAACCAAGCCCACCAACCCGTTCTCATCAACCCTTTCAAAATGGTCCTTTCCTCCTCTGGACAGCAAAAAAAAAGAGAAAATAAAAGGGAATGAAAAAAATCTCATGATTCGCTAAACTAGAAATTCCAAAATAAATTACCGTGAATTCGTTAAATCAAGTTCTTTAATTTGATATGGGTTTTGTAGTGGTCGATGCTTGTTTAGGTCGAGGTCAGTTATAGGGCGCAGGCTAGGGTATGGGTATTCGTGAGTTTTAGGAATCGATAGGATAGGCAAAGCTTACTTTTGGATTCAGGATGGCGAAGTGCAGCTAGCCGTCGTTTTTGGTGGCGTGCAGCGCTCATTTAATGGTCGCAACCTGGATGAATGTGGCAAAGAGGATTGGTGGTGTCGTGTTTTGATTGAGAGGATCGGGCACAACGTGAAGGTGATGGGTGAGTCGAGTTCAATGAGAAGAGTTTGTCGGCGATGTTCATTCGTGATTTCAGCTCCTACTTGGCATATCAGAAGAGGTGCACGCATGGCATGTTGGGTTAGTTTGTGCATCTCACTGTGTAGGAAAGAGTAGTGGAGAAGATGGATTAGAGGTGGGTTACTTAAGTTAATTAGTGATTAGTCAATTTAATTTTATTATTTAAAATCAAAAGCTTATAAATTGAGTAACTTTCTCATACGAGGTCGAATCGAGGTATAGATTTTTTCACTGTGATCGTGATGATAAGAGCTTCGAAATGAATCTGGTTTGGACGGATTAGGAGACTGTGGAAATTTGGGCCAAAATCGGACGTTGTTTGGTTTTAGTTCCAAACTGAAATGCCTCGGCTACAACAGAAAATAAATGTGAGTGTTTTATAACGCCCACAAGTGCTAGAATATTTTTATGCTAGTTTAATTTGAAGTTATAAAATGATATAAATTTATTGATCGTTGTTTGATAAATTTAATTTTCATCTAAATTGTCATTGAAATAATTGTTAAAAATTAAAATTGACAGTTATATTTGAAATTGGAATTTAATTGTTGGTAAAATACCGGATATTGATAACTATATAATTATTGTAAATTATATTGACTGTTTGAATGATTGATTATGATGGATGCTATGGATAAATATTTGGATGATTGGATGTTTATTTATTTTATATATATTCTGTTATCACCTGGTAAATTACTACAATATACAAAACTGTAAATTGAATTATTTCGAATAAATTATGAAATGTTTTGAAATGTTATATACCTATGACACCGTGATTTCGATCGAAATGATATATATCCATCCCTAATACTAAATTGAAATTACTAATAACTTGGCCATAGGATAGAAAATTATATATAGACAACGGACTGGTTATCAAAGGATTTAAAAAAAATTGATTTGAAATTGATATAAATGTTCTTGATTTAAAGAAATAAAAATCGAATTAATGGAAATCAAATTATTTTCGAACCTGAGCTCGAAATGCGAAATTTAAAGTCGATAACAGGAATGTTTAAATAATTGAAGTCGAAATTTTTTAAGTTAAATCTAAATATGATTTGAATTTCAAAAATTGTTTTGTTTTAAAAGATTGGACTTTTATTCGAACTTAGAATATTACTAAGTAAAATTGATATAAAACGATATTTCGAAGTTGAATTATATTTGAGATTTGGATTTTAAATTGGATACTGAAGGCAAATTTGATTTATTTTGAACCAATATTTTGAAAATCGAACTCGCAATTGATATAAATTGATATAAATCGAAATAGTTTAAATTATTGGACACATTTCTTCGTATTACCATCATTTATATTGCGATTGATTGGTGCACACCCTCAGATTTGGGAGTATTGGACACGGTGGGTTGTTAGGGGTTACCATCAGCCGAGAAGGGTAAACTGGTAGTCTCCTACCTTGGGCATTGCCTCACATGCCTTGTAATACTTTTATCCTTATATGAGACACTTAAGATTTTGGTTTAGTGTTGTCGTATCACAGAGCATTCCTATCCATCGACGGTGTATTGGTGTTTTATATGCAAACTGTACAACAATTCTTACAAATGCGTTAAAGGGGATGAATGTAAAGCCTTAACGCTATTTTGATATTTATTTTATTGATTATACATTATATATACATATAAATATTTTGATGGATCCTTAAGAGGTGGTAAATCTTGTAACATCTCTTGAGTCATTACACAAATGTTATACACCAAATAGGAGATGTAAAACCCCGTGAACATCTATGACGCCACAACACTCATGCTATATGCGATATCAATTTGACTCACATAAGAATATTTTAATCCTTACTCGAGTGCTTTGTCTTTTCTTTGTACTAGGGTCAGCCCTGAGTTTTTCAACGCATTGAAGATTACTCTGGAGGAAGAAGACAAAGATTTGGTATATTATTAGTATTATTGTTCCTGCATCATGTAGTATGCTGCATTACTTTATTTATCTCTAATGTATATATAACTTTGATAAATGTTGTATAGATTATAATCAAATGTATAATCTAAATAGCTTCATGAACTGTTTATTTGATACTCATATTTTATCATTCCGCTGTGGGATTCTGTGTTTGTTTTCTTCTTCTTTTCTTATTTTTCATAATTATTCTAATGGTTATCTATGCTCCGGATTGTTTAATTTGGGCATGTGTGGATTATTGTCAATCTAATCCTTCCAAAATGTAGGTTATCACAATTGGTATCAGAGCTTTTGTTTAGCAATAACCTTAGCTTTGTGGGTTTTGACTCATAAGAGATAGGGTAGTAATACCCTATAATGAGTTGTTGAGTGTGCATATATATGAGAGAGCATACTTATTAGTGTTATAAAATATTTTATATTGTGTTTACTTATTCATTGAGTTGTTTGTGAATTCTGGTCGGTGCGTGGGTCGTCATGTTATCGATAGGGGTTTCTAAACACTTAAACGAGGCAAGTCGACATAACTTATTTTTGAAATCGGGTAAATGAAATAATTTTACTAAATTATACATTATATATAAGTTTATAACTTTCATAAGCCAATATGATAATTAATTAAATTTTTGTTAGGAGATGATAATATTTAATTATCATCGATTATTGATTAAATTAAAATAAAACAAACACTTGAGAATTTTATTTTACGAAGCATTCAATAATTAAATTAAATTGAAATCTAATTGAAAAATAATTGTTTAAAATAATATTTTGGCCATAAGGTAATGGAATTTGTATAGGTATATTTATAATATAGTTTATAAATTGAAAGAATTCAAAAGCCGAGAATTTTTGAATCTAAAACCTGTTTCTTTCAAAATTTAGTTTTAAAGCCTTCAAAAATTAATAATAATATTATTTAGAAGAGTTTTGACTAGAAAAATATGATAAAAGGACTTTTAAATGAAATAAAAGCATTGAACTTGCTTTGGTCGATGGGAAATAGTTCTGGAGATGATACGTTTTCAAATTTCTGAGTGGGAATTGCTCCTAAAAGGAATTTATTTTCAATTCAAACGAGTTTTATTATGAAAGATATTCTAAATATGATTTGATAAATATATGAAAATAATTTTGAACTTATAAATTGAAATGGTATAAATATAAATAAGTTTATAACTTATAGATTTGAACAAAAAAGTAAAATTAAACTTTAAAAATTGTTGGATATTTTGATTAAGCAAATAAAAGAAATTTGAATTCGAGAAATGAGAAAAAATTAACTTGAGAAATGTTAAATTAATCGAGTTATTGAAATGAAGTAAATAAATATAGTTTAACTCATGAAAGCTTAAATAAAATGAATAAGATTAATTTGTATAATACTCAGTTACATTCTAAAGCATCAAAATAACCTACCATAAATGTTTAAGAAGGAAAATGTTTATAAGAATAAGTAGTGTCATATTTTCAAAGTAAATCAATATTTAAGTAATTAAAATATTTATAAATGAAATTTAAATTATTATAATAAATGTTATATATTTAATTAGTGTACTATGAAATGATTAACGACTAAATTGAACATGTAAATGGAACTTAGGAAAGTAGACGAATGAATTAAATAATATCTTGTAAGTAGTTTATAGAATTAAATGCCAGTTTGCAAAGAATGTTGTAAATTAAGTTGTAACTTTTTAAGAAAATTATACATTTGAACTAGTTGGCATAAAAAGAAATGAACCCTTATAATATGGTGATAGAACTAAAGAAATGATAAATGAAATGTTTCACGAATGAATTTAGTATTAAATGAAAATTTGTAAAGGTAAATGTAAAGGAAAAATATGGATATTACGATTGAAGAGTTTGTGAAAACATGTTAGTCTTGTAACTCACATAATTAATAAATATAAGTAAACAAAATTAGTGAACATTGAAGATATTTGAAAAGGAAATCTAAAATGAGATATGAGATTTGATTTAACTTAAGGGAAGTTAATGGAAATGAATAAACAAAATCCGTTAAGGGAATAAATTAACAAAATGAGTCAAATAAAATATAATTTGATTCAAAATGAAAATGAACTTAAGTTGTAAAGTTAAGTTGAATGTAATAACTTTAATCATTAACTGTAAGAGAAATTTGATTTCAATGAATGTAAATAAGTGAATGTGAATCAATTTAAAATAAATGGATGTGAATGTAAGCATAATAAAATTATTAATATGAATTGATTTATAAAATAAATTTTACTTACGTAAAATTATTAATATGAATTTAAATTTATAAAATGAACTAATGAAGTGAATCGAAAAATTAATATGAACTTAAGTTATGAAAAATGAACATGAGTTGTGTTTCATAAAATGATTGTAATAGACTTAAGTGGTTATAAATGGTTTATAAACAAATTTATGTGAAATGTGTTGAACAAAAGGTGAAATAATGGAAATTTGAATAAATTGAATGTAAATGAAATAGGTACAAATAAATATGGAACAAATTGTTTAAATGTTAATAAAAACTGAATGTAAATGAAGAATGAAGTGCATATATTGACAGTGGAAATGTAAATGGTGATGGTTTATGAACTAATTGGATAGCTATTAAGAGTTGAATGGTTTCTTTTATTATAAACCATCGTTATAGTTGTTTTTGATTGCATATGATTGTAGTATGTTGCATATGTGTTCCTGTATTATGATTTGGATTCAGAATGCATATTTTAAATTACATGTTCTACATTTTATATAAATAATTAATATTCTAAATTGAGTTGAGATATGTACATACAAGGACCGTTTGGACTTTTACATGGATTTTATATGCTTTTTCTTGCTTAATACGAACGAACTCGCTCGTATTAATAATAATAAGGTACACATTTTAGATTACATACCACGCTTTTATATTTTTCTCTATGAGATGGCTCATCATTGAGATGAGTTGTATATTTGATATGTATTGGATATATTGGGGTTATATATTGTATTGTAAAAAATTTCCGATTGAGCCGCGCAAAGGAGACTCTGTCGAAATTTTCCATAAATCCTAGCATTAGAAGTTTTTTTGAAGTTTAAAATTTTTATAATTTGTTTTCTATGTAAGATTAAATTTATGCAAAACCAATATCTAAGTGTTATAACGAGAGCATAGTAGTAGTTTTGTAAATAAGATGTTTATGTTTATAAGTTAATTATTTTGAGAGAATATATTTTATGTTAAATTATGTACTTAACGCCTTTTTGAGGGCAAAAAGTTTTGAGTGGGGAGAATGTAAGGACCCGTATTTATATCTATTTTAAATTATTATATTAATATAATTATTGGATAAATATGGTTAATAATAGAAATTTAATTTTTTATTTATATAGTTTCTTTAATATGAACTGGGATAAAATATTGAAATAACCAATTTCGTAGATTTTGACAATAACAGGTATTGAAATGAAATTCTATGTATTGACTGCGTTCATAATCAATAACTGGACTTGAATAATAAATGTAGAACTAGTTAGATGAAAATATAATAATTGTTGATAATTAAAATTCAATTGAAATTAATGGTTATTAACGTAATTTGTTGAATAATTAAAATTGTTTCAATTTAATATTGAGAATTGATTGAATAATTGAATGTTGAATTAATGTGAATGAAACTGATATCGAAAATTGATTTAAATTTTATTTAAATATGAATGAAGATGATTAACATTTGAAATTGGATTTAGAAGTAAATAATTAGAAATTGAATATTTTATATTATAATTAACGTGTAAAAATAGCCATCTTAGACACGGTCTCGGATTTCGACGAAACTAATTCCATTGGGTCCATAATGATGTATTATTATCAAATTTCAAATTTCGTAGTATTTGGATTCATCGTTTGATCATACAGGATAGAAATTCGTCGAAATTTATATCGAAAATTTAATATAATAATTGGATACAAAAAGCTATCTTCTCCATATGATCGAATTTAGTCTTGGAATTTGTTCCATTGCATTTGAAATAGGGATATAACATTATGAATGTCTGACGGCACGTCTCAATCGGGGTTCAGAAAAAACATCTAGATATTTCGGAAATTTTAAATATATATTATCATTATCATTCGCATCAACTTTCATTTCTAACCATCAGCAACCCTATAATTCATTCAAGCCCACCCTACTTTGAACCAAGCCCACCAACCCGTTCACATCAACCCTTTCAAAATGCTCCTTCCCTCCTATGGACAGTAAAAAGAAAAGAGAAAAATAAAAGGGAACGAAAAAAATTCAAAATCTCATGATTTGCCAAACTAGAAATTGTAAAACAAATTGCTATGAATTCGTTAAATCAAGTTCTTAAATTTGATATGGGTTTTGTAATGGTCGATGCTTGTTGGGTCGAGGTCAGTTGTGGGGTGCAGGCTAGGGTTTGGGTATTCGCGAGATTTAAGAATCAATAGGCTAGGCGAAGCTTGCATTTGGATTCAAGATGGCGAAGCACAGCTAGTCATCGTTTTTGGTGGAATGCGACACTCATTTGATGGCCGCGACCTAGACGCGTGTGGCATGGAGGATTGGTGATTTCACGTTTCGATGGAGAGGCTCGGGCATAGCATGAAGGTGATGGGCGAGTCGAGTTTGATGAGGAGAGTTTGTCGGCGATGTTTATTCGTGATTTCATCGCCCATTGTTACATATCATTGCAGATGCTTGCACGACATGTTGGGTTAGTTTGTGCGTGTCATTGTGCAGAAAGAGTTGGGGATAAGATGGATTAGTGATGGGTTATTTAAGTTAATTAGTGATTAGTCAATTTGATTTTATTATTTAAAATCCAAAGCTTATAAATTGAGTAACTTTCTCATACGAGGTAGAATCGAGGCATGGAATTTTGCATTGTAGTTATGTTGTCGGGAGTTTCGAAATGAAACTCGTATGGATGGATTTGGAGACTGTGGAAATTTGAGATAAAATCAGACGTTGTTCGGTTTTAGTTCCAAATTGGAACGCCTCGGCGACACCTGAAATAAATGTGAGTGTTTTATTACGTTCACAAATACTAGAATATTTTTATGCTAGTTAAATTTGAAATTATAAAGTGATATAAATTTATTGATCGTTGTTTGATAAATTTAATTTTCATCTAAATTATCATTGAATTATCTTTTAAAAATTAAAATTGACAGTTAAATTTGAAATTAGAATTTAATTGTCAGTAAAATACCCAATATTGATAACTATGTAATTGTTGTAAATTATATTGACTATTTGGATGATTGATTATGATGGATGCTATTGATAAATATTAGGATGATTGGATGTTTACTTATTTTATATATATTCTGTTATTCCCTGGTAAATTATTTATAGTACATAAAACTGTAAATTAAATTGAATTATTTCGAATAAAGTAAGAAATAGGTTGAATTGCTATATACCTATGACATGTGATTTGGATTGAAATGATATATATCCATCATTGAAATTAAATTGAAATAACTGATCACTTGACTATAGGATAGAAAAATATATACGGACACTGGATTGGTTAAATCGAAGGATTTTAAAAAAATATTGATTTGAAATTTATTTGAATGATCTTGATTTAAAGAAATAAAAATCGAATTAATGGAAATCAAACTATTTTTGAACTTCAGCTCGAAATGTGAAATTTAAAGTTGATAACAGGAATGCTTAAATAATTGAAGTTGAAATTTTTTTAAGTTAAAATCGAAATATGATTTGAATTTTAAAAATTGTTTTGTTTTAAAAGATTAGAGTTTTATTCGAAATTTGAATATTGCTAAGTTAAAGTGATATAAAATGATATTTCAGAATTGAATTATATTTGAGGATTTGGATTTTAAATTGGATACCGAAGGTAAATTTGATTTAAGTGTTTTGAATCGATATTTTGAAACTCGAACTCGGAATTGATATAAATCGAAATGGTTTAAATTTGGAATTTAAATTATTTTGGAATTAAAATTGAAATTAATTTGGAATTGTAATTGAAATATTTTTGTAATTAGAATTGAAATTAATTTGGAATCGAGGTAAAATTCGACTTGAAATCAGAATTGAATCGATTAAATCAAAATGGAACTTGGAATTGATTAAAATTGGAAAATTTGGAATTGAATCGGTTTGACTCTGACACTATGTTCAAATAAATTCTTTTAGTATAAAATATTAAAAATCTATCTTTTTAAATATTCAAATTATTTTGATTTTCGAAACTATTTTACTATATAAACCATTTTCAATACTCAAACTATTTTCTATTAAATAATTTTAACTATTTTAAAACTATGCAAACTATTTTCAAAAAAGTAAAACTAGTCAAATGGGTGGAATGTTTATATTTAAATCTTGGATTTAAATACAAATTGGGTTAAAATGAAGTTATAACCTAAATTGAAATTCGAAGCAATTTTGGAAGCGAAATCGGGATATCAAGGCAAAAATGATTTTGAAAGAAATGGTATATTTTGAGTAAATACGATGATTTTGAAATATACTTGATATTGAAGCGAATATGATATTTTTATATTAAGTACGAATGGTTTTTGGAATATAAAAGTACCAACCGGTGTGTAAAACGACGTTTAGTTATTAAAGAGACCATGGCCTCTTATTAGCATACTCTCTGTCAATATTGAAACCACTTTATAACTATGTACGCGGAGGAGATCCAGAACGAAGTGGTTGGATCTGGCGTCTTTTATTAGATTTGAAGAAAGAGAACAATGATGGATTGGCCTGACACTTCTGTCAATTTGAAATGACTAAAACAAGAGCCGTACTGGCCAATGAGGCTAGCTACCTCTAGCAGACACACTTCTTTATATTACCATCATTTACATTGTGATTGATTGGTGCACACTCTTGAATTTTGGTAGTGCTGGAAGCGGTGGGACGTTAGGGGTTACCACCAGCCGGGAAGGGTAAACTGGTAGTATCATACCTTAGGCATTGCCTCACGTGCCTTATCATACTTCTATCCTTATACAAGACCTCTACGATTCTGGTTTAGTGTTGTCATGTCACGACCCATCCCTATCCACCGACGGTTTACTGGTGTTTTATACGCAAATTGTACGACAATGCTTATAAACTCGTTAAGGGGGATCAATGTAAAGCCTTAACGCTATCTTGATATTTATTTTATCGATTAGACATTATATATATAGCGTATTCTACTACATATAAATATTTTGATGGTTCCTTAAGAGATGGTAAATCTCGTAACATCTCTTGAGTTTTTGCACGCATGTTATACACCGGATAGGAGATGTAAATCCCCGTAAACATCTTTGATGCCACAACACTCGTGTTATATGTGATATCCATTTGACTCACATAAGAATATTTTAGTCCCTACTTGAGTGTTTTGTCTTTTCATTATCTTAAGTCAGCCCTGAGTTTTTCAGCGCATAGAAGATTACTCTGGAGAACAAAGATGGAGATTTGGTATATTATCACTATTATTATTCCTACATCATATTGTCTGCTACGTTACTTTATTTATTATTGATGTATACATAACTCTGATAAATGTTGCATAGATTATAATTAATTGTATAATATAAACAGTTTCATAAACTGTTTATTTGATTATCATATTTTATCGTTCCGCTGCGAGATTCTATGTTTGTTTTCTTCTTCTTTTCTCAATTTTCTTAACTAACCCCAATGATTATCTATGTTCTGGATTATTTAAGTTAGACATGTGTGGATTATTGTCAATTTAAACCTTCCGAAATGTGGGTCGTTACATTGCATTTTCTTATAACATACAGTAGTAAACAGTTTTAATATCCTTTACTAACCAACCAATAAATGACAATAATCAAATATTATCATTTCCTAACAAACAACCCACCAAAAATAATATTAATTTATGAAAATTATTCTTTTAAATAAAAATATAATACTAGGTAAAATTATTTCATTTACCTATTTCAAAACAATATTCTATCGCTTTACCCTGTTCAAGTGTTTAGAAATCTGTATCGATGTCATGGTGTCCTGTGTACCGACCGGAACTTATAAATACTCAATAGAACAAACTAAAAAAATACAAAACAATTTTATAACACTAACAAATACGTTGTCTCATACACACACACACACACACACACACACACACACACTCAAACTCATTCTAGGGTATTACCAACCCTATCTCTAATGAGTTACCTCAACATGCTAAGGTATCTCTAAACCAAAGCTCTGATACCAACTATGACGACCCACGTTTTTGAGTGGTTTAAATCAACAATAAACAACACATGTCTAACTCAAACCATTCAAAAGGGTGGATTATCAATGGGGTTTAATAAGAAAAATAAGAGAAAGAGAGGGAAACATAACACAAAATCTCGAAGCGGAATGACAAAATATAATAATTAAATAGACAGTTAATGAAGCTGTTTTACAATATACATTTGATTAAATTTTTTTCAACAAAATTAGAGTATAACCAACAATCATACCAAAATAATGCAGTGGAATAATAATAGTAAATACGGTCTAGCAAACTCCGTCTTCATCTTTAAAGAATAATGTCTTCAAATGCTGAAATAGTCAGGCTGACCCAAGCGTAATGAGAAGACAAAGCACTCGAATCAAAACTAAAAGTTCTTATGTAAGTTAAATTAATAATAAGTAAATACGAGTGTAATAGCTTCAGAGATGTTTATGAGATTTTCCACCTTTTATTGATGCAACGTAAGCGTAATAACCAGAGAAATGTTACGAGATTTCCATCTCCTAAGGATCCATTAAACTATCTATATGTAGTAAGATACGCTATATATATAGTATCAATCAATAAAGTAAAGTATTAAAATATCGTTAAGGCTTTACATTTATCCACCTTAACACATTTTTAAGCAGGTAGGCTATGCAGGTTCTATAGCACAACCAGTAACGTCGGTAGCCAATGAGTCCCCTATAGGTACCATACTAAAACAAAATCATAGTGGGCACATATGAGGATAAAAGTATGACAAGACATGTGAGGCAATCCCTAAGGAAGGATACTACCAGTTCGGGTCGCAGAGCTGGTTGTAACGCATCGTAGCCACGACCTCCCACCCTGTCTAACACTTCCAAAATCAAATCAAGGTGCACCAATCAAATCAAAGTCAATACGGTAATATGAAGAAGTGTGTCCGCTAGGGGTAGCTAGCCCACTTGGCCCTGACAAGCCATCCTGTTTTAGTCATTTCAAATTGGCACAAGTACCAAGGTCATCCATTATCCTTCTCTTTCATCAAATCCAACGAATGTACACCAAATCAAACCACTTCATTCTAGAGTCTCCTCCACATACACAGTTGTTAAAGTGGTTTCAATATTGACAGAGAATATGCAATAAGAGGCCCTGGTCTCTTTAACAACCAAACATCATTTTACACACTAGTTGGTACTTTTACATTTCGAAAAATAATTCATACTTGATATCAAAATATCATATTCGCTTCCAAATATCATTTCAGCTCAAAATACCACATTTACTCAAAATATGTCAATTTCACTTGAAAATATCATTTCAAATTCCAATTTAGGTTATAACCTTATTTGACCACATTTGCATTTAAATCAACGATTTAAATATAAACATTCCAACTTTGCACAGTTTGAATTTTTAGAAAATAGTTTGAAATAGTTTTAAATTGTTTAAATAGTTTAAAGTTTTAAAATAGTTTGATATAAAATGGTTTGAGTATTGAAAATGGTTTATATAGTAAAATAGTTCGGAAAATCTAAATAATTTGAATATTAAAAATATAGATATTAAACAATTTTATTAAAATAATTTATTTTTAAAATAGTATCATATCAAACTGTTTCCTTCCATTTCAACAAATCTGGACCCATGTCCTAATTTCAAATAAAAAATCTCAATTTCCAATCTTTCAATTCAATTGACACTACTTCGATTTAGTTTCAAATTAACTTGATTATAATTTCAATTCGAATTAACTTCAATTTTCAAAGTGGTCATTTTGAACCTTCAAATTCAATTCAACAATTGGATTAAATGATTTAAATTTCAATCCAACTATTGTTTTAATCCTTTCAATTTATATCAATTTCAATTCCAATTTCAATTTACTAATTTAAACCACTTAAATCAAATTACACTTCATTATTTAATTTAAGGTTCAAACTTTAAAAATACAATTTTCAAAATTAATGTGATATGTCGATTATAACTTCACATTTCAAATTCACTTCTTTTAAAACAATTTCTTTAACCAGTTTCAATTTCATATATTTCAAAGCTTGAACTTGAAAATAATATAATTCATACAAATGCAAAATTTATTTCCTTTAAAATAATATCATTCAAACAAAATTCAAGTTTAAAACATTTAATTTATCCAATCTGGTGTCTGTATATAATTTTCTACCCTAGGTCAAATGATCAGTTAATTCGATTTTATTTACATTGATGGATATATATCATTTCAACCCATAATTAAATATCATAGGTATCTATCATTTCAACCTATTTCTTATTTCATTTCCAATGGTCCAAATGATAATATAAATGATGTCAATAAATAAATAGGTAATGACATGAATATGTCAAATAAATGAACAATCATACATTCATCGTCAACCAATAGGCATACAATAACAATTAACATTCAAATCAACCAATACATCACAACAATTATTGATTAACAATTGTCGGTGTTTAACTAGCAATTGAATTTCAATATTAATTTAAATGCCAATTTAATTCAATAAAAAATTAAATTTCAATTGAAATGTCAATTTAATCTACCAAATAGCAACCAATAATTTTTTTATCACTTTACAAATTTAATTCAACTAACATAAAAAGATTTAATATTACGTGAGTGGGTTTAATCGCCACCTTTGATTTGTAGTTCATTAAAAATCCAATAAAAGCCAAAAATTTGAAATGTCCCCAAATTCAACCAAACTAGTTTCATATATTCTAGAACTTTGATACAAGTCCAATGAAAGAAACCGCACGTCAATCGGAGCTCGTATGAAAATGTTGTGCTAGTTAGAAGTTGTAGATTTTAAAAATTAGATTAAAATAGGTCAAGGGCAAAAATGTAATTACCATTCACCTCAAACCTCATAGACGCGTCGAGCAACCCATTGCCACCGATGTTCATTTGCTCATCGCCGCCACTATGCACTCCTAAACCACGATCACTGCCGCCTAGGCCTCTTTAGCTTCCCCTACCTTAGCTTCATGCGATGCCTCCGGCCACCAGACGAGCACCGCCGCCCCCGACCTTATTTTTTGATTTTAAGCAAACTCGAGCCAATTAATGATGATCGTCCACCATAGGTTGACTCCGCTAATCACCATCTACGCGCTAGTGCCTTCCGATCGTCATATAGTCGATGATCCACCGTTAAACACAAACCCTAATTTGAATGGCCGAGAATAAATTGCTGATTTCTGGAGAAACAAAGCCTCCAATCGAAAAAAATTGCAAATGCTGATTCTGTTCGTCAAGAGCATCGTGATGATCTATTATATGATAGAGTTTGAGTAGTTTGGATTTTTCAAATTGATTTGGAATTGTAATTTAGGGTTAGGGTTATCTTGAGGAGAAGCAGATAAAAACAGAAATTATACGCACATAAAATAGAATAGAAGTTGATAAGGTTTATAACATATATATAGGTAGAGATTGAATAGAATTGGATGGAACAGTTCGAATGGGGTCAAAGCGATAACAAAGACCCAAAAAGCCCGTTTCGTTCCCAAATCGGAAATAGGTCATCCTATATGTCAAAATATAGGTTTTCAGTATTTTTAAACTCAATTAAACTAATTTCAAACCATATTCTGTTGTATATAGAAGTTAGCTTTTAAAATAAGATTATATTTTTTTAAATTCCTTTAATTGATTTCTATGCATTTCGAGCTCGCATGATCAAACGATAGTCTGATCACTACGAAACTTGAAATCCTATAATAATTCACTATTACAGATCAGATGAAACCGGTTTCATCGTAATCCGAGACAGTGTCCAAAAAGACTAATTTCACAAATTAATTAAAACAAACTGTAACGACCCTGGATTTTTATGAATTTAAATTGATAATTAAATGAAATTTTGAATAAAAATTTATAAAATTAATTATAAATGGAAGCGAGTTTCCCCGATTCAAATAGAAATTATATTAAGTCGTATGAATTTGAAAATTTGTATATATGAGAATATATATATGTATATATTGGATTTTAAATAAATTCTTAAATAAATGATTTTGAAAAAATAAATAATATACTTTGGACACAAGTATAAAAAAATAAATAAATAAATTGATTTAAAAAATTTATAAATGATGATAATTTGAGTTATATGAAATATATGTATATATTGGATTTGAAATGAAATCTTCGATAAATGGTTTTTAAAAATATGCATAAGATAACCATAAAGTAAATAAATTAGATAAGATTTAAACAATAAAATAAAAACCTAGAAATTCATCTATATTTTGAAAATGAATAAATATATATATATGGTTTTATAAAATATAAAGTAAGTAAACATATTAAATAAAAATCTAACATATAATAACAAAAGAAACTTCATTAGATTAAAGAGTATATAGGCTTGAGGAAACAAGTGTACATACCATCATTTCAGCCATATATATTCACAAAATATGAAATCAGGTTAAGTAATAAATGCAGCCGAAGTCAACAAGTGTTGCACATGAAAACATAAAGTACTAAAGCAAGCCAAGGCAAGTGGAATCTTATCTGTGAAGTTTAGAAATGCAATAGGAAATATCAATATACATAACAATAGATGAGTGGGGAACATAAGATACTTATTCATTAAATGCTAGCAACATTTAAAGAGAAGAAAAATCAACTCAGCCTCCTTATGCAAAGAGGGAATCTCTGATCAAAGAGTAATGAATAATTCCCAGTACAAACAAGATAACATTAACTTGTACAAATAAAAATGTTATACATCAGCCACCATAACCTATCATCTCAGCCGAGATCTTGTTTCACTAAACAAATGAATAAACAAGTACAAGCAAGCATACCAAGCCATGCCTATTATACAAGGATATCACTGGTTTATACTTGTACCAAACACAGTAAAATATCACCCGGTATACTTTAACTTCATATACACATCAAATTATCATTACAGTTTCATTCTTCAAAACTGAGAAAAGAAAAGAAAAAAAACAAAAGCAAGTGACACTCAAAACTTAAAACAAAATTCAAATGCAAAGATAAGCAGATCATCTCAAATTAAGCTCAGGTTCAACTGCAAGTGAATTAAAGATTTCAAATAAATCATTCTCAGGCTTGTCCTCTGTCTTCATCCCCGTGAGCAAACTTATTGTTTAAACTAAGTTCTTCTGAAGTTTATGCCTGTGATGATAATATGGATGGATGTGAGTATCAACTAGCAAATATTAACTTGAATATATATATATATATATTTGAAAGTGCTATGTCCATATGTGTATGTATCTGTTCTTCTTACTTTACAGAGTACAACCCAACAAAGAAAAGAAAAAAATTCAATTTCTTGTTTTATAATCCATATTAGCCTTTGGTTTCAAAACAAAACAGTGGTGTTTAAGTATGAACTACAATAAGAAAAAAATCTCATGAAGTAAAAATGCATATAGGATGGAAAAATCAAGTTTTTACAGTAAAAACTTTAATTTCTAGAAAATTCGAATGTCACGAATTGTCAATTCATTTATATAACTTGAATCACCATTAGAAAATGGGATTTTTAGAACAAGTATGATGATTTTTAGTTACGTGTTTAAGGGGCAGTTCGAGATGAAGCAAAAATTGTATTTTTATCAATTCCTGATAATTTAACAAATTTTAGATCTTGTAATTCGTTTTGGAGCTTGCTTGATCTTCGTAGAATTCAGGAAAATTGTCGAAAGAATTTTGTACTACGTGAGTTGGTCGAACGAGTTCAAATTAGGGTTTAACCATAAGTTTAGAGAGAGGATCGGAATTTGATAACTGCGACGTCGACGAAGCAATTGTGGCGATCGCACCGAGGGGGATGGCTGCGTGGGGGGGGGGGGGGGGGTTGCGGTGATGTGGCCAGAATTTTGAGGGAGATGGTGATCGAGAGTGCCTGGACGAGGAAGTTTAGGTGATGAGTCGTTGGTTCTAGTTTGGTGCAGTGATGCTCGATTTTGCTTTCTGAGTTGATGATGAGTTCTGATGATCGTAGTAGGGTCTGGGAACGATCGGCGACTTGAGTGAAGCTTCAGCGATGATCGAAGTGGGGTGGAATCATTGTGCACGTGCACAGTGCTCTTCCTCGTTGGTTCTGTTGTTTTTGCTGAGTCTGGTCTGAGAAGAAAGGTTTGTGCTCGAGTTTTTGGGTTGGATGCTTCGGGTTTAAGGTCGAGTTCGAGCGTGAGTATGAACCTGATGCTATTTATACTTAAGTTGTAAAACTTAAATTACAAAATAAAAATAAAAAGAGAATAAGGAGGAGGACGAGAGGGAGAGAAGCATGCCTGTGGAAAATTTGTTGGGAACGCATGTGAAACAGGGAAGTCTCGGGTTTCCTCACGTTGGTCTCGAGTGTTTACTCAAGCAAATATGTATCGGGCTCGAAGCGGTTTGCAGGTAGCTCAAGTTGTTCGTGGGTGTTACAGTTTTAACCTGTAAGTTTTAAAAAATTTTAAAACCTGGGTTCCAAATTTAAGGTTTGATTTTATTTTTTATATAAAAAAAAAAATCAAGGTTTAAACTAAGTTTTAAATCAACGTAAAAATAATAAATTCAAGATTTGTCAGAAACTTAGTTTGTGAAATAAATTAAGTTTCTACACTTAAATTGTTTAATAACTTAAAAGAGATTAAGTGGAATTGGATTTAAAATAAAAAAAAATTTGATTTGTAAAGAAAGAATTTAGATGAAGTTAAAAATCAAAATCTGGAAATCTGGACATGAATCTAAATATACGAATCAAGATTTTGAAATAAAATAAGTTTCTAAATTTAAAAGTTTAAATGAGTTTAAATTGTTAAAGTATACTTTAATTGGTAAACTTAAAGAAAATTTGACTCTAATTCTTTAAGGGTCCTTTTATAACCACTTATTACTTTAACAAGTAAATTTAAAGGTTTAATTTCTTAAAATAATTAATTAAAAAGTTAATTGATTATATAATTGGTTCAAAATTCAATTTAATTAATATGATTGATTAAGAATAATTTAATTAATTAAAATGTTTGATAAATAAATTTATATCAAACGATTTGTAATTAATAAATCAGAATTGGATAATAAATTCATAAGTAATTAATTTAATTGAAAATAAATTGAATTAATTAGGATTAAAAGAAATCCTGCTTATAAATCATTGTTAAATGCCTGGTCTTACTTATGAATGATTGCATTATATGTGATGCCTTGAAATTGTTTGTCCTGTCTGAACTGTGATATTTGGTTATGTGGTTTGTGCCGTATGTGATTTATTCATTTATTTACATCTGCATATTATCTGTGAATTGTGAATGGAAGATAAGCGTTATACTTTATATCGCTTATCGACTATATTTCTGTGTTTGATCTGTGATGATTAAATGATGATTGCACTATTGTGTTAAACCCCTGGACCACACTTATACACACACAATTATGGATTTCACGAGGAAATCGATTAAGTCACAGATTTTAAAATGATTTTAAAATGATTTTTAAAGTTGAATATTTAAATTCAAATGTTTTGGAAATGGAATCGGAATAAATGTGAAAAGCTTTTAGAATGAAATTTCAAAATAAAATTTATTATTTTTAAATTACTTGATTAAGTTTCGGAATTTAAATAATTTGATTTAAATTTAAATTCAATACTTGAAATTGAATTCTGTAATTTGAAACTAGGGATTAATGATATTATACTAGTCATTATGAGTTAAATCATTTTTAAAGTATTATTTTTGGGAATTTGAACTTAACCCAAGGATTTCAACTCGTATAAATGAATCAGATTTCCAAAATGAAAACTGTTGTTTTCAAATGATAAACACTTTTAGATAAGAACTGAGATTCCAGTTAATTAGGGGAATTTCAAGATTGAATAGAGAAATGATTTTTCAAGTTATGAATGAATTCTTTTTGAAAGCTATGAATTAAATCTGTTTATTTTTAACAGATTTAAATTGATGATTTGTTTAAATCAAATTGAAATGAAATTGTTTTGAAAGCTATAAGTTAAATCTTTGATTTAAAGATTTAACGAGTTAATCAAATTGAAATGAAAATTGATTTGGAAAATCTGTGAATGAATCTTTTGTTTAAAAGACTAAAATGTGAAAATTGTTTAAACCGTTAAAGGTTGTGAAAATGAATCTTTTTGTTTAAAGATTGCAATGGTAATTGGATTAAACCATTTGAAAGAAAGTTTTGAATTATTAAGTTGTGACTTAATTGAAATCCCATTATCCATTTGTTTTTGAAATATCGTGCTCACTATTCGGTTTAGCCGGGAAAGGACCTTTGTGTCGTATAACCCATTCCGAATATGTGATACGTCGTTATGGATAACATTTGAAGACCGGTGATGAAGATCGGGTATTTGCGAAAGCGATAGGATGACCTATCGATTGTTTCTGCACCGAGTCGCGCGGGTATAGAAACTCCCTAAGTGATGGGAAATCCGATCGGGATTGTGAATATCCGGATTGCAAGGACTTCTTTGTAAGTGCCTTCGGTTCTGTTCGAACCCAGAACAGACTTGTATGGATTGTATGTCAGACATTACAATTTGAGATATAAAGCAGATTTCTTTCAAATACAATTCTGTTGGTGGCGGAGAATTTATTCTCTTAGCTTAACACCCTTCTCTGAGACGTACGAGCTCAGAGGTTATGTAGTTGAAGGTTATTAGTGATATATTCCCAATTTGGTAATGTGATCTGCTGAGTGTTGCTGTGAAATGATCATTGTGTTGATTATTTGTGATAGGATCATTTGTTTGATCGTCTATCCTGGTGATCATTTTTATGATCATTTGTTGACCCAAGGCATGGCTTTTGTATAAAGTATGTTTTGTGGACGTGACTTCGTCGAGCCTCACAAACCGGTAATGGTCGAAACAGGAATTGTGCGGCAAGGTTTCCAGGGATCGCTTCCCTAGGGTATGACCATTCCTTCTGGAAAAGGGTAGTATCATGGTATGGAGCCCAGATACTTACTCATGTTGAAAACACTTTATGATTGTGTGATGATAGTGACGAGCGCTCGGTGAAAGGTTCCAAAGGACCGGGAGTGGCATATCTGAGGGTTTGTAATATTCCTTGGGAAAAGGGATTCCCGGCTTTGTTTAGCGGAGAACGGTGGTTCTCGGGATGTCCATCCAGAGGCATTCTCATGTGGCAATGGGAAGTTCCTTGGCCTGATCATTCGTTGGAAATCCAAAGAAACAATACGAGACTTGTACGGTTTTAGTTGTAGAACCTGCTTCCTCAGGAGGTAGCTATAGTAGGCATAATATAATGGTACCTATGCTGGCTAAGATTTATATTCTACTTTCGAAATGAATTTTTTCTACACTATGCACTAGCAATAATATCAAATGTTTCTTTTTAATACGTATCAAGCATCTTTGACTAACATAAGAAGAAATCTCCTCCAAGTCTCCGTTTGCATTGTGTGTGTGGTGGGAGGTCTTATGGTAGTCTCATTTCAAAAAGCATTGCGAATTAACTTTAAAATATTTCTTTGAATGTTTTAAAAGATAAACTGTTTTTGTTGCTCACACCAGTCCCACGACTGATCCGGAGTTTATTGTTTCTTTCCTAAACTCTGGGTGCTCAAAATTTTTCTACACGAGCAGTCTAGAGTTGGGTTTTTCAGATAGTTAGATTTAGTAGATTATCTGGAGTTAGTTCAGTCTTTGGACCACACCAGTCTTGCTGAGCTTGGTGCAGCGTTATTGGGAGTTCGAGCTATTGCTGGATTGATTCTTGGAAATGGAGTTGCAGTTCTCGGAGTTCTTCCTTGAAGACTATTTAGAGTTATTTGTTCCGTATGCTAGATGTTGTTATCTATTTTCTTTCCGCTGCTATTTTATTGTATCATATCTCTGATGTATATTGATATCTATTGGATCATCTGTTGTATCAGATATTGTATCAAAGCTGTATATCAATGTATTATTCTTTTATTCCGCTGTGTTGTTTACTTAATGATTGTTATAAGCTCCGGCAAATCGGATTGGAACGGTCGAATCTATGACATTCGAATACGATTTGAAGTATGGATGTCGATTTTTGAGCGGGCAAAATTCGAAACGTTACATTTGGTATCAGAGCTAAGGGTTGAACTTTAGCTCAGGAGTGTAACACATTAAGTAACTCATTAGAGATAGGATGAAGTAAATCCTAGAATGAGTAATCCTTAAGATATCTGTTTGAATGCCTCAGTAAATTCTCTTACTATCTACTGATAGTGAGTATGAGTGCAAGAAGAAAACGAGATAGGGGACAGGGAAATACGACTATAATTGGTCAAAACTCTGTAACAACAGTGGAAATAACTTTCTCTATCAATCTCCTTTGATTCGTTTCTAAATTCTTTTGATTGCTTCGTGATAGCTATAGAAAGAAGTTTCGAGATGATGGTAGCTCTACGATTTGTTATGGAAAATCCTTATCTTTATCGATTCTTATCGGCTTTTCGATTTAAACTTTAATGAAAAAATTTGGAATTTGAATTTGAAATTTGAGTAAATTGGAAATTTTAAATGAATTAGAAATTTAAATTGAGTTAAAATTGATTAATAGAATATGAAGCTAACTTTGAATTGTATCGATAAATGATTTTGTTTAAAACCAAAATTTGAAATTTTATTATAATTTCTTGTATCTATTATTGATATTCTGATTTGGTGAGCCAAATGCAGAACTGATATCCAGTTTGATCTGAAAAGATATTTCTCTATCTTTCATCTATCTCTGTGTTGTTTTCGTGCCTGCGAATTTCGAGGACGAAATCCTTTTAAGGGGGGAAGTCTGTAACGACCCCGGATTTTTATGAATTTAAATTGATAATTAAATGAAATTTTGAATAAAAATTTGTAAAATTAATTATAAATGGAAGCAAGTTTCCCCGATTCAAATAGAAATTATATTAAGTCGTATGAATTTGAAAATTTGTATATATGAGAATATATATGTATATATTGGATTTTAAATAAATTCTTAAATAAATGATTTTGAAAAAATAAATAATATACTTTGGACACAAGTATAAAAAAATAAATAAATAAATTGATTTAAAATTTTTATAAATGATGATAATTTGAGTTACATGAAATATATGTATATATTGGATTTGAAATGAAATCTTCAATAAATGGTTTTTAAAAATATGCATAAGATAACCATAAAGTAAATAAATTAGATAAGATTTAAACAACAAAATAAAAACCTAGAAATTCATCTATATTTTGAAAATGAATATATATATATATATATATATATAGTTTTATAAAATATAAAGTAAGTAAACATATTAAATAAAAATCTAACATATAATAACAAAAGAAACTTCATTAGATTAAAGAGTATATAGGCTTGAGGAAACAAGTGTACATACCATCATTTCAGCCATATATATTCACAAAATATGAAATCAGGTTAAGTAATAAATGCAGCCGAAGTCAACAAGTGTTGCACATGAAAACATAAAGTACTAAAGCAAGCCAAGGCAAGTGGAATCTTATCTGTGAAGTTTAGAAATGCAATAGGAAATATCAATATACATAACAATAGATGAGTGGGGAACATAAGATACTTATTCATTAAATGCTAGCAACATTTAAAAAGAAGAAAAATCAACTCAGCCTCCTTATGCAAAGAGGGAATCTCTGATCAAAGAGTAATGAATAATTCCCAGTACAAACAAGATAACATTAACTTGTACAAATAAAAATGTTATACATCAGCCACCATAACCTATCATCTCAGCCGAGATCTTGTTTCACTAAACAAATGAATAAACAAGTACAAGCAAGCATACCAAGCCATGCCTATTATACAAGGATATCACTGGTTTATATTTGTACCAAACACAGTAAAATATCACCCTGTATACTTTAACTTCATATACACATCAAATTATCATTACAGTTTCATTCTTCAAAACTGAGAAAAGAAAAGAAAAAAAGCAAAAGCAAGTGACACTCAAAACTTAAAACAAAATTAAATGCAAAGATAAGCAGATCATCTCAAATTAAGCTCAGGTTCAACTGCAAGTGAATTAAAGATTTCAAATAAATCATTCTCAGGCTTGTCCTCTGTCTTCATCCCCTGTGAGCAAACTTATTGTTTAAACTAAGTTCTTCTGAAGTTTATGCCTGTGATGATAATATGGATGGATGTGAGTATCAACTAGCAAATATTAACTTGAATATATATATATATATATATATATATATATTTGAAAGTGCTATGTCCATATGTGTATGTATCTGTTCTTCTTACTTTACAGAGTACAACCCAACAAAGAAAAGAAAAAATTCAATTTCTTGTTTTATAATCCATATTAGACTTTGGTTTCAAAACAAAACAGTGGTGTTTAAGTATGAACTACAATAAGAAAAAAATCTCATGAAGTAAAAATGCATATAGGATGGAAAAATCAAGTTTTTACAGTAAAAACTTTAATTTCTAGAAAATTCGAATGTCACGAATTGTCAATTCATTTATATAACTTGAATCACCATTAGAAAATGGGATTTTTAGAACAAGTATGATGATTTTTAGTTACGTGTTTAAGGGGCAGTTCGAGATGAAGCAAAAATTGTATTTTTATCAATTCCTGATAATTTAACAAATTTTAGATCTTGTAATTCGTTTTGGAGCTTGCTTGATCTTCGTAGAATTCAGGAAAATTGTCGAAAGAATTTTGTACTACGTGAGTTGGTCGAACGAGTTCAAATTAGGGTTTAACCATAAGTTTAGAGAGAGGATCGGAATTTGATAACTGCGACGTCGACGAAGCAATTATGGCGATCGCACCGAGGGGGATGGCTGCATGGGTGGGTTGCGGTGATGTGGCCAGAATTTTGAGGGAGATGGTGATCGAGAGTGCCTGGACGAGGAAGTTTAGGTGATGAGTCGTTGGTTCCAGTTTGGTGCAGTGATGCTCGATTTTGCTTTCTGAGTTGATGATGAGTTCTGATGATCGTAGTAGGGTCTGGGAACGATTGGCGACTTGAGTGAAGCTTCAGCGATGATCGAAGTGGGGTGGAATCATTGTGCACGTGCACAGTGCTCTTCCTCGTTGGTTCTGTTGTTTTTGCTGAGTCTGGTCTGAGAAGAAAGGTTTGTGCTCGAGTTTTTGGGTTGGATGCTTCGGGTTTAAGGTCGAGTTCGAGCGTGAGTATGAACCTGATGCTATTTATACTTAAGTTGTAAAACTTAAATTACAAAATAAAAATAAAAAGAGAATAAGGAGGAGGACGAGAGGGAGAGAAGCATGCCTGTGGAAAATTTGTTGGGAACGCATGTGAAACAGGGAAGTCTCGGGTTTCCTCACGTTGGTCTCGAGTGTTTACTCGAGCAAATATGTATCGGGCTCGAAGCAGTTTGCAGGTAGCTCAAGTTTTTTGTGGGTGTTACAGTTTTAACCTGTAAGCTTTAAAATTTTTTAAAACCTGGGTTCCAAATTTAAGGTTTGATTTTTTTTTTATATAAAAAAAAATCAAGGTTTAAACTAAGTTTTAAATCAACGTAAAAATAATAAATTCAAGATTTGTCAGAAACTTAGTTTGTGAAATAAATTAAGTTTCTGCACTTAAATTGTTTAATAACTTAAAAGTGATTAAGTGGATTTGGATTTAAAATAAAAAAAAATTGATTTGTAAAGAAAGAATTTAGATGAAGTTAAAAATCCAAATCTGGAAATCTGGACATGAATCTAAATATGGGAATCAAGATTTTGAAATAAAATAAGTTTCTAAATTTAAAAGTTTAAATGAGTTTAAATTGTTAAAGTATACTTTAATTGGTAAACTTAAAGAAAATTTGACTCTAATTCTTTAAGGGTCCTTTTATAACCACTTATTACTTTAACAAGTAAATTTAAAGGTTTAATTTCTTAAAATAATTAATTAAAAAGTTAATTAATTATATAATTGGTTCAAAAGTCAATTTAATTAATATGATTGATTAAGAATAATTTAATTAATTAAAATGTTTGATAAATAAATTTATATCAAACGATTTGTAATTAATAAATCAGAATTGGATAATAAATTCATAAGTAATTAATTTAATTGAAAATAAATTGAATTAATTAGGATTAAAAGAAATCCTGCTTATAAATCATTGTTAAATGCCTGGTCTTACTTATGAATGATTGCATTATATGTGATGCCTTGAAATTGTTTGTCCTGTCTGAACTGTGATATTTGGTTATGTGGTTTGTGCCGTATATGATTTATTCATTTATTTACATCTGCATATTATCTGTGAATTGTGAATGGAAGATAAGCGTTATACTTTATATCGCTTATGACTATATTTCTGTCTTTGATCTGTGATGATTAAATGATGATTGCACTATTGTGTTAAACCCCTGGACCACACTTATACACACACAATTATGGATTTCACGAGGAAATCGATTAAGTCACAGATTTTAAAATGATTTTAAAATGATTTTTAAAGTTGAATATTAAAATTCAAATGTTTTGGAAATGGAATCGGAATAAATGTGAAAAGCTTTTAGAATGAAATTTCAAAATAAAATTTATTATTTTTAAATTACTTGATTAAGTTTTGGAATTTAAATAATTTGATTTAAATTTAAATTCAATACTTGAAATTGAATTCTGTAATTTGAAACTAGGGATTAATGATATTATACTAGTCATTATGAGTTAAATCATTTTTAAAGTATTATTTTTGGGAATTTGAACTTAACCCAAGGATTTCAACTCGTATAAAGGGATCAGATTTCCAAAATGAAAACTGTTGTTTTCAAATGATAAACACTTTTAGATAAGAACTGAGATTTCAGTTAATTAGGGGAATTTCAAGATTGAATAGAGAAATGATTTTCCAAGTTATGAATGAATTCTTTTTGAAATCTATGAATTAAATCTGTTTATTTTTAACAGATTTAAATTGATGATTTGTTTAAATCAAATTGAAATGAAATTGTTTTGAAAGCTATCTGTTAAATCTTTGATTTAAAGATTTAACGAGTTAATCAAATTGAAATGAAAATTGATTTGGAAAATCTGTGAATGAATCTTTTGTTTAAAAGATTAAAATGTGAAAATTGTTTAAACCGTTAAAGGTTGTGAAAATGAATCTTTTTGTTTAATGATTGAAATGGTAATTGGATTAAACCATTTGAAAGAAAGTTTTGAATTATTAAGTTGTGACTTAATTGAAATCCCATTATCCATTTGTTTTTGAAATATCGTGCTCACTATTCGGTTTAGCCGGGAAAGGACCTTTGTGTCGTATAACCCATTCCGAATATGTGATACGTCGTTATGGATAGCATTTGAAGACCGGTGATGAAGACCGGGTATTTGCGAAAGCGATAGGATGACCTATCGATTGTTTCTGCACCGAGTCGCGCCGGTATAGAAACTCCCTAAGTGATGGGAAATCCGATCGGGATTGTGAATATCCGGATTGCAAGGACTTCTTTGTAAGTGCCTTCGGTTCTGTTCGAACCCAGAACAGACTTGTATGGATTGTATGTCAGACATTACAATTTGAGATATAAAGCAGATTTCTTTCAAATACATTTCTGTTGGTGGCGGAGAATTTATTCTCTTAGCTTAACACCCTTCTCTGAGACGTACGAGCTCAGAGGTTATGTAGTTGAAGGTTATTAGTGATATATTCCCAATTTGGTAATGTGATATGCTGAGTGTTGCTGTGAAATGATCATTGTGTTGATTATTTGTGATAGGATCATTTGTTTGATCGTCTATCCTGGTGATCATTTCTATGATCATTTGTTGACCCAAGGCATGGCTTTTGTATAAAGTATGTTTTGTGGACGTGACTTCGTCGAGCCTCACAAACCGGTAATGGTCGAAACAGGAATTGTGCGGCAAGGTTTCCAGGGATCGCTTCCCTAGGGTATGACCATTCCTTTTGGAAAAGGGTAGTATCATGGTATGGAGCCCAGATACTTACTCATGTTGAAAACACTTTATGATTGTGTGATGATAGTGACGAGCGCTCGGTGAAAGGTTCCAAAGGATCGGGAGTGGCATATCTGAGGGTTTGTAATATTCCTTGGGAAAAGGGATTCCCGGCTTTGTTTAGCGGAGAACGGTGGTTCTCGGGATGTCCATCCAGAGGCATTCTCATGTGGCAATGAGAAGTTCCTTGGCCTGATCATTCGTTGGAAATCCAAAGAAACAATACGAGACTTGTACGGTTTTAGTTGTAGAACCTGCTTCCTCAGGAGGTAGCTATAGTAGGCATAATATAATGGTACCTATGCTGGCTAAGATTTATGTTCTACTTTCGAAATGAATTTTTTCTACACTATGCACTAGCAATAATATCAAATGTTTCTTTTTAATAAGTATCAAGCATCTTTGACTAACATAAGAAGAAATCTCCTCCAAGTCTGCGTTTGCATTGTGTGTGTGGCGGGAGGTCTTATGGTAGTCTCATTTCAAAAAGCATTGCGAATTAACTTTAAAATATTTCTTTGAATGTTTTAAAAGATAAACTGTTTTTGTTGCTCACACCAGTCCCACGACTGATCCGGAGTTTATTGTTTCTTTCCTAAACTCTGGGTGCTCAAAATTTTTCTACACGAGCAGTCTAGAGTTGGGTTTTTCAGATAGTTAGATTTAGTAGATTATCTGGAGTTAGTTCAGTCTTTGGACCACACCAGTCTTGCTGAGCTTGGTGCAGCGTTATTGGGAGTTCGAGCTATTGCCGGATTGATTCTTGGTAATGGAGTTGCAATTCTCGGAGTTCTTCCTTGAAGACTATTTAGAGTTATTTGTTCCGTATGCTAGATGTTGTTATCTATTTTCTTTCCGCTGCTATTTTATTGTATCATATCTCTGATGTATATTGATATCTATTGGATCATCTGTTGTATCAGATATTGTATCAAAGCTGTATATCAATGTATTATTCTTTTATTCCGCTGTGTTGTTTACTTAATGATTGTTATAAGCTCCGGCGAATCGGATTGGAACGGTCGAATCTATGACATTCGAATACGATTTGAAGTATGGATGTCGATTTTTGAGCGGGCAAAATTCGAAACGTTACACAAACTATTTTAAAATCAGTTGAGTAACTTTTAAATTCAAATTCAAAAGCTAATAATTCATGTCATTTTTGTTTACACAGAAATTTAACGACCTTTTTAAATTCAGTTTTCCATGTTAGTTTCAGGTTTTAAATATTAAATTAATTTCAATGTTAAATTACAATAGTGATAAAATTCTAGTTCATTGTATTTTAAGTTTTGACGAATTCTTTTATTTTTTATTTACATGTTCTTATATTAAATCACTATTAACTTACGAATGTATTTAACATAAGTTTCCATCTTACTATTCTCATATTCTATAATTAACGTCCTTTACCATATTAGTTGAAATATTTTAATTACATTAATTTTATTGCTTTTCAAATTAATTTCAAACAGATTAAATAATAAGATGATAAATAAAATAATTGTTATACATTAATAATTAATATCTATTAATTTATTGTTTACAAACGCGGGATCCACATTTTGGGGAATATGAGTCGAAGTAAGGAGTATAAATCTACTTACAAAATCGCTGATTTCAAATTCTATGTTAAAACCGATTTTAATTAAATAACATATAATTTTACCATCAACACGTCATTTAGTTTATTCCTTAGTAACCATTATTATTACAATTGATTGAAATTACATTAAAACAATTGTCAATTAAATTTAATAAATATTATTAATTTATATTCTAATGATTATTTTTCTTATAATTCATAAATTTAATTTCTGACAATATTAAATCCTAAAAATCTTAATAAATTTGTATATTTAGTTATCAAAAACATGGGTCGTTACAATCTCCCCCACTCAAAACTTTTCGTTCCTAAAAAGAAATAATAAAGAATTAAGAAATTTTCTATATTTTATTCAAAATAGACAATTTTAATACAATTAACTTACATATTTAGCTTACCATAAATTTGGAAATAACTCAATTTCTATGTAACGATTCGAATTTTGCCCGCTCGAAAATCGACATCCATACTTCATGTCGTATTCGAATGCCATAGATTCGACCGTTCAAATCCGATTTGCCGGAGCCTATAACAAACATTAAGTAAACAACACAGCGGAATAAAAGAATAATACATTGATATACAGCTTTGATACAATATCTGATACAACAGATGATCCAATAGATATCAATATACATCAGAGATATGATACAATAAAATAGCAGCGGAAAAGAAAATAGATAACATCTAGCAGCAGAACAATATAACTCTTAGATAGTCTTCAAGGAAGAACTCCAGAAATAACTGCAACTCCATTTCCAAGAACTAATCCAGCAATAGCTCGAACCCCCAATAACGATGCACCAAGCTCAGCAAGAATGGTGTGATCCAAAGACTGAACTAACTCCAGACAATCTACTAAACCTGACTATCTGAAAAACCCAACTCTAGACTGCTCGTGTAGGAATATAATGAGCACCCAGAGTTTAGGAAAGAAACAATAAACTCCGGATCAGTCGTGGGACTGGTGTGAGCAACAAAAACAGTTTATCTCTTAAAACATTCAACAAAAGATTTTCAAAGTCAATTCGCAATGCTTTTAAAAATGAGACTACCATAAGGCCTCCCGCACACACACACAATGCAAACGCAGAATCGGAGGAGATTTCTCCTTATGATAGTCAAAGATGCTTGATACGCATTAAAAGGAAACATTTGATATTATTACTAGTGCATAGTGTAAGAAAATTTCATTTCGAAAGTAGAATATAAATCTTAGCCAGCATAGACATTCTGCACTTATGCCTACTATAGCTACCATGTTGAATAGCAGGTTACCGCCACATTCCATGGCAGGTTATACAACTAATACTGTACAAGGTTCGTATTGTTTCTTTGGATTTCCAACGAATGATCAGGCCAAGGAACTTCCCATTGCCACATGAGAATGCCTTTGGATGGACATCCCCGAGAACCAAACCGGATCTCTACCAACACGAGGCCGGGTTACCCCTAACTGAGTAACAACTGACCGAATATGCCATCACCCGGTCATCAATTCACACAATCATAATAATAAAGTGTTTCAACATGAGTAAGTATCTGGGCTCCATACCATGATACCACCCTTTTCCAGAAGGAAATGCACATATCCTAAAGGGCGCTACCCCTCATAACCTTGCCGCATCTTTCCTGTTTTGACCATTCCCGAGGTGTGAGGCTCGACGAAGTCACGTCCACAAAACATACTTTATACAAAAGCCATGCTTTGGGTCAACAAATGATCATAGAAATGATCACAAAGATAGACGATCAAATAAATGATCCTATCATAAATAATCAACACAATGATCATTTTACAGCAACACTCAGTATGTCACATTACCAAAATTGGGAATATATCGCTGATAACCTTCAACTATATAACCTCTGAGCTCGTACGTCTCAGAGAAGGGTGTTAAGCTAAGAGAATAAATTCTCCGCCACCAACAGAAATATATTTGAAAGAAATCGGCTTTATATCTCAACTTGTAATGTCAGGCATACAATCCATACAAGTCTGTTCTGGGTTCGAACAGAACCGAAGGCACTTACAAAGAAGTCCTTGCAATCCGGATATTCACAATCCCGATCGGATTTCCCATCACTTAGGGAGTTTCTATACCGGCGCGACTCGGTGCAGAAACAATCGATAGGTCATCCTATCGCTTTCGCAAATACCCGGTCTTCATCACCGGTCTTCAAATGCTATCCATAACGACGTATCACATATTCAGAATGGGTTATACGACACAAAGGTCCTTTCCCGGCTAAACCGAATAGTGAGCGAAATAGTTCAAAAACATATGGATATTGGGATTTCAATTAAGTCACAACTTAATAATTCAAAACTTTTCTTCAAATGGTTTAAATAAATTACCATTTTCAATCTTTAAACAAAAAGATTCATTTTCACAACCTTTAACGGTTTAAACAATTTTCACATTTTAATCTTTTAAATAAAAGATTCGTTCACAGATTTTCCAAATCAATTTTCATTTCAATTTGATTAACTCGTTAAATCTTTAAATCAAAGATTTAACTTATAGCCTTCAAGACAATTTCATTTCAATTTGATTTAAACAAATCATCAATTTAAATCTGTTAAAAATAAACAGATTTAATTCATAGCTTTCAAAAAGAATTCATTCATAACTTAGGAAAATCATTTCTCTATTCAATCTTGAAATTCCCCTAATTAACTGGAATCTCAGTTCTTATCTAAAGGTGTTTATCATTTGAAAACAACAGTTTTCATTTTGGAAATCTGATTCATTTATACGAGTTGAAATCCTTGGGTTAAATTCAAATTCCCAAAAATAATACTTTAAAAATGGTTTAAATTCATACAAACCTGTTTATAATATCTTTAACCATAATTTCCAATCATCGAATTCAATTCCAAATATCGAATTCAAATTTAAATTGAATTATTTAATTTCAAAACTTAATCAAGTAAATTAAAATAAATTTTAACTTGAAATTTCATTCCAAAATCTTTTCACATTTATTCCGATTCCATTTCCAAAACATTTGAATTCAAATATTCAATTTTTATAAATCATTTCAAAATCTGTGACTTAATCGATTTCCTCGTGAAATCCATATTTGTGTGTGTATGGTGTGATCCAGGGGTTTAACATAATAGTGCAACATCATCAATCATCACAGGTTAAAACAAAGAAATATAGTTGATAAGCGATATAAACTATAACGCTTATCGTCCATTCACAGATTCACAGATAATATGCACATGCAAATAAATATACACAGCTCAATCTACAGAACAAAATATCACAAATCAGATAGGATAATCAATTCAAGGCATTTCATACAATATAATCATTCATAAGTAAGGTCAAGCATTCAATAATCATTTATAAACAGGATTAATTCATTATTAAATCCTGATTTATTCAATTTATTTCCAATTTAATTCAATTACTTATGAACTAATCATCCAATTCCTTATTTATTAATTTCAAATCATTTGATATAATTAGTTAATCAAACATTTTAATTAATTATATTTTTTTAATTAATCATATTAATTAAATTGACCTTTAAACCAATTATATAACTAGTTAACTTCTTAATTAATTATTTCAAGAAATTTACGATTTAATTACTTACCCCTAAGCAATCATCTCATAATAACAAATCATTAATCGCCAATTTATATTTATCATTGATTTAATCAAAATATTCAATTTAATTACAATTAGTAATTAACCCCTTAATTGCTTTCATTAAGTAATTAACAATTTACAATTGATTATCTTAATCTACAAATCCAATTAATTATCAAAATTAATCACATTAATTTAATTACTTAATAATCTCTAGTTAATTATCTTTATTAACTAATAACATTTCTTTAATTTCTTTCTCAAGAAATTATCTTAGATTAATTCATTATTAATCATTTCTAATTTTAAATTAATCTAATCATTTATTTATAAATTAAATAAATAAGTCATTCTTAATTATCTTACTAATTAAATCACTTAAATATCTTAATTTTTCTAAGATATACCATTTACTTTATTAATGACTTCATTAAAGTGGATTTAAACATTACGTTTTCAAATTTAGATTCAATTTCCATTTTAAATTTAAGATTTTGATATTTAATTTTAACCAAATCTAAGTATCAATTTATAAACCTATATAAGAAAAGTCCTAACTAATTTACTTGAATTTTTATTTGAAATTTAAGTCTTAACATACATTTCTTTTTAACTTGCCAATTCAAGTGAAAACCAATTATTTAACTTTTCATTGGAAATTCTTTTTATAAAAGAACTTAAATCAAAATCTAATTCAAATATTTATTTTAGTTCATATCTAAACACTTGATTAAACTTGGCTTTGAAACTTTGATTTAAACTTCCATATTTTAGGTTGTTAAACAAATTTAAAAAAAAAAAAAATAAACCAGGTTATTAAAATCTGCTACCCAGACATACCCGAGCCTCCCCTAGTTTACTTCGAGTAAACACGAGTCTCCCCCCCGGAGAAAACCACGATCTGCTTCGAGTCTCCCATCCAACCTAAAACAACAGAAGCCCAAATCAACACACTGGCACAGTCCACCCCCTCCGTGCACCTGCACCGACGCCGGAGGCGACTTCGAACGCCGACGAACCTCGTGACACATCACTTATCACCGACGATTGTAGTTCCGACCCTCAAAACACTCAAAACAACTTCACATCAAAATCGAGTAGTAATTCCCAAACCTGGAACTCGAATTGCAAATGAAAGCCCAACCTGTCAACGCCGTTCGCTCGACACTCCGACCACCATTCACCACCAAACTCCGGCCATAGCGTCATCAATCTTCCCTCTACCTCCCCACGAAACCGCGTGACACTCGATCCATCGTTGACGTCGCGCGAGTAGAAAATATCGGCCACCCCAAAACTAGGTCACCGAAGTTTGATCACTTCCCGCCGCCACCACAAAGCTTCGTTCATCCTCCAAGTATTTTTCCTAGGGCCACTGATCATTCCTCCACCTCCAGGAGGAAGCTCGACCACCACGACTCCATAGATCATCAGAGTTCGGCCAAAACTCAATTTCCAGGCAATCCCCAAATTCACATCCAATGCCTCACTTTAAATCGTGATTTTGATTTCAAAAATCACAACTTTCCAGGCCAAATCAATTTATGTATTTGAATCAGAGAATTGTATAAATTGATTTTTAACATGTTTATAAAAGTTTACAGTAAATCTGGATTTCCAGGCACTATATAAATATATACATGTTTAAAACTAAATTTGGATCCTATTTCATGTTTAAACAAACTGAATTGGCATGAAAACTAATGACTATTAGAGATCAGAGGTGAAGAAAATGCAATTTGAATTTAATTTAGACTTTACAACTTAAAGTAGAGAAGAACAACATATAAAATCCTTCAGATATCCATATGTATACACAGAGAGATACATATGTAACAATATACATAATCCAGATTTCAACTCTATAATCAGGTTCATATGTTTAAGCTTTTAAAAAGGGGGTTACTCACTTGTCTGAGAAGAAGAACAGAGCATACTTAAATTTGAAAATAGCCTGCATTTTTTAAAACTGGAAATGGCATTGCTTTTGATCCTAAATCTTCTTGCTTTTGTTTTTCTTTTTCTTTTCTCAGTTTTGAAGAATGAAACTGTAATGATAATTAGGATGTGTATATGAAGTTAAAGTATACAGGGTGATATTTTACTGTGTTTGGTACAAATATAAACCAGTGATATCCTTGTATAATAGGCATGGCTTGGTATGCTTGCTTGTACTTGTTTATTCATTTGTTTAGTGAAACAAGATCTCGGCTGAGATGATAGGTTATGGTGGCTGATGTATAACATTTTTATTTGTACAATTTAATGTTATCTTGTTTGTACTGGGAATTATTCATTACTCTTTGATCAGAGATTCCCTCTTTGCATAAGGAGGCTGAGTTGATTTTTCTTCTTTTTAAATGTTGCTAGCATTTAATGAATAAGTATCTTATGTTCCCCACTCATCTATTGTTATGTATATTGATATTTCCTATTGCATTTCTAAACTTCACAGATAAGATTCCACTTGCCTTGGCTTGCTTTAGTACTTTATGTTTTCATTTGCAACACTTGTTGACTTCGGCTGCATTTATTACTTAACCTGGTTTCATATTTTGTGAATATATATATGGCTGAAATGATGGTATGTACATTTGTTTCCTCAAGCCTATATACTCTTTAATCTAATGAAGTTTCTTTTGTTATTATATGTTAGATTTTTATTTAATATGTTTACTTACTTTATTTATATTTGTTTGTATTTATTATGTTTGATTTGTTTTGTTATTGGTTATAACTTTAACTTATATAAGTACCAATATATTCTATTTTGTTCTTTCTTATGCATTTGTTTATTTATGTAAAAATATATACTTTTATTTTGCTTACTTAAATGTATTTGCTTTATTCTTGCATTTTAATTTTACTTCTATTTTTAGTTTAAATAATTATCATAAATTTTACTTTAAAAATTATTGTTTTACATTTCTCTTTGTACACATATATTTTATATAACTCAAATTATCATCATTTATAAATTTTTAAATCAATTTATTTATTTAATTTTATACTTGTGTCCAAAGTATATTATTTATTTTTCAAAAATCATTTATTTAAGAATTTATTTAAAATCCAATATATACATATATATTCACATATATACAAATTTTCAAATTCATACGACTTAATATAATTTCTATTTGAATCGGGGAAACTCGCTGCCCTTTATAATTAATTTTACAATTTTTAAATTCAAAAATTCATTTAAATTATCAATTTAAATTCATAAAAATCCTGGGTCGTTACATTCTACAAAAAAATTCTAAGTCATAAATTTACGAAAATTTTCGATAGCATCTCCTTTGTGTGGTATAGTCCGGAAAGATAACAATATTAATAATTATATTATATATATATATATATATATCATATTTCAGTAATAAAACAACCCAAACGATTGCAAAACAGTAAAATAACTTTCCAAAAACCGTAATCCGAAAACGTGCTAATTTGTCAGGCAAACAAACTCTATTTATGAAACTAAAAGCAACAGTTATTACTTCCACAGACCTGTATTTTACATGCATAATCCAAAAGGGTCAAATTTTATTTAAAAAGAGTAGTACCTTAGTTATTCTAATCAACATCACAAGCAACACACAATATATAATAATCATAGGCAAACAAAAGCAGTACAACCATTATATGTAATAAAGAATCCATCACACATTCATAATAATCAAAACTAATAGTTCGTTCAGTTTTAGAAACTTTTCATCGCACAAGGATGAAAAATAAACTACCAGTGTACCTTACGCTCAACAGCCTTAGATAATTACTTAATAGATTGTTCATACAATCTCAAATAATTTGAAGTATTATTCCCCAAACTTTCCATCTTCCAAACAACATAAAATTTAAATATTATTTAAGTTTGTGTGATGTACATGTATCATTTGTTCATAATACCAATTCTAATCGCTTGCTTGAATACATAAATTTCATTTTCGACTAGTATTGATAGCCGGACACTCTAGTGCGGACCTGATCAAATTCTTGATTGGAAATCTCCATTTTCCTTGCATAGCCATAAACTATGATAGAAAACTTCAAAATCATATCAAAAATTCATATCAAATGTTCGCCGTTAAGAATCGAGCAAAAAAACCTAATTTGGACCGGTATGAATTTCCACAAATCATGTATTTAAATCTGGATCAAAATTATTTTGCGAATAAAATGACTTATGCACAACTTACATTATTTATTCAATTGGTTTTTCTTGAACACCTCACTTACTTCTATTTATCTTCAATCCGCATTCACTCATACAAGATCATCTTTTATTAATTTACATTCATTTACTTACATATGTTATTTTCCATTCAATATTTGAAATCGTCAACAGATACATTCTTTTAAGTTTTACATATGTTTATTTGCAGTTTAATTCATATTTATTATTATATAACTTGATTTTCATTTAATATTAAGATTCATTAATGAATCATTTCATACTTAAGTTTCTTTACTTTTATTCCTTCATATATAATACCATTGAATATTAAGTCTACTTATGAATCATTTCAACATTTTCTTAAGTTTATAATCATTTACTTAAATGGTATTCTCTTTTTACTATTCATAATAATTAAGCATTTCAAAACATTAACCTATGTTTATAACATTCCTTGTACTCTTAATTCTTCATTTATATATTGAAAAAAATTTCATTTTGAAATATTTTTATCACTTAGGTTTTTTTACTTGTACAATATTTTATTACATATTCATTTTTAACATTACAACTTTTTAAACATTTTTGGTAACTTTATACATGTTTTTAGAATGTAACTGAAAGTTATACAAATTTCTCTTATTTATTTTAATTAGCAAAATGTTCAATAATTTATAACTATTTAAATTTAACTTCTCATATTTCATATAAAAGCTTAGCTTCAATTTCTTAATTCTCATTTTAGAAGTTTCGAACTGTTAAAATTTCACTTTATTTCTATAATTGAATATCATTAATTAACATGAAGTTAAGAATTCAAATAGTGTGTTCATTTCAAATCATCTTGAAACAATATATGCTCATATATTTTACATATATCAAATCATATTTAGAAATTCTAAATCAAAGTCTGTGTATCGAACCAAATGCATAACAAAGCTACTAAGTGGCCTCCCCACTTTGACACTCAAAAATTGATGTCGATGATACGACCGTCATCACCGAAATTATTTTCCAACGACGGAAGAAAGGAGTACAGAACTTACTTCCTTTTTAAAATTATTTTAAAAATGTTTCTTTCAATCTTATTGAAAATATTTCTATCCGAAAATACTTCCAAATAATACTGATATTATTTTTCCAAAATCATTGAAAACACATTTTAAAATACCAGAATTTAAGTTATCAAATTTCCATTTATATTCATATTTGCAAATCATAATTAATACCATAATTACAAAATTACATTTTCTTATAACATACAGTTGTTAATAGTTTCAATAACCTTCGCTAAACAACCAATAAATGGCAATAATCAAATATTATCATTTTCTAACAAACAACACACCAAAAATAATATTAATTTATGAAAAATTATTCTTTTAAATAAAAAATATAATACTAGGTAAAATTATTTCATTTACCTATTTCAAAACAATATTGCGTTGGTTTACTCTGTTCAAGTGTTTAGAAATCCCTATCGATGCCATAGCGCCCTATGTACCGACCGGAATTCAGAAATACTTAACAGAACAAATTAACACAATACAAAACATTTTTATATAACTAACAGATACACTCTCTCATATACACATACATACACACACACACACACACTCAAACTCATTTTAGGGTATTACTAACCCTATCTCTAATGAGTTACCCCAACAGGCTAAGCTATCTCTAAACCAAAGCTTTGATACCAACTGTGACGACCCACCTTTCTGAGCGGTTTAAATCGACAATAAACCACACACGTCTAACTCAAACCATTCAAAAGGGTGGATTATTAATAGGGTTTAATAAGAAAAATAAGAAAAAGGAAGGGAAACAAAACACAGATTCTCGCAACAGAATGACAAAATATAATAATCAAATAAACAGTTCATGAAGCTGTTTTACAATATACATTTGATTACACATTTTTTACAACAAAATCAAAGTACAATCAAAAAACATACCAAAATAATATAGCAGAATAATAATAGTAAACATGGTCTAATAAATTCTATCTTCATCTTCAAAGAATAATGTCTTCAAACGCTGAAATACTCAGGCTGACCCGAGCGTAATGAAAAGACAAAACACTCAAGTCAGAACTAAAATTTCTTATGTAAGTTAAATCAATAACAAGTAAATATGAGTGTGATAGCTTCAGAGATGTTTAGGGGATTTTCCACCTCCTATCGAGTGTACAACGTGAGTGCAATAACTTAAGAGATGTTATGAGATTTTCCATCTCCTAAGGATCTGTTAAACTATTTATATGTAATAAGATACGCTATATATATAGTGTCTATTAGTGAAGTATTAAAATAGCGTTAAGGCTTTAAATTGATCCCCCTAACACATTTTTAAGCAGGTAGTCTATGCAGATCCTGTAACACAATCAGTAACGTCGGTAGCCAGTGGGTCTACTATAAGTACCATACTAAAACAAAATCATAGTGGGCGCGTATAAGGATAAAAGTACGACAAGGCACGTGAGGCAATGCCCAATGTAGGATACTACTAGTTCGAGTCGCAAGGCTGGTGGTAACGCGTCGTAGCCACGACAGCCCACCGTGCCCAACACTCTCAAAATCAAATCAAGGTGCACCAATCAAGTCAAACTCAATAAGATAATATGAAGAAATGTGTCGGCTAGGGGTAGCTAACCCACTTGGCCCTGAAAAGCCGTCCTGCTTTAGTTATTTCAAATTGACACAAGTGCCGGGGTCATCCATCATCGTTCTATTTCTTCAAATCCAGCAAACGTACACTAAATCCAACCACTTCATTCTGAAGTCTCCTTCATGTCCATAGTTGTTAAAGTGGTTCCAATATTGACAGAGTGTATGCCAATAAGAGGCCCCGGTCTCTTTAACAACCAAACATCGTTTTAGACACCGGTTGATACTTTTACATTTCGAAAAACGATTCATACTTGATATGAAAATACTATATTCGCTTGAAAAAAATGTCAATTTAACTTGAAACTATTATTTCAAATTTCAACTTAGGTTGTAGCCTCATTTAACCACATTCGCATTTAAATCAATGATATAAATATAAACATTCAAAATTTGCCCAGTTTGAATTTTTAGAAAATAGTTTGAATAGTTTAAAGTTCTAAAACAGTTTGATATAAAATGGTTTGAATGTTGACAATGGTTTATATAGTAAAATAGTTTAGAAAGTCTAAATTACTTGAATATTAAAAAGATAGGTTTTAAACAGTTTATAGTAAAATAATTTATTTTGGAAATAGTATCAAATCAAATAGTTTCCTCCCATTTCAACAAATCTGGACCCATGTCCAAATTTCAAATCAACAAAGCTCAATTTACAATCTTTCAATTCAATTGAATCAATTTAGATTTAGTTTCAAATCAAATTGATTTCTATTTCAATTTGAATTAACTTCAATTTTTTAAACTTTCATTTTTATCTTCAAATTCTATTCAACAATTCAATTCGATGATTTAAATTTTAATCTAGTTCTTATTTTAAACCATTTCAATTTATATCAATTTATCGACATAAAGTGCGGAGCATAACCAATGCGATGTCGCCGTGCGGGAATAATTGATAGTCCGGCATTTTTCTCTTACAGATCTCAATAAGCGTAGCATCATGCCAGAAAGAAGGCAGTCTTCTTACTACCAAACCAGGGAGCGCATTATATAATATATTACTACGTTTTTTGGTTCCCAATCACTAGAAGCAGCGAAATGACCCCCTGAAGCTGAGGATTACTTTATTTGTTACCTTGGACGCAAGCCAAGCAAAGTGTGTCCTTAAAAAGATTATGGTCGTCCTTTTAAAATGAATTGTATCGAGCAGTGCGTATTCCTACTATGTCCGCGTCAATCCCCCTTCGTCAGTATGACTATTTCGAGAGTAAATTCAAACCCTAAAAGTGAATGTGATAACGTCTCACTAGCGTACCACCTCGAGCGACAAGCCTGAGTATTGACTGTGAGATGGTGAACTAATCAGGTTGACAATGATTTCAACAGGGGAACAAATTGATCAATACATATCTGACATAGTGAAAAAACCACAGAGATTTTGTTTTTATAGTCCGAGACCCGACTCATAAGTTGTTTTTTTTATAGAGCCCCAAGTATACGAAGTAGGGGTGATTTTCTATATATAACAATGGAACCCGGGCATGCTCCCTGGGAACCACGATGTCTTTCTAACACTCACTTTTGCGTAAGTCTATTGGTTCAGCAATCGTAGTGCCCACATGCTCTCTATTCCATAGACTGTGATTGATCCAACTAGGCAAGACTCCTCTTTGCCTATCTATCTAATGCACTGATCGTTCAGGCAATTAGCTAGGGCCAACCCTAGAAAGGAAGCGTGGTACCATAGACTAGCCGAGAGGCCTTGGATAAGGAGGTTGCTAAGCAGGTAGTAAACTGGGTAACCCGGGTGCCGATGGCGAGAGAGAATAGAGAATTCCAATTTCTTAGAAGCAGTTGAAAACGAATTGTGATTTCAGATTGAAAATGAATTATTAGATTCTATTGAATCACTCGAAAGTGCGATCATCCGTGGCTCTATAGGGCAGGTTAAGTAAAGTAGTTGCCCGCACTCTTGAATCAGCACCCCTCAATCTCATGCACATTTTCTTGCATTCGTTGGTTAAAAAGCCCTTGGTCCTAAGGGTAGGTATAGTTGTGAAAAATTCGACACAGTGTGAAGGACGAGAGAATAATTGAGTGGAAGGAATTTCTAAAAATTAGAAGCCAGGGTTACTTATTTAAATTACTTAAATCAAATTGAATTTCATAGTTCAATTTAAGGTTCAAAATTTGAAATAATACAAATTTCAAAATTAAAAGCATATGTCGATTATAACTTCACATTTAAAATTCACTTCTTTTAAAACAATTTCTTTTAACCAGTTTCAATTTCAACACTTCAAAGCTTGAACTAGAAAATAATTTAATTTATATAAACCCACAATTTATTTCCTTTAAAACAATATCATTTAACCAAAATCCAAATTCAAGATTTTAAAACCATTTAATTTAACAAATCCGGTGTCCGTATATAATTTTCTACCCTATAGCCAAGTGATCAGTTAATTTAATTTTTATTTACATGGGTTGATATATATCATTTCAACCCATAATTAATGTCATAGGTATCTATTATTTCCACCTATTTCTTAGTTCATTTCCAATGGTGCAAATGATAATATAAATGATATCAATAAATAAATAGGTAATAACATGAATATGTCAAATAAATAAATAACCTTATATCCATCATCAATCTATAGGCATACAATGACAATTAAGATCCAAATCAACCAATACATCACAATAGTTACTGATTATCAATTGTTGGTGTTTAAGTAGCAATTGAATTTCAATATTAATTTAAATGTCAATTTAATTCAATATAAAATCCAGTTTCAATTAAAATGTCAAGTTAAACTACCAAATAACAACAAATAAAGTTCATATCACTCCATAAATTTAATTCAACTAACATAACAAGATTTAGTATTGCGTGAGTGGGTTTAATCACTCATCTTTAATTTATAGTCCATCAAAAATCCAATAAAAGCCCAAAATTTGATTAGTCTCTAAATTCAACCAAATCAGTTTTGTGTTGTCAGAATTTTGACACGAGTCCAACGGAAGATACCGCATTCAATCGGAGCTCGTACGAAAAAGTTATGCTTTATTTATAAGTTTTACATCTCAAAACTAAACTAAATTAGGTCAAGGGAAAAAATGTAATTACCGTTCTCCTCAAACCCTACAGACATGTCGAGCAACCCATCATCGCCGACCTTCATCTGCCCATCGCCACCGCTATGCAATCCTAAACCACGATTGGACATCGCTGCCACCTAGGCCTCCTCTAGCTGCCCCCACTTTGGCCTCAGGCAACGCCTCCGGCCACCAAACGAGCTCTATCGCCGCCGATCTTATTTCGCCATTTTTGGTGAATTCGAGCCACGAGACGATGATCGACCACCATAGATCGACTATGCTAGTCACCCTCTACGCGCCAGTGCCTTCCGATCATCATATAGTCGACGGTCCATTATTAAACACAAATCCTAATTTGAACGATCGAGAATAAATAGTTGATTTCTGAAAAAACGGAGCCTCCAACCGAAAAAGGAATTATAGGCGCTGATTTCGTTCGTCGAGAGCTTTGCAATGATATGTTATATGATAAGGTTTGAGCAGTTGGATTTTTCAATTTGATTTGGAATTGTAATTTAGGGTTTAGGTTATCCATATTGAGGAGAAGCTGATAATAACAGCCATTGCACGTATAGAAAATAGAATAGATGCTGTTAGGGTTTATAACAACATATACATAGGCAGAGATTAAATAGGAATGGATGGAACAGATCGAATGGGGTCGAAGCGATAACAAAGACTTGAAAAGCATGTTTCTTTCCTGAAACGAAAATTGGTAATCCTATATGTCAAAATATAGGATTTCAACATTTTTAAACTCAATAAGACTAATCTCAAACCCTAATTCGATTACATATAGAAGTTAGATTTAAAATCAAATTTTATTTATTTAAATTCATTTAATTGATTTCTACGCATTTCGAGCTTGCACGATCAAATGATGAGTTTGATCGCTACGAAATTTGAAATCCTATAATAATCCACTATTACGGATCCGATGAAACTAGTCTCATCGAAATCCATGACAGTGCCCAAAAAGGCTAATTTTACACGTTAATTAAAACAATCCATTTTAAAATCAATTTAATCGCTTTAAATTCAAATTTAAAAGTTAACAATTTTCATCATTCTTGATTACATAGAAATTAAATGATTTGTTGAAATTTAATTTTCCATGTTAATTTCAAGATTTAAATATTAAATTAATTTCAACGTTATAATACAATAGCAATAAAATCTCAGTTCATTATATTTTAAATTTCAACAAATTCTTTTATTTTTGATTTACAAGTTCTTATATTAAATCAGCTATTACCTTATAAATTTATTTAACATAAGTTTCCATCTTATTATTCTCATACTCTATAGTTAATGTCCTTTACCATATTAATTGTAATATTTCAATTACATTAATTTCATTGATTTTCAAATTAATTTCAAACAGATTAAATAATAAGATGATAAATAAAACAATTGTTATACATTTATAATTCAAATCTATTAACTTACTGTTTACAAACAAGAAGTATAAATCTACTTACAAAATAGCTGATTACAAATTCTACATTAAAACCAATTTTAATTAAATAACATATAATTCCACCATTAATACATCATTTACTTTATTCCTTATTAACCTTTATTATTACAATTGACTGGAATTACATTAAAATAGGTGTCAATTACATTCAATCAATATTATTAATTTATATTCTAATGATTTTTTTCTTATAATTCATAAATTTTAATTTCTGACAATATTATATTCCAAAAATCTTATTAAATTTAATGTTTTAATCATAAAAAATATGGGCCTTTACAAGGAAAATCTCAAAAATCTTCATCTACTAGATTTCTTTTTCAATTCAATCAGAATATGTTCAATTCTCAACATGGTCAAAATCAATATCACTCTCAAAATTATCAACAACAAAATCAAAATTCAAATTTTGGTTTTTCCAACAAGCTCCAAATTCGTATCATCCACAGCAAATCAAAATTTCTTTCATTCTCAACAAGATTCGAACCATGACCAAAATTCTCAAAATTTGAATTATTCGCAGAATAGTTCGTTGCAACAAAACTATAACTTTGATTAAAATTACATATCTTCTAATAGCCAACAACGATCAGTATTGTCTTATCATTCACAAAATTTATCAAGAAATCTCAATAATCAATTTCGAGACAACAGATATGTAAACGAAGAAATACAATTCGATGACAATGAAATTACCGAATAAGAAGATGTTTATAGGAATTCTAATTTGTCTTTTGCTTGAGCTTGGGAAAATCAATCAACGAAAATGAGCATTAATGAATCTCCAAATGCAGAACTAAAAGCCGCAAAAATTGTTAAATGATCACTGGACGAGCATGCTGAATTAGCATTCTGTTGGGTTGAATGTTCTAGAGACAATAAGAAAGGTACAAGCCAAAGTGAAATTTCATTTTGGAATTATGTATGCAATTTGTTCAACCATCGAAGTCTAAATAGTCTTTCAAGGACTGTTGATTCTTTGAAGTAGTTTTGGAAAATAATAAATGCTGCTTGTCAACGTCGAAAAGAAATAATGGTCGGACTACATTCGAGTCAACAAAGTAGGGCAAATGACATGGACCTAGTAATGATTTTAAATTTGTAGTTCAAATTTTCAAGTTCTATGTTTTATTCTTCTTATAGTACTTTATCATCTACAGCTCAATCAAGAAAATGCAGTGTATATATCTAAACATAATAATCAACCATTAAATATGCACCATTACTACAACGTACTCGTAAAAGAGGAAAAATGGAATCGAGTGCGACAAGAACATTCAATGATGCACTTTCTTCCTAGAAAGATGAGCAATGGATCTAGCCCTGGTATTTCTGATCCACATGAAGACATCCCTTTCACAACTAGTACAGGTGGTGGGCCTCTGGGGAAGTTCAATGAGAAGAAAAAAATGACCACTAATTACAACGCACATTATGAACACATTAGTGACTGAATAGTAGCCATTGAAGATGCAAATAAATTATACATGGAAAAAAAAGAAACGAAGAGACATGAAAGCGCATAAGAAAAACAACTACGCACGATAAAAAACAAAAGTTAAGAATTGATGAGCTAGAGTGAAGAAAACAAGAATTAGCTTGAAAACAAAGAGCTGATGACACGACTCTTTTAAGTTGCAACCTAAACGAACTTAATCGAGTGCAAAGGTTGTATATGGAGAAGCAACTTGAGCAGTACCATAGACATCATGAGGGATTTGGAAAACTAGTTTCGTAATATGTATCTTAGCATTTCATCTATTATTTGTCCTCCTAAATATTAGTTGTAGTGTCATTGTTAGTGTTGTTGTTGTTATGGTTGTTGTTGTATTAGTTGCAGTTATTGGTAATGTTATTGTTGTCAATGTTTTTTGTTATTACTATTGTTATAGTTTCCTGTCATTCTTGTTTTGCCTTTCTCATTGTTGTTATTGTTATTAATATGTCAAAACAACTTAGTACAATAGATATAAAAAATTAAAACACCAACACTACTACAAAAATGTCAGCTACAACTTATTACAATAGATTAGTGAAACACAAACATTATCTAAACATCACTTCTACTAATCGTTTCCTATATGTTCCCAGTAGTGTTCCACTAGTTCTTTTCTTAGATCAAGATGAGCTTATGGATCTCGGATGTCTTGTATTCTTTTCAAATCTTCGGCAAAAGTATTTGGGTACCTAAAAGGTTTTTTTTCCAAAATGCTACAACAATGTCTGGATAGATTCTCAGTTGAAGCTCGTACCCACCATATTCTTCTTCAATAGTCATATTATGTAAAATAATACAACAATATATGTATCAGGTACTACCACCGAATCATTACAGTATACCTCTTTTCTTAATATATGAACCTACCTTGAAGCACTCTAAATGCTCGTCTGACATCTTTTCTCAAACTCTCTTGTTGGTTGGTGAACTTGGCTTCTTTTGTGTTATTTGATCTTTTGTATGCTTGTACAAGTGTTTTCCATTTTGGGTATATTCCATCTACTAGATAATAGCCCATGGAATGATCTTTTTCTCCTATTTTGTAATTTCATGGAGGTGATATATCATTACATAAGTCATTAAATAAATACAACTGTCGCAGGACATTAATATCATTCAGTAAACTTGGTGCTCCAAAAAAAGCATGTCATGTATACAAATTGAACGAAGCAATAGCTACCAATACCAAAGTTTCCCTTTTGCAATGTCTTGTGTATTAGCCCTACAATGCAACTGGATAGTTTTTCCACCTGCAATGCCTACAATCTAAGCTACCTAATATACCTGGAAATCCATGTTGAGATCCCATTGCTAATAATCTGTCAATGTCAGAGGGGCTGAGGATCGAAGATATTCTTCACCAAACATACAAACAATGGTTTTACAAAAATATTTCATGCATAATATTATGAGTCTCCAATCTGCAATTTGTCATCTTGCGAATCACCAGAAGTTTCATATGATATCATGCAAAGTGCATCTGTAACATTTTATAGTGGAGAAATTCCAAGTTCGTTGATTCCATTTGTTTTATGGGTGGAAAAAATGTTTGTTTCGATTCATTTATCAAGAACCCGATTAAAGATATCTTCGACATACAGAATCTTCATTGAACCACATCCCTGTACACAGGTTTTGCCGTAAAATAATCCTTGATCAATTGATTATGACCGCCAGCATAGTCTCATCCATAACGCAATCTATCCTTCCAATAATACTACCTCCTTGGGTTGAAGTAAAGCTTTCAACAATTTCATGGGCTATTAAATCCCTCATTTCAGCAGCAAACATTCTTTGTTGATTAGTACAATGTTCGATGAAATCATCTGAAGATGATGACAATGATGAAGACGAGGATAAGAAGCACGTATTGATTAATCACACGAAGGCAACACTCATTATACTATATAATTCCATGTTGATAAATCATCTATTCACATTGCATTGAAGGTAGAGGCCGAATGGTTCGGTGTCGGGTCCCATCGGATGTTGTGGCCACGATGCACTGTTTTATGTGGATTAAAGATTTATTATATGGAGGCAGAATAACAAGGGGTCAGGTCTTATCTGACAGTGTAGCCACATTGCGCTGCTTTACACGCATTAAAACTTTGTCATGTGAGGTCAGAATTACACAATGTTGGGTCATATCGGACAATGTAGCCACTATGCATTGATTTACATGGATTAAAGCTAATGGATGTGGAGTGAGAATGACAAAGTGTCGGGTCAAATTAGCCACTGTATCCATGTTGCACTGCATTACACGGGCAATGTATTATGCTATATAAATATTTTTTTGCTTGCTATATTTCTCTTCATTCATATCATAGCAGTAGCATATAAAAATGGTCGATTACAATCATATTTCTTTGCCCTCCTCATACTCATACGAAGGTCCATTACAACACAATAGCCCAACAAATACATCCCCCTTCAACCACAACCGAGTGGTATATTGAAATGGAGAAAAGACACAATGCTGATGTAAGAGAGAATGAGATGGAAGTGCAAGAGCGCATGCAGTTGGAAAATGGTAGACGTCAATGAAAAGAGCGGCGCATCCATAATAGGAGAAGAGAATGAAGGAATGAAATATGACACTAGTACCTTGCACAAATCAAGAGGTTAATTCTTGAAGATACACTGTAACTATGAGGTTTTTGTTCTGTATTCTGTGGTAAGAAATGGAACCAACATCGGTCGTCAACACTATAGGTGCCGTGATTCTCCTGATGGTTGTGGACTTTGACAATGGATTGACAATCCTCTTCCTCATCGAGCAGTTGTGTATGCTTATGAACTTGAAGAACAAATTTAGATACTTCAAAGGATGTTGGCTTCAATTAACTTATTAGGTGGTCAAATGCAGTTTTTTAATCATTGGTTGTCTTGTTTGTTTTCTTGTTTGTTTTCCATGATGTTGTCGTGTTATGCTGTTTATTGTCTTAATTGTTTTCTATGTAATTGTCTATGCATATTATTTGTTGTCTTAGTAAGTTAAGTCTTATTTGTTAATATTTTCCATGGGTTAAATGTTGTTATTATCTTAAATGCATACTAGATTTTGAAAACACAGACTTTACTTTAATTTGGAAGTACATATAACTTACTAAAAGTGCAAAGAACTTGCTGAAGTTAATTAACTTTAAAAACTTACTTAACTAACTCAAACGTCATTCAAATTGTCCAATATATCTAGCATAGAGATTATACATAGCATGTCCAATAAAATCAGCATGATACTCCTACAAATAATGGGAATCAAATGTAGCTCGTGTTAACTGAAATAGATCTTCTTCCTTAACTGTATTTATAATGGTTTTATAGCTTTGAAGAGCTCTAGTAAGCGTAACAAAAGTACTTCGAGTTACCAAAAGCCTTTGAATTAATCTACAATCAGGATGACTATTATGAACCTCGTTTAGAGTGACCTAAAAATCTTGCTCTAACTCCTCTTCCATGTGTACGGTCGATTTCTATGTACGATTTGATTAGTACTAAATAATCATCGGGAGTTCATCTTTCAGTTGACATTGAAGATTATTGAAGATGTTGATAATTATTGAAGGTGTTGTGTGAATTTTCATTATAAAACATTTGTTTAAATATAAAGTTCATGATCCACGTATCATGAATCTAGTGCCATCTAATCGACCATGTGGCAAGCATCTACAAACATGAATATAAACAAATGCAACCGTGTTCGTTCCTTCACAAAGTTAAGTGCAGATACTCAAAAAAAAATATCCAAACTGATACACCGATGCAAACACTACTAGTAAATACGAACACGGATAATACACTGGTACAAACACTGCTAGTAAATACAAACACTGATAATACATTGATACAAACACTGCTACTAAATACAAACCACTGAAAATACACCGATACAAAACATTGCTAGTAAATACAAAACATTGATAATACACCGATACACACGCTGATAGGACATACAAACACTAATAGTACATATAAACACTATGGCTCATCAAATTGGTACTCATCATTAAAAAAAAGCATCACCGTCAACATCATCATCATCTACTCTATATGTAGAATGATGTCGCTGCTCATCAGCAGTAGTAAGCTTGTTAATACTAGCAGTCAACTCATATATGCTCTGTTGATGCTCGACATACATGACTTGGTGGAGTTCCATTTGCATTTGAAATAAATCCTCGTATGAAACGTAGTTGGATTTGGATACTGCAAAATATCAAGCCGAGGAATATCAACATATCTATCAACTCTTGATGTTGTCAGTATGTCGACTGTCCAACCATAATCTCCTAACTAGGATGATTGTGGAGCATGATATACCTGAGTACTTTGTGCAAGGTCCTACAAAATCGGGAGGGTAACACCACTCCGGATGCCCGAAGTCCCTTCCAAATCAATTGATGCAGCATGAACAAAAGTAGTCGTATGCTGTAGAGTGTAAAACCGATGCCTAAAAGATGCATAATCTAAATTCATGATGATGAAGTAATTAGCGGACCAACACTCCCCCACACACTCCTGTAAAGCGGCACCGTCATACACCTTCAAAAAAGGTGTATCCGGATGTGCATCATCGGGAACAAAATCACCATCTAACGTCTTTTTCCAACTACACTCACCGAGGAACTAATAACATCCTAAACCGGATGGGGATGATACTAGTGGAAAACATCTAGAAGAAAGGAATATAGTGTGCACTACGATAGAGTCGGTCATAAAAGGCGAACCATCATAAGGATGCCAAACAACACTCTCTAGTGTGGTCCATAACTTGATCTAATTTCGGGCCATAACAAATATATGATGTGCCTCCACTCCTGGCGCCATTCTACGGTTATCTCGGGCTCATGCTCTAATGCAGGGGAAGAAAGTGGGTAATGTAGAGTCCAACATCGGATAAGTCATATTACGAAAGTACTCATAGTAACAGTACCGTAAAATCTCCCAAAAACCTATAATGGACGTGGATCTACCCCTTTCAACGCACTGATGATCCAAATACGCTAATATCGGAGTCCCCTAATCATATGCAATTGGAATATCAAATGACAACTCCGCAACATCTGCAACATATCTGACCGGCAATGTGTTCAATGCATTTGTAAAGAATAAGTTCCCCATCATGTACAGAATAAACAATCGAGCAATCTCCAAATGGTTGTCTATGCTACGACAATGTATCAATTCATAGATTTTTTTCTAATGTAAGAGCATCTAATCTGCAGTCCGGATGACAGTCCATCTTGTAAGTCAAGATGTGAAAGTACAGTAGATAAACTGTGAAAGTGCTGGTACTCCTTGTCATATGGTAAGGTCTCTCTTCTTCCGATGCCTAAGCTGGTAAGCATTGTAAAGTCTAAAGGGGTAAAACCCAATTCTCCAAAACTAAAGTGGAATATATGAGTGATCTTTCACCAACATGTGGCTAATGCACCACATAACTGAACACCTGAATTTAAAAGATTATCGATACCTATAAACGCAATTTACAAGTATTGAAAGCGCTAAAATGCATTAAATAAATAAAGATTAATTATGTAAATACATATTCAAGAAATCTCCAAATCCTAAATGTCAAAGAAAAGCACGAGTAATGTCATCGGCATCATAAGATCAAATCATTTTATATAGGCAGATTACACTAATCCAAGAGCCACGGATGCGCTCAAGACGAGCCTAATTTAAAACAGGTTGCATATTCGATCTTTATTCTACAATTTTAACTCAAAACATAATTTGAAGGTTAATAACATATATAATTTTCGACACACGTACCAATGTGTACATTATCGTTCGGGAGTATACGGAAATTAACCAAATCCTTGTCGGGTCTCAAATTTTGGTCGATGTGGGGATCTAGAACCGTATTTGCTATATTTCTACCTACATGTCTTCGCCTCACCACCGTGCTTCATCGATCTCCAGTACCTGTCGTCTGTATGATTGTTTTTGATTCGACGGGGGAGTTTTCTACGGCCTGTTGAACATTTCCACCACTGCGACTACCGCTTCCTCGTATTCTCCTCAATGTTTTTCTCATTATTTAACCTTTCTTTAGAAAAAATTTGATGAGCTCTCGGATGGTGGAAATTATTGGGGAGGAGGAAGCAGGAGGAGAATGTTTGATTTGGAGAAGAAATGGGTTAACCGGCTAATTTATAGATGGTTATCCCATGTATACTTAGTTGGCTAAATTAAAGATGGCTAAGTGTACGAAATGGATTGCAATCCACAACTCATGGATTGCAATCCAATGGTTATGGATTGCAACCCATATGTTCATCCTTAGCTGGCTATAATTTAGCCAGCTAAGGAGAAGCACATCTGTGCTTCTTCTTCTTCACGTTAGGGATGGGTTTTCCTTTGATCCACTCGACTCGACACTTTCCACCTAACACGGATGGGAATGCTCTTATTGCATTAATACTTCCTATTTACGTGAACATTTTCATGCTTGTTACTATAATTCATTTCCTATATATATATATATATTACTATTTGATGCCTTCAGCAAATCCAGACTAGTTCATTTATGCAATTGTCTGTTTCTTACTCAACTGGTTTCCTAGCTTATAACTAGACTTTAGACATGAAAACAAGGAGTATAATGCATATGCCAACTTCTTTAAATCTGACTTTCTTTCTTAGTTATGAACTAATTCCACTATACAACTTCAAACTTATATAACTGGTCTTATATACCAAAACCCTAGTACAACTCTTAGGTTTATATGCAGTGTTTACATTTTTGTTTGCTTCAGATTTGTGGTGACTGCAGTAACCAGCCTACAACCTACCAATAATTACATAGATGTATATTAGGTTTTTCTCACCTAGGAAATGTCCTATCCGACCTTGATCGTTTTACCAACCTCTCCTTTTGAACACATTTCTTCACTTCTCTATTGCGGTGGCTCCCTAATGCCTATTTTGTGGTATTGGTTGTTTTCTTTTCTTTTCTTCTTATTATGGCAGAAAATACCATCCCTTTTGAGATTTCATTTTGCCAAATCAGCTTGCTCGTGAAATATGCATTTCTCCCTTTTTTTTCCTCAGTGCACGTACCTTTTTGCTAATGCATGCTTATAATGTGTAATATAGTTTATCTAATCAATATTTAGGTCTATTTTCTAAATACTATGTACATTTATATTACACACATACACACAACATACATGCATACATACTATATTTAATATACAAGTTACTTATCACTTATTCACACTCATTTATATACACATACACTTATATGTTTATAAGTATTTAGTCAGTACTTAGTATTTTCTTATCACAATAATATGGGTCATTACATACACTCTTCCTTAAAGGAATTGTGTCCCACAATTATTTCATGCATACATAATCCATATGCATCATGCACATCAAAATGGCAAACACCACTATTATTAACTTCGTTAAAACTGATCAAATGATTTCAAAACAATTCCGTACGATGTAACAAAGCAAGCAACATAATGTGGACCCTCCTAAGCCAGGTCCTCGTATTTGAATTTGTGATAAATTTTTGATATAAAATGAAAACAGAATGTTGTTATTATTCTTTCATTTGATGCTTTGTTACATACGGCTATTAATGCTATTTATGAAGAATGCTGGAATGAGTATGTGGGTAATTGGGCTTATATGAATCACAACTCGTTACCCAAATATAATCACAAAATCCTACCCCATATCAATACAGTCGCTTGATTTACTTCGCTACTTATGTTTCTTCATTTGAGCTGTGATTTTTGTAAACGTTTGTAAAACGTTTGTATAATCAAATAAGGAGAAAAAGATAATTCATATTATTCAGCAAGACGGCTGAGTAAAAAAGAGATTGATAACATTAGGGTTACAGAGATAGATTTATATAGATAGAAAGCATAAACAAGAAAAAAGGCTAAAAAGCCCAATATGCTAACATCCCTCCTCAAACACGCGATGGTACGGCAAGAAGCATCGAGAGTTTTCCAATGAAAAATCTATGACGTTCGATAGTGTGAGCCTTCATGAAGAAATCAGCAAGTTGCGTCGATGATGAAGTAAAAGGCAGAGAAATAGTTCCATGCAGCAAGTGATACCGAGTGAAATGACAGTCAATCTCAATATGTTTGGTGCGCTCATGAAAAACCGTATTGTGAGAAATTTGAATAGCGCTCTTATTGTCACAATACATAGGAGTGGGATAAGAAATCGAAACACCCATATCCTCCAAAAGTCAACGTAACCAAATAATTTCAGATGTAGTGGAGGCCATAGCATGATACTCTGCCTTAGTGGAAGACCGAGAAACAACATCCTGTTTCTTGCTCTTTCATGAAATAAGGGAATCTCCTAAAAATATACAAAAGCCAGTTGTGGATTTTCTATCCGTTGAATCACCAGCCCAATCTGCATCAGAGAAGGCACAAAGCTCCAAAGATGAGGTCGATGGGAACAAAAGACTCTGATAAAGTGTTCCTTGCAAGTAACGAAGAATGCACATAACAGCAGCCTAATGAACAGAGGTAGGAGAAGATACGAACTGGCTAATAATGTGAACAGCATAGGCAATATCTAGACAAGTGATGGTCAGATATACAAGGCAACCAACAATAGAACGATATAAAGTGGGATCGGAAAGAGGACTCCCATCGATCGGAGTATATCGGGCATTTACCTCAAGTGGTGAATCAACGTGACGTGTATCAGTAAGACCAGCATGATGAATAATGTCAGTGGCGTATTTGGACTGGGAAAGAAGATAGAATTTTTCTGAGGAAGCTATTTCAATGCCTAAAAAATAACGTAGATGACCCAAATCCTTCATATCAAATCAAAGAGACAATGTGGCTTTAATACTCACAATACCATTACTGTCATCACCTGTAATGATCATATCATCTACATATAGTAGAAGAAGAATACGTCCTGCAGAAGTCAATCTGAAAAAAAAGTGCTGAATCATGGGGACTAGAGGTAAAACCAAGTGATGTAACTACAGTCAAAAATCTCTCATACCAAGCACGTGGTGCTTGCTTAAGACCATATAGAGCTTTTTTAAGCCTACAAACCTGACCTGGAGCATGAGAAACACCAGGTAGAGCAACCATGTAAACTTCTTCCTTAAGATCTCCATTAAGAAAAGCATTTTTAACATCCATTTGAGAGATGTCCCATTGACGACTGGACGCAACAGCAATAAGAACCTGAACAGATGTCATCTTAGCTACATGAGCAAATGTCTCCTCATAATCCATGCCATACTCTTGGGCAAATCCTTTAGCAACTAAACGAGCTTTGTATCGCTCAATAGAACCATCTGACTTGGATTTAATCTTATACACCCATCGACAACCAATAGTTTTCTTTCCAGTAGGAAGGTATACAAGATCCCAGGTACCAGTTTTGTCTAAAGCAGACATTTCCTTAGACATAGCACGTTGCCATACAGGAGAACGAACAACCTTCGAGTAAGAAGAAGGCTCATAGAAAGTGTCAATGGAAACAAGAAACGAAGCAAAAGCCCGAGAGTAACAAGAGTAAGCAAAATCAGATAATTGAGTAGATTTACATGTGCGAGTGGGATAGCGAGGTTGAACAGGATCAGTCATCACATGAGGCGTTTGAACAGTCGTAGTAGCAGGGGATAAAGTGTCACCTGCAGAAGGAGGAGGAACATAATGTATGGATGACGGAGTATCAATGGTAAGAGGTAGTGAATCAGAGGAGTTATCAGCAGGAAATGGATCAATGTGAATAAGATCAGACTTAGTCATACTATGAGGACTAGCTGGAATAGAGTAGAAGGGAATATGTTCAATAAAGGAAACATGACGAGAAACATATAGTTTATTTGAAGAAGGATCATAACAGCGATAGCCTTTTTGTCCAATACCATACCCAAGAAAAACACATATAGCAACACGTGAAGATAATTTTGTACGTTCTACGTGTGGACGAAGAACAAAACAAGTGGAACCAAACACTTTTAGGTAAGAGTAATCAGGAGTTTGACCAAACAACTTGGCATGCGGAGAAATACCAGAGTTATGAGAAATTGGGATCTTATTAATAAGATAAACGGAAGTAAGAACAGCTTCTCCCCAAAATTCTTTTGGAACGCTAGCTGAAAGAATCATAGAACGGGAAGTTTCAACAATGTGTCTATGTTTTCTTTCAACAACACCATTTTGTTGCGGGGTATCAGTGCAGGAAGTCAGATGCAAAGTACCATCAACCGTGAATATGTTAGAAAGGTCTCCCTTAGTGTATTCCCTCCTAAATCAGAACGAAAGCATTTAACAATGGTAGAGTGTTGTGTTTTAACATATGCTTGAAAGGCAGTATATATATCAATAAACTCAAAACGACGTTTCATAAGGAAAACCCAACAATAACGAGTATAGTCATCGATGAAAGATACATAATATCTGCACCCACCTTTTGTGGGGATGGGTGCTGGACCCCAAACATCAGAATGAACTAAGTCAAAAGGTGCAGTGGAAGTAGAAACACTTTGATTAAAGGGCAAAGCAGAAAATTTTCCAAGTTTACAACCACTACAGTCTGAAATATCATGAGAACGTAAATCTCCCAAAACACCAGAATTCACAAGAATTTAAGACGAGAGCTTGAAATATGACCAAGTCTAGAATGCCACAAATAAAACTTAGAAGACAATGGAGTTAAATGAAAAGAAGAAAGGTCAATACTAGCAGCAGCGGCATGACTTGGAATGTGCAAGTCATCCAAAACATAGAGACCGCCCTGCCTACGGCCTGTCCCAATCAACTTCTTGGAGTTGGGATCCTACACAGAGCAATTGGTAGAAGAAAATTGAACAAGATATCCAAGATCACAAAGTTGTCCGACCGACACAGGATTCATAGTTAATTTAGGAATACAATAAACATTTGGGAGGGAAACGTGTGTGGTTTGAATTGTACCAATTCCTGTTAATGGCAAAGGTGTGCCATCAGCAGTCAAAATAGAAGGTGAGCGAGAATCAAAAGACATAGATATAAATGATGAACAATCATGGGACATATGATGTGAGGCACCAGAATCCAAACTCCACAAAGGAGAATTCAAACCTGATATGGAGGGAGCTTACATGGCAAAGTGCTGAGATTGAGAAGCAGTCATGTTTTAAGACAAAGACTGGCTAGCAAGGAATTTCTAAAAAATTTCTGCAAGAGAGTCCATAGAGGAATCCACAACTGATTCACCAAAAGGATGTACCAATGCAGCAGTCTCAGGCTAGGAATTACCTCATGACTGTCCATGTCCTTGTGCAGTAGAGAGGGACCGTTGTTGGCTACCATGTTGTTGCTGTTGTGATCTATCACCTGGCTTAAAACTTTGATTTTTTTGTCGAGCCAATAATTCAGGACATTGATTTTTCCAATGGCCTGGTTGTTTACAATAATTACAATCACGACCATTCTTGATATTTACCTTGTTGCTTTGAGATGGGATTGGTAAAATTCCTGTAGCAAAAACAGATGCAGAAGAAGTCTGTGCAACTTTCTCAGTTTGAGACTTCAAGCGAGTTTCTTCAGCTAATAATTCATGTAGAACAGAATCAACATAAGGTAAAGGAGTGCGATGTAGGATGGACGCACGACAATGCTCGTACTCTGGTCGAAGAGCCATCAACAATTGAACAAGACGTTGTTCCTCCCTACGAGCGATATATGGAGCAAATGACCTAAGCTCAGCAACCTCAGTCATAGCCAATTGATCCCAAAGAGCAGTAATTTCAGAATAAAAATCTTGAATATTTCGATCATTCTGAGACAATGACCGAATATCAGCCTCTAATTGATATTGAACGTCAAAGTTAGAACGCACAAAAAGTCGCTCCAAATAGTCCCAAACTTGCTTAGCAGTATCATACTTAGCCAATTGCATACCAATTTTATTTTCAACAGAATTACTAATCCAAGTGATGATCTTTGAATTGTTAGTATCCCATTTCTCTATCAATTCAACATTAGCAGCTTTAGGAGCCACAATAACACCAAAAATATATCCCCACATATTTCAGAAAATTTTTCATGACATAACTCCAATAAGAATAGTTTTTTCCATCTAAACGAACACTAATGGCCTGTAATGAATCATCACCTCCTGCCATATTTTGAAGTCAGCAACTGCTTCAGGTCGAGACAGGTATCAATTGGGCTAGAGTTTTGGGGAACTAGGGTTTCGGGTTGATCGGCAGGCTAGGGTTTCCGGATAGGGAGATCGGCAGGCTAGGTTTTCGGCAGGCTAGGGTTTCGGGGTTCTAGGGTTTCAGCAGGGAGATCGGCAGCTGGGGCAGGCAGATCGGCAGCTGGGGACTTGGGGGCAGGCAGAGAGATCGGCAGGCTGGGGACTTGGGGACGGGGCTCTGAGGTTTTGGGACAAAATCAACGACAGGCTAGATGCTAGGGTTTGGAGCAGATGATGATACCAGGCTAGGGTTTCGGGTGGAGGCAGAGAAGACTAGACAGCGACGAGGCAGCGACGAGGCAGCAGGTAGAAACAGGAACGAGGCTCTGATACCATGTAAACGTTTGTAAAACGTTTGTATAATCAAATAAGAAGAAAAAGATAATTCATATTATTCAGCTAGACGGCCGAGTAAAAAAGAGATTGATTACATTAGGGTCACAGAGATAGGTTTATATAGATAGAAAGCATAAACAAGAAAAAAGGCTAAAAAGCCCAATATGCTAACAATTTTCATCACTTCTTCATCTCTTCTCAAATGCTTCAAATTTTTTTAGATCTGCGAAGAAACGTTTATGCTTTGCTTCTGCTATGCTTAGCTTAAGCTGCAATGGATAGATTTGAGTTAGGGTTTGATAAGTTGTCTGATTTGAGGTTTTTTAGATCTTCAAATCATGCAGCGATTGTTCGAATCTTCATGTATCAGCACAATAGATCGCATTTGTGGTCAAATCTGGCTCTAAACTTGAAATCGATTTCAAGTTTAGGGTTTGGACAATTTGATTGCTGAAGCATTTGTCTTTTCAGTGATTGCCTGGATTTGGAAGTAGCAGCGAAGTAAGGAGCTTCGATGACAGATCTGACCCTAGATCTAAAATTAATTTTAGATAAGGGTACAGACTATTGACTGCCGTGTGACGCCCCATCCCGAGATCAACACTAGCAGAGAGTATTATTAGGTAATATTGTCGGCTAGTGTAGAGAATAGGACTGTTTAGTAGCGATCATCATAGTATTGCATTAGATGGTACCAAGTATGTCGACAAGGTGCTTAATTTTTTTTTTCATTTTTCATTTCATTTTAAAGTGGTTTGACATACTCAATTCTTATCGAATACAATACTATGGTGGCGATAGGATCGATTCAGAACAAGATACAATATCAATAGTAGTCACAGATCACAGAACAACATACACAGTCAGGTAACCATACACATACATCAAATATAATACATTGTGTCATAAGTGGTATTACAACCACAATACATACATACATCATATTCCCTACAAAAGGATATACATGGCCAAGTACACTACAAAAATATACTATACAAAACTAGGCATCAAGTCCAAAAGTCGATAGAAAGGTCCAAAGATAATAGCTAAGCAAGACCAAGAGACCTAACCTGCAACTCGGTCTGACCCGAGTAATAAATACACGGGCCAGGCTAACTAGAACATAATAATTAGTAACAGATAAATGGATATAAGTCTCATAAAGGAACATTCCTATAATTGAAAAGGAATGATATATAGGTAGGGTTTTCTCACTATCCAAGTGTTGGAAATTATATAATATCTTAAGGTTAACTCAAGAACACTTTAACTCAATACAAAGGTTACCAACTTAAGGTTACTCATAATAGAATGCATATAAACAATCACATAAATCCATAGAAGGAAACACAAAAATGTCCAAAACTCATAACACATGAAACTCTAGCAAGAGTTCAAAATCTCGTAATGAAATCACCACATACATATAAATCCTCATATAGCTCAAGGCTATAAATAAAACCATCATCTCAAAATGGTGAAATCATAATAAATTCAAAACTTAGAAAAAAAGCTCGGATCGGCCAGATCCCTGATTGCATGCCGAAGCAATGCTGCACGTGCTAAACTCATGTCCAGTGCTATATATATTAGGTCCTATCTCATGAACCCGAAGATTAAACTTGTGGTGACCGAAGTCATATAACTCGTGATGATCGAAGTCAAAGAACTCACGATGACCCGAAGGTCTATATAACTCGTTATGCCCGAAGTCACATAACTCGTGATGACCCTAAGGTCAATATAACTCGTGATGACCTAAAGGTCTATAGTACTGGCATACTCGTGAATGTGTCACAAACTCCCAGAGAGAAACACGAAAAGTGGTAACAGTGCGTCCCATACCACATGTTCTCACTTAACGGTTTCCTAACCGCTAGTCAATGTCACATTAGAAAACAACATCATTCAAAATCTCAAATCTCAAAACACTGATAACTCGCCTTATCTCATAGGTCAGTACACAAGATAATATATGGTTCTCATAGATCATAACTCCTGAAATAGAAGATCTTAAACCATAAAGCTCGCCAAAGATTTGGCCATCTCAAATAGTTCCTAAAAATAGGAATTTACACTCTCAAAGCACGCCATGGAACGGCAATCCCAAATGTTAACTCAAAAATCCATAACTTCGAACGGACAAGTCCGGAATTAACCCAAAAGTAACACATGTACTAGATGCTTTAATTTTCTTCCTTATACGTTCTAAGAGTGCAAAATAGTGCACTTTATTTATAAAATAATTGCTTGAGAAACTGGATTTTTAAAACAATTTTCGGAATCATTTAGAAAACAATTCTTTGAAAATTCTCTTTAATATATGAAATAAATATATTTATTAACTTTCAAACAAGTTAAAAATAATTTATAAATATTGAAAAATTATTTCAAAAGTCATTTAAATTATAAAACTATTTCGAAAATCGTTTTAGAAAACTTATGTTTGAAACAAAAGAAATTGATAGAAATCACCGAAATTCAACATACGAAAATGTCTCAAAAACTCATCAATCCGGGGTTCGGATTGACCATAATATTGGCTTACCTATGGTAGGTTAGAGCCTTTGAAAATCATCTCAAAATAGCTCAAAAGTAAGTGGAAAAAACCATAGCATCATGTAGCAATAGCTGTGGAAAGTACAAAAGAAAAAGCCCAGAAGAACACATATCTTGGTCAACCTTTGGCATACATAGGTCAACCCTAAGGTCAACCTTTAGGAAGCCCAGATCGACCTGAAAGAGGCATGGGTCGGCCTGTAGGTCGATCCGGACTATGGGATTTTGCAGGCTTCAATTTTCTGCTCCGACTTGATTTTTGCACTGCAATTTGACCTAGCTAGAAGATGATTTCAGCAATAAAAATTTGAATGCGCATAAATTAACTTTCAAACTACAAACTAGAAAAAATCTAGCAGCATTTTGTGCCAAGAACAAAGAGAAATAGGGACTCAAAGAGGCAACCAAAAGTCAGATATAAACTGAAACTATAAAAAGAAAAGCATTGATATACACTAAACAATTCTGAGCGATTTTTCTCTGGCAACTTCATGTTTCATCTAGCAATTTGTGAGTTTTGTACTCACCTTGGAAAAAAGCAGATTTAACTACAATAAGCTGAAGAAGGCGGAAGCTTTCCGGTGCAAAGTTGCCTTCAAGAACCTGTAACTGAGAAAGTAAGAACATGCGGACCAGAGAAATACAGTTACAGATAATTCACAGACAAACTCAAAATTTTATGAAATAATTCTTAGTATTGGATTTGATTAACTTTCACTTTTCTTTATTTTGAAGGTTTTCACTTGAATTTACAACAAATTGGAGCAAGATTTGATTTAGCAAGAAGTGGCCATTAATATTCTTTTACTGTTAATTTTTAAGAAGGAGAAAACATGATAGAGAGGAAGAAACTACGTACAATATTTTTTCTCTCTCTTTCCTGATAGTTCTAGATTTGGGTTTAGGATCTACAACCATACCCATTTAGCCCAATCCTATACATAGTGAAAATTCACTAAGTAAAAATGCACATTTCCACTTATTTTATCAATATATGCACACATTTCTTATTATAAAAACCAAATAAATTTCACAACCAAAAAGTTAATGTAACCCAAATTGTTTTCATAGAATTTTTTTTATTTTAACTATAAAAATCTATTTTTATCAATAAACTTTATATTCTACTCAAATATCAAAATTTACACCTTTATCTCATAAAACACCATTATTAACATATGAATTTATACAAAAACAAGGTTCTTGTCAAATGAAATAAAACAAACCATTCTAACTTTATTTTTACAAAAAATATTATTTTTAAACAATATTCCATCTTTTTATATTTATAAAATACATAAATACTACTAATTTCTCCTTTAAAATCAATAAAGGTTGCAATATTGGCAATAACTTACAAAACTATTGCATTACTCAAATAAAATCCATAAAATGATCATTTTTTTTTTCCAAACTATCAAAATAAAGTTTTTATAACTTTATTTTCATCCATTTATATTTATTCCAACAAATTAATGTTGAAATAAATCACTTAATTAATTTTCTAACTCAAAATTAACTTATTCCCAATATTCACAATTTATCCCACTAAATCTCTTAAATCCAACATTTATTCTCAAAACACATTGTTTATTTAAAATATACAGTTTTAACAGATTCTCTAGCTCTAATTTAATTTATCTCCAATATTAAATATTAACCTCTATCATAATTTAATATTACAGATAATCACCAATACCAGGGTTGTTACAGACTCCCCTTATAAAAATTGCATCCTCGTAATTTATAGAGAACAGTTGTACTCAACATAATTTATTTCATCAAACAAGGAAATTAGACAGCTTAAGATTATAATTCTCACCTTCAGTGTGAGAAGATAGGAATCTAGGATAAGATCGCTCGATGAATTCTCTTGTTTCCTAAGTGCAGTAACTAGAATTATCAAACCATTAAATCTTCACGAGCGATACACTCTTGTTTCGAAGGCGCTTAACCTCCAAAGCAAGCACTCTCACAAGATTCTGCATGACTGATAGATCAAGAGAGACTTCTAACTTCTCTAACGCACGAGTATCTAGAACGGAATTAGAATCTCGTAGACACTTCCTCAATTGGGAGACATGAAACACGTCATGAACTCGAGAAAAGTGATCAGGAAGTGCTACTCTGTAAGCAACAGGTTCGATAAGCTCTGTAATGGGAAATGGCCCAATATAGCATGGTGCCAATTTCCCGATCTGGCTAAAACGTACCACTCCTTTCAAAGGAGAAGCTCGAATGTAGACTAGATCACCCACCGAGAACTCGAGAGGCTTCCTACGGTTGTCCACGTATGATTTCTGGCGACTCTGTGCCTCTTTCATCCTCTCTCAAATAAGAACAATCTTCTCGAATACTTCTTGAATAGATTCGAGGCCTAAAATCAGCTTTTCCCCAGACTCTATCCAACAAAATGGAGAACGACACAACCTTCCATATAAGGCTTCAAAAGGAGCCATGCCGATAGAAGATTGGTAGTTGTTGTTATAAGTGAACTCGACTAGAGGAATATGATCTTCCCTGCTACCATCAAAATCAAGAATACAAGCTCGAAACAAATCTTCCAATATATGATTCACCCATTCAGTCTATGCATCAGACTGTAGGCTGTGCTAAGATTAAGCTTTATGCCCAAAGCTTGGTGAAGTCTCTACCGAAAGTGACTCGTGAAGAGGGGATCATGATCACACACAATAGAACTATAGATGCCATGCAATCGCATGATCTCTTTAATATAGAGCTTTGATAGAAGAGAGTTTGTCGTATTAGACTTAATAGGAATAAAATGTGCGGACTTGATAAGACGGTCCACAATAACTTGGATGTTGTTATGGCCCAACCTCGAACGAGGTAAGCCATCGATGAAATCCATAGAGATTTGGTCCCACTTCCACAATGGGACCTCTAAAGGCTGAAGAAGACCACTGGGTCGTTGATGCTCGACCTTAATAAGTTGACAAGCCATGCAATTGCTTACATTACTTGACACATCTCGCTTCATGTCTTCCTAATAATACAAGTGGCGCATATCAGCATACATCTTGCTGCTACCTGGATGGATAGTATACATAGAACAGTGACACTCAGCTAGAATGCCTTGCCTAAGCTAAGGAATAGAAGGCATGACTAATATGTTCTTCTTATGAAGACATCCACAACTATCGATGCTGAAATCCCTCATCTCAATGTCATCGTGGGATTCTGACTTACACTTCTGAATAAGAGAGAAATTATCGAAATCTTGCTGCTATGCCTCGGCAATCCAATCTAATAATCTAGGACTAGCATCTAGGCTACATAATAAAATAGGAGAGTCTGAATTAGAAGCACGATCTCGAATATCACCCATCGAAAGAGTCTCTAAAGCTTTTCATTCTGCGAGCTTCATAGAAACAACAGCTGATTGCTTTCGACTGAAGCATCAGCAACTTGATACCTCTTGCCTGAGGTATGCTAGATATCGAAGTCATAGTAAGCAAGAAACTCGAGCCAACACTGCTGTCGCATGTTGAGCTCCTCCTGGGTGGACAAGTACTTGAGTGACTTATGGTCTGTGTAGAGAATAAAGTGTTCACCCAATAGATAATGACGCCATATCTTTAAAGCAAAGACAATGGCGGCTGGCTCTAAATCATAGGTAATGTATCGAACCTCGTTATGACATAATTGCCTTGAAGTGTAGGCAACTACCCAATCCCTCTGCATAAGAACAGCACCGAGGCCACAATGACTAACATCGGTATAAATAATAAGATCTTGGTTCCCTTCGGGAACCATAAGAACATGAGCATTAGTGAAAAGCTCCTTTAATTTCTAGAAAGAAGCTTCACACTTATCAGACCAGACGAAGCGAACGCCTTTTCTTGTAAGGCTAGTCAAAAGAAGCACAATGCAAGAAAAGTCTTTAAAATGAATTGACGGTAATAACCCACCAATCTAAGGAAGCTACGAATCTCGGTGACATTCTCAGGCCTCTTCCAATTTTGGATGGCTTCGGTCTTATATTGTCGACCTAAATTCCCTCAGAAGATACTACATGGCCTAAGAACTTGACTTGCTTCTCCCAAAAGTGGCACTTAAAATTTTTTGCTCTGAGTTGATGCTGTCAAAGTGTACTTAAAACAATTCTAAGGTGATAGGCATGATCAGCTTCAGAGTTAGAATAAATAAGAATATCGTCGAAGAATACAAGAACAAACTTATCGAGATATTCTTGGAATACTCGATTCATAAGATCGACGAAGTATGTAGGAGAGTTCATCAAACTAAATAGCATGACGAGCCACTCATAAGATCCATATTAAGTGCAGAATGTTGTGAGGGGGATGTTGTCTTCCACAGCTCGGAGCAGAAGAAATCCTATGGTGAGGTCAAGCTTGGAAAAGACCTTAGCGCCACTCAACTGATGGAACATGTCGCAGATCCTAGGAAATGGATAATGGTTCTTGATGGTTAAAATTAAGCTTGCGGTAATCAACGCATAGCCTAGGAGTCCCATCGGAGTTCTTCATGAATACCACCGCGGCTCCCTACGGTGGAGAACTAGATCGAATTAAATGCTTAGCTTCAAGCTCTAAAAGCTGCTTCTTGAGTTCCTCATTTTCTTTTGTAGACATCCTCGTGGGAGGACGACTAACTGGCTGTATGCTAAGAATGAAATCAATGCGGCACTCGATGTCCCGCTTGGGTAGGAAACCCGAAACAGGCTTAAATATATCATAAAAATCATGAACGACTAGAATCTAATGCACATCATCATCGTCGTCTCAAGATTCGAGAGAAAATAAAGAAGCTTCGGAATCGCCATCGATGTCCCAAAGTATAAGAGATAACTGAGAAAGCGAGTCGGATGTAAAAGATATATAATTCGCTCAGAACAAAGGATCCTGGCATTTTATTAAACTTGCCAGTCCCTATCCAAAATCATATCGAACCCAAGGAAAGGAATCACGTACAGATTCGCATGGAAACGAAAACCACATATAAATATCTCAACAGCTTCACATAGCATGCTAAGGGTCGTGGATACCCCAATAGGATTCGCGATCCTCAAAGAAGTGACCAAATAAGATACATCCAAAGGAATAACAACGACAAGTTCTTTCGGTACGAATGAATGCGACGCACCCATATCGAAAAGAACTCAAACAGAACGATCATGAAATAGAATAGAACCTTCCAGAATAGAAGTAGATATACCTCGAGGTTGAGATGAACCATCAGAAGCCTTCGCCACATTAAGATTCCCCAAACTAGTACCCTTCTTCCTCCTAGGACACGAAGAGACCAAATGTCCTTCTTTCTTGCAATAGAAGAACGTAAGGGTTGAGGACAAACTCTAGCTAAGTGATCACGAGAGCCACAGTTGAAGCATGCCAAAACCTTAGCTGAAGGAGGTGCTACTCGAGAGTGAGAACTAGAATTGACTTTCTTCTTCTTCTTACTAGGATGGAATGGCTTGGATTTGTGGAAAGGAAACCGCTTCTTGTTCGTATTTCTACGAACCTCTGCCTCAACATCACTATCCCTTTCATTCTCGACCGCTTTGTGATGCAGGGCTGCATCCACAAGCTCATCAAAAGGGAATTTGAGCCGAAGCATAAGGGATTTCTTCAAGTACTTCTTAAGGCCCAAAAAAATTTGAGATTCTTCTTGTGTAGAGTACTAATATGCTCGAGGCCGTATTTGGACAAGGCCTCAAAAGATGCTACATACTCAGAAACGGTCGACTTCCCTTGCTTAAGATCAAGGAAACATCGAGCCAAGATAGCCTTCTCAAACTCTGGGACGAAATTGAGCTCAAATCTCTCGCTAAATTGTTCCCACTCTAAAGCAGACTCATCAATCTTTGCTACGAGCAATTCATACCAACCCAAAGCATGTTCTTGCAACATATTTGATGCATAAGAATGCGACGATGACTAGAAATCTCCATTCGAGTAAATTTTCGCTCGCATGTACGGAGCCATGCTTGAACCTCTAAAACTAACTCTAAGCCTTTGAATGGCTTGCCTCCAAGATGGGTGAAGTCGCTACACATTCGCACAAATGCGAATTTGCGCGAGGAGAAGAATAAGGTGGAGCTGGAGGCTGAGTTCTCCAGATAAGCTCGAGAATCTAATTGGTCGACATATACACACCTTCAGGACGTGAGCCACTGGACAACTCAGCATCCGAAGTGCAACCTCTTCCTCTTCCAGCCATGAGCTGAAAGTTAAGATAAGATATAATTATTAATAGGGGTAGATACAATCAATTCAAATTCATAAAATAAGGAATATTATGGAATTTGAAATTTACATTCCTTGACTTATTCCCACTTATCTACCCCCAAAAGGCTCGAATAGGTTAAGGACAAGAATAGGTTCAACTTCGATTGGGGACGATGTTTTCACTTGTGCTATACTTATGTATAATAATTGTGTATACTGTTATGTATTTATTATGTTTTGTTCTGAATTCAGCTCTGATACCAAACTGTGATGCCCATCTCGAGACCCACACTAACAAAGAGTATTTCTAGATAATACTGTCTGCTAGGGTAGAGAATAGGGCTTTTTTGGAGCGACCATCATAGTCTTGCATTAGATAAGTACTAATTATGTCAATAAGGTGCTCAATTTTTTTTTTAATTATTAGTTTCATCTTAAAGTGGTTCGACATACTTAGTTCTTATCGAATACAATACTACGGTGGCTACAGGATCGATTCAGAACAAGTTACAATATCAATAATAGTCACAGATCATAGAATAGCAAATACAGTCAGGTAACCATACACATATGTCAAATATAATACATTGTGTCAAAAGTGGCATTACAACCACAATGTATACATACATCATATCCCCCACAAAAGAATATATACGACCAAGTACACCATGAAAATATTCTACACAAAACTAAGCATCAAGTCCAAAAATCGACAAAAAGGTCCAAAGATAACAACTAAGAAAGACCAAAAGACCTAACCTTCATCTCGGTCTGACCCGCGTATTAAATATACGGGTCAGGCTAACTAGAACATAATAATTAACAATAGATAAATGGACATAAGTCTCATAAAAGAACATTCCTATAATTGGAAAGGAATGATATATAAGTAGGGTTTCTCTCTCTATCGAAGTGTTGGAAATTATATAATATCTCAAGGTTAACTCAAGAACACTTTAACTCAATATAAAGGTTACCAACTTAAGATTACTCATAATAGAATGCAAATAAACAATCATATAAATCCAGAGAAGGAAACACAAAAATATCCAAAACTCATAACTCGTGAAACTCTAGGAAGTATTCAGAATCTCATAATGAAATCACCGCATATATATATAAATCCTCATATAGCTCAAGTCTATAAATAAAACCATTATCTCAAAATGGTGAAATCATAATAAACTCAAAACTTAGAAAAAACCAGATTGGCCAGATCCCTGATTGCATGTCGAAGCAATGCTTCACGTGCTAAACTCATGTTCGGTACTATATATATCAGGTACCAATCTCATGAACCTTAAGGTTAAACTCATGGTGGTCGAAGTCACATAACTCATGATGATCGAAGTAATAAAACTCACGATGCTCCAAAGATCTATATAACTCGTGATGATTGAAGTCACATAACTCGTGATGATCGAAAGGTCTATATAATTCATGATGACCCGACGGTCTATAGTACTGGCATACTTGTGAATGTGTCACAAACTCCCAGAAAGGAACTCGAAAATTGGAAACAATGCGTCCCATACCACACGTTCTCGCTTAACGTGTAACGACCCAGAATTTTTGATCCCGAAAATTCCAGGTAGTTAGGAAAAAGAAGAAAAGAGATAGAAGAAGAAGAAGAAACAAAAACACCAAAACACAGATTCTCACATTCGCAGCGAATCAAAATATAATATCAAATAAAATAGCAGTTATACAATGGAAAACTGTATTAGTTAATTTACATAAATACATCAGAGTTACAACATTTACACAAACACTGGACAGTTAAAATCAACATGTCCTAGATAAACTACAGTATATCATAGCGAAATACACTCCATACGTTCCTTCCATCTAGATTGCCTTCTGAGCTCCAGAATGTCCTTACCTAAAAATCGGTAATACTCGGTCTGACCCGAACATACATCAAAGTAACACCCGGGTCAAGCTGGAAACCAGCGTGAGTAAACCTATATAACATGAAATACCAAGCTGTATAACTTAAATGAATTACCAGGGTGACTCGTACTTTTTACGAGTTCTAATCTTATTTAAGTCAATCATTTATCTCAAATGAATATCCAAGAATTGTTATCCAGTTCAAATATCCATGATACTTAACTTATTTCATTCCAGCCTATTTGCTTCTAAACTCAAAATTATAAAGAATCGAAGTGGTTTTGGGCATTTACTGATACCCGACCCCGGTCTCTTCGAATTCAATGTCATCTCTAATCCAAGTTGTTAAGGTTTAAACAATACAATTCACATCCAGGATATCATATCACATAACAATTCAACTCAGATAGGAAACCTACATTATCACAGTTCAACCCATTCATATCACAGCACATCTCAATCGCCCATTAGAGATATCATCAATCCAAGTCATCCAATATCATTCAAACATCAATAAACAAGATTTATTAGATATATAACTCCTAATTAATTTAATTAATCTCAAATTTAATTAAATACCAACTTTAATCACTTGGATTACCTATATCTCGCTTACACATTAATTAGTTACAACTTAATTAATAAATCATTCTTTAATCATCCATCTTAATTAATCATCCTTGATTAATTATCCTTTAATTACATTTAAGTAATTAATCTTTAATTACCCTATAGATTAATTTGCTTTAACCATTCACATTAATTAACCTTTAATTAATCACCTTAATTAATTAATTACATTACATTAATTAATGATCCTTTAATCACTTGCCTTAATTAATTATCCTTTTAATTAATTACATTTAGAAATAATCTTTAATCAATTACGTTAATTATTAGTGATTAATTATCCTTAATTAATCATATCGATTGATTAATTATCCTTAATTAATTTTAAGATATTCCATTATCTTAATTAAATTCTTAATAAATATTAAATTTCATTTGGAAACCATATAGAAATATAATAAAATAATTAACTTATTACATATTAATTTAAACCAAACAATTTAAATTCAAAATATTTGACTTATAATTTTATAGCTGAAACTGGTTCAAATATTTAACCTTGAAACCTCGTTAATATTTCTTTATTTTGAAAACCATCATTCTTTACTTTTAAACTTGTAAAACCATCTACTTACAACTATACTCAAAAACTTTGGTACAGACCCATGCACATCCCATCTTCTACCCGAGCCATATAATCCCAATTTCTACCCGATCAGATCCGAGGTTGACCCCAAGAAAAACACCATTTCTCCTGAAGCCATCCTTCTTCTCGTTCTTTCGTTATTTTAACCTATTCTTCACTATACACCCGTGCACACACCAGAATCTGTGCATTGTCCCGATGACCCATGGTCGCCGCCCTACCCCTGAGCATCCACAACCATCGCCTAACACCTCCATGTCCCATTGGCACACTAAAAACTCCTCGCTCGAACCCAGATGGAAATCTTGAACTGAGACCCAAACAACGCCACCACGCGCCTCCGGCCTTCACTAAACTTTGCGTAGAGCACTGCCGTAACCTACCCTGTCATTTCCCTCTGGTGTGCACCGCTCTATCGCCGTCCATTCTCTTACCTTATCCCCGAATTGAACCCGAACGAAACATGTGACCAAACCCTAAAATCATCTCGTCCTGACGATCCACAAATAAGTAAAATCAAATACCATTTTCTCATGGTCTATGACCATCATAGTAAATCCCCTTTCCATTCATCTCGCAATTCCTCCATAAATACAAACTTAAAAATCATATATCTTTTACCGAAAATCATCCCCTTTAAAAACAAATCCAGCTATATAATCGAAAAATAGATTTAAAAAAATTGATTTTCCAAACATGAATTGATTTCTCTAATCTTTTCATTTTTCAGTGAGATTTTATGCTATATATACTTTAATAATATTTTTAAAAATCGAATTGGGTAAAAACTAACACATTTCATTTAAAGATCATAACCTGAAACTAATTATACAATGAGATATAAATTTTCAAACCTGATTTAGTTTATTATAAACAAAATATAGACCAAATTTTTTTTATACACGGACATGCACATACTTTTATACTCTGTAATTCAGATATACTTCAAATAATTTACATCATGCAAAACGTATTACTTCACACATTTATCTCATGCAACTAGATATCATACCCATTAAGCTAAAAGTGATGGTTGTTTACTTACCTTTAACTGTTGAACAGAGAAGTTATAAACCGAGTATGCTTGATCCTTCTTGAAACTTGCAAATTGGAATCATCTTTTGATCTGAAACTTAGTTGAGATGATCTAAGCTTTGAATTGTTGATGATGATGCTTTAGTTTTGGATTTGTTTGATTTAATTCTTGTTTTCTTTTTATTTACATTTTAGATGAGATGAAAAAATTAATGAAGTGAAGATGAAAATCTGATTTCTTACTAATTCTTTAATATATAATTTCTAATTCAAATTAGAAGAAATTTTAAAAAAATTATGCCACTTGTTATATTTGCATGTTACATAAGTTACAAATGTTTAAAACATGTTTTTATTATCTAATAAATGTCAAACTTATATTTTTATATATATATATATATTCTCTTAATTTCTTATGTTTTATAAATTATGTAATTTATTCTTTCCTTAATTTATCTATTGTGTTTCAACATATATACAAATACATATGTTCATGTTAAATTAGAAAGAAAGAATATTAACCATTTTATTAAATCCTATTTAAACTTAATCTATTTACTTAAATTGATAACTATAAATAAGTATTAGTGTAAAAAAAGGTTCAATTTAACCTTAATTAACTTCTTAGAAAATCATTATATATTAAATTCAAACCCAAGCTTTCCATTTACGATGTATACATATATACATTACAATTGGAAAACTTATATATATATATAAGCTCTGAAAAGATAAATTTTTCCATTTTAAATAATTATAAAAGAAGATTATCAAACCAATATTTATTATCTGAATTATTCGTTCGACTTAAATCAGTAAATTCAATAGCTAAAATCAGATAATTATCCAATTATCTGATGCCCAAAAATCCGGGTTATCAAATTCCTCCCCTTTTGAATCTTTTTTTCCTCGAAAAGGGACGAAGCCAGAATTTATTCAATACTTAAAATCACATAAATTATTCATTGATCATTTTTAAAACACTTTTAAAATCTATATAATATTACCAAAATAGCTTTATAAAAATTTACTTTTTTTTATATCTCGATGTTTCCACAAGTCCATCTTTGGTCTTACAAAAATTTGGTCATACGTTGATTAGGCGTAGGACTGAAAATCTATAAGTACTTCGCAGACCCGTTTTCAACATCCAGTGAAAATACTTGGAAAATAATTTTATTGTAAATGTAGAGAACATTTTTGAAATCGAGGAGACATCTTTGTTGAGAATGCTCCGAAAATCATCACCTCCATCCATGGTCGCAGTTAATCCGATGGTTACGTTGCCATCCTGACAAAATCCATAGATAACTTTAGGCACTCCGCCCCCCTCGATTATGCCATGGAACCCGCTACAGATCGTAGCTACATCCTAAGTGCTGTTGCCATCACAGCAAAAGTCCATGCAACAGTAGGCATCAACGCCTTCGAATTTCGCTGCCAAAAGAATGAAACTTCTCCCCTCGACCATAGATTGCAGTCTACCGATGTTACATTGCCTTCCTGGAAAAATCAAATGTAGACCGTTGACACTCACCTCCACACGATTTCCGCTATGGTCCACAGTAGATCGCAGCGACATCGAGTTACACTGTCATCACAGTATAACAAAGGCCTCTGTAGGCATCAACGCCCTCGACTTTTGCTACCCTTAATCCTCAGGAACTTCAGTTTTGTCTTGACTTCCTCACAGGATCCACTTTAGAGCCCCCCCTTTTGGAGCTCAAGGCAGTACCAACCTATGGTACTCCTAAGAAGTTCATTTCAAGGGAGCGTCTTTTTCTCCAGAGCCATTTTCAAAACACTTTATATTATACACATATAATATCTTCCAAATCATACACCTAGGATGAATTTCATATAAATCTCCTTTCTCCAAATCGATTATCCCAAAATTGATAATTCTCAAACTAGGCTTTTCAAATTTCCAAAATTAATTTTTCCTAAAAATCAAAAGCCTTTCCATATCCTTTTCCCAAAATCATTCTCATAAAATCCTTTATATATAGATATATAACCTTGAATAATCTTTGAATCGCTTCATACTTGTATAAATTCTCTTTTTATACTTCAAATACTTTCAAAAATCCTTTTCTTCTGGCTATAGATTCAACAAGGGGAGTTTATCAATTATATATATAACTTTATTTATGCCAAATCAATATTCGAGCTTGATTACTCTATAAAGTCACTTACCATATTACTTACTGCCATAAAGTAAATTTCTACCATAGAAATATCCAATTTCCACTCTATTTCATCATATATTTCACAAAATATACTTTTCATTTCAAAGACCATTTTACGGTTCTTATCCTCAAATTTTCAGTATCAGTTCCATTCAAACCTGTACGATGTACACATATCATCCATACGCTATATCAATCTGATCGCTCACTTGATCACATAATTTCACTTCTGAACTAGTATCGTCCACCTGATTTCCTAGTGCTGACTCAGATCTGGTTTCTTGTTCAGAAACCATCATACTCCTTGCATAGACTAAATATGATACAGAATTTCCAAAAACAATCAAAAATCCATATCCAGGTTCACCGTCGAAAATCGAGTGAAAAATCCCAACTAGGATCCATATACTATCCCGGAATTCTGTGCTCGAATCTGGATCAAATCACTATGCGAATAGAATAATATACATACATCCTACGTATTATCTTCATTGATTATTAGCTAAATCAATTTCTCCTTTCTATTTACATTCCCTTATATTCTTATTCATTTATTCATAATTGCATCAATCCCCATTTGGATTATCACCTCAATAACTTGAATAAATAGTTTGCACTCTGACCAGCTTAAATTTAGAAAATAACTTGAAAAGTTTAAAACAGATAAGTAGTTGCAAAATAAATATTAGTTTTTAAAATAGCTGTAAAATAGTTAAGTAGTTATAAAATAATTATAAAGTGGTTAGATAATTGTAAAATAGTTAAAAAAATAGTAATTAGTTATAAGATGGTTATAAAATAGAAATCAGTTTATAAAAGAGTTGTAAAATTGTTTACTAGTTCCAAAATAATTGTGAAATAAGTAAGATGGTTTGGATTTTTAAAAAGAAATATTTTATAGTAAATAGCTAGGAAAAATAGATTTAAGAAATCTTATATAACAATAATTTATTTTGAAAATAGTCTAGAGCCAAACTATTCCATTTCCCAATCTCCATTTCCATACGTTTCCCATCCGTTAAATTGATTCAATCCTAATTCAAGTTGAACTAACATCAATTTCTTTCCAAATTCAAATCAAATTCCATTTGAATTTACTTATTCAACTTTAATCAAAATTCCAAATCATTCAAATTAAATTCAATTTGAACTAACTTCAAATTCCATTTCACTTTAAACCATCCCGAATTATATAAATTCGAGTTAAATTTCAAATATTGATTTAGTTTCTTTAAATCAAATTAAACTTTACTTTTAAATTAACAACATATATCTTTAAACCATTTAATTCAGAGTCCAATTTTAAAATTCCATTTTAAATTATCTTACTTTACTTTTTCAAACTTCAATTAAGAGTTAAAAACCAATTTACTTTTCAGGTTCTAATTTATTATCCATCCAACTTCAAACCTTGAAACCGATTTGTAATTAATTTTAGTTTTACAAGTTCAGTTTTTAACATTTAAATCTTAAGTTCAAAGTGATTCCATATTCTTAGTTTCAAATTAAAGTTTAATATCCATTTTATCTCAATAATGGATATACTACCTCAATCCATTTCCAATTTTCAGATTTCAAACCCATTTTGAGATCACACATAACTTCCCATTTAAACCAATCATTTAACTTCCCTAAGTTAAATCTCAATTTCATCTTGAAATTCTCAATTCTGGTTGTTTGTTAACTTATTTAACTTTCCCAAAGTTAAATTCAATTTTCTTAATCCAGTCAACCCTACCCAATTTGAATTCCCATTTCAAATTTTAACTTTACATTAATAAACTTCCCACTAATAAATTCAAAAAACTTATCACTTTGGGTTTTCACATCACATTCCAAATAAAAGTTTAAAACTCAACACTTAGAGTTTATTTCAAATCATCTTTGATATTACGCATCCTCATATATCATATTTATTTCCTTTGCACACCAAGTTATTCTTAAATTTTAAACCACCTTTGGTTTTTAATTCAAAACAAATTCTTTAAATTTTCAAACAACCCTTGTTTGAAACAAGACCCTTTCATTCAAATACATTAAATAATTTTTTTTTTATCACTTTAAAACAATTTTCAAATTTCTGGACCTAGATTTAAAAATTCACAATTTAGATCATCTTCAACTCCAATTTATAAGTCATACTCATCTAAAAGTTTTACTTCCCTAAAACATTTCATTTTTGCTTACTCATTAATACACATTTCATTATTAAATACAATAACCATTTATGATAATAACCAAGGTTATTGTAATTAAATGGTTTTAATTTCTGAAACCAATTCACTATTATCTTATTCTGAAAACTCTTCTCCAAATTCAAGATTTTAATTTCAGTTTGAATCTATTTCAAACTTATCTTCATTCAATTTAAGTTTGGTTGTATTTCTATTACCACTTAATTCTTCTTATTTTATTTAATTCCAATGATTTATAAACCAATACCTTAATATTTATTAGAAAGAAATATTGCTTTAGATATCAAAATATAATCTTATATAAAAATCATTTATTTTAAAACCATTTAAAATCTTTATATAAGAAAATAACAAGTACGCGCTCATACACACACACACACACTCAACTCATTCTAGGGTACCATTGACCCTATCCTTAATGAGTAAACCCACCAGAGCCAAGGTTCTCGCTTAACCTTCAGCTCTGATACCAACTGTAACGACGCGGAATTTTCGATCCCGAAAATTCCAGATAGTTAGGAAAAATAAGAAAAGAGATAAATAGAAGAAGAAGAAGAAACAGAAACACCAAAACACTGATTCTCACATTCGCAGCGGATCAAAATATAATATCAAATAAAATAGCAGTTATACAAAGGAAAACTATATTAGTTAATTTACATCAGTACATCAGAGTTACAACCTTTACACAAACACTGGACAGTTAAAATAAACATGTCCCAATAAACTACAATATATCAAAGCAGAATACACTCCATACGTTCCGGCCATCCATCTCGTCTCCTGAGCTCTAGAACGTCCTTACTTGAAAATCTGTAATACTCAGTCTGACCCGAGCACTACATCAAAGTAACATCCAGGTCAAGCTGAAATCCAGCATGAGTAAACCCATATAATATGAAATACCAAGCTAGATAACTTAAGTGAATTACCAGGGTAACTCGTACTTTTTACGCGTTCTAATCTTATTTAAGTCAATCATTTATCTCAAATCAATATCCAAGAATCATTATCCAGTTTAAATATGCATGATTCTTAACTTATTTCATTCCAGCCTGTTTGCTTCTAAACTCAAAATTATAAAGAATTGAAGTGGTTTCGGGCATTTACTAATACCTGACTCCGATCTCTTCGAATTCAATGTCATCTCTAATCCAAGTTGTTAAGTTTTAAACAATACAATTCATATCCAAGATATCATATCACATAACAATTTCAGCTCAGATAGGTAATCTACATTATCAAAGTTCAACCATTTATGTCACAGCACATCTCAATCGCCCATCAGAGATATCATCAATCTAAGTCATCCAATATCATTCAACCATCCATAAACAAGATTTATTAGATATATAATTCCTAATTAATTTAATTAATCTCAAATTAAGTTAATTACCAACTTTAATCACTTGGATTACCATAATCCTAATTACTTAACATTAATTAATTACAACCCAATTAATAAATCATTCTTTAATCATCCGTCTTAATTAATCATCCTTGGTTAATTATCCTTTAATTACATTAAGTAATTAACCTTTAATTACCCCATAGATTAATTAGCTTTAACCATTAACATTAATTAACCTTTAATTAACCACCTTAATTAATTAATTACATTAATTAATGATCCTCTAACCACTTTCTTGAATTAATTATCCCTTTAATTAATTACGTTTAAAAAATAATCTTTAATCAATTATCCTTAATTAATCATATTTAGTGATTAATTATCCTTAACTAATCATATCCATTAATTAATTGTCCTTAATTAATTTTAAGATAATCCATTATCTTAATTACCTTCTTAATCAATATTAAATTTCATTTGGAAATCATATAGAAATATATTAAAACAATTAACTTATTACACGATTAATTTAAACCAAACAATTTAAATTCAAAATATTTGACTTATAATTTTATATTTGAAACTTGTTTAAATATTTAACCTTGAAACCTTGCTAACATTTCTTTACTTTGAAAACCATCATTCTTTGCTTTTAAACTTGTAAAACCATCTACTTACAACTATACTCAAAAACTTCGGTACAGACCTGTGCATATCTCATCTTCTACCCGAGCCATACAATTCCAATTTCTACCCGATCAGATTCGAGGTCGACCCCAAGAAAAACATCATTTCTTCCGAAGCCATCTTTCTTCCCTTTCTTCCGTTACTTTAACCTCTTCTCCACTATACACCCACGCACACACCGGAATCTATGCATGTGTCCGATTGACCTACGATCGCCGCCCTACAGCATCCACAACCATCGCTTAGCACCTCCATGTCCCGTTGGCACACTAAAAACACCTCGCCCGAACCCAGATCAGAATCTTGAACTGAGACCCAAACAATGATCAGAGTCGAGCCACAATCCCTGCCTTCTACGCCACCACACGCCTCCGGCCTTTACCAAAATTTGCCTAGGGCACCGCCGTAACCTACCCTGTCATTTCCCTCTGGTGCGCACCGCTCGATCGCTGTCCATCCTCCGGTCTTACCCTCGAATTGAACCTAAACGAAGTACGTGACCAAACCATAAAATCATCTCATCCCGATGATCCACAAATAAGAAAACTCAATTACCATTTTCATATGGTCTATGACCATCTAACTAGCTTCAGGAAAGACCCGACCCACGATTCCCCCGACCGTTTGTCAGAAATCGAAGTAAATCCCCTTTTCATTCATCTCGTAATTCCTCCATAAATACAAACTTAAAAATCATATATCTTTTACCAAAAATCTTCCTCTTTAAAGACAAATCCAGCTATATAATCGAAACATGGATTTAAAACAATTGATTTTCCAGACATGAATTGATTTCTCTGATTTTTCATTTTTCAGTGAGATTTTATGCTATATATACTTTAATAATATTTTTAAAAATCGAATTAGGTAAAAATAACACATTTCATTTAAAGATCATAACCTGAAACTAATTATATAATGATATATAAATTTTCAAATCTGATTTGGTTTATTAAAAACAAAACAGAGACCAGATTTTTTTATACACAGACATGCACATACTTATATACTCTGTAATTCAGATATACTTCAAACAACTTACATCATGCAAAACATATTACTTCACACATTTATCTCATGCAACCAGATATCATGCAAATTAAGCTAAAAGTGATGGTTGTTTACTCACCTTTAACTGTTGAACAGAGAAGTTATAAACTAAGTATGCTTGATCCTTCTTGAAACTTGCAAACTGGAAATCATCTTTCGATCTGAAACATAGTTGAGATGATCCAAGCCTTTAATTTTTGAAAATGCTTCAGTTTTTGATTTGTTTGATTTAGTTCTTATTTTCTTTTGATTTTCAGTTTAGAGGAGATGTAAAAGTTTGTGTCGTGAAGATGAAAATCTAATTTCTTACTAATTCTTTATTATATAATTTCTAATTCAAATTAGAAGAAAGTTAAAAAAATTATACCACTCGTTATATTTGCATGTTACACAAGTTACAAATGTTTAAAACATGGTTTCATTATCTAACAAATGTCAAACTTATATTTTTATATATATATATATATATATATATATTCTCTTAATTTCTTAAGTTTTATAAATTATGTAATTTATTCTTTCCTTAACTTATCTATTATGTTTCAAGTGTTTACATATATACAAATACATTTATTCATGTTAAATTAGAAAGAAAGAATGTTAACCGTTTTTATTAAATCCTATTTAAACTTGAACTATTTACTTAAATTGATAACTATAAATAAGTACTAGTGTAAAAAAATGTTCAATTTAACTTTAATTAACTTCTTAGAAAATCATTATATATTAAATTCAAACCTAAGCTTTCCATTTACAATGTATAAAATATATACATTACAATTGGAAAACGTATATATTTTATTTTACTAGCTTTGAAAAGATAAATTTTTCCATTTTAAATAATTATAAAAGAATATTATCAACACCAATATTTATTATCTGAATTATTTATTCGGCTTAAATCAGCAATTTCAATAGTTAAAATCAGATAATTATCCAATTATCTAATGCTCGAAAATCCAAGATATCACATAACGATTTTCTAACCTCTAGTCAATGCCACATTAGAAAATAACATCATTTAAAATCTCAAATCTTAGATAACTCACCTCATCACATCGGCAAGTGCATAAAACAATCAATGGTTCTCATAATCATAACTCCTAAAATAGGAGTTCTCAAACCACAAAGCTTGCCAAAGATTTGGCCCTCTCAAATAGTTCCTAAAAATAGGAATTCACACTATCAAAGCACGCCATGGAATGACAATCCTAAATATCAACCCAAAAATCCATAAATTCGAACGGACAAGTCTGAAATTAACTAAAAAGTAGCACATGTGTCCTATACTACATGTTTTACTAAATCGTTTAATTCTTCTCCTTATACGTGCTAAGAGTGCAAAATAGTGCATTTTGAGAAACGAGATTTTTGAAACAATTTTTGAAATCATTTAGAAGACAAATTTTTGAAAATTCTCTTTAATATACAAAATAAATATATTTAATATCTTTAAAATAATTTAAAAATAATTCATAAATATTGAAAAATATTTATTCTAAAAGTCATCTATATTATAAAACTATTTCTAAAATCATTTTAGAAAACTTTTGTTTGAGACAAAAGAAATCGATGGAAATCACCGAAATTCAACATACAGAAATGTCTCAAAAACTCATCAATCTGGGGTTTGGATTGGCCACAATTTTGGCTTACCTATAGATAGGTTAGAGCCTTTGCAAATCATCTCAAAATAGCTTAAAAACAAGTGGTAAAAGTCATAGCATCAAGGAGCAAAAGCTGCTGAGAGTACAAAAGAAAAGGCCTAGAAGAACATATATCCAGGTCAACCTTAAGGTCAACCATTGGCATACATAGGTCGACCTTTAGGAAGCCCAGGTCAACCCTAGTGTCGATTTGAGCGAAGCATGGGTCAACCTGTAGGTTGGCCCAGGCTATGGAATTTTGCAGGCTTTAATTTTCTGCTCCGACTTGATTTTTGCACTACAATTTGATCTAGGTAGAAGATGATTTCAGCAATAAAAATTTGTATGCACATAAAACAAATTTCAATCTACAGACTAGAAAAGATCTCGAGGCATTTCGTGGAAAGAACAAAGAGAAATAGCCACTCAAAGAGGCAGCCAAAAATCAAATATAAACTGAAACTATGAATAGAAAAACAATGATATATAGTAAACAGTTCTGAGCGATTTTTCACATGCAACTTCATGTTTCAGCTAGAAATTTGTGATTTTTGTACTTACCTTGGAAAAAAGCGGATTTAACTACAATAAGCTAAAGAAGATGGAATCTTTTCGGTGCAAAGAAGTCTTCAAGAACCCGTAGCTGAGAAAGAAAGAACATGCAGACCAGAGAAATATAGTTACAGACAATCAAAAACAAAGTCAAATTTGATGAGATAACCCTTAGTGATGGATTTGATTTCCTTTCTCTTTTCTTCGTTTTGAAGTTTTTCACTTGAATTTATAGTAAATTGGAGCAAGATTTAGTTTAGCAAGAAGTGGGCATTAATTTTCTTTTACCGTTAATTATTTAGGAGGAAAAATAATATATAGGAAGAAACTATGTACAATATTTTTTTCTCTCTTTCCCGATAGTTCTAGATTTGGTTTTAGGATCTACAACCCATTCCCATTTAGCCCAATTCCTATACTGAGAAAAAATTACCTAAGTAAAAATACATATTTCCACTTATTTTATCAATATATGCACATATTTCTTATTATAAAAACAAAATAAATTTTACAACAAAAAGTTTATATAACCAAAATATTTTTCACAACAAAATAAATTTTATTTTAACTATAAAAATCTAGTTACATCAATATAACCTTATTTTCTATTTAAATACCAAAATTTACACTTTTATCTCATAAAACACCATTTTTAACATATGAATTTATACAAAAATCATTTTCTTGTCAAATAAAATACAAAAAACCATTCTAACTTTATTTTTACAACAAAAATATTATTTTTAAAACAATATTCCATCTTTTTATATTTATAAAATACATAAGTATTTCTAATTTTTCTTTAAAATCGATAAAAAAATTATTATTGGCAATAACTTACAAAATTATTGCATTACTCGAATAAAATCCACAAAATGATCATTTTCTTTCCAAACTATCGAAATAAAGTTTTTAAAACTTTATTTTCAATCATTTATATTTATTAAACAAATTAATGTTGAAATACATCACTTAATTAATTTATTAACTCAAAATTAACCTATTCCCAATATTCACAATTTATTTCACTAAATTTCTTAAATCCAATATTTATTCTCAAAACACATTGTTTATTTAAAATAAACAGTTTAGTCAAATTCTCTAGCTCCAATTTAATTTATCTCCAATATTAAATTATAACCTCTGTCATAATTTAATATTACAGGTAATCACCGATACCTGGGTTATTATAGCCGAAGCCTTCGACATTCGACTCTTATTTCGGACGTAAGAAGTTCTTAGCTGATAAGGCTTGGGTGTGTATATCTACCCTTTGGTAAGTTCTCGGTAAGTGATTTATTTCGATGATTCCTTGTAGAACTTGCTCTCTGACGAAATATAAGTCCAGCTCTGTATGCTTAGTTCTTGCATGTAAAATTGGGTTAGCGGTTAGAGATACAATATTTAAACTATCACACTATATTGTAGCCTTGTTGCTGATGTTGATCCTTAGTTCACTTAATAATGATTTAATCCACATTAGCTCTACCGTTGCATTTGCCACACTTCTGTACTCTACTTTTTACTAGATCTTGATATGGTAGTTTTTTTTAAACACCATGACACTGGATTTTTGCCTATGCAAATGCAGTAACCAGATGTTGATCTACGATCATCTAGGTCAGTTTCCCAATAAGCATTTTCAAAAATTTCTTAATACTAACCCATGATTTACTGTACCCTTTAAATATTTGAGAATCCTTTTTACTGCTTTCCAATTTTCATCTAAAGAATTTTGCATAAATTGACTAACTTTATTCATACTGCAAGCAATTTTTGGCCTTTTAATTGTTACATATTACAATGCTCCAACCCTACTTCTATAATGTTTTGCATCAGCGATTAGTTCTTCTTTATTCTTTGATAAATGTAGGATAGTTGTCATTGGCATAGGTAGACTATTTGCCTAATCCATTTTTGTTTAATTCAAAATTTCTGATATGTATTTCTTCTGGCTTAATTCTAGAAATAAATTTGATAATCTTTTGACTTCAATTCCCAAAAAGTAATGTAGATCTCCATGATCTTTCATAGAGAACTCTTTTTCAGTTATTGAATGAGATTACTAATTTCACCATCACTGGTTCCTATAACAATAAAATCATCCACACATATTAGTACATACATAACAGTATTATTAGCAAATCTTATAAACAAAGGGTTATCGAATTTTGCATGATTGAAGCAAAGTTTAATCAAAGTTGTTTTTAATTTCTCAAACTAAACCTTTGGTGCTTGTTTGAGTCCATAAATTGCCTTATTGAGTTTGCCAACCAGTTTATTTCCAGCTTGTTTGTAACCACCAGGCTGCTCCATATATATTTCCTTTTAAAGAATTCCATTTAGAAATACATTGTTGACATCTAGTTGATTTATTTTCCAATTTTTGTATAAAGCAACTGTAAGACTGATTCTAATAGATGTTGGTTTGAAAAATGATGAGAAAGTTTCATTGAAGTCAAAGCCCTATTGTTGTGAGTAACCTTTGCTACTAATCTGAATTTATACTTTGATATAGATCCATTTGCATTTCTTTTCAATCTGTAGGTCCAATTACACCTAATGATATTTTTATGACTTGGCATGGTAACTAGGCTCCATATGTTGTTTTTTTACGAGTGTTGTATATTCTTCATCCACAACTATTTTCTATTTTTCACTCTATATAGCTTGTTGGTAAGTATATGGTTCTTCAATGTCAAGGCTTGCATTATATAATTTTGGTTTGAAAATTCAACTCTTTGCTCTAGTAATTATATGATGACAAGTTGTTGCAGGTATAGGAGATTGATGATTTGACCTATCCTCGGATTCAGACTGTGAACTTGATGTCTGTATTTGATCACTTCTTTGTTGATCAACTGACTGATGACTGATATCTTGATGAGTTGCATAATAAGGACTCATGGGTGATTTGTCTGACACATGACCTGACCCATCATTGGGTACTATGTGTTGTCGTCCAGAACCATTGAGTTGAAACATACATTTCTTAATCATGTGGTAAGGGAGGTATTGAAAACTTTGAGTTGTAAATCTTCTATGTGGTTTTTATCACCTTTTCATTGAACGGAAATACATCTTCATTAAAGAGAACATGTCTTGAAATGAAGACTCTTCTTTGTTATCTAGGCATTTATATCCTTTAATATTGTTTGCTATCCCAAAAATGTATAAGGTGAAGATCTAAAACTTAACTTCCAACTATTATATTGTCTTAATCATGGAAAGCACAAGCAATCAAATACTTTGTGAGACTTTTTTAATCAGGTTGCACATTGAATAACATTTCAGTTAAACTCTTTCCTTGTAGAATCTTAGTTGGCAACTGGTTGAACAAATATACTGCTCTTCCAAAAGCATCTGGCCAGAATTTCAGTGGCAAGGATGCTTGAGCTAGCATGGTAAGTCCTGTTTCAACTACATGCCTATGCTTTCTTTCAATTAATCCATTCTGCTCTGAAGTGTAAGGGTAGGTAGTTCTATGTAATATCCCTGTCTTTTGAAAATACTCCTTAAATTTTCGAGCTCTACACCAAAATTAGTTTGTATGACCTTGACTTCATTGCCAATCTGCTTTCCAACCTGTGTTAAAAACTGTAAGACTGCAGAATATGTTTCGGACTTTGTTTTTAAGAAATACAACCATACATATCTTGAATATGCATCCATAAATGATATGTAATATTTAAAGCCATAGTCTGTATCAATAGGAGCCTGGTCCCCATAAATCTGTTGCCATAAGTTATAGTGGCTTATTATATTTCTTTTCAAAATTTTGAAATGGAAGTTTATGATTTTTTTTCCTAGATGTCAATATGTATAGACATATGGAGTTGCTGCAATATCAAGAGAAATTTTATTATTATTCAATATTTTCTTTACAATATCTACACTTGGATGACCAAACTTATAATGCCATATGTCAAAAGTACTTATAATCCGATAAAATTGGAACGATACAGAGAAGATTAGCATGGCCCCTGCGCAAGGATGACACGCACAAATCGAGAAAAGTACTTATAATCCTTTTATTTTGAGACAATTGGAAAACATTATAGCACAGATTCTTTTTTTCAGTACTTCTTGAATCAGCTAGAGTAAACTTACAAAGGCCCTTCACTGTTTTACCCAATAGAATAACTTACGTTATTATCACAAGCCAATTAAGATACAATAAGGAAAAGTTTATTAATTTGTGGAACTCATAAGAGATTATTAAGATACAATATCCTATTACCTTTTATATAGCCATTACCAGTATGAGTAAATTTAGTCCACTCACCATTACCCATATATATACACTGTTTACCTTTGTACTCCTTGTTTCCCAAAATTAGATTGCTCAGATTATTGGTAACATGATTTGCGGCTCCTGAGTCCGGATACCATGTGTCATCTTGAATATCTTCTATCTTGGCTGTATCATTATAAATGCTTTAGGAAATTCAGTTTGATGCCTGGCATCTTATTATATGTTGGCCATATGTGCACTTGGTTTTTGACTGCTTTGTTGCCCAGATGTGTAGTTAACATCAAATCTGAAATATCACTTATTTGTTGTGTGGCCAAATCTTTCACAAATATGACATCTTGGTCTGCCATTGTTATTGTTACTCCATCTTCCACCTCTGCCCCTGTATTTATATGATTGATTGCCTCTTTGATTGTTATTATTTGACTCATTTCCTGACTGAGTCCTTTCTTGATTTTTTCCTTTCTTTGAGATGTAATTAACTGAAAGATCAGGGATAGTTGGTTTTCTTTATTCCAACCTGCCTTCATGAGCAAGGTGTGCGAAGTTTACATATAACAGGGATGGTGTGATGTCCTTAAATGATATTATCGCCACAATGGCTTCATACTCAACATATAATCCACCTAAGGTAGACAAAATTTGTTCTGTATCGCTCACAGCATACCCTACTTCACCAAGTAAGTCATATAATATTTTGATTTTAGAAAGATAGTCTCTCATAGGCATGCAATTTTTCTTTAAATTTTGTAATTGTCTTTTATAGTGCATCACTCTTGTTGCTGATTGAGAACTGAACATTTGCTCAACAGTAGACCATATTTGATTAGCATTCTTGCATCCTATAAGTTGAGGTAACAAACTTGCACTTATTGTAGATAATATCCAAGAACATAATAGGCTGACTTGCCTTTGATAAATTGTGTATTCTCTTTTTAATGTTGGACTTCCTACAATGTTTGAAATATACTGCTCTGGCACTTGTTTTGTTCCAAGAATATATTCTTCCAAGCTATATCCCCTTACTGCTATTTGAACTTGAAACTTCCATAGTAAATAGTTTGTTTGTTCTAGTTGGTTTTGAATTAACTGAGGTCGTGACTTACAATGATCTTTGATATATTTTCTGGAGTATTTAATGGTGCAGGATCCAATCTTGGGTTTGCAAAAGTTGATGAATCATTATCTATGTCCCCTTCGCCATGATTAAAAATTCAAGAAAGAGTAAATGACAAGATATTCACTGAAAGAGATAACCAAGAACCTAATCTGCAGATAAGTGCTAAATGAAAGCAACTTTTCAAGTGAACTTGCCTAGTTTCCTGTAATGGTTCGGAGAGCAGCCAGTGACCTTGGTCGTTGGCATGGCTCGATGATGATCTTAGTTTCAGTTTTTGATTTTCTTTAAAAAAACCGAAAGCTGCCGAAGAGTTGAATGATGATAATTTTCTAACAACTCTTCTTGGCAAGGCTTGATGATGAATTTGATGATTTAATGAAATCAGATAACTGAAACTCTAGCAGTTTCAGATGATGAGTCCAGTACTCTGATGAACTACAGCCAATCCGAATGATGAGATAGCCAATGATGGATCTTAGCAAAGAAATGATCTGTTGTTAAATAGTTTTTGATTGCCCTGATACCATATTTGAATTTGAGATAAAGTTTTCATATAAACTGAAAATAGAATGTTGTTTTTATTCTATCATTTGATGCTTTGCTGCATATGGCTATTGATGCTATTTGTATAGAACGCTGGAATGAGTATGTGGGTAATTGGGCTTATATGAATTACAACCCGTTACCCAAATATAAAGTCGAAACCCTACTCCATATCGATACAGTGGCTTATTTTACTTCGTTGCTTCTATTTCTTCATTTCTTTTGATTACTCGCAAACTGAAATTAAACAGAAAACAAACCAGAATATTTTGATTTAACCTTATCTTCCACTTCCCATGTACAATAATTTGGATCAAGACTCCATTGCACTTTAACTAACTTATTAACTATGTTTCTTGATTTCTTTTCCTCTTTAGAGACTATCCCAATAGGCTCCTTCACATAAACCAAATCAGGCTTAGTTTCTGCTTGTGTTGGTGACTCCAACATTGTTTCTTTACCATGAACCCACCTTCTCAGTTGTGACACATGACATCATGTTCAACTTCACTTTATATGCCAATTTTCCTGTTCTTTCTATCACTTCATATGGTCCAACATACCTGAGAGACAACTTCCCCTTTTACCAAATCTTAATACCTTTCTCATTGGGAAATTTTAAGAAATACAAAGTCCCCACACTTTATATTCAACTGGTTTTCTTCCTTTGTCTGCATATTCTTTTTGCCTATCTTGTGTAGCTCTCATTCTCTATCTCACTAATGTTATCCTTTCTGAAGTTTCTTTTACTTGATCGGGTCCAAGTAACACTCTATCTCTAGTCTCCATCTAGTAAGAAGGTGATAAACAAGACCTACCATACAAAGCTTCAAAAGGTGTCATGCCTATATTTGATTGATAACTATTGTTATAGGCAAATTCAGCTAAGTAAATATGGTCCTTCCAACTTCCATCGAAATCCAGCACGCATGCTCTTAATAGATCTTCTAGCATCTTATTAACTATTTCTGTTTGCATCCATTTGTGGATGATATGTCATGCTTAAACACAATTTTGTTCCTATAGCCTCTTAAAAATTGTTCCAAAATTTTGAGGTAAATAAGCGTCCCTATCACTTATTATGGTCTTTGGTACCCCATGAAGCCTAACCACTTCTTTTACAAACATTTGAGCCAACCTACTTCCATTCCTATCAGATCTAATAGGTATAAAGTGTGTTGTCTCGATTAGTCTATCCACTACTACCCAATTGCTATCAGTCCCCTTTTTAGTTCTTGGCAAACCATCAATGAAATCCATTGATATACTCTCCCACTTCTATTTTGGTACTTCCAAAGGCTGCAACAATCCAAAAGGTCTTTGGTAATCAGCTTTCATTTGTTGGCATGTCGAACATTGTGCCACATACTTACTCACAGCCTCCTTCATGACTTTCTACCAAAAATTTCTTTTTAAATTTGTCCCACCAGATGTACAACATATTTTGTCCCATAATAAACATCCAACTTTTCTTTTTTAAGTTCTTCATTATTAAGTACACATAGCTTTATTCCTTTTTATTCCTTAAATAACCATTGTCATCTAGCTCATAATTTTGTAATTTAGTTCCACTTAAAAAAAGTGCTTTCTTCTCTTTTAAAAAACAGTCACTATCCTGTGTAGCTCCCACCTTGTCCATTAAAGTTGATTTGTTGGTTTAAGACTTAGCTTTCCATACTATACCATGTCAGTATTAGCTTTTTTTGGTCCCCCATCTCGGTTAGCTAATTATACTTTACTTAGCACTGTCAAGTCCTTAAACCCTTCCATCGTTATCCCTGCTAATTTAGCACGTTATCTACTTAATGCATCGACCACCCTATTTGCTTTTCCTAGTGTGTATAAATTATCTTAATCATAGGTTGCTAATAACTATACCCATATATGTTGTCTCATGTTTAAATTTCTTTGTGAAAACAAATATTTCAGTGAATTATGGTCGACGTATAATTCAAAATTAGCTCCAAGTAAGTAATGTTTCCATAATTTCATAACATACAATGTTGCAGTAAGTTCCAAATCGTGAGTTGCACACTTTTTTTCACTTAGCTTTAGTTGTCTTGAGGCATATGCTATAACCTAATCATTTTGCATTATTACATCTCCAAGACCAAATCCACTTGCATCAGTATACACAATAAGGCCATCATTTCCTTCAGACACTTCAATATAGGTGCTTCACAAGAGCTTTCTTCAACTACCAAAAGTGTTCTCACATTTTTCAGTCCACACAAATGGTTGTTCCTTCCTTGTTAACTTACTTAGTGGAATTGCAATCCTTGCAAAATCTTTTATAAACCATTTATAATAACTAGCCATTTCCGAAAATGATATAACCACTTCATTATTCCAAATTGTACGTTTAGAAAACTTGGCCTTTAAGTCACGCTCTCTCAATCTAATCAATAACAAATGCAAATGTTTTTCATGATCTTTTACTATCTTATAATAAATTACAATATCATCAATAAAAATTGAAACAAACTTATCCAAGTAATCTCGAAAAAATCTATTCACTGAGTCTATAAAATATGATGGTGCATTTGCTAATGCAAAAGGCATGACAAGAAATTAATACAAAACATACCTTGTGTTAAATGCGGTGTACTTCACACTTTCTTCCTCTACTTTCATTTGATAAAATCCAGATGCAAGATCCAATCTAAAAAACACTTTAGTTCCACATAATTGATCAAATAGGTCATCAATTCTTGGTTTTGGGTATTTGTTCTTTATTTTATGTTTATTTAGCTCCATGTAGGCATGCACATTCTTGAGGTTCCACTTTTCTTTTTAACAAACATCACTGGAGACCCCCAACATGAACTGCTAGGTTTTATAAATACTTTTTATTCCAGTTCTATAAGATGCTTCTTCAATTCAGTTAACTCTTTTGGTCCATCCTTGTTGGTTTCTTCACAATTGGACCTATACCAGGCCCAACCTTACTTGAAACTCAACAGGTCTATTATGTGGTACTCCTCTGAATTCTTCAAATAGATCCATGTATTCATTCACTACACGTATATTTTCTTGTTTTGGTTTAACACCTTCATCACACAAAGACCATACATGTCCAGAAAACCCTTCTTTTGCAACTTCACATAACACTATGATTCTTTTGTTATCATTGGTTTTTAAAGAAATTACTTACATCTCCAAATTTATTATAGCTCCAAATTAATTTAACCAGTCTACCCCTAAAATTTCTCCTATACCAGGATAATTCAAAACATTCAGGTCTAAAACAAATGTAGACCCTCATATAGATACCTCTATTTGCAAACATTTCATCCCTACCACATAAGAACTTTCTATGGGACTTTTTACAAACAATGGCCTATCAACCAAAATACAAGCAAGTCCTAGTCTTTGTATTATGTCATGGGATATTAAGGAATGTGTTGCACCAATATCATACACTACCACTATGGGTAAACACTTAATAAAAATAATACCTTCCACTTGACTAGATTCTCCAACAATGGCTCTTAAAATTGCGTTTTCTTTTCCTTTCTTACTTCTGCAACCATCTTAAGATCTGGGAAATTCCTCTTGAAGTGACCATCTTTTCCACAGCTATAGCACTTGAATGATGTTGTCTTTCCAGCTAGGCACTTGGACTTTATATGTCCTTCTTCCAATAATTGTAACATGTGATTTTCTTCTTGCCTTCAGTAGCGGCAGCTCCCCCTACTTTTGTAACTCTTGCTTCAGTTTTCTTCTTCTCATAAGGGAGGGTTATGTTTTTGCCCTTTTATTTTTGTTATTCCTTATATTCCTAAACTTCTACCTTGTAATATCATGCTACTCATACATCAGCGTAAGGTCCAATACTTGATCAAAGGTTCTATCCCTATATGGCTATAAAGCTCTACTAAAATTTGCATTCAACCCCTGAATATATCTTGCATTCTTTGCAGCTTCATCTCCTATTAGCATAGTTCCATACTTAGATAAGATTCCAAACTTCTATGTGTATTAAGTTATACTTAGTGGTGCTTGTCTCAATCTTATAAATTCCTCTAATAATGAAGCCATTGTAGAGGTGGGTACAAATCTGGCTTCACGCATTTCTTATGTCTTCCACAATAATGACTCCCACTAGTCTAAAGCAACCCCTCTTAACTGTCTTAATGCTATTTGTCTCTTTTTTTGGATTCTCAATTTGCATGTCAGCAAAAAACCTTTCCAAACCCCTTGTTTAATGGGTCTTGAAGCATACAAAAGAGAGATGCATCGATTCAAAATAGGGATTTCCATACCTTAGTTGGGAATAACCCACTTAGCCCTGCCGCATCTTCGTTGTATTAATCATTCTATGTTGATGAGGCTTGAGGCTATCTTTTACCTTTTATATAGCGCTTCCTACTTGGAATGAACACTACCTTCTAGGCGATGATGCAATACTAGCACTCATCCATACAAGTTTGCTCCGGGACAGAACGAAATGCTTGAGAGCTCCATCTTTAATTCTTTCAACTTCAAGATGTCCTTACTTCGAAACACTTGAGTTGGATCGAAGTGGTTATCAAATAACATATCTGATCTTGGTTTCTTTGAGACAACTTTAGATAATTTTTGGTAAACTCAACTTCGTTCTTTAGGAAATAAATAGTCAAAGATAAGAGCAGAGATCCCTCCTAAACGTTAGTGGATAGATTTCCTTATCATTTATCCAAGGAGAAGGAAATGAGATTTATACGTACAATACAACATCATCGGAGATGACTGTGCCATATAAATCAAGTGTTTCTCCTAGATATTTCCAAAGTTACGTTTTGGGTTCAAATTCGAAAGTCGGTTAATGAACCATCAAATAACAAACATTTAATTAGGGACTTAATTCCATAGGGAAAACCAAAACTGGTTAAGCACATGAGTAACCACTACCCTTTTTAATTATTCATTCATTAATTAAATACTTGTATAAAAATATCTTTACAAAGGTATACTCGCAATCCCTATATTTTCAATACTAGAGAATATCCATATACTTATCTCAACGGCGTAATTATATTAACCAAACACTGAGGAAGAATCTATTTTTGTACAATTCTGATCATTTATAAGTCCGTTTAAATTTCTGAAACTATTTATAAATTAATTTATAAATCTCAGGAACCATGTATAAAACTCCTTTATACATCTCAAAATCATTTAGGACCCCTTTATAAATCATACGCTACAAGAATAGCTTGAAATATCGACGACCCTTGGCGATGGCTTTCGATGGCCCAAGTGCGATGGTTTCCAACGGCTTTCGACAGGCCGTCGAAGATTCGCGTTATTCAAGTATCGATTGAGACCTTTCTTCCTCATTCCAGCTAAACAAAAAAAATTCTAAAATCCCTAAAATCGATTTTCAAGCTTCCAAACCCCAAAATCAAGCTTTTTGGATCTTGCATGGCTCATTAATCACTCTCTATTGCTTCCAATCTTAGGTATAATCTCTAATTTTTGTGAAAAATCTAATTTTTAATCTAAATCTAGGTTTTCCTAATTTGATAAATTAGGGTTCTAATTGTTTCTAATAGCCTAGTGATGGATTATAATATCGCATTGAATACCTATTTCATTTGTTAGCATTAAATTGTGAAAAATAAGTATAATTCGTGAATTTGTGTATATGTCTAAACCATTATATATGTGTTATTTTAGCATCGTCTTGTGTTAATTGATGTATTTATGTGCTTATATATGTGTGTGTATATGTGTTAATTATTATATACATACACACGCATGCATACTAATAATTAAATAAATTGTTTTCCATTAAAAACGTCGCAAAAAAATAATTCACATATCTACTATAATACGCTGAATTCACATTGTTCGATAAAATACGCGAAATGTGGTAAATTAATAATTTTTCGAAATATATAAAATTAGTAAATTTTCACCATTTACAAACAATAATATATTATATAATAAATAAGAAGTCAAACTAAAAAATTTTTGATTTTTGTATATACTACTTTTTTATTGCGTCCCTTAGAGAGTTTTTGGTCCCGTCCGACACGTGTTGTACGTGATCGTTATATAGGTAATCATTTTGTCGTAAAACGGACATTTATATTCATCTGGTACAATACTAGTTGGATTTCCCTGTACTAGACAATTTATAAACATAGTAGACAATTACATCTCGTACATTATTTCATTTTAAACGATTCACAAAATTTTGCCATCACTTTTCTTTTATTATTCCTGTATACACGCATTTGTGTACAATATAGGAAACAAAGGGGAAGTGCTACCAAAATTTTATTGAATCATTTAAAATGAAATAATTTGCAAATGTAATTGTTTACTGTGTTTGTAATGGAAAGTAGGATGATTGACCATCAAAATAGAAAACCATAAACTAACATTTCAATATTGTATTCTTAAGTTGAGTTAAATTGATGCGTATAAGATTATGTATTATAAATTGAAAAATAAAATGTCAGTTCGTAAAATGGCTAATATTTATTTTTGAATTTGTGACATATTTTTTAAATAGGAAAAATGATCGATTATTTTGTTAATCGGAGGAGAAGGATGTATCACAGAAGGGGAATAAGAGGTTCAGTAAAGGAAGATTTTTATATTGGTATAAATGTATTTGTTGAATTCGCTTTAAGTAATAACAAAAACGATATAGAAATTCATTGTCCATGTAGTAGGTTTAAACATTTGAAGTATTTGTTACCACTATTATGAAAGTTCATTTGTGCAAAAATGGTTTCGTACCGAAGTATTATATTTGGGATCATCATGGAGAAGTTGTGGCACATACTCCTATAGTGTCTAAATTAGATGTGGCTGACAATGAAATTATTATGACGAATCATATAGAAAATATGGTTGAAGATGCAACATGATCAATGTTTCCTATGGTTGAAGTTGTTGATGATGATGTAAACATTGAAGAAACAAATATCGAAGCAATTTTTTTTACGATTTATTAGATGCTGATAAGAAACCTCTTTGGGATGGTTGTAAAAGCGACACTCAGCTATTTGTAACTGCAGAATATATTGCAATGAAGTCAAAATATAACATCACGGAAGTCGGATTTAAAGCTATTGTATAAGCTGCAAAATGACATATGTCCCCCGATAATTTAATGTATAAAAATCACTATGAAGATAAAAAACCTATGTTGTCTTTTGGTTTACCATATCAAAAATATATGCACGTTTAATTAGTTGCATGTTGTTTTAGAAAGAGGACATCACTCAAGAAGTGCAGAATATGTAACAAGGAAAGGTACAAACCAAGAAAAAAGAAGGGAAAGAAAGTTCCATAAAACCATATGCATTACTTGGCCATCACTCCTAGGCTTTAAGGATTATACGCATCTTCTATAACTGTATCTCATATGAGATGGCATAGTATGAAAATAGAGGAAGAAGGTATGTTGACACATTTAGCCGATGGAGAAGCATGGAAGCATTTTGACATTACTAATCCCACTTTTGCAGCGGAGACTCGTAATGCTAGACTTAGATTATGTACAGATGCTTTTTCACCATTTTCTCATTTTGGTTCTAAATATTCACCTTGGCCCATTATCATCACACCTTATAATTTAGCCTCGTGGATGTGTATGATCCATATATGTTTGTTACTGTTGTCATTCCTGGCCTCGACGATCCGACACAAGGATTCGATGTTTATTTACAACTGTTGATTGAGGAGTTAAAAACACTATGGAAAAAAGGAATAGAAACGTACGATGTTTCAAAGAAAAAATTTTCTTATGTTTTTTTTTTGTGGACTATAAGTTATTTTCCTACTTATGCATGCAATGCTTTTAGGATGTAGTACATCCGGTTGTCTAGCTTATTTTTATTGCATGGAAGAAACACAAACATTTTCTTTACCGAATGGTAAAAAATTTCATGGTTTGACTGCCTTCGATGTTTTCTCGATGTCAGTCATTCCTTCAGAGGAGATAGAAAATACTTTTAAGCTAATAAAGTAGGAACTAGACAACCACAACTGATATGTTCAGGCGAAGGCATATATGAACTTGTAAGGGACTATCCAAAGATACATGAAACTGAAGTACAAACTGAAATTGCAGGTAAATCGACTATTCATAATTGGTACAAATAAAGTATATTTGGGAGTTTCCTTATTGGAAAGATCTTCTGCTTTGTCATAATATTGATGTGATGCACAGTGAGAAAAATGCATTTGATAATGTTTTTAACACAATTTTGAATGTCAAGGGGAAGACTAAGGACGATTCGAAATCAAAACACGATATACAAGAATTATGCAAACGTTTTGAGCTTTATATGAAACTAAACAACAATAAAAAACCAAAAACGCATATGAGTTTGATAATAATCAAGTTAAAGTTATGTTAAAATGAGTGGGAGGATTAAGTTTCCTGATGGGATTTCATCAAATCTTGACTTTAAAAACGGTAGATTGAGTGGAATGAAAAGCCACGACTGTCACATAATGATAGAAAATTTATTACCCACTGTATTCAAAAAATTATTGCCTTTGAAAGTTTGGAAGGTAATAATGGAACTTAGTCTATTTAAAAAGAGCTTTGTTCGATTACGTTAAAAGTTCAACGTTTACATAAACTTGAAGAAAATATTCCTATGTTGCTCTTTAAATTGTAGAAAATATTTCCACTGGGTTTTTAATATAATAGAGCATTTACCTGTTCACCTCCCATCTGAACACGACTTCAAGGTCCTATGCAATGTGATGGATTTATCCATTCAAGACGTATGAAATATGTTGCCTATTAATTTAATTGCATTCGATAGTTAAAGTTAATGTAAATTAATTTTTCATAGATACTTAAATCATTGTAAGAAAAAAGTAATGAAAAAAGCACGAGTTGAAGATTTGATTTGTAAACCATACATCGAAGAAGAAGCTTCATTCTTTTTCCCTTACTATTTAAGTGACCATGTGAACATATCATTTAAGAGTGTTCCACGTAATGATGAATGCGACGAACAAGAGTCCTCTCAAACAATGTTATCTATTTTTGACAACATCGCCAACCTTCTAGAAAATGTGTAGACATATGTGTGATGCCCTACCTCTATACCCACGCTAGCTAAGGACACTATAGGGCAATGCCGTCAACTAACACGGAGAATAAGGCTGGTTAGGAGCGACCATCTATAGTCTTGCTCTAACTATCTATTGAATACATCGACAATAGACATACCAAGCAGGTCGACATACCCAATTAATACTTAAAACAAAACCATAGGTGGTTGAAGGATCTATCAGAACAGAATATAACAACTCAAATGTAATCTACATCACAGAACAGTAGATCATTATATACACATATACAGATACATAACAGAGTATACAAAATAATACACGTCAATTGGTATAGCAAACCACAATATACAGACAAATCAAAAGAATACATATATTAGAGTTACAATAAAAGGACTACACAAAAAGCTTTAACAAAAAGGAACAAGCAGAATAGTCCATGCGGAAGCAAAATAGGCTAAGTCCAAAAGCACCTAACCTAAAACATCTCGGTCTGACCCGAGTATAAAATACATGGGTCAGTCTAGCTAAACAAATCAGTTAGACAAACTGAACAACAATAAACCTGCAAGGTTACAAGGTATAACAAATATCTCTAAAAGAGATACCACAATCATCTAACAAAAGATGAATCATATGATAACAAAACAAGCCTTATATCATCGGCAACATAGATAAACAAAGGATACAAATATCCCAAATCAAGCCAAAAAGGAAAATAACAAATACCAATGAAGGTAACACAAGTTCCACAAGGTAATCGCTACATATCATGCGGCTCGAAAAGACCAACACCGAAGGGCGATACCTAGGGAATATACATATGAATGAAAACATCATAAAATTTGCTCGAGCTCAGTACTGTACAAACAAGGATCCATGAGCCCGAAGACTCCAAACCCAATATCACCCATGCGGCTCATAACGACCAACATCAAAAGCGATAATAAAGGGCACCCCAATATCACCCATGCGGCTCATAACGACTAACATCGGAAGCGATACTATAGGGCAACAAACCCGAAGGCACAAACCCGAAGGCACAAACCCAAAGGCAACATAACCGAAGGCATCATACCCGAAGGCAACAAAACGTAGTGGTGAAGGTCATAGACCCAGTACTGGACACCACTAACTGGCGGAATGTGTCATAACTCTCAAAAAGGAATCCGAAAAGTGGTAACGTGAGTCCCATAACCACTCGTTCGCACTAAACGGTTTACTATCCGTTAGTTAATTTCACACTCAAAGCAGTACAAAGTTCACCTCATATCATCGGTAAACCAAACCCGAAGGTCAAAACGATCAATTGAATAGGTCGGGGACTAATCAGAAGGATAAACGCACAGATTCATGGTCCGTGTTTTATCTTACCATTTAATCTCCTTTCCACTTCGCTCGAAGTGCGAAATTGTGCGTGTGTTTTAAATAGAATTTTTAAATCGGAGAAACGAACTTTTAATACTATTTGAAGAAATCATTTATAAAAACCTGTGAATGAATTCAAAAAGGAATCATCAAGATCAAATATGCATAAACAACTAATTGGAATCAATATGCATTGATCAAATTTGGAAAACTAAACGAACAAGGCAATTTGGCAAAAACAGCAGGTTCAGACGTCTGAAAGAAGGGATTCAGACGTCTGAATCTGGAATTTAATTTCTTTTTCAAAAGAGAATTCAGACGTCTGAATCCAAACTTCCAGACATCTGAAATAGGCATATTTTGCCTATTTCCTTTCTGGTCGAAATTTAGCCAATTCAGACGTTTGGAATATAATTTCAGACGTCTGAAACTGGGATGAAAATATTCCCCCAGATCAATATTCAGACGTCTGAAATAGGAGTTTCAGACGTCTGAAACCTGATGGTCAGGCATTTCCTGAACCTAGGTCATCTATGGCCAACAAATCGAAAGCAATCGGATGCGTGTTGATTATGGGCTTACGTCAAACGACTACCCTACCTTAACGACACACCCAAACACTCCGAACAACATAAACATCAACCATAAAAGGTTTTACATAGATTTGGCTTCAAAAATCATAATTTGGCAATTTCACCAAAGCAATCCAAATCGAAAACAAGTGCATATGAACAAATGCTAGGATCATACCCAACATCAATGAAATCAAGAGAAGTAGATGTGAGTTCAAAACTCACCTTCTTACACCCAAACAAAGATATATATATATATATATATATATATATATATATATATATATATATATATAAGCATAGATGTGAGATAAAAATCTCACCTTATATCACAAAACAAAGAAGAAGATGCTCAAACACAAGAAGGAGACTAACTACTCTTCACTTCAACACAACAAGCTTCAATCTAAGAATAAAACACATATTTTCCTAAGTTAGGTTTAGGAAATTCTGAGATTTAAGAGAGAAAGAGATAGAGAAGAAGAAGAGAAGGCTTACCTATAGCTTCTCTTTGATTTAGGAGTAGGAATTCAAGTTTGCAAAGTAAACTAGGGCTTGAAATTTCTATTTCCCTTTCCCTTCCACCAATTTCAGTTTTTCTTAAGTTTAGAGGAGTGGAATGAGAGAATGGAGAGGAGAGGGCTGAGTTAGGGGTTTAAACTAACAAATGGGCTGAACCCAAACCCAAAACCCAATTAGAAAAAAGTTGAAAAATTCAACTTACTCCAAACATATCAAAGCTTATGCTCAAAAAGACCGCAAACGCCATTTTGGAACCAATAGAAATGGTTTCGAGTTCCAATTCGGCCATTTGCAAAAAGTAACATTTCGGACCAAAAATCCGACTAACGACGCTATATTTAAATATAAAATTATTAAATATGCGGGTTGTTACAGATCTCCCCTCCTAACAAAATTGCGTCCCCGCAATTCCTAGAGACGATATTTGTAACAACTACATACATATAACCGTCAAAAGAAAAGAAAATAAGCTTGACATGAAAAGATATACTCACCGTCCCCAAGCAAAGACAGAAAACCCGGATAGGATTGCTCAATAAACTCTCCGGTTTCCCAAGTACAGTCATTGGGACTAGCGGACCATTGAACTTTAACGAGCGGCACGTCCTTTTTCCGAAGGTGTCGCACCTCCGTGTCAAGTACGCGAATAGGCTGCTGTACAATAGATAAGTCCAGTGAGATCTCAAGCTCAAGCAAATCAGGAGAATCAATAACAGAATCTGATTCTCAAAGACACTTCCAAAGTTGCGAGACATGAAACACGTCATGAATGCCAGATAAATGAGCAGGAAGTGAAACTCTATAAGCCACAGGGCCAATACGTTCAGTAATAGAAAATGGTCCTATATAGCGAGGATCCAATTTCCCAGTCATACTGAAACGCATAACCCCTTTCAAAGGAGAAACACGAATAAAAACAAGATCACCAATCGAGAACTCGAGAGGCTTCCTACGGTTGTCAGCGTAGGATTTCTGGCGACTCTGTGCCTCTTTCATTCTCAACTGGATAAGATCAATCTTCTCAGAAGAATCACGAACAAAATCTGGACCAAGAATAAGCTTCTCCTCAGATTCCAACCAACAAGAAGGTGATCGACATGGCCTTCCGTATAAGGCTTCGAAAGGAGCCATACCGATACTAGACTAAAAACTATTGTTGTAGGAGAACTCTACAAGAGGTAGGTGATCCTCCCAACTACCACCGAAATCAAAAATACAAATACGGAGAAGATCTTCCAAGATACGATTCACCTGTTCAGTATGTCCGTCAGACTGCGGATGATAAGCTGTACTAAATTTAAGCTTTGCTCCCAAAGCTTGCTGAAGACTCTTCCAAACATGACTCGTGAATAAAGGATCACGATCACTCACAATAGAACAAGGAACACCGTGAAGTCTCACGATTTCCTTGACATATAACTTAGCCAAATGCGAAGCAGTCCTATTAGACTTAATAGGGACAAAATGAGCAGACTTGGTGAGGCGATCAACAACAACCCAAATGCTAGAATGGCCCGATCTCGAACGAGGTAGGCCGTCAATGAAATCCATAGAAATCTGATCCCATTTCCACAATGGAATCTCTAGAGCCTGAAGAAGACCAGAAGGACGCTGATGTTCGGCCTTAAAACGCTGACAAGTTATGCAATTACTCACATAACTTGCCACATCGCGTTTCATGCCTTCCCAATAATAAAGACGACGCATATCGGCATACATCTTACTACTACCAGGATGAATGGTATACTTAGAACGATGACAGTCATCGAGAATGTCATGCCTAAGTGCAAAATCAGAAGGCACAAAAAGACGGTTCTTCTTGCGAAGACACCCATGAGAATCAATGCTAAAATCCCGCAACGCCTCTTCACAGGATCCAGACTCACAAAGCTGAATAAAATGCAACAAATCAGGATCACGCCGCTGGGCATAGGCAATATGATCTAACAAAATAAGTCGAGCTCCCAAACTAGATAATAGAATAGGAGAATTAGAAGATGAACCTCGATCACGAATTTCACAAAAAGATAGAGCCTCAAGAATATTCCATTCGGCAAGCATCATAGAAATAACAGCCGAATGTTTGCGACTAAGCGCATCAGCAACACGATTACCCTTACCAGGGGTATACTGGATATCAAAGTCATAGGAAGCAAGAAACTCGAGCCAACACTGTTGTCTCATATTGAGTTCCTTTTGAGTGAACAAGTGCTTCAAGGATTTATGATCGGTATAGAAAATGAAGCGCTCGCCCAATAAAAAGTTTCGCCAAATCTTCAAGGCAAAGACAATGGAGGCTAACTCAAGATCATGAGTGGCATAGCGAACTTCATTCGGATGTAGTTGCCTAGAAGCATAAGCAACTACCCGAACCTTCTGCATAAGAACAGCACCGAGACCACAAGCATCGGTGTAGACAACAAGATCATGATTTCCCTCGGGAACCACAAGAATAGGAGCATTAGTGAGAAGTTCCTTTAATGTCTGAAAGGATGCTTCACACTTGTCGGACCAAATAAAATGAATGCCTTTCCGAGTAAGGCTGGTGAGAGGAAGCACAACATGGGAAAAATCCTTAATGAACCGACGGTAATAACCCGCCAATCCAAGGAAACTACGAATCTCATGCACATTCTAAGGCCTCTTCCCATTCTGGATAGCTTCGATCTTTGAGGGATCGACAGAAATGCCATCGGAAGATACAACATGGCCTAAGAACTTAGCCTTATTCTCCCAAAAATGGCATCTGGAGAATTTGGCTCTAAGGTGATGGTGACGGAGGGTACTCAAGATAATTCTCAAGTGATTAGCATGCTCAACATCAGACTTAGAATAAATAAGGATATCATCAATGAATACAAGGACGAACTTATCGAGATATTCCTGGAATACTCGATTCATGAGATCGACAAAGAAAGCAGGAGCGTTCGTCAAACCGAACGGCATAACGAGCCACTCAAAAGAACCATAACGAGTGCGGAAAGCGGTAAGAGGAATGCTATCCTCCGCGACTCGTAACTGATGAAAACCTGTGGCAAGGTCTAGCCGAGAAAAGACCTTAGCACCACTTAATAGATCGAACATATCATCGATCCTAGGCAGTGGTTACCTATTCCTGATGGTCAACTCGTTAAGTTTGCGATAGTCAATGCAAAGCCTAAGAGTTCCATCAGATTTCTTCACGAAGACGACCGCGGATCCCCGCGGAGAAAAAATGGACTGAATCAACTGCTTGGACTCAAGCTCTAAAAGCTGCTTCTTGAGTTCCTCGTTTTCCTTTGTAGACATCCTCGTGGGAGGACGATTAACAGGCTGCGTGCCTGGAATGAGATCAATGCGGAACTTAATTTCCCGCTTGGGTGGCAAACCCGAGACAGGCTCAAAAACATCAGAAAAGTCACAAGCAATCGGAATATGAGATATATCATCATCATCCCGCGAGTCAAGAGAACATAAAGCCATTTCGGAATTATCCACATCCCGAAGAATAAGAGATAGCTGAGTAGGCGAATCTGGGTGTCGAAGATACAAAATTCTCTCCGAACAAATAATCCTGGCATCATATCTCACTAGCCAGTCCATACCCAAAATCAAATCAAATCCCAGACAAGAAATAACGTGCAGACTCGCACGGAAAGAAAAGCCACATAAAACAATCTCAATATCATCATAAAGCAGGCTAAGGGTCGCGGATCCCCCAATAGGATTCGCAATCCTTAAAGAAGTAACCAAACAAGAAACATCCAAAGATAAATCATCAACGAGCTTTTTCGATACGAAAGAATGTGATGCACCCATATCGAAAAGAACTCGTATACTATGATCATGAAATAAAATAGAACCTTTCAAAATAGATGGAGATATACCTTTGGGCTGAGAAGGACCTTCAGAAGCCTTGGCAGCATAAAGCTTGCTAGACTTGGCACCAGCCGAAACAGTAGGGCAAGCTGAAACATGATGACCTTCCTTCTTGCAATAGAGGCAGAAGAGAGGCTTAGGACAAGCTAGAATAATATGATCCGGAGAACCACAATCGAAACACTTTCGAATGAAAGGTGTTCCAGAAGACTGAGGCTGAGAGCTAGAACCACCAGTCGTCTTCTTCTTAGAAGGAAAAAGGTTCTTCTAAAATGGAAACGGCCTCTTGTTGGGGTTCTTGGAAACCTCAACATCAACATCACTATCACACTCCTTCTCGACGGTCTCGAGATGAAGCGCCGAATCAACCAACTCCTCAAAAGAGAGCTTAAGCTGGAGCAACAAAGACTTCTTAAGATATTTCTTAAGACCAGAAACAAACTTCAAATTCTTCTTATAAGAAGTGCTAATGAATTCAAGACCATACTTAGATAAAGCCTCGAATGATGCAACATACTCAGAAACAGAAGATTTCCCTTGCTTCAACTCAAGGAAGCGACGGGTCAATAAAACTTTCTCAGATTCAGGAACGAACTTGAGTTCAAATTGCTCCTGAAACTGAGTCCAAGAAAGAGTAGACTCATCAATCTCGGTTACAAGAAGCTCATACCAATCAAGAGCACGCTCTTGTAATAAGCTAGAAGTTACAAGAACTCTATCATGGTCAGAAAGATCCATACGACAGAAGATACGCTCGCACGTGCGAAACCAAGCTTGGACTTCAAGAACGAACTCGGAGCCTTTAAACGGCTTTCCTCTAAGATGAGCAAAATCACTGCACTGGCGTGCAAAGGCAGACTTGCGAGGTGGAGAAACTCGAGGAGGAACTAGAGGCTGAGTGCTCCTAAACAATTCTAAAAACTGATCGGCAGACATATAAACGCCATCCGGATGTGAGCCACTGGATTGCCCAGCATCCGAACGTTGTCCCTTGCCTCTTCTAGCCATACGCTGAAAGTATGATAAGAACAAGATTAATCACAAGGTAGATACTTCAATACGGAATACTACGGAATAAAATGCATTCCTAGACATATTCCCCAAATTCTATCTAACCTTTGATAGTAGAAGGAATAGAAAGACACGATGATTCAAAGATTTGTATCACTTATACACATTGATGTATCGTAATATGTGCCTCTATTCTGAATTTATCATATTTTATTCTGAACTCAGCTCTGATACCACGTTGTGACGCCCCACCTCTATACCCACGCTAGCCAAGGACACTACAGGGTAATGCCGTCAACTAACACGGAGAATAAGGCTGGTTAGGAGCGACCATCTATAGTCTTGCTCTAACTATCTATTTAATACATCGACAATAGACATACCAAGCAGGTCGACATACCCAATGAATACTTAAAACAAAACCATAGGTGGTTGAAGGATCTATCAGAATAGAATATAACAACTCAAATGTAATCTACATCACAGAACAGTAGATCATCATATACACATATACAGATACATAAAAGAGTATACAAAATAATACACGTCAAGTGATATAGCAAACCACAATATATAGACGAATCAAAAGAATACATATATCAGAGTTACAATAAAAGGACTACACAAAAAGCTTTAACAAAAAGGAACAAGCTGAATAGTCCATGCAGAAGCAAAATAGGCTAAGTCCAAAAGCACCTAACCTAAAACATCTCGGTCTGACCCGAGTATAAAATACATGGGTCAGTCTAGCTAAACAAATCAGTTAGATAAACTGAACAACAATAAACCTGCAAGGTTACAACATATAACAAATATCTCTAAAAGAGATACCACAATCATCTAACAAAAGATGAATCATATGATAACAAAACAAGCCTCATATCATCGGCAACATAGATAAACAAAGGACACAAATATCCCAAATCAAGCCAAAAAGGAAAATAACAAATACCTATGAAGGTAACACAAATTCCACAAGGTAATCGCTACATATCATGCGGCTCAAAAAGACCAACACCGAAGGGCGATACCTAAGGAATATACATATGAATGAAAACATCATAAAATTTGCTCGAGCTCAGTACTGTACAAACAAGGATCCATGAGCCCGAAGACTCCAAACCCAATATCACCCATGCGGCTCATAACGACCAACATCGGAAGCGATACTAAAGGGCACCCCAATATCACCCATGCGGCTCATAACGACCAACATCGAAAGCGATACTATAGGGCAACAAACCCGAAGGTGACATACCCGAAGGCATCATACCCGAAGGCAACAAACCGTAGTGGTGAAGGTCGAAGACCCAGTACTGGACACCACTAACTGGCGGAATGTGTCATAACTCTCTAAAAGGAATCCAAAAAGTGGTAACGTGAGTCCCATAACCACTTGTTCGCACTAAACGGTTTACTATCCGTTAGTTAATTTCACACTCAAAGCAGTACAAAGTTCACCTCATATCATCGGTAAACCAAACCCGAAGGTCAAAACGATCAACTGAATAGGTCGGGGACTAATCGGAAGGTAAATGCACAGATTCATGGTCCGTGTTTTATCTAACCATTTAATCTCCTTTCCACTTCGCTCGAAGTGCGAAATTGTGGTGTGTTTTAAATAGAATTTTTAATTTGGAGAAACGAACTTTTAATATGATTTGAAGAAATCATTTATAAAAACCCGTGAATGAATTCAAAAAGGAATCATCAAGATCAAATATGCATAAACAACTAATTGGAATCAATATGCATTGATTAAATTTGGAAAACTAAACGAACAAGGCAATTTGGAAAAAACAGCAGGTTCAGACGTCTGAAAGAAGGGATTCAGATGTCTGAATCTGGAATTTAATTTCTTTTTCAAAACAGAATTCAGACGTCTGAATCCAAAATTCCAGACGTCTGAAATAGGCATATTTTGGCCTATTTCCTTTCTGGTCGAAATTTAGCCAATTCAGACATCTGGAATATAATTTCAGACATCTGAATCTGGGATGAAAATATTCCCCCAGAACAATATTCAGACGTCTGAAATAGGAGTTTCAGACGTTTGAAACCTGATGGTCAGGCATTTCCTGAACCTAGGCCATCTATGGCCAACAAATCGAAAGCAATCGGATGCGTGTTGATTATGGGCTTACGTCAAACGACTACCCAACCTTAACGACGCACCCAAATACTTCGAACAACATAAACATCAATTATAGAAGGTTTTACATAGATTTGGCTTCAAAAATCATAATTTGGCAATTTCACCAAAGCAATCCAAATCGAAAACAAGTTCATATGAACAAATGCTAGGATCATACCCAACATCAATGAAATCAAGAGAAGTAGATGTGAGTTCAAAACTCACCTTCTTACACCCAAACACATATATGTATATATATATATATAAGCATAGATGTGGGATAAAAATCTCACCTTATAACACAAAACAAAGAAGAAGATGCTCAAACACAAGAAGGAGACTAACTACTCTTCACTTCAACACAACAAGCTTCAATCTAAGAATAAAACACATATTTTCCTAAGTTAGGTTTTGGAAATTCTGAGATTGAAGGGAGAAAGAGATAGAGAAGAAGAAGAGGAGGCTTACCTATAGCTTCTCTTTGATTCAGGAATAAGAATTCAAGTTTGCAAAGTAAACTAGGGCTTGCAATTTCTATTTCCCTTTCCCTTCCACCATTTTCAGTTTTTCTTAAGTTTAGAAGAGTGGAATGAGAGAATGGAGAGGAGAGGGCTAAGCTAGGGGTTTAAACTAACAAATGGGCTGAACCCAAACCCAAAACCCAATTAGAAAAAAGTTGCAAAATTCAACTTACTCCAAACATATCAAAGCTTATACTCAAAAAGATCGCAAACGCCATTTTGGAACCAATGGAAATGGTTTCGAGTTCCAATTCGGCCATTTGCAAAAAGTAACATTTCGGACCAAAAATCCGACTAACGACGCTATATTTAAATAAAATATTTAAATATAAAATCGTTAAATATGCGGGTTGTTATAATATGGTTAGATGATAGAGATACATGTAGCACACACTTATATTCTTCTAAGTTGTGCTGAGGTTACACCATTGTTAGGTAGTATGAAATAATAATTCTTGATTTATTCATTTCAATAATGCATGCATGTGTATAATTTAATGCAATATTTTATTTTTATGTGCAGTATTTATGAAAGAGAACATCCATGTGGAGATCTCAGTAAAGAATTTTTTGATTGATTTTCAAAGTACGTTTATGAACCATGAAATTGTGTGGTCGGCGAAGGATTTAAACATCTTGCATTGGACCCAAAAAAATGTCAATACATAATGAACATATTTCATCAATGGATATATTCAATACCAAAGAATATGATGCTGAAAATTTACTAATAATACAGGTGTATTTGTTAAAGGTATTGATGATTCAAAAAATCACATAAATGATTTTAATGGTGTTTTAACCCAAATTTTGTAAATGATATATTTCTCACGACTCGTGGAGGATTTTTTTATGTTTAGATGCAATAGTTTCATCAATGTTTCAGGTTCTGGAATTAATGTGCATAATGATTATAATCTTATTAAAATAAAGCATACATCACATTATCACAAATATGATTCGTTTGTACTAGCCAAACAAGCAGTGCAAGTTTATTACGCTCATTATCCTTCTCTAAAATGAGATAAAGCAGATAGGTTAATAGTTTTTAAAACAAAGGCATGCAAGATTTACATTTGATGGAAAGAATATTCCATCAGGAAGATCTTGTGCAAAGCAACGAAATAATAATAACAGATGATTGTATTGATTTTGAACCTTTGAACAATAAATCAAATGTTTTGGTAGAAGCATTTGAGAGTAGAGAGAAAATAATGTAAAATTTGAGACTGAATATGAATCAGAAGATGATAAGGATTGATAAAAATATTATGTTGAATTCTATTGTATTATGCAACTTATGTAACTGAAGACATTTATTTTGCAAGTTATGCAATTTATATCATTAATGAAACCCAATCTATTTATCTTCATTTACATAATTTATGTCATTTATGCCATTCACGTCATTTATACCATTTATGTCATTTATTTGGCAATTTATGTTAAAAATACAATATTCCGCTAATATGAGACCCAATCTGAATGGGTATATTTTGCAATTTATGTACTTTATGTAATTTATGTCATTATTATACAATATATGTTATTTTTATGTATCTATTCACTTATAAAATGTCGTGTCTATAACAAGTATCATGACATCCAGAAAGAGGAGCTCATCCCATTCATCCGGAGGCAATGTCAGCGGCTCATCACAGCCACCACAACCTCCAGCTATGTATCTGGTGCCTAAAGCAGAGGGGTGCATCATAAATATTTTGTGTATGATGTAATAATCTATATCATATTTAACATTGGTGATTCGACCTACAACCATAATCTGTAGTTCTATCAGTTTTTAGAGATTTATATAAGAGTAGGATGACGGCTTGCTTGCCCAAGTGGGAAAACCCTTCCTACATCATCGAGTGTATATGACAGGATTTCATTATGAGTATAATCTACTTTCCATTCTCAATTTTTTTATCGCTTATTTATTGTTCACCTTATAGTGTTTAATTATTTGTCGCTTGTTTATCATGAAATGCAAGCCGCAGTCAACGTAAAAGCAGACGACATGCAATTGATATGACACTACTGGATGCAAAAGATGAGGAAGAATTACCAAGATTTATGTCGGCTGCGAAGCATAAAGGGGAGAATCCAAACAAGATGGAAGCAAGTGTGTGGGAGGGTTAGCTGACGCATTGGAAGAGTGCTGAAGCGAAGGTAAGTGTACTAATCTTTTATCAATTATTTATTAATATGTAAATATCAAAAAATATTTGGTAAGTAAATAATGTATTGTTTATTTAAATGTATAGACATAGTCGTAGAGAAACTATGCAAATAGGACCATGAACACTGTCACTGATCGAGGGGGGTTCAAGTCGTTCCAACAATATCGCCAGGAGTTGACAAATTTATTTACTGTGAATTGTAAATAGTTATTATGCTGTAAAATTGTAATATCCCCTATTTGGAGGCCCAGAACTAACCGCTATGGATACAGTAGTCATCCATAGTTATTAATTCTCAACGACCAAATACGACGATATTAGGTACATTGATACACAGAAACACAAGAATATGCAAAAGAATTTCAAACAGAAAACAAATTCCCTATTCCATTTCAAAATATTCCAAATTGATTAAATAATCCCATTTTGCAAACCACGTTCAGATAACATATAATTATTAAAAAATACGCCAAGAGCGACATATGAAGATGCCCTCTTCGATGATCAGAGTATATAATAAGGTACGAAAACAATTTTCCTTTACGATCAAAAAACATAGAGAAAATAAAAGAACTCTAATAACAAGTTTGCTTCCTGCACATCCTCGAAAGATTTATTCATCTAAAGGAACACGTGGAACCTTAACTCTCAACCTACTCAAAACGATTAAGTACCCGAGAGTTTATGTGAAAACAAAAACTTAGAGTTGGACATAAAGCCGGGTATGAATAATAATTTACCATCTCAAACCATTTATATATCTAGTGAGACCATTACGCTTAGCAGAACAGGTTTTTCCCTCACTAATATCCTAAAACATTTATAAAACCATACACCTGCTTCTACATCCACAATACTAAAAATATAGTGTTTCAAAATATTATGATGGTATGCAAAACAAGTAAATCAGATCTAATTACCCATCCCCATTCATTATGACTATCTGTCTCAGTTATAGTTTCTATGGTTACTATTAACCTATTAAATATTAATAGACTATCTGTCAAATTTTATAATTTTCATGGGATCACCAAGTACCTATTGGTAACTACAATATCTTTTCTTATATCCTAGTTTTCATGGGCTAAATAGGAACCTGTTGACTAACTGTCAATATCTTAATCCGGATATAGTTTTCTTGAGCTAACTATTAACCTACTGGCCTCTGCCAGTATCAAATGTAGTTTTCACAGGCTGACTACGAACCTATTAGCCCTAGGCCAATATCTTTAGTTATACACAGTTTTCATGAGCTTACTGCGAACTTATTGGCCTCTGCCAATATCTTTTGTTAAGGTTTTAACATTTTTTAAGTTATATTCACTACTAGGTCAACCTAACTTGTTATTCTGCCCTTCCCCGGTACTATTATGGGTTAATTTCAAAGTGAATAGTATAATAAGAAGTAGTATTTCAAAAATCTTTAGTTATGCCATGGTATTTTCTATTAAAAGTGAGAGTGAGTTATTTGTTGTGAAGACTAAAAACATCTCTTTCGAAACCCCTTAGTAACCTCTTTCGAAAGTAAAGAATACTTCTTTTCAAAACTCTGAGTATACTTTTCGAAGCTCTATCCAACAATGCTTTCGAAACCAAACCATGCCTTTCGATGGTATCAAAAATGTTCTTTAAAACATAGCTTCGCACATAAAAATACTCTTTCAAAAGTATTGGATTTATTATTTAAAAATATCTTTTAGGTCCAAGTGTTTATACATGAAAGTATCTCTTTCCAAACCAAATATAAAATCATTTTGGGAAAATTTGATGGTGTCGGAACCATTTAGTCAAAAGCAACAACCTTTAAAAATTAAAACTTTGGACTATAGAGTCGAAACCCCATACCAACTCCATTACCCTTGAAACCCTCAACCCCTTCGAAAGCATTCAAGAAAAAGCTTAGTTGAAGTTAAAACAAAGAAAACCCTTCGATAGCATATATGGCTTCAATAGAGTTGAAAGAAGAAAACTTGCGGCTGGGTTTCGACGTGGTCAAGATCAGTCCTTTCGAAAGCTCTTATTTAAGGAGAAAGGTACCTCTTCGAAAGCTATTTATAAAGTCCCTTTCGAAAGCATAACTTTTGACCATGTCGAAAGCTTTAAGCAAAACAAGTCATGGATTTAACTTTTAAAACAAACTAAGGTTTCGACTCTATAGGTTATCGACTTGGTCAAAACCCCTCCAAAAACTAGGCAGGCGCTTTTTCTTTTAAAAGTAAACCTGGGTTTCGACTATGACGAAAACAAAACTTTCGGCACCCTACCTTTCGCTGCTTACCAATTCACTACGTCCCAATACCATGTACATTGTTTTCGAATTAAAGGGTTTCGACTAGGTTGATGCAGAGGTAAAGGAGTCGAAAGGTACCTCCGAAATAGGCAGAACCACCTTTTCTGAAAGATGTAGGATTTTAGCTAAATATAACAATCACTTTATACTAACCTGCCTATTATAATTTGATTGGTTACTTTAAAACTTTTCAAATGCTTTTACAATTAAAAAATACCGCATTTATCAAATCTAGATTAATGTATATGTAACGTTAAAACCTTTCCATTTAACTGAAACAATCTTTGCGGATAAGCCCTTCTTTCAAATTAATTTATTTTCCTTAGTCAATAAATTTGGAAAAGTCCTTAAAAATCATAGAAATTCAATTTTATCATGTAATTAAACATACTAAAATTTCAAACCCAATTTCTTTCTGAAATACCGGAGATAAAAAATTTAAATCTAAACATATTATATTTTCTTTTAAAAATTCATAACAAATTTTCTATAGCTTTAGAAATTCTAAAAATCAAAACCCATCTCCAAAATTATGTTTTCCTTAACAAATTTTTTTTCCATGGCATTCATAAATCATAAACCCTTGGTTTCCCCTTAAAATGTAGCAAATTCATAAGTATAAGAATTGAAATAATTTGAATATAACATTATTCAAGCATATCATCATCCATATCATTATAAAAACGAATTTAGTCATAAATCCAAAGGCACATAATCTTAGAATAAATAGAGATGATATGAAATTATTATTTGTGAGAAATGCGGATTACGGATCTTAAGGCTAAGATTAACACTAGAGGAGGGGTGAATAGTGTTAATAAAGAATTACTAAATCTTTTTAATTTATGTTAATTTAGACACAAAAGTATGCAATATTACAGATACAGATATGAACACAGAAATAATCACAGATGTAGAAATAAAATAAAAGCAGTAAAGGAAAGAACACACCGGATTTTATACTAGTTCGGAGTTACCCTACATCCTGTCCCGCAACATAAGTATGGATTTCCTTTCAAAAGCAATTGTACAATTACACCCTCGGTTTCAAGGCTACGAGGTACATCCTCTAGAATTTCGATCCTCTAGGTAGAGATACTTGATTTCCGGGCCACAAGTTTACCCAATTGATTTACCAAGGCTACAATCACACCTTTTCCCTTTTGATTGATTTCCAAGGCTACAATCACACATTTTCTCACTTAATAGATTACAAAGAAGTCTATAACTCTGAATAGCACTAAGAATCTTGTAGAGATAGTGATAGAGAATCAAACTAGAAGTAATCGAGCATGATTCAATGTTGATTTCGGTAGAGTAATGATAAGAATATGTATAAAGAAATGAGGAAGAAGAAGAGGAGTGAAAACCAAAAAATTATGATTGAAAATTCGTTGAAACTGACCCCTATTTCTAGAAGAACAACAGCCATGACCATTCATGAAGAGTTATGGCGAATAGACACTTCTTTTGAAATTTGAATTTTTGAATCAAACTTTCACCATGTCGACATGGTCATGCTAGGCATGTCGACACCCCAAAGGAATTTTTTGTGTTTTTGATTTTCTTTGAAAATAACCTTTATCTTATATAAAAACTATTTTAAACTTTATAAATATACTTGACCATAGTTAAAATTCATAAGTAAATATAAAGAATAATATATATAGATTTTAACTATAATTTTATATTTAAATCTAAGTATAAATATTTAAAAGTTAAACATATTATTTAAAAAGATAGTTTAAAATTAGGTGTAATTCGAAAATAAAGATGTCTTTGAGGCTTAAATTATTTAAAATCAGGATCGAGGGTTTTGAATATTTTAGAAGGAAAGTTTTGAAAATATTTTGAAAATAGGATATAATTTTGAAAAATCATTTTGAATAAAAGTTAGCGGATACAAAAATAATGTTCCACTAGATTTTTCGTAGGTTCCATCCTACTTAGGGTTCCATCCCTTTAACGGGCTCGAAGTGGATTCCATTCCACGAATAAATTGGAGTTTAAGTTGTCAATGCTTTTCTACGAGTTTTAACAAAAATTCCTAATAATAATAAAAAGTACTTATCCTTGAAATCTTGAACTCTTGATAGTCTTGATACTCATGAGTCTTCTATCTTGATATTTTATCTTGATATCTTGAATATCTATACTGTACATTCTTCATTCTTAGTACCTGCATGGTTAAATCATGCATATACATATATATCTAACTTATAATGTTAGTATTTATATTTTATAATCTATGCTAAGGTTGTTGTCATCAGAACCATCTTCTCACGGACTAACAATCTCCCCCTTTTTGATGATGACAACCTTTGTTTATAAAATATTATTTCTATTCTAATAACTCCCTCTAAAACTAACAACTCCCCCTTAATCTATACCTAACTACCCTATTTTATATTTCTCCCCCTTTGTCATCAGTAAAAACTTACTCCCCCTCATTCTTGGACTTCAGTACCTGCATTGATAAACTATACAACGGAATATATAGAGTAGGAAATAATTATACTTCAAAGCATGATAAATAATTTAAAGGTTATATACATTTTAATATATATATATATATATATATGTTTAGCAGAGATGAGATCATCCATCGTATCGCATCGAAGTGCCTTTCTTGTTCCTTTATCATCTGCATTTGACTTAATTCTAAATGGCGCTAGCTTCGTAGAATAAATGAGAGAATATTTTTGAACGAATTAAGAGTTTCTTCAAGGTTTTTGGATAAATTGTGAATAGGATTAGCCATAGTTGAATTTGTGAAAGAAATGGAGGATATATATGATAAGAAATAAATTACAGTGAAGAATTCTGGAAGAAACAGGTATTTATAGGTATAGAAATTCGTTTGAAATGAATAGACATTTGACAGTTATTCAAATTTCAAATTCAAAATCAATTGTTATTTCTGACCAGTACATGTCGACATGGTCACATAGGGGATGTCGACATGGGTTAGTGAAATGTTATGAGTAATTTGATTTTGTGAATAATTGTGTGTGTGTGTGTGTGTGTGTGTATATATAATACACTAACAGTTAGTCTAGAGATAAGATAAGGTAGATAACAGAAAGAAAATTTCGTTTCATTGCATACTACGATAATACAATGATTAAGCACACAACAAAGTACATGAACATTCGAAATAAAGCAAACTAAAACAAATACAACGAGATAAGAAAAGATAAAACTAGTTAGAGGATGAAGATGATGAAGATAGTCCAAGTTTCTTGCTGACTTTGGAAAAGAACTTGTTCATCTTCGAAGAAATGTTATCCAACTTTTTACTAACGGATCATTTTAGAATCCGTTGATTCTCCGCAATTATCTTTTGGTTTTTGAGAAGGGTTTTGTTGGATGGATTGGAAGGATATTCGATGCTTTCCAAAGACGTTTCACCTTCTTCTTCTTCTTCTTCAATTTCCACTTCATCTCCTTCTTCTTCTTCAACTCCCTCTTCTTCCATTTCCTCATGAGCCAAACGCTCTTCCTTTTCGGTAAGTGTCTCACAAGGTTGAAAAACAACTGGAATTTTCTCAAGCGAAATGTTGGAATGATTGAAACTTTTCAGAAACAAATTCTTCGCCTTTGAAATCCACTCCAAAATAGTTAAAAATCCGAGTGAGATAAATTCCATGGTATAAAGTATTCTCACCCATTTCAAGATTTTTAGGACGAAGTTCATCCAAAATAACTTGCGTCCAATTTATGTCATAGTTTTTGAAAATAGCAAAAAGAGCTTTGCAAACTTTTGAAGTAGGATTGTTAAAATTTACCGATCTTGGGATCAAAGTATGTTGCAAAAGAAGATTAAAAATTCTTGCTTTTGGTCAAAAATTTCTATTTTTAAATCAAAATCATCATCTCTTTCGAAAATGTGATGAAGTGTCTCACGATCATGTTCATCGATTTTAAAGTTAGAAAGATCCATTCCCGAACTTTTGCAATTGAGAATGGTACCCAAAAGATCACAATTCAAAACAATTTGAGTGCCTTTGACACTACTCCAAATTTCATCTTCGTTTCCAACATAAAATCCACGATTTAAATTCGCATAGAAAATTTTGACAAGATTAGGATAGCTAACAAAATCATTTTGAGAAGCATCAATAAGAATAAGAACACCATTGTTTGCAAAAGGAGAATCAATTTCATAAGAAGAAAATTTTTGAAAAATAGCAAATTTTCCGGGATGGACTTTGGCATAGTTAGCATAATTGATATATGCTTTAATTGCCTCCTGATCATTGAATAATTGCTCTTTGATTTTTCTGGAAATTCTCATGGTTGAGGGTTGCTTGAAGAAGCCATTAGAGTAGAGAGTTTGAAGTTATGAAGAGAGAGTTTGAATTTGAAAATGAAAGTGAAAAGATACGATAAAAGATAGTGAATAAATAGATTCTTAAAGGACATATTCTCTGGTCAAAAGTTATCTTTTTAGATAATTGAATGAAGTGAAAAGGTGGAGGGAAATTCAAACATTTGAGTTCAAATTTTGAAATTAAATTCAGGTAGCCATGTCGACATCGTGGTAGGGACCATGTCGACTTGTGCTTTTGAATTGAATTGATTTTTCCTAAGATTTCTAATATATATATTATTATTATTAATGTCTATTATATATTTTTGAAATATTATTATACTTATAATATATTTCAGTAAGTATTAAAAATAATAACAATAGAAAGTAAATTTTAAATTCAGACAACACACCAGTTCAAAATCAATCAATCAAGCAACTAATCTTAAGCAAGCAATTTCAACCAATTGTATTATAAACGTGTACCTTTTTCTGAGTCCGTTTCTATGAATTCGTCGGAGTCATAAACAGCTGTGTAACACAAATTCGAATTATTCGTCTTATGATCATCATCACTTGAGGATGAGTCTGAGTCATCTAGAGTAGCAGTAAATGCACGCTTCCATTTCTTTGCTGGTTCATTGTTCATAGGAGGATTCTGCCTTTCTGGATACAGACAGTCTCTTTTGAAGTGGCCTGGTTTATCACAGTTGTAACACTTGTCATTATTTGGCATTATATTCTGATTTCCAAAATCCTTATAGTTGTTTCTCTTGAGATTATTCATCTTTCTGTATTTCAGGAATCTCCTAAAATTTCTGGTCATAAAGGCTATCTTTTCATCACTATCACTGTTTGAGTCTTATCTATCGGTTAATGCATTGAATGCCATTGATTTCTTTTCAGATGCTTTACTTTCTCTTTTCTCGATCATTTGAACTGCATACGATATTAGATTTCCATTTAATTCTTCTATCTTCAAAATACTAATGTCATTTGCCTCTTCGATCGCAAGTGTCTTTTGATCCCATTCTGGAGTTGGAGAATTTAAAAAAATTCTGACTTGATCTACTTCAGAAAATTCCTTTCCCAAAGGTATTAGAGAATGCCCAATATCCTGAAATCTACTATACATATCTGAAATGGACTCATTAGCATTCATTTTAAATAATTGAAACTGATTTGTGAGCATGGAAATTTTGGTCTGTTTAACTTTGCTTGTTCCTTTGTGAGCAACTTGCAAAGTTTTCCAGATTTCATATGCAGACTTACAAACTGACACTCTATTGAATTCATTTCCATCTAGTGAACAAAACTGAATATTCATTGCCTTAGAATTATTTTGTGCAATAGTCTTTTGCTCAGCAGTCCACTGTGCATAATCAATTGTGGGTTCAGAATATTCAGTTTGCGTAATATTCCAAGTGTCTAATCCTATAGATTGTAAATATATTTTCATCCTACATGCCCAATATGCATAGTTACTGCCATTAAAAAGTGGTGGTCTGACAGTAGATCGACCCTCTACAAATGAACTAGTGACAGGGATACTAGTGTTAATAACAATACCAGTGTTGGTAGCCATTTTGAAAACTTTTCAAAAATCAGATTATGAAACTTTAAAAACCTTGCTCCGATACCAATTGTGAGAAATGCGGATTACGGATCTTAAGGCTAAGATTAACACTAGAGGGGGGGTGAATAGTGTTCATAAAGAATTACTAAATCTTTTTAATTTATGTTAATTTAGACACAAAAGAATGCAATATGCAGTCACAGATATGATCACAGAAACAATCACAGATGCAAAAATAAAATAAAAGCAGTAAAGGAAAGAACACCGGATTTTATACTGGTTCGAAGTTACCCTACATCCAGTCCCGCAACACAAGTACAGATTTCCTTTCAAAAGCAATTTTACAATTACGCCCTCAGTTTCAAGGCTACGAGGTACACCCTCCATAATTTCGATCCTCTGGGTAGAGATACTTGATTGTCGGGCCACAAGTTTACCTAATCGAATTATCAAGGCTACAATCACACATTTTCCCCTTTAATTGATTTCTAAGGCTACAATCACACCTTTTCTCGCTTAATAGATTACAAACAAGTTTATAACTCTAAATAGCATTGAGAATCTTGTAGAGATAGTGATAGAGAATCAACTAGAAGTAATCGAGTATGATTCAATGTTGATTTCGGAAAAGTAATGATAAGAATATGTATTAAGAAATGAGGAGGAAGAGGAGGAGTGAAAACCAAAAAATTATGATTGAAAATTCATTGAAACTGACCCCTATTTATAGAAGAACAACAGCCATGACCATTCATGAAGAGTTATGGCGAATAAACACTTCTTTTGAAATTTGAATTTTTGAATCAAACCGTCACCATGTCGACATGGTCATGCTAGGCATGTCGACATCCCAAAGGATTTTTTGGTGTTTTTGATTTTCTTTGAAAATAACCTTTATCTTATATAAAAACTATTTTAAACTTTATAAATATACTTGACTATAGTTAAAATTCATAAGTAAATATAAAGAATAATATATATAGATTTTAACTATAATTTTATATTTGAATCTAAGTATAAATATTTAAAGGTTAAATATATTATTTAAAAAGTAGTTTAAAATCAGGAGTAATTTGACTTTGAAAATAAAGATGTTTTTGAGGCTAAAATTAGTTAAAATCAGGATCGAGGGTTTTGAATCTTTTAGAAGGAAAGTTTTGAAAATATTTTGAAAACAGGATATAATTTTGAAAAATCATTTTGAATAAAAGTTAGCGGATACAAAACAATGTTCGACTAGATTTTTCGTAGGTTCCATCCTACTTAGGGTTCCATCCCTTTAACGGGCTCGAAGTGGATTCCATTCCATGAATAAATTGGATTTTAAGATGCCAGTGCTTTTCTATGAGTTTTAACAAAAATTCCTAATAATAATAAAAAGTACTTATCCTTGAAATCTTGAACTATTGATAGTCTCGATACTCATGAGTCTTCTATCTTGATATCTTGAATCTCTATACTGTACAGTCTTCATTCTTTGTACCTGCATGGTTAAATCCTACATACACATATATATCTAAACTTATAATGTTAGTATTTATATTTTATAATCTATTCTAAGGTTGTTGTCATCAAAACCATCATGTCATGGATTAACCATCTCCCCCTTTTTGATGATGACAACCTTTGTTTATAAAATATTATTTCTATTCTAATAACTCCCTCTAAAACTAACAATTCCCCCTTAATCTATACCTAACTACCCTATTTTATATTTCTCCCCTTTGTCATCAACAAAAACTTACTCCCCCTCATTCTTGGACTTCAGTACCTGCATTGATAAATTATACAACGGAATATATAGAGTAGGAAATAATTATACTTCTAAGCATGATAACTAATTTAAAGCTTATATACATTTTAATGTATATATATATATATATATATATATATATATATGTGTGTGTGTGTGTGTGTGTGTGTTTTACACACCAATCTTCAAATTAATAAGAAATTAATCCAAACAAAGCATCAATTCAAACCAAATAAATTCAAACAAATCAAACAAAGTAAATAAAAAATCAAACGTTACGTGGAACTTCCACCCATCCTTCTTCACCAAAGATTGGGTCTGCCTTAATAGCATCCCAATTATCATTGTCATTGGTGAGAGAGACAGGAGGATGTGCTTCATTATCATCCTTGTGCAGAGAGGAGATCATTCATCATATCGCATCGAAGTGCCTTTCTTGTTCCTTTATCATCTGCATTTGACTTGATTCTAAATAACGCTGGTTTCGTAGAATTAATGAGAGAATATTCTTGAACGAATTAAGAGTTTCTTCAAGATTTTCGAATAAATTGTGAAGAGGATTAGCCATAGTTGAATTTGTGAAAGAAATGGAGGATATAAATGATAAGAAATAAATTTCAGTGAAGAATTATGGAAGAAACAGGTATTTATAGGTGTAGAAATTCGTTTGAAATGAATAGACATTTGACAGTTATTCAAATTTCAAATTCAAAATCAATTGTTATTTCTGACCAGTACATGTCGACATGGTCACATAGGGGATGTCGACATAGGTTAGTGAAATGTTATGAGTAATTTGATTTTGTGAATAATTGTGTGTATATATATAATACACTAACATTTATTCTAGAGATAAGATAAGGTAGATAACAGAAAGGAAATTTCATTTTATTGCATACTACGATAATACAATGATTAAGCACACAACAAATTACATGAACATTCGAAATAAAGCAAACTAAAACAAATACAACAAGATACGAAAAGATAAAACTAGTTAGAGGATGAAGATGTTGAAGATAGTCCAAGTTTCTTGCTGACTTTGGAAAAGAACTTGTTCATCTTCGAAGAAATGTTATCCAATTTTTTACTAACGGATCGTTTTAGAATCCGTTGATTCTCCACAATTATCTTTTGGTTTTTGAGAAGGGTTTTGTTGGATGGATTGGAAGGATATTCAATGCTTTCCAAAGATGTTTCACCTTCTTCTTCTTCTTCAATTTCCATTTCATCCCCTTCTTCTTCTTCTTAAACTTCCTCTTCTTCCATTTCCTCATGAGCCAAACGCTCTTCCTTTTCTTTAAGTGTCTCATAAGGTTGAAAAACAAATGGAATTTTCATAAGCGAAATGTTGGAATGATTAAAAACTTTTCTAAAAACAAATTCTTTGCCTTTGAAATGCACTCCAAAATAGTTAAAAATCCAAGTGAGATAAATTCCATGGTAAAAAGTATTCTCACCCATTTCAAGATTTTTAGGAAGAAGTTCATCCAAAATAACCTGTGCCCAATTTATGTCATAGTTTCCGAAAAAAGAGATTTGCAAACTTTTGAAGTAGAATTGCTGAAATTTCCCGATTTGGGGTCAAAGTATGTTGCAAAAGAAGATTAAAAATTCTTGCTTTTGGTCGAAAATTTCTATTTTTAAAATCGAAATCATCATCTCTTTCGAAAATGTGATGAAATGTCTCATGATCATGTTCATCGATTTTAAAGTTAGAAAGATCCATTCCCGAACTCTTGCAATTGAGAACGGCACCCAAAGATCACAATTCAAAACAATTTGACTGCCTTTGACATTGCTTCAAATTTCATCTTCGTTTTCAACATAAAATCCGCGATATAAATTCGCATAGAAAATTTTGAAAACATTAGGATAGCAAACAAAATCGTTTTGAGAAGCATTAATAAGACTAAGAACACCACTGTTTGCAAAAAGAGAATCAATTTCATAAGAAGAAAAATCTTGAAAAATAGCAAATTTTCCGGGATGGACTTTGGCATAGTTAGCATAATTGATGTATACTTTAATTACCTCCGGATCATTGAATAATTTCTCTTTGATTTTTCTGGAAATTCTCTTTGTTGAGGGGTTGCTTGAAGAAGCCACTAGAGTAGAGAGTAGAGAGTTTGAAGTTATGAAGAGAGAGTTTGAATTTGAAAACGAAAGTGAAAAGATATGATAAAAGATAGTGAATAAATAGATTCTTAAAGGACATATTCTCTGGTCAAAAGGTATCTTTTTAGGGAATTGAATGAAGTGAAAAGGTGGAGGGAAATTCAAACATTTGAATTCAAATTTTGAAATTCAAATTTAGGTAGCCATGTCGACATCATGGTAGGGACCATGTCGACATGTGCTTTTGAATTTTCATGAATAGATTTTTCCTAAGATCTCTAATATATTATTATTATTATTAATGTCTATTATATATTTCCAAAATATTATTATACTTATAATATATCTCAGAAAGTATTAAAAATAATAAGAAAAGAAATAAAAAATAAAAAATAAATTTTAAAATTCAAACAACACACCAATTCAAAACCAATCAATCAAACAATCAAGAAATTAATCTTAAGCAAGAAATTTCAACCAATTGTATTGTAAACGTGTGCCTTTTTCTGAGTCCGTTTCTCTGAATTCGTCGGAGTCGCGAACAGCTGTGTAACACAAATTCGAATTATCCATCTTTTGATCATCATCACTTGAGGATGAGTCTAAGTAATCTAGAGTAGCAGTAAATGCACGCTTCCGTTTCTTTGTCGGTTCATTGTTCATAGGAGGATTCTGCCTTTCTGGATACGGACAGTCTCTTTTGAAGTGGCCTAATTTGTCACAGTTGTAACACTTGTCATTATTTGGCACTATATTCTGATTTCTAGAATTCTTATAGTTGTTTCTCTTGAGATTATTCATCTTTCTGTATTTCAGGATTCTCCTAAAATTTCTGGTCATAAAGGTTATCTCTTCATCATTATCGCTGTTTGAGTCTGATCCATCGGTTAATGCATTGAATGCCACTGATTTCTTTTCAGATGCTTTACTTTCTCTTTTTCCCATCATTTGAACTTCATGCGACATTAGATTTCCAATTAATTCTTCTATCTTCAAAATACTGATGTCATTTGCCTCTTCGATCGCAAGTGTCTTTTGATCCCATTCTAGAGTTAGAGAATTTAAAAAATTCTGACTTGATCTACTTCAGAAAATTCCTTACCCAAAGATATTAGAGAATACACAATATCTTGAAATCTACTACACATATCTGAAATAGACTCATTAGCATTCATTTTAAATAATTGAAACTGATTTGTGAGCATTGAAATTTTGGTCTGTTTAACTTTGCATGTTCCTTTGTGAGTAACTTGCAAAGTTTTCCAGATTTCATATGCAGACTTACAAACTGACACTCTATTGAATTCATTTCTATCTAGTGAACAAAACATATTATTCATTGCCTTTGAATTATTTTGTGCAACATTCTTTTTCTCAGCAGTCCACTGTGCAAAATCAATTGTGGGTTCAGAATATTCAGTTTGTGTGATATTCCAAGTGTCTAATCCTATAGATTGTAAATATATTTTCATCCTACATGCCCAATATGCACAGTTACTGCCATTAAAAAGTGGTGGTCTGACAGTTGACTGACCCTCTACAAATGGACTAGTGATAGGGATACTAGTGTTAATAACAGTAGCAGTGTTGGTGACCATATTGAAAACTTTTCAAAAATCAGATTATGAAACTTTGAAAACCTTGCTCCGATACCATTTGTGAGAAATACGGATTACAGATCTTAAAGCTAAGATTAACACTAAAGGGGGGGTGAATAGTGTTAATAAAGAAGTACTAAATCTTTTTAATTTATGTTAATTTAGACACAAAAGTATGCAACATACAGACACATATATGATCACAGAAACAATCACAGATGTAGAAATAAAATAAAAGCAATAAAGGAAAGAACACATCGGATTTTATACTAGTTCGGAGTTACCCTACATCCAGTCCCGCAACACAAGTACGGATTTCCTTTCAAAAGCAATTGTACAATTACACCCTCGGCTTCAAGGCTACGAGGTACACCCTCCAAAATTTCGATCCTCTGGGTAGAGATACTTGATTTCCGGGCTACAAGTTTACCCAATTGATTTACAATGCTACAATCACACCTTTTCCCTTTTGATTGATTTCCAAGACTACAAGCACACATTTTCTCGCTTAATAGATTACAGAGAAGTCTATAACTCTGAATAGCACTAAGAATCTTGTAGAGATAGTGATAGAGAATCAAACTAGATGTAATCGAGTATGATTCAATGTTGATTTCGGCAGAGTAATGATAAGAATATGTATTAAGAAATGAGGTAGAAAAGAGGAGTGAAAACCAGAAAATTATGATTGAAAGTTCACTGAAACTGACCCCTATTTATAGAAGAACAACAGCCATGGCCATTCATGAAGAGTTATGGCGAATAGACACTTTAAATTTGAATTTTTGAATCAAACTGTGACCATGTCGACATGGTCATGCTAGGCATGTCGACATCCCAAAGGATTTTTTTGTGTTTTTGATTTTCTTTGAAAATAACCTTTATCTTATATAAAAACTATTTTAAACTTTATAAATATACTTGACTATAGTTAAAATTCATAAGTAAATATAAAGAATAATATATATAGATTTTAACTATAATTTTATATTTAAATCTAAGTATAAATATTTAAAAGTTAAATATATTATTTAAAAAGATAGTTTAAAATCAGGAGTAATTTGACTTTGAAAATAAAGATGTTTTTGAGGCTAAAATTATTTAAAATCAGGATCGAGGGTTTTGAATCTTTTAGAAGGAAAGTTTTAAAAATATTTTTAAAACAGGATATAATTTTGAAAAATCATTTTGAATAAAAGTTAGCGGATACAAAACAATGTTCCATTAGATTTTTCGTAGGTTCCATCCTACTTAGGGTTCCATCCCTTTATCGGGCTCGAAGTGGATTCCATTCCACGAATAAATTGGATTTTAAGATGCTAGTGATTTTCTACGAGTTTTAACAAAAATTCCTAATAATAATAAAAAGTACTTATCCTTGAAATCTTGAACTCTTGATAGTCTCGATACTCATGAGTCTTCTATCTTGATAGTTTTTCTTGATATCTTGAATCTTTATGCTGTACAATCTTCATTCTTAGTACCCACATGGTTAAATCCTGCATATACATATATATATCTAAACTTATAATGTTAGTATTTATATTTTACAATCTATTCTAAGATTGTTGTCATCAAAACCATCATCTCACGGACTAACATTATTAACCTTAGATAGGATAAGGAATTTATGATTTGTCGTTGATTAATCCTTCCTAGCTTTGATCCTCAACTTTAGAATATAATCATCCTCTTTGATAAAGGCCGGCTCCTTTGGGTTTTGCGTTTATTTTTCTTTTGATCAAACGAACATGAATGGACAAGAATGCGAAGTGTATAGCCGTGTAATGACGTGGTTATATTTATTAATATGCCCATGTTTTATATAATTAGTTTAGTAACCCAATTAAAGCCCATTTGATTTATTGTAAGCGCGACCCATTTATATAATTTATTCAAATCTTAATCTCCTTATCACCATTATTCTATTTAATTTATCTAATTAAATTTCTTGAATAATGTTATGACAAATTAGGGATGTTTCAAAGATTTTTAATACACAATAATAGTAAATAATAATTAATTTCAAGAAGCGGAGGCGCAGGGTCCTATATCATACACAGATTTATTTACCTGTACTCATGCCATCAAGCATGTAAACCTAGATGAACAATTTCATATACAAGGCATGACGATAAATCACGGGAGAGCTATGTAAGCATATTTTTGTTTACATGCAATTGTTTTAATAATTAAAGTATAATGAATTAAGATATTATGCTATTAATTTCTAATGTATCTTTATTTTTCCATGCAGAAAAAACAATGTGGTGAAATAATACTATTAATAATAATATACCAAATCTTCGTCTTTGTCCTCTTGAAAATAATCTTCAATGCATTGAAAACTCAGGGCTGACCCAAGCGTAATGAAAAAACAAAACACTAGAGTCGGGACTAAAATATCCTTATGTGAGTCAATTTGATATTGTATATAACATGAGTGTAATAGCGTCAGAGATGTTTACGGGGCTTCACATCTCCTATCAAGTGTATAATGCGCATGCAATAACTCAAGTGATGTTATAGAATTTTTCATCTCTTATAGATCCGTCAAAATATTTATATATAGTAGAATATGCTATATATATAATTTCTAATCAGTAAAATAAATATTTTTCTTAGCATTAAGGCTTTACATCAATCCTCCTTAACGTGTTTTTAAGCATTGTCGTACAATTTGCATTAACGCCCCAGTAGCACGTCGATGGTTAGGGATGCACTGTGATACGACAACACCAAATAAAAATTATAGTGGCCTCGTTTAGGGATAAAAGTATGAAAAGACACATGAGGCAACGACCAAGTTAGCATACTACTAGTTTGGGTCACAGGGCTGGTGGTAACGCATCGTAGCTACGATCGCCCACTATGTCCATCCATCCCATATAGAGTTAAAGGGAGGTTATCCCAAAATCAAGGTGCACCGATCGAAACCAACATCAAAAGTAATAGTATTGACCAAGTCCAAGAAGAAAACCAAAGAAGGGATGTCCACTAAGGGTAGCTAGCGCACTTGGCCCTGTCAAGCCATCATGTTTTAGTCATTTCAAATTAGCTCAAGCGCTGGGGTCTTCTTCAAATCCAGCAAATGATGCCAAATCCAACCACTTCATTGTGGAGTCTCCTCCGCGTACACAGTTGTTAAAGTGGTTCCAGTATTGATAGAGAGTATGCCAATAAGAGACCCTAGTATCTTAACAACCAAACGTCGTTTTACTCGAAAACGAAACATGCTTAATATCTAAATATTATATTCGTTTCAAAAATATCATTTAATTTTGAAATATCATATTTACTTCAAATACGTAAATTTTCACCTGAAAGTCATTTCTACTTTAATATCTCAATCGCTTCAAAAATCATTTTGAATTTTAATTTAGGTTACAACTTCATTTTAACCCAATTCGCATTTAAATCCATGAATTAAATTTAAACATTCCACCCTTGACCAGTTTGAATTTTTAGAAAATAGTTTGAATAGTTTTAAATAGTTTAAAAGGCTAAAATAGTTTTAGTATTAGAAATGGTTTATCTAGTAAATAGTATGAAAAATTCAAAATAATTTGAATACTTAAGAAGAGAGAATTTTAAACAGTTTATATTAAAATAATTTATTTGAAATAGTTTCAAAGTCAAATTGATTCAATTCCAAATCTTTCAATTAAATCATCTTCAATCTCAATCCAATTCAAATCAGGTCAATTTCGATTTCAGTTTGAATTAACTACGATTCCAATTTCAATTCAAATCAATGGCAATTTCGATTTTCGTTTTTAACCTCAATTTCGATTCAATAATTCGATTCAGTGGTTTAAATTTCAAATCAATTCTGATTTTAAACCATTTCAATTTATATAAATTTGAGTTCAATTTCAAAATATAGAAATTGCTTAAATCAGATTAACTTCAATATTCGATTTTTAGGTTCAAATCTTTAAAAAAAATCAATTTCCATAATTTCAATCATTTTGCAATTATAAATTCAAATCTCAAACTTCATTCTCTAAACAATTTTATTTAAATAATTTTAATTTCAACATTGTAAAACTCGAATTCAAAATTTATTCAATTTCCATATTTCAATCAAATTTTATTCCTATAAATAAAAATCATTTGAATAAGGTGATCCAAGGATTTAAAATCATTTAATTTAACCAGTCCGGTACCGGTATATAATTTTCTATCCTAGGGCCAAGTGATCATTTATTTTTATTTTAGTTGCAGTGATGGATATATATCATTTCAATCCAAAAAATATCATAGGTATGTATCATTTCAACCTATTTCTTAATTTATTTCAAATAATTCAATTTACAGTTCATATGCTGTCAAATAATTCACAAGATGATAACAAGATATATATAAAATAAATAAACATCAGATCATCTAAAATATCAATCAATAGCATCCAATTTCATCGACGTCCAAATCAGTCAAAACATCAAAATAGTAAACTATTTATCAATATCGAAAATTTAACTGGTAGTTTAATTTCAATTTCAAACTTAACTGCCAATTTAAATTTCTATCAGTTCAGATCATCTCATTTTAAATGTCAGCTAAATTACCAAACAACAGTCAATAAATTTAAATTACATCGTGATATCAAATTTAAATAACATAAAAATATTTTAATACTTCATGAGCGTTTAAAACGCTCACCTTTATTTGAAACTAAAATATTTCTGGCTTCAAATTGTAACGACCAGGATTTTTCGGCGGTTAATTTTGAATATTTAGGTGATTTTAAATATTGAATTTGGAATATAAATTGATTTTTAGATATCAAGATTTTAATCGAAACTTTAAAAAGAATTTAAAATTCCAAATATAGCAATTTAATTAATAAATATAATTTTTGAGTTCATAGTTGAAAATCGCTGAAATAATTGAAGTAGAGTTGAATATGAAATTGAAAACGATTTCTAATATTTATATAAATTTTATTTGTGTTAGAAGTGGGTAAGTAAGTTTTAAAACTTGATTTTAAAGCGATTTCATAAATTTTGAAAATTGTTGATTTAATCGACGCGTTTGAAGCGATCCAGGGCACAATCTCAGATTTGAAAAAATCAGTTCCATTGGATCTTTAATAGTGTATTATTATCGGATTTCAAATTTCTTAGCATTTGGAGTTATCGTTTGGTCATACGGGATATAAACGCCTGAAATTTATATCGAAAATTTAATATAATAATTAGGTCCAAAAAGCTATCTTCTCCATACGATCAAATTAGGACTTGAAACCTTTTCCATTGTGTTCGGAATGTGATATAACATTACAAATGCCTAATGGAACACCTCGATAGGAGATCAAAATTTTAAGGTGCTAAACGAGATATTTTGGAATAAATTTGTATTATAAAATTTAAAATCAACTCAAACACGTTATATCCATCCTATCCAGCCTACCGTGTTTGAGACATTTCTTTTTGTAAATGTCACATCCCTCCCTTTTCAATCGTTCAAATCAAAATCGTTTCAGAGGAAAAAAGAAAAGAAAAAAGGAACGAAGTCGAGCCCTCTTCTCTTATTCGTTCTGTTTGAATCGAACGGAAATCAAATTTTAAAGGGGCTCATACAAATTGTGACCTCTTTTTCTTCAATGCTCAGACCAATCGAAGAAACCAAGCGAGCGGCACCATGATTCATGGTTCGTCGAGGAAGAGTTTGGCGCACCCGTGCAAGGAAGAAGAGGGGAACTTGGCACTTAGGCAAAGTAAGGTGAAGAACGATCGCCGTGAGGGGGAGGCGTGAGTAGTTTTAGGTCGCGGCCTAGGTTGCCGCGAGCGGCAATGAGGAGTCGTGACTTTTGGGAAAACATGAGTAGCTCATGAAGGTGGGTTTCTCGCGTGGATGTGGAGACGCCTTGTCGAGATATGAGGTTAGCAGGATTACGCGTATTCATGGAGGCGTGGAGGAATATGGATGGTGGCATAAGCTAGTTTGTCGATGTCGCGTAGGTTGGGTTATGGGGCACGATGTTTGGAGCGAGCATAGCCGAGCAGGATGACGTACAGCCAGGCATTCTTCCTGTTGAGCTAAGTTAATTAAGCAATTAGTGGTAATTAAAATTTATTGATTTTGTTATATAAATTCGGGATTAATTAAAATCATTAACGGTGATTAAAAGTACTTAATTTATTTTAATTAAAATTTGAAATCATTAATTTACATAAATTGAAATTTACCTATACGAGGTTAAATCGAACAGAATCAGCTATTTGGATTTGTAGCTAGGAAATAGACGTAATGAAGTCAAAAATTGGAATAGATTTCAAACTTAAAATCAAGGTGAGAAAAATTCTCACTTATTTGGATTACCAAAATTTAAATTTTAAATAGTTAAAATAATTTATTGGATGCTTGATTGGACTTATAAAACTATTATATGTTGAATGTTAGATATATATAGTAGTATATAAATTAGCATTTGGAGTGATGTTCCCACACATTATAGCGGATGAGACCCTATGCGCCTCATAATAGTGGATGACCCTATGTACCGCGATATCTACCTTGAAGTGGGATTGGTATTTTTATATTGTGTTAATATCTATGGATGCGGGGAAACAGGTTGGAGGGATCCAACTGGATTCCTTAAAATATTAAATTTAATTTCATATATTATGATATATGGATTATGTAGAATAATCTATTATAGGTTATTGTAGTGTTTGGAATTATTGGATGCTATTGGAATTATTGGATGCTATTGTAGCACAAGCCTGAATTTTGATAATTTAAATACCATAAATATATTTTTCAAATTTAAGGGATAAAAGGGAATTTTTGATATAAAATATTTATATTGGAAAGGTTATTTTAAAGAAATTGAATTAGAAAATTATATTGATTTTTGGAAACACTTAACTATTGTGAATTATTAAATGGAGATTTTAAAAGTGAATTATATAAGAGAAATTATGAATGATATTTCGAAAATATAAAAAGAGTTGAAGTCGATATTAGAAATAGATTGGAAGTTATAAATGGAATTAGTAAAGTAGTGGATTTATAAAAATGGGTCTTATAAACGAGATTAGTTTTGTAAAAAGTGAGTCAAAGGAGTTATAAAATGTATAAACGATGTTTTAAAAGGGAAATTGATATCAGACGATAGATTGGAAATATGAATTTACAGGAAGAATTTATATTAGAGTATGGAAATAAGATGAGAAAAATAGTGATCTTATTTTGAAAGTAAAAATGGTTAAGGAGATCTGAATGGAAGAATATGATGTGATTTGAGAAGAATTTATATATATTTAATTGGTTATTGACGTTTTTTAAAATATATTTTTAGTTTAAGAGGTTAAGTTCTTGTTTTAAAGGAAATTTTTATTTTTAGAAACTACGGAATTTTAAACTAGATAGGATTGAGATACTTCGGTAAGTAGATTTTTAAATAATTAAGTATTTATTTTAGTAAATTTTAACCTTTAAAATAAGCTTTGAAAATTTATTTATTTATCTAAAAATTGATTTATTGATGTTTATAAAGGTGTTTTCGATATTTTAAATAATTACTTGAATATGTTTTAAAAATAAATTATTATTCTTTTAAATACTAATTTTACATATATATAGAGTTTGAAATGATTGAATTTTTTTTTTATAAATTCTCTAAAGATTCGTAAATGAGGCTTATAAAAGGATATGATTTTGGAGGAGAGGGATTTTGTAAGGAATTTCGAGGAAATGAGTTTCAAAATGTATGAATATGGGAATTTTGAAATGTAATCAGAATTTGTAAAAGAAGCTATAAATTGCTGAATGGGGTTATACATAAGTATACTAGGTTTGGGAATTGAAAAGGGGAATTTATTAGTGATTCCGAAGACTATGAGATATGCTACAAAATATTCTCTTAAGTGTTGGTATTTGGAAAAGATTTTGGAAAATAAAACCTGTAATATTTTCCTAAGTATAAAAAATGAAAATTTGGAAATATTTCGGAGATGGTTTGGAAATACCCAGTTGCGGATTTAGGTATTTGAAATTGTTTTCAAATGTTGGAAAGAATCGATATATCTTATAAAGATATTTTGAAAATAGATATTTTGAGGGAAAATGTACAATAAGACCTGGTGTTCGCTTATGGACGTTTTGGTGATAGTTAAATAACCGACTATCAATATTGGCCTATTTCATTAATCATTTCGAAGAGACCGGGGTCAGATTTAATTACCCAAAAACCACCTCGATCCAGTTTGAACGCTAAGAATGAATACCGTGAAGATGATGAAGACGGTGATTCCTTTTGTCCAGACCCTTGATAACTTGTATGGACAAATGCTATCTGAACGTCATCATTGGAGGACGATGAGCATTCTAAGTAGAATCGTTTCTTAAAAGGTAACATTTAGCTTTGAGCCGCATCAATCGGGAATGACTAAAAAAACAGAGATGCAGCAAGGCTAAGTGGGTCGCATCCAATTAGGGTATGTTATCACTTTTTTAAATGTCCTCGAAAACCTATTTGTTATGGATATGGTTGTGCATGAAAGAAGGAGCGCTTGATGGTAAGTGTGGGAACACCGAGGTGATGACATAATCGGTCTATCCTAGTTATGAGTATGCCAGTCTTGAGTAATATGAGATTCTAGCGAGGTCCTTGGTACATTTTTCTAGACGTGTGCTGTGATGAAAGGTACCCCAGTGTCCCAATCAGTCGTATGGAATCCATTCTCTAATACAAGCTTGCGGTTTTGTTTGTAGAGCCTAGTAGACTAGAATTTAATTAATGTAATAATTTCGGCTATTTGAATAAGTATTTATACTTAGACACTATTATAATATTACTGGATTTTCTATAAAATGTTTTGGTTATGGTAAGGGAAAAACCCATCGTGTTTATGTGTGACGCGGTCTTATGAGATACCATTGCTTTTCAAGGAATTTTGATAACTTTAATGGTTCAAATTGAGTCTGTTTTCTCACGCTGGTTTCCAGACTAACTCGAATGTCATTTTATTATAATACTCGGGTCAGACTGAGTGTTATAGTTTTAGGTTGGAATGCTATGAAGCTCAGGAAAAGAGTTGGAGGAGTTCAGATGTATTTCCGTACTTGGCTTATATTCTGCTGTGTAAGGACAAGTTATATAACTGTCTAGTTTGATGTATTGATTGTTGTTTTCTGATGATTGTAAGTATAAGATGGTTACAAATTCTTTTGCGAAAAATATATTATTATATATTATATTTTGTTCCGCTACAATTGTGAGTTTTTGTGTTTTGTATTTCTATTTTCTTCTATCTCTCTCTTCTTCTTTACCCTAGTTATTTGCTGTTTTGTACAATTTGGGTTGAATATGAGTGAGTTATTATCAACTCAAATGGTATGAACTACGGGTCGCTACATTTGGTATCAGAGCTGAAGGTTAAGCGAGAACCGTGGCTCCGATGGGGATTACTCATTAAGGATAGAGTCTAGAATGAGTTGAGCGCAATAATAGATATTAGCGCGTATTTGTCAGTAAATATAAAAAATGGTTTATATTGTGTTGATTTATTGGTCGGGTGGTTTATAATTTCTATTCGAGTAGTGGAACGCCACTAAATCGATAGGAGTTTCTAAACACTTGAACGCAATAAACTGACACAGTATGGTTTTGAATCGGGTAAATGAAATAATTTTACCCAAATTATATTTGGATATAAAAGAAATAATTTTCTAGAAATTATTTCAGTAGATGGAACTGTTAGGTTATTATTATATAACCAAAATAAGTTTTTTATAACTTGGAATGGTTATAAAAACCAAATTGTATTGTATAAGTGAATTATAGAAACGAGTTAAAAACTACAAATGGGTTCAAACCAGAATTTGAAAATTTTAAATCCTGGAGATTTTAGAACTATTTTCCAAAATGTTTAAAGATAAATAATAGTATTACTATTCTGGAGATATTTTTGCAAGAAAATTGTTTTAAATGGATTTTGAATTTGTTATAGCACTGAACTCAAGTACGGTCGCTAGAAAATAACTCCGATAATGATCGCGACATCATCGGTGCTCATTTTTGATTTTTTAAATGATGAGTTGCTACCACATTAAATTGATATGGGATTTTTGGTGAAAACAGAAGTAGTTTTATAAATTCCTGATATTGTTTTGGAATGGAACCAAGTGAACTTCGAAAATCCAATAAAGTGGTTTGGTAAACCTAAAAGAGTATATGTCTACATATACATTATCTCAAAGTGATTTGAAATAAATACCGGATGTTTAAAAATTTTGGAATCCTATGGAAAATGATATTTATAAACAAGTGAAGAATTGAAGTTGGAATAAAATTTAGAGTGAGAAAGTAGAAATGGATTTCAACTTATGTTAAGTTGGATAAATTAAATTTTATAAATTTAATCAGCTAGATTTGAATTGAATTAATATGGTGTTTTAATGAAATGGGATTAATTTAGCAAAGTAATTGAAATATATAATGAAATTGAAGGGTTTGAAAAATAAAATGGTTTGAAGTGAATTTAATTTAAGTATGGTTTTGGAATGATGATAAAGAAGAATTGAAATTTAAATTAAACTGAAATGAATTGGATTAGTAATAATATCGAATTGAATTAAATATAAATTTTAAATTGTAGAATATTATAAAACCATATGGTATAAATCTTAAATGAAAATAAAATTTAAGTAAAAATCTGGAATTGTGAATAAATAAATAGGAGTAGCTTATAAAAATTGGAAACTAATGGAATAAAAATATACTTGGGCTATAAAATAAATGTATAATCTCGAGTTAAAAATAAAATGTGAATATGTTCAAGTATATAATTGATGGGAATGTGAAAAATAAGTTGTGGGACTTATAAAATGGAAAAGTAAAACAGAGAACCCAAAATAAAAATGATTTGATATTTTGGTAAGGGAAATAAAGTCCAACTCGAAAAAAATGAGTTTGAGCTCAAGAAAAATTAAATGAAGTGATTTTTGAAATAAAAATAAGATGTTGAATTGTAAATGGAAGTGAACTAATTAGATAATAGATTAGTTAATTGAATATAGAATGGATATTAACTTGGTTTAGAAAAATTGGATTGTGGATTGAAAGTGATATTGGAAATGGAACTCGGGTTATAAATTAAAATTCGACAAAACGTAAGCGAGTAAAATATGATTAAAAATATTGTCAAATAAAGTAAAAATGGATTGGGACAATGATGAATTGAGTTACAAATAAATTCTATTTTAATGTAAATAAATTGAATATGACTTGGGATATTAATTAAATGAATCCGAGCATGGAATTAAAAATTTGAAGTGAATAAAAAGAATGAACTAATTAATTAATTAGTAAATGAAATAGTAGTTGGTTGAAAGAAAATAAAACTTAAGTTATAAGGTCAAAATAATTGAAATTAAACAAACTAACTTAAGTTGATGTCATGGATGGAAGCTTGGCTCGAATAAATTATGAAATAGTTATTTAACCAATAGCGTGGAATGATTTCAAGCTAAATAAAACGGATTTGAATATAATATGGATGGAATGCAAGTAAATTGGTTGAGAATCAATTTGAAATGTAATAAAGTTGAATATAAATTGGAATCAGTTTAAAATAGCTAAAAGCTTAGATAGTTATTTTATTAAATTGGTAACGCCATATGTGCACAGAAAAAAAAAATTGTTAGACATAATGAAAGTAAATAAAATTCTATGAATTAATAGAAAGTAAATAAATTGGTTTAGAATCAATTTGGAATGGATATGAATTTTTTTAAAATAAAAATGAACTGGATGCAAATAAATTTGGTTGTAAATCATTTAATTGAATATGGATTAATTGAAAGCAATTGAATTAGTATCGGAACCCTATAATTGCTTATAATATATGTTTGGCAGGATTGGGTTGTGAAGTTTATGTGTGGTCATTATTTGAATATATAAGCGAAATGTTGATAAATTTCTTATTTTAGTACTTATGTCTTTAAAATTGAGTAAGTACAGGTATCTGGAGGCTATCGGGCTAGATTTGGGTTGCGTAATTACATATGAAGTAAACTTGCTTACTTAGTAATGCTTAAAAATGCTAATATAACGTACGTTTTCGGATTAAATATCGTAAAATGAATAATTATTGATATATATATATATATATATATATATATATCTTGTTTTCCAACCATATGAGTTGATGTACATATATTTATCTCCCTTGTAATATTGCAAAAGGTCCTCCATATAAAAGAGACTCTACCAAAAAAATTCAAAAATTTAGGGTGTTAGAAAAATTTTGAAATTTTTTGAAAAATTTTTGTTAACGACAATTTGATTTCAAATTGTAATTGGAATTAAGGATTTTGAAACAAGAATGGAAAGTGATTTTTGGGTTGAAACCAAAAGATGAGGAGAGTGGGATGTCAAGTTTGACTAAGTGGGTTTTAATAAGTTAATGGGTTTGAAGAGTTTTTCTAGCCTTAGCAATTTCGGGGACGAAGTTCTTTTAAGGGGAAGGAATGTAACGATCCGAATTTTTCAACGGTTAAATTTGAATATTTAGGTGATTTTAAATATTGAATTTGGAATATAATTGATTTTTAGATATGAAGATTTTAATTGAAACTTTAAAATGAATTTAAAATTCCAAATATAGCGATTTAATTGATAAATTTAATTTATGAGTTAATAATTGGAAATCGCTTGAATAATTGAATTGAAGATAAATATTTTTTCAAAATGATTTCTAATATTTATATAAATTATATTTGAATTAGAATTGGGAAAATAGGTTTTAAAACTGGATTTTAAAGCGATTTCCTAAATTTTGAAAATCGTTGATTTAATCGTCGCGTTTAAATGGCGATCCGGGGCACAATCTCGGAATTTGACGAAACAAGTTCCATTCAATCCATAATAGTGTACTAATATCGGATTTCAAACTTCGTAGCATTTGGAGTTATCTTTTGGTTGTGCGGGGTATAAACGAGCTGAAATGTATATTGAAAATTTAATACAATAATTGGATCCTAAAAGCTAACTTCTCCATAAAATCGAATTAGGACTCAAAACTTGTTCCATTGTGTTCGGAACAGGATTATAACATTACAAATGCCTAGCGGCACGCCTAGGAGATCAAAATTTTAAGTTGCTAAGACGAGATATTTTGGAATAAATTTATATTATAAAATTTAAAATCAACTCAAACGTGTCGTATCCATCCTTTCCAGCCTACCGTGTTTGAGACATTTCTTTTTTTAAATCACATCTCTCCCTTTTCAATTGTTCAAATCAAAATCGATTCAGAGAAAGAAAAAAAACGAATGAAGTCGAGCCCTCTTCTCTCATTCGTTCTATTCGAATCAAAGGGACATCAAACTTTAAAGGGATTCTTACAAATCGCGACCTCTTTTTCTTAAATGCTCGGACCAATCGAAGAAACTAGGCAAGTGAAACCGGGATTCATGGTTCGTCGAGGAAGGGTTTGGCGCACGAATGTTGGGAATAGGATGGGAGACTTGGCACTTGTAGGCGAAGTAGGGTAAGTCGCAATAGCCGTGAGGAGGAGGCATGAGTAGTTCTAGGTCGCGGCCTAGGTTTTCACAAGTGGCAATGAGGGCGTTGTGATTTCTGAGCAAATGCGAGTAGCTCGTGAAGGTGGGTCACTAGCGTGGATGTGGAGACACGGCGTCGAGATATGAGGTTAGTAGGATGACGCGTATTTAGGGAGGCATGGAGGAAGGTGGATGGTGATGTACTGAGTTTGTCGATGTCGCAGAGGTTGCGTTGGGGCGCACAATGTCTGTAGCGAGCACAGTAGAGAGGGATGACGTACGGCCAGGTTTTCGTCCTATTAAGCTAATTTAACTTAGAAATTAGCGGTAATTAAAATTTATTGATTTTGTTTATATAAATTCATGATTAATTAAAATCGTTAACGGTGATTATTAAGTTTTTAATTTAGTTTAATTAAAATTTGAAATCATTAATTTACATAAACTGAAATTTACCTATACGAGGTTAAATCGAATGGAATCAGCTATTTGGATTTGTAGCCACCGAATAGATGCAATGAAGTCAAAAATTGGAATGGCTTGCAAAATTAAAATCAAGGCGAGAAAAATTCTCACTCGTTTGGATTACCAAAATTTAAATTTAAAATAGTTAAAATAATTTATTGGATGCTTGATTGGACTTATAAAATTATAATTTATTGAATGTGTTATATATATATAGTAATATATATATATATATATATATTAGTATTTAGAGTAATATTCTCGCACATTATAGCCAATGAGACCCTATGTGCCCTGCATAATAGCTTGTGATGTTAAATTTAATTTTATATATTGTGTTATACAGATTGTGTAGAATAGTCCATTATAGATTATTGTAGTGTTTGTTATTATTGGATGCTATTGTAGCACTGGCCTGAATTTTGATAATTTAAATACCATAAATATATTTTTAAAACTTAAGGGATAATAGGGAATTTTTGATATAAAAATATTTATATTGGAATTGGGGTTATTTAAAAAAATTGAGTTGGAAAAATATATCGATTTTTGGTAACACTTAACTACTGTGAATTATTACATGGAGATTTTAAAAGTGAATTATATAAGAGAAATTATGAATGATATTCAGGAAATATAAAGAGTTGAAGTCGATACTTAAAATAGTTTGGAAGTTATAAATGGAATTAGTAAAGTAATGGATTTATAAAAAAGGGATTTTATAAATGAGATCAGTTTTGTAAAAAATGAAACTCAAAGGAGCTGTAAAAGTATAAACATGTTATAAAAAGGGAAATCGATATCAGATGATAGATTGGAAATATAAATTTGCAGAAAGAATTTATATTGGAATATAGAAATAGGGTGAGAAAAACAGTGGCACTACTTTTGAAAGTGAAATGGTTAAGGAGATCTGAATGAAAGAATATGATGTGCTTCGAGAAGAATTTATGTATTTAATCGGTTATTGAGGTTTTTTAAAAATATATTTTTATTTTAAGAAGTTAATTTCTTTTTTTAAAGGAAAGTTTTATTTTTAGAAACTATGAAATTTTAAACTAGATAGGATTGAGATACTTCAGTAAGTAGATTTTCAAATAACTAAGTATTTATTTTAGTAAATTCTAACTTTTAAAATCAACTTTGAAAATTTATTTGTTTATCTAAAAAATGAGTTATTGATGTTTATAAAGGTGTTTTCGATATTTTAAATAATTACTTGAGTATGTTTTAAAAATAATTATTATTCATTTAAATACTTATTTTACATATATATATATATATATATATATATATATATAGTTTGAAGTGATTGAAAAATTTTATCTATAAATTCTCTCGAGATTCGTAAATGAGGCTTATAAAAGGATATGATTTTGGAGGAGAGGTATATTGTAAGGGATTTGGAAGAATGGGTTTCAAAATGTATGAATATAGGAATTTTAAATGAAATCGGAATTTATAAAAGAAGTTATAAATTGTTGAATGGGATTATACATAAGTATACTGGGTTTTGGGAATTGAAAAAGGGAATTTATTAGTGATTACGAAGACTAGGAGATAAGCTACGAAATATTCTTTGAAGTATTGGTAATTGAAAAAGATTTCGGAAAATATGACTTGTAATATTTTCCTAAGTATAAAAAATGGAAATTTGGAAATATTTCTAAGTGTTGAGATGGTTTGGAAATACCTAGTTACAGATTTAAGTATTTGAAATTGTTTTCAAATGTTGGAAGGAATCGATATATCTTATAAAGATATTTTGAAAATAGATATTTTGAGGAAAAATATATAATTTGACCTGATGTTCGCTTATGGACGTTTTATTGATAGTTAAATAACTGACTATCAATATTGGCCAATTTCGTTAATTGTTTCGTAGAGACCGAGATCTGATTTAATTATCCGAAAACCACTTCGATCCGATTTGAACACTACGAACGAATACCATGAAGATGATGAAGACAGAGATTCCGTTTGTCCAGACCCAGGACAACTTGTATGGACGAATGCTATCAGAACATCGTCATTGGAGGACGATGAGCATTCTAAGTAGAATCGTTTCCTGAAAGGTAATGCTTAGCCTCGAGCCTCATCAACTGGGAATAACTAAAACTACGGAGATGCAGCAAGGCTAAGTGGGTCGCATCCAGTTAGGGTATGCTATCACTTTTCTAGATGTCCTCGAAAACCTATTTATTATGGATATGGTTGTGCATGAAAGAAGGAGCGATCGATGGTAAGGGTGGGAACACCTAGGGTGATAACATAATCGGCCTATCCGGGTTAGGAGTATAACGGTCTTATGTAGCAGGAGATCCTAAAGAGGTCCTTGGTACATTTTTATGGACGTGTACTGTGATGGGAGGTACCCAGTGGTCTAGTCCAATACGAACTTACGGTTTTGTTTGTAGAGCCTAGTAAGTTGGAATTGAATTAGTGTAACAATTTCGGCTATTTGAATAAGTATTTGTACTTAAACACTATTATAATTTCACCAGATTTTCTGTAAAATGTTTTGGTTATCGTAAGGGAAAAACCCATCATGTTTATGTGTGACGTGGTCTTACGAGATACCTTTGCTTTTCAAGGGATTTTGATAACTTTAATAATTCAAATTGAGTGTGTTTTCTTACGCTGGTTTTCCAAACTGACTCGGGTGTTATCTTAATATAATGCTCGGGTCAGACCGAGTATTACAGTTTTAGGTCGGAGTGCTATGGAGCTCAAGAGACAAGTTGGAGGAGTTTGGACGTATTTCTGTACTTGGCTTATATTCTGTTGTGTAAGGAAAAGTTATATGACTGTCTAATTTGATGTATTTATTGTTGTACTCTGATGATTGTAAGTATAAAACAGTTACAGATTCTTTTGTGTAACAATCCGTTGTTACATATTATATTTTGTTCCGCTGCGATTGTGGGATCCTGTATTCTTTTGTTCTATTTTCTTCTATCCCTCTCCCTTCTTCTTTACCCCAGTTATTCGCTCTTTCATACAATTTGGGTTGAACAGAAGTGAGTTATTTTCAATTCAAATGGTACAGAACTGTTGATTGCTACACAAATAGATTATATTTTGATTCCATGTCTTAGACGAGGTCGATATGAATCCAATGCAGCTCGTTTTGGTTGAATCAGACCTCGTATGAAAAAGCTACGAATTATTAAACATTCGATAATCAAATTTTAATTAACTTATAACATAATAATATAATTAACAATGAAATTAACTCACAGCCTCTCTCTTTCTCTCGCTTATGCTCAGGCATACGCGTACCCACATCCACGCACCCAAAACCTAACGCGCGTGCGACCGGACCGCCATTAGAACACCCCTTGACAACCACCTCAGCCTCCTCCGTCAACGCCAGAAGTGCAGTTCCAAATTACTCAATCGTCATGATTCTTTGCCATGATCCAACCGTTGTATGTGTAGAGCTCAAGGAGACATACGATTTTTCTTTAGGAAATTTTTGATATCGTTGCGTGGATAAAGAAAATGAGGAGAGAAGACTAGGAATATCAGCCATTAATTTTGATAAGAGGAAGTGGCTGATTTATCTCGATTAGGGTTACACGAATGAAGATAGACACGACCTATTATATAAGTTTTGTGATGACCCTGACTCGACCTTTAAAAATTGGCACCCAAATACATCACCTGTATTTGAATGCTGTAGATTCAAACGTTGAATCTAGTTTGCCGGAGCTTATAACAACATTAGGTAAATACAACACAGCGGAAACAGAATGAAATTTTATTGATGCACAACAGTTAGTACAACAGTGATATAAATGAAATGATCAAACTATCATAGATATGATACAAAAGTGGAAATACACAATAGCAGAAGACAAACAGCAACAACTGTGGAAAGATAACATCTTCAATGCCAAACTCCAAAACTCCAAACCAGAAACTCGAACCACTAGTCATGCTGAAGTGTAGCAAACTCGGTGCAGACAAAAGACTTCAAAGATTTCCAAATTCTACCAAACCAAACACTGAAAGCCACCAAATCTACATTTACTAGCTGATTATCTGATAACTTGACTCTATGCTGCCCGTGTGGAAAATTGTGGGCATCCAGAGTTTAGAAAGGGAACAATAAACTCCAAGTCAGTCATGGGACTGATGTGAGCAAACAAAAACAGTATATCTTGAACAAAACAAACAAAATAAATAAATAAATCCGCTATGCTTTTTGGAAAATGAAACTACCATAAGGCCTCCTGCCACATACACAATCCAAACGCACAATTGGAGGAGATTTTTCCTTATGTTAGACAAACATGCTTGATACGTAAAATCCTTTTGATATTATTATTAGTGCATAGTGCAGAAAACATTTCGAAAGTATAATATTAATCTTAGCCAGCATACCACCATTATGATATACCTACTAACTACCATATTCAATAGCAGGTTACCACCACATTCCATGGCAGGTTATAAAACTAAAACCGTACATTGCTCATATTGTTTTGTTCGGATTTCCAACAAATGGTCAAGCTAAGGAACTTCTTTCACAAAATAGGTACGCCTCTGGAGGGACGCCCCGATAACCTAACCGGCTCTCTGCCAACATAAGACCAGGTTACTTCTGTAACTAGGTAACTAACTGTCATGAGCATGCCATCCCTCGGTCGTCACCGACCTTTATCCAAGTGCTCTCAACACCAACATATTGCAACAACAACATAAGTTAAGTATCTAGGCTCCATACCATGATACCACTTTTTATGCAGAAGGAAATTCACATACTCTAAAGGGCGCGACCCTCGTAACCTTGTTGCATTCTTCCTATTTCGACCATTTTCGGGTTGTATGGTTCGACGAAGTCTCGTCCACAAAGCTACCCTTTTTACAAAAGCCATGCTTCGATCAACAAATGATCAGCGGCACTCAGCATGTCACATTACCAAATTGGGAATATATCACTAGTAACCATCAACTACATAACCTCTGAGCTCGTACGTCTCAAAGAAGGGTGTTAAGCTAAGAGAATAAATTCTCTGCCACCAAATAGAAATGTATTTGATAGAAACCAGCTTTGCATCTCAAACTATAACGTCGGACATACATCCATACAAGTCCATTCCGGGTTCGAACGGAACCGAAGGCACTTCCAAAGAAGCCCTTGCAAATCCTCGTATTCACAATCCCGATCGAACACCCCATCACATATGGAGATCTCTATACTGGCATGACTCAGTAAAGAGATATTCGATAGGTAATCCTATCGTTCTCGAAAATATCCGGTCTTCGACACCGTCTTCAAATGCTATCCATTTTGTCATATCATTATTCGAAATGGGTTTTATGACACATAGACCTCTTCCGGCTAAATGGAATAGTGAGCGCTTCTTTTAAAAGCATATGGATATATTGGGATCTTACTTAAGTCACACCTTTTCAACACTTTTTTTCCAAAACCTTTCTTTTGAATGGCTTAAACAATTTTCCACTATTAATCTTTTAAACAAAAGATTCACCGTGAAAATCCTCTTTAATTTGAAACAATGTTCACCAAATCTTTAACAAAGATTTATTCATAGCTTTCAAAACTATTTCCAATTTGATTCACCCTTAACTTGAAATCTTTTCAACAAAAACTAGAAATTTTTTCTTTATATGAAAGCTATTATCATTTGAAAACAAATGCTATTCATTTCAGGAAAATTCGATTATATTTATTTAAAGTATAGCCTTTCAAAGTATACACTGGGAAATTAGCGAACTGCTATATTCCTGGCAAGTTCTATTTGGGTCAAATTTAATTTCCCAAAATAATTTATTCAATATACTTCAAAAATGGTTTAAAATCCATACATATACATACATACATACATACACACACACACACACACACACACACACACATATATATATATATATCTTTGTATAACTTGTATAACCCTTTCAAACCATATTTCCAAAATAATTTCAAAACTTAAACTAGATATATTATATTCAAACTAAATTTCAATTTCAAACTTCCTTTCCAAAAGCTTTTCATATTCAACTCAGTTTCATTTCCAAACCAATTGGATTCCAAATTCAACTTTTAAACAAAATAATATTTAAATCAAAATATCCGTGACTTAACCGATTTTCCGTTAAACCATATTCTTGTGTGTTTGTGTTTGTGTGTGTGGTGAAGTCTACGGGTTCTGCACACAACAATAACATATCACAACCATCATCAATTTGAGCACAACAATATCGATAAGCAGTATAATCCTATAACGCTTATCTTTCATTCACAGATAAACAAGTAATATCATCACAGATAAATAAATCACAGTTCACACAATTCATATCGCATAATATCACACATCAGAGATATCAAACAATCCAAAGCATTCAATAGAATTCAATCATCCATAAGCAAATTAATCAATCACTTGATTATAATTAATTTTAATATAAGTTAATTACTTATGAATTAATCACCAAACTCTGATTAATTACAAACCATTTTAATTAATTATCCTTTAATAATTTATTAGTTAACCTTTAATAATAAATTAATTAACCTTTAATTAATAATTAATCAGCTTTAATTAATAAATCAATCAACCTTTAATTATTAAAATAATTAACCTTTAGTTATTCAATTATTATTTAATTAATTAACCTTTAATTACAAATTATATTTTAATTACTTGATTAATCAACCTTTAATCATTAATTAATTATCTTTAATTACTTTCATTAAGTAGTTATCTTTAAGTAATTAATTACCCTTGATTACTTTCATTAATTAATTAACCTTTAATTAATTATCCTCAAATTAATTACCTTAATAAGTTAATCACATAAATTGATTATCCTTTAGTCATAAATTAATTAACATTTAACTAATCAATAAATTAACCTTTAACTAATAACATTAATTAATTTAATCACCTTGATTTAATAACATTAAGTAATTAACTATCCTTTGATTACTCCTATTAATAAACCCTTAATTATATTAAAGAATTAACCATTAAATGATTACATTTAACTATTTAGCCTTTAATTACTTTAAAATTTCAATCTCTAAAAACTTGTTTTGAAAACTTGATCAGTACTTTTATTTAAAACCCCTTTTTTAAAATTTATTTAATAGGATTATCATTAACAAATGAACTTAATGGTTAACTTAATATATTCAAGTTAAAATAAACTATATTCTATCTTTTGTCTATATAAACATTTATTGTTTAAAAGAAACTGATTAAAGAAAATCATTTTAAATTTCTGATTTGTTTTTGACTTTAAACTTGTTTTAATAAAACTTGGTTAATAAATTAACCTACCCGAGTCTAACCTGAAGAAATCTCGAGACAAAACCCGAGCCACACTCACAAAACACTCGAGCCATACACGAACATCACCTTTCTTTGAGACCAACACCTGAAAACTTTGATCCAGACCCGAGCCACCTCTTTCTTCCCCAAATCCACGAACCATACCTAGATACGAGTGATACCTCATATACGTGCACACATCACCACCGACGATCTGATCATCTTTGCTGACGCTTTCAGGTCACCGATGGCTCATACGTATGCTACGACCACCTAGCTATGACCAACTTGCCGTAGAACCAAATCGAGCCAAACGATCAACTGCAGGAACATAAACACTCGTCGAATTCGCTTTTCTCCGACGATCTAGTTTACCAAAATCCACGCCGATCGACCAGAACCTTCGCCTTCGACCCACGCATCAGTCCCCTAGGTCTGATCGACCCCGAAGCACCGACGTTGACGAGATCATCTCGTCTACCATCTCAACGCAAATAAGACATTAAACCCTAAATCTTTGTCGTCTGCCCACCACAGCCCACGAGAATCCCAGCTACCATTTTTCCTATAACCCTTGACCTACGACCTTCCTCCGACCACCACCCAGACATTACTGAACGACGCGATCGTCGGATATTGATGAAATTTCATTTCCCGTTCAAATCGCAATTTCTCATGATTTACTACACTAAAAATCTTGAAATCATTATCTAAATTCATCATTTTACAATATGATTCTGTTTATGAAATCCAAACTCGAAATTAAAATGATTGACTTTTTCTAATTTTCAAAGGTTTCGCTGTGTTATTTAATTTTAGAAATAAATACTCAACAAATACAATTGAAACCATTTTTAAAATTATTACTACATTGTTGTAATAAGTTTTCATTTAAAGATCATCACCTAAATCTTTTTATATTTTGAGATATGACTTTTTTTTATGAGGAATCCTTGCCTGTAGAACAATAGAGAGAGGTATATGTATATACACAGACATGCATACATCAATTCACACACACGTATATATACTTGCAGATATATTTACATTCATATAACATTTTTCACAACAACTACCAGTATTGATCCCAGAACATCAAGATATATTAATCAAATTCAAGTTTAAGTATATTAGTTTACTTGCCTGGATTTCAAAAAAAACAGAGAACAGTTTTGCCTAGAACTGAAACTTTGATCTGATCTTGCTTGCTTGATTATTATTGAATTTACATGCTTTTGATTGTTGTGCTTAAATCTGAAACTCAGTTGGTTAAGTTTGAGTTACCTCAGGTTGACGTTGTTTTATCTTCAATCTATTTATAGGTTTTCAGATTTTGAAAGATTGTTTTGAATTTATTTGATTGCTAAGTTGAAGAATTTTAATCTGGTGAGTTGAGTTTAGATTTAAAGCTTGATTTTTAGCTCAGGTTGAAGATTGAAGTTTGATTTTATTTTCAGGTTTTAATTTTCTTTTGAAGATGGGAGAAAATTTTGAGAAATAAATGTGAGAAGTTTAGAAAATAGTCTGGTTTCTCACTAACTTTTTATTTTATATATTTCTAATTCAAATTAAAAGAAAAATTTATGTTGCCACTTGTTTTATTGTAAATCATATTAAGTTACACTTGTTAATGCTTAAAATCCTAAGCTACACTTGTAATTGCATGTAATCTCAAACTTACAAATGTTCAAATGTAAACATTTGTGTTTAAACCCTTTATTTAATTTTTATATTTACATCGGTTTATGTTTAAATATGTTTTTATGCATTTATGTTTTTAACTTTTATATTTTTATATACACAAACTACTTTTATCTCAAGAAAATATTTTAAATCTTTTTTATTAAATCTTATTTTTATTAAAAATATTTATCTATATACATTTACTTTTATAACTATTTATATAACCTTAAGAAAAAATGATTTTAAAACTAATTATACATTAATAAGTAATCACATATATTTTATATATATAAGAATTTAACTTAAAATAGCCTTTTTGAAAATTATTATTTTAATTTCAAATCATAACTTCCAAATATATATATATATATATATATATATATATTAAAATTAGAAAACAACTTTTATTAGTTTTAAATATAGAATTTTTAAATCCAATTTATTTTTATAACATTTATTTTTTAATTTCAAATCAAATTTCAAATTATAATCTATTTATATACATATATATAAATAACAAACACATATCTTATTTAATTTTGGAAAAAAATTCAAAATAATTTACAATTTAAATCCAAAAATTTATATCAATTACCAATTTAAATTTGGCTTAAAACCGGGATAATTACAGATTCCCCCTTTAGAAAGTTTCGTCCTCAAAATTTTCTAGACAGGGAGACAAACAAAGAATAGATGAATACATGGAAAGATGGAGAATCAACTCACCAGATAAAGCTGAATATCATTTCTACATTTGGCTTACCAAATTAGAACATCAGCAACAAATACAAGAACGAATTTATTCAACACTCCAGGAAATACTCGGGTCATTAGGTCTACGAAATATGTCGAGCATTGGTTAGTCCGAAGGGATAACTAACTATTCGTAAAATATATCTGGACCCCAAAGAATTGACAAACGGGTACTACTTAATTCGGTTTCATATTTTATTAACAATTCATTTTAAATAGAATTTCAAATTCAATAAAGTTTAAAAACGAAAAGCTGATAGGAAACTGATGATGAGAATAAGAGATAGGAATCTTCTACAACGATTCGCAGGGCCACCACCATACCAAAGCTTCTGCTTGGAGCTGGCAGAAAACGATCAAAGAATTGAAATTGGACGATGATTAAAGAAGATTGTGGAAAAAGATTGTTTCCTTTTTGTTACAGGGTATCGACCATTTGTAGTGGTACTCCCCTGTCCCCTATCTGATCCTCTTTTTGTGCTCATTCTTACTATCAGTGAATAGTAAGAGAATTGACTGAAGCATACGGACGGATATATTAGGGATACTCATTATAGGGCATTTATATCCTTGTCTCTAATGAGTCCCTAATTTTTATACTCCTGAGCTAAAGTTCTAACTCAACCTTCAGCTCTGATACCAAATGTGACGACCATGACTCGACCTTCGAAAATCGACACCCAAAACATCACCCGTATTCGAATGCCGTAGATTCAAATGTTGAGTCTACTTCGCCGGAGCTTATAACAGCATTAGGTGAATACAAAACAGTGGAAACAGAATGAAATTTTATTGATACACAACAATTGGTACAACAGTGATACAAATGAAATGATCAACACTATTAGAGATATGATACAAAAGCGAAACACAGTAGCAAAAGACAAACAGCAATAGCGGTGGAAAGATAACATCTTCAATGCCAAACTCCAAAACTCCAAACCAAAAAATCGAACCACCAATCATGGTGAAGTGAAGCAAACTCGGTACAGACCAAAGACTGCAAATATTTCCAAATGCTACCAAACCAAAGACTGAAAGCTACCAAATCTACATCTACTAGCTGACTATCTGATAACCTGACTCTGGGCTACCCGTATGGAAAATTGTGGGCACTCAGAATTTAGAAAGGGAAAAATAAACTCCAGGTCAGTCACGGAACTGGTGTGAGCAAACGAAAATAGTGTATCTTGAATAAAACAAACAAAATAAAAAAAGAATTCCACTATGCTTTTTGGAAAAAGAAACTACCATAAGGCCTCTCACCACACACACAATGCAAACGCACAATTGGAGGAGATTTCTTCTTATGATTGTCAAACATGCTTGATACGTAAAATCCTTTTGATATTATTATTTGTGCATAGTGCAGAAAACATTTCGAAAGTATAATATTAATCTTATCCAGCATACCACCGTTATGATATACCTACTATAGCTACCATGTTCAATAGCAGGTTGCCACCAGATTCCATGGAAGGTTATACAACTAAAATCATATAGGGCTCGTATTGTTTTGTTTGGATTTCCAACAATTGTTCAGGCTAAGGAACTTCCTTCACCGAATAGGTATGCCTCTGGAGGGACGCCATGAGAACCTAACCGGCTCTCTGCCAACACAAGGCCGGGTTACCTCTGTAACTAGGTAACTAACTGTCACGAGTATGCCATCCCTCGGTCGTCGTCGACCTATATCCGAGATCTCTCAATACCAACGAATTGCATCAAAAACATAAGTTAAGTATCTGGGCTCCATACCATGATACCACATTTTATCCAGAAGGAAATGCACATACCCTAAAGGGCGTGACCCTCATAACGTTACTGCATTCTTCCTGTTTCAACCATTTTCGAGTTGTGAGGTTCGACGAAGTCTCGTCCACAAAGCTACGCTTTTCACAAAAGTCATGCTTCGATCAACAATTGATCGGTAGCATTTAGCATGCCACATTACCAAATTGGAAATATATCACTAGTAACCATCAACTACATAACCTCTGAGCTCGTATGTCTCATAGAAGTGTGTTAAGCTAAGAAATAAATCCCGCCACCAAACAGAAATGTATTTGATAGGAACTAGCTTTACATCTCAAAGTGTAACGTCATACATACATCCATACAAGTCCGTTCCGGGTTCGAACAGAATCGAAGGCACTTCCAAAGATGCCCTTACAAATTCGAATATTCACAATCCCGATCGGACTCCCCATCACATATGGAGATCTCTTTACCGGTGTGACTCAGTGCAGAGACATTCGATAGGTAATCCTATCGTTCTCGAAAATTCCTAGTCTTCAACATCGTCTTCAAATGCTATCCATTTCGTCGTATCATTATTCGGAATGGGTTTTATGACACAAAGTCCTCTCCCGGCTAAATAAAATAATGAGCACTTATTTTAAAAGCATATGGATATATTGGGATCTTAGTTAAGTCACAGCTTTTCAACACTTGTTTTCCAAAACCTTTTTTTTTGAATGGTTTAAAAAAATTTCCACTACTAATCTTTTAAACAAAAGATTCACCTTAAAGATCCTCTTTAATTTGAAACAATGTTCACCAAATCTTTAATAAAGATTTATCCATAGCTTTCAAAACTACTTCCAATTTGATTCACCCATAACCTGACATCTTTTCAACAAAAACTAGAAATTATTTCTTTATATGAAAGCTATTACCATTTGAAAACAAATGCTATTCATTTCGGGGAAATTCGAATATATTTACTTAAATTATAGCCTTTCAAAGTATACATTGGAAAATCAGCGAACTGCCATATTCCCGGCAAGTTCTATTTGGGTTAAAATTAAATTCCCAAAATAATTTATTCAATATACTTCAAAAATGGTTTAAAATCCATATGTATATATATTTTATAATTTGTATAACCCTTTCAAACCATATTTCCAAAATAATTTCAAAACTTAAACTAGATATATTGTATTCAAACTAAATTTCAATTTCAAACTTCCTTTCCAAAAGCTTTTCATATTCAACCCAATTTCATTTCCAAACCAATTGGATTCAAAATTCAACTTTTAAACAAAATAATATTTAAATTCAAAATATGCATGACTTAACCAATTTCCCGTGAAATCCATATTTGTGTGTATGGTGTATTCCAGGGGTTTTGTACATAAGAATAACATATCACAGCCATCGTCAATTTAAGCACAACAATATCGATAAGCAGTATAATCCGATAACGCTTATCTTTCATTCACTAGATAAATAAGTAATATCATCACAGATAAGTAAATCACAGTTCACACAATTCACATCACATAATATCACACATGAGGGATATCAAACAATTCAAAGCATTCAATAGAATTCAATCATCCATAAGCAAATTAATCAATCACTTGATTATAATTAATTTTAATCTAAATTAATTACTTATGAATTAATCACCAAACTACGATTAATTACAAACCATTTTAATTAATTATCCTTTAATAATTATTAATTAACCTTTAATAATAAATTAATTAACCTTTAGTTCTTAATTAATCAACCTTAATTAATAAATCAATCAACCTTTAATTATTTAATAATTAACCTTTAATTATTTAATTATTATTTAATTAATTAACCATTAATTACAAATTATCTTTTAATTACTTGATTAAACAACCTTAAATCACTAAATAATTATCCTTAATTACTTTCATTAAGTAATTATCTTTAAGTAATTAATTACCCTTAATTACTTTCACTAATTAATTAATCTTTAATAAATTGATTTTCATCAAATTAATTACCTTAATTAATTAATCACATAAGTTAATTATCCTTTAATCATAAATTAATTAACCTTTAACTAATTAATAAATTAACCTTTAACTAATCACACTAATTAATTTAATCACCTTGATCTAATAACATTAAGTAATTAACTATCCTTTAATTACTTCTATTAATCAACCCTTAATTACATTAAAGTAATTAACCTTTAAATGATCACATTTAACTAATTAGCCTTTAATTACTTTAAAATTTCGATCTCTGAAAACTTGTTTTGAAAACTTGATCTATACTTTCATTTAAAACCCTTTTTAAAAAATTTATTTAATAGGAGTATCATTAACAAATGAACTTAATGATTAACTTAATTTATTCAAGTTAAAATAAATCATATATCTATCTTTTATCTATATAAACATTTATTGTTTAAAAGAAATTGATTAAAGAAAATCATTTTAAATTTCTGATTTGTTTTTAACTTTAAACTTGTTTCGATTAAAACTCGGTTAATAAATTAACCTACCCGAGTCTAACCTGAAGAAATCTCGAGACAAAACCCTAGCCACACTCACAAAACACTCGAGCCATACACGAACATCATCCTTCTTCAGGACCAATACCTGAAAACTTCGATCCTGACCCGAGCTACCTCTTTTTTCCCCAAATCCACAAACCATACCCAGATATGAGTGATACCTCGTATACGTGCACACGTCACCGTTGACGATCTGATCACTTTGTCGACGCCTTCAGGTCACCGACGACTCATACGAATGCTACCTCCAAGCTTCGACCAACTCGCCCTAGAACCAAATCAAGCCAAACGATGAACTCCAGAAACACAAACACTCGTCGAATTCGCCTTTCTCCGACGATCTAGTTCACCAGAATCCACGCTGATCAATCAGAACCTCCGCCTCCGACCCACGCATCAATCCCCCTAGGTCCGATCGACCCATATGCACTGACGTCGACGAAATCACCTCGTCTACCATCTCAACCCAAACAAGACATTAAACCCTAAATCCTTGTCGTCCGGCCACCATGGCCCATAAGAAGCCCAGCTACCATTTTTCCTGTAACCATTGACCTACGACCTTCCTTCAACCACCACCCCGACATTACTAAACCATGGGATCGTCGGATATTGATGAAATTTCATTTCCCATTCAAATTGCAATTTCTCATGATTTACTACACTAAAAATCTTGAAATCATTATCAAAATTCATCATTTTACAATATGATTCTGTTTATGAAATCCAAACTTGAAATTAAAATGATTGATTTTTTCTAATTTTCAAAGGTTTCGCTGTGATATTTCATTTTACAAATAAATACTCAACAAATACAATTGAAACCATTTTTAAAATTATTATTACATTGTTATAATAAGTTTTCATTTAAAGATTATCACCTAAATCTTTTTATATTTTGAGATATGAATTTTTTTTGTAAGAAATCCTTGCTTGTAGAACAACGGAGAGAGGTATATGCATATACACAGACATGCATACATCAATTCACGCACATATATATATACTTGCAGATATATTTACATTTGTACAATATTTTTCACAACAACTACCAGTATAGATCTGAGAACATCTAGATATATTAATCAAATTCAGGTTTAAGTATATTAGTTTACTCGCCTGGATTTCAAAAAAAAAACAGAGAATGGTTTTGCCTGGAACTGGAAACTTTGATCTCATCTTGCTTGCTTGATTATTGTTGGATTTACATGCTTTTGACTGTTGTACTTAAATCTGAAACTCAATTGTTGAAGTTTGAGTTGCCTCAGGTTGACTTTGTTTTATCTTGAATCCGTTTCTAGGTTTTCACATTTTGAAAGATTGTTTTGAATTTATTTGATTGTTGAGTTGAAGAATTTGAATCAGATAAGTTGAGTTTGAATTTAAAGCTTGATTTATAGCTCAGGTTGAAGAATGAAGTTTGATTTTATTTTCAGGTTTTTATTTTATTTTAAAGATGGGAGAAAAAGTTGAGAAATGAATGTGAGAAGTTTAGAAAATAGTTTGGTTTCTTACTGACTTTTTATTTTATATATTTCTAATTCAAATTAAAGGAAAATTTTGCCACTTGTTTGTTTGTAAATCATTTTAAGTTACACTTGTTAATGCTTAAAATCCTTAAGCTACAATTGTAATTACATGTAGTCTCAAACTTGCAAATGTTCAAATGTAAACATTTTGTGTTCAAACCCTTTATTTAATTTTTATTTAATTTTTATATATACTTAGGTTTATGTTTAAATATGTTTTCATGCATTTGTAATTTTAACTTTTATATTTGTATATACACAAACTACTTTTATCTCAAGAAAATATTTTAAACCCTTTTTGTTAAATCTTATTTTAGTTAAAAATATTTATCTATATACTTTTACTTTTATAACTATTTATATAACCTTAAGAAAAAAATGATTTTAAAATAATTATACATTAATAAGTAATCACATATATTTTATAAATATAAGAATTTAACTTAAAATAGCCTTTCGAAAATTGTTATATTAATCTCAAATCATAACTTCCAATTATATATATGTATATATACATATATATTAAAATTAGAAAACAACTTTTATTAGTTTTAAATATAGAGTTTTTAGATCCTATTTATTTTTAAAATATTTATTTTTGAATTTCAAATCAAATTTCAAATTATAATTTATTTTTATGCATATATATAAATAACAAATACATATCTTATTTAGTTTTGGAAAAAAATTCAAATTAATTAATAATTTAAATCCAAAAATTTATATCAATTACCAATTTAAATTTGGCTAAAAACCAGGATCGTTACAATTTTCTGACCAGATTTATCTGCGACAATTCCGAACTCCAAATGAAGCATGCCACCGGGAGTTCCATATGTTATACCTCATTCCAAATGCAATGGAAATGGTTTTATGAGTCAATTCCATCCTATTTAGAAGATAGCACTTCAAAATAGAATTATTTTAATTAAATTCCATGAAAAAACTTCTACACGGTTCAAGCTCGCATGGCCAAACGATAAGTCTAATCGCTGTGAAACTTAAAATTCTACAATAATTAACCATTACGATCCGATGAAACTGGTTTCGTTGGAATCCGATACAGTGGCCACAATGGCTATTTTTTACACGTTAATTAAGAACAAGTAATTTCAAATTAATTTAGTCACTTTAAATTCAATTTTAGAAGTTAACAATCTTCATTGTTGTTTAAATAAAATTCAAATCAACTTCTGACATCATTTTTCATTCACATCAAATTAGAATTCAATTATTTAAACAATTTCCAATATTAAATTTAAACAATTTAATTACTCGAATAAATCACCATATTTTAAGTATAAGTTATTTAACTTATAAAATTTAACTTCAAAAATGAATTCAAATAATAAAACAACTACTTCCACTTTACGGTTATTTAATTCATGCTATTGATTATAAACACATTGAATATGTAGAATGTCACTTTCATATTTGTTATTGCCAAAATCTTTCTAATTGGTTATTTCAAAATTTTATTCAAGTTCATATTCAATAAACTACATTAACAAATCATTAAATTTTTATCTCTAACCATTTTTATTCAATAATCATACTAGATTTGATATATTCTCCCCCATTCAATAATTGGTAATTCTCCCCCACTCAAAACTTTTCGTCCTCGAAAGGGGATTAATTAAGGAATTTAACATTTGATATATTTTATTTAAAATAATTAACTTATAGAATTTTAAAAACAAGTCATAAAATTTTAAAACCTCATTTATTTTCTAACACCCGGATTAATGGAAAATTTTGGCAGCGTCTCATTTGCGCGGCTCGATCGAAATTTTTTTGCATTACAAATATATATCATATATACCAAATATACATCTCATCTAAATGACGAGGCATCCTGTAGGGAAAAATATAAAAATGGGTATGTAATCCGAGAGATGTACCTTATTATTATTAATACGAGCGGCTTTGCTCATATTAAGCAGGAAAAAGCAAATAAAATCCACTTATACGCCCAAACAGTCTTCATATGTATCTATCTTAACTCAAATTGGAATATTAGTTGCTTATAAAGATATCGAAAGTATATATAGGTTTAATAGAACCATATATCATAAATTTGGAGTCTAAATCACAAACACGAGCAGCGACACACGACATACAAAAATCATATGCAATTAAAATAGTTGAAAAATGGTTTACAACAAAATAAGCCATCCAACAATTAATATTCATCCAATTAATTCATAACCATCACAACTTACATTATAAAATGTCAATAATTAAGTTACATACTATCATTTTTTATTAACATCCAATTTTTACTAATAATTAGTTGGTTTGCTTTAAATTTATTTACATCTATTTAATTTATATTTAATTTATTCAAATTTCAACTATTTCACTTTTTGTTCAACGTATTCATATAAATACATTTCTGGGCCATTTTATAAATCATTTATTTTAATCTTATTTGACTTAAATTTTATTTCATTATCACTTAGTATATTCTCTTTAATACTAATATCATTTATAAACCATTTAATAAAACCATTTAAATTTATTATAACATTTTATAAAATGCAACTCATATTTATTACTGCTTCATAACTTAAGTTCATATTAGTTAATTGATTCACTTCATTAAAGTTCATTTCATTAGCTTAATTCTTATCCAGTTGGTTACAATTCAATTTACTAAAACTCGCTCCACTTATATTTAATTTATTTCAAAGTCAAATCAAATTCAATTGCACACGTAAACTCTACTTGCACCCATTTATTCTCATTCAATTTCTTTCACACCAAAATTGCATTCCATTTTATAACTCAAGTTTATATTCATTCTATTAGTTTATATTATAGTATAGGTTGAGTTAATTCATTTTACTAATTTATCTAGTTCCATTCAAATACAATTCAATTCGCTTAATTTTTATTAAATTTTATTTTATTTTATTTAATCCATTACTTAGTTTTTTAACTTTATTTAAGTCAATTTTTTTCTTATCATCCACATTCGACAAATTTAAATTTTTTTGGCTTAATATTTCCCAAATCTACATGTTATACGAAATAATTGACTTAAAATTTCATTTCATTATTTTATTTAATTCATTTCAAATACCATTCACTTTCATTTAAGCTTTCTTGAGTTAAACTTCATTTTATTTACTTCATTTCACTAACTCGATTTATTTAATATTTTTTAGGTTAATTATTTTATTTCGTATCTCAAATTCAAATTTTCTTTTGTTTGCTTAACCAAAATGCTCGACCGTTTTTTAAAATTTGGTCTAACTTTCTTGTTCAAATTCATAAGTTATAAACTTATTTCTTATCTACACTATTTTCAATTTATAAGTTCAAAACTATTTTCAAATATTTATCAAATCATACTTGGAATATTTTCATAATCAAAACTTGTTTTAACTAGAAATAAATTTCTTTTGGTAGTAATTCTCACTCAGAAACTCGAAAATAAAAATTGTCGATGATGCAATCACCTCCATTATTAATTCCCAACGACCAAAGCAAGTTCAATGCTTTTATTTCTTTTGAAAATCTTTTCAAAATATATTTCTTGTCAAAACACTTTCAAATAATGTTATTATTGTAATTATTGGGATTTTCGACCCCCGAAAATCGACATTATTACGTCCATTGTATACATGCCGAGAAATCGAATGCCGGACACCCGATTATTAGGGGAAAGAAGAAAAAGAAAAAAGAAAAAAGAAACAACAACGTAGAATCTTACAATCGCAGTGGAACAATATATAATAGATAATAACATATCTTTATACTAAAAGAACTATAACGGTTATTATATATAGAATCATCAGAGTACAAAAATCAATAAAACGATATCAGACAACTATAATAACTCGTCCTCTCCAGTGCCGATTGTACAGCCTGAAACACACGGCGGAATATAATCAAGTACGTGGAGTGCATCTCTTTCATCTAGCTCATCTCCTAAGCTCTATAGCATCCTAACCTAATTCTGTAATACTCCGTCCGACCTGAGCATTATAATAAAGTAACACCTGAGTCAGTCTAGAAAACCAGCGTATGAAAACACACTCAATTTGAATTATTAATTTTTCAAAATCCTTTGAAAGCAAAGGTATCTCATAAGACCACGTCATACATAAACACAATGGGTTTTTACCTTACAATAACCAAAACATTTTATATCAAAATTATTTGATACTATAATAGTGTGTATGGAAAATAAATTATAAAATAGCTGAAATGCTTGCATCTTACTTTTCAGTATTGTTGGGCATAATCAAAACCGTACAGGCTCGTAGTGGATACTGGATTCCATACAATGACTGGGATACTGGCGTACTGCCTGCCACGGTGCACCTTTAGAAAAATGTACCGAGACCTCGCCTAAATCCCCTGCCAACATAGGACCGCCCCCCGACCTAGATAGTACAGAATATGTACCATCCCGTGTTCCCATCCTAATCGAGCACTCTCCTTTTCATGCAAAACCATATCCATAATATATATATATATATATCCGAGGGTATCTAGAAAAGTGATAACCTATCCTACTTGGATGCGACCCACTTAGCCCCACTATATTTCCCCTGTTTCAGTCATTGCCGATTAAGGAGGCTTGAGGCTACATTTACCTTTAGAACAGCATTCATACTTGGAGTGCTAACACTGCCTTACAGACAACAATGCAAATGATAGCATTCATCCATACAATTTATTCTGGGTCTGAACAAACCGAATCTCCTTTAAAGACCATCGTGTTTATTATCTCCAAGATATCATAATTCGCAATGCTCAAATCAGATCAAAGTGATTTTCAGATATTTAAATATGTTCTCGGTCTCTTCCAAATGATCAACGAATTTGGCCAGATTTGATAGTCGGCTATTTAACTATCATATTACACACATAAAGCAGTCACTAGGGCCTGATTATAAATCTTTCAACATCTATTTAAAAATATCTTTACAAAGATATATATATATATATATATATATTGTAACGACCCAGAATTTTTAACAATTTAATTTGGAAATATTTAATTTATTTTAAATATTTGAAGATGGTTTGAATTGAATTTCAAATTATCAGAATGAATTTAGCGATTAAATTATAGAATTTAATCTATTGAAAGTTGAATAAAAATTTGAATCTTCAATTTTAAGTTGAATAAAAATATTTCAAAGGCTTGTAAAATTCATATTGATAATATTGAAGATTATAGAAGCTTCAGAATTGAAATTGAAAGTGAATTGTTCAGTTTTGAAATTTAATCGTTTGAAATTGAAATTGATACGCGTGTGTTCGAGGTGAGGTATTCCCGACTTGTTTATTTTCGAATTTGAACCTGATGATATTTATTAAGAAATTACATACAGTAAAATATATGTATACGAATATTAATATGTTGAACAGTATGGGGAAAAAATTGGTTTTTGAAGATATTTAAATTAATTGTATAATTGTATGAGTTTCAAAGAAAAAAAAATTTGCTTATGCATAAATACATATACAGATTGAATTTTGAATAAAAGGAAATGATAATAATATAGATGTATATACATTTTTAACTTGCTAGTTATTTTCTTTAATAATGAGCTATGGTAAGTAATTATCCAATTAGTTACTCGGTAAAAGGAATTAATTTACGAAAAAGTGATTTGAGTATTTGATTGGCTCAACCATTTTATTAAAAGAAAATTTGTTGGAAATTAAAATTGTTAGATAAAATAAGTATACCAAACGAGAATGGGTATTCGATTTATTTCGGATATTAATGAATTTATTTCAATTATTTACCAAATTAATTTTAAAGGGGAAATTAGTTAAAATATGATTTTTGGTAAGAAAAAGAAAGTTAATAATTAGTTGGATAAATTTATTAAAGGAAGTTTGGTTTTAAATTTAATTTTTAGTTAAACAAGTTATTAAAGACAAAATTGGTTTAAAGCCAATCATTAGTTAAAATTAAGAAATAAAAAAATTTTAACTGTTCGATTTTTATTTTGAATATTAATAAATTGCAAAAATTGTGTATACAAGGTCTAAAATGATGAAATCGAGTCAAGAAGGAAATGGATTGCAAATAAAAAAAAGCAAAGGTGAGAACTTCTCACTCAAAAGGATTTATTTAAATTTTAAATAGTTAGATTTAAAATTTGTTGATTGAATGATTGTTGGCTTGAATGATGATTGTTATATATATATATATATATATATATATATATATATTGGATGTGAATAGACCCTATTACGCCGTTAGTAAGCGGAGGTTATTTATTACACCCATATACCGCGATATTCCACCTTGAAGTGGAATTGGTATTATATTAGTATATAGCAATATATATATATATTGGCATATGTATATATTGCAGTTGATTGATTTCCCGCATTGTATAGCAGATGAGACCCTATTGCGCTGTTAGTAAGCGGATAATATTTTATAAAATCCCATATACCGCGATATTCCACCTCGAAGTGGAATGGGTATTGTGCTAATGTCTGTGGATGCAGGGAAACAGGTTGGAGGGATCCAACTGGATTCCTCACAAATATTTATTTGATTTTAGATATTGTGATGTTTGATTGTTTATCATGGATGATATATGATGTTTGAAAGTCGTGATTGACTATTTGATGTGTTGCATCATCGAATCCAATTTTTAAGATAAAAATAACGATTTTGATTTTTAAGGGATTTCTAAAGTGATTTTTGGAAATATACGTTTATAAAAATTTTTTGGAATTGATTCATCTTAAATAAATAAACGTTATAATTTTAATGTTATAAAAAATTATGATTTTTGAGAAATACAGTTAAAAGTTGATTTTTGAAGATATGAATTAATAATTTTATAAAATAGTTTAAACTGGGATTTCTGAATTTATTATAAAAAGTTTAAAAATAGGATTTATAAAATTGGATTATTTTATAAATCAAATGATGAAATTATAAAAGAGTTTAAAGACATTTTAAAAATAGTAATATAAATTGTTTTATATTAAAAGATTTATAAATTGATATTTATAAATTAAAAATATTGGAATTATAAAACGAGCTTTTACAAGTATTAGAATGAATTGTAAATGAATTTCATAAATTGGAATTATAGAATTATAACGGTGAAGTTATAAATGGAATTTTATAAACAGTAGGTTTATAACATTTGTAAAGTTATTTAAAAGAATAGATTTTGGATAAATAAAAGAATCTTATAAGTTATAAGATTTATAAATTTGGGAAGTTTAAAGAAACAATTTTGTAAACAAATAAATTATAAGTGTTTGACTTATAATATGAATTTTTAGTATATCATTGTGATATGAATTGAGATAGGTTAATAAAGGAATTTATAAAAAGGAGTTGATATAAAATAAATAGAAATAGAATTTATAAACGTTGTTTTATAAATCCGCAACGACTTATTTTGATAAGTATTTGTTGTAATTTGTTAATGGAATTATATTCATGTTTTAGGAAGTGAATAATCCTTTAAAATAAAGTGAATAGAAATGATAAAATTTGTTAACAAGTATATTCACGTTTTTGAATAGTGAATATTATGTTAAAGAAATTATTTAGGATGTGATGTTTGAAATAGAATTAAAACGATCTAAAGATGTTTTAAAATGTATTGAGATTCGAAACCATAGATTTCAACATTTATTGTTGAAATAGACGTTTTTCGAGAAATAGAAGGAAATGGTAGATTATAACACTGTTGTTATAATAGATGATTTCCGAAAGGAAATGTTTTGTGTAGTATTGGGATTTATATATCTATTTTAATTTCAAATCCCTATACTAGTGATTTTGGGTTGTCGTAACGATGTTTTACGCAACATTCGTTTTGGCCCAAATAAATAAATATGGTTAAGTGAATGATTTCCTTAAAGAATGAAATATATACTTAATTTCGATTAGAGTATATTAAATATTTTCTAAGTATAGAAAATAAAAAGACTTGTGAATTACTTATAAATAAATAAGTATGGGAATGTTTTTCCAATATTAAGTGAATATTTTGAATTTATCTTTTTGAAGATAAATTGAAAATGAATATTTGAAAACGAATGGGAATCGTATATTCATAAATATTTTGGAATGTAAATTCAATATGGAATTTATAAATGAAATTGGAAATTGGGTTTAAAAATAAATATTGATTTATTTTTAAAGAATGGAAAATATATATATATATATCTTATAAAGATATTTTTGGAAAATAAATAATTTTGAAAATTATTTGGAATCTGGTGATGTTGGCATATCTATTGATAGTTCAATAACTGACTATCAATATTTACCTTTAAATAGGTATTTGTTGTGATTTGCTTGAATTTGAATGCCACACTTATTTTTTTTAAAATAAGCGCTCACTATTCGGGTTAACCGGAAAAGGACCTTGGGGTCGTATAACCCATTCTGAATATGTGATACGTCGTTATGAATTGCATTTGAAGATCGGTGTTGAAGACCGGATATTTTCAAAAACGTAAGGGTTTCTTGTTGATTGTCTCTGCACTGGCTGATCCCCGATATTGAGATCTCCATATGTGATGGGAAATCCGAACGTGATTAGAGATTATTCGGATTGCAAGGACTTCTTTGTAAGTGCCTTCGGTTCTGTTCGAGCCCGGAACAGACTTGTATGGATTGTGTGTCTGACATTACAAATTGAGATATAAAGCCGATTTCTTTCAAATATATTTCTGTTGGTGGCGGAGAATTTACTCTCTTAGCTTAACACCCTTCTCTGAGACGTACGAGCTCAGAGGTTATATAGTTGAAGTTATCATCGATATATTCCCAATTTGGTAATGTGACATGCTGAGTGTAGCTGTAAATGATCATTGTGTTGATTATTTGTGATAGGATCATTTGTTTGATCGTCTATCTTGGTGATCATTTCTATGATCATTTGTTGACCCAAAGCACGGCTTTTGTATAAAGTGTGTTTTTGTGGACGTGACTTCGTCGAGCCTCACAAACCGGTAATGGTCGAAACAGGAATTGTGCGGCAAGGTTTCCAGGGATCGCTTCCCTAGGGTATGGCCATTCCTTCTGGAAAAGGGTAGTATCATGGTATGGAGCCCAAATACTTACTCATGTTGAAAACACTTTGTTATGATTGTGTGATGATGGTGACGAGCGCTCGTTTAAAGGTTCCAAAGGACCGGGGGTGGCATATCTGAGGGTTTGTAATATTCCTTGGGAAAAGGGATTCCCGGCTTTGTTTAGCGGAGAACGGTTTGGTTCTCGGGGCGTCCTTCCAGAGGCGTTTCCATGTGGCAATGGGAAGTTCCTTGGCCTGACCATTTGTTGGAAAATCCATTCTTCAAATACGAGCCTTGTACGGTTTTAGTTGTATAACCTGCCATGGAATATGGCGGTAACCCGCTATTGAACATGGTAGCTATAGTAGACATAGTTCGAAATGTCTATGTCGGCTAAGATTTATATCTTTATTTTCGAAATGAATTTTCTCTACACTATGCACTAGTAATAATATCAAATGTTCTTTTTAAATGCGTATCAAGCATCTTTGACTATCATAAGGAGAAATCTCCTCCGATTCTGCGTTTGCATTGTGTGTGTGTGTGCGGGAGGCCTTATGGTAGTCTCATTTTTAAAAGCATTGCGAATTGACTTTAAAAATATTCCTCTATTTTGATTTCAAAGATAAATAAACTGTTTTGAGTTCTCACACCAGTCACATGACTGACTCGGAGTTTATTGTTTTCCTTCCTAAACTCTGGGTGCCCACAAATTTCTACACGGGAAGTCAAGAGTTAAGGTTTATCAGGATATTCTAGAATTCAGGAGTTGCAGGAGGCAAGCTGAATGGCATGTATTACTAGTTTATATAGTATTTCTTTTCCGCTGCATTGTTTGATGTTGTACACTCTGATGACATGATGAAATGTAATGTAATAACTGATATAGTTCTTTGTTTAAAGATTATTCATTTATCTATTATATGTTGTTCCGCTGCGAATTGTGAGATTCTGATATTGTTCTATTTTCTGTTTTTCTGTTCCGTTCTATTTTCTTTTCTCTCCCTTTTACTATCTTCTTTCTTCTACTTCTTTTCTTTTTTTCTTAAAACCCATAACATTTCGGTTTTTCGGCAACGAAAAATCGCTATCGTTACATATATATATATATATATATATATACATACACATATATATATACATATATATATATATAATCCCCTCCAGTATTTCAACATTTGAAAACGATTTCAAATTCTTATATCCATAATAGGATTTTTAACCCATATCAACACTTAGGAATATTCCCAAATCCAACTTATCATTCATTATATTTTTTCTATATAAATTATTTCGTGGTTAGATATTTTCAAAACCATTTAATTCCAATACTTATGGATATTCTGTCTTATTTCACAATTCTCCGGAATTTTATTAATTCTCTTTTAAAATTTCCAAAAAATTATCGATTACACTTGTATATAATTCAACAAACCATTTATAATTCCTTTAATTAATTCAGGTTCATTTTCGAAGTTCTCGAGTCTAACTATTTTGGAAAATTTGCTTAAACTCCTAGAATTTCTATTATAACATTTCACTTATATAACCACATCCGTCCAATAAAATCCAGTTCATAATCTCGAGAGTATTTATAAATAAAATCCAGTTACTTACTTTTAAATTATATGTATATATATAATAATAATAATTTCAAAATTATGGTTAAATAGTTATTCAAAATATCAAAGCACTTTTACAATAAACATCAATAACTAATTTTGATTTATTACTAAAATTCTAATCAATTTACAAAATTTGTTTATAACTTAGAACTCATTCAACCAATTTAAATATTTAAATGACTAAATTTATAAAATATTTAAATTGCATTAATAGTTTTTAAACTACGTAGTTTAATAAAAATCCTTTTTTAAAACAAAACATAACTTCCCGATGAAAATCTTTTTTTAAACCCAATATAATCATTTTAGCATTAATAAATCTTTCTCGATTAGTCCTTCCAGTTCCATAACTATTTTCCAAATTCTAAAATAGAATTTACTATTTCTTTCTAAGCTGATTTCCATACCTCATTTTAAATTCACACAGTGGATTTATATTTCTAAACTATCCAATATTAATAATTTCACTTATCTATAATCATCATTTACGATTTTCCAAAACTCATTCCCGGTTTATACTACAAAAATGCATTTATAAATCAATTTCTGATACCTATTTTTGTAAATCTATTTCTCAAATAACCAAACTACATTCCGAAACTGATCCAAACTCGATTTCTAATTCCATTTCATAATTTAAAATTCTTATTTGAAATCCATTATAAAAAAATTTATATTTGTTTCCAAATTCCCTTTATTCTCCCAATCTATTTAAATCTCGATTTTTAAACCCTTTTACATTTAAACAAATATCACTTAAATTTATTGTTTAAAAATCTTTTATATACGTTATTTTAAAATCTTTGTTTAAGTTATTTTACGAAATAGTTAAGTACAAATAAAAATCAAATCATTTATTTATCCAAAATAGTACCTCTTTAAATAATTGCAAAAATCAATATAAATATTTCACTTCCAAAATCCCCTTTTAAACTCTTTTCAAATTCAAAAATAATACTTACAGTATTTTAAAATACCAAAATCTAGGCCAGTGCTACCATAGCATCCAATAGATCAAATCATATCATAATCTACCATAAATTATTCAAACTCATCATATATCACTATATATGAAATTAAAATCAATAATTTTTTAGGAATCTAGTTGGAGCTCTCCAACCTGTTTCCCTGCAACCACAGATGTTAGATAACATAAAATACCAATCCCGCTTCGAGGTGGGATATCGTGGAAATATAAGGTCATCCGCTATTACGCGGGGTGCATAGTGTCTCATCCGCTCAAATAGGTGGGAATATATCCAACTGCTAATATATATATACTAATATATATAATATAACATCCGACTAATGATAAAATTTTATCTATTCAATAAATCAACCAATAAATAACTTTAATTATTACGAGTTAAACCTAGTAATCTAAATGAGTGAGATTTGCTCACATTTATTTTCAGTTACCACTTTAGTGTTTTGATTTCGATTAAATTCGAACGCGTTCGAATTTAACTGAAAATTCTACAAGTTTTAGCTTCAACCATTTGGATCCTATTGTAAAGATCTCGTAAATACAAACCCACGCGACGGATCGCATTAGATTTGGACCTAAAATGAATGAGTTACACAATTTAAAAGAATTTGAATTTTTATTAACAATTTATATAACTTAATCTATTTTAAAATCATTACCCATCAAGCAAAATAGGAGCCCGACCTATGAAACAAGAACCCAACCCGCCTGCTATCTTCTTCCCCATTTTATTTTTTTCCTTTGTTCCAAAACCCAAGTGCATGACCTCAAACATGCACGTACACAACTCTCTAGAGCCACTGGCAATTAATTTGACATCACCCACACGACCACCTCACCATCCTCGTTTGGAATGTACCAAAATCAGGAACAACTACCACCAAGACAAATCACATCCTGATGGTCGACTATCCTATGACCAAAATGAATGCAAATTGAAATTTTCTACTAGACCTCACCAAATCCTGGGCGTCAACTCTCGTCCACCTCACGAACGCAGATATGAACTCGAATCTTCACATTCACCATCACCAATCTCAACTCCTTAAGCCTTAGTTTGAACTACTGCTCAATTTTACAGTCGAGATCATCAACTCATTGATGCACCCCATAAATCGCCTACCAGTAGAAAGACCTTGAAAAAAGTGGATTTTTAGAATTGGTTTCATATTTTTGAATTGAGTATAATTTGATAATAAAATTTTGAATTTCTCGTTTTTTTTCTTTTTCTTCTTCTATCACTGCTTTGTCGTGCATTTAGATAAGATTTTGGAGGAAGAAAACACTATAGGGTGGCTGTAAGTTAGGCTGGAAATTGGAATGGAGTGGCTGAAGTGACAAGGTGGAGGCTAATGTTAAATCAACATATAAATACTAATTAAAATTAAAAAATATCTAGCTTAAATTTTCGAATCCAAATCGAGGTGTGCCGCCAGGCATTTTTAATGTTATACCTCTATTCTGAATGCAATGGAACAAGTTTCGGGACCTAATTCGATCGTATGGAGAAGATAGCTTTTTGAACCCAAATAGAATATTAAATTTCTTGTATTAAATCCCACGCGTTTCTATTCCGTATGACCAAACGATAACTCCAAATGCTATGAAATTTGAAATCCGATAATAACGCACTTTTGCGGATCTAATGGAACCGGTTTCGTCAAATTCCAATACTGTGTCGTGGAAGGTTATTTTTACTCGTTAATTAAACGAGTTATTTTTAGAACTGAGTAACTCACTTTTAAATCCAATTTAAAATTTTATTTACCTTCACTCTTATTAATAGAAATTTAATAAGCCTTTGAAATTATTTTTATCTAGCTTTAAACCCAATATTCAGTTATTTAATGATTTTCAATTATTAAGTTCAACAATTAAATTATCAATAAATCATTATGTTTGAAATTCAAACTATTAAATCTGTAAAAGTAAATTTTCAAAATTTAAAATCAATTTAATATTCCAATTTCAAATAACCAATACTCTGGGCCGTTACAATTATTAATTTTTGAAGGATTTGAACACAATTTTGAAAGCAACGGGATTTAAATTTTAAGTTCTCGGCTTTTAAATCCTTTCTATTTGTAAACTATATTATAAATATACTTATACAATTCCATTACCTTATTATAAAAATATTTCGTTAATTTACATCTTGGTTATTGCAAAAAATTCTTATTGTAATAAGATTTCAATTAGTTTTAATAATTGCATGCTTCGTGAAATAGAGTTCACAAAGTATTTGTTTACCGATAATCAGTGATAATTGTATATTATCATCTCCTGGCAACAACTTCATTAATAATCATACAGGTTTACGAAAATTATCATTTTATATACAATATATAAATTAATTAAAATTATTCCATTTACCTATTTTAAAACAATATTATGTCGATTTGCCTTGTTTAAGTATTTAAGAACCCTATCGATTACATGGCATCATACGCACCGACCATAATTAATAAACAAATCAACGGATAATTAAACACAATATAAAACATTTTATAACACTAACAAGTATGCGCTCTCATATATATACACTCAAACAACTCATTTTAGGGTATTACTACCCTATCTCTAATGAGTCAAACCCCATAAAGCTAAGATTATCGCCAAAACAAAGCTCTGATAGCAACTGTGACAACCCGCATTTTGGAAGGTTTAAATCGACAATAATCCAACAATAATCCACACATATCCAACTCAAACAACCCATAATACAGATAATCAATAGGGTCAATTAAGAAAAATAAGCAAAGAAGAAAGCAAATATAGAATCTCCAATGGAATTACAAAATATAACAATCAAATAAACAATTGATGAAGTTGTTTATACTATACATTTGATTAAAATTTTACATCTATTAGAGTTATATATACAATAGAATAAATAAAACAACGCCGTGGAACAAACAATGTGGTGAAATAATACTAGTAATAATAATACATCAAATTTTCATCTTCGTCCTCCAAAAAGTAATCTTCAATGCACTAAAAACTCAGGGCAAATCCAAGTGTAATGAAAGGACAAAACACTCGAGTCAGGAGTAAAACATCCTTATATGAGTCAAATCAATATCACATAGAACATGAGCGTAATAGCGTCAGATATATTTATGGGGTTTCACATCTCTTATCCAGTGTATAACGTGCATGCATTAACTCAAGAGATGTTATGGGATTTTCCATCTCTTAAGGATCCGTCAAAATATTTATATATAGTAGAATAAGCTATATATATAATGTCTAATCAATAAAATATTTTCTTAGCGTTAAGGCTTTACATCATACAGTTTGCTTATAACTGCCCAGTAGCACATCGGGGGATAAAGATGCTGTGACGACTCGGAATTTCTGGATATTTGAAAAATATTTAATTGATTTTAAATATTTGAAAGTTAGTTTAACTTGAATTTCAAATATTACTATTTATTTGACAATTTAAATTATTGAATTTAATTATTGAAAATTGGGTAAGTATTGAATCTTCAGCTTTATACTTGTTAAAAATATTTCAAAGACTTATAAAATTTATATTAATAGTATCGAAGATAGTGAAAGATTTAGAATTGAATTTGGAAGAATTTTGTAAAGATTTAAAAATATATATAGTTTAAATTGATATTTAAAATAGCCTTTTGAGGCATAGTCTCAGAATTCGATAAAACCAGTTCCATTGGATCCATAATGTTGTATTATCATCGGATTTCAAGTTTCGTAGTGTTTGGAGTTTTCGTGTGATTGTATGGTAGGTAAACGCGCTGAAATTAATATCGAAAATTTAATATAATAACTGGATCTAAAAAGCTATTTTCTCCATATGATCGAATTAGGACTCGGAACCTTTTCCATTGCGTTCGGAATAGAGGTTTAATAATATAAACGCCCTTGGCACGCCTCGATAGGATGTCGAGATTTTGAGTTGCAAAATCGAGACGATTTAAATTTAAACATAAATAATGTAATTTCACTGAGTACTGTAGCTAGCATAGATACGTATAGAATTTTTAGCATGTGTTCTCCCTACAGACACACGTCTTCTAAAAAAATGTGTCGAACTTCACTTATTTAAATCCTGGACATCTCCCTTCTTCCCTTCATTTTGCTCGAACATGGAGATAGGAAAATTAATGGTCAAAGCCTCTTTAGATAAAATAAATAAAGTAATTTCAAAATCAAAACCCAGACTTCCCTCTTTTTTCATCAAATGTGAATTCGTTCATATATAATAAAAGATAATCGAGAGATACCACTCGAGTAGTTCTCAATTTCATTGGCATTGCGATCGAGTAATTTTGATTCAAGCTTGAGGGATTTTGGAGGGCATCATCGTTGGGTATTATGGGATGAAACAAGTCGAGTGTGGTGCTGAAGGAGTCGCGACGCTCCCATCGATGGGCAGAGCGTGCGTGGGAGAAGTCGCGAGTTGACTGGAGTTTAGGAGAGGGGCAGTTCTTTGGCGTCGTTGTGACAGAGGCCGGAATCTCGAGATGGGTCGCGATTTGTGGATATCGAGCAAAAGCTCGTGATGTGGGTTCCTGTGCGAATTAAGGTGAATTCATTTTAAAGAAAACATTTTAGTTAAGTAAGTTAAAACTTTTGAATTTAATTGGTTGGTTATTTTTTCATTAATTAGAAATTTTTACAGTAAAATAAAATCTGGTTAGGTTATTTATTGAAAATGAAATGTGTATATATATATATGTATATGTATATATATGCATGCCTATCTTAATTTAAGTATATATATAGATAAACAGAAAATTTTATATATGAAAGATTTTTAAAGTATATATTTATAGGAATTTTATAGGTGTTTTAAAGTTTATATAAAAATTAGATTTTTTTTACCTATATAAGAAATTTTTATAAGTGTATATATATAGTTTCAAAAGAAAAATAAATATACATATATACATTTTAAATTTACTAGTTTGGTTTAAATTAACCTATTTAATTATTCTAAGTACCAAAAGATTTTAAAAGGGAAATTAGTTTAAAATTAAATTTATAAATAATAATTGAGTTTTTGATTTTTCAGAATATTAATAAATAATATGATGTTTATTCAAGGTCTGGAATCGTGAAGGATACAAACTGGTTTGAGTCAGATTTGCAAAACAAAAACGAAGGTGTGTTAATCTCACTTATCTTGGATTTTCGGTTAATTTAAATTATTGGTTGATTGATTGGATTGAATGGATGTGGTATATTATATATAGTAGTATATATATATATATATTGGAGTGATTAATTCCTGCATTATATAGCAGATGAGACCCTATACGTCCCGCATAATAGCATATGACCCTTTATACCGTGATATCCTGCCTTGAAGCAGGATTGGTATTTAAAATTAATGTGCTAACATCTGTGGATGCAAGGAAATAGGTTGGTGGGATCCAACTGGATTCCTCAAATGTTTGAGTTTATTCCATAATCTTTGATATGATTTATTGATAATCCGTGATTGATTATATTGGTAATTGAAATTATTGAATGCTATGGTTTAGCCGAATATATTTTGGTATTTTAAAATATCAGAAGTACACAAAATTGGATTTTTGGAAGGAAATTAAAGTAGAGAATTTTAAGTAAAATAATTTTAAAAAATTGGATAAATTAAAAAGGAATTTGGAAAGTGATAAAAGTTGGCTTTTGAAATCCTATCGAATAAATTCCAAGTATGGGGAAAAAGATTTTAATAAATGGAAATAAATGGATTTTGAGAACTTAAGTAGTATTGAATAAATATTGAAGAATTTATTTTAAATTCATAATTTAAAATGGTTTGGGAGAAGGGAGAATTTTAAAATTAAGTATGAAATTAATATTTCAGATTTTAAATAAGATTTTAAATCATAAATATAGAAGTGAATATGGAATTGATGGATTTCGAAATAAACTGAGTAAGTAAAGGAATTTATTTTTAAAATGGAGTAAATTTTGGAAATCGATTTGGAAATTGATTTAGTGTTTGAAACTGTGTTTAAAAAAAGGAGTATGAGGCTATGGAATTTATAAAGTGGGTTTATAAAGTGCAATAAGATATCAATGGATATTTGGAAGTATAAATTCATAGTGGGAATTTATAACAGAGTGGGTGATTTGTTTTTAAAAATAAATAGCGGTTTATTTTTAAAGGTGTGAAAGAAAAGTGTATTTCCCTGAAAAGCCAAGTATGTTTTCAAAGCAGATTTTTAAGTATAAGTTAAAAGTTTTAAAGTTGTTTTAAAAGAATGTTTTGAGAAATTATTATTTAAGTTGTTTAAAATTTTAAAGGTGGATATTTATTAAATTAGTTGTAGTAGTAATAATTCTAAAGGGTTAATTGGTATTATGATTTAAAAAGATAATTGTTAATATTTATATTTTATAAAGTAGTTTTATTTTAAAGCCAGTTTGGCTAAAGTTTCTATTTTAAAAACTTATATAGAATTTCATAACTTTTATTTTAAGATTTGTTTTGGCTTAAGTTTTACATGAGAAATTATTATAAAATTTCATAACTAGTATTTTAAATAAAGATTTTTAAGTAGTTTTTAATTTAAATGTTTTAAAGCATATATTTTTAGATAAAGAGTTTTAAATCATTTTAAATTTTAAATATTAAGGCTTGGTATTTTCAGTGGAAATAAACAGTTGGGTAGGAATTTATTTCCGTGAGAGAAAAGTAATTTGAAAACTATTTTCAAAGGATTGAAGGGTGGAAAAATATCTTGCGAAGATATTTTGAAATAAATAATTTGAGAAATTATTAAAGCCTAATGGTTGTTGTGAATGTTATTTGATAGTTAAATAACCGACTATCAATATTGGCCAATGCGCTGAACATTTTGAAGAGACTGGGATCAGGATTAATTTCCCGGAAACTACTTCGATCCGGTTTGAACGTTTTAGTGAGGAAGACAAGAGCTGGGAGTTGAAGATGGAGCAGTGAAGTGCAAGGGCTAATCGCTACTAATCCTGGGGGTGATTCCAAAATGAATGTACTGGAAGTAGTGCCTTCGGTTCCGTTTGGACCCAGAAGGACTTGTATGGATGAATGATTTCATAACATCGTCAGGAAGACGATGAGCATTCTAAGTGCATGTGTGCTAAAAAGGTAATGCATAGCCTCAAGCCTCATCAACCGAGAATGGTTAAAACAGGGGAGATGCATGCAAGGCCCAGTGGCTAGCAACCAATTACGGTAAGGTCATCCCTGTCTAGATGTCCCTTTTATTCAGCTGTGTGAGTGGTTGCTGATCCCAACCGTGGGGTTATCTTATTTGGACTATCCAGTAAGGGGTAGCTCCGGTCTTGTGTTGCAGGAGATCAGGGTGGATCCTCGGTACGGTGATCCAGAACACGTACTGTGACGGGCGGTACCCCAGTAGCCCTGCCCTTGATGGAAACCCAATCTCTAATAAGTGCCTTCGGACTTTTATGTATGCCTATTATGCTAGAATTTAATGAATGTAACAATTTTGGCTATTTGAATAAGTATTTGTACATAAACACTACTATAATATCAGAGATTTGATAAGAAAATGTTTTGGTTATCATAAGGTAAAAACCTGGCATGTTTATTTGTGGCGTGATCTTATGAGATACCTTTGACTTCAAGTGGTTTTCAAAAACTATAATAATCCAATTGTGTGTGTTTTCTCACACTGGTTTTGCAGACTGACTCGGGTATTATTTAACTATAATGCTCGGGTCAGACCAAGTATTATAGAAAACAAATTCTAGATGGACTGCCATGGAGCTCATGGAATGCGCTAGATGGCAAGACATATCACACTTATTTGATGGATATTCCGCTGTGTAGTATAAGCTGTGTATAGTCAGCTTTGTGGGGACAAGTTATTAAAATCGTCCAGTATTTTGCTATTGATTATGTTGTTGATTTGAGTTTGTAACATCCCGCCTTTTTTTAGGGTTTAAATCGACACACGTGCCAATTCAAACCATACGGAAGGGCGGATTGTTATGGGGTAAATAAGAAAAACAGAGAAGAAAAAAAACTAAACAGAATCTCACATCGGAAGGATAAAATATAATAATCAGTATACAGTTCATAAAACTGTTTACAAAACATTTGATTCTTCTTTATACAATAAATATCAGAGTTCACATACCAATAAATATCAATACAGCAGAATACAATAGTGGAGTGGAAAAATATAGTAGATAATAGTACTACTAATCATCGTCTTCTTCCTCTAGAGCTAAAATCTTCAAATCCTGAAACGATCGGACTGACCCGAACGAATTGGAAAATAAAACACTCAAGTCAGAACTAAAAGATCTTATGTAAGTTAAATCATCAGAAATAAATATTAGTGCAGTAACTCAAGGGATGCTCGGGATTTACATCTCTCAAGGATCCATCAAACTATTTACTATGTAGTATATTTCGCTATTATAATAGTGTCTAATTGTAAAATAAACTTACTTTTAAATAGCGTTAAGGCTTTACATTTTCCACCTTAACACATAATATATTCCCATAGTCTATACAGTACAGTAATCTCCCCCGTACTGGGCGTCATCAAAGAGCACTCCATATGTATGGTACAAAACCAAAATCGTATAAGGCGCGATAGGGTAGGTGACACGGCACAACTAGGCAATGCCAGGGTAGATATACCAATTACGCATCCGGGCTGGTGGTAATGCGTAGCCGCAGCTACCGCCCACCTCGAGCCACACCCCCAAAAAGAAAATCAAAAGTGGCCACCGAATCAATCCAAAAGTCAAAGTATAAAATCGAAGGGATGTGTCCGATCAAAGGTGCTACCTCAATTGGCCCGAGAATCGCTCCTGTTTTAGCCACCTTATGCCAACTCACGGGAGTTGGGTCCACGTATTTACCTCAAAGGAAATGCCACCACCATTCTACTTCATTCTGCAATCTCCACCGCGTACACGGTTGTTAAAGCGGTTTTCGAAGTTGGCAGAGAGTATGACAACTTCCGATCCCGGTCTCTTCAACAACCAATCGTTATTATAACACCCCGGTTAATTTAAAATAGTTTATGCTTTAAAACCAGAATATAATATCCCATTCAAAATCATATAAATACGACATCATTTATATTTTTAAAACCCCAAATCAATATGATATCATTTTATTTATAATTATCCCTTTTCCCAAAATCATAATATTTCAAATATATATATTTTAAATCCCATAGCTTCGAAACTAAATTTCTATTACTTAAATGTTTTAAGTATTTAACCGCTTTGCATAACAAAATAGCTTTTTAATTTCATAAATAAATTCCAAATATAGGATTAAATTCCCAAATAAACCATTTCAATTTCCATATATTTCAAAGCTTTAATTATTTCACCATTTCAAAACTTATTCTTTGATAATTTCATATATATCAAATTCAATTACTATTATCTAGATTTTGAAATGTTTACTTAATAAATCAAATGTCAAAAACCTTTAAACTTCAAATAACATGATATTCTCTCAAATTTAATTACATGATAATATTCATTTAAATCGACTGGATATTCATTTTAGTCCTCTAAACCAAAATAAAGTTATAAAGACCATACCTTTTAAAACCCTAATTTTTTTTATATTTCAAATAAATTTTATTCGAGGATAATTCTTAAATACCTTAATTCAAAGCAAATTCATATTTATCTTCTAACATTTATTTTATTTAAGACATTATAAATTCCATCAATAAATTTAAATAAATACTTAACAGTATTATATCTAAATAAAAATTAACTTTTATTTTTAAACTTCTTTTATTCTTTGAAACCAAATTTATACATAGCTTAAATTCAAGCGTTTAACTATATATAAAATAATATTTGGAAATATCAAAAATCAATATTCATTAAACCATATTTTTTCCAAAACCATAGAAAATTATTTAAATATAAATTATATATATATATACCGCGGTGCCTGTATAAAATTTTCTATCCTATGGTCAAGTGATACAGATATTTATCATTTCAATCCGTAATTTAAAATAAAATTTACGGTTATATATCATTTCAAACCGCAATCCCGAAAGAAATGAAAATGCATATTAACTTGCAGTTTATAACAATATAAGTACAACATCCATTCATCCAATATCAACCATCAACCATTTATCACAATCAACATCCAAATTCAAACAATACGTCAATATATAGCAGGTGATAATAACAGGTATCAACTATCAGTTTATATTCAAAAATAAATTATAACTGTTTAACTGGCAGTTTATATGCAATAAAATAAATAACAATTTAACTGGCAGTTAATATGCAAAAATGAATTAAATAACAAGCTAATTAAATAAATGCAAATTAACTAAGATAATGATGAAATATATGCTAAACAGCTATAAATAAATTTCAAATCACATTATAAATGAATTTAACAAACATAAGAAATTTTAGAAGTTGTGAGTGGTTTAAAACACTCACCTTTGATTTTAGCCCATAAAAATCCAAACAGAAGCGCAAAACTCAAAAATCTCCAAATTCAACTACATCAATTTCATGTTATCTGGAATATAGATTTGAATCCAACAGAAGAAATCGCGCGTGAATCAAAGTTTATATGCAAAAGATATTCATGTTACAAGAAATATTATTAAAATGAAAATTAGTACGCGTTAAAAATATATATAAATAAACAAATTTTATACTTACGTTTTCTCAAGATGGGGCTTCAGGAAAAGATTGAAGAACAACTAAGATGAGAACAGGAAGTGTACGAAAAATGAGAAAAAGCATTTTTATAAAAGAATGCTTTTGGATTTGCAAGAACAAGAGCTTTTGAATATGAGGTGTTAAGAGAAACAAAATGTAAAAGAAGAAATAAGATGTAGGTTATTTATAATTAGGAATTAATGTAGAGGGACAAAAATAAATGTCATGTTTTATTAGTTTGATTCTAAATTAATTAAATGCTAGATATCGAAAAGTTTGAATACATCATATATATTCATACTTTAACTGTGTGTCAAAATTGCTAAACATATATCAAGTACGATTAATTGGAGACAATATATAGGAATAAACAAGAATAAATGTAGATGCAATCACATAAGGATCTAATAAGGAAGGAGATAAAAGGTGACGATATTGATTAATTCCACTTTCCCACTTTAGCCAATTTTATTAATACGACATTTAATTATCATGTAAGTTGTATTATGACTAAAAAACATAAACAACAAACAATAAATTAATATGTATACAATATTACCTCACTTTTAAATTGTTTGATAATAATAATAAAAATTAAATCATGCTTTAGCAATTTGAAATTAAAATATTAAATGTTTATATGTATACACATGCACGCAAACACACATACATGTGTGTATAAAGATTAAACCAAAGCTTGTTAATTAATTCAAAGCATACTTCCATACCACATTAAATTGTCTAATGCATTCGTGAACTTATGTGTACTTGAAGTCAAAAATACATATATATATATATATATATATATATATATATATATATTAAACCTTTTTACCTTAATGAAATTTATTTAATTTTTTAACAAAACAAAAGTGGAACAAGATAAATTAAGCAATATAGTAATAAATCTTTAAGATCCTTAAATAAGGAATTTGAGATAATAAATTAGGTAACAAATTTAAACATTGTTGTAATCAAAATCAAAGCTTAGATTTACCATCGAAAAATTGTTAAGTATATGTAAAATTCTATTATAATTTATTAGATTAAGAACAAAAAATTTATTCAACAAAGTATTCAAATTTTATGATATTTTCAATTCAAGATAAAGTGACAATATGTGCATACAATATTTTTGTTTCAACACAAATACAAATTATATGTATATAAACTTTCAGACCTAAAAAAATGCAATTTGGTTTAAGAGTTTAAAACATGGATCTATAATTAAAACATTCTTTTAATATATATATAAAAAATTGTTTTGATTTATCAAATTAAAAGTCAAATTAATTCATTCAACAAAAAATTCAAATAACATAACAATTTCAAAACAAATGAGGAAATAGCATACACATACAAACTATGATAATAACATTACGCTTAATATAACATTTTAAAATAGAAGACACGTCTTAGATCTAGCCAAAATTCACTCCTTGATTTATATTTTCTCCTTAGATCGTCAAGACCCACACCCAACCCTTGCAAGAGCTGGATGAATCACCTTTATTTTTATTTAATTTGATGTTTGACATTAAATTGTTATTGGTTTATTTTGTTTAAATGAAGATGATGGCAGCCCTTTTTTTTATAGGAGGAGGAAGGATTTTATTAAAAAGGAAAGAAAAACGAGGAGATTTTTTTTAATAGGGTAAAAGAATCTTTTTCTAATCTTCTTATTTAACTTTCTTATTTAATTCAATCAACATTTTCATTTTCTCCATGTGTTGGTTGATCTTAGCATGCATTCATAGTACATAAGGTTTCCAACAAAATAAAACATCAATGTAGTTATTTATTTAAAACCTTGTTTCAAAGGTGTGCCGATATTGAATATTGATATTTGCATAACTTTTTATAATGCATTCAAATAATTAATAATAACATTCACATAATTTAATCATGATTAACATTTATTATTATAATCACTGTTATTAATTACATTCAAACAATGTCATTAAATACACCCGACATATGTTATCATTTTTTTTATCTTACTATAATACATGTTATTAGTAGAAGTTCAAATTAAGATCATAAACATATCTCTTAACATACGTTAACAAAAATAAAATCATAAATTTGGACTATTCTACCACTTATATTCCTCAATTATATCCCTTATTACAATTAGCCTTTGGTATTCCTATCCATTAGTTACACAAATAACATAGTTAATATTTGTTTGTCTTTCACTACATTAATACTATCCAATTTTAGTCTTTTATTTATATTAATTACTATATTTCAATTTATATCGAATTTTTTCCAGTTTTACATATTAATAAAAATTAATATCCCAATTAATTATTTTATCTTGGTTTCATTTTTTTTATTACATCAATTGTTAACTTATGAAATAAAATTAACATTTCTATTCATTTTGTTACATTCATAAATTTCAATTATTGTCTAGATCTTATTAGTGTAACATTAAAGTTCATTTAATTGTAATCTTGAAAAAATTCAGTTATAAATATCATATCTTTTAAAATTTCAAGTTTAATACATTTACATCAACTTATGGGGTTAAATTCTTAAATACCTCTCAATTTTAACTTATTGCCATATAAATATTAAATTGTTAACATTTAGTTACAGTTGCTTCATCAAATTTCTACATTCGCTCCAATATAACTTTAAGACTTTTATTTCTTTCTAAATTAATTAGAAATCCTATTAAATTAACTCTTTTAAAATCATCGAATTTTATGGATCGTTACACTCTCCCCCACTCAAAACTTTTCGTCCCCGAAAAGGTAAAGAAGGGTAAAGAAGAATTAAGAAATCAATATATCTTATTTAAAATATTAAATTTATAAACAATAAATTTACAAAATTACTTATTTTAAATAAAATATACGAGTTTATAACCATTAAATCTTTAGTACTCAAATTAATAAAGTTTAGAAAACATTTTCAAAATATTTCTAAGTCCAAAATTTACGAAAATTTTTGCAGAGTCTCCTTTGTACGGAGAGGCTTGGGAGAAAATAGTAATATCAAATATAACAATATACAACATATAATTCATAATAATGTATATCCGAACACGGGGAAATAATATAATAACGCTATAAATCATAATCCGAAAACGTACCTATTAGTCGGGCAATTAACGCTTATTTATGGAACCAAAAGCAGTAGCAATTGCTTCCATAACCTGGATTTCACTTACGAAAAATTTCGACAGAGTCTTCTTTGTACGGAGAGGCTTGGGAGAAAATAGTAATATCAAATATAACAATATACAACATATAATTCAAAATAATATGTATCCCAACACGGGAAAATAATATAATAACGCTATAAATCGTAATCCGAAAGCGTACCTATTTGTCGGGAAACTAACGCTTATTTATGGAACCAAAATCAGTAGCAATTGCTTCCATAACCTGCATTTCACTTATATAATCTAAAAGAGTTAACAATTATATAAAATGAATATTTAAGTTGTTCAACCACAAAGAAACAATCAATTCAACAACCAATTGCAACAAACAGCATACAACCTTCATACAGAATCAACACAATTCAATCATTCATTCAAACAAAGCAAACAGTTGTTTGGGTCCAAAACTTTATATTGTATAGAATGAAAAATAAACTATCAAGTGCACCCTTTACTCAACAGTCTTAGATGAAACTAAATGGATTATTCATTCATCCATTCAATTCTAAAGTATCCTTAACCAAACAACAATAAACCAAACAAACAACAAATCCAAACAATAACTAAGTTTATTCTTGTTAATTTCATTTCATACTATTGTTGTTTGATTTCCTTTTTATACATATAATGGTTTATCCTTTTATTATCTTTGTTTATTTGCAGTAGTCATCTTTCTGCTTATTTATTAATAATTAGCTTCAGTCATTTACTTAAGTTTATTATCTTTCATATATACTACTTAATTTCATTTATTTACTTTCATTTATTACTAAATTCCATCTATAATACTTACCTTTCTATTTTAATTAATAGTCATTCAATCATACTTAAGTTCCTAACATCTACAACACCAAATTTTATTTATTAAGGAAATTTCATTGAATACTTTCATTATTTCAGATTTTCTTGTATAATATTCTACTACAATTTCTTATTAAACATTTCAACTTTTATATCTTTTGGTAAGTTATATATATGCCTTTAAGAATGTAATTGAAAATCATACAAGTTTATCTTATTTCTTTTAAATTTTATTCAATGTTCAATAATTATATCCTTTGTATTATAGGTTACACATTTCAGATCTCTTTTAATTTCATCCATAACTTAGCATTAAATTTCTTATTTTAATTGAAGGTTCTAATTTTTTAATTAACTTCCATTTTACCACACTAATTGAAACTGTAAAATAACGGAAACTTAAGAATTTAAATACCGGTTTAATTTCAAATCATTTTAAAAATAATAGATAAAGGTTCATAATTAAACTTACATATCCAATTATAATTAAACAAATAATATATTTTTTCATCTTCTTTTTATTTTTCTTCAAAATAAATCTACAGTAAACTACTACAGTGGCCTTCCCACTTCGAAACTCGAAAATGAATGTCGATGATGCGTGCACTCATCACCAAAATTATTTTCCAACGACAGAGAGGGTAGTACAACTTTATCTTTCCAAAATTTCTTTTAAAACATTTCTTTCAAATTATTGAAATACTTATATCGGAAAATACTTCTAAAATATTATTATTATATTTCAAAATCATTCAAAAGAGATTTTTAAAACCCACGGAACTTAAGTTCTAAATTTCCATTTTTCATTTATCTTATTTTCTTTTCAATTTTTTTTATAAATTTCATTACCCAACAACAAATATAATACAACCAAATATATATCTTCACAAAAAAATTATTTTATGTATAGGAAATATAATAGGCAAAATTATTTCATTCACCTATATTAAAACAAATATTATGTCGCTATGTCCTATTAACTGTTTAGAAACCCCTATTGATGTCACAGCGTCCCATGCACCAACCAGAGTTTATAAATACAAAACGGAACAGATTATCACAATATTTAAAACCTTTTTATAACACTAACAAATACACTCTCTCATATATATACACTCAGCGACTCCCATAGGGTATTACTACCCTATTAATAAAGAGTCAGACCCTACAAAGCTAAGGTTTATCGCTAAACCAAAGCTTTGATACCAGATGTAACATCTCGCCTTTTTATACGGTTTAAATCGACACACATGCCAATTCAAACCATACGGAAGGGCGGATTGTTATAGGTTAAATAAGAAAAACAGAGAAGAAAAATACTAAACAGAATCTCACATCGGAAGGATAAAATATAATAATCAATATACAATTCATAAAACTGTTTACAAAACATTTGAATCTTTTTTATACAACAAATATCAGAGTTCACATACCAATAAATATCAATGCAGCGGAATACAATAGTGTAGTGGAAAAATATAGTAGATTATAGTACTACTAATCATCGTCTTCTTCCTTCAGAGCTAAAATCTTCAAATCCTGAAACGCTCGGACTGACCCGAGCGAATTGGAAAACAAAACACTCGAGTCAGAACTAAAAGATCTTATGTAAGTTAAATCATCAGAAATAAATATGAGTGCAGTAACTCAAGAGATGCTCGAGATTTACATCTCTCAAGGATCCGTTAAACTATTTACTATGTAGTATATTTCGCTATTATAATAGTGTTTAATTGTAAAATAAACTTACTTTTAAATAGCGTTAAGGCTTTACATTTTCCACCTTAACACATAATATATTCCCATAGTCTATACAGTACCGTAATCTCCCTTGTACTGGGAGTCGTCAGAGGGCACTCCATAGGTATGGTACAAAACCAAAATCGTATAAGGCGCGATAGGGTAGGTGACACGGCACAACTAGGCAATGCCAAGGTAGATATACCAATTACGCATGCGGGCTGGTGGTAACGCGTAGCCACAGCTGCCGCCCACCTCGAGCCACACCCCTAAAAAGAAAAAAAAAAGTGGTCACCGAATCAATCCAAAAGTCAAAGTACAACATCGAAGGAATGTGTCCGATCAAAGGTGCTACCTCAATTAGCCCGAGAATCGCTCCTGTTTTAGCCACCTTATGCCAACTCACGGGAGTTAGGTCCAGGTATTTACCTCAAAGGAAATGCCACCACCATTCTACTTCATTCTGGAATCTCCACCGCATACACAGTTGTTAAAGTGGTTTTCGAAGTTGGCAGAGAGTATGACAACTTCCGATCCAGTCTCTTCAACAACCAATCGTTATTATAACACCGCTGTTATTTTGAAATAATTTATGCTTTAAAACTAGAATATAATATCCCTTTCAAAACCATATAAATACGATATAATTTATATTTTTAAAACCCCAAATCAATAGGATATCATTTTATTTATAATTATCCCTTTTCCCAAAATCATAATATTTCAAATATATATATTTTAAATCCCATAGCTTTGAAACAAAATTTCTAATACTTAAATGGTTTAAGTATTTAACTGCTTTGCATAAAAAAATAGCTTTTTAAATTTCACAAATAAATTCCAAATATAGGATTAAATTCCCAAATAAACCATTTCAATTTCCATATATTTCAAAGCTTTAATTATTCCACCATTTCAAAACTTATTCATTTGATAATTTCATATATCTCAAATTCAATTACTATTATCTAGATTTTGAAATGTTTAATTAATAAATCAAATGTGAAAAATCTTTAAACTTCAAATAACAGGATATTCTCTCAAATTTAATTACATGATAATATTCATTTAAATCGACTTGATATTCATTTTAGTCCTCTAAACCAAAATCAAGTTATAAAGATCATACCTTTTAAAACCCCAATTTTTTATATATTTCAATTAAATTTTATTCGAGGATAATTCTTAAATACCTTAATTCAAAGCAAATTCATATTTATCTTCCAACATTTATTTTATTTAAGACATTATAAACTCCATCAATAAATTTAAATAAATACTTAACCATATTATGTCTAAATAAAAATTAACTTTTATTTTTAAACTTCTTTTATTCTTTGAAACCAAATTTATACATAGCTTAAATTCAAGCGTTTAACTATATATAAAATAATATTTGAAAATATCAAAAATCAATATTCATTAAACCATATTCTTTCCAAACCATAGAAAATCATTTCAAATATAAATTATACATATATATATATATACCGCAGTGCCTGTATAAAATTTTCTATCCTATGGTTAAGTGATACAGATATTTATCATTTCAATCCGTAATTTAAAATAAAATTTACGGTTATATATCATTTGAAACCGCAATCTCGAATGAAATGAAAATGCATATTAACTTGCAATTTATAACAATATAAGTACAGCATCCATTCATCCAATATCAACCATCAACCATTTATCACAATCAACATCCAAATTCAAACAATACATCAATATATAACAGGTGATAATAACAGGTATCAACTATCAGTTTATATTCAAAAATAAATTATAACTACTTAACTGGCAGTTTATATGCAATAAAATAAATAACAATTTAACTAGCAGTTAATATGCAAAAATGAATTAAATAACAAGCTAATTAAATAAATGCAAATTAACTGAGATAATGATGAAATATATGCTAAACAGCTATAAATAAATTTCAAATCACATCATAAATGAATTTAACAAACATAAGAAATTTTAAAAGTTGTGAGTGCGTTAAAACACTCACCTTTGATTTAGCCCATAAAAATCCAAACAGAAGCGCAAAACTCAAAAAATCTTCAAATTTAACTAAATCAGTTTCATGTTGTCTGGAATATAGATTTGAATCCAACAGAAGAAATCGCGCGTGAATCAAAGTTTATATGCAAAAGATATTCATGTTACAAGAAATATTATTAAAATAAAAATTAATACGCGTTAAAATATATATAAATAAACAAATTTTAGTGCTTACGTTTTCTCAAGATGAGGCTTCAGGAAAAGATTGAAGAACAACTAAGATGAGAACAGGAAGTGTAAGAAAAATGAAAAAAGCACTTTTATAAAAGAATGCTTTTGGATTTGCAAGAACAAGAGCTTTTGAATATGAGGTGTTAGGAAAAACAAAATGTAAAAGAAGAAATAAGATGTAGGTTGTTTATAATTAGGAAATGAATGTGGAGGGACAAAAATAAATGTCACGTTTTATTAGTTTGATTCTAAATTAATTAAGTGCTAGATATAGAAAAGTTTGAATACATCATATATATTCATAATTTAACTGTGTGTCAAAATTGCTAAACATATATCAAGAACGATTAATTGATGACAATATACAGGAATAAACAAGAATAAATGTAGATGCAATCACATAAGGATCTAATAAGGAAGGAGATAAAAGGTGACGACATTGATTAATTCCACTCTCCCACTTTAGCCAATTTTATTAATACGACATTTAATTATCATGCAAGTTGTATTATGACTAGAAAACATAAACAACAAACAATAAATTAATATGTATACAATATTACCTCACTTTTAAATTGTTTGATAATAATAATAAAAATTAAATCATGCTTTAGCAATTTGAAATTAAAATATTAAATGTTTATATGTATACACATGCACACAAACACACATACATGTGTGTATAAAGATTAAACCAAAGCTTGTTAATTAATTCAAAGCATACTTCCATACCACATTAAATTGTCTAATGCATTTGTAAACTTATGTATACTTGAAGTCAAAAATACATATATACATATAAATTAAACCTTTTTACCTTAATGAAATTTATTTAATTTTTTAACAAAACAAAAGTGGAACACGACAAATTAAGCAATATAGTAACAAACCTTTAAGATCCTTAAATAAGGACATTTGAGATAATAAATTAGGTAACAAATTTAAACATTGTTGTAATCAAAATCAAAGCTTAGATTTATCATCGAAAAATTGTTAAGCATATGTAAACTTTTATTATAATTTATTAGATTAAGAACAAAAAATTTATTCAACAAAGTATTCAAATTTCATGATATTTTCAATTGAAGATAAAGTGACAATATGTGTATACAATATTTCCGTTTCAACACAAATAAAAATTATATGTATACAAACTTTCAGATCTAAAAAAATGCAATTTGATTTAAGAGTTTAAAACATGGATCTATAATTAAAACATTCTTTTAATATATATACAAAAAACAATTGTTTTGATTTATCAAATTAAAAGTCAAATTATCATTCGACAAAAAATTCAAATAACATAACAATTTCAAAACAAATGAGGAAATAGCATATATACACAAACTATGATAATAACATTATACTTAATATAACATTTTAAAATAGAAGACACTCTTAGATCTAGCCAAAATTCACTCCTTGATTTCTACTTTCTCCTCAGATCGTCAAGACCCACACCCAACCCTTGCAAGAGCTGGATGAATCACCTTTACTTTTATTTAATTTGATGCTTGACATTAAATTGTTATTGATTTATTTTTTTTAAATGAAGATGATGGCAGCCCTTTTTTTGAGAGGAGGGGGATGGATTTTATAAAAAAGGAAAGAAAAATGAGGAGATTTTTTTTAATAGGGTAAAAGAATCCTTTTCTAATCTTCTTATTTAACTTTCTTATTTAATTCAATCAACATTTTCATTTTTTCCATGTGTTGGCTGATCTTAGCATGTATTCATAGTACATAAGGTTTCCAACAAAATAAAACATCGATGTAGTTATTTATTTAAAACCTTGTTTCAAAGGTGTGCCGATATTGAATATTGATATTTGCATAACTTTTTATACATGTATTCAAATAATTAATAATAACATTCACATAGTTTAATCATGATTAACATTTATTATTATAATCACCGTTATTAATTACATTCAAACAATATCATTAAATACACCTGACGTATGTTATCATTTTTTTTATCTTACTCCAATACATGTTATTAGTAGAAGTTTAAATTAAGATCATAAACATATCTCTTAACATATGTTAACAAAAATAAAATCATAAATTTTTATTATTCTACCACTTATATTCATCAATTATATCCCTTATTACAATTAGCCTTTGGTATTCCTATCCATTAATTACACAAATAACATAGTTAATATTTGTTTGTCTTTCACTACATTAATACTATCCAATTTTAGCCTTTTATTTATATTAATTACTATATTTCAATTTATGTCAAATTTTTTTCCAGTTTTACATATTAATAAAAATTAAAATCCCAATTAATTATTTTATCTTAGTTTCATTCTTTTTATTACATCAATTGTTAACTTATGAAATAAAATTAACATTTCTATTCATTTTGTTACATTCATAAATTTCAGTTATTGTCTAGATCTTATTAGTGTAACATTAAAGTTCATTTAATTGTAATCCTGGAAAAATTCAGTTATAAATATCATATCTTTTAAAATTTTAAGTTTAATACATTTACATCAACTTATGGGGTTAAATTCTTAAATACCTCTCAATTTTAATTTATTGCCATATAAATATTAAATTGTTAACATTTAATTACAGTCGCTTCATCAAATTTCTACATTCGCTTCAATATAAACTTTAAGACTTTTATTTCTTTCTAAATTAAATTAGAAATCCTATTAAATTAACTCTTTTAAAATCATCGAATTTTACGGGTCGTTACAGAGTTGTACTCTGATAATGTAATGTATAAATCAGTACAGATCTCTTTGTATTTTAAAGTTGTTGTTATATATTATATTTGTTCCGCTGCGATTGTGAGATTCTGATATTATTTTCTATTTCTTCTTCTACCTTCTTCTTCTTTAACCATTAGTGATTTGGTTTTTGCGGCATTCGATTGATCGGCATTTGATACAATGGACGTATTGATGTCGATTGTCGAACGTCAAAAAATCAGATCGTTACGATTGGTATCAGAGATGAAGGTTATGCGAGAACTTTGGCTCTGGTGGGAATTACTCATTTAAAATAGAGTCTGTAGTACTCTAGAATGAGTTTGAGTGTAATAATAGATATGAGTGCGTATTTGTTAGTGAATATGAAAATTATTTTTATATTGTGTTGACTTATCTGTTGAGTGTTTATGGATTTTGGTTGATATATGGCACCCCATGTCATCGATAGGAGTTTCTAAACTTTTAAATAAGATAAACCGACACAGTATTGTTTTAAAATAGGGTAAATGAAATAATTTTACCCAAATTATTTTTGTATATAAAAGAAATAATTTTTTGATAAATTATTATAGTTATATATTGCTTGGTTGTTGGAAAGTGATAATATTAAATTATTATAATTCTTGTATGGAAATTGAATAAGAAATTAAGGTAATAACCAAAGGATAAGGAAATAAATTAATTAGTAGAATGAAATTTGAAATGTGAATTATAAATGGGTTTTGTAACTTGAACTTCCAGAGAAATATTTGAATAAAAATTGGAAGGTTTTGAAGTTTGAAAATTTGGGAAATTAAATTTCCTTTGAGTTTGGAAATGATTTTCAAAGGTTTTAGAGGAATAATGGTCGTATTATTTGAGAAATATTTTTGAATTGGGTTTGAATCTGGTGAAATTTGGAATTTAAAAATATTTGAAATGTGTTGAAAAAGAGTAAAAGCATTTAACTCTTTTCGGTCGTTGGAAAATAATTGTGATGATGATCGCGACATCATCGGTGTTTATTTTCGAGTTTCCAAGGGAGGAATTGCTGCCAAAATATTTTGAATTTGGCATTTGTTTGCAAAAATTGGATTTGATTTTGGAATGCAAGGAATAATTTGGTTTGGGCATATATGAATTCAAAAATGTTTTAAATGTTTAAGCAATTGATTAAAACTCTAGAAGTTTAGTTAAAAATGTTTACAAAATATAAATGGGTTTGATAACTTATAAAAATTTAAAAAAAAATTGTTTGGGATAACATTTAACTTGAAGAAGATTTAAATTAAAATAAGTGTGAAATGCAAATAAGTTGGGAAACTTATAGAAATTTAAAATTTGAATTTAATTGGAAGATAATTGAATTAAGTTAAATAAAGAAAATCTTGAGGAAATGAATCTAAGTAAGCTTGTAACGACCCAGAATTTTAAGTAATTAAAATTTGAATATTTAATTAATTTTAAATATTACTAAGTGAAATTTATAAGTCGAATATTTTTTTTTTGAATTATTGGATTTAATTGGATAATTAAATCAATAATTTGATATGTTAAATTATGGAAATAATTAAAAAATCGAGTTAAATATGATTGAAAATGATTTTTAAAATTTTATTTTATCATATTGAAGTTAGAATGATATTTTAGAACTTTTAAAATCGAATTTAAAGTTAATTTGTGAAAATTGAATATTTTAATATTTAAATCGACTAGTGAAAATAGTCAATTTTTGAACAGTCTCAGAATTGAACGAAACCAGTTCCATTGGATCCGTAATAGTTAGTTATTACCGGATTTCAATTTTCGTGTCAATCGGAGTTACCGTTTGATCGTGGCAGCTCGAAACGCATCGAATTATTTTTAATTTTAATTTGGCGAGTTAAAATAGCCATTTTTCAAAAAGTCTCGGATTTCGACGAAACCAGTTTCATCGGATCCGTAATGTGATATTATTGTAAGGTTTCAAATTTCGTGTCAATTGGATTTACCGTTTGTCCGGTACAAATTAAAACGCCTAGAAAATCGTTTAAATCGGTTTAATTTAAATTGAACGTTTGCAGCCATAACTCGCACAGATGTCCGAATTAGCTTCCGAAACCTGTTCCATTGTGTCCGGAACGCAGGGTGAACCCTAGAAACGCTGTTTACGGCGCGTAAATCGGAGTTCGGAATTTCCGGATGAATAGTGTTCGATTTTTCTCTATAAATAGCCCTCACTCAAATTAAAAAAAGAAAAATAAAACTAAAACCCTAATAGCTGCAGCCGCCTCCTATGGCGTGAACGGCCAGAAATCATCCTCTTTCTCCTCGAATTATTTTCAAATCCATGCATCGATTGCAAAAACTTACAACTAGAAAGTTGTAGAGCACGTTGAGATCTTGATATCCAACGGCTATGATCGCGAATGGACTAACGGATTGACGGCAATTCTCGATCAAAGTCGCCGCGTTCTTTCTCGAATTTCGTGCCAACAAGGCAGCCGAGTTCAGGGTGGTTCTGGCTGAGTGTTGTGGTGGTGATGAGCTCTCATTTGGCTGTGGTTTGATGAAGTTTCGTCGAGTGTAGTGATCGCATAAATTAACCCTAATTCTAAAACTATGGGTTCATGCTTGCGTCCTTGGCCTGGAGTTTCACGTGAATGGGGGGGAGGAGAAGGAGCACGCATGGATCTGATGGCATGGGCTTGGATCTAACGGTTTGAAATAAATAGGTTAAAAATTAAAAGTTATGTTGTAAATTTATATAAGTATAAATCGTATAAACTTCAAATATTCATAACTTTTTCATACGAGGTCGAAAACGCGCGAAACCAGTTGCGTTGGAATCGTATGGACGAGTACTACGCGATGAAATTAGATTGGAGTCGTTTGGAGTTAGTGAGAATTTTGGGTAAAATTAAACGTCTGTTTAATTTTATTCGAAATAAATCGCTAAAACGGAATTGAAATCAAGGTGAGAACTTCTCACTCAATCGAATCAGTTTCGATTTTATTTTAAATAGTTAGATTTAAAATATTTGAATGCATGTTTGAATGATGATTGTTATCTATTGATTGTTAAAATAGACATTATACGCCGTTAGTAAGCGGATGTTATTTATTAAAAACATATACCGCGAATATTTCATAAACAGTGAAATTGGTATTATATATAATAGCAATATATATATATTGGCATATGTATATATTGGAGTTATTGATTTCCCGTATTTTTTGTTTAGCGGATGAGACCCTATTGCGCCGTCTATTAAGCGGATAATATTTTAAATCCCATATACCGCGATAATTTCGTACTGGAGCGAAATTGGTATTGTGCTAATGTTTGTGGATGCAGGAAAACAGGTTGGAGGGATCCAACTGGATTCCTCAACAGTTTTTATTTGATTTCAGATATTTTGATATTTGATGGATTATCATATCGATATATGATATCGTTGTTGTCGTGATTGACTATTTGGTGTGTAGCATCACTGGACCAAATTTTGAAACTTTAAAATGATTTTTAAAGTGATTTTTGAGAAGTATACGTTTTATAACATAATTTTGGAATTGATCCATTTTAAATAAATAAACATTATAATTTTTAAAGTTATAAAAATTATGATTTTTGAGAAATATAGTTAAAAACTGATTTTTGAGAATACGATGCTAATGATTTTATAAAATAGTTTAATTTGGGAAATTTGAAATTATTGTGAAAAGTTTAAATATAGGATTTATGAAATATAATTATTTTATAAATCAAGAGAACGGTGAAATAATAAAGGAGATTAAAGACGTTTTAAAAGAATAATATAAATTGATTTATATTAAGAGATTTATAAATGGATATTTATAAATTGAAATATTGACATTATAAAACGAGTTTTTATAAGTGTTTGAATGAAGTGAAAATGAATTTTTGTGAATGAATGGAATTTATAGAATTATAAATGGAGAAGTTATAAATGAGATTTATAAATTGTAAGATTTATAAATTTGTGAAGTTATTAAAAGAATAGTTTTGAATAAATCATTGAATCTTATAAGTTATAAGATTTATAATTATGAAGTTTAAAAGGAACGATTTTGTAAATAATCGTTTTATAAACATTTAACTTATAATGTGAACCTTTGGTATATAATTGAGTTATAAATCGAATAGGTTAATAAAGGAAATTTATAAAAGGAAGTAGTTATAAAATAAATAGAAGAGGAATTTATAAACGTTGTTTTATAAATTTGCAAACGACTTATTTTGATAAGTAAATTGTTGAAACCTATTAATGGAGTTATATTCACGTTTTGACGGTGAATAATCCTTTGAAATAAAATGAATAAAAGGATAAAATTTGTTAACGTAGCATATTCATGTTTTTGAATAGTGAATAATATGTTAAAGAAATTATTTTAGATTTGATGTTTTAAATAGAATTAAAACGATCTAACGATGTTTTAAAATGTGTTGAGATTCGAAACCATAGATTTCAACATTTATTGTAGAAATAGACGTTTTCGAGAAATAGAAGGAAATGTTGGACTATAACATTGTTGTTATAGTAAATGATTTCCGAAAGGAAATGTTTTGTATAGTATTGGGATTTATATATCTATCTTAAAATTCGAATCCCTATACTAGTGATTTTGGGTTGTTGTAACAATGTTTTACGCAACATTCGTTTTGGCCCAAATGAATATGTTTATGAGAATGATTTCCTTAAAGAATGAAATATATACTTAATCTCGATTTAAGTATATTGAATATTTTCTAAGTGTTGAAAATAAATAAAATTTGTGAACTACTTATTTAATAAGTATGGAAATGTTTTCCAATATAAAGTGAATATTTTGAGAATTTATCTTTTTGAAGATAAATTGAAATGAATAATTGAAATCGAATATTCATAGATATTGTGAAATATAAATCCACTATGGAATTTATAAAAGAAAGTGGGATTGGTTTAGAAAAATAAATATTGATTTATTTTTGAAATGTGAAAATTTTATATCTTGTAAAGATATTTTCGAAAATAAATAATTTGAAAAATTATTTGGAATCTGGTGATGTGTGCATATCCATTGATAGTTCAATAACCGACTATCAATATTTCCCTTTGAATGGGTATTTGATGTGATTTGTTTGAATTTGAATGCCACACTTATTTTTGAATAAGCGCTCACTATTCGGGTTAACCGGGAAAGGACCATGGGGTCGTATAACCCATTCCAAATATGTGATACGTCGTTGTGAATTGCATTTGAAGATCGGTGTTGAAGACCCGGTATTCGCAAAAGCGATAGGATGACCTGTCGATTGACTCTGCACCGAGTAGCTACGGTATTGAGTTCTCCATATGTGATGGTGAATCCGATCAGGATTGTGAATATCCAGATTGCAAGGACTTCTTTGTAAGTGCCTTCGGTTTTGTTCGAGCCCGGAACAGACTTGTATGGATTGTATGTCTGACATTACAAATTGAGATATAAAGCCGATTTCTTTCAAATATATTTCTGTTGGTGGCGGAGAATTTATTCTTTTAGCTTAACACCCTTCTCTGAGACGTACGAGCTCAGAGGTTATATAGTTGAAGTTATCAGCGATATATTCCCAATTTGGTAATGTGACATGCTGAGTGTTGCTGTGAAATGATCATTGTGTTGATTATTTGTGATAGGATCATTTATTTGATCGTCTATCTTTGTGATCATTTCTATGATCATTTGTTGACCCAAAGCATGGCTTTTGTATAAAGTATGTTTTTGTGGACGTGACTTCGTCGAGCCTCACACCCCGTGAATGGTCAAAACAGGAAAGAAGCAGCAAGGTTATGAGGGGAGCGCCCTTTAGGATGTGTGCATTTCCTTCTGGAAAAGGGTGGTATCATGGTATGGAGCCCAAATACTTACTCATGTTGAAAACACTTTGTTATGATTGTGTGAATTGATTGCGAGCGCTCGGTGAAAGATCCCAAAGGACCAGGGGATGGCATATTCGGTCAGTTGTTACTCAGTTAGGGGTAACCCGGCCTTGTGTTGGTAGAGATCCGGTTTGGTTCTCGGGGATGTCCATCCAGAGGCATTCTCATGTGGCAATGGGAAGTTCCTTGGCCTGATCATTCGTTGGAAATCCAAAGAAACAATACGAGACTTGTATGGTTTTAGTTGTAGAACCTGCCATTTAATATGGTAGCTATAGTAAGCATACTATAATGGTACCTATGCTGGCTAAGATTTATATTCTACTTTCGAAATTGTTTCTATACACTATGCACTAATAATAATATCAAATGTTTCTTTTAATGCATATCAAGCATCTTTGACTATCATAAGGAGAAATCTTCTCCAAGTCTGCGTTTGCATTGTGTGTGTGGCAGGAGGTCTTATGGTAGTCTCATTTTTAAAAGCATTGCGAATTGATTTAAAAATATTCCTCTATTTTGATTTTAAAGATAAATAAACTGTTTTGAGTTCTCACACCAGTCACATGACTGACTCGGAGTTTATTGTTTTCCTTCCTAAACTCTGGGTGCCCACAAATTTCCACACGGGCAGTCAAGAGTTAGGTTTATCAGGATATTCTGGATATTCTGGAGTTGCTGGAGGCAAGCTGGATGGCATGGCGTATTACTAGTTATATATTATTTCTTTTCCGCTGCACTGTTGTTGTTGTTGTACACTCTGATGATATGATGTAATGAAATGAAATGTATAAAATGTAATAACTGATATAGTTCTTTGTTTAAAGATTATTCATTTATTATTATATGTTGTTCCGCTGCGAATTGTGAGATTCTGATGTTGTTCAGTTGTTTTCTTTCTGTTCTGTTCTCTGTTCTATTTTCTATCTTCTTATCTCTTCTTCTATCCTTTTTCTTCTTCTTAAAACCCTAAGTGTTCGGTTCTCCGTCGTTCGATTGCTCGGCAGTCGATAAAGTGAGTATCGATGTTGAATTTTCGAAAGTCGAAGAATCGGGTCCTTACATCTGGTATCAGAGCATATGGTTAAGCGACAACCATGGTTCTGTTGGGTATTACTCATTAGAGATAGAGTCAGTAGTGCTCTAGAATGAGTTTGAGTGTAATAATAGCTATGAGAGCGTATTTGTTAGTGAAAATATAAAATTGTTTTATATTGTGATGATTGGTTTATTGAGTGGCATATGAACTTTCTTCAGCGTGGTCCGCAAAACTATGCCGAAGGGGTTTCTAAACACTTGAATAGAACAATTCGACACAGTATTGTTTTAAAAAAATGGTAAATGAAATAATTTTACTTGAGTATATTTTTATATATGTAAAGGAATAATTTTTCAGAATTATTAAAGTATATAAGTGGATTGTTTAGTTGTTTGAATAATCTAAATAAAAGAATAATTGTATAAGCAAAAGAATTATAAGAATTGAATTATAATTAAAGTGATTTACAATTGTGAAATAAACTTATATATATAAGAAATGAAACTATACGAATATATTTATGAATATGAATTGTAAATAAAAAATGAATTTAAAGTTAAATGGAAGTATAACTTAAGTGATGTTGAATGAATTTGATATTGATATCAAAGTAAAGTAATAAAGTTAAGTGATAAATATGAATTTGAGTTATATAAATAAAATTCAACTGTTGTAATTGAATTGAATGAATGGATTGAATATTAATCAATTAAATGTGAATAATTGATATGGAATAATGAATATAAGTGTTAATTCATTGAAATCTAATGTTATTGGAAGTTGAATAATTGGATGAAAATCAATTTAATTGAACCAATTGAAAGTGAAGATGTTAAACCAAAGTAAACGAATATAAGCAAAGGAATTTGGTTGAGATTAATATACATTGGTTGTTACTTGATTTGTTGGTTGATTGCATATAATTCATTAAGTGTTAATGAAATTGAGTTAATGAAATTGGAAGCTAAAGTAATTAAAATCCAATTGGAAGTTAAGTGAATCTTAAATAGAATTGAATTTGATTTGAAAGCAAACCAACTTGAATATGGATTAGTGAATGTAAACTAATTGAAAATGAATGTTAGTAAACATCCACTGTTAATGAATCAAATGTGATTAAATTGAAAACCTATTTCATTTAATATTAATGAGAATATGAATGAATATTTATTGGTTATGGATGTTAGTTGGTTGATGGTTGAATATATTGCTTTTGTTTCATTTGCTATGTTGGCATATATAGTTGTTATGGAGATATATGTTGTATATTGAGATTATTTTCATATATGCATGTTTCTCATGTTGTTTGTTGAGTGTTTAGTAGGTGCGGATTGCGTTTGCTTCGCATTTGGAGCTCGCTTTCGCGTTATATTAGCCGTATATGCTTGCTAATAAAATATAAGGTACATATCTCGGATTACATACCGTACTTTTATACTTTTCCCTTCGGGATGCCTCATTACTTGATGAGATGTATATTTGTGATATATATACTGTCATTTTTTTTCGGATCGAGCCGCGCAAAGGAGACTGTGGCGAATTTTTCCGAAAATTTAAGGCGTTAGAAAAAATTTGAGAAAATTGGAAAATTTTGAAAATTTTAACTTTGATTTGGAGTTGAAAGTTAAACAATAGTAGTTGTTTTTGAAAAGATAACTAAGTATGATTTGAAAACTTAATAAATAATTATAAGAAGTTTAACTATGGATTTATGGAAAATTAATAAATTCTATAACTTTTCTTACTTGATAATTTCGAGGACGAAATTCTTTTAAGGGGGGAAGATTGTAACGACCCAGAATTTTAAGTAATTAAAATTTGAATATTTAATTAATTTTAAATATTAATAAGTGAAATTTATAAGTCGAATAATTTTTTTTTGAATTATTGGATTTAATTGGATAATTAAATCAATAATTTGATATGTTAAATTATGGAAATAATTAAAAAATCGAGTTAAATACGATTGAAAATAATTTGTAAAATTTTATTTTATCATATTGAAGTTAGAATGATATTTTAGAACTTTTAAAATCGAATTTAAAGTTAATTTGTGAAAATTGAATATTTTAATATTTAAATCGACTAGTGAAAATAGTCAATTTTTGAACAGTCTCAAAATTGAACGAAACTAGTTCCATTGGATCCATAATAGTTAGTTATTACCGGATTTCAATTTTCGTGTCAATCGGAGTTACCGTTTGATCGTGGCAGCTCGAAACGCATCGAATTATTTTTAATTTTAATTTGGCGAGTTAAAATAGCCATTTTTCAAAAAGTCTCGGATTTCGACGAAACCAGTTTCATCGGATCCGTAATGTGATATTATTGTAAGGTTTCAAATTTCGTGTCAATTGGATTTACCGTTTGTCCGGTACAAATTAAAACGCCTAGAAAATCGTTTAAATCGGTTTAATTTAAATTGAACGTTTGCAGCCATAACTCGCACAGATGTCTGAATTAGCTTCCGAAACCTGTTCCATTGTGTCCGGAACGCGGGGTAAACCCTAGAAACGCTGGTTACGGCGCGTAAATCGGAGTTCGGAATTTCCGGATGAATAGTGTTCGATTTTTCTCTATAAATAGCCCTCACTCAAATAAAATAAAAATAAAAAAAAAACTAAAACCCTAATAACTGCAGCCGCCTCCTATGGTGTGAACGGCCAGAAATCATCCTCTTTCTCCTCGAATTATTTTCAAATCCATGCATCGATTGCAAAAACTTACAACTAGAAAGTTGTAGAGCACGTTGAGATCTTGATATCCAACGGCTATGATCGCGAATGGATTAACGGGTTAACGGCAATTCTCGATCAAAGTCGCCGCGTTCTTTCTCGAATTTCGTGCCAACAAGGCAGCCGAGTTCAGGGTGGTTCTGGCCGAGTGTTGTGGTGGTGATGAGTTCTCATTTGGCTGTGGTTTGATGAAGTTTCGTCGAGTGTAGTGATCGCATAAATTAACCCTAATTCTAAAACTATGGTTTCATGCTTGCATCCTTGGCCTGGAGTTTCACGTGAATGGGGGGGGGGGAGGAGAAGGAGCACGCACGGATCTGATGGCATGGGCTTGGATCTAACGGTTTGAAATAAATAGGTTAAAAATTAAAAGTTATGTTGTAAATTTATATAAGTATAAATCGTATAAACTTCAAATATTCATAACTTTTTCATACGAGGTCGAAAACGCGCAAAACCAGTTGCGTTGGAATCGTATGGACGAGCACTACGCGATGAAATTGGATTGGAGTCGTTTGGAGTTAGTGAGAATTTCGGGTAAAATTAAACGTCTGTTTAATTTTATTCGAAATAAATCGCTAAAACGGAATTGAAATCAAGGTGAGAACTTCTCACTCAATCGAATCAGTTTCGATTTTATTTTAAATAGTTAGATTTAAAATATTTGAATGCATGTTTGAATGATGATTGTTATCTATTGATTGTTAAAATAGACATTATACGCCGTTAGTAAGCGGATGTTATTTATTAAAAACATATACCGCGAATATTTCATAAACAGTGAAATTGGTATTATATATAATAGCAATATATATATATTGGCATATGTATATATTGGAGTTATTGATTTCCCGCATTTTTTGTTTAGCGGATGAGACCCTATTGCACCGTCTATTAAGCGGATAATATTTTAAATCTCATATACCGCGATAATTTCGTACTGGAGCGAAATTGGTATTGTGCTAATGTTTGTGGATGCAGGAAAACAGGTTGGAGGGATCCAACTGGATTCCTCAACAGTTTTTATTTGATTTCAGATATTTTGATATTTGATGGATTATCATATCGATATATGATATCGTTGTTGTCGTGATTGACTATTTGGTGTATAGCATCATTGGACCAAATTTTGAAACTTTAAAATGATTTTTAAAGTGATTTTTGAGAAGTATACGTTTTATAACATAAGTTCGGAATTGATCCATTTTAAATAAATAAATGTTGTAATTTTTAAAGTTATAAAAATTATGATTTTTGAGAAATATAGTTAAAAACTGATTTTTGAGAATACGATGCTAATGATTTTATAAAATAGTTTAATTTGGGAAATTTGAAATTATTGTGAAAAGTTTAAATATAGGATTTATAAAATATAATTATTTTATAAATCAAGAGAACGGTGAAATAATAAAGGAGATTAAAGACGTTTTAAAAGAATAATATAAATTGATTTATATTAAGAGATTTATAAATGGATATTTATAAATTGAAATATTGACATTATAAAACGAGTTTTTATAAGTATTTGAATGAAGTGAAAATGAATTTTTGTGAATGAATGGAATTTATAGAATTATAAATGGAGAAGTTATAAATGAGATTTATAAATAGTAAGATTTATAAATTTGTGAAGTTATTAAAAGAATAGTTTTGAATAAATCATTGAATCTTATAAGTTATAAGATTTATAATTATGAAGTTTAAAAGGAACGATTTTGTAAATAATCGTTTTATAAACATTTAACTTATAATGTGAATCTTTGGTATATAATTGAGCTATAAATCGAATAGGTTAATAAAGGAAATTTATAAAAGGAAGTAGTTATAAAATAAATAGAAGAGGAATTTATAAACGTTGTTTTATAAATTTGCAAACGACTTATTTTGATAAGTAAATTGTTGAAACCTATTAATGGAGTTATATTCACGTTTTGACGGTGAATAATCCTTTGAAATAAAATGAATAAAAGGATAAAATTTGTTAACGTAGCATATTCACGTTTTTGAATAGTGAATAATATGTTAAAGAAATTATTTTAGATTTGATGTTTTAAATAGAATTAAAACGATCTAACGATGTTTTAAAATGTTGAGATTCGAAACCATAGATTTCAACATTTATTGTTGAAATAGACGTTTTCGAGAAATAGAAGGAAATGTTGGACTATAACATTGTTGTTATAGTAAATGATTTCCGAAAGGAAATGTTTTGTATAGTATTGGGATTTATATATCTATCTTAAAATTCGAATCCCTATACTAGTGATTTTGGGTTGTTGTAACAATGTTTTACGCAACATTCGTTTTGGCCAAAATGAATATGCTTATGAGAATGATTTCCTTAAAGAATGAAATATATACTTAATCTCGATTTAAGTATATTGAATATTTTCTAAGTGTTGAAAATAAATAAAATTTGTGAACTACTTATTTAATAAGTATGGAAATGTTTTCCAATATAAAGTGAATATTTTGAGAATTTATCTTTTTGAAGATAAATTGAAATGAATAATTGAAATCGAATATTCATAGATATTGTGAAATATAAATCCACTATGGAATTTATAAAAGAAAGTGGGATTGGTTTAGAAAAATAAATATTGATTTATTTTTGAAATGTGAAAATTTTATATCTTGTAAAGATATTTTCGAAAATAAATAATTTGAAAAATTATTTGGAATCTGGTGATGTGTGCATATCCATTGATAGTTCAATAACCGACTATCAATATTTCCCTTTGAATGGGTATTTGATGTGATTTGTTTGAATTTGAATGCCACACTTATTTTTGAATAAGTGCTCACTATTCGGGTTAACGGGGAAAGGACCATGGGGTCGTATAACCCATTTCGAATATGTGATACGTCGTTGTGAATTGCATTTGAAGATCGGTGTTGAAGACCCGGTATTCGCGAAAGCGATAGGATGACCTGTCGATTGACTCTGCACCGAGTAGCTACGGTATTGAGTTCTCCATATGTGATGGTGAATCCGATCAGGATTGTGAATATCCGGATTGCAAGGACTTCTTTGTAAGTGCCTTCGGTTTTGTTCGAGCCCGGAACAGACTTGTATGGATTGTATGTCTGACATTACAAATTGAGATATAAAGCCGATTTCTTTCAAATATATTTCTGTTGGTGGCGGAGAATTTATTCTTTTAGCTTAACACCCTTCTCTGAGACGTACGAGCTCAGAGGTTATATAGTTGAAGTTATCAGCGATATATTCCCAATTTGGTAATGTGACATGCTGAGTGTTGCTGTGAAATGATCATTGTGTTGATTATTTGTGATAGGATCATTTATTTGATCGTCTATCTTTGTGATCATTTCTATGATCATTTGTTGACCCAAAGCATGGCTTTTGTATAAAGTATGTTTTTGTGGACGTGACTTCGTCGAGCCTCACACCCCGTGAATGGTCAGAACAGGAAAGAAGCAGCAAGGTTATGAGGGGTAGCGCCCTTTAGGATGTGTGCATTTCCTTCTGGAAAAGGGTGGTATCATGGTATGGAGCCCAGATACTTACTCATGTTGAAAACACTTTGTTATGATTGTGTGAATTGATTGCGAGCGCTCGGTGAAAGGTCCCAAAGGACCGGGGGATGGCATATTCGGTCAGTTGTTACTCAGTTAGGGGTAACCCGGCCTTGTGTTGGTAGAGATCCGGTTTGGTTCTCGGGGATGTCCATCCAGAGGCATTCTCATGTGGCAATGGGAAGTTCCTTGGCCTGATCATTCGTTGGAAATCCAAAGAAACAATACGAGACTTGTACGGTTTTAGTTGTAGAACCTGCCATTTAATATGGTAGCTATAGTAAGCATACTATAATGGTACCTATGCTGGCTAAGATTTATATTCTACTTTCGAAATTGTTTCTATACACTATGCACTAATAATAATATCAAATGTTTCTTTTAATGCATATCAAGCATCTTTGACTATCATAAGGAGAAATCTTCTCCAAGTCTGCGTTTGCATTGTGTGTGTGGCAGGAGGTCTTATGGTAGTCTCATTTTTAAAAGCATTGCGAATTGATTTAAAAATATTCCTCTATTTTGATTTTAAAGATAAATAAACTGTTTTGAGTTCTCACACCAGTCACATGACTGACTCGGAGTTTATTGTTTTCCTTCCTAAACTCTGGGTGCCCACAAATTTCCACACGGGCAGTCAAGAGTTAGGTTTATCAGGATATTCTGGATATTCTGGAGTTGCTGGAGGCAAGCTGGATGGCATGGCGTATTACTAGTCATATAGTATTTCTTTTCCGCTGCACTGTTGTTGTTGTTGTACACTCTGATGATATGATGTAATGAAATGAAATGTATAAAATTTAATAACTGATATAGTTCTTTGTTTAAAGATTATTCATTTATTATTATATGTTGTTCCGCTGCGAATTGTGAGATTCTGATGTTGTTCAGTTGTTTTCTTTCTGTTCTGTTCTCTGTTCTATTTTCTATCTTCTTATCTCTTCTTCTATCCTTTTTCTTCTTCTTAAAACCCTAAGTGTTCGGTTCTCCGTCGTTCGATTGCTCGGCAGTCGATAAAGTGAGTATCGATGTTGAATTTTCGAAAGTCGAAGAATCGGTTCCTTACAAAGCTAAATGGAATAAACATTGAAATAAAAATTTATCAAGTAGGAAATAAATATGTGAATGAACAAATGAATTTACATTTGTAAATAAATGAATTAAAATGAAAAATTGGAATGATATTCAATTTAAATTGTAAGTAAATGGAACATGAACTGAATACTCAAATTCAATTTAAATTGCGTTAAGAAAAGTAAAATTGAAGAATTGGTTCGAGGTGGACTAAAGTAAATAAGGTTTGGAAATAAAAATTGTTTGAAATTTAAAATAAATTAGTAAATAGAACTAATTAAAGAAATGACAAATTAAATATGGTTTGAAATGAAATGAATTCAAAATCTAAAATTGAAAGGTAAATTGAATTCAGAATGGAATTGAAAATTTAAGTTTAATAGATATGAAAGCTTAAGTGATGAAATAAAAATAAATATTAAAGTGTATAGAAAATTTATAATAAACTTGAGAAAAATAAAGGTGAAATCCTTAAGTACAATTGGTATTGAAAGAGGTACTAAGTTTGAATGGAGGTCTAATAAAAGTATTGTGAATAAGTGATGGAATCAATGTAATTGTGAATAAAAAGAGAATTGATATAGCTAAAATCAATTGAGATAAATACGTAGGATGTACATATATTATTTTATTTGCATAGCGATTCGATTCAGAACTCGAGCATAAAATTTCGAGGTAATTATATCGATCCAAGTTAAGATTTTTCAGTCGATTTTCAATGGCGAACCTGGATATGATTTTTGATTGATTGTGGAAATTCTCTATCATAGTTTGTGGCTATGCAAGTAGAATGATGGTTTCTGATCAAGAAACCAGATCTGAGTCCGCATTAGAGTGTCGGATGGACGATAAGTGAAATTGTGTGATCGAGTGAGCGATCAGAATGGATATTACGTACGGATGATATATGTACATCGTACGGGATTATGGAAATTAAATGTTGAAATTGTGTAAAAGAGAGTGAATAAAATGATTTTGAATGTTGTAATTGGATAGTACTGCTCAGTAGGATACAGGGATTAAAAGGCAAAAGAAACTGATGCTTTGAATCCAGAAGATAAATTAAATTGCTCGACAAAAAGGTACGTAATTAAAATTATGTATGAAATTTGATGATTTTCTGGTCTAGCCACTTGGCTTTTGTTTTTCTTTTGAAATCTGGAGACCCATTGAGGCATTTTGTAGTTGTACTGATCTAGCCGCACAAAGAAAACGCTGGCGAAAATTTTCAAAATTCTAAGGAGTTAGAAAAATTTTGAGAAAATTTGATAATTAAAAATACGGTTTTAATTTTAAATTTGACTTTTTGAGTAAACAATGCTGTTTGGAAACTATGAAAGATTTTGGAAAATTAGTAAGGGTGATAGGATAACTTTTATAAAAAGATTGTTTTGGGTGTTGTTAAACTGTTTGGTTTTGGGTAAATAGTTAACGGGTTAAGGACCATTCCTCTTAACTAGTAATTTCAGGGACGAAATTCTTTTAAGGGGCGAGGAATGTGACGACGCGGAACTTCTGGATATTTGAAAATGAAATATTTAATTCATTTTAAATATTTTAATGTTAGTTTAACTTGAATTTCAAATATCACTATTTATCGACAATTTAATTTATTGAATTTAATTATTGAAAATTGGGTAAGTATTGAATCTTCAGCTTTATACTTGTTAAAAATATTTCAAAGACTTATAAAATTTATATTAATAGTACTGAAGATAATGTAAGCTTTAGAAATGAATTTGGAAGTATTTTGTTAAGTTTTAAAAATATATATAGTTTAAATTGATATTTAAAATAGCCTTCCGATACACAGTCTCAGAATTCGACGAAACCAGTTCCATTGGATCCGCAATATTATATTATTATCGGATTTCAAATTTCATGGTGTTTGGAGTGGTTGTGTAATTGTACGATAGGTAAATGCGCTAAAAATTAATATCCAATATTTAATATAATAACTGGATCCAAAAAACTATCATATGATCGAATCAGGACTCGGAACCTTTTTCATTGCGTTCGGAATAGGGGTTTAACATTATTAATGCCTAACGGCACACCTCGATAGGATGTCGAGATTTTGAGTTGCGAATCGAGACGATTTAAATTTGAATTTAAATTTAAACATAAATAATGTAATTTCACTGAGTACTGTAGCTAGCACAGACACGTATAGAATTTTTAGCAAGTGTTCTCCCTACAGACACGCGTCTTCTAAAAAAAATGTGTCGAACTTCACTTGTTTAAATCGCGAACATCTCCCTTCTTTCCTTCATTTTTCTCGAACACAGAGATAGGAAAATTAATGGCCAAAGCCTCTTTAAATAAAATAAAAACAGTAATTTCAAAATCAAAACCCAAACTTCCCTCTTTTTTCATCAAATACGAATTCGATCGTATATGATAAAAGATAATCGAGAGATACTACTCGAGTCGTTGCTCGACTTCATCGGCATCGCGATCGAGTAATTTCGATTCAAGCTTGATGGATTTTGGAGGGTGTCATCATTGGGTATCGCGGGATGAAGCAAGTCGAGTGCGGCACCGAAGGAGTCGCGACGCTCACATCGATAGGTAGAGCGCGCGTGGGAGAAGTCGCGAGTTGACTGGATTTTGGGAGAGGGGCGGTTCTTCAATGTCGTTGTGATGGAGGCCGAAGTCTTAAGATGGTTCGCGATTTGTGGATATCGAGCAAAAGACCGTGATGTGGGTTCTTGTGCGAATTAAGGTGAATTCATTTTTAAGAAAAACATTTTAGTTAAGTAATTAAAACTTTTCAATTTAATTGGTTGGTTATTATTTCATTAATTAGAAATTTTTACAATAAAATAAAATATGGTTGGGTTATTTATTGAAAAGGAAATATATATATCCGCATGCGTATCTTAATTTAAGTATATATATATAGGTAAACAGATAATTTTATATAGGAAAGATTTTTAAAATATATATGTATAGGAATTTATAGGTGTTGTAAAGTTATATAAAAATTAGATTTTTTACCTATACAAGAAATTTTTGTAAGCATATATATAAATATATATAGTTTTAGAAGAAAAATAAATATACATATATACATTTTAAATTTACTAGTTTGGTTTAAATTAACCTATTTAATTATTCTAAGTACTAAAATATTTTTAAAGGGAAATTAGTTTAAAACTAAATTAATAAATGGTAATTGATTTTTTCGATTTTCAGAACTTTAATAAATCATATGATGTTTATTCAAGGTCTGAATCGTGAAGGATACAAACTGGTTTGAGTCAGATTTGCAAAACAAAAATGAAGGTGAGTTAATCTCACTTATCTTGGATTTTTGGTTAATTCAAATTATTGGTTGATTGATTGGATTGACTGGATGTGGTATATTATATATAGTAATGTGTGTGTGTGTTTATATTGGAGTGGTTGATTCCCGCATTATATAGCGGATGAGACCCTACGCGCCTCGCATAATAGCGGATGACCCATTATACCGTGATATCCCGCCTTGAAGCGGGATTGGTATTTTAAATTGATGTGCTAACATCTGTGGATGCAGGAAAACATGTTGGAGGGATCCAAGTGGATTCCTCAAATGTTTGAATTTATTTCATAATTGGTGATATGATTTATTCATAATCCGTGATTGATTATATTGGTAATTGAAATTATTGTATGCTGTGGTTTGGCCGAATATATTTTGGTATTTTAAGATATCTGAAGTATTAAAATTTGGATTATTGGAAGGAAATTAAAGTTGTGAATTTTAAGTCGAATAATTTAGAGAATTTGATTAATTAAAAAGGAATTTAAAAAAGGATAAATTGATTTTTGAAATCCTATCGAATATATTCCAAGTATAGGGAAAAATATTTTTAATAAATGGAAATAAATGAATTTTGAGAACTTAAGTAGTATTGTTTAAATATTGAAGAATTTATTTTAAATTTAGGATTTAAAATCGTTTGCGAGAAATAAAGGGAGAATTTTAAAATTAAGTATGAAATTAATATTTCAGATTTTAAATCATAAAAATAGAAGTGAATATGGAATTAATGGATTTCGAATTAAATTGAGTAAGTAAAGGAATTTATTTTTAAAATGGAGTAAATTTTGGAAATCGATTTAGTGTTTGAAAATGTGTTTAAAAAAAGTGGATGAGACTATGGAATTTATAAAATGGGTTTATAGAGTGAAATAAGATATCAATGGATATTGGAAGTATAAATTCATGATGGTAATTTACAAAGGAATGGGAAATTTGTTTTTAAAAATAAATAGTGGTTTATTTTTAAGGTGTGAAAGAAAAGTGTATTTCCTGAAAAGCCAAGTGCGTTTTCAAAGCAGATTTTTAAGTATAAGTTAAAAGTTTTAAAGTTGTTTTTAAAGAATGTTTTTGGGAAATTATTATTTAAGTTGTTTAAAATTTTAAAGGTAAATATTTATTAAATTAGTTAGAGTAGTAATAATTCTAAAGGGTTAATTGGTATTATGATTTAAAAAGATAATTATTGTTATTTATATTTTATAGAGTAGTTTTATTTTAAAGCTAGTTTGGCTAAAGTTTTTATTTGGAAAACTTGTATAGAATTTCATAATTTTTATTTTAAGATTTGTTTTGGCTTAAGTTTTACATGAGAAATTATTATAAAATTTCATAACTAGTATTTTGAATAAAGTGTTTTAAGTAGTTTTTAATTTAAATGTTTTAAAGCATATATTTTTGAATAAAGTGTTTTAAATTATTTTAAAATTTAAATATTAAGGCTCGGTGATTTTCAGTGGAAATAAACAATTTGGTGGGAATTTATTTCCACGAGAGAAAAGTAATTCGAATACTATTTTCAAAGGATTGGAGAGTAGAAAACTATCTTGCGAAAGTATTTTGAAATAAATAATTTGAGAAATTATTAAGGCCTAATGGTTGTTGTGAATGTCATTTGATTGTTAAATAACCGACTATAAATTTTGGCCAATGCGCTGATAGTTTCAAAGAGACCGGGATCGGGATTAATTTTCAAAAAACCACTTCGATCCGGTTTAAACGTTTTCATGAGGATGACAAGAGCTGACAGTCGAAGACGGAGTAGTGAAGTGCAAGGGATAATCGCTACTAATCCTGAGGGTGATTCAAAAATGGATGTAGTAGGAGTAGTGCCTTCAGTTCCGTTCAAACCCGGAACGGACTTGTATGGATGAATGCTTTTGGAACATCGTTAGGAGGACGATGAGCATTCTAAGTGAATATGTGCTAAAAAGGTAACTCATAGCATCGAGCCCCATCAACCGGGAGTGGCTAAAACAGGAGAAGGGCACGTAAGGCTAAGTGGATAGCAACCAATTAGGGTATGGTCATCCCTGTCTAGATGTCCCTTTTTTTCGGCGGTGTGGGCGGTTGCTAATCCCAGCCGTAGGGTGATCTTATTCGGACTATCAAGTAAGGGGTAGCTTCGGTCTTGTGTTGCAGGGGATCAGGGTGGATCCTCGGTACGGTGATCTAGACCATGTACTATAACGGACGGTGTCTCAATAGCACCGCCATTAATGGAAACCGAATCTCCAATAAGTTCCTTCGGACTTGTTTGTATACCTATTATGCTGGAATTTAATGAATGTAACAATTTCGGCTATTTGAATAAGTATTTGTATATAGACACTACTATAATATAAGAGGATTTGATAAGAAAATATTTTCGTTATCATAAGGTAAAAACCCGGCATGTTTATTTGTGGCGTGGCCTTACGAGATACCTTTGATTTCAAGGGATTTTTGAACTGACTCGGGTGTTATTAAACTATAATGCTCAGGTCAGATCGAGTATTATAGAGTAAAGATTCTGGATGGATTACTATGAAGCTCAGGGATGCGTTGGATGGCACGACGTATCACACGTATTTGATGGATATTCTCTGTGTATTATAAGCAGTGTATAGTCTACTTTGTGGGGACAAGTTATTTTAACTATCCAGTATTTTGCTATTGATTATGTTGTTGATTTGAGTTGTACTCTGATGATGTAATGTATAAATCTGTACAGATCTCTTTGTGTTTTAAAGCTGTTGTTATATGTTACATTTATTCTGCTGCGATTGTGAGATTCTGATACTGTTTTCTATTTCTTCTTCTACCTTCTTCTTCTTTAACCCCTAATGATTTGGTTTTTCAATATTCGATTGTTCGGAATTTGATGCAGTGGACATATTGATATCGATTTTCGGGCGTCGAAAAATCATGTTGTTACAGATGCGTTGTTGTACGACAACACTAAACCAAAATTGCACTACAAGAAAACTGATTTTTTGTAGCGCCCAAAAACCGCCATTACGTATTTTTAGTGGCGTTCCGATAATCGTTACGAAAAAACATGCCACTAAAAATCCTCGACTATTAGTTGCACTTTTTTAAACGCCACCAAATTTGTTTTTTTGATAGCATTTTTATAACGCCATAGAATTCCTTTTTTGTAGCGCCTATTTACCGCCACCGAAAAGGTTTTCTCCTCCATGATACTTTTTTATGGCGTTATCTAAATTTTTTGTAGCGCCTGTTTAACACCACCGTAAGGATTTTCTCCTCCACGTTACCTTTTCATGGCGTTATATACATTTTTTGTAGCGCTTAATAAACGCCAGCATAAGTGTACTTGAGTTTTTAATCACTCTTTTGTAGCGATATTTTAACGCTACCAAAATAAATAATATCCAGTAGCGTTTGTTTCCCTCCACCTGCTACTCCAGATTTACCCCTGATCTAGCATCCAATTATATAATAACAGAATACGCAAGCACATACACTTTTGAACACAATATATTAAACAACTACAAAATACGTATACGCATCGAAGATCCACAAGATACATAGAACATTCATACATCCACATCATAGGTGTCGACAAAAAGCTACCCGTACACATACACAACCAAACTACCATAAGTGTTATAACCTGTGATATACCGGAATTTTAGACAACATCAATTTAATAATCTTTATATAAAATAAAATTGATATTGATAATATTGATTAATAAAATATGTTTTGGATTAATAATCAGATTTAAATAAATATTTAATTTGTGATTTTATCTTTTAAATGCTAAAATAAATGTTTAAATTATAATGTATATATATTATAGTTTATCTTTGTTTGGAATTTAATTTACATGATAATAAATAAATGAAGTTTGTTTTTAAATTCTAATAAATATTGAGTAATTAGGAAATTATGTTTTAATTAATACTAAGCTTTTAAAAATCTATTTAAATTAATAACTTTATGGTTTGTAATATTTAAAATAATGTTAAATTGTTTAAAATTTGTCTTAGCTTAATTTTTGTTTTAAATTTAAATTAAAGTTGATTTTATTTCTTTTTAAATATAATTTGATTAAATATGAATTGAGTATATTTTATATAAGTTTAAATGTAAGATAGCATGTGATTTAAATTCATCTGAATATAAGAGTGATTTATAATTTCCTTATAAATCATATAAAATTTGTTAATTAGTTATTTTTAGTCATATTAATTTTCATACATATAAAAGGGAAAATAGAATCTTCATTTTTAAATTGATTTTGGTTTTATTTCAAAGAATTTATTTGAATTTGGAAATTTTATTTTGAAACCCAAATTAATAGATTCTTTAAAACATTTGTATAAGTTTTAATTTATTAATTTGTTTTATTTACATTTTCTTTAAATAAAAAATTTACATAAGTATAAATGAATTAAAGAAAGACCCTTTATAAATATTTAAAAATATAACTTAATTAAACAAGACAAGTGTTAAGTATTTAACAAATCTAAGCAACATGTGTAAATTTTAAATCAAGAAAAATGACAAGTGTCATTAAATCTTTTAATAATTTTGTTAAATTTATTTCAGCCGCTTTTAAAAAACATTCCCATTTCCCCTCATTCTCCTTTTCAAAACAAAAGATAAATAAATCAAAGAAACACTTCACTATTAAAAAGAAAGAAAAAAAAATTTGAAATCCCTCAATAACAAAAACCTGCATTTCTTTTCATCCTATAATCATTCCCAAGTCATACAGCCACCTATAGTTCAGTTTCAAAAAAAAAAAAAATCAAATAAGAGATCATTCAAACTGCATTTCTCTTCTACCTGGAATTACTGCATAATCAAGTTTGCATTTTTTCTTGAAAATCATTGCAATTTATCTCTGGAAAACCACTACATTTTCATCTCTGCAAATCTTGAACAAATCAAATGAAGTCTGCATCTTTATCAGACCTGCATGCATGAAGTAGATAATTAGAAGAAACATAAAGTTTTCAGTCCAAAGCAATTCAAGTTCAAATTTCTCAATAAACATGGATGCTCTGCTCAGGAAATTAGGTGAGTAACTTCTAAAACTTCTTTAATAAAATCTGGTTGTTTGTCATTATATGTGGAATGAATTGATATGCATGTTCATATTGAAGCATAGGGATTTAATTAAGGTAAATTGATACCAATACTTCTCTGGAAATTTCTGCATAGTGAAGTTTGCATGCATATAATCATTGGATAGGAAGCTAATGCATTGAAGCTTCAATTTGGAAATTATGTTCTGCTCATAATTTTCAAAGTGAGTAACTTTTACTGTTAAAAATTATATGGTAAATCTGATCTATTGAACCATGATTTAATATGAGTTGTATTGGAATATTTGATAAAACTCTTGTGAAATTGTGATGAGAGTTATCTGAAAATTAGGATTTACCTATAGAACATTTCTGTTCTAAAGTTTTCAAGTCTGATCCAATTTAAATCATTCCTCTTGATATTAATGTTTAAAACCAAGGATTTAGTAAATATTGTTTGATCAAGCTAAGAACTAAATTATAAATTTTGATTTACTTATATAGAAACTGTAATTTCTCAGTAAATCATGTTTAGAGATAAAACCATGCCACTGTTAAAAATTCAAACACTGATGATTGGGCAATTCAGATATACAAATCAAAACATTAGCTTAATTCATGATTTTTAAATGTAAAATCATAAATTTAAAATGGGTTTTGACTGTGCATATGGGTGTTAAGCAAAATTGGGGTTTAGAGTGTTCTGATGATTGTAATGTTCTGAAGTTTTGATATTGCTTCTGTGTATAGTAATAGGATCAGGCTCATCATCAAAATTATCAAATCTGTAAATTGATTCATGAATTAGCAATAGGAGTGAGGAATTGTCTGTAGCCCTAAGTTTTTAATAAAGTAAGAATTCGATTATATAGCCACTAGGATTGATCGAGTGTTTTGCAACTCTGGGGATTTGTTGCTGGGTTTAAGAGGAGGTACTAGCCGGAGTTGTAGCCCTAACGTTGGTCGGAGGGAGATGAGCATGCCATTGACAGGTCTAGTGTTTGGGTTTGTACTGTGGTTTCCAGGTTGGGATGTGGGATTGGTTTCTGGGAATTTGGGTGAGGTATGGTACTTGAGTGAATACTCGAGTCATTACAGTATTTTCCCGAAGTTAAGTATGAGACGTCTCGAAGTAAAATAGGGACGGGCTCGCAGCATGTTAGTTTCAGGTTCTATCTTTCTGAAACCTGACAGTTTCAGGTTGTATTTTTTTTAAAACAAAATTTAGCTAAAAAGAGAGCAAAGCAGGTTTAAACTTATATTTGGAGTAAGCTTAAAATCATGAATTCAAATATATTTGAAATTCCAGATTTCAAATAGAAAATTTGCAGAAATAAAATATTTAGAAATTTAAACCTGACAGTGTGCAGGTTTTAAAATTTAAGCTAAATCTAACATAAAAAGGAAACAGAGCCAGATGTAAAGAAAGTTTCAAACCCAGTTTAAAATTTTGAATTCAAAATAAATTTGAATTCTTGTTTTCAATATAAATAAATTTTATAAAATGGGAAGTTTAACAACTGAACTTGTTACAGTATTTTTAATAAGGTAGTTAAAATCTGGAAATAATATTTTTAAAACAAGAATTTAGATTTAAGTTAAAAATCTAGATTTGAAATCCTGGATTCAAATTTGAATTTGAATCTGAAAGATTTTCAAAAGAAAACAAGTTATAAATTCTAATGTTATAATTAAACTTGAATATTTCAGTATTTTATAACATATGTTTTATAAATCTGAAAATGAAAATTCAAAACAGGATTTTAAATTTAAATTTTTGAATCTGAATCTGAATATGATTGAATCCTAGTTTGAAATGAAAATAAGATTTTAATTTGAATGTTTTAAAATCATTTGAATATTTAAAGTATAATTTAAAATTTATTTAAATTGATTATGGGTTAAACTATTTATGAAATACCTTAAGTAATTCTTTAACATGAAATAAAAAGTGTTTAATAATTGAATCTTGTTTAAATTTAATTTCAATTCCATTTTAATCTAAAATGGAGTTTATAAAATTTAAAAGCAAATTTGTTTTTAAATGACTTTAATAATGATAATTTAATCATAAATGAGATTACTGATTTTTATTGTTTAAAACTTAATTATCTGATCAAGGTAATTAAGTTTTATTATTAATTAATTTAATTAATTAATAATTAGGTTAATTAAATAAATAATTAAGGATTTATTTATTTAATTAAAAAACTTAAGTAAGTTAATTAAATTTGATTAAATTGCGGTTTAGAAATTAATTTAAATAAGATTTGATTTAATTATATTAATGAATTGAATTATTAATCAAGTAATTAATAATTAATTAGGTTTTTAATTATCACTTGATTAATTAAATAATTAGAAATAAATTAATGAGTTTCTTTAAATAAATTAAGAATTAATATTAATTAATTCAATTAATTACTTTAAGAAAGTAATTAGAGTTTTGTTATTGGTTAATGAAGGTCATTAACATAGGATTATTTTATAATTAATTAATGTAATTAATTTTAATGATTAATTGGATTAATTAATTTAAAGACAATCAATTAAGAATTATTTAAGTATAATTACTTAATGAAAGTAATTAAGGAAATTATTTACTAATTGTAATTAATTAAGTTTATTTTGATTAATTAAGTTAATTAATTAAGTTTAATTAATTTAAATTAATCATTTATTTGATTTGAGAAGTAATTACAAATGGAAAATTACTTAGTGAAAAAAATAAATTACTGGATGTAATTTAATGGAGGAGTTTTGGAAATTAATTACTTTGTGTAATTAATATGTAATTTATATGTTGTATAATTACTTAAGTAAGTAATTAATAATTAATTATTTAATGTAATTAATTTAGGTTTTGATAATTAAGTTATTTGAGAATGGTTAAGAGAAGTAATTAATTTAAGTTAATTACTTAATGTGATTAATCAAGTATGACTAACCAATGGAGATAATTGATAATTAATTTAATGGAGTTATTTAAAATAATTTAAGGTCATTAATTTATATAATTAATGATATGGTTAAGGATTGATTAATTAAGAAAATTAATCAATGAAAGTATTAGTTAATTAATTAAGGATTAAGTAATAATTACAGGTTAATTACAGGGATTGGTTTGGTTTAATTAAATTGTGAAATTAATTATAGATTAATTACTTGAATGTAATTAAAGAATAATTAATCAAGATGATTAATTAGGGTAATTTGTTAAGAATAATTAATTGATGAGTAAGCAAGATTTATATGGATAAGTAATTAATTTAATTTATTTTAAATTAAATTAAGGAAGAAGTAATTAATTTAATTCATTTTAAATTAATTATAGATTAGACTGATAAGTCTTTGCTTATGAATGATGATTGATATTACCCTGAATGGTTAAAATCTCAGTTATGAGATAAATGTTGTTGGGTGATTTGGATGCTATGGTTGCATTGGGTTGATAATATGATTTATCTGTTTGAGTTGATAATATTGATTATCTATTATGATGTTGGGAATTATCTATCTGTATGTATATAGATAATATTGAATTGAATTGTTTTAAACTTTAAAACAACTTGGACCTAAAAGACACACTTTGGTTTTCGATGAGACCGGGATCGGGTTTCCATATTTGGATATCCGAAAACCACATCGATTCCAAATAACGTTAGATCGTAAATCCAAATGGAGCAAGTGAAGACTCGAGGTGTAAGGGCTATACGTCAGTATAACTCTGTGGGTGATTCCGTAATGAGTTGACGGAATAGTGCTTATAGATTCGAGATGGTGGATTAGAGTGCAAGGGTTATCGTCGTTAACTCTGAGGGTGATTCCAAAATGAATGTAACGAGATAATGCCTTTGGTTTCGTTCGAACCCGGAACGAACTTGTATGGATTGAATGCTTTCAGAACATCGTCAGGTGGACGATGGGCATTCTTAGTGTTATGTCCTATAAAGGTAATCATAGCCTCAAGCCTCATCAACCGGGAATGGCTAAAACAGGGGAGGTGCAGCAAGGCTTCGTGGGTAGCTCCCACTGGAGAGCGAGATTGATCCCTGTCTAGAAGTCCCTTTATATTCGGCTGTGTGGGCAGTTGGTTGCAAACAACTACGGGGTTGTCTTGTTCGGAACTGTTCAGTAAGGAGTGGTTCCGGCCTTGTGTTGCAGGGGAGTGGGAGTACTCCTCGGTACGGTGATCTAGGCCACGTACTGTGACAAGCGGTGCCCCAGTAGCCCTGCCATTGTATGGAATCCACAATCCAATAAGTGCCAACAGTTTTGATTGTATTACCCACTTTTGTGGCTAGTAGCTGGAATTTAATAGATGTAACAATTTTGGCTATTTCTTATTTACTTGAAAACCCTAGACACGATTATAATATCATCGAATTTCCTATCAAATGTTTTGGTTAGCATAAGGTAAAAACTTTTCCATGTTTATGTGTGGGAAGTCTTATGTGATACCTTTCTTTTCAAAGGTTTTAAAAGTTAAGCAACCTTAACCTGTTACTCACACCAGACCCGTGTCTGACCCGGAGTTTATTTTTGTTTTTCATAAACTCTTGGGTACTCAAATTTTTACGAGTAGCCAAGGGAATTCAGGTTAGGATTCAGGTTAGCTTTGACGAATAATGGAGTAGCAATGGAGTAGGAGGCTTCTACGTTAGATATAGTTTTCCGCCGTGTTATCTCTGTGTTGTGATTGAATTGAGTTGTAAATACTAGACAGGTGTTTATAACTGTCTAGTATATGTGATGTGTATGTTGTGTATCTCTGATTGGTATTGTATATTATGTAAATACTTATGTTATTAATATAATTTATTCGTTCTGTTGTTGAGATTCTAGTGTTGTTTCTTCTTTCTCTTCTTTCTTTTCTTCTTCTATCCCTTTCTTTCTTAATTCATGATGCGATTTTCTGGGAGTAGAAAGTCGGGTCGTGACAGTTGGTATCAGAGCGTTAGGTTGAGTGAATACCTAGGCTCTGGAGTGGTGTCTATCTTGAGAGAGCGTATTTGTAATTTTTAATATATATATATATATATATATATATATTAATTCTACCTATTTGTTTGGTTACCTGTTCAGGTTTTCCAATATAAGTTATAAAGGTAGATGGGGTAGTGGTGTGTATAACACGACTATGATTGATTGGAGTTTGAATGTTTGAGGTTGGAAGTGTATCTGTCGAGACTGTAAACCTAATACCGTCTCGAATGAGTTTTGAAATAGTGTAAGAACTTCATTGATCTCTGAAGGAAACCTGTTAAGGTTCGGAGTTTTTCTTTGAAGTTGGATCAGTAAAGTTTGGATCTGTTGGCTAAGTTCAGCAGGATGTTGCTGTTTGGTTTGAAGTCCGAGTTTCTCAAAGAACTTTGGATTGGGAATTCTTTGGCATTGATGTCAGCAATGCAGCTCGGAGTGTTCTGTATGTCGGTAGAGTTTTCTGGCTTAGCAATTTTCTGGAGATGGAATTCAGAAGCAGTGAAGTAGAATTCATTTCTTCGATGGGATTGCAAGACCAGCATAAGCTGTTCAGATTGGTTTAGAGAGAACAGTTTTCTTTGGATCTTAGATTGAGTTGATCGCAAAAGTGACTTGCGATGATTGGGTATTCTCTTAGATTGTTGGAGATTTTTCTGAATATTTTCAGAAAAGTCAGAGTTTGTCTTCATCTGGAGATTCAGTCGTACCGGTGGTTCAACTAGTTGAAGGTTGGTTTCTTGAGATGGAGTTTGTTGAAGCAACTTAGGATTTGAGGAAATTCTGAATTTTCTCTGGGTTATGCTGTCCAGTTGTGCTTGTGTTCTTCATTAGCATTCTTTTCTACTCCAAATCAGAGTCGTGCAGCGGAAGCATTTTGGAAGTGCATCTGCTTTTCTTTTCCGGACAGGAGAAGTTTGTTTTCTTCTGATAGTTGTGAGTGGAGTTTGTTCTTGATCTTGATTGATCGTGGAAGATTATTCAGGTGATGGGTTTGGTCTAGATTGTTTCTTGAGACATCAGCAAGGATTGAGCTGATCGGGTAAGAGATAAGCAGTCGAAGATCTGATTTTGGATAAGTTCTCTGTTTTTAAGAGCTATAAATTTTGGTAAGGTTGGGTAAGCTAGCTCTGAGATATTTTGGATTTCTTCTGTGTTCTGTTTTTGGATAAGTGTTTGATTTTCTGGATTGAATTGCCAGTTTGGACAACTGGAATTCGATGTGTTTCACGTATCTCTGAGGGAGTACGTGTATATATATTTCTGGTTTTGGAATCATCTGTTCTGGGAGATTTTGGTTGTTGAGTCGGACTTGTCTATAGTCTGATGTCTTGTTCAGTTATAGATATAGATGAGTAGGAGTTCTGTAGCTTAGTAGTGTTGATTGTTTGGGTTTTATAGGGCGAGTATCCCAGTGTTTACTTGGGAAACTCGAGGAAACTCTATCCAGAATTTTGTCTGGATAGTTAATTATTTTTGATTGGATGAATTGATTGATATGGATGTTAGCATACGTTTGATATGCTCGGTTTTGAAATTAAAATCTAAAATAGGTTATTAAATTACCTTTGTTTTAAATTTCGAGGACGAAATTCTTTTAAGGGGGAAGGAATGTGATATCCCGGAATTTTAGACAATATCAATTTAATAATCTTTATATAAAATTAAATTGATATTGATAATATTGATTAATAAAATATGTTTTGGTTTAATAATCAGATTTAAATAAATATTTAATTTGTGATTTTATCATTTAAATGCTAAAATAAATGTTTAAATTATAATGTGTATATATATATATATATATTATAGTTTATCTTTGTTTGGAATTTAATTTACATGATAATAAATAAATGAAGTTTGTTTTTAAATTCTAATAAATATTGAGTAATTAGGAAATTATGTTTTAATTAATACTAAGCTTTTAAAAATCTATTTAAATTAATAACTTTATGGTTTGTAATATTTAAAATAATGTTAAATTGTTTAAAATTTGTCTTAGCTTAATTTTTGTTCTAAATTTAAATTAAAGTTGATTTTATTTCTTTTTAAATATAATTTGATTAAATATGAATTGAGTATATTTTATATAAGTTTAAATGTAAGATAGCATGTGATTTAAATTCATTTAAATATAAGAGTGATTTATAATTTCTTTATAAATCATATAAAATTTGTTAATTAGTTATTTTTAAGTCATATTAATTTTCATAAATATAAAAGGGAAAATAGAATCTTTATTTTTAAATTGATTTTGGTTTTATTTCAAAGAATTTATTTAAATTTGGAAATTTTATTTTGAAACCCAAATTAATAGATTCTTTAAAACATTTGTATAAGTTTTAATTTATTAATTTGTTTTATTTACATTTTCTTTAAATAAGAAATTTACATAAGTATAAATGAATTAAAGAAAGGCCCTTTATAAATATTTAAAAATATAACTTAATTAAGCAAGACAAGTGTTAAGTATTTAACAAATCTAAGCAACATGTGTAAATTTTAAATCAAGCAAAATGACAAGTGTCATTAAATCTTTATTTTCTTTTAATAATTTTGTTAAATTTATTTCAGCCTCTTTTAAAAAACATTTCCGTTTCCCCTCATTATCCTTTTCAAAACAAAAGATAAATGAATCAAAGAAATACTTCACTATTAAAAAGAAAGAAAAAAAAATCTGAAATCCCTCAATAACAAAAACCTGCATTTCTTTTCATCCTATAATCATTCCCAAGTCATACAGCCACCTATAGTTCAGTTTCAAAAAAAAAATCAAATCAAATAAGAGATCATTCAAACTGCATTTCTCTTCTACCTGGAATTACTGCATAATCAACTTTGCATTTTTTCCTGAAAATCATTGCAATTTATCTCTGGAAAACCACTGCATTTTCATCTCTGCAAATCTTGAACAAATCAAATGAAGTATGCATCTTTATCAGACCTGCATGCATGAAGTAGATAATTAGAAGAAACATAAAGTTTTCAGTCCAAAGCAATTCAAGTTCAAATTTCCAATAAACATGGATGCTCTGCTCAGGAAATTAGGTGAGTAACTTCTAAAACTTCTTTAATAAAATCTGGTTGTTTGTCATTATATCTAGAATGAATTGATATGCATGTTCATATTGAAGCATAGGGATTTAATTAAGGTAAATTGATACCAAAACTTCTCTGGAAATTTCTACATAGTGAAGTTTGCATGCATATAATCATTGGATAGGAAGCTAATGCATTGAAGCTTCAATTTGGAAATTATGTTCTGGTCATAATTTTCAAAGTGAGTAACTTTTACTGTTAAAAATTCTATGGTAAATCTGATCTATTGAACCATGATTTAATATGAGTTGTATTGGAATATTTGATAAAACTCTTGTGAAATTGTGATGAGAGTTATCTGAAAATTAGGATTTACCTGTAGAACATTTCTGTTCTAAAGTTTTCAAGTCTGATCCAATTTAAATCATTCCTCTTGATATTAATGTTTAAAACCAAGGATTTAGTAAATATTGTTTGATCAAGCTAAGAACTAAATTATAAATTTTGATTTACTTATATAGAAACTGTAATTTCTCAGTAAATCATGTTTAGAGATAAAACCATGCCACTGTTAAAAATTCAAACACTGATGATTGGGCAATTCAGATATACAAATCAAAACATTAGCTTAATTCATGATTTTTAAATGTAAAATCATAAATTTAAAATGGGTTTTGACTGTGCATATGGGTGTTAAGCAAAATTGGGGTTTAGAGTGTTCTGATGATTGTAATGTTCTGAAGTTTTGATATTGCTTCTGTGTATAGTAATAGGATCAGGCTCATCATCAAAATTATCAAATCTGTAAATTGATTCATGAATTAGCAATAGGAGTGAGGAATTGTCTGTAGCCCTAAGTTTTTAATAAAGTAAGAATTCGATTATATAGCCACTAGGATTGATCGAGTGTTTTGCAACTCTGGGGATTTGTTGCTGGGTTTAAGAGGAGGTACTAGCCGGAGTTGTAGCCCTAACGTTGGTCGGAGGGAGATGAGCATGCCATTGACAGGTCTAGTGTTTGGGTTTGTACTGTGGTTTCCAGGTTGGGATGTGGGATTGGTTTCTGGGAATTTGGGTGAGGTATGGTACTTGAGTGAATACTCGAGTCATTACAGTATTTTCCCGAAGTTAAGTATGAGACGTCTCGAAGTAAAATAGGGACGGGCTCGCAGCATGTTAGTTTCAGGTTCTATCTTTCTGAAACCTGACAGTTTTAGGTTGTATTTTTTTTAAAACAAAATTTAGCTAAAAAGAGAGCAAAGCAGGTTTAAACTTATATTTGGAGTAAGCTTAAAATCATGAATTCAAATATATTTGAAATTCCAGATTTCAAATAGAAAATTTGCAGAAATAAAATATTTAGAAATTTAAACCTGACAGTGTGCAGGTTTTAAAATTTAAGCTAAATCTAACATAAAAAGGAAACAGAGCCAGATGTAAAGAAAGTTTCAAACCCAGTTTAAAATTTTGAATTCAAAATAAATTTGAATTCTTGTTTTCAATATAAATAAATTTTATAAAATGGGAAGTTTAACAACTGAACTTGTTACAGTATTTTTAATAAGGTAGTTAAAATCTGGAAATAATATTTTTAAAACAAGAATTTAGATTTAAGTTAAAAATCTGGATTTGAAATCCTGAATTCAAATTTGAATTTGAATCTGAAAGATTTTCAAAAGAAAACAAGTTATAAATTCTAATGTTATAATTAAACTTGAATATTTCAGTATTTTATAACATATGTTTTATAAATCTGAAAATGAAAATTCAAAACAGGATTTTAAATTTAAATTTTTGAATCTGAATCTGAACATGATTGAATCCTAGTTTGAAATGAAAATAAGATTTTAATTTGAATGTTTTAAAATCACTTGAATATTTAAAGTATAATTTAAAATTTATTTAAATTGATTATGGGTTAAACTATTTATGAAATACCTTAAGTAATTCTTTAACATGAAATAAAAAGTGTTTAATAATTGAATCTTGTTTAAATTTAATTTTATTTCCATTTTAATCTAAAATGGAATTTATAAAATTTAAAAGCAAATTTGTTTTTAAATGACTTTAATAATGATAATTTAATCATAAATGAGATTAATGATTTTTATTGTTTAAAACTTAATTATCTGATCAAGGTAATTAAGTTTTATTATTAATTAATTTAATTAATTAATAATTAGGTTAATTAAATAAATAATTAAGGATTTATTTAATTAATTAAAGACTTAAGTAAGTTAATTAAATTTGATTAAAGTGTGATTTAGAAATTAATTTAAATAAGATTTGATTTAATTTAATTAATGAATTGAATTATTAATCAAGTAATTAATAACTAATTAGGTTTTTAATTATCACTTGATTAATTAAATAATTAGAAATAAATTAATTAGTTTCTAAATAAATTAAGAATTAATATTAATTAATTCAATTAATTACTTTAAGAAAGTAATTAGAGTTTTGTTATTGGTTAATGAAGGTCATTAACATAGGATTATTTTATAATTAATTAATGTAATTAATTTTAATGATTAATTAGATTAATTAATTTAAAGACAATCAATTAAGAATTATTTAAGTATAATTACTTAATGAAAGTAATTAAGGAAATTATTTACTAATTGTAATTAATTAAGTTTATTTTGATTAATTAAGTTAATTAATTAAGTTTAATTAATTTAAATTAATCATTGATTTGATTTGAGAAGTAATTACAAATGGAAAATTACTTAGTGAAAAAAATAAATTACTGGATGTAATTTAATGGAGGAGTTTTGGAAATTAATTACTTTGTGTAATTAATATGTAATTTATATGTTGTATAATTACTTAAGTAAGTAATTAATAATTAATTACTTAATGTAATTAATTTAGGTTTTGATAATTAAGTTATTTGAGAATGGTTAAGAGAAGTAATTAATTTAATTTAATTACTTAATGTGATTAATCAAACATGATTAACCAATGGAGATAATTGATAATTAATTTAATGGAGTTATTTAAAATAATTTAAGGTCATTAATTTATATAATTAATGATATGATTAAGGATTGATTAATTAAGAAAATTAATCAATGAAAGTATTAGTTAACTAATTAAGGATTAATTGATAATTACAGGTTAATTACAGGGATTGGTTTGGATTAATTAAATTGTGAAATTAATTAGAGATTAATTACTTGAATGTAATTAAAGAATAATTAATCAAGATGATTAATTAGGGTAATTTGTTAAGAATAATTAATTGATGAGTAAGCAAGATTTATATGGATAAGTAATTAATTTAATTTATTTTAAATTAAATTAAGGAAGAAGTAATTAATTTAATTCATTTTAAATTAATTATAGATTAGATTGATAAGTCTTTGCTTATGAATGATGATAGATATTACCCTGAATGGTTGAAATCTCAGTTATGAGATAAATGTTGTTGTGTGATTTGGATGCTATGGTTGCATTGGGTTGATAATATGATTTATCTGTTTGAGTTGATAATATTGATTATCTATTATGATGTTGGGAATTATCTATCTGTGTGTATATAGATAATATTGAATTGAATTGTTTTAAACTTTAAAACAACTTGGACCTAAAAGGCACGCTTTGGTTTTCGATGAGACCGGGATCGGGTTTCCATATTTGGATATCCGAAAACCATATCGATTCCAAATAACGTTAGGTCGTAAATCCAAGTGGAGCAAGTGAAGACTCGAGGTGTAAGGGCTATACGTCAGTATAACTCTGTGGGTGATTCCGTAATGAGTTGACGGAATAGTGCTTATAGATTCGAGATGGTGGATTAGAGTGCAAGGGTTATCGTCGTTAACTCTGAGGGTGATTCCAAAATGAATGTAACGAGATAATGCCTTCGGTTTCGTTCGAACCCGGAATGAACTTGTATGGATTGAATGCTTTCAGAACATCGTTAGGCGGACGATGGGCATTCTAAGTGTTATGTCCTATAAAGGTAATCGTAGCCTCAAGCCTCATGAACCGGGAATGGCTAAAACAGGGAGGTGCAGCAAGGCTTCGTGGGTAGCTCCAACTGGAGAGCGAGATTGATCCCTGTCTAGAAGTCCCTTTATATTCGGCTGTGTGGGCAGTTGGTTGCAAACAACTGCGGGGTTGTCTTGTTCGGAACTGTTCAGTAAGGAATGATTCCGGCCTTGTGTTGCAGGGGAGTGGGAGTACTCCTCGGTATGGTGATCTAGGCCACGTACTGTGACGGGCGGTACCCCAGTAGCCCTGCCATTGTATGGAATCCACAATCCAATAAGTGCCAATGGTTTTGATTGTATTACCCACTTTTGTGGCTAGTAGCTGGAATTTAATAGATGTAACAATTTCGGTTATTTCTTATTTACTTGAAAACCCTAGACACGATTATAATGTCATCGGATTTCCTATCAAATGTTTTGGTTAGCGTAAGTTAAAAACTTTTCCATGTTTATGTGTGGGAAGTCTTACGTGATACCTTTCTTTTCAAAAGTTTTAAAAGTTAAGCAACCTTAACCTGTTACTCACACCAGACCCATGTCTGACCCGGAGTTTATTTTTGTTTTTCATAAACTCTTGGGTACTCAAATTTTTACGAGTAGCCAAGGGAATTCAGGTTAGGATTCAGGTTAGCTTTGGCGAATAATGGAGGAGCAATGGAGTAGGAGGCTTCTGCGTTAGATATAGTTTTCCGTTGTGTTATCTCTGTGTTGTGATTGAATTGAGTTGTAAATACTAGACAGGTGTTTATAACCGTCTAGTATATGTGATGTGTATGTTGTGTATCTCTGATTGGTATTGTATATTATGTAAATACTTATGTTATTAATATAATTTATTCGTTCCGCTGTTGAGATTCTAGTGTTGTTTCTTCTTTCTCTTCTTTCTTTTCTTCTTCTATCCCTTTCTTTCTTAATTCATGATGCGATTTTCTGGGAGTAGAAAGTCGGGTCATGACATAACCAAACTACCATAAGTGTCATAACCGTACATATACATCTGAAATAAACGTCTAAAATAACAAAAGTACCGAGCAAAACCTGAACCACCATAAAAACCTGAACTACCTGTCATTGCTGATGTCTTCAAAACCTGAACTACCTGTCAACAAAGAATAGAACAAAAGAGTGAGAAAACAAAACCTGAACTTAAAACTGCGTCACTAACATTCCACCACAATCCATACATAACTCCTCACCATCAATTATTTTCCCTCCCCTGAACCTGAACCACCAATCACAATCATTCAATCACAATTCGAATATAACACCCCTACTTATGTACTTTTATCATTTTACCAAAAATCTATCTGCACTTTAGCTGCTAGCATTCCTAATGTATATATAAAAAAATTATATACCTTTCATTTTGACTTAATAATGATTTTTTCTATTGGCCAAGCTATGGGAACTCCAAAGCAATCATCCATGCACGTCAGACCCGATGTTGGTCTCCATATCTGGAACTATCACCAGTTCAATCCAAACTTTTACAGCATTACGTCTCAATGGACGACAATGGACCATCGTTATCAGATCAGTTGATGCAATACTTCCTTCAGCCACTACGTCTGCTCCACCCAAATCGATCAACTGGCATTTGTATCCTTTTGCATGGTTGCAATCGGCTGAAAGAAAAGAGATTATTATGCACAATGTATACATGCACATTAAATAAACTTTCATACACAGTTAACTTCTTCAAATTTGAAAATTAATACTTACATTTTGCGATTTATTCATGACCATATGTGCGGATTTCATGGGAGAATTCACAACATTTTCAGTATCATCACGACTCTCATCTAGTTTTTCTTGATCAGCTTCTACTTTTGATCTTGGCCATGCTACTTTCCTACCAACTGCATCTCCAATGCACGACATATCAGATGTGGGTCGCCACAAATAAGCATCTTTATTTACTACTTTGTCCACCCAAATCACAACAGCAGACGGACCGAGTGGAATACCATTAACAATATATTTTGGATCAGTGGCGTGGATTCTTCCTTCGGCAACTACACCTTCACCCTCAGTCCAACCGTAAATCTTGCAAGTGTCTTCGATGATGCTGGTACTCTAAAAATAAGAAGTGAAATTCAAGACTTTAGTATGCTATACAAAAAAAACGAATATGTGTTAAATTTTTATTCAGATGGGGGGTGTGCTCGCTGCATTTTAGACATCAATAAGCTCGCAACATATTACACTAATATACTTAACGTGAAAAAAATTACCGTACTGGCTGCACTACAGTTCAACCGTGTTCGCAGCGGGACCTTGATGCAAACTGATGGCCAAGCAACTACCTTATTCTTAACGTCTGCTAAGACTGCCATTTCAGGTGTAGGCCTCCATAAATAAGTATCTGCTTTATCCACTGAATCTATAACAACGCTCCCAGCATTTGGTCCAAGACGAATGCCATTGACAACGTCATCTGGGTCCATAGACAACAGCCTCCCATGGGCAACAACTCCAGAGGTTCCATCCCAATCCAACAACAAACATACTTTGTCGTCGCTCTACAATTAATCAACCGAAAATTAATTCAATTACTGATTAAAAAATTAAAATATATATTTCATTTATTGAGTAATATAAATATTATTTTTACCGAATCAGGTGAGTTCCTTCTCGAACTTTCTTTATCCTGCAGCGAAGCACGAATATAAATTAATATTTTACGAATATAAATTAATTTCCAAAAATTTACCTTCTGGTCCATCAAAGTCTGTATCATTCCCTTCAATTCTGCTATTTCCTCTCGACACCGAGACACTTATTTATCTTTGGACTGGGCCAAAGCTAGCTTGGTTAAAGTGCAACCCCTACCCAATGCCCTTAACCGTCCCGGTTTATCTTGTCCCAGTACATGTACAAGAGCATCTTTTCCAATATCAGTCTGTGTCAAGCCGGATTGGGATAGGCTAACATATTTTTTGATCTCCTCCTATATAAATAAATACACATAGATAATGTACAATGGTAAAAATATCATAGTTTCAAAAAAAAATATACCAATAAAATTAAAAACAATTTTACAATAGTATTCGTAGCTTCCATGTTCACTGGTTCACCATTTTTTTTAATGTGAGATCTAATCCACACATCAGCTCTACTTATGGACGATGGATCTACACTTTCTTTTTTCTAAAAATAGAATAACATTAAATTATTAAACTGACAGGTATAAAATAATGTTAAATAATTCTATAGTTAATTAACGTACCATGTCTTCGGTCTTTCTAGCCATTCCCCTACGACCGGTTGTATGCGGAATTTGTGTGTACCTAAGGGCTGAATATTTCTCACTATTTTTCTGAAAATACTGAAAGATGCTAGAATTTAACAACCAAAATCATAAAAAGAAAAACTATCTAATATTTATAATGCAGGGTAAATATGTATGGTGAGGATTGCAATTTATTTGAAAATCAATTCATCATGGTCATATACTTATTTGGTATTATTAATGCTGGATAACTTATTGACATATACAGCATTCCATATCTACTAATAATATTTATAGATTGAACTAACTTGCAAAGTATTTTTTTTTACTTCATTTAAAATGTTCTTGTGCTTGTCATAACGCATTTGTATTTTGTACTGTCATAGGTTCCTGCAGCTAATACCTAAACAGGAACCCTCAGCATCCAACAACACTTGGACTTCACTTCTAAAGAAATTTATCGGTTGCTAACTATGTAGATGGATTTGCAGAAACGTGCCAGACGAGTTCAGTAGGAATGATTTACCTTAAACTCCGGACTTGTTTTCGCCTTCACAAACTTCCTCCAATCGGTTATGCTTTTTATGTTCGTAGGTTTCAGTTTAAGTCTTTCCTCATTATTCTCCGCTTTTTGCAAATTTCGAACCAATTTGCTTTTTGACGATCTCCAAAGTACTCCCATTTGTTGAAATATAGCTTTTCTTTGCCATTCCTCTTCCATTTAAATCTAATCTGTAACAATACATCAAAACATGATATTAGTAAAATTTATTTAATTTAAATACGACAGATTTAATTAAATCTGAAAGGTTTTCTGAAGTTATTAGAGGGCAATTTCAATTTATAATTGGCAAGAACTATTTTTCAATTTATCCAGAAGTTATTAGATGGAAATTTTAATTTATAACTGGCAAGACCATGCAATATTAGAAGTCATTTTCAAAACATATTAGAGTCAGAATGTTAAATAATAGATGCCTGCTTCATACCAGAACCGACTGCCACAAAACTTCTTTTAAGTCATCGCTAATATTCCTCCAATCATCAATGGTGTATGGAACCTGCTCCCGCACAAGCAGTCCAAGAAAAGAGGATAAATATACCGACCCTTGCCCTACTGGTATACCTAGATCATTGAACTCAACTTCAATTCGATCCTGACTGCATGACGGGAGTCTTTTTGCTTTTGCTGGACCTCTACCGCCTCTTTTCTGAGATGTACTTTCGATTTCAGCTTCACTTTGTTTCCCAATTTCCAGCTCGGCATCAGCAGTTTTTTCAGGACGGGTTTCATTTTCTGAGTGGAGTCCTTCATTTGGGTCAGAGGGGATATCATCTAGTGGTTGTTCGTCTTCTTCATTGTGAACAGTGGATTGCTTCTTAGCATTGTCTGGTTGTTCTTCTATGTAACGACCCAGAATTTTTATTAATTAAAATATGAATATTTAATTAATTTTAAATATAAATAAGTGAATTTATAAGTCGAATAAATTTTTATTTGAATTATTGGATTTAATTGGATAATTTAATCGATAATTTAATATGTGAAATTATGGAAATAATTGAAAATTGGGTTAAATATGATTGAAAATGATTTGTAAAATTTTATTTTATCATGTTAGAGTTAGAACGATATTTTAGAACTTTTAAAATCGAATTAAAAGTTAATTTGTGAAAATTGAATATTTTAATATTAAAATCGACTAGTGAAAATAGTCAATTTTTGAACAGTCTCAGAATTGAACGAAACCAGTTCCAATGGATCCGTAATAGTTAGTTATTACCGGATTTCAAATTTTGTGTCAATCGGAGCTATCGTTTGATCGTGGCAGCTCGAAACGCATCGAATTGTTTTTAATATTAATTTAGCGAGTTAAAATAGCCATTTTTCAATCGACGAAACCAGTTTCATCGGATCCGTAATGTGATATTATTGTAAGGTTTCAAATTTCAAGTCGATTGGATTTACCGTTTGTCCGATACAAATTAAAACGCCTAGAAAATCGCTTAAATCGGTTTAATTCAAATTGAGCGTTTATAGCCATAACTCGCACAAATGTCCGAATTAGCTTTCGAAACCTGTTCCATTGTGTCCGGAACGCGGGGCAAACCTTAGAAACGCTGGTTACGGCGCGTAAATCGGAGTTCGGAATTTCCGGATGAATAGTGTTCGATTTTCTTCTATAAATAGCACCCACCTCTTCATAATTTAGAAAAAAAAAACCCTAATTTCATAACCCTAGCCACCACCCACATAACCAACGGCCAGAAAGCTCCCATCTTCATCCCCAAATTCCTTCAAATCCACTCAACGATTCGAGAATCTTTCAACTAGAGTATTGAAGAGCACGACGAGAGCTTCAAGTTGAACGGCTGTGATTGAATATGGGCGAGTGGATCGTGAGATATATGGCCGCGTTTGCAGCGACTTGCACACGCTTTTTGAGGCTGTGGGTGAGGCCGAGTTGGCCAGGGTTCAGGCCGAGCATAGCTTGGGTCGAGGGCTTCGCGATGGTGGTTGTTTGATGAAGTATAGTTGAGCGATGTGGCAACGGCATGTAACCCTATTTTTCTAAATGGGTTCATGTATGCGCGTATGGTTATCTGGGAGAGGAGAACGAGAGGGAGAGGAAGAAGAAAGGAGCGGTCATGATGCAGTGAAGTTGGATCCAATGGCTTTGATTAAGGATAGGTTTATATTATAAATAAAGTTGTAAATTATATAGTTTAAATCGTGTACAAACTTCATAATATCATAACTTTTTCATACGAGGTCGAAAACGCGCGAAACCAGTTGCGTTGGAATCGTATGGACGAGCACTACGCGATGAAATTGGTTTGGAGTCGTTTGGAGTTAGTGAGAATTTTGGGTAAAATTAAACGTCCGTTTAATTTTATTCGAAATAAATCGCTAAAACGGAATTTAAAATCAAGGTGAGAACTTCTCACTCAATCGAATCAGTTTCGATTTTATTTTAAATAGTTAGATTTAAAATATTTGAATGCATGTTTGAATGTTGATTGATATCTATTGATTGTTAAAATAGACATTATACGCCGTTAGTAAGCGGATGTTATTTATTAAAAACATATACCGCGAATATTGTTGAGACACAGCTTCTATGAAGATTTTGATTGCTGACAACAATATAAAGGCAATCGACAAATCAAGACCTTCATATGGTTCTCTAGATTATAGATTGATTATTTGATGTTATAATAGTAATAAACTTGTTAAAATCTATCCTCAAACAGTCATGCACAAAATATAATCAATATATATATACATTTATAGTAATGTGCACATTTATTGTGCAACTTAACAGAGACCGGTCGACCGGTCCAAAAATGAACGGTCGACCGTTCCTGTTAAATGTGCACAATAAATGTGCACACATGCACATAACGACTATATATTTAAAATCCTGTCTACCGGTCATTTTTTGACCTGTCGACCGTTTTTAAACAGAAAGCAAGTTTTCCAAAAGACACTTCTCTTCTCCAAGAGTTGCATCTCCTACCTTTCACCAATAATCACAACTCTTAATGGCAACTGTTTCACCAAGAGTTACAACTATTTCTTCTTATATATACTCATCTAAATCGTTGATTTAAAACATGAAATATATGATTATTATATGCTTTCTCTGATCTTACTTTCTAACATTCTTGCATTCTAAAAGCACTCATTTAATTAATAGCTTATTGAATCATTGAAACTATTTTAAACCTTTTGATTCAATAAGCAATATACCTTCTTTAATCTTCACAAAACATCAGTCATATACTTTGAGGATAAGATTATAGGAAGGGTGTACTACTAGTGACAAATCCGTGTTTTCAAGAACACAAGTTGTCAACAACAATTGTATTTGTTTTTGTTGAAGTCCTCGTGTTGTAAGAGGCAAGTGTTGAAGTCCTCAGTGTGTTAGAGGCGTGAAATCCCGTTCGGCTGTTCGGGTATTGTAAACCTGTTCCTCCGGGTGAAGCGAGGTAGTTAATAGTGAAAATCCAGATAGGAGTCTGGGACTGGACGTAGGACGGTGCTCCGAACCAGTATAAAAATCTCTGGTGTGATTTTTCTATTTTCTATTTACAATGCTATTATCATCTATTTCCGCATTTGTATTGTAATCCATATTATACGATCCGTGTATACTATATTAGCACATATAATCGTATACACACCGCACTTTCATTTGGTATCAGAGCACGGTCATCATATAACCGTAACACAGTTATTTGATATATTCTCGTAATATGGCAAATAACGCAAGTACTAGAACTCAAAACACCACTTACACAGAAGGGCAATCGACACAAAGACCTCCATTTTTCAATGGTCTTAACTATAGTTATTGGGCAACACGTATGTCATTCTTTATGCAATCAAGTAGCTATGATGCTTGGAATGCTACTCAAAGAGAAATAGTAAATCCAACAACTGATTATTCAGAATGGACTGTGGCTGAGAAAACGGCAGCAGCCGTAAATGCAAGAGCAATAAATATGTTGTTCTGTGCATTAGACCAAAATGAATATAACCGTGTTAGTATCTGCACTACTGCATATCAAATTTGGCAAACGCTAAAAATCACTCATGAAGGTACTAACAAGGTTAAACAAGCCAAAATAGCCATGCTGAAAAGTCAATTTCAAAATTTCAAAATGAAACCAAATGAAACAATCAATGACATGTATTCACGGTTTCAAACTATTCACCATGCACTTATTGGGTTAGGACAAAAGTATTCTGATTTTGATGTTGTTTCAACAGTCCTACATTCTCTGACTAATGAATGGGAAGGAAAAGTATTAGCAATTGAAGAAGCTAATGATCTTTCCGTCATGAAGCCAGATGAATTGATAGGAAATTTAATGTCCTATGAAGCAAATTTGCAGGCTAGAAAAGAACAGAAAGAAGAAAAGAAAAATGTAGCATTTCATGTTGAGAAAGATGAAAATGAATCAGATTCTGAAGATGAAGATTTGGCGTTCATTGCTAAAGGTTTCAAAAAATTCCTAAAATATCGAAAAGCCAGTCGCTACAATAAAAGGAAACCGTGATCAAATAAACCATCTTCATCTGCTATAGAATGTTTCAACTGCCATAAAAAGGGACACATGCAGAAGGATTGTCCAGAACAAAAGAAAAAGTCAGAAAATGACAAATTCAAATATAAGAAGGACAAATCAAAGAAACGAGCCTTCTCAGTAACATGGGATGATTCAGAGTCATCTTCATCAGAAAGTGAAAGTGATTCGGAGAATGAACAAGCTAATGTTTGCTTTATGGCAACAGAAGATGAGGTACAAATTCCTACATTTGATGAATTACTTGATATTAATGCTGAATTGATAATCAAATATAAAGACTTAAAACGTCAATTAAAAGTAGTCAAAGCAGATTTAAGTAGAGCAGAGTTTGAACGAGATATGTTAAAAGATGAGAAGAAAATATTAGAAGAAGAACTTGAAAATATTCAAGAATCATCATCTAATGTTGACTCTCAAATATCTCTTTTGAGTCAAGAAATAGAAGCTCAAAAAGAGAAAAATAATGCTCTCACTACTGAAAATCATGAACTTAAAGCAAAAGTCAAAATTCTAGACCTAGAAAAAGCTAGTTTACAAACAAAGTTTGATGACATTACTCAAAATGTTTCTAACTTTAACAAAGGTCGAGAAAATTTGACTAAAATCATTGAAAGTTCACAATCTATTTCAGATAAACAAGGTTTGGGATATAACAAACATGAAACTAAGAAACATCTTAGAAATAAAAGGAAGAAGAAAGTACAAAAAACTGAAGCTAAGAAAAATCTTAGTTTATTATATTTCAAACCAAAACCAGTTATGAAATTTCAAAAGAGAAATGTCAAGACTATCAAAATATGGGTTCCTAAAACAAATAATAATTTGATTAGGAACAAATACATTCAGCAATTCATGAATAATGTACATTTTAATAACAATTATATATATAAAGGGGATACCGGACCCAAATGGGTTTGGACTCCTAAGACCTAACTCTTAGGACCCTATAAAAAGTGGGTACCATGAACTTAATTCTATTTTTTGCAGGTCCCACTGAAGAAAAGAGGAAAGTGGATATTGGACAGTGGTTGCTCAAAGCATATGACGGGAGACAAGAGCTTATTAACAAATATTAAATACTCAGATGGTGGCTCAGTCACTTTTGGAGACAATTCAAAAGGTTATATCATCGGCAAAGGCGATGTGAGCAATTGCGGTACATCTAACTTACCTCTTATTACTAATGTCATGCTAGTTAGAAATTTAAAACACAATTTACTTAGTATTAGTCAGTTATGTGACAAGGGTTTTATAATTTCCTTTTCAAATAATAAGTGTAGTATTTTAGATAAAGACCATAATTTGGTTTTTGAAGGTTATAGAGACAGAAATATATATATTCTAAATATGAATATTAATCATAATTCAGATATGTGTCTTATGGCTAATGACAATGATCCATGGCTATGGCACAAACGTTTCTGTCATATAAACTTCAGAACTATTGACAAGCTAGCCAAAAACAATCTAGTTAGAGGACTACCCAAAATGAGTTTTAAAGTTAACAACATTTGTGATGCATGTCAATTAGGAAAATTGACCAAATCATCGTTTAAATCCAAGAAAGTCATATCAACATTACAACCGCTTGAGTTACTGCACATGGATTTATTTGGACCTACTAGAGTTCAATCAATAAATCACAGTCAATATGTGCTTGTAATTGTTGATGATTTCTCTCGTTATACATGGACAATTTTCTTAAAAAATAAAAGTGATACTTTCAATCATTTCAAATCTTTCGTCAAAAGAATTCAAAAATCAAAAGGGATTAAAGTTAAAAATATAAGAAGTGATCATGGCGGAGAGTTTGAAAATAATGAATTTGAACATTTTTGTACAAAGAAAGGTATATATCATAATTTTTCGTTTCCCAGAACTCCACAACAGAACGGAGTAGTAGAACGAAAGAACCGAACTTTACAAGAATGTGCAAGAACATTATTAAATGGAACCACCTTACCAAAACATTTCTGGGCAGAGGCTGTTGCAACTGCCTGTTATGTTTTAAATCGTGTGTCCATAAGACCTCTTACCAAGAATACTCCTTATGAATTGTTTAACAAAAGAAAGCCCAAAATCTCATACTTCAAAGTTTTTGGTTCTAAGTGCTTTATTTTAAATACGAAAGACCAGCTTGGAAAATTCGATCCAAAAGCCGATGAAGGAATATTTGTCGGTTATTCGGAACGAAGTAAGGCCTATCGAATATTTAATAAACGAACCAAAACTATTGAAGAATCACTTCATGTATCTTTTGATGAAATCTATCAGCATCCTCACACAATATCAGATGATGACGAATCAATAGTCATTAATAATCCAATCATCTCAAATACTGATTCTGACTCAGAAGTAATTATTGAGAATACTCCTCAAATATGTGAATTACAATCACCACCAAGAATATTAAGAGACCATCCGGCCCAAAATATAATAGGTGAAATAACATCACATGTCAGAACAAGGAGTCAACTCAATCAAATGGGTCATGTCGCTTTTCTCTCAAATATTGAACCCAAGAATCCAAAAGAAGCTGCTACAGATGATTACTGGATCATTGCCATGCAGGAAGAACTAAATCAGTTTGAGCGCAATGACGTTTGGGAACTTGTTCCGAGACCAACTGATCAGTCAGTAATTGGTACTAAATGGGTCTATAAAAATAAGGCTGACGAACAAGGAAATATCACCAAAAATAAAGCAAGATTAGTAGCACAAGGATACAATCAGGAAGAAGGTATCGATTATGAAGAAACTTTTGCACCAGTTGCTCGACTAGAAGCTATTAGAATTCTATTATCTTTTGCTTGTCATCATAATTTCAAACTTTATCAGATGGATGTCAAAAGTGCTTTTCTCAATGGATTTATCAAAGAGAATGTCTATGTCGAACAACCTCCGTTGTTCGTACATGAAAAATATCCTGACCATGTGTTCAAACTTAAGAAAGCTCTGTATGGTTTAAAACAAGCACCTCGTGCTTGGTATGAACGATTACGTAGCTATCTTATTAATTCAGGATTTGAAATAGGCAAAGTCGATCAAACTTTGTTTATTAAACATTCTCGAAAAGATATTCTGGTTATCCAAATATATGTAGACGATATCATCTTTGGTTCAACAAACGATAAACTCTGCAAGGAATTTGCAAGTATTATGACCAAAGAATTCGAAATGTCTCATATGGGAGAACTATCTTATTTTCTTGGACTTCAAATCAAACAACTTTCAAACGGTATTTTTATCAATCAAGAAAAATACTGTGAAAATCTTATCAAACGCTTCGGATTACAAAATACATCTGGTAAACCAACTCCTATGAGTACAACTACACATCTTGAAAAAGATGAAAGTGGTAAGAATGTTGACCAGAAATTATATCGAAGCATGATTGGTTCTCTTCTTTATCTTACAGCTAGTCGTCCAGATATATTAATGAGTGTTTGTTTATGTGCTCGTTTTCAAGCCGATCCAAAGGAATCACATTTACGAGCAGTGAAACGTATAATTCGTTATCTTAATAATACCAAAGATTTTGGTCTTTTCTATCCAAAAGAATGTCCATTTGAATTAGTATCATATAGTGATGCTGATTTTGGTGGCTCACGAACGGATAGAAAAAGTACAAGTGGTACGTGCCATTTTATTGGAAAATCACTTGTCTCTTGGTTTAGTAAGAAACAGAACTGTGTTTCACTATCAACATGTGAAGCTGAATATATATCAGCGGCTCTCGCTTGTACTCAAGTACTATATATGCAACAGACACTTCAAGATTTTGATATTCACTTATCAAATTCTATTATATACTGTGATAACACAAGTGGTATAAATCTTTCTAAAAATCCAGTGAATCACTCTCGAACTAAACACATTGATATCCGTCATCATTTTCTTCGAGATAATATTGAAAAAGGAAATATATGTCTTGAATATGTTCATACTGACAATCAATTAGCCGATATTTTTACTAAGCCTTTACTTGAATCTAGTTTTATTAAACTACGAAGAGAGCTTGGCTTAGTATCTCGGAAAGATCTAGAATAGAATAAATTATTCACATTCTTAAACTATATGTTTTAATATGATAACAATCTTAAAATTCAGAACTAGAAACCAACTCTAACTATTTTTAAACCAAATATTATAAACCTTTGTTTATGTTTACGGTCAATTCTTTCTACCAAATTTTATCCACAAGTTCTTTTGCAAATTTTCCTATATAAACTTATGAAAACTACATCTCTAATCATTCCCTTCTTTGCTGAAAATTATACTCACCATAAACAAGCTATCATGGCACACATTTGTGACAAATGCGCACAAGAATCCCATATTTCAATCACAAGCTCGGATTCGGAGGAGAATTACTCTCCGATTACACCAAAACAGAAACCGGAGTGCTATCACCATTGTTCTCGCACTCCTGGTCATACGCCATCATCTAAACGTGTAAAGAAAGCACTATTTTGCTCTCCACGCACGAAGGCACAAATCGATGAGATACATCACTACCAAAAGCATCAAATCGACCTACAGAGACAATTGCATTATGGACAAAACCAACTCTATCATGAACAACAACGTACGTCGGCACGTTTATCCGTCTTAGAAAGAATGGCATCGTTCTTCTGCGGATCAAACAAGCACGATGTTCATGAACCAATGCCATGCAGACCATCAACTTCAACGACTCCAAACTCTTGGGATAGAAATTATAACGAGAACGAAGGAGCTCGAAATAACTGGAGTCCATGGGCTAAACGCATTGGAGACAACAAAAATTCTAATGACAACTCTACTTCTCATTAGAATTCCATAATGTATATTGTTTTGTTTTCATATATTTCTTGTAATATCATATATTCTGTAATAATAATATAGTATAAAATATATGCAATCGATTTTTTTCAAAAATTTTGCGAAAACAATCAGTTTTCAACACAGAGCAAAACCGGTCGACCACCGAAATTTCTACCGGTCGACCAAAAAGGCTCTCGGGTTGAAAACGGTCGACCGGTAGAAATTTAGGCGGTCGACCGGTCGAGCATTTTACAGTTTTTTATACACTCCACATATATATATTTTTACCCCCACCCTCATTTCTTTCTACTTCCTACTGAAAGCTTTCCCAATTCCCAAACCCTAGTTCATATTTCTCAAGCTCCAAAACTCCCAAATCTTCTTCAATGGCTCCACCACAAAAGAGATCAAAGAAAAGAGCATCTTCAGAATCTTCATCTCTAACTCTCTCTGCCAGAAAGTGGCTTGAAACTCCAGTTGCCGTAACTCGATGGAATCAAATGACAAATTATAAGTTCCATCCGGGCTCATTCATCAAATTCGAAGACTTCACTTCATACGGTATTCGTCGTTTAGCAAACAATTCCAATATTTCTCCTCTAATAGATTTTTCAGATAATAGCGTAGAAATTAATCACTTAATGATTAAATTATTCTACGCAAATATGAATTTAGAAGAATATACACCGGATAATCCAAATGGAGTTATTTGGTCAGTAGTTTGCGGCAAACGAATTTATCTTACTCATGATAGAATAGCTTCTATTCTTGGAATACCAAATAGAGGTGAAGAATTTTCATCGACATTTTGTGAAGTATTCACCCGAAATAGCACTAGCCATAAGTTTATAGAAGATAATAGTGACGGCACCAAATCAATTGGGCTACGACCGACAGCAAGGCTATTACATCGTGTCTTGATGCACTCTCTATTTCCTCGATTAGGAAATTATGATGACGTCTACAAGGAAAATTTCAAGGCTCTTTATGCTATATACGGGGAAATCGAAATCAACTGGGCTCACATGATTTTCGATGAAATTTTAAAAGTGAATAACTCCACTCGACCTCATTTCTTCTATAATGAGTATGTTATGCGCATATTGCTAGCATGTGGAGTAACAGCCCCTGATTCAGCAACATCTACACCAAAATGCATTGACTCCACTACCATCAAGCGCATGAAACTTCCTCCTCCCTATATTCAGATTATGCCATTCGAACAATGGCAACAACGAGGTACACAAGCACAACAAGCTCCATCTTCCCGACCTCGTTCCGGAGAAGTTAGGTTGTTGAAATCTAAGTCGTCTACAAGAGAATCTCTTGAAACCATCGCTCGTAATCAATTCTTACTTGAAGCAAGACTCAAACGTATGGATTCAAAAATTGACAAACGATTCAACAAGGTCAAGTCTTTCTTCAGTGCTATATGGGATGCTATATCATGTAGCACATCTGTCTCTACCCAACATCAAGACCCCGGAAAGCGTCCGGCTCCTCCCACTTTCACTTGGTCAACATCCGAGGAATCTGCTGGTACAAGCGGACAAGGTCATGGAGAGACGTCTAGAGGTGATGACGATGACGATGATGACGATGATGACGATGACGATGACGATGATGACGATGATGATGGTGAAGATGATGAGGAGGAGATTCAGTCGGACTAAAGCTAGTTTGTTTATTTATTTATTTTTTTTGTTCTTTAAAAACATTTGTGACACTTGTACTAATTAGTGTCCATCTTTTTTAGTGAACTTTGGCATGTATGGTAGTTTCAAAACATCTTGTGTTTGAATGTGTGTTATGCATTATTCTCTTTGGTTCATATTTTTTGTTTACTCCTTTTTGTCGATGACAAAGGGGGAGAAAGGTGCTAATAACTGTTTGCAGGGTGAAAGGTGCTAATAATTGTCTGCAGGAAATCACATATTCAGGGGGAGACTCAATACTTTAATTATATATTGTCATCAATCAAAAAGGGGGAGAATGTTGAGACACAGCTTCTATGAAGATTTTGATTGCTGACAACAATATAAAGGCAATCGACAAATCAAGACCTTCATATGGTTCTCTAGATTATAGATTGATTATTTGATGTTATAATAGTAATAAACTTGTTAAAATCTATCCTCAAATAGTCATGCACAAAATATATATACATTTATAGTAATGTGCACATTTATTGTGCAACTTAACAGAGACCGGTCGACCGGTCCAAAAATGAACGGTCGACCGTTCCTGTTAAATGTGCACAATAAACGTGCACACATGCACATAACGACTATATATTTAAAATCCTGTCTACCGGTCATTTTTTGACCTGTCGACCGTTTTTAAACAGAAAGCAAGTTTTCCAAAAGACACTTCTCTTCTCCAAGAGTTGCATCTCCTACCTTTCACCAATAATCACAACTCTTAATGGCAACTGTTTCACCAAGAGTTACAACTATTTCTTCTTATATATACTCATCTAAATCGTTGATTTAAAACATGAAATATATGATTATTATATGCTTTCTCTGATCTTACTTTCTAACATTCTTGCATTCTAAAAGCACTCATTTAATTAATAGCTTATTGAATCATTGAAACTATTTTAAACCTTTTGATTCAATAAGCAATATACCTTCTTTAATCTTCACAAAACATCAGTCATATACTTTGAGGATAAGATTATAGGAAGGGTGTACTACTAGTGACAAATCCGTGTTTTCAAGAACACAAGTTGTCAACAACAATTGTATTTGTTTTTGTTGAAGTCCTCGTGTTGTAAGAGGCAAGTGTTGAAGTCCTCAGTGTGTTAGAGGCGTGAAATCCCGTTCGGCTGTTCGGGTATTGTAAACCTGTTCCTCCGGGTGAAGCGAGGTAGTTAATAGTGAAAATCCAGATAGGAGTCTGGGACTGGACGTAGGACGGTGCTCCGAACCAGTATAAAAATCTCTGGTGTGATTTTTCTATTTTCTATTTACAATGCTATTATCATCTATTTCCGCATTTGTATTGTAATCCATATTATACGATCCGTGTATACTATATTAGCACATATAATCGTATACACACCGCACTTTCAAATATTTCATAAACAGTGAAATTGGTATTATATATAATATCAATATATATATATATATTGGCATATGTATATATTGGAGTTATTGATTCCCCGCATTTATTTGTTTAGCGGATGAGACCCTATTACGCCGTTATTAAGCGGATAATATTTAATAAGAACATATACCGCGATAATTTCGTACTGGAGCGAAATTGGTATTGTGCTAATGTTTGTGAGTGCAGGAAAACAGGTTGGAGGGATCCAACTGGATTCCTCAACAGTTTTTATTTGATTTCAGATATTTTGATATTTGATGGATTTTCATATTGATATATGATATCGTTGTAGTCGTGATTGACTATTTGGTGTGTAGCATCATTGGACCAAATTTTGGGATTTTAAAATGATTTTTAAAGTGATTTTTGAGAATATACTATATTTTGGAATTGATCCATTATAAATAAATAAACGTTATAATTTTTAAAGTTATAAAAATTATGATTTTTAAGAAATATAGTTAAAAGCTGATTTTTGAAAATAAGGAATTAATGATTTTATAAAATAGTTAAATCAGATATTTTGAATTTATTATGAAAAGTTGAAATATAGGATTTATAAAATTTAATTATTTTATGAATCAAAAGGATGAAGTTTTTAAAGGAATTTGAAGACGTTTTAAAAGCATAATATCAATTGATTTATATTAAGAGATTTATAAATGGATATTTATAAATTGAAATATTGACATTATAAAACTAGTTTTTATAAGTGTTTGAATGAAGTGCAAATGGATTGCATAAGTGAATGAAATTTATAAAATTATAAACTGTGAAGTTATAAATAAAATTTATAAATAGTAAGATTTATAAATTTGTGAAGTTATTGAAAGAATGATTTTGGATAAATGAATGAATCTTATAAGTTATAAGATTTATAATTTGGGAAGTTAAAAAGAACGATTTTGTAAAATAATCGTTTTATAAGTATTTAACTTATAATATGAACTTTTAGTTTATAATTAAGTTATAAACTGGAATAGGTTAATAAAGGAATTTATAAAAAGGAAGTTTTTATAAATAAATAGAAATGGAATTTATAAACGTTGTTTTATAAATTTGCAAATGATTTATTTTGACAAGAAAATTTGTTGAAACCTATAAATGGAGTTATATTCACATTTTTGAATAGTGAATAATCCTTTGAATTAAAATGAATAAAAGGATGAAATTTGTTAACAAAGTATATTCACGTTTTTGAATAGTGAATAACACGTTAAAGAAATTGTTTTGGATTTGGATGTTTTAAATAGAATTAAAACGATCTAACGAAGTTTTAAAATGTGTTGAGATTCGAAACCATAGATTTCAACATTGATTGTTGAAATAGACGTTTTCGAGAAATAGAAGGAAATAGTGGACTATAACACTGTTGTTATAGTAAATGATTTCCGAAAGGAAATGTTTTGTATAGTATTGGGATTTATATATCTATTTAATTTCGAATCCCTATACTAGTGATTTTGGGTTGTTGTAACGATGTTTTACGCAACATTCGTTTTGGCCCAAATAAATATGTTTAAGAGAATGATTTCCTTAAAGAATGAAATATATACTTAATTTCGATTGAAGTATATTGAATATTTTCTAAGTGTTGAAAATAAATAAAATTTGTGAATTACTTATAAATAAGTAAGTATGGAAATGTTTTCCAATATAAAGTGAATATCTTAAGAATTTATCTTTTTGAAGATAAATTGAAATGAATGATCGAAATCGAATATTCATAGATATTTTGGATTATAAATTCACTAAGGAATTTATAAATGAAAGGGGAAACTTGTTCAAAAATAAATATTGATTTATTTTTGAAGTGTTGAAATAATATATCTTGTGAAGATATTTTGGAAAATAAATAATTTGGAAAATTATTTGGAAACTGGTGATGTGTGCATATCCAGTGATAGTTCAATAACCGACTATCAATATTTCCCTTTGAATGGGTAATTGATGTGATTTGTTTGAATGTGAATGCTACACTTATTTTTGAATAAGCGCTCACTATTCGGGTTAACCGGGAAAGGACCATGGGGTCGTATAACCCATTCCGAATATGTGATACGTCGTTGTGAATTGCATTGAAGATCGGTGTTGAAGACCCGGTATTTGCGAGAGCGATAGGATGACCTGTCGATTTACTCTGCACCGAGTAGCTATGGTATAGAGTTCTCCATATGTGATGGTGAATCCGATCAGGATTGTGAATATCCGGATTGCAAGGACTTCTTTGTAAGTGCCTTCGGTTTTGTTCGAGCCCGGAACAGACTTGTATGGATTGTGTGTCTGACATTACAAGTTGAGACATAAAGCCGATTTCATTCAAATATATTTCTGTTGGTGGCGAAGAATTTATTCTTTTAGCTTAACACCCTTCTCTGAGACGTACGAGCTCAGAGGTTATATAGTTGAAGTTATCAGCGATATATTCCCAATTTGGTAATGTGACATGCTGAGTGTTGCTGTAAATGATCATTGTGTTGATTATTGTGATAGGATCGTTTATTTGATCGTCTATCTTGGTGATCATTGTGTTGATCATTTGTTGACCCAAAGCATGGCTTTTGTATAAAGTATGTTTTTGTGGACGTGACTTCGTCGAACCTCACACCCCGGAAATGGTCAAAACAGGAAAGATGCGGCAAGGTTATGAGGGATAGCACCCTTTAGGGTATGTACATTTCCTTCTGGATAGAGGTGGTATCATGGTATGGAGCCCAGATATTTAACCTATGTGGTTACTACGAATTTATTACTTTGTGGTTGTTGGCTATCGGGATCCCGTGAGAAAGGTCGTTTACGATCGGGGAATGGCGTGCTCGTGTCAGTAGTTACCCAGTTAGGGGTAACCCGGCCTTGTGTTGGCAGAGTTCCGGTTTGGTTCTCGGGGATGTCTTTCCAGAGGCATTCTCATGTGGCAATGGGAAGTTCCTTGGCCTGACCATTTGTTGGAAATCCAAAGAAACAATACGAGACTTGTACGGTTTTAGTTGTATAACCTATCATTCACTTATGGTGTCGCAACACTGTTTGGATGGTAGCTATAGTAGGCATAGTTCGAAATGTCTATGTTGGCTAAGATTTATATTCTACTTTCAAAATGAATTTTTCCCCTACACTATGCACTAGTAATAATATCAAATGTTATTTTTAAATGCGTATCAAGCATCTTTGACTATCATAAGGAGAAATCTCCTCCGATTCTGCGTTTGCATTGTGTGTGTGTGCGGGAGGCCTTATGGTAGTCTCATTTTTAAAAGCATTGCGAATTGAATTTAAAAATATCCCTCTATTTTGATTTTAAAGTTAAATAAACTGTTTTGAGTTCTCACACCAGTCACATGACTGACTTGGAGTTTATTGTTTTCCTTCCTAAACTCTGGGTGCCCACCAATTTCCACACGGGCAGTCAAGAGTTAGGTTTATCAGGATATTCTGGATATTCTGGAGTTGCTGGAGGCAAGCTGGATGGCATGGCGTATTACTTATATAGTATTTCTTTTTCCGCTGCACTATTTGTTGTTGTTGTTGTACACTCTGATGATATGATGTAATGTAATGTATAAAATGTAATAACTGATAGTTCTTTGTTTGAAGATTATTCATTTATTTATTATATGTTGTTCCGCTGCGAATTGTGAGATTCTGTTATTATTCTGTTGTTTTCTGTTCTGTTCTATGTTCTCTATTCTCTTTTTCTTCTATTTTAAAATTTTGTTCTATTCTCTATTTTCTTTCTCTTCTCTTTTCTATTCTATTTTCTAATTTTCTGTTTTTCTTTTCCCTCCATCTTCTACCTTATCTATTATCTTCTTTTCTTCTCTTCTTTTCTACCTTTTCTTTTCCTAAATTTTTCTTAAAACCCCTAAGGGTTCGTATTTTCGTTCATCTTGAATTAAACAAAGGAGATTAGTGTCTATTCAAGGAGTACGGATTTACGGGTCTTTACAGTTGGTATCAGAGCACTACGCGATGAAACTGGTTTCGTCGAAATCCGAGACTTTTTGAAAAATGGCTATTTTAACTCGCTAAATTAATATTAAAAACAATTCGATGCATTTCGAGCTGCCACGATCAAACGATAGCTCCGATTGACACGAAATTTGAAATCCGGTAATAACTAACTATTACGGATCCAATGGAACTGGTTTCGTTCAATTCTGAGACTGTTCAAAAATTGACTATTTTCACTAGTCGATTTTAATATTAAAATATTCAATTTTCACAAATTAACTTTTAATTCGATTTTAAAAGTTCTAAAATATCGTTCTAACTCTAACATGATAAAATAAAATTTTACAAATCATTTTCAATCATATTTAACCCAATTTTCAATTATTTCCATAATTTCACATATTAAATTATCGATTAAATTATCCAATTAAATCCAATAATTCAAATAAAAATTTATTCGACTTATAAATTCACTTATTTATATTTAAAATTAATTAAATATTCATATTTTAATTAATAAAAATTCTGGGTCGTTACATTCTATTTCATTTATACTAGCTGGAACTTTACGTTTTCGCTTTGACTGTTTGTTCTTAGCTTTGACTGTTTGTTCTTTAGCCTTTCTCTGCAAGAGGGTACGTACAGATGTTGTAGACATATTTTTCTACAAGTGACAGAAAACACAGTATAAACCAATAAGCACATGTAAACAATAAGCAGCGATAAATATTAACAAACAACACTTAAATATCATCAACATGTAGCTGAAAAGGGATGTGGCAGTTTGCAAACCAAACAAGCAGGCCTAAAAGCCTTGAGATGATGAACAGATTTGTAATTTTATGAGAAAATGTACATGTAATGCAAACAGAATTGATAAGAACACTACTCATTATCAAGCAATATATGCAAACAGAATTGATAAGAACATATAATGCTTTGTCTATGGAAGTATACAAAGATCAAAACACAAAGAACAAAAATTGAATGGTACATGCATTTGCAATGGAATAGAAAATTAAATGGTGCAAACTAACAGCCATTTGCAACATTAAAAAAAAACAAAGCATTAGTGCAGCAAATGAACAACAATCACTAAAGAAATCAATACAAGTTCAATGAAATTTCCAAATAGCCCGAATTTAATATATAAGTTCAACCATCACTAAAGAAAATGAACAACTATGCTCAAGTAGAACATATAATCTACTCAATTATGCCCTCGCAATCCTCTCTAACATAGCAAACATCTTCATCATCCGCTTCAGTTATTTCATCTTCCACCACTTGAATATCTTCCTCGATGCAATCATGCTCCTCTATATCACGTACCAATTAGAAACATCGTTCTCTCTTGAATAAAATACTTGTTTTGCTTAAGATGCAAGTATTATGGGCCTCGTGAAAATGATGCTTGATGTAAATTAACAAGAGTGAACCCATCATCATCAACTTTTACTCCATTTCCTTTATACGTCCAACGACACTTGAAAACTGGAATATAAAACAAATGATAATCTAATAAAATTATATCTGTCAATATTCCATAATAAGTGACCACATCAACCACTTGGGACATATCTTTAACACTTGCTCTACACATAGTAGTTGCATCAAAAGTCACCCCACAAATAGATGTTGCACAGCTAAAAGCTTATCAAAACCACTATCGGACAAGCCAGTCTCGCATTTAAGATTATACAAGACGGTGATGGCAGATAATTTTGTGTGATCTGTGCAACCATGATATAATGGAGTTTCTGCATCTTCCAAGTTCTTGACTAACTCATCCTCTTTTCTTCGAGAATCAACATCGTCTTTATCATCATCAAAAAAATCTTGATTCAAAAAATCTTCATCTTCATAGTGAATCATCTTGAATAGTTCATATACGTCAAACGTATTTGTTTTATTCTCTACATTTATCTCTTCACCATGGTTAAACCATACACCGTCAATGTATTTAGGATCCATTCCTTTTATAATTAAATGTTCAACGATGATTTGGTCATCATGACGACTAAGATTCCGACAATCCTTGCAAGGGCATAAAATTTTTTCTACACTTCTTACATTCCTCTTTGCAGCATGCACGAAATTCATTGCTCCTTGTCGGTATTCTATACTAGTTCTATGAAAAAAGTAAAAAAAAAGGGAGCTTTAGTATTAGATTATATGTTCTAATTCTCAAAATACATATTAAGTTAATCATGGTTTTATCACCTGTTTAAAAAAACCCAGCCTTTTTCCAATATCGACATTTGAAGGCAAATAAGTTTCCAATCTTTGACGTATAAATTGGTTATCTGTTGTAATCAAAAAAATAGCTAGACGTTGAAGTACAAATACTTGTGGAACTACTGCATATAACCATGGTGGTTTAGTAGACAAAGGCAAAGAATACTTTTTCAAAAATATAAATTTTACACTTATATTTTGCATTTAACCTCAGATTTACATGTATTTATAATTAATCCATGCATGAATTCAAAGCCTAAGTCTAGCAACTTATAGAATTACTGCATATAAATTCAAAGCCTCAGAATGCACAAACCAACAGTTTCCTCTTACCAAACCAACAGTCAACTTCACCGCCTCCTCTTCACTACCTCACATCCACACAACTGACATATTTCCAGTGCCTGCCACTCCACAAAAGACTATGTATGCTCCAACATTTACCACTCTCAACCATCGAGCCATCCAATACCCAATCGCAAACAAACCCGCGACCTCCATCAATGCTACTTGAACCCACCAAATTCCCGAAACACGCAACCTCAACCTCCTCTCAGCAAGCAACCATTGATTCACTGAACCACTTCAACAGAACATTCATATACTCAAAGAAATCAAAGCAGATATCCCAACAGATCATTGCAATTAGGGTTAAATCAACCATTTCAGTAATAGTTTAGGAAAAAATACGAAAATAAGATGCATTCAAATTCATATAAAATCCAAATAGAATCACAAAGTCGATTTAAAAGATTCATACCTAAGTATACCTAGATCTGCTGGCTGCCGCGACTCGATGTTGAGTAAGGGGGAATCGATGGAGTTGACGATGATACTTGAGTGCGATGAAAATTTAACACGATTAAAAGGGGAAAAAAAATTTCTGAAGAAGAAAGCAAATTAGGGACGAGAATTTTGTTAAGTACGAGAATAAAATGATAGGTTACGTTTATTTAGTTCGCGCGGACTCTTTTTTTTTAGAAGCGGGAAACGTGAATTATTTTTTGCCACGTTTATATTATTTGGTAATTTATTTTTTGTTGCATTTACAATAAAACGCCACCGATTTTTGCAACTATAAATGGTTTTTCTTGTAGTGTTGTAGTGGTCTCATATTGGGATAAAAGTATGAATAGGCAAGAGAGGCAATGTCTAAGGTAGGATACTACCAGTTCGGGTCACAGGGCTAGTGGTAACGCATTGTAGTCACGATGTCCACCGCGTCCATCCATCCAATATCGAGTCAAAGGGAGGTTATCCCGAAATCAAAGTGCACCAATCGAAACCAACATCAAAAGTAATAGGTGGACCAGGTCCAAGAAGAAAATCGAAGCACGGATGTCTAGTAGGGGTAGTTAGCCCACTTAGCCACGTCAAGCCATCCCGTTTTAGTCATTTCAAATTGACATAAGCGTCGGGATCTATCCATCACGTTCTCTTTCTCCAAATCCAGCAAAAAAGCCAAATCCAACCACTTCATTATAGAGCCTCCATCGTGTACATAGTTGTTAAACTGGTTCCAGTATTGACAAAGAGTATGCCAATAAGAGGTCACAGTCTCGTTAACAAACAAATGTCGTTTTAAACAGTGGTTGGTACTTTTGCATTTCGAAAACTACTCATACTTGATATCAAAGTGTAACATCCCGCCTTTTCGCACACTTTAAACCGACACACGTGCCAATTCAAAGCATACGCAAGGGCGGATTGTTATGGGGTAAATAAGAAAAACAGAGAAGAAATAAAACAAAATAGAATCTCACAGCGGAAGGATAAAATATAATAATCAATATACAGTTCATGATAACTGTTTACAAAATATTTATTTTACTTATACAATGAATATCAGAGTTACACATACCAATACAATCAATGCAGCGGAAATTTTAGAGTGTGGTGCAATACTATAAATAAAATAATACAACTCCTTCGTCTTCGTCCTCCAAAGCTAAAGTCTTCGATCCTGAAACGCTCGGACTGACCCGAGCGAATTTGAAAAGACAAAAACACTCGAGTCAGAACTAAAAGATCTTATGTGAGTTAAATTAACAGAAATAAATATGAGTGCAGTAACTCAAGAGATGCTCGGGATTTACATCTCCTAAGGATCCGTTAAACTATTTACTATGTAGTATATTGCGTTATTATAATAGTGCCTAATTGTAAAATAAACTTACTTTTAAATAGCGTTAAGGCTTTACATTTTCCACCCTAACACGTAAAATGCCAATAGTATATACAGTACCGTAATACCTCCTGATCGGGAGGCTACCAGAGGATACTCCATAGGTACGACACAAATAGAAACTCGTAGTAAAGGCTCGATATGGTAGGTGACACGGCACAACTAGGCAATGCCAGGGTAGATATACCAATTGCTATCCAGGCTGGTGGAAACGCGTAGCCGCAGTTACCGCCCACCTCGAACAAACTCCCCCAAAATCAAAAATAGAAGTGGCCACTGAATCAATCCAAAGTCAAAGTATAATATCGAAGAGGAGTGTTCGATCAGAGGTATGACCTCATTGGCCCGAGAATCACTCCTGTTTTAGCCACCTTATGCCAACTCACGGGAGTCGGGTCCACGTGTTTACCTTACAGGAAGCGTCGCCACCACCTACTTCATTCTGGAATCTCCACCGCGTACACGGTTAGTCAAAGTGGTTTTCGGTATCGACAGAGAGTATGTCCATATCCGATCCTGGTCTCTTTGCCAACCCATCGTTATTATAACACCGCGGTCATTTAAAAATAGTTTATACTTTAAAACCAAAATAAACATTCCATTTCATAACCATGAATACGATATCATTTCAAAACCCAAAACCATATTTTATCACTTATCCCAAATATAATTCTTTTCCAAAATCATAATGCTTTAACTTCATAACGTCTGAAAATCAAATATTTTCAAAGCATAATATTTTGAAAATCATAATTTAAAACCATAACTTCTAAAAAAAACTTGAATGGTTTGGACATTCAACGGTATATGAATTAAATGGTTTAACTTAAATGTTACTTTGTAAAGAAAATAGTTCTTATGGCTTTACAAATACATTTCTTTATTAAAGTCTAAACCAAAATTTATATTATCTCTCTCAAGTTCCAAAACCACTTCAATTTATATATATATACGTATATCCATTTTGAGTAACAATATTTCAAACTAAAATTGGATTTTATTCTTTCAACAGATCAATTGTTCTATTAATTTGTCTTGAATATTCACATAAAATCCATAAATAATAAGACTTCAATTTCTAGTAATAAAATATATATATTTTCCCAATTCAAATTATACTAGAATATTCATTTCAATTTATTTTGGGAAAAATCCAATTATAAATATCATATCTTAAAATTTCCAAACTTAACATTTAAACATATGATATAAATTATTAAACTCCATTTTCTTAATTTTCTTCCATTTTTAATAAAGATTTTTATACACCTTTTAATTTCAAAATTTTCAACTTCATATGTATATATATGGAAGAATAATATTTATACAATATAAAATTTAAGATTATTATAAACCGTATTCCATCCAAACCATAGAAATCACATTAAAATAGTTATATATAGACCGCGGTGCCTGTATATAATTTTCTATCCTATGGTCAAGTGATACGGATATTTATCATTTCAATCCGCAATTTAAAAGATATAAAATTTTGCGGTTGTATATCATTTCAAACCACAATCCCGAATGAAAGGAAATATGCATGATAATTTGCAATTTAATGACATACATTAAAACATCCATCAACATCACCCATTATCCAATCACAATCATCAAGCAATATCAATCAATGACAATTTATATTTGATAATATATAACAGGTAATAACTGGAAATTTTATTCAAATTAAATTTAACAGCTATTAATCTACAGTCTATATTCAGTAATAAATTATATAACTGTTAACTAGCAGTTCATATACAAACAAATAAATTTTAACTGTAAATTTATACGCAATAAATTAATTAAATTAACAGTTAAATTTAATAAATGCAATTCAACAGATATGAATAAGATAAACATGCCAAATACTCATAAATAAATTTCTATTCATTTCTAAAATTAATTTAACAAACATAAAAGCTTCTAGTAGTTGTGAGTGGGTTAAAACACTCACCTTTGGAATTTAAATAGAATTTAAATTTAATTTAAACTCAAAAATTTGACGGTCTCCAAATTCATCCAAATCAGCGTCATCAGATCTGAAATTTAATTACGATCCTAATAAAAAAATCTCACGTGAAACTGATATCGTATGACGAAGTTACGACGAAAAATCGATTGAAACAAAAAATAAAATAAATAAACAAAAGTAACACAAATATTAACACTACCAAGACACGTCAGCACTACTCCATCTCCCAGAGACGCACGCGCTCTGTTCCATAAGCAGTAACGAACGCAACCGGTCCCCTTCAAGCCGTTGACCCATCGTTTGACCAACCTGTGCTCGTTCATCTCGCCACCGTTTGCGATGCCAGAGACCCCCGTGACCTTCCCTAAGCATGCCGACCCCAAGCCACCAGTCACGACCCCCCCAAACGAACAGCAGCCGCCAGCCAATTTAAACCCTAGATCGAAATTTGCACGAGATCCAGCCGTTGATACTCGAAACAAAATACATAGATGTACTCCCCTCCGTTCCCTCGTCAAAACCCAGAAAAGGTTTTACGATCCGATGACTTTTGTTGCGACGATGATGTGAGGCCGAAAATGATTTGAATTGTTCTGGATGAACGATAGCTCCAATCGAAAACCGAATTGCACCATGAGATTACGTGTTTCGAGAACATTAACATATATTTTTGTGGAATTTTTCTGGAGAGTTTGAATTTTCATTGAAATTTGAATTGAAGTAGATCTAGGTTTTGCAACCATTGAGGAAGAGAAAGATATGAAGAAATGAACGTACATCCAAATGATAATAGAAAGGAGGCTAGGGTTTATCACAGTATATTTATAGGTAGGGTTGGGTTAGAGAAGATAGACTAGATAGATGAACGTACGGAACAAACTAAGGCCCAAAAAGTCTGCTATGCCTCCGGAACCGAATTGGTTAAATCTATATATCCAAATAGATAATTTAAAATATTCTGAACGCGATGGAAAAAGTTTCACGTCCAAATTTGATCGTATGAAGAAGTTATGCTGAAAACAAAATTTCCAAATTGATTTCAAATTGATTTTATTAAAATTGATTTCAAGGCGTTTCACGCCCGTACGATCAAATGACAAGTCCGATCGATACGAAACTTGAAACCCTATAATAATTCACCGATACGGATCCGATGAAACTAGTTTCGTCGAAATCCGAGTCTGTGGCCAAAATGGCTATTTTTATATTCATTAAATAAATCAAAATTTAGTCAATTAAATCCAATTTCCCATTTCTCTTTGATAATTGATGATTCTTATTATTATAAAATTTTCAATCACCTATACTAATTTAAGCAAAATTTAACTTGTCGAATTAAATTTAGAAATCCTCAAATTTCATTAATTTCACAAAAATATATATATATATATATATTAAATTTCCAAAATTTAATTAAATTTACTTTCCATTATTTATTGTCAATTAGATTGATTTATCATTGGATTCATATTTCAATATGTAAAAATCCCCAATTTCATCTGCACTTATATTTACATAGTTTCTAAATATTAAATTTCAAATATTACTTCATTTAACGTTACGTATTTATTATTTATTACTTGCTGCAGTTGATTATCAATTATATTTAATATACTAAATAGATGGTAAATTTTGAATACTTGTTATCATTAACGTTTTATTTCCACTTACAAAATAAATGAAATTATTACATAAACTCCCTTAATTAAGTCAACCATTATCTTATATAACTTAACTGGTAATATATATATCCGATTGCCCTAATTGGTTTATAGTTATCAGCTAAATACATACTAACTTGTAAATAAATTCGTTTAATTGCAAATGGATCTGATCAAATTTAATAGATTGAATAGATGGGTAAGCAAATAATAAATTTTCCTTTTTGTCAAATTCAAACTCATTCCTACTTAATTATCAATTACAATTTATTACGAAACATTGATTTTATGCAGTTACCTTTTATTTGCGTAGTATTACATCAATTCCTATAACCTTGGATTCATTCCCAATTCACCAAATTCAATTAATTACACTTTACAAATGTGTTTCCAATATATAGGTATTGCCCAAGTTAAATTTATTAGCTAACTCATATTAATAAACAAATGACTTATATGAATGATTAAAATTTTCAATTATCTCACTTTACTCCTAAACTTCTGTTATTGTAAACCTTAAATAATTTCATCAAAATTTAATAAAAATCCCAAACTAAATCACCCATTGCAACATGCCACTGAAATAGGAATTTTATACTAATTGTTATCATACCCATAATTACACGCTTATCACTAAGTCCCACATTTGCATAAATTTATTAAATTGGAATGTTTATTAAGGTTTATGAATTTCCAACTTGTACTGATTTTACACAATCGTCATTTACCTTACATTTCATTTCTATTCAATATATATTCATTTTATTCCATTCATTTGGGTACTGCATTGAAATATATTTATTAACTAATACTAACGTTATTATCATTAATTATAATTGGATTTCCAATTTTTATTCAATACCTTGAACAATAACTTACATATTAATCAAATCCTTCTTCTACTTAATTCAAATTGGATTATATTCCAATTCCTATAACTAGGTCTTAAGTCACCATTTACATAATTAAATTTAGCGTTTATTTCAATCTTCGTTTATAATTTAAAGTTTCTACCAAATTAAATTACAAAACTTATGAACTTTAACAAATTTAATCCACCAAATAAATTTTTCTAATGTTTATATATTTGCAATTCAATTCAGTTATTATTTCATTAATACCATTTTAATCAACTAATTATGACTTATAACCACAAACACAAATTTTCGTTATTTCAATCTATGTCATATAAACATTTTAAATTATTTACCTTTAATTACAGTTACTAGCTAACCCCTGCATTTACTCCATTAAAAATCCTAAGACTTCTATTTCAATTTAAATTAGATTAGAAAACATATCAAATTGACTCATTTAATATCATTGAATTTAACGGGTCGTTACACTCTCCCCTACTCAAAACTTTTCGTCCCCGAAAAGGAAAAAGAAGGAAGAAGGAAGAATTAAAACAGTACATCTATTTCAAATATTAACTTATAATCAATAATTTACTAAAAAAAATTCCTTAAACGGAATATACTCGTTTTATAATCATTATATCCTTTTATACTTAAATAATTAAAGTTTGGAAATCATTTTCAACAAAATTCTAAGTTCAAAATTTACGGAAAATTTTGGCAGAATCTCCTTTGTACGGAGAGACTCTGGAGAAAATATAATATCCAAATATACAAATATATTACATATATTATCAAAATATTATATCCCAACACGGTAAACTATATAAAATGTCGCTATAAAACGAAATCCGAAAACGTACCTATTTGTCGGGCAATATACGCTTATTATTTTGGAACCAAAGTAGTAGCAGTTGCTTCCATCACCTGTATTCACTTATATAATCTAAAAGGTTAAATATTTATTTTAAAGTGAACTATTCAAGTGGATTCAATCATTAATCAACCAAACAATTCAACAACCATCAACCTTACAAACAACATACATACACAAACGAAGCAACCATTTAATCCATCAAACAGATAGTTGTTTGGGTTCAAACTTGAAATTTGTATGAAATGAAATTAACTATCAAGTGCATCCTTTACTCAACAGTCTTAGATGGAACAAAGATAGATACTTATTCATTTAACCACTTCAAATTTCTTACCCAACAACATAAATCAAACAACACAATTCAAACCAACACCCAAATTTATTTATCATACATTTATCTCATGCTTCAATGGTTTGATTTTTCTTTCTTTCATTTATGGAGTGATTTCTTTATTTCTTACACATTTTCATTTTCCATTTATCACAAAATTCATTATATTTGTATTCCAATTTATTTACTAAAGTTTCTATCATCTATTTATACTACTTACCTTTACTTATAGTAAAATTTCCAATTTAACTTAAGTCTATACAATTAATTCTCATTAATAATAGCAAATTAATAGAATACCTTTATTACCTTACTCTTCACTTGTAAGATTTCCCCTTACATTTTCCTACTAACATTGCAACTTTTTATTATATGGTAAGTTATGTATGTTTTAAGAATGTAAGTGAAAATTTACAAGTTTCTTCTCCATTCCTTTAATTAATATATATTTGTTATATAAATTACAATTTCGACTTACCTTTAATCTCATTCATTTATTTAATGTTGAAGTTTCCATTATATTTAATTACAGTAACTCTATACTTACACTTAATTTATTAACCTTATAACTTGCATTCCTATAAGTGAAAGATTTTACTCATTCATTAACTATGAATTGCAGTCATTTATATTTTTCCTACTTTCCATTATATTAGAATAGGGGAAATTAAGGCGTACTTAAGTTAATAACCCTACAATCAAACTTTATAAATTAAGGAATTTCATTTATTTACTTAAGTTTATAATCACCTATTTATATTACTTGCCTTAAAATTTTAGTAAAGTTTCTATTATAACTTAAGTTTATACCATTAGATTATTATTTAATATAGCAATTCATTGAATACTTCATTATTTCTAAAATTTCTACTTGTATAATATTCTATTCCAATCCCTTATTTACATTTCAACTTTTTATACTTGGTAAGTTATTTATGTTAAAGAAAAAACAAAAGAACTTATACAAGTTTAATCTCAACCCTTTTAATTCATTGATTACTGAACCTTTATTTCACTAACCTAAATTTTTTTTTTACAACTAATTAATGGAAATTCAAGAATTAATACCGGGTCAAATTCCAAAATTACTTTAAAATAATAGATAATTAATTTCTTACAACCTTTATATCTCTAACTACCTTTAAACAATTAAAATTTTAAATAATTTCAAAACAAATCTGCAGTAGAATTTACTACAGTGGCATTTCCCTTCGAAACTCGAAAATGAAAGTCGATGATGCGGCCGTCATCACCGAAATTATTTTCCAGCGACAGAGAGGAAAGTACAAACTTATTTTCTTCAAAATCCTCTTTAAACCAATTCTTTCGAATTATACTAAATATTTATATAAGAAAATATTTATAAACCAAATCATTATATTTCATAAATCCTTTGAAAGAAGATTTCAAAAATCCCGGACTTAAGTTCTAAAATCTCCAATTTGATTTATTAAAATTCAACTTAGCTTTAATTCATTACAAATATTTTTATTACCTAACACCCAACTATAGCAACCAAAATATATCTTTATAAAAATATTTTTATATATAGAAAATATAATAGGCAAAATTATTTCATTCACCTATATTAAAACAAATATTATGTCGGTCTGTCCTATTAAGTGTTTAGAAATCCCTATTGATGACATAGCGTCCCATGCATCAACCAGAATTTATAAATACAAAGCGGAACAGATTAACACAATATCAAATTCCTTTATAACACTAACAAATACGCTCTCTCATATATATACACTCAGCGACTCCCATAGGATATTTCTACCCTATTAACAAAGAGTCGAACCCCACAAAGCCAAAGTTTATCGCTAAACCAAAGCTCTGATACCAACTGTAACATCCCGCCTTTTCGCACACTTTAAACCGACACACGTGCCAATTCAAAGCATACGCAAGGGCGGATTGTTATGGGGTAAATAAGAAAAACAGAGAAGAAATAAAACAAAATAGAATCTCACAGCGGAAGGATAAAATATAATAATCAATATACAGTTCATGATAACTGTTTACAAAATATTTATTTTACTTATACAATGAATGTCAGAGTTACACATACCAATACAATCAATGCAACGGAAATTTTAGAGTGTGGTGCAATACTATAAATAAAATAATACGACTCCTTCGTCTTCGTCCTCCAAAGCTAAAGTCTTCGATCCTGAAACGCTCGGACTGACCCGAGCGAATTTGAAAAGACAAAAACACTCGAGTCAGAACTAAAAGATCTTATGTGAGTTAAATTAACAGAAATAAATATGAGTGCAGTAACTCAAGAGATGCTCGGGATTTACATCTCCTAAGGATCCGTTAAACTATTTACTATGTAGTATATTGCGTTATTATAATAGTGCCTAATTGTAAAATAAACTTACTTTTAAATAGCGTTAAGGCTTTACATTTTCCACCTTAACACGTAAAAGGCCAATAGTCTATACAGTACCGTAATACCTCCTGATCGGGAGGCTACCAAAGGATACTCCATAGGTACGACACAAATAGAAAATCAAAGTAAAGGCTCGATATGGTAGGTGACACGGCACAACTAGGCAATGCCAGGGTAGATATACCAATTGCTATCCAGGCTGGTGGAAACGCGTAGCCGCAGTTACCGCCCACCTCGAACAAACTCCCCCAAAATCAAAAATAGAAGTGGCCACTGAATCAATCCAAAGTCAAAGTATAATATCGAAGAGGAGTGTTCGATCAGAGGTATGACCTCATTGGCCCGAGAATCACTCCTGTTTTAGCCACCTTATGCCAACTCACGGGAGTCGGGTCCATGTGTTTACCTTACAGGAAGCGTCGCCACCACCTACTTCATTCTGGAATCTCCACCGCGTACAAGGTTAGTCAAAGTGGTTTTCGGTATCGACAGAGAGTATGTCCATATCCGATCCCGGTCTCTTTGCCAACCCATCGTTATTATAACACCGCGGTCATTTAAAAATAGTTTATACTTTAAACCAGAATAAACATTCCATTTCATAACCATGAATACGATATCATTTCAAAACCCAAAACCATATTTTATCACTTATCCCAAATATAATTCTTTTCCAAAATCATAATGCTTTAACTTCATAACGTCTGAAAATCAAATATTTTCAAAGCATAATATTTTGAAAATCATAATTTAAAACCATAACTTCTAAAAAAACTTGAATGGTTTGGACATTCAACGGTATATGAATTAAATGGTTTAACTTAAATGTTACTTTGTAAAGAAAATAGTTCTTATGGCTTTACAAATACATTTCTTTATTAAAGTCTAAACCAAAATTTATATTATCTCTCTCAAGTTCCAAAACCACTTCAATTTATTTATATATACGTATATCCATTTTGAGTAACAATATTTCAAACTAAAATTGGATTTTATTCTTTCAATGGATCAATTGTTCTATTAATTAGTCTTGAATATTCACATAAAATCCATAAATAATAAGACTTCAATTTCTATTAATAAAATATATATATTTTCCCAATTCAAATTATACTAGAATATTCATTTCAATTTATTTTGGGAAAAATCCAATTATAAATATCATATCTTAAAATTTCCAAACTTAACATTTAAACATATGATATAAATTATTAAACTCCATTTTCTTAATTTTCTTCCATTTTTAATAAAGATTTTTATACACCTTTTAATTTCAAAATTTTCAACTTCATATGTATATATATGGAAGAATAATATTTATACAATATAAAATTTAAGATTATTATAAACCGTATTCCATCCAAACCATAGAAATCACATTAAAATAGTTATATATAGACCGCGGTGCCTATATATAATTTTCTATCCTATGGTCAAGTGATACGGATATTTATCATTTCAATCCGCAATTTAAAAGATATAAAATTTTGCGGTTGTATATCATTTCAAACCACAATCCCGAATGAAAGGAAATATGCATGATAATTTGCAATTTAATGATATACAATAAAACATCCATCAACATCACCCATCATCCAATCACAATCATCAAGCAATATCAATCAATAACAATTTATATTTGATAATATATAACAGGTAATAACTGGCAATTTTATTCAAATTAAATTTAACAGCTATTAATCTACAGTCTATATTCAGTAATAAATTATATAACTGTTAACTAGCAGTTCATATACAAACAAATAAATTTTAACTGTAAATTTATACGCAATAAATTAATTAAATTAACAGTTAAATTTAATAAATGCAATTCAACAGATATGAATAAGATAAACATGCCAAATACTCATGAATAAATTTCTATTCATTTCTAAAATTAATTTAACAAACATAAAAGCTTCTAGTAGTTGTGAGTGGGCTAAAACACTCACCTTTGAAATTTAAATCGAATTTAAATTCAATTTAAACTCAAAAATTTGACGGTCTCCAAATTCATCCAAATCAGCGTCATCAGATCTGAAATTTAATTACGATCCTAATAAAAAAAATCTCACGTGAAACTGATATCGTATGACGAAGTTACGACGAAAAATCGATTGAAACAAAAAATAAAATAAATAAACAAAAGTAACACAAATATTAACACTACCAAGACACGTCAGCACTACTCCATCTCCCAGAGACGCACGCGCTCTGTTCCATAAGCAGTAACGAACGCAACCGATCCCCTTCAAGCCGTTGACCCATCGTTTGACCAACCTGTGCTCGTTCATCTCGCCACCGTTTGCGATGCCAGAGACCCCCGTGACCTTCCCTAAGCATGCCGACCCCAAGCCACCAGTCACGACCCCCCCCAAACGAACAGCAGCCGCCATCCAATTTAAACCCTAGATCGAAATTTGCACGAGATCCAGCCATTGATACTCGAAACAAAATACATAGATGTACTACCCTCCGTTCCCTCGTCAAAACCCAGAAAAGGTTTTACGATCCGATGACTTTTGTTGCGACGATGATGTGAGGCCAAAAATGATTTGAATTGTTCTGGATGAACGATAGCTCCAATCGAAAAACGAATTACACCATGAGATTACGTGTTTCGAGAACATTAACATATATTTTTGTGGAATTTTTCTGGAGAGTTTGAATTTTCATTGAAATTTGAATTGAAGTAGATCTAGGTTTTGCAACCATTGAGGAAGAGAAAGATATGAAGAAATGAACGTACATCCAAATGATAATAGAAAGGAGGCTAGGGTTTATCATAGTATATTTATAGGTAGGGTTGGGTTAGAGAAGATACACTAGATAGATGAACGTACGGAACAAACTAAGGCCCAAAAAGTCTACTATGCCTCCGGAACCGAATTGGTTAAATCTATATATCCAAATAGGTAATTTAAAATATTCTGAACGCGATGGAAAAAGTTTCACGTCCAAATTTGATCGTATGAAGAAGTTATGCTGAAAACAAAATTTCCAAATTGATTTCAAATTGATTTTATTAAAATTGATTTCAAGGCGTTTCACGCCCGTACAACCAAACGACAAGTCCGATCGATACGAAACTTGAAACCCTATAATAATTCATCGATACGGATCCGATGAAACTAGTTTCGTCGAAATTCGAGTCCGTGGCCAAAATGGCTATTTTTATATTCATTAAATAAATCAAAATTTAGTCAATTAAATCCAATTTCCCATTTCTCTTTGATAATTGATGATTCTTATTATTATAAAATTTTCAATCACCTATACTAATTTAAGCAAAATTTAACTTGTCGAATTAAATTTAGAAATCCTCGAATTTCATTAATTTCACCAAAATATATATATATATATATATTAAATTTCCAAAATTTAATTAAATTTACATTCCATTATTTATTGTCAATTAGATTGATTTATCATTGGATTCATATTTCAATATGTAAATATCCCCAATTTCATCTGCACTTATATTTACATAGTTTCTAAATATTAAATTTCAAATATTACTTCATTTAACGTTACGTATTTATTATTTATTACTTGCTGCAGTTGATTATCAATTATACTTAATATACTAAATAGATGGTAAATTTTGAATACTTGTTATCATTAACGTTTTATTTCCACTTACAAAATAAATGAAACTATTACATAAACTCCCTTAATTAAGTCAACCATTATCTTATATAACTTAACTGGTAATATATATATCCGAGTGCCCTAATTGGTTTATAGTTATCAGCTAAATACATACTAACTTGTAAATAAATTCGTTTAATTGCAAATGGATCTGATCAAATTTAATAGATTGAATAGATGGGTAAGCAAATAATAAATTTTCCTTTTTGTCAAATTCAAACCCATTCCTACTTAATTATCAATTACAATTTATTACGAAACATTGATTTTATGCAGTTACCTTTTATTTGCGTAGTATTACATCAATTCCTATAACCTTGGATTCATTCCCAATTCACCAAATTCAATTAATTACACTTTACAAATGTGTTTCCAATATATATGTATTGCCCAAGTTAAATTTATTAGCTAACTCATATTAATAAACAAATGACTTATATGAATGATTAAAATTTTCAATTATCTCACTTTACTCCTAAACTTCTGTTATTGTAAACCTTAAATAATTTCATCAAAATTTAATAAAAATCCCAAACTAAATCACCCATTGCAACAGGCCACTGAAATAGGAATTTTATACTAACTGTTATCATACCCATAATTACACGCTTATCACTAAGTCCCACATTTGCATAAATTTATTAAATTGGAATGTTTATTAAGGTTTATGCATTTCCAACTTGTACTGATTTTACACATTCGTCATTTACCTTACATTTCATTTCTACTCAATATATATTCATTTTATTCCATTCATTTGGGTACTGCATTGAAATATATTTATTAACTAATACTAACGTTATTATCATTAATTATAATTGGATTTCCAATTTTTATTCAATACCTTGAACAATAACTTACATATTAATCAAATCCTTCTTCTACTTAATTCAAATTGGATTATATTCCAATTCCTATAACTAGGTCTTAAGTCACCATTTACATAATTAAATTTAGCGTTTATTTCAATCTTCGTTTATAATTTAAAGTTTCTACTAAATTAAATTACAAAACTTATGAACTTTAACAAATTTAATCCACCAAATAAATTTTTCTAATGTTTATATATTTGCAATTCAATTCAGTTATTATTTCATTAATACCATTTTAATCAACTAATTATGACCTATAACCACAAACACAAATTTTCGTTATTTCAATCTATGTCATATAAACATTTTAAATTATTTACCTTTAATTACAGTTACTAGCTAACCCCTACATTTACTCCATTAAAAATCCTAAGACTTCTATTTCAATTTAAATTAGATTAGAAAATATATCAAATTGACTCATTTAATATCATTGAATTTAACGGGTCGTTACACAAAGTATCATATTAGCATCAAAAATATCATTTCATTTCAAAATATCATACTAACTTCAAATATGTCAGTTTTAACCTAAAAGTCATTTCCACTTTAATATCTCAAATTCACTTCCAAAATCGTTTCGAATTTCAATTTAGGTTTTAACTTCATTTTAACCCAAGAATTTTTAGAAAATCATTTGAATAGTTTTAGATAGTTTAAAAGGTTAAAATAGTTTAATATAAAATAGATTTAGTATTGGAAATGGTTTATTTAGTAAAATATTTTGGAAAAATCAAAGTAATTTGAATACTTCAGAAGAGAGAATTTTAAACATTTTATATTAAAATAATTAATTTGAAATAGTTTCAAAGTCAAACTGATTCAACTCCAAATCTTTCAATTCAAATCATCTTCAACCTCAATCTAATTCAAATCGACTCAATTTCAATTTTAATTCGAATTAACTTTGATTTTAATTTCAATTCAAATCAATTTCAATTTTCATTTTTAACTTCAATTTCAATTCAACATTTCGATTCAATGGTTTAGATTTCAATTCAATCCTAATTTTAAACCATTTCAGTTTATATAAATTCGGGTTCAATTTTAAAATATCGATTTAAATTACTTAAATCAAATTAACTTCAATATTCAATTTCAGGTTCAAATCTTTTAAAACAAATAAATTTCCATAATTTCAATCATTTTCTAATTATAACTTCAAATTTCAAACTTCCTTTAAACAATTTCGTTTAACTAATTATAATTTCAACATTTCAAAACTTGAATTCAAAACTAATTCTATTTCCATATTTCATTTGAATTTTATTTTTATAAAACAAAATCATTTAAATAAGTTCGATTTAAGAATTTAAAATCATTTAATTTAACCAGTCTAATGTTAGTATATAATTTTCTATCCCAGTGCTAAGTGATCGGTTATTTTAATTTTAATTTCAGTGACAGATATATATATATCATTTCAATCCAAAATAAATGTCATGGGTATATATCATTTAAACCTATTTCTTAATTTATTCGAAATAATTCAATTTACAGTTCATTTTCTCTCAAATAATTTATAGGATGATAACAGGATATATGTAAAATAAATAAACATCCAATCATCCAAAATGTCGACGAATAGCATCCACTTTCGATCAACATCCAAATCAGTCAAAATATCACAACAGTTAATCGGTTATCAATATCGAAAATTTAACTGGCAGGTTAATTTCAATTTCAAACTTAACTATCAATTTATGTTTCTAATGGTTCAGATCATCTCAATTTAAATGTCACATAAATTACCAAACAATAGTCAATAAAATTAAATTACTTCATGATATCAAATTTAACTAACATAAAAATATTTTAGTACTTCGTGAGCGTTTAAAACACTTAACTTTATTTTAAAATGAAAATTTTCCTTCTTCAAATAAATTCTATTTTGTTTCCATGTTGTAGATGACATGGATACGAATCCAATGTAACTTGTTTCGCTCGAATCAGACCTCGTATGTAAAAGTTACGAATTACTAAACATTCGATAATTATAATTTAATTAAATTATAACATGTAATATAATTTACAAAGAAATTAACTCACAGTCTCTCTCTCATGCTCAGGCATATGCAAACCCACATCCACGAGCCCAAAACATAACATACGCATAATCCATGCTCGACCGGACCACCATAAGAATAACCCTCGACGACCGCCTTAGCCTCCTCCGTCAACCCCAGAAGTGCGGCTCCAAACAACTCAATCGCCAAACTCGAAAACCTCAAAACCCTATGCGACATAGAAGCCCGATGTTGGTGATTTTATGAGGCTTTACCATGATCCAACCGTTGGATGTGTAGAGATCGAGGAGATCTACGACCTTCCTTTAGAAATTTTTTGATTTCGTTGCATGGATGAAGAGAAAATGAGGAGAGAAGACGAGAAATACCGGCCATTAATTTTGATAAGAGGAAGCGGCTATGGGATTATCTCGATTAGGGTTATGCGAGTGAAGACAAACATGATCTATTGTATAAGTTTCCGACCCAATTCATCCATGAAAATTCCAAACTCCAAACAAAGCATGCCACCTGGCGTTCTATATGTTATACCGCAATTCCAAACGCGGTGAAACTAATTTTATGATCCAATTCCATCCTACTCAGAAGATAGCATTTCAAAATCAAATTATTTTAATTAAATTCCTAAATATAAATTCTACGCGTTTCAAGCTCGCATAGCCAAATGATAAGTCCGATCACAACGAAACTTAAAATCCTACAATAATTCACCATTACGGATCCGATGAAACTGGCTTCGTCAAAATCTGATACGGTGTCCAAAGGGGCTATTTTTACACATTAATTAAAACAATTAATTTCAAAAACTAATTTAACCACTTTAAATTCAATTTTAAAAGTTAACGATCTTCATCTTTGTTTAAATAAAATTTAAATCAACTACCCACATCATTTTTCATTTAATAAACCAACTACTACCACTTTACCATAATTCAACATTTATTATTCAATTCATGATATTATTATAAACACATTCAATACTTAGAATTTCACTTTCATATTTGTTATTGCCAAAATCTTCTTAATTGGTCATTTCTATTTTATTCAAGTTCATATTCAATAAACTATATTAATAAATCATTAAATTTTTATTTCTAACAATTTTAATTCACTAGTCATAGTAAATTTAATAATTTAAAATAGTTAAAAATACGGGACGTTACATTCTCTCCCACTCAAAACTTTTCATCCTCGAAATGGGGTTAATTAAGGAATTTGCCATTTGATATATTTTATTCAAAATAATTAGCTTATAAAACTTTAAAATATTATTTGAAAACCTTTATTATGCTTCTACTATGCCACTTCGATACCAGCTTTATGGAAATTACAACTTATTTATAAAAACAAGTTATAAAACTTTAAAACCTCAAAAAAAAATTGACCCCCGAATTTACGGAAATTTTTTGCAGCGTCTCCTTTGCATGGCTCGATTGGAAATTTTTTACAATACAAATATATATCGAATATATACCAAATATGCATCTCATCCCAATGATGAGGCATCTCATAGGAAAAAATATTAAAGTGTGGTATATAACCCGAGATATGGATCTTATTATTATTAGTATGAGAGAGTTCGCTCATATTAAGAAAGCAAAAACAAATAAAATTCGCTTATATGTTCAAATGGTCTTCGTATGTACCTATCTCAACTCAAATTAGAATGTTAGTTACTTATAAAGATATAGAAAGCATATATGAGTTTAATAGAACCATATAACATGAATTTTGAATCCAAATCATAAACATGAGCACAATTACACAACATACAAAAATCATGTGTAATCAAAATAGTTAAAACAATGATTTACAATAGAAGATACCATCCAACAATTAATATTCATCCAATTAATTCATAATCATCATAATCTACATTTTTTCAATGTCAATAATTAAGTTATACACTGTCATTTCTTATTAACATCCAATTTTTATTAACAGTTAATTGGTTTGCTTTAAATTTATTTACCTTTATTTCACTTATATTTAACTTATTCAAATTTCAATTATTTTACCTTTTGTTCAATATATTCCATATAAATCCATTTATGGGCCAATTCATAAATCATTTCATTAATCTTATTTGAGTCATATTTTCTTTCATTGCTACTTAGTATATTCTCTTTAATACTAATATCATTTATAAACCATTTCATAAAACCATTTAAAATTATCATAACATTTTATAAAATGCAACTCATATTTATTATTACTTCATAACTTAAGTTCATATCAATGGCTAATTCACTTTATTATTTCATTTCATTAACTTATTTCATATTCAGTTAGTTACCATTCAATTTATTAAAACACATTCTACTTGCATTTACTTTATTTACATCTACTTTAAATGAAATTCAATTACACAAATAAATTTTACATACACCCAATTATTCTCATTCAATTTCTTTCACACCAAAATTGCATTTTATTTTATAACTCAAGTTCGTATTCATTCTATTAATTCATTTTATAGCTTAAGTGGAATTAATTCAGTCTATTAATTCATCTAGTTTCATTTAAATCCAATTCAATTCATTTAATCTTTATTAAATTAAACTTTATTTCATTTAATCCATTACTCGGTTTATTTAACTTTATATAAGTTAATTTTTTTCCTTTTCTTATCATCCACATTCAACAAATTTAAATTTTTTCGTTAGCTCAATATATCTCAAACCTATAAGTTATAGAAACTAATTCACTTAAAATTTCACTTCATTATTTTATTTAATTCATTTCAAATACCATTCACTTTCATTTAAGCTTTCTTGAGTTAAGCTTCATTTTATTTACTTCATTTCACTAGCTCAATTTATTTAACATTTCTTAGTTTAATTCTTCTATATCATCTCAAATTCAAATTTTCTTTTGTTTTCTTAACCAAAATGTTCAACCATTTTTAAAATTCGGTCTAACTTTTCTGTTCAAGTTCATAAGTTCTAAACTTATTTCTTATATATACTATTTTCAATTTATAAGTTCAAAACTATTTTCATATATTTATCAAATCATACTTGTAATATTATTCATAATTGGAACTTGTTTTAACCGGAAATACATTTCTTTTGGTAGCAAATGTTATTCAGAAACTCGAAAATGGATACTGGCGATGCTGCAGTCACCCTTAGAATTATTTCCTAGCGACTAAAACGAGTTCAATGCTTTTATTTCTTTCGAAATTATTTTTAAAATATGTTTTTAGTAAAAAATCTTTTAAATAATATTACTATTAATATTTGAAGGCTTTGAAAACAATTTTAAAGGAACGAAATTTAAATTCAAAATTCTCGGATTTTAAATCCTTTCTATTTATAAGCTATATTATAAATGAACTTATACAATTCCATTTCCTTATTATAAAAATGTTACGTTGATCTACATCTAGGTTATTAAAACCGGTTCTTTTTGTAACTAGACTTTAAATCAACTTAATTTTTGAATGCTTCGTGAAATAGAGTTCACAAAATATTTGTCTTTAATTTAATTCAACCAATAATTAATGATAACTAAATATTATCATCTCATGACAACAACTTCATTAATAATCATACAGGTTTACGAAAATTATCATTTTATATATAAAATACAATTTGGTAAAATTGTTCCATTTATCATACTTTAAAATAATATTATATCTACTTGCCTCGTTTAAGTGTTTAAAAGCCCTTATCGATAACATGGCATCCCACGCACCAGACTGGAATTCAAAAAAAAATCAACGGACTAGTAAGTACAATATAAAACATTTTATAACACTAACAAGTACGCGCTCTCATTTATATATAGACACACACACACTCAAACAACTCATTCTAGGGTATTACTACCCTATCTCTAATGAGTCAAACCCCACAAAGCTAAGGTTATCGCTAAACCAAAGTTCTAATACCAACTGTGACAACCCGCATTTTGAAAGGTTTAAATCGGCAATAATCCACACATATCCAACTCAAACAATCTAGAATATAGATAATCAATGGGGTTAAGGAAGAAAAATAAGGAAAGAAGAAAACAAACAAAGAATCTCGCAGTGGAATGAAAAAATAATAATAATCAAATAAATAGTTAATGAAGCTGTTTATACTATACGTCTGATTAAAATTTTACAACATCTATCAGAGTTATATAAACAACAAAATAAATAAAACAATGTCACGGAACAAATAATGTGGTGAAATAATACTAGTAATAATAATATACCAAATCTTCATCTTCGTCCTCAAGAAAATAATCTTCAATGTGCCGAAAACTCAAAGCTAACCCGTGCGTAATGAAAAGACAAAACACTCGAGTTAGGAGTAAAATATCCTTATGTGAATCAAATCAATATCACATATAACATGAGTGTAATAGCGTCAGAGATGTATAACGTGCATGCAATAACTCAAGAGATGTTACAGGATTTTCCATCTCTTAAGGATCCATCAATATATATATATATATATATATATAGTAGAATATGCCATATGTATAATGTCTAATTAGTAAAATAAATATTTTTCTTAGTGTTAAAACTTTACCTTAATCCCCTTTAACATGTTTTTAGCATTGTCATACAGTTTGCATATAACGTCCTGGTAGCACGTCGAGGGATAGAGATGCACCATAATACGACAACACTAAACCAAAATCGTAGTGGTCTCATATAGGGATAAAACTATGACAAGGCACGTGAAGTAATGCTCAAAGTAGGATACTACCAGTTCGGGTCATAGGGCTGGTGGTAACGCATCGTAGCCATGATCGGCCACCGCGTTCACTATCCCATATCGATCAAAGAGAGGTTACCCCAAAATCAAGATGCACCAATCGAAACCAACATCAAAAGTAATAGTATGGACCAAGTCCTAGAAGAAAATCGAATAACAGATGTCCACTTAGGGTAGTTAGCCCATTTGACCCTATCAAGCCATCCTATTTTAGTCATTTGAAATTGGCACAAGTGATGGGATCTATCCATCACGTTCTCTTTCTTCAAATCCAACAAACAACGCCAAATCCAACCACTTCATTTTGGAGCCTCCTTCGTGTACACAGTTGTTAAAGTGGTTCCGATATTTACAAAAAGTATGCCAATAAGAGGCCACAGTCTCTTTAATAACTAAACTTTGTTTTACACACCGGTTGGTACTTTACATTTCGAAAACGATTCATACTTGATATCAAAATATCGTATTAGCTTCAAAAAATATCATTTCATTTCGGAATACATATTTACTTCAAATATGTCAATTTTGACATGAAAGTCATTTCCACTTTAATTTCTCAATTTTGCTTCCAGAATCATTTCAAATTTCAGTTTGGGTTACAACTTCATTTTAACCCAATTCGCATTTAAATCCATGATTTAAATATATACATTCCACCCTCGACCAATTTGAATTTTCAGAAAATAGTTTGAATTGCTTTAAATAGTTTAAAAGGCTAAAATAGTTTAATATAAAATAGATTTAGTATTGGAAATGGTTTATCTAGTAAAATAGTTTGGGAAAAACAAAATAATTTGAATACTTAAGGAGAGAGAATTTTAAATAGTTTATATTAAAATAATTTATTTGAAATAGTACCAAAGTCAAACCGCTTCAATTCCAATCTCAGTCCAATTCAAGTCTATCTTCAATCTCAATCCAATTCAAGTCGATTCAATTTCGATTCAACAATTCGATTTAATGGTTCAAATTTTAAACCAATTCAATTTATATAAATTCGAGTTCAATTTCAAAATATTGATTTAAATTACTTAAATCAAATTCACTTCAATATTCAATTTTAGGTTCAAATTTTTTAAAACAAATCAATTTCCATAATTCCAATCATTTTCCAATTATAACTTCAAATTTCAAACTTCATTCTTTAAACAATTTCGTTTAACTAAGTTTAATTTCAACATTTCAAATCTCGAATTTGAAATTAATTCAATTCCATATTTACATTAAGTTTTATTTTTTTAAAACAAAATCATTTAAATAAGTTCGATCCAAGAATTTTAAATTATTTAATTTAACCAATCTGGTGTCTGTATATAATTTTATATCTTAGGGCCAAGTGACCAGTTATTTTTATTTTAATTTCAGGGATGGATATATCATTTCAATCCAAAATAAATGTCATAGGTATATATTATTTCAACCTATTTCTTAATTTACTCGAAATAATTCAACTTACAGTTCATATGCTACCATATAATTTACAGGATGATAATAGGTTATGTATAAAATAAATAAACATCTAATCATCCAAAATATCAACCAATAGCATCCAATTCGATCAACATCCAAATTGGTAAAAATATCACAACAGTTAACCGGTTATCAATATCGAAAATTTAACTGGCAGTTTAATTTCAATTTCAAATTTAACTGTCATTTTAAATTTCTACCAATTCAGATCATCTCTATTTAAATGTCAGCTAAAATACCAAACAACGGTCATAACATTAAATTACTTCATGATATTAAGTTTAACTAGCATAAAAATACTTTAGTACTTCGTAAGCGTTTAAAACACTCACATTTATTTGGAACCAAAATTTTTTTAGCTTTAAATAAATTCCATTTTGATTCCATGTCGTAGATGATGTCGATAAGAATCCAATGCAACTTGTTTTGCTCAAATCGGACCTCATATGAAAAAGTTACGAATTATTAAACATTCGATAATTAAAAGTTAATTAACTTATAACATAATAATATAATTAACAATGAAATTAACTCACGGTCTCTCTCTCTCTCTCTCTCTCTCTCTCTCTCGATCACACTCGGGCATACGTGTACTCACATCCACACGCCTAAACCCTAATGCGCACATCACCCACGCTCGACCGGACTACCACCAGAATACCCATCGACGACCGCCTCAGCCTCCTCCGTCAATGCCAAATGTGCGGCTCCAACAAACTCAATTGCCGAACTCAAAAACCCCAAAACCATGTGCGACTTCGAAGCCTGATCTTGGCGATGTTGTGATGCGTCGCCATGATCCAAACGTTGGTTGTGTAGAGCTCAAGGAGATTTACGATTTTCCTTTTGGAAACTTTTTATTTCGTTGCATGGATGAAGAGAAAATAAGGAGAGAAGATGAGGAATATCTGCCATTAATTTTGATAAGAGGAAGCGGCTGTGCGATTGTCTCGATTAGGGTTACGCGAATGAAGATAAACACCACCTGTTATATAAATTTTCGGCCCGATTCATTTGTGAAATCCCAAACTCCAAACGAAGCGTGCAGCCTGGCGTTCTATATATTATACCTCTATTTCAAACGCAATGGAACTAGTTTCGGGAGCCAATTCCATTGTATTCAGAAGATAGCATTTCAAAATCGAATTCTTTTAATTAAATTCTTGAAAATAAATTCTATGCGTTTCAAGCTTGCACGGCCAAACGATAAGTTCTATCGCTACAAAACTTGAAATCCTGTAATAATTCACCATTATGGATCTGATGAAATTGGTTTCGTTGAAATTCGAGACGATGGATAAAATGATTATTTATACACGTTAATTAAAACAAGTAATTTCAAAAATTAGTTTTATCACTTTAAATTCAATTTTAGAAGTTAACAATCTTCATTGTTGTTTATATAAAATTTCAATCAACTTTCTACAACATTTTTCATTCACATTAAATTCAGAATTCAATTACTTGAAGAATTTCCAATATTAAATTTAAACAATTTAATTAATCAATAAATCACCATATTTTAAATATAAGTTAGATAACTTAAAAAATTTAACTTTCAAAACGAATTCAAATAATAAAACAACTACTTCTTTGGTAGTTCAACATTTCTTATTCAATTCATGCTATTGATTATAAACACATTCAATACGTAGAATTTCACTTTCATATTTTTTATTGCCATAATCTTTGAAATTAGTTATTTCAAAAAAATTATTCAAGTTCATATTCAATAAACTATATTAATAAATCACTGAAGTTTTTTTAACCAATTTTATTCAATAATCATATTAAATTGAATAATTTAAAATAGTTAAAAATACGGGTCGTTATGTGTCACGTTTGATTTAGACCTAGCATGGAAAAGTTGTGAATTAATGATCGATTGAATTAATTAAATTATAATTAACTTTTAATCATTAAAATTTTAAACTAATTCTTTTCCTTTTGGTTCAAACGAAACCCAGGCCGCACAGGACTCAAACGCGACTTTCCATCGTCGCCGCCGCCTCCATGCTCGATCGTACACCTACATGCCTTCACCAAGGCTCGCCCGTACCGAGCTCTACCTAATGCTAGTGGTTGCGACCCTCCAGTCACCGTCGTTGATGAGTAATCAGCAAAGACTGTCGCAACTTCGCCTCGTGATCCATGCTGCTTCGAAAGATCGCACATCAATCCATCCAGTCATCACTTCCCTCTCCCCAAGCCGCATCTTATTTCCGTTGAAACCGAAGTTTGATGTTGCCTTGAGTGGCATTAATGAACAAGGACTGTTGGGCTTGGCCATATGTTTAAAATTGAAAAAAAGAAAATGGCGAACTTCTTTCTGATTTTTTAAGACATGACTTATAAAAGGGGTAATGGTATGGTGCGAAAGTGTATGAGGTATGACCTAAGCATAGAGAATATATACATTCAAAAATATTTAGCTCGATGCACTCAAAAATCTCGAACTCCAAACGAGGCGTGCCACTTGGCGTTCTGTACATTATACCCTTATTCCAAACACAATGCAACAAGTATCATGTTCCAATTCCATCATATACAGAATTTAGCTTTTGAAATCGAATTATATTAATTTAAATTCCTTTAATAAATTTCTATGCAGTTTGAGCTCGCATGACCAAACGTTATGTCCAATTGCTAGGAAATTCGATGGCATATTATAATTCACTATTATGAATCCAATGGAACTTTTTTCGTCAAATTCTGAGAATGTATCACGGAATGCTATTGTCACACGTTAATTATAACGACTATTATAAAACAAGTTTAATCATTGTTAAATTCAAATTCAAAGGTTTTCAATCTTCATTCTTATTTAATAGAATTTTAAATCAACTTTCGAAATCATTTTTGTTCATATAAAATTCAAGATTTGATAATTTTAAACAACCCTAAATATTAAATTTAGCAATTCAATTATTAATTAAATTGATGAGTATAAGTTATTTAACTTATAAAATCAAATTTTTAATATTTAAAATTAATTAAATATTCTAAATTCAAATGACTGAAATTCTAAGTTGTTACATTCTCCCCGTTTAAAAAATTTTGTCCTTGAAATTTCCAAGGTAAGAAAAAAAGACCAAACACATTTACTTTTCAAAAACAATTAGTTAAAATAGATTATAAAATTTCTATGTTTTTAAAATTCACCCATAGATTCTAACTAATACCATCCTTTCATTCATTCCATGTCATAACTCAAAATCAAATTTTTAGTTATCGAAAAAATTTCAAAATTGTCAAAAAAACTGACGCCTTAAATTTATGAAAAATTTCGCTAACGTCTCTTTCGCGCGGCTCAATCGTAAAAATTTACAATATACATAGTCATAAATATACATCTCATCTTCGAGGATAGGCATCCCGTAGGACAAAATATAATAGTAGAGTATGTAATCCGAGATATGTACCTTTTATTGATATTAGCAAGAATATACAACCCATAAAATGCGAAAGCGAGCCCCAAATATGAAGCATATGCCATCCGCACCTACTAAACACTCAATAACTAATGAGAACTTGTATACAAAAAGTAACATCACTATATAATATAGAATATACAATAACTATATGCAAGTGTAGCAAATGTGAAAGGTGAAACCGTCCAACAAATAATATCCATCCAATTTTATTCATCATAATATTATTTTCAAATACACTTTCATTTCTTAGTAGCATTCAGTTTATTTGTTTTCGATTTATTTACATTAACTTTAATTTCAAATTATGTTTAACAACATTTCATTACATACTAAATTTGTTTATGAACCATTTCATAAAATCGTTACGCTTTAACTTTTCCTATGTTAAATTTTATTTCATTATCACTTAGTATATTTCTTTAATGCTAATATTATTTACGAACCATCCCATACAACAATTTCTTTAGTTTATTCCAAACATTTTATACTACATTAATGTTTATTATTATTAACTTAAGTTCATATTCAATTTCATCAGTCAAATTCATATTCATTTCATTACTTCATTTCATTAATTCGCATTGATATTTCATTTGATTAATTTCAAATCCAATTCAATTCCATTTAACCTTTCTTAAATTAAAATTCATTTCATTCAATTCATTAACTCAATTTATTTAACTTTACCTATGTTAAATTTTAATTTCATATCTCAACTCCAAATTTTTCATTCTTATCTTTACCATTTCAAATTTGTAAGTCCAAAAAATTATTTTCATACATTTATAAAATCATATTTTGGATTTTAAAATCAAAACTTTTTTTTACCAAAACAAAACTTCAACTGGTAGCAATCCATCACTTGGACACTCGAAAATGAATGCCGATGATGTTGTAATTATCACCAGAATTGTTTTCCAATGACTGAAGTGAGTTTAGTGCTTTCTATCACTTTTAAATATGTTTATTTGCAAATCATATTTATAAATATAATTATGCAATTTCATTTCCGTTCCATTCATTTATAAATCATATATATATAACCTCACTTCTTATGCAATATCATTTTATAAATATTGATTATTTTAATTATAATCAATACCATATAATTCATATTTATAAATTCACTTCCTTATATAACTCATTTTTCAAATGTTTATCTTTGTTTAGATTATAATAATAAGTCTTTTTATTAGAATAACAAACAACAAATGATAATTATCAAATATTGTCATTCATGAACAACAAACACACTATATATATCTATAAAAAAATTAAAAATTATTATTTTACATATAAAATATAATCTGGGTAAAATTATTTTATTTATCAATTCTTAAATAAATGTTGTGTCAGGTTGTCTTATTTAAGCGTTTAGAAACCCCTATCGATATCGTGCATCGCACGTGTGTCGACCAGAATTCAGAAGCCACGCAACAGATGAATTGACACAATATAAAACATTTTTATATAATCACTAACAAATATGCGCTTATATATATATAGTATATTCAAACTCAAAATAAGGCTTTCCATTACTTTATCTCTTAATGAGTTGCCACACCAAAGCCAAGATTCTCGCTTAACCTTACACTCTGATATCGGCTGTAATAGCCATAGGCTTTTCAACTATCTGGTAGTGACGACGGTAAGCTTTTCAACCATCCTAACCCCACAGAAGCATACACTAGTATCTCGAATCAGCCTTTACGGTCAGCCTTGTGGCTATATGCACCAAGAAAACCAACCCATCAATGCCTCATACTACCTCTTCGGGACGTGTAGGGGTAAGAGTTGCTTGCTCACCACCAAACAGAAAGTGAGAACCCCCATCATGTTAATCCAACCAATGGAAACATATCTGATCCTGTTCTCTTCGAAACAACTTTTTATAATTTTCGGTAAACTCAACCCCGGTTCTTTAGGAAATAAATATTCAAAGTTACGGAGATCATCTCCTAACCATTAGTGGATGGATTCCCTTATCGTTTATCCTAGGGGAATGAAACAAGACCTTTACGCATAGTACATCATCATCGGAGATGACTAATAACTTAGAGGCTCCTCCTGGTGTTCTTCCACCAATTTTCTCATTTAGATCCTTCTATTCCTGTGTGTAATCCAAGAGCTGCCCCAAATTAATGAGACACCCAAGTGATTGCAAAAGCAAATCAAATAGGTCAGACTGTATGGTCTGGTATGAGTTTATATCACTTAATATTGTTGAACATTGTTGTGAGATCATGTTCATTTGACTAGTGATTAAGGCCTATTCCTTTCTTTTACTTGTAGATTTCTAATTCACATTGCAATGTCATAGAAAAATTAAACTATGTATCAACGTTAGTTTAACTCTCTCTCTTAAAATAGATTTTTATCCAAAATTATCAAGCAGTTTGCTTATACATGAATAGGTTTTGTTAAACACCGTATCAGTCGGATCATGTATAAATGAATAGGTTCTGATAAACATAATTTTAGCCAGTTTACATATAAATGCAAATTTACTTCGAACATAGCCATAAATCATTCAACCCACTCAATTATTAAAAGATTTCGAATTGAAATGAAGAAAAATGAAAATCTTTTATTAATCACAGGAATGATTTGATATAGAGTGAACTATCTTTGTTTTACAATGCTTGCTGAATTTATATACAATGATATAGGCTGAACTTGGGCTTTAGAAGTATCGGCCCATATCCATTATATTCCTTTGTAAAGTGAGCATGAATATGAACCGTTGAGATTTTGAATGAATGGTTGAGATGAATGGATCTACTGAGTCTTGTATGTATTTGTTATATCTCGTAACCTCTGTAACTTATCTCATTCTTTTATATTCCCCCTCAAACCTAGTGTCGGCTAGGGTTTGCTCGAGAGAAATGAGATTTGTCTTCTTCGTAAATTATATGAAAGAAATTTGATGAATTGAAGGCGATCTTAGATATGATAGTCTTCCTCTTCCCTTATCTATCTTCAGATGAGTTAAAGATAGCGACTTGAGTAGAGAGCAAAGAGGAATTGACAAAAACTGTTGCGAGCGACTTTAAGTTGAGGTTTTTCTGAGTTGCTTGTCTTCGTCAAGCTCTTGAGCAGCCTCTGGTATATACACTGGGATTTGAGATCTTTGATTGATGTCGGCGACATCAACGTTTGGTTCTCTTTTTAACTTTGTGAAGCTCTGTCGTGACAGAGGTTTAGTGAGCACATCAGCCTTTTGGTAAGTTGAAGGTATGTAACTAACTCTAATCTTGTCTTTCATCACTTGTTCTCTGATAAAATAAAGATCAAGTTCCATGTGTTTGGTTCGAGAGTGTAGAACAGGATTGGTTGTAAGTGATATTGCGTTGATGTTGTCACACCAAATTGTTGCCTTGCTGTTAGTATTAACTTGTAATTCACTCAGTAGCGATTGTATCCACATAATTTCCGATGATGTACTGGCTATGCTTCTGTACTCTGCTTCAGTACTTGATCTAGATACTGTTGATTGTTTTTTGGAACACCAAGATATTGGATTTTTTTCCTAGAAAAATGCAGTAACCAGTAGTAGATTTCCTATCATCATAGTCAGTGGCTCGGTCTGAGTCTGCATAGGCATTGATATTCAGTAATTTGCTTGATTGAATGATTAGACCTTGATCCAGTGTACCTCTAAGATACCTTAGAATACGTTTTACTACCTTCCAGTGTTCATCTAATGGATTTTGCATATACTGACTAACTTTGTTTACACTGAAAGAGATGTCTGGTCTAGTTATAGTGGCATACTGTAGTGCACCAACTATACTTCTGTACTGCTTATCATTGGATATGACTTCACCTTTGTGTTTTGATAGATGCAAGTTGCTTGTCATGGGTGTAGGCAGTGGATTTGCTTTATCCATGTTAGCTCTTACTAGAATCTCTGTGATGTACTTCTTTTGATTCAACTGTATTTCATTGTTTGATAATCTTTTAACCTCAATTCCGAGAAAGTAGTTCAAGTTTCCCAAGTCTTTGATGTAAATTCACTGTGTAGAAATTGTACAGTCTTTTCAATTTCTAACTTGTTGTTGCCTGTGATAATAAAATCATCAATGTAAATTAGTACATATATGATACTATCATTTGAGAATTTAAGAAATAAAGAGTTGTCTGATTTTGTTGAGTTGTATCCAAGTTTGGCAAGTGTTGATTTTAGTTTCTCAAACCACACTCTTGGTGCTTGCTTGAGTCCATAAATAGCTTTGTTTAGTCTGCACATAAGATTTTCATTGCCTTTCTCAGTGAACCCCTGTGGCTATTCCATGTACACCTCCTCCTGCAAGATGCCATGAAGAAAAGTATTATTAACATCTAGTTGTTTGATAGTCCAGTTCTTGTGCAAAGCAATAGTTAAAATAATTCTAATGGTTGAGGGTTTTACAATAGGTGAAAATGTTTCATTGAAGTCAAATCCATTCTGTTGTGAATACACTTATGCCTCTAGTCTTGCTTTGTACTTAAGAATTGAACCATCCGGATTCTTTTTAATCCTGTATGTCCACTTGCATCCAATTATTTTTTTATTTGTTGGTAAGGGTACAAGATCCCAATTTTTGTTCTTCATTAATGCATTGTACTCTTCTTTCATGGCCGTCCTCCAATTAGTATCATGTACTGCTTGTTGATAAGTAATTGGCTCAGCGCTGTCTGACTCAGCACTATAGATTTTTGGTTTAAATATTCCACCCTTGGCCTTTGTTATCATGTGATGACCAGTGTTTGCAGGTTGTGCAGATTGATCACTGCTGTCTTCAGTAATACCTTGTTGAGTATTGAGAGATGCAGTATCACTTAATATTTGACATGTGTCAGACTGTTGACCAGTGTTGGGTAGAGGAGGATCACTTGATCTTTCAGGAATATTGCCTTGTTCTTGCCCTGTCTCACCTGCTAACTTGAAGAGATTAGTATTCAGATTATCTCTTTCTTCATTATCAATAGTGCAACCAGAGGCTAATTCTTCAGAGAAGAGAGTTATTGGAGGTAATGAGTATCTAGCATTATATATTTTGTCAGATGTCTTGATTGCTACATTACTGAAAGGAAATTCTTGTTCATTAAAGATTACATGTCTTGATATATATATATATATATATATATATATATATATATATATTCTTCCTTTACTATCAAGACACTTGAACCCCTTTTTATTTGGTGCATAGCCTAAGAATGTACAGGGTTGAGACCTAAATTCTAACTTATGATTATTGTAGGGTCTTAAATAAGGAAAACATAAGCATCCAAATACTTTTAAGTTTTGAAAGTCTGGGTTGACTTTAGTCAGTATTTCCAATGGACTCTTATATTTGAGTACTGTTGTGGGTAGTCTATTAATTAGATAGACTGCTGTAAAGAAAGTATCAGGCCAAAATTTTAATGGTAGCGATGCTTGAGCCAATAAAGTCAAGCCACTTTCTACAATATGCCTATGTTTTCTTTCTATAAGACCATTTTCTTCAGAAGTGTAAGGACATGTGGTCCTTTGTATGATTCCTTCTCTTTGAAAGTAAACCTTCAGTGGTAGAAATTCTTTTCCACCATCTGTTTGAACGATTTTTACCGGACAGCCTGTCTGTCTTTCTGCATTTGCTACAAACTGCATTACTACATTGTTAGTTTCAGACTTTGCTTTTAAGAAATATATCCATACATGTCTAGAGTATGCATCAATGAATGAGATATAATATCTATAACCATAATCACTGCATATTGGGGCTGGACCCCATAGATCAGTAGCAATTAATTCCAATGGTTTTTGATAAGTAGTTTCATAGTCTGGAAATGCAAGCTTATGACTTTTACCCATTTGACAGAATGTACAATTATAAGAAACTGGAATTTTACTAACAGAGATGTCATTGCAATTATTTACAACATGCTTTAAAAAATTTATACTGGGGTGACCCAGTTTACAGTGCCAAGTATCAAAGCTTTTACTACTATCATCAGTTTTTAATTCAAAATGTGACACCAATTTTCCTTATGCTCATCATGCCTTGAATTTGCAACATCAAATTTGTACAATTCTTTATGTTCTTTACCCTGAAAGAGAGTTTCCCTTGTTAGTATGTCTTTTACAAAGCAATGATTTGGATAAAATTCAAAGTAGACATTGTTATCTTTGGCAATCTGTGACACACTCATTAAATTTTTCTTAATATACGGTACTCTCAGTAAATTGTTGAGGTAAAGTTGTCTTATACCTCTTAAGCTTGCATTACCAGTATGAGTAATATGAATTGGTTTACCATTCCCTAAGTATAGTAATTGTGTACCTTTGTATTCCCTATTGTCGAGATTTAAGTTGCTCAGATTGTTTGTTACATGATTAGTAGCCCCTGAGTCAGGATACCAACTATTGTCATGTATGTCTTCAATTTTGGCTCTGTCATCACTCTTTTGTTCAGTTTTGATTTCTGTTCAGTACTAACCAAGTTTGCACTGTGGTTTGAAACTTTTGAAACATTACTGCTTTGTTTAGATGGAGTGAAATTAGCATTGAATCTAAAATAACAATTGCTTGTTGTATGTCCATATTTTTCACATATTTGGCATCTTGTTCTGTTGTTATAGTTCTGCCTGCCTCCTCTGCCTCTGGGTCTGTTGTATTGACCACCTATTTGATTTTTGTTATGTTCTTGCAATATTGTTGCTTTCTTGATTTTTGTTTCTGCCGTTGGCACTGTAATTGATTGAGCAGTCTGAGTTTGTTGACTTCTTTTGCTCTAATCTGCCTTCATGAGAAAGAAGTATTAAATGAACATATTGTAGTGATGGTAATACTTCATTAGAAGATATTACTGCCCCTACTGACTCATATTCTTCATCAAGACCATTCAATATGAATAGAACTTGCCTGTGTCAGATACTTTATGCCCAGTAGAAGCAAGTTGATCACATATTGTTTTAGCTTTTGAAGATATTCCCTCATACTTAGATTATCCTTCTTTAAGTGATGCAGTTGTCTTTTATACTCCATAATTCTTGCAGCTGATTGAGAACTGAACCTTGTTCAATAGTATGTCATATTTCATGTGTTGTTTTGCATCCAACAATTTATGGCAATAGATTTGCACTGATTGAGGATAACAACCATGAACCGATTAAGCTGTCTTGTCTCTGATGTATTATGTAATCTTTATTACTTATGAGTTTTCCATCTTGGTCTGTAGTGAATTTGGGTGGAACACATATGGTTCCAAGAACATAATCTTCAATTCCATAGCCTCTGATTGCAGTTCCATTTGGAATTCCCTCAACAAGTAATTTGATTCTTCCAACTGGACAGTGAATGCTTGACTCTATGGCTTGATGATGGAATTCATGAGTTCTTGGGTGATATTAGATTAAATCTGAGTGGTTCTTGGAGTGGTTCTTGGTGCAGAGGTTGATGATGCAGAAGCATCCTCGTCGGCCATGATGGTAAAATTGAATCAAGAACATGAATATGTGGGATGTACTGGTGAAAATGATGAATAGATTTCTCTGATTCACCTTATTTCTGATATAGGTCAGGTAGCTTCTGTTTCTAATGAATTTCTTTGATGAGATCTGATGCAGCCAGTTGGGTGGTAGGTGATGCATTCTGACACCTCCTAGCTTTGGCACGGCATAGTAATTAAATGACAAGAACTGTAATGAATTCTTGAATCTCAGATGACGATCTATGATCTAATGAGATTCAGACGTGCAGCCTATTCTTAGGTGATGAAAACGTTTCTGATGAGATTATGGCAAGGCACAATGCTGTTAAGCAAATGTAGGCTTCGATACCATAAAAGATTTTGAATTGAAATGAAGAAAAATGAAAATCTTTTATTAATCACAGGAATGATTTGATACAGAGTGAACTATCTTTGTTTTACAATGCTTGCTGAATTTATATACAATGATATAGGCTGAACTTGGGCTTCAGAAGTATCGGCCCGTATCCATTATATTCCTCTGTAGAGTGAGCATGAATATGAACCGTTGAGATTTTGAATGAATGGTTGAGATGAATGGATCTGTCGAGTCTCGTATGTATTTGTTATATCTCGTAACCTCTGTAACTTATCTCATTCTCTTATAATTATTCATGCAATAAGCAATCACTTATTCATAGGTCTATCTATACTATAGTCCTATCTTGATTTATTAATGGATCAAAACTCTTATATTTGAACTCTAAGGTGTACATTGCATGGGACTCTTCACTGTTAGCCCAACACACTTGGATCCTTGGACATTAACATGCCATGTACAAACTTATCATCAAAAATTAAGTTGATCAATACAGTATCTTCCATTAGTCTCAGTCGTTTTTGTATCCTCCACTAGCCCCAGTCGTTCTTCAATGGTACTAAGGTGATCCATGGTCCGTAGTTTATTACTAATCATTTCAGACTTAACTATCTTTTCATACATACATATAATAATTCATTATTTAGAGTCATCAGATAGGAAATATTCAACTATAACTAATCATCGATACGTTCACGTGCACCACAATCACACTGCTAGAAACGGTTCAAATAGCGACGGGATCTAGCGACGGCTAAAAAATGCGGCCGTCGCTATACGAAATATACAGATCTCCTTCCCGCGAATAGAATTATCATTCTTCCCAAAACCCTCCTTCCCCCAATCCGCCACCCCCCGTCACCGCAGCCGCCGCCGCGCCTTCCGCCGCCTCCAAATCACACAAATTCGCCTAGGTATGCTTCTAATCTCTATTTTGAATGTAAATTTGATATTTTTAGATTTAGTTTAAACCCTAATTAAATTAGGATTTGTTGTTAAATTAGGTATTAATAGTGTAGTTAAATTAGGTATTAGTAGTGTTGTATGTTGATTTGGTAGATTAATTAGTTTATTATCATGAAGTTAAATTAGGTATTAGATTAATTAGTTTATCATGAAGTTGAATAAATGGTTGACGTAGATAATTAGTGTTGGTGATTAACATGATTCGTTGTGTTAGGTGAAAAATTAGTGTATATTAATGATTAACTTGGTTATTGATAGATTTACATGAAAGTATTTCATAGTTTATGAAATTGATAAATTACAAATTTAAGTTGTTAAGTGAATTTAAATTGACAAATTCTTATTTAATAATTAGATTTTTATTATTTTCTAATTATCTATTTGATAATTAGATTTTATTGTTTTATAATTATCTTCATTGATAATTCTTCTATTTATCTTGTTGATTTAGCGACGGCTAGCGACGACCATTTTAATAATTTTAGCGACGGCTAGCGACGGCCAAAATGCAAAAGGTTGTATATATTGTACAAAAATAAAGTTTATACAAAAATTTAAAAAATGAATATGAGAACATTAAAAATTCTGCAAATATCTAATTTTTTGAAAAAAAATTAGGAAACGACTTTAAAAACAATCGATATTTTACTAAAATCGATTTTGTAAAGAAATTAAGAAATGAATATAACAACAACAAATATTCCGCTAAAATCTATGTCGTTAAAAAAAATAAAAAAATAAATATTGAACTAAAATTGTTAATTGAATGTTGAACTAAAATTTAAATTGAATGTTGAACTAAAATTGTTAATTGAATGTTGAACTAATTATTTCAGACTCAACTATCTTTTCATACATACATATAATAATTCATTATTTAGAGTCATCAGATAGGAAATATTCAACTATAACTAATCATCGATACGTTCACATGCACCATTCATATACATATTTGTTTCATAGTTCACATTAACTGGTCATTTATAATTCTTAGGAATTTTATCGCTAAAGACATATGGCCATGAATGTTTATAGGCACATTCTAAAGCCTTGATTCTTTTTAACTTGTACGCTCCAAACAGTTCTTATTCAGGAGATTGAAATAAGCCTATTTGTGTTATAGCATAGGTTATTTTTGTATTTGTGGCACAAAGTAGCTCAGCACATGAATTTATTCGTTGCACTAATTGAACAGATCCATATCAGACATAAGCAAATCATCATATGTATGTTGCCCTCAATTTCATAAAGACCGGACCATAATCTTTAACAATATTTCCTACAATAATCCTCATATTTATTATGCAGCTCAATTCATATTATAGCTAACATCCATCAAATAACAATCAAACTTCATGATCGTGCATAGCTACTGGTTACACAGCTATGTTAAGGTTTTAGCTATTCAGTTTCTCATATTAACTTATAGCTAAATACACTAAATATCATTTTGCCTTGCAACCAAACAGCCAAATACGCATACACACAACATACTTGCATACATATTATATTTAATACACATTTCAATTATCACTTATTAATCATTTATATGTACATACGCTCAAATGTTTATAAATATTTAGCCAGTACTTATTATTTGCTTATCACAATAATTTGGGTCATTACACACAGTAAATTCATTACTATATCACGTGAAAATGCCTTGCTCAAAACCCGGATCTGGATCCCTATAGCCAAGATGAGCTTGCCCAAAAAGTTTGGGGCCCATCAGAGCTTATAATAGGGATCGGAGATGGTTATTATTTTGGAGGGGTTTATGAGATGCAATCCGTAAGATGGGTCCCCCGGTTGTAATGTACTTTTCATTTTGATTGTATTTGTATATTTTGAGTTATTGATCAATTATTGCTAGGAACTTGAATATGGGCGATCCTTTATAGAGAAGAGGGTCGATCCCTCCAAACTCCTCCATTTGTTGTGCAATCCCTAGGGTGGACTCCCTAGGGCCCCTTCTTTTTGTTTCCAAGTTTAACTTCGTCCGTCTTGTGGTTGTTGAATTAGGAAGCGATCATCATTGAGTTGTTTTGTGTGCATCATGTTTAATCCGTTTCCTTTATTCCAATCCCTCTATTCCAATTCCTCTTTTAATTGAAGTATTAGTTCAATACTTATCCATTTTTTGAAGGTTGTCCATCTGAATTCATCCGACTATCGTCTATAGTTTCAAATATAATCAATCTCCAATCTTGATAACCATCTCTTCATGCATTCTGCCTTTATGATCGTGAAGTCTATTGGGTTAAATCTGTCTATGTATTGCCTTGGCAAAAGGTGGGTTAACATATATAACACGTGGATTATAATTTATTATAGCTAACGATGATGTTCATACTTTACTTAGATCTGGAGCTTGAAGGGAAGTAGAAAGTTGAGCAGGTTTCTACATCAAAACACACTCAATACTCTAAACCAATTATCAACGTAACTAACAGACTGTATAAAACTACAATCATGCTAGAAATCCATGAATTTTTACATAAGAAATCTGAAAATGATGACACCATTGGACCTGGAACTACAGCCCACTGTGGCAGTGATTGGGGTAATGATCTAATAAGATCCTGTCTAATAACGTAGATGCAAATGGATTAATATCTTAATCTAATTTTTAGGTTGATGCAAAGAAATGCCGCTGGTAAGCATGTAGGCATGGAAACGGTTCACTGCAACCCCAAAAAACTTCTGTCAGCAACATCTTTAGACTGCTTCGTGTTATTTCTGTTTCTTTGTCCATTCTGTGATTTACTTAGTTTTTTTTTTTGTTCTCTGTAAAGAAAAGGCTGCTTGCTTTTTATACTTTGATATTTGTTCGAAAACCCTGTATATTTGTTTTTGTACCATCCTTTTTCCATGCAACGTTCATTTTGTAAACGTATTACCATGTTACCATTTTAAACTCTATCCATTTTATTCAACCTCCACCAAGTTACAGTTCTATCTGTATGCACTATGAAGCATTTTTCACCTCCCTGTGTACTTTAACTTTACAGACTTTGGCTTCGATTTTAGTTGTCAACCGCCCCTGACTCTTAATTGTTAACATATGTTCGCAACATGAATGTTACTACTCTATTTTAATTTATCAACCAAACGAATAAACACTGTGCGAATAGTTCATATACATCGTCCAACTTAAATTTCTACATTGATTTAAGTTGAGATTCATTTTATACAATGCTAATAGTTTTAACATAAGTAGACAGTACTATCAATTTATAATGTGCTAAATTTTTACCTTTTCTTCTCTCTATTTCAAATGCCCCCGTGAAAGGATTTGATATTGGCTTTGATTAATTTCTGTATACAGAATTTGTTGTAGTAAATCTGAGATATGATGTAAAGAATGATAAACTCTATTTTTTATTGATATGAAAGAGATAAAGTGTATGATAATAATAATGTTACACTCGGCAGTATATTTATACAGTCTGAATTGTATTTGGGCCGAGTGCATTTGGGCCATATTTCTGAAGACCCGTATGCAAATACAAAATACATTATAAAACACGAATGACTCAGAGAAACCCTTATTTCATTACTCTCCCTCAAACCGACGTTAGGGTTTCCATGGCTTCTCTATTTCTTTGCGCCGCCATGTGAGAGATGTGAGGTTTACTTCAGTCCAAAATGGAAAAATCACCTCAAATTCATGTCATGTGAGAGATGTTACTGAGTATACTCTGATTTCTTTGAGATGCGAGTCTTATTCCATCTTTTTGTCTCTCGTTCTGTTGATGTCAGCAGCAGATCTAAGAGATGAGCTGAAGTTCTGTTGATTCTCTGAAGTAGATGCTTGAATAACACTTTTATTGAGGGTGATTTGTTCATTACTGCTGCTAGACATGGTGTCGATGTTGATAGCAGATCTGTTGCCTTCTGTGCTAAAGATCTTGACTTTATTGCATTGAGCTCCTGAAGCTTTCTTGTATTCACTTGGATCATCGTGACTAGCAACAACTTTCAGATCATTTCTGAATCTTGTGAAGTTTTGTTTAGACAAGGGTTTGGTAAGTGTGTCGGCTCTCTGGTAAGCAGATGGTATGTGATTAATATGTAAATTTCCTTTCTGAACTTGTTCTCTGACAAAGTAGAGATCTATCTCTACGTGTTTAGTCCTTGAGTGAAGCACTGGGTTGGCTGACATGTATATTGTGCTTTGATTATCACACCATAACGTTGGTTTGACATGTTGGTTGATGTTTAGTTCATGTAATAAGTACCGCATCCACATAATCTCCGCTGTTGCACTTGCAACACTTCGGTATTCAGCTTCTGTGCTGGATCTGAAGATAACTGACTGCTTCTTTGAACACCATGACACAGGGTTATCTCCTATGTATATGCAGTAACCTGTGGTTGATTTTCTATCATCAGGGTCTGTTCCCCAGTCAGCATCTGTATAACCAGTGATATTTAGATGTTTGCTTCCCTTCATATGTAGTCCATAATTGATTGTTCCTTTTAAGTATCTTAATATTCTCTTTACTGCTTTCCAGTGATCGTCTCTAGGTTCCTGCATAAATTGACAAACTTTGTTAACACTGAAACAGATGTCTGGTCTTGTAATAGTTAAATATTGTAAAGCACCAACAACACTTCTGTATTGTTTGATGTTTTTTATGTATTCTCCCCTGTTTTTGGATAAGTATTGATGGCTGATCATTGGTGTAGGCTTGGGTTTTGCACTATTCATTTTGGTTTTAGTCAGTAGCTCCAGAATATATTTCTTTTGACAAAGAAAAATTTCCGACTTTGATTTCCTTTTTACTTCAATCCCTAAGAAGCAGTTCAATAACCCCAAGTCCTTGATGGAAAAATTCTTGTCCAGACATTCAGCAACATTCCGAATTTCATTCTCATCATTACCTGTAATAACAATATCATCAACATATATTAAAATATAAGTACTTGTTCTATTGTTAACTTTAATAAATAAAGAGTTGTCAGATTTGGTAGAATGATATCCAAGTTGAACCAGTGTGGCTTTTAATTTGTCAAACCAAACTCTTGGAGCCTGTTTGAGCCCATATATAGCCTTCTTAAGTTTGCAAACTTGACTTGTGTTTTGTCTGTAACCAAGGGGCTGCTCCATGTATATTTCTTCTTGTAGAGTTCCATTCAGAAATGCATTGTTGACATCATATTGTATGATATTCCATTGATTATGTAAAGCAATACTCAAAATAATTCTGATAGTAGTTGGTTTGACTACTGGAGAAAAGGTTTCATTAAAATCAAACCCATAATGCTGTGTGTAACCCTTTGCTACAAGTCTTGTTTTGTATCTGAGTACAGTCCCATATGGATTTCTTTTGATTATGTATGTCCACCTGCATCTTATGATATTTTTATTATTGGGTGGATGTACAAGATCCCAAGTATTGTTCTTTATTAAAGCATTGTATTCTTCATCCATTGCTCTCTTCCAGTGCTTGTTTATTGCAGCTTGCTCAAAAGTTTCTGGTTCCTCTATAACTGATTCTGCTGTATATAGTTTTGGTTTGAAGATTCCACTTTTCGATCTTGTAATCATTGGATGTTCTATTCTTGCCTGTGGTGATTTTTCTGTACTTGTTAGACTATTATCATTTTCTGAATGCACTTGCTCATTTGTTGTTCCCTCATCATTGACTGATTGAGTTGAATGTCTTGAATTCACAGGTGTTTGATTGAGATAGCTTGAAGAGCTCAATGGTTCATGACCTGGTTGAGTTGACATTGTGAGTTGTGAATCATTGGCTCTAGCAGTCCCTTCAATCATCTCAGGACAAAGAATATCACTGCAAACAGGTATACTGGGAATAGAATTTTTTGAATTATAAACTTTTTGAGTAGTTTTAATACTTTTATTGCTGAAGGGAAAAACATGTTCATTAAATACAACATGTCTACTAATTATAATTTTTCCATCTTCACTGAGACATTTATATCCCTTTTGGTTTGTTCCATATCCTATAAAAGTGCATGGTTTTGCCCTGAAACACAATTTATTGTTATTGTATGGTCTTATATGAGGAAAGCATAAACATCCAAATATCTTTAAGCTTTGATAATCTGGCTTAACACCTAATAATTTCTCTACTGGACTGATTCCTTTATGAACCTTTGTGGGCAGCCTATTAATTAAGTAGACAGCAGTGTTAAAGGAATCAGGCCAGAATTTTAGTGGTAGTGATGCTTGAGCAAGTAGTGTTAGCCCAGTTTCAACAATGTGTCTATGCTTTCTCTCTATTAGACCATTTTGTTCTGATGTGTAAGGACATGTGGTTCTGTGTACAATTCCTTTCTTAGCAAAGAAATTGCTAAGTGATTTGTACTCAGTACCACCATCTGATTGAATAATTTTGACCTGATTTCCAGTCTGTTTTTCAGTCATCAATATGAAATGTATTACAGCATTATAAGTATCTGATTTGGCTTTCAAAAAATATATCCAAGTATATCTTGAGTATGCATCAATAAAAGATATGTAATATCTATAACCATAATCTGAATAAATTGGGGCAGGTCCCCATAAGTCAGTTGCAACCAATTCTAAAGGTTTTGAATAACTGGTTGAGGAGTCATTAAAAGGTAATTTATGACTTTTACCCAATTGGCAATATGTACAAACATATGGTAAAGCAACATGGTCAAACATGATTTTATTTTTCTCAAGTACTTGTTTCACAACATGTGTGTTTGCATGACCAAGTTTGTAATGCCACAAGTCAAACACACTTCTATTTTCTTTAGTTTGACTAATTTCACCCAAGTTACAACACTTTTGATTCTTTTCTGATTTGCTGTTGTTTTTGATGTTGAATCTGTAGAGTCCCTTCACAGCTTCACCCTGCAAAAGATTTTTATTAGTCAGTATATCTTTAACCAAGCAGTAATCTGGAAAGAATTCAAAATACACATTGTTATCTTTTGCAAATTGTGATACACTAATGAAGTTTTTCTTTATTTTGGGAACTCTTAACAAGTTATTCAAGTATAATTGTCTTTTGCTATCAATGCTGGCCTTGCCAATGTGAGTAATATTCACAGACTCACCATTCCCCATGCATATTAACTGTTTACCTCTATATTCCTTGTTGCCAAGATTTAAGTTGTCTAGATTATTTGTTACATGATTGGCCGCTCCTGAATTAGGGTACCAGCTTTCATCATGTATGTGTTCTGATGTTGTTAAAGTACTTTGATTAACTTCACCATTACTATTGCCGTTAGGTTGGTTTTGAATCAAATTTACACTTGCTTTTCCATTTCCTTGATTACTTTGATTCTGGTTTGGTACATAGTTAGCATTGAATCTGAAATAACACTTCACTGCAGTATGACCAACTTTTTCACAAATTTGACACTTGGGTCTATTGTTATTATTGTTCCACCTTCCTCTGCCTCTGGATCTGTTTGAACTGCCTCCTCTTTGTTGTGTATAAACTTGTTTGTTTTGGTTTTGTCCTTTGTTTCTTGAATTGTACACATAATTGACTGACATGTCTGTATCTTGAGTCTTTTTGTGATCTATTCTTGCCTCATGTGCAAGAAGTGTTGCATGAACAAACTGTACAGATGGTAAGGTTGGTTGAGATGACACAACTGCAACAACAGCTTCATATTCTTCACCTAGACCATTCAACAGACTTAATACTTTTTCTGTTTCAGACACTTTATGCCCCGCAGCATCCAACATATTGCAGATGTTGTTTACATGTGATAAGTAATCTCTCATTGATTGATTCCCCTTAGTAACATTTTGCAGCTGTCGTTTATAGTGCATAACTTTGGCAGCTGATTGAGTGTTGAATATTCTTTCAACTGTAATCCATATGTCATTTGCTGATTTGCACCCTATAACTTGAGATAACAATTTTGTATCAATAGAAGACAGCAGCCAAGAACTTATTAATCTGTCTTGTCTGTAGTATTTTGTGTATTCCTCATTGCTAATCATTTTATTTTGTGAATCAGCGATAAATCTTGGAGGAATTGGGATAGAACCAAGAATGAATCCTTCTAATCCATATCCTTGCATTGCTGTTTCAACTTGCAACTTCCATAGGAGATAGTTGTCTTCTTCAAGGTGAACAGTGATCAACTGACTCTGAGGACTGATCACTGTTTTGATTAACTTTTCGGTTGCATCGGTTAAAGTTTGTGACAATGGGTTATTGGTATTATTTGATGTAGCTGATGTAGTGTCATTTTCAGCCATGATAGCAGAGAAAACTGAACAGATAGATCAAGTAACAAGATTCAGTAATATGGCCAATGCAAGATTGCATTGACAATCAAGAAACAAGTTAGTTGCAGCCAAGATTCAGATGATGAATCTACTTCTGATGATTCTTGGCGAGGTAATTCCTTTTTGTTGAGTTTTGCTGTTTTCTTGAATTGGTTTTTCCTATTTACTGAGATTCTTGCTACGAATTTGCTTCGATCTTTGAAGAAAAACTTGTTGCAATCAGAAATCTATTTGATTTCTTGGTATGGTACCTGTTTTTCAAATCGAGACAGCAAATTCTAATACTAACCCAAATGATGAGATATCACCTGATGGGTTGAGAGCCTTCAAATGATGATAATGATTCTGATGAAGTTGCCGTTAGGCGTATTGCTCTGATACCATGAAAGGATTTGATATTGGCTTTGATTAATTTCTGTATACAGAATTTGTTGTAGTAAATCTGAGATATGATGTAAAGAATGATAAACTCTATTTTTTATTGATATGAAACAGATAAAGTGTATGATAATAATAATGTTACACTCGGCAGTATATTTATACAGTCTGAATTGTATTTGGGCCGAGTGCATTTGGGCCATATTTCTGAAGACCCGTATGCAAATACAAAATACATTACAAAACACGAATGACTCAGAGAAACCCTTATTTCATTACCCTGTGCTATTTAACAGTGAGGTGTGACTATTTGAAGATAACAATAGAAGAGCAGTGAAATAGTTGAAACGGTTTTTTTTCTGTACTCTACTTTTGTAAATAACAAGTACTCGTAAACTGACATAGTGCGAAGATACATTACAATGCAACAAACATAGTAAAATAGTTTAATATTTCAAGCTTCCTGTACGACATTAAATCGTACCATAAGTACTACACTACATTACCATATTATTTAACTCTCTCTATCCATAAGCAGTAAATGATAATGACTGTCAACATCTACTTTTTGTTAACGCACGAAGTATCCTGCATTTCTATAATACATTCTAACATATCTAACACATAATAACATAAAACATTGTTCCTGTCATAACAACCAGTGTTGAATACGCAATAGAGTACAGTGGTAAAAATAAATGATGTACACTGTTGCATACTTGGACAATGAATGTCAGATAACTATGCTTACACTAAATATGTTAACTATTTGAGCAACTGAACACTCGCACAGAGATATAAAACAAACACAAGAAGATATAAAACAACTACAGCAGAAAAAACAAAATTTTTATTACTTGCTTTTCTTATTCTTCTTATAAACAAAAATAGGTCTATATATATAGAGTTCCGAATGCTATAAAATAGAATCATTTGTTTGAACCATATCAATTACGTTTGAATAGGAATTTGACTCTTTCTATTTTCTTTATTCTTGAAAACCTGGTCAAAATGCTGAGATTATTCTGTCAACAAATTCATCCTTTAAGCTCAAGCATTTTACCATCTTTTATTCCAATCATCTTCTTGCAATTTTCGAACAACAGCTTTGGCAATGGCTTTGTGAAGATATCTGCTACCGGCTCACAACTTGTAACATGGTTCAGCTGCACATCTTTTTCCTTGACATGCTTCCGGATGAAGTGAAAACGAACATCTATGTGCTTGCTCCTTTCATGATGAATTGGATTCTTTGCTAACTCGATTGCAGACTTGTTATCGGCCCATATCTCAGTGGGCTCGTATTGTGGAAGCTTTAACTCGGATAGCAGTTTCCTTAGCCATATTGCACGGCACAAACATAAAGAGGCTGCAATGTACTCTGCCTCGCATGTTGACAATGCCACTATCGATTGCTTCTTTGAGAGCCATGTAAAAGCTGTCACCCATATAAAACACATATCCGGATGTGCTTTTCCGATCATCAACATCGCCACACCAATCACTATCTGAATAAGTATGTACTCATCAGTTTTCGAGTAAAATAGTCCAAGTGACTTTGTTCCTTGAATGTATTGAAGGATCCTCTTGATAGCTTTCCAATGCGAGTAACATGGATCTTCCATAAATCGACTTACAATGCCAACACTGTATGCTATGTCCGGTCATGTGCATACAAGATATCGCAGGCTTCCGACTAAACTTCGGTATCTACTTGCATCGACTTTTTCTCCTCCCTCAAACTTAGATAGCTTTGCGCCTGGTTCTATTGGTGTTGCAACTGGGTTGCAATTCTCCATATTAAATCTCCTCAAAATATCATTTGCATAAACTTCCCGTGACACAAAAATTCCTGTTTTCCCTTGCTTGATTTCAAGACCAAGAAAATACTTCAACAGCCCCAAGTCTGTCATCCCAAATTCATGAGTCATAATGCTTTTAAAATCTTATCATCTCCTCATTATTCCCCACAAAGATGAGATCATCAAAATAGAGAGCATCAAACAGCAAATTTCCCTTTTTCTTTTTCACGTACAATGCATGCTCATAAGGGCATTGCATAAATCCATTCTCCTTGAAGTACGTGTCAATTCAAATACTCCATGCTCGTGGTGCCAGCTTCAGCCCATATAGCGCCTTCTTCAGCTTCAAAACTTCTTTCTCCTCCCAAGGATTTCATGTACCTGGGTGGTTGCTCCACATATACTTCTTCCTCGAGCATACCGTTCAAAAATGAAGATTTCACGTCCATCTGATAGATCGGCCATTGGAACTGTGCTGCTTGGGATATAAGAGTCGAATTGTTTCCAACCTTGCTACTGGAGCAAAAACCTCGTCATAATCGATCCCCGCCTTTTTCTTATAACCTTTAGCACCAAGTCGTGCCTTCTATCTTTCTATCTCACCTTGGGCATTCATCTTCTTCTTGTATACCCGTTTCACTCCAATTGGTTTATGTCCTTCCGGTAACTCAACCAAGTCCCAATTTCATTTTTCTGAATGGATTTTATCTCCTCATCCATCACGGCCTGCCATTTCTTGTTCCGCACTGCCTCTTCAAATGTAATATTTTCTGCATCTGCCAAAAGGCATACTAAGTGAACCTCTGGTGTTGATTCATACAGATCCTACAAAGTCTGTATCCTTGGTTGTCTCATCTCATCCTCATCATCGGATGTAGACGGTCTAGCAGGTGTAAATGTCGGTACAGGAACCAATGCTTCAACTTTATCTTCCTTAAACATTATCTCATTTTGATTGCTCCAATCCCATGCACTTTCTTCATTAACATGTACATCTTGGCGTACGACTACTTTATTCTCGACTGGATCAAACAAATTAAAAGTTTTCGTCTTCGTGTCATATCCAATAAACACAAACTTCTTGCTTTTATCATCTAACTTGGTTCTTCTTTGATCTGGTACATGCGCATAAGCTACACCACCAAATATCTTTAGATGTGACACAACTGGCTTCTGTCCACTCCAAGCTTCTTGTGGTGTTTTATTTGCCAATTTTACATCTGGGCAACGATTTTGCATATACACAGCACACTTTATCCTTGGCCCAAAAACTCCTTCGGCATGTCTTTAGTTTTTAACATTGACCGAACCATATTAAGAATAGTCTGATTCTTCCTCTCGGCCACACCGTTTTGCTGAGGTGAGTAGGCTGCGGTTAAGAACCTCTTTATGCCTTGCTCCTCGCAGAACCTCGTGAACAGAGTTGAGAAATATTCTCCTCCTCTATCCGATTATAAAGCCTTTATATAACGGCCAGTTTCCTTCTCTACTGACGACTTGAATTTCTTGCATGCCTGAAGTGCCTCAGACTTTTCTTTCAGGAAATAAACCCACATCTTCCTCATATAGTCATCTATGAATGTGATAAAGTATCTTTTCTCGCTGAATGACTTACATGTGATCGGGCCACATATGTCGGTATGTATTGTCTCTAGAGGTATCTATGCTTGATATCCAGCCTTCTTTTGGAAAGTATTCCTCGCATGCTTGCCAAGCACACAGTCTTCACAAAATTTTCCAATATAATCCATGGTAGGTAGCCCATGAACCATGTCCTTTTATGCTAACTCTCTTTGCCCGCCGAAATGTAAGTGCCTAAACCGCAAATGCCATAGCAAAGATTTGTCCTTCATGTCGACTTGTAAGCATTTTTCTTGTATGCTTCTCAAGTTGAGTTTGAATATACGATTATTGCCCATTTCTACACGTGCGATTAACCGACCTTTCTTGTCCTTCAAGTACATGTACATGTCTTTCATGATAACCAAATATCCTTCAAGTTGAGTTGGCTCTGATATCAACTTGTCAACTATTTGAGCAAATGAACACTCACACAGAATAAAACAAACACAGGAAGATATAAAACAACCACGGTAGGAAAAACAAAATTTTTATTACTTGCTTTTCTTATTCTCCTTGTAAACAAAAATAGGTGTATACATATATAGAGTTATGAATGCTATAAAATAGAATCATTTGTTTCAACCAATAAATTACGTTTGAATAGGAATTTGACTCTTTCTATTTTCTTTATTCCTGAAAACCTAGTCAAAATGCTAAGATTATTCTGTCAACAAAATATACCACAACATTTCCAACACACATATGGGAAGTCCAAAAATTTGTTTAGTCAATGCGTTTAATACGAACAACTCTTTGAAATCCTTTTAGTTATTCTATACATAAGCACTACAAAAAGTTAAATAACTTACTACCATATGACTTTAACTGAAAATCTCCATACCAAAGTTGTCTAACAATTCCCGTGTGCGTAGCATGGGCCACACATTAGTTTGGGAGTAAAGAATGCGTTAAAATATTTATCTTAGACAAAAATTTTATCAAAGGGGCGTATTTGATTTTACAAATTGTTTTTTGGAAATTAGAATGGATTGTAAGAGTTTCCACTCAAGGGATGCTTTAGTAAATTATGGTTTGAAAAGAAAAACATTTTGCTGAATAAAGAGTTTTGGTTGAAAAGGGATCTAATTCAAAATTTATTTATTTGAGAATATATTTACAAAGAAACAATGTTATATAAAATGTCTAGTTTTATAATACCTTAAAAAAAGAGGAAAATATTTTAATAAAAAAAATGTTGATTCAATTTAAAAGGTAAATGGTTGAAAAATAAAATGTTTAATTAAACAACAAACTTTGGAGGTATTTGTTAAAAAGTATTAAAAAGATGTTTTATTTGTGAATTTTAACCGAGGGCTATAAAAACTAGATTTTATAACATGAGGTCGTGGCCTTTTACTTATGATTGTTTACTTTTGTTGAAATGTGGGGTCGTGGCCTTTTACTTATGATTGTTTACTTTTGTTGAAATTGCTTATATCGTTAATAATTAAGAAAACGTCACTGCTTGTTTGTTTATGTCTACCTATTACTCCATGTCATGCATATTTAAATTAATTTCTCCTACTTATATAATGTTGTTTGTTGTTTTGTTTCTTTTACGATGGTTGATTGAAGTATTTTCTTGATTGCTTGTTGCTTGTTTACTTTATTTGTTGTTATCTATTTGGTTGTTCAGTTGTTTGTTGTTGATTGTTTATTTAATATAATTGGTTTGCTTGTTTATTTGTCTGTTCTTTGCTTGTTTCTGCTTTTTTTGCTTGTTTGTTTTTCTGCTATGTATGATAATTGTATAATTGTAAGAGGTTAAGGGGCAATTTTGACTTAGTCATAATGGAATGACGTAGTTCCTAAATGGTGGAAGACTGGATATTGAAATTGAATAGGAGATATGAAGATGTTCCTTGAATATGGATAATGGTGGATGGAAAATTTTGATGGTTAAAGACTTGATGGGCACCATTAAGGAATTAAGGACATACTGGGGGTTCATTATCGAGTTTTTAAAATATGTTTAGAAATTTTTTTTTACGATTACCTGCTTCCATAAATATTTTAAAAGAAAGAATTTCTATTCTATTTATGATTTAATTACATACGATGATTTTTCAAAATCAATTTTCTAGTAAGATTGTTTTATAATAGGAAGAATATGATTTTTGTTTTAAAAAGAGATGAAAGCTTTGATCCAAAATGAAAATATTTTGGTAAATGTGTTGCCATTAAAATTTATTGAATTCTCTTCACTGGCAGGTCCCTTTTTGGCATTTTAGGTAAGTCGTCCATATCATCGAATGAATGAATCAATATAAGAGGATTTATTAACCATATTTTCCAAGGAATATGAAGATTAGAATGTGAGGACTCTATGACTTATGATGATTACCTATAAGGATGTGTTCTAGTGAGCATGACTTGTGGATCAAATGTTGAATGGTTCTATTATGAAAAAAAGTGATCCAAAGGGTGACTTCAATGATGATAGCTCATGAGTGGGATTATAACTGTGATCCACTATAAATGTGAATGGAATGGAAAATGACTGTGTTCTACCGTTAGATATGTTCCATGGGATCGATGATGACCGAAGGCTTTAATGTATATTCGTAAAGAATAATATGTGGGGATGTCTACCTAGGTTTGCGACCGTATCCAGTTCTTTACGATTGTGAGTGTACCTTGAACTTTTATGATTGTGAGTCTAGTATCCTTGCCATCTAAGTGGCATGGATTCGAGCATACAAGTAGATGCGGTGCTCTTACGATGTTGAGTATTTGTAACCTTATGATAGTGGTATTTTTTGTTATCAGATATCATTATGTACATTATTCTTACAATGTTGAGTGTTTATCGACTTACGATGGTGGTCATTTGGTATGAGACTTTATGATGGGGATCTGAAGATCGAGGATTGATGCAGCTTCAGCATGAGTCGATGGCCATATTATTTTGAAGATGTAGTCATGACTTGGTGCATATTATTTAAGGATGTAGCCATGAGAGAGTACATGGATTATTTTGGAAGGTGTAAAAGAAGGAGGTACGCCAATTATTTTGAGTATGAGACTATAGGAAAGTTCATTGACGACCTTTAAGGTATATATATTAGGATGGATGTGCAGTTAGCATAGGGATTAACACATATGTATTATTTGTTGATATGGTGGCATGGTGATTACCCTTTCTGATGTGTGCGCACTCTTTATTTTTTATGAGCTATACTGTTTGTCGATTTATGTGCATTCATTTATTTGCACATGCATGTTTGAATCAACCCCAGTTTCTTGTGGACTTTAATTATTGTCAATTAAGGTTAAATTATTATGGTGCATAATATAAATTAATCTATGATTGATACTATTCCACCCTTTGTTAATGGTTTGCTATTTTTATGTACTATATTTTATATTGAATGATGAGAAAGTGCATGTGTTATTGTAATATGCATATGTAGAAATTAAATTCATTACTATAAAAGAATTGTTTTGTGTTGATTGATGATATAATATGGTCGTTATATTACTTTATTAGTAGTTAACTTATGATCGATGTATTTCCCTATATTTTGTAAACAAACCAATGATGATGATTTGTTACTTTGGTTGAAGATTGTATTTAGGAAATTGCAAGGGTGCAATTCTTTCAAGAGTGGAGAATGTAACGACCCGCATATTCATTGCTACGACATATTAAATTAACTAAAAGTAAATATCTAATAAAGTGGTGAATTGAGTATCTTATTTATAACTGTTTTGAAGGTCTTTCTGACATGGTCGGTTTGATATATAGTTTTGACATATTCGGAGTTATGGGTTGCGAAATAGGAGCATTGTGTTTAGATAGTGTACAGAACTGTTATAGGCCAAATTGGATATACAACCTATAGCCTAGCCAAATGATTATATATTAGACAGTAGGAAGCTCTAGCCTTAATCTCTATCTTCATTTTCCTCTTTATTTTTCAAAATTTCTTAATTATCTTCTAATGGTAGATGATTACTTTTATTAAAATTTGACTTAAAAATCAAAGTATCCAAGCCCTATCGAATTATGTATCATTAGAAATCTCTCAACGAATGGAGCTGATGGGAAACATCCATTTTTGAGTAAGATGTCCGAGGCAACTAGAAATTGGTGATTAAACTACAACCATCCAAACTAGGGTTTTTCGATCAATAGTGAAACGACAACCAAAGGACGATCAGATGGCACTAAAAGGTAAAGGACATCGGATGAAGAAGATCTATACGGTTGGATCGGCGAATTGATGGTCTAATTCGATGACATTAACAAACTAACGTGGCCAAATTGGAACATGTTGGCCGGTAGCGGTAAGGATTTCAAGTGGCGAGGTTGTCGATGTTTCCTGGAGATTGACCAGGCAACTTAGTACTCGACCTCCCTATCGATCGATCAAACTGGATCGTTCGGCATCACGTTACGGCCGGCATCCAAGAAGCACTCGGCATCCAAGTTTGGTCAGCATCAATGAACGTTTGGCATGACAAGGTCGTTCGGCACGAGCGCCTCGTTTGGCATCAAGCAACGTTCGGCATCGAGAAACATTCGGTATTGAATATCGCTCGGCCAAAGAAGAACGCTCGGCATAAGATCGCCCGACAACCAAAGATTGCTCGGTCTCCCGAGTACGTTCGGCAAAAGACATCGTTCGGCTAAGGGATGTTCGGCATCCGTGAACGCTCGGCCTACAGGTTACGTCCGGCTCCTGGAGCGTTCGGCATTCATACTCCACTCGGCATTCCAGCCTCGTTCGGCCTTCACCCCTCACTCAACACCATATCCCGTCCGGCACATATCTCGTTTGGCCATCACCTACCGTTCGTCATCCAGAATCGTTCGGCACCAATGGGTGTTCAGCATGAAGAGCATCCGGCATCATGTTTTTCGGCATAAGGATGGAGGTTCAGCACGTGGTTGTTTGGCATGTTTGGGGTCGGCACACAGCGCTTATTCCATGCGGACCAAGATATTCAGATACCAGGCCCACTAGGGAGTCCATAGAGTGGTTGGGGCACAGTAAAGAGGGAGAATTTGGAGAGAACACTGGGGAAACTCTGCCGCATTCAACCCTCATTCAAGACTTAAGCTTTTTATTCAGCAATTGTATTCAAGTACTTAGAAATGGATTGTATCTGTAATCAAGTATCAAAGAAAGAAATAAAGATCAACTTCAAAATGGACGTAGGCTACTACGTCGAACCACTATAAATTTGGTATTCTTACTTTCTGCATTTAAATTTACATTCTCTTCTCTGTTTTAATTTGCTTTCTTCATTAATCTCTCTACACAATCTTTCTAAGGGTGTTAGTGGCCAATTTTGGTGCTAACATTTTGGTGCTTTCATTGAGTATTGAATTCTCAGGCTGTTAGGGTCTGCTTTTTACCTACTATATTGCATAAATCCCCCGAAGGAGATCCAAAATCATTGACAAGGCATCTGTTGATTCTACTCAGAGTTATAACCAACAACTCTACCATGGGGAGACCATGAACCAGATCGGCCTCTCATAATGTAGATGTCCATGAAACTGCTAGCGTACAACAAGTTGGACCTGAAAATCAGCAAACAACCAGAGGTGCAGGGCCCTCCACCCAAATCCAAGCGGAAGCCGTTTCCCGAACGAAGTTCAATGATTTGATAAGAGAACTCAAGGAATGTAGAAGGCAGCTTGCTGAACAGATTCAAGCCAACACTAACCTCATGACTCAGCTCGGTCAACAACAGCGCCATAATGTTGGAGGTAACCATGCCCCTTATTCTAAATCTGATAGCTCAAGCTCAGCTGACGAACCTCCTAGGCGTAGACGCCGTAAGGATGAAGGTGCACAAGCAGGCATTGGGAATCAAGCCCGCGAAGAGACCGGACACCCGAATCTCCAAGACCCAAATCAGGCGGGACATCAACTCACACGATCCCGTGGAACGAAACCCAACCTTCCATCCTCCATACAAACTTCGGACTTAACAGCTATGGTCAGACAGTTGATGAGAGAAAATCAAGGCTTGACCAATGAAGATTGGGGAGTGACCAGAAGCCATACCCCCTTTACGGATGGTATCCTGCAGGCTGAGTAACCCAAGAAGTTCAATATGCCAACTATCCCAGCCTATGAGGGAAAGACTGACCCCAGGCAGCATGTGATGAGATATGGATGGATGGTGGATTCTACAAGAGCCAATGATGCAACCAAGTGTAGGTGCTTCCCAATTACTCTGTCCGGAATCGCCACCATGTGGTTTACTCGACTTCCCCCGCGATCTATATCCAGCTTTGACGAATTGGCAATGAAATTCATAGAGCAGTTCAAAATACACACCACTCGTCCAAAGGATGTGATGTCCTTATCAAGCGTAATACAAGCTCCAAGAGAGTCATTGAAAGCATACTTGTAGAGATTTCATGTTGCTGCTACTGAGGTAAGCAATCCAAATGACCACGCAATTTTGATGGCGGTAATGTGTGGAGTGGATCCATATTCTGAATTTGGAGATTGGTTGGCGGGAAAGCCCCCAGCTATGCTGGAACGTTTTTATTCGAAAGCTCATCAGTTCATAAGGAGGGAGGAAGCTCGTTGGACAAGGCGAGACAAGGCACCAAGGCCCGTTCCGGAGTCTGTGAAAGGTAACATCGTCGTGAAGCAAACCGGCAATAATTCTGGAAAAGCCCAAGTTAACATCCAGAACAAGCCTGGGCAGTCTAAAGGATTCGGAGGTGGGAATCTCGGAAAGAAAAAAGAAATAGGGAGATGGAAGTCAACGATCCCGACCTACAATGAATACATCCCGTTGAACGCATCTCTTGAGAACATCTATTCATCAACTTGCAACACTTTCCAATATAGAAAACCATGCCCAAAGGAATCTACAGAGGAACAAAGGGGGACCGGGAAATACTGCCGCTTTCACGAGTCTTATGGACACAACACAAAGGAGTGTAGACACCTCCATGACGCGATAAAAAGCTGAGTAGACAGAAGAAGCTGTAGGAATTTGTCAAAGACCTACAGAACGGAAGGCAAGAAACATCGGACCCTGGACATGGGCCTGCCGCACACCAACCAAAACAACCTGCTCGAATTGTGGGTAGATTGGTTATTAATACGATTGCTGGTGGACCTCATCCAACGAATAAGAATTGGCAGGAGATGGAGCGATACGCGAACTCTTTAACAAATGCGGAGTATGAGTGCTGTTCGAATATGGAGGATGGGACTCCTGCAAAGAAGCAGCACACAATGAATGATGATATTGTATTCCGGAGCAGAGATGCGGACAAGGTAGAGGCTCCTACTATTGACCCAATGGTCATATTTGCGACAATCGGGCCGGCGTTCGTGAGGAGAATTCTGATTGATTGTGGAAGTTTCGTTAACATCATCTTCAAAAAGGCGTACGACCAAATGAAGCTGGATATCAAGGATTTGAAACCATCTAAAGCCAGAATCCATGGCTTTAACGGTGTGGCAACAGATGCAGTGGGGTATGTGGAGTTACCAGTTGAACTCAGGCAAGGCGAGCGTAGGAGGGTGCAAATCCTACCATTCATAGTATTGGACGTTGACTCCCCATATAAAGTATTTCTAAGACATCCAGCCTTGGCAGAATTTAAGGCAGCATTGGCCCCTTGGTGTCTGACATTAAAATTTCCCACAGATAGTGGTGTTGGAGTAGTGCACGGCGATCAGGCAACCGGGCGTGCCTGTTATGTGGATGAGTTGAGAGAGGCCCAGTGTAGAGAGAAAGAAAAGGTTGCGGACCGCTCCGTCCGCAGCCGAAATGCTGATGATTGACAAGTAGCACCCGACCCTGGCTCGGGCAACATTCTTAGATCTATAGAGACATAGATCCGAGAGACAATGATGGGGAACCCAGGAAAACAAATGAAGCCCCGGCCGAACTAACCATTGACATCCCAGTTAGTCGGAGCGACCCATCACGAGTTCTTAAAATTGGGTTGCAACTCGACCCTCAGGCCGTCGAGAGCCTTACTGATTTCCTTCAAAGGAATCTTGATGTTTTCGCCTGGACACATTCTGATATGTGCGGGATTTCTCCTGCGATTGCGAGTCATATGTTGAACATAGACCCGAAACATGTACCTGTGAAACAAAAAAGGAAAGGCATGGACCTGGAGAGGTTTGCGGCTCTCAAAGAGGAGGTGGACAAACTCAAACCCCATGGATTCGTCCGCGACGCCCTCTATCCTGAATGGGTATCTAACCCGGTGCTAGTAAAGAAGGCGAATGGAAAATGGAGGGCCTGCATTGATTATTCTGATTTAAACAAAGCATGCCCTAAGGATAGCTTCCCGTTGCCTAGGATTGACCAGTTGGTCGACTCAACTGCCGGACATGAGCTATTATCATTTATGGATGCGTACTTCGGATACAATCAAATCCCAATGCACCTCCCAGACCAAGAACACACCAGTTTCGTCACGAACATGAGATTGTACTGCTATGTAGTAATGCCATTTGGATTAAAGAACGCAGGAGCGACTTATCAATGCCTGGTGAATCGCATGTTCAAAGATCAGATTGGTAAAACAATGGATGTCTATGTGGATGACATGCTCGTGAAGTCATGGTGGTTAAACGACCACATCCGAGACTTGGCGGAGATGTTTGACATACTCAGGCATTATGGAATGAAGATCAACCCGTTGAAGTGTTCGTTCGTCGTAGCGTCAGGAAAGTTTCTGGGATTCATTGTGAATGCCTGGGGAATCGAGGCTAACTCAGAGCAGATTCAGGATATTCGAGATATAGAAGTGCCCAGAACCATAAAACAGGTACAAAGCTTGAATGGAAAGGTGGCCGCGTTGAGCCGATTCATATCCAGGGCCACAGACAAGTATATTCCTTTCTTCGATGTCATAAAGAGAGGAAAGGGGAATTTCGAGTGGACATCCGACTATGAGGAAGCATTTCGGGCTCTTGTAAGGCACTTGGAAAGTCCTCCGATATTGTCGAAACAAACAGACCACGAAACTTTGTACGTATACTTGGTTGTATCCTAGCATGCTATTAGCATAGCCCTGGTTCGCGAGGAAGACCAGGTCTAGAAGCCCGTTTACTATGTTAGTAAATGCTTGACGGGGGCAGAAAGAAATTATCCGAAGATTGAAAAACTAGCCTATTGCTTGGTGATTGCATCACGCAAGCTTCGCCCGTATTTTCAGGCACACTCGATCAGTGTCTACACTGATCAACCTTTACGGCAGATACTCCAATGACCAGAAACTTCCGGGAGAATGCTTAAATGGAATATTGAGTTAAGTCAAATCGGCATTACCTACCTGCCGCGAAGGGCCATACAAGGACAAGCACCAGCTAACTTCATTGCTAAATTTACTATGACAGACGAATCAAACGACCACAATGTCGTACCTCTCGTTCGATGGAAGATGTACACCGATGGGGCATCTAGCGACCATTGTTAGGGGGTTGGCATAGTTCTTGTAACTCCTGAGAACCGACCAGTCTGCTATGCTTTGAAGCTCGAATTCACGGTAACAAATAACGAAGCTGAATATGAAGCGTTGATCGTCGGCTTGAAACTTATCAAAGATCTGGGAGTAAAATTGGTTGAAATCTTCAGCGACTCGCAGCTGGTGGTGTACCAAGTGCGAGGAGACTACCAAGCAAGGGGGCAGAGACTTGCCCCATATTTGGTTCGAGTTCAGGAGCTGCTAGCGAATCTCGTGTATTATGATATTTCACATGTCCCGCGTGAGCGAAACATTGCAGCCGATTCATTGGCAAAATTCGCAAGCACAGGCGATGCACAACAAATGGGATTATTTCCCGTTGAGACCCGCCATGCTTCGAGTATGATATGATGGAGGTAGATTTCGTGTTGGAAACAGAAATCGAGAAGGAATCGTGGATGACCCCAATCAAGCAGTACTTGCTATTCGAGATCTTACCCAAAGAAAGGAGCGAAAGATGACAAGTCCTTCGTAAGGCTTCTCGTTATATAATACATGATGGAATAATGTACTGAAGGGGATTCTCAACCCCACTACTCCGATGCATTGCCCATGATGAGATAAAACGGGTCCTAGAGGAAGTCCATGAAGGAGAGTGCGGCGACAATTTTGGGGGCAGACATTAGCAAAGAAGATCCTCTATTGTGGATATTACTGGCCAACTGTGAATCGGGATGCTGCAGACTATGTGAGAAGATGTGATAAATGCCTGATATATGCAAAAATCCCGAGAGCTCCGCCGACGGAACTCATGCAAATGGTTAGTCCCTGGCCATTTGCAATGTGGGGAATTGACCTAGTTGGTTCTTTACCCATAGCCAAAGGTGGAGCGAAGTATGCAATAGTTGCAGTCGACTACTTCACCAAATGGGCAGAAGCAGAGCCACTGGCCACGATGACCACCAAGAAGTTATTAATTTCGTCGTACGAAATATCATATGTCGCTTCGGTTTTCCACGGACCATCATTATAGATAATGGGACTCAATTCGAAAGCAAGGAGTTCAAAGAATTTTGTCGGAAATATGGCATTGAAAAGAAGTTTGCAACGGTTGCTCAACCGAAGGCCAATGGACAAGTGGAAGCCGTAAACAAGATAATCAAGTCTATATTGAAAAAAAAATCTGGAAAAGGCTAGAGGTAGGTAGGTGGATGAACTTCCAATGGCACTTTGGGCCTACAGGACCACCCACAAGACCGCGACTGGCCACACTCCATTCGCGTTGGCATATGGCACGGAAGCTGTCATACCCTTGGAACTTGAGGTCCCATCACATCGGGTAACTTATTACGACCTTGAATCGAACCAGAATCTTTTATTGAAATCGTTGGACTTCATTGATGAAAAACGCGAAGAAGCCAATTTGAAAGCCGCCGCATACAAACATCGAGTCGCTAAATATTATAACGAGAAGGTTCGACCGAGAATGTTTAGTGTGTTAGACCTCGTTTTGAAACGAGTTTTCCCGATCCTGTCTCATATGAATCCCGCATGGGAAGGTCCATATGTCATCGAACGGAAGCTTGGAGAAGAACTTTCAAGCTAGCGACCGTCGATGGTGCGACACTCCGTCGAGCATGAAACAGCGACCACTTGCGGCATTATTATACTTAGTCTATTTCTTTCATGTATTAGTTGCACTTATTTCCAGTATGCTTTCATTTCTAGTTCTTGGCATGTAATAAGGCAATTTATCTTGCTCTTATTAATAAAGGCTTGAAGCCATCTTTTCCATGAATTACTAATGTCTCTACAAATGATGATCTATGACGGGCAAATAAAATTATGTTATTTCGGCTTACGTACGAACGCTCACGGATACTTAAAATCTCCAAGTCCTCGGAGCGTGGACTGGAGTACTCTAAGTCCCCGGAGCGTGGACTTGAGTATAAACGATTTAAAATCTCCAAGTCCCCGGAGCGCGGACTCGAGTATAAACGATTTAAAATCTCCAAGTCCCCGGAGCGCGGACTGGAGTACTCTAAGTCCCCGTAGCGCAGACTCGAGTATAAACGATTTAAAATCTCCAAGTCCCTGGAGCGTGGACTGGAGTACTCTAAGTCCCTGTAGCGCAAACTCGAGTATAAACGATTTAAATCTCCAAGTCCTCGGAGTGCGGACTGGAGTACTCTAAGTCCCCAGAGCGTGGACTTGAGTATAAATGATTTAAAATCTCCAAGTCCTCGGAGCGCGGACTGGATTACTCTAAGTCCCCGGAGCACGGACTAGAGTATAAACGATTTAAAATCTCCAAGTCTCCGGAGTGCGGATTGGAGTACTCTAAGTCCCCAGAGCACGGACTCGAGTATAAACGATTTAAAATCTTCAAGTCCCCGGAGTGCGGACTGGAGTACTCTAAGTCCCCAGAGCGTGGAATCGAGTATAAACGATTTAAAATCTCCAAGTCCCTGGAGTGCGGACTGGAGTACTCTAAGTCTCCAGAGCGCAGACTCGAGTATAAACGATTTAAAATCTCTAAGTCCCGAAGCGCGGACTGGAGTACTCTAAGTCCCCGGAGCGCGGACTCGAGTATAAACGACTTAAAATCTCCAAGTCCCCGGAGCACGGACTGGAGTAATCTATGTCCCCGGAGCGCGGACTCGAGTATAAACAATTTAAAATCTCCAATTCCCCGAAGCACGGACTGGAGTACTCTAAGTCCCCGGAGCGCAAACTCGAGTATAACTTAAAATCTCCAAGTCCTCGGAGCGCGGACTGGAGTACTCCAAGTCCCCGGAGCACGGACTCGAGTATAAACGACTTAAAATCTCCTAGTCTCCGTAGTGCAGACTGGTGTACTCTAAGTTCACGGTGCGCGGACCTAAGTACAAACGATTTAAATGACTAGGTCCTCTGAAGACGGACTGGATGTAAATGACTTGAAGACATCGAGCCTTCAACGTGCGTATTAGAAAATATTCTAAGTGCTTGGGGCGCGAAAGAAAAAACAGATAGTTTCAAAGCATTTCCGAGCTATATGAAAATGGACCAAGAGGTCTATTATATTCACAACAGCTTGGATTTGAGTCACAATCACAAAGAAAATTGAACGACAAGAGCCACGGAAAGACAGAAAAACTAAATTTTATTCATCAAAGGTAAGTTCCCATTACAACTCCTTTGAAGCTCGGAATCAAAAATTTATTTACACAAACTAAGAAAACAAAAGTACTTGCCTAATCTAAACTGACTCTCGCTGAACGAGAGTAACAATTACTTCTTATGCTTATTCGCCTTCTTTGCCTCCGTTGTCTTCTCAGACGACCCCTCTCCTCCGCGTTTACCCTTGGTGCCCTTCTTTGATAGAGGAGTGACAGCCGGAGAAGTATAAGGGACATCCACGGGTTTAGACCTGCCAGGGAGAATGATCTTCAACGGCTTATTCATGGGAACGTCGGGGTCCACGGCTTGAGGTTCAACCTTGATCTTGGTCGTTTCTCTCTTCTCTTTCTCCAGCCACTCCTTCATACTTAGCTCAGACGTGTGTTTGGTGGCACCTGCGATCTCTACTTCATACCTCCCCTCGATGGGAGAAGAAGTCTCAGATTTGTCTTCATCCAGCGCCCCAATCACCTGAGCATCCGGCTCGGGAGTTTCTCCTGCCTGACTAGCCTCACCTATCTTCTCCTCCACCTCCTTAGCGACATCGCTCCTTGGAGTGGGCCCGGGATCAGAACGACCTGCGCGAAAGCATGGAAAACAAACATTAGAATACAATGGTCCCAGGATGTCGACATTTTGAATCTCAAAATGAAGAGTTATCTATCAGCTTCCAGCAGGCTCTTAGCCATCAAGGGGGTCTCACCCTCTGGAATGGGAGACAGAGTATGGACACCAAGGCCAGGGTCCTCCGGATTGTAACCAATATGCTGCTCGAATGGATCAAGTATCGACCGATCGGCCGATCGAATAGGCGCATGAGCTGGAGGTGCGGCGCCGGATGGACCAGTAATAACTTCTTTCCATTTCTTTGAGGGGGAGCCTTTGCAATAGATAGCTTTGGCCACTGACAAGTCCGAAGGCTCATTTCCCTTGAGATATTCTTTTATCAATGCCCCCTCATCAATCTCTTCGATGCCGTGCTCGGCCTTCCTGATTTTTATCAAAGCCTCCCATGCCTCGGCTAAAGATTCAAGATAGCCCTCGCCTAAAAAATCCAAGTCTCGATGCATGAGAACGCGGGCGTTGAACTTAGCAATTAGCGGGTCAAACATGCTTTTGACCACTTCCCTGCCCTCTTCTCTAGCCGCTTCAAGACGCGAATCGATATGCACGGACGCTATCTTCTTGCCCTCTTCTCGGGCTTCACTCTTTATCGCCTCAACCAGGGAAAGCCGGCCTCAAGTTTTTCCTTTAAGAGTCGAGTAGTAACTATTTCATCACAGTACCGTTGTGACTCTTCTTGAGCGGCCGTTTTCTCTTCCCTCTCCCCGCGGAACTGCTCCTCAAGCTCCTTGACTCGGAGTCTGAGCGCGTCCCTATCCTTTTGAATGAAGTCCTTCTCTAGAGCCAAAGCCCCACATCATTGAACCGCCTCGTCAAGTTCTTTCTTATGAGTTGACTCCAGACGAGTAACGGCCTCAGTAGTGTCCTTAGCTCTCTGATGGGCGACATCGAGCTCAGACTTGTAAGTGGCCATTTCTTCGTCCTTGAGCTTCAGGCGGTCGATTTCATGCTGGCGCTCCACGGAAACCTCAGAAAGTTTTTCGGCTAGATGAACAAACGCGTCGTGTTGAACATAGACGCCATTCGTACATACAATGGCGCTCTGTTTGGCATGTCCGAGAATAGGGTGAATCGCCAGGAGGAATTTCAGGCCATCGAAGTAGATTTTCGAAAATTTATCTTTAAGCTCGGCCAGCCTCTCTGATACTGTTGGGTCTGTTGCAGGAGCGGGGGGAGACGGCTTTGAAAGTTCGCCCATCCTGTAAGAATCTCGGGACCGTCGAGTGGAAGAGGAGTCAAAGTATTGGTCCCGGGGAGCATCAAGTTGCGACCTCTTATGGCCGCGCTTGTCTTTACTTTGCTCCGCGTGAGAAGAGGTATCCTGGTAGTATTTTGGATGATAATAAGTTTTTCTCCGAGTTGACGAGTCCCAGGAATGATAGTATTTATCGCCGTCACCATCCCTATCTCGACGTCTTCCGGAACCCCAGTCCCGTCCAGAGTGGTGAAGAACGGACGAACCACGAAGGCGATCAAATCCATGTGAATGCCCCATACCACCTGTACAGAATCCAAATAACAGCGAATTAGCAAAGAGTAGTGTGACGACGAAAGTCTAAGCGAAAAATTGAAATGCAAGTGTTCGTGTGTATCCTAATGTTTCCCCCCAACGGACCAGTCGCTTTGCTAATAAGAGTTTTCTCTCCCTGACTCTGGGTTGGAGCACCCGCGTCATCTCTAATGGGCGAATGAAGTTTGAATGCCTCCGGATCATCAAAGTTATAATTGAGCAGATCATCCAGAATAGAGAGGTTCGATAAGCCCTTTAAAGAACTTTCTACGTGCTACGTAGAAGCCTCTTTCTCCGTCGGGATAAGCGTAACTTTCGAAGTTCTGCCAACCTTCTCCTTTCTGATTTTGTACGTCAATCCTTTTTTCCTCTGTGAAGGAGAAGATGACGTTTTGATACCGTGCACTTCGACTATAGAATCTTGGGCTGGACCCAAATTTTCACCTTGTGCTTCGGGTGTTTCACCCTCCTTGATTTCCCCCTCTTCTTGTACATTAGAGGTGTAGCGTGCTGACGGCTCAGCTAATTTTTTCCCTTTGCTAGAGACTGGCCTAGGTACAGTAACGCCTTCAGGAAGATTTATCCAACGACCTTCTGCTAACAATCTGAACCTCGATAGTGACTCATTTGAGATAAGAACTCGGATGTCTCGTTCTTCGGCGGGAAGAGCTCTAATAGCTTCAACGGCCTCAGAATACCAACGGCCGCCGGGACATGGATTGATACTTGAGAAGATGAAACAAGAGTTAAAATAGGCATAGCTTCGGCCAAAACATGAGTATCGTCCTAAGAAGAAGACATACTTCCTTCGACCCATCTCCTTGCGAAACCGGGGGGCAACGCACATAGAACCTTTCATGTTTGCACAGGGAAAACTTGCTCCACGCCCCGGTTAAAATTTGGCATTTGTGATGCGGCTCGAGGAACACAAAGTAGGGGCTATTTCTCCGCTTCTTGATCATATAAATATATCTGATGTCGCTTGGAGTGGGAGGCCTAGAGAAGACGGTCATGAAGAGTAAGTAAGTGCCATAGATGAAGGCGATACCGTTTGGATGCAACTGCGATGGGGCGATGTCGATGTATTGCAGCACATCCCGAAGAAACAAATTGAACGGTGGCACACTTCCAACCCAGCATATGAATTTATTGCATGCTGTGTATCCGACTGGGGGCAAGTGTGGCCGGTTGTGCCCCGATGGAACCAACACGTCGTCAAAAGGTATTTCATGGATGGAGCATATTAGCCGGAGCACGATTTCATTGATTTTTGAAGCCTGTGAATCGACAGGGTAGTCCAAGAAGATTGATGCCTCCAGGGCATCGGGGGCTAAGTTATGTGCAGGGAAGGTTGATGGATTTGAGATGTTTGCGACTTCCCGTCGAGAGGATGTCCCTGGTCTGTCAGAAATCGTGGCGGAGCTGGATTTTTTCGACATCTTCAATAAATAGTGAATTTGGCTAAGCACCTGTGTGAACTATACTTGAAAAATGTTCAACGTTAGAATCAACGACACAAATATTCCCCCCAAATGGTGTGTGAACTAGTGCGATCAATCGTATATAAGCATTGAAAAATTGAAAGTCACAGGATTAGTAATATAAAATTAAACTTCGAATCGTCGATTTCGAAGACCGTCATCGCTGACCGTCTCCAAAAGCCTGCCTTATGGTGCTTACAATTTCGGATTCAGAAAATATTGGAGGAAGTTATCCGATTATGTCAATTTAAGTCTAGATTTATGTCTACTGAAACTAAGAAGTTTATAGTTCGGATCAGTTCGATATGCTAATATACTAGAGTCCTTGTCCTTGTTTTGTTATATGATTATGCAAGGCAATTGATCATTCGGCCTTGGTATGTTCCGGCATCTATGTTTGTTCGGCCTCGATATGGTTCGACATCTATGTTTGGTCAGCCTTGGTATGGTTCGGCATCTATGTTTGTTCGGCCTTGATATGGTTCGACATTTATGTTTGTTCGGCCTAGCTTTTGTTCGGCCAAGCTACCGTTTGGCCTGAAACTTGTTCGTCGAAACTCTCATTCGGCCTAACTATCGCTTGAACTAGTTAGCGCTCGGCAAAGTATCGTTCGGCCAAGATTCTGTTCAGTCGAAACAACACTCGGCATCCTGCCCAATTCACACTTCCTACCTAACCCGCTGTTTCACTGCTCGGCATGTGGTGAGCCATGCCGAACCAAAGCTATGCCGAGCCCCAATGCTCGGGACTCCGCCATCATTCGGCAAGTCATGCCAGAATATATTGTCCGGAATTCTGACCATCGAAATCGTGCCGAACCACAATACATCGCTCCCTCGTATGCTCGTCTCTAGTCATTCCTCCTTTCCTCCTCATCATTTAACTCTAGAAACCCTTAGAATATCCTAATCAAGGCCCCTATTACCTGAGGACTCGGGCATAAAAACTCCTCTAGTTATGAAAAGAACTTTGATGGAAGGATCGATACCTAATTAGTAGATCAAGCCTTGGAAAGGATTGTAAGGCCGTTGGAATCTGATAATGGGAGGGGTTCGCAAGTTCAAGATCGCAGAAGTAAAAGTAGAAAAAGGGGAAGAAGGAGGGGGCCAGGTTTTATAAGGGAGAAGAAGAAGTTGAAACGACGATAACCGGTAGAACCGGTCAAAGCCACATCGTTCGACATCAGCTTGGTCGGCATACGAGGGATGTTTGACTTCGGTTATATCGTTCGGCGTCGGGTACACTGTTCGGCACACACCTCAACAACTGGTATTCACAAGAGAGCAATCCCCAAGTGTGATGGGTCAAGGTTCAAAGCGGAGCATGGGAGATACGTAATCCAAAGCGTACTACGTTCGGTCACGTAATACACTTTAGGGGGAAAGTGTTTCTTAGAGATTGACTAAGAAACTTAGTACTCGGCCTCCCTATCGATCGGTCAAACTGGATCGTTCGGCATCACGTTACGGCCGGCATCCAAGAAGCACTTGGCATCCAAGTTCGGTCAGCATCAATGAACGTTCGACATGACAAGGCTGTTCGACACGAGCGCCTTGTTCGGCATCAAGGAGCGTTCAGCATCGAGAAACATTCGGTATTGAATATCGTTCGGCCAAAGAAGAACGCTTGGCATAAGATCGCCCGGCAACCAAAGATTGCTCGGCCTCCCGAGTACGTTCGGCCAAAGACATCATTCAGCCAAGGGATGTTCGGCATCCATGAACGCTCGGCCTACAGGTTACGTCTGGCTCCTGGAGCGTTCGACATTCATACTCTACTCGGCATTCCTGGACTTCTCGGCATTCCAGCCTCGTTCGGCCTGCACCCCTCACTCAACACCACATCCCGTCCGGCACATATCTCGTTCGGCCATCACCTACAGTTCATCATCCAGAATCGTTCGGCACCAATAGGTGTTCGGCATGAAGGGCGTCCGGCCTCATGTTGTTCGGCATAAAGATGGAGGTTCGGCACGTGGTTATTCGGCATGTTTGTGTCGGTACACAGGGATTATTCCATGCGGACCGAGATATTCAGATACCAGGCCCACTAGGGAGTCCAACCCATTTTCGTCTATAAATAGAGGGGCTGGGGCACATTAAAGAGGGAGAATTTGGAGAGAACACTGGGGAAACTCTGCCGCATTCAACCCTCATTCAAGACTTAAGCTTTTTATTCAGCAATTGTATTCAAGTACTTAGAAACGGATTGTATCTGTAATCAAGTATCAAAGAAAGAAATAAAGATCAACTTCAAAGTAGACGTAGGCTACTACGCCGAACCACTATAAATTTGGTGTTCGTACTTTCTGCATTTAAATTTACATTTTCTTCTCTGTTTTAATTCGCTTTCTTCATTTATCTCTCTACACAATCTTTCTAAGGGTGTTAGTGGCCAATTTTTGTGCTAGCAGTCCATGTCCATGGAGAAGGAGGCTATGGTTCTAGTACTGGGTTCAGATCGGACATGGCAGTCTTGGGTGACGGCGATAGCTGGTTAAATTATGTGGTTGATTGGTTTTGAGTGTGTGTGGAAAGGGGAGAAGTAATGTAAGATTTGTTTTTATTATTCTCTTATTCTAATTTTTAGCCAAATTAATAATTTTGAGCTATGCTTTAATCACCATAACTTTTACATACGAGCTCGAATTGGAGTTAAACTAACGACGTTTGGTTCGTATTGAAATTCCAATCCTTATGGCTTTTGAAGTAGATTTTGTTGTTAGAAAAAGCACGGTTTTAGTGTTTATTTACTTTGATTAATTAAATTCTTAATTATAAAATAGATAATTATTAACATGTGCTGTGATATATTGATAATTGTTTGATATTGTGACTATTTTGGTTAAGTTATGTCGTGTCATGTTATTATTTATTGTTCATAATTTATTATTCAGTGTTTAACTATAATTAATTTTTTTGTTTAAGATTTGGACATAACTAATTAATATAGAATGGATGAAATAGGCTAGATTGGATAAATAAATGATAAATAATATGATTTATCGATTTTTTGTAGTGTTTGTAAATAACAGTGTTTGAATGAAATAAATGAAATTAACTAAATAAATTTATTAATTTTAGTATTTATGAATTTTTGGAGAAATTTATTTGTAATAATGGAGAATATATTATAAACTTAGTTTGAAATGTTTATTATTATTATTACTTAATAAAATGCGATTTTATAAATAATAATAATATTTTTTTGTGAAAACTACATCGTTTTGTGGTGAATAGAAGTGAACTGATTTCAGGGTATATTAAAGTGATTTAATACAAATACTTATTACTTTAACGTAAAATAATAGTATTATTGACTTGAAAGGTAATTTGATGAAATTACTATGATGGATAAAAAATACAATATTTGGAGAGATTTGAAGTAATAAGATTACAATAAAGTATTTTGAAGTATTATCATTTGTGAGAGAATTATTATTATCTTGTGATAAATAAATGTGCTTTTGAAATAGACAATAACAAAATGATTTTATACTTAAGAGAAAAATGATGGATGTAGATATGATATTTTAAACGGATGTAATATGTGCTTTAATAGTTGATTTTATTTATCACATATATTGTTTTATTATGATGAGATGTGATTTAGATGCATTGCCATTATTACTACATTGTGTGTATTGACAATGGTTTTGTTGTATTGGTGCTTGTGATACTAATGTTGTTTGGATTAGTACATGTTTGATGATTGATGTTTCGAGGCTATTATGGGATGATTAATATACATTTGATGATTTATAATTACATTGTGAAATATTACAATAACAAATGTTAGTATGAATGTAAGTATATTTATATTGTTATTTTTTATATTAGATGATTGAATATTGTCAAATGTGTCCAATATCTAATAGCTAACTGTAATTTGTTGTTGTTTGAACCTAAAATGGTACAAACACCCAGAAATTAAGGTAGAGAATAAAATATGAAGAATTTAAATGAAAAAAGAGGAAAATAGAACATTGAACAATTTATAGTGGTTTGGTAAAGCTAGGCCCGCGTCCACTTTAATCTTGTATTGCATATTTCTGACTTAGAGATAGAAGGTATTAGGGGTCGGTACAACTCTGACACTTAGATTTTCAGAATTAGAAGAATAGAGGATAAGGAAGAAATAGAACCAAAAGATCCTGAAAAATGAGCCCTACCTTCTTATTTGTAGAGATATGGAACTTAATATCTCACACAAAATATCTCTTACCTTTGTATGCAATCTAGATCAATTCTCCCTAGAAAGCAGGTGTCACATCATGAGTTGATAGGAGTCGGGACCGAACCTTTGGAAGAGGTCGGCACCGATCCCCAAGTTTGCCAAAATGGCTAGCTTCGATTCTTTATCTCAGATCATCTTGTGGTTAGCTCTGTGATTACATATTTGTTTGCACCAACATTAGCTTGTTTCCAAGTCCAAATGATGGAGCTGTTTAAGAGCAAAGTTGAAGTCTCATGTGTTCATGGAGATGGATGGAGAATTGGATTGAATAAAAAAATAACATTGGAAATAGGCTCAAGGCATTTTGTAGAAGGTATAAGAAGAAGATGGGGTCCACCCGAGGTGGAACTAGGACTCGGTACCGATCCAGGTTCGGGTCGATATCGAACCCTGACATCGTTGCATTTGTTCTTGACTTAGTGTATGTTGTTTTCGCTTTGGCCTTGCAATCTTATCTGTGCTCAGTTCTGGACTCCTAGGCTATCTCTCTGGGCTTCCTAACTAGGTAACTCTGAGTTTGATCCATCCTGTCTATCCGAACATTGCATGCTCAAAAGGTTAGATAACACTTTCCCCTCGAAGTACATCTCATTTTTAATGTAACGTGCTTTAAACTGAGGCAAATAGGAATTGCCGTGAAGGACTTTGCTCTTTGTTTCAAATGGTTGTTATCCTTTCTGTATATCGATTCTATAAAAATTTATGTCCATAGTCATCTGCCACGATGCTCTACCAGCATTTGGAATTATAAATTTGGAATACAATCTCATAATCTGTCATCACGAGCTTTACAAATTTAAAATAATTCCATCCATGAATTTTTCAGGTTCAAACTTAATTTCCCTTTAGTTATGATCATCGGATACTGGATATGCACACACACGATTCATCACATGTTCATGCATGCATATACATCCATGCACATATGCATATACTATACATATGTTTACACACACACACACACACGTGTACACACACACACACACACACACACATATATATATATAAGGAAAATTTAGGACTTAGTACCGATCCCTAATCTAGGAGTCGATACCTACTCCTGACTGGGAAAATTTTCCAAGTTTGTTTGGGAATGCGGCTCTAAAGGGCATCTAACCCATACTCTTCTACTTCATTTCCTCACTTGCTTTATTTGCTTTCGTCGAACCAAACCTTGACTCCACACTACATTCCACCTTCGTTCAGCCTTACGAACACCACTGCCTCCTTATCTGAAGTTGTGCCTGACTCCCTCTGCTTCTCCTTAGCTCGACCCATCACTATCGATCCTTGCCTTAATCTCCAACTTGCAATTTGGCCCGATTCCAAAACCAAGAACTTTGAATCGACCTTTATTAGGTATTGGAAGTGGTTATGGAGATGGATGTGGTTGAACAAATGTGGGTGATTAGGTATATGGATGAACATAATTTAGGAAGTGGTGAAGGTGGAAGAATGAGAGTGAAGGGTGGGATTTCTTTGAGTGTTGGAGTTATGCAACTCCATAGAAAATTTTAAGAACTTCTTAGTTTACATAAGGATTTTTCTTTACGTCTTGACAACCTCTTCTTGCTCTTGAGCCATTTCCAAAGCATAACTATTGATTTAAAGCTTATCAGGATAGTCAGCAATGATGGTCACGTCAAGTAATATCCAGAATTTAAAAATGTTAAATAGTATCAGAAACTTGAACTACATAATGCTACATGACATGGCACTAGAATTCACTTTAGCATGGGGGTATAGATTTCAATCACTTTAATGTTGATTATTTGTCGATTTTTTTTTATAGAAATGGACCGGAGGCATTTCAAACATCTTGTTGCACAAGCCAAAATTGCATCATCTTCGAGATATATCAAATGTGATGCAGTGTCAAGCTCAACTACAGCACTACACACAACTAAAAAAAATCCAATTTTGTGACAACAACAACAAGAGATCTTGTCAGCTGAAAAACAAAATCTAGAGTAACTCGAAGTCAAGCAACAAGCTCCTGGAAATCGAATTGAGCCGGTTGGTGGTCCAGATGTAGACCCTGCATCTAACACTCTTAGGGATGCTATAAAGGTAAACGATCCTATTGATTTTATTGCTTTTTAAATTGATGAAGGATATATTCGAAAAATATGCAGCAAGTAGGGAATTCCATTTGATGACGTCTTGGTCCCATCTTGCGATTAAAGAGCTCACAATCCCCCAAAGGGTTATATTGTGGCAACAAATACATGTACTCAGCGGGTGGTGTCCACCGTTTAATCAATTCGTTCGTTGAATTCTGAATTTTATGATGCTTTCTCCAATATAGTTGCACCCAAAGAGCCATGTCTTTCTTCTTGGCACATAGATGCTCTTCACCGAATACTTGCATCAAATGCCCAATGATAAGGAGATTCGATATATATATACAGTTACAATAATAGAAAGAAAAGTCCAACTTTGATTTACTTTGACCAATCAAGGGTGCATAGTGGTTACTGTAACATGGAACAAGTTGAGCTACTTCAAAATTGAGTGGTGCTCTGTCCGCTGTCTACTCGATTTCGCATGCAGATGGCTGGTCGGACGTAAGTTCCTCTTCATGTGCGTTATAGATTTAACTGAAATCCTTACTTTGCTATCCAGATGTTCCAATGAGACTCGGTAACTCAATGCTTTCAGATGGCCATCAACACTCTTATGGTAGTTATGATGGGAGATAAAGATATCAGAACTCACCTGTCAGATGAAAATCTTTTTGCCTACGGCTTGTTTGAAGAGGGAATCGGTACTGGTATCGTCCAAATAGCTTCCAGTGATGATGATGATGATAACCTGCTCGAAGGAGGTGGGTCTGGGCCAGATTTTCCCCTAGTCCCAAGTCAACATTGAACAAGAACTGAAAGATGTCAAGGAAGGTGAAATTATTGGTGAAAGTAGTGAGGCTGGCCAAGGTAACATCGATGTGGGTGATGAGTCTCAGCCTGAACATCTGGAGACAACCAACTGCTTACTACGAAAGAGATCTTAATGATGAAGATCTCCAAAGTGCAGACATTTACCTATACCTCACTAATTATGGATGCAGAAAAACTCTATCTTTTCCTTTGATAGGCACAATTGCCGGCTTAGGGCCAATTCCTATCGAGTTTTGCTCTTCCGATGTCGGTGATATTAGTATTGAGGGTATTGACTTCCCCATTCATATTGATAAGGATTTCATCCCTACCAGTATGGGAGATTTTACTCCCTTGAGTAAAGATCCAGCTCATGATCCATTGGGGGGACAATAGGATGCTCATATGCATGTGTACTTCACAACACTTACACTTGAGCTGTATCCTTGCTTGTTGGATCTAATTTATTCATATTTCCTTTGTAGGATCCATAGAGAAAAGGAAATATATTTATTTATCTTTAGAGGAGAAAGCATCCTAAGCACAAAGTCCTCGGTCGAGCTCATACCGCCAGGGAAGCGATCGCGATTATGAGTCAAGCTATTGTTATGGCCGAGACAGAGATGACTGAGATATAAGCAGTTATGAAGGAGACCACTCATCACATGACTCATCTTCTAAACATTTTCCTAGAACTAGATTACCTCCTTCTAAAGGTCTAGATAGGTAATCCGATCATCACAATGACATCCCACCCAGCGAGAGTTCCCATGCCCCTCCTTCGGCTCCCATTCCTATGCAACCTCCGGTGCCATCTCACTCTAGTCAGTTTTCCGACTGTAGGCATCATAAGAGTGGCTCTGAAACTTCCCAACATAGGCCTGACATAGAAACTACTACAATCCCACCTATCACTTTGGAGGAACAGATCGTGGCTAATTCTCGAATGCGTAATCTAAAAGAAGAATTTTCAAAAATTTGCTTTGTTGGCCTTATGTTTGTGCCTAATCTTAAAATAATCCTAGTTGACATAAAATAGATGACCATCGATTGTGTAGTCGACATTCACAATCAGTATAATGGATGCTTGAAGTTAGCTTAGGAAATTTCCAAAGTCTCTAGGGATATGTAGCTAGAGGTCGACAATTGGAAGTTCATCGAAGCTGATAACATGAGAATCATTGCTAACCATGATGCCGAGGTAGAGAAACTAAGAAAATCCTATGCCAAAGCCAAGAAGAAGACCGAGGAGGCCACCAAGGTACTCGAAGAGTAGCAGATTAAGCATCGAGATGAAATGGAGAAGGCTTTCCACTAAGACCATGATATGGTAATAGAGACGGATAACTAAAAATAGAAATGCGACTGAGCTAAAAACCAAACTAGAGCATGAAACAAAAGAAAAGACGAAGCACTCCAAAAGGCTTAAAATTATTATAAAGAGATGCCCATGCCAGGGAGGAAAGAGACAAAGTGTTCGAGCATGTTGAAGACGTTGGGGCACTCGTCAAAAGAGAAGTTGAGGCCATAGAACAGCGGGATGAAGAGCGTGCGATGAAGAAGTTTGAACCGCCATCGATCCATTATAAAGCAAACGTGCACAAATTTCAAAATATGGAGTGGTTCCAAGATAATTGTCCTAGAATCCTCGCTGTTACCTGGGAGAGAATCAATGAAGAAGAAAAATATTTCCTCGAAGGTGGCGAGATGGATTGGTGCAGTTAAAGAGAGAAGAATTTGTAGGAGATGAGGCTAAAATTTTGAAAGATGGCCAGCTTATCCTTCATTCGAGGTTTGCCACAATAGCTTATAAAGACTTGGATGAAGGATTCAGATTAATCCACATGATGCTACCGCTAACCAAACGCTTGGGTCCCAAGTTGCTTCAACACCTGGGTATGATCTCAGGAGGCCTGAGATCCACAGGCCTACCATTTACACCTTTTTCTAAAGCCATAGGTCAACCTCACATTGCTCTGCTTCCCCATAGGGATTCTCAGTTGGGATTACAAGTGCCCATGACACAGTCTATTACTATTATCACTTCAATAAAGATTTCAACCATCTTGGCTGAAGATATTCTCGTCCTTGAAAAATGGATGATCGATGCTTTGTTGGATAAAGGAGCTAGTGGGACTACGGAAACTCGAATTGATGAAGATATTGTTATTACTGAGATCTCTAGCTCCAATTGGTTCCCACCATGCATAGGCTCAAGCTGGAAATTGAGAAAGACAACCTCCTTGCCGTAGAAATCAAGCAGGAGAAACTTGAAGTTACTCCTCTTCCTCTATCCATTGCCTTTCTTGGGGAAACTATTTTCGCTCCGATTTATATTCCTCCACCCGGTAGTACTCAAAATATGCTTGCTATGTTGTCATAGAGCACTCCGCCTAAGGGCAAAGGAGGTGGAGGAAGAGGAGGGAAAAGACAAGTTCAAAGTTTGAGCAATGTTTCTCCGGCTCTAAGAAGTAACAAAGAAGAACAAAACCAAAGAAATGAGCGTTGGTTTGTTCGACATAAATAGGTTTACATTTTATGGTAGTTGCCGTCTATTTTGGTTTTTAGCTACCTTTGTGCGAGTGTTTGGCCCCCGCTTTTTCTTTTGTTTCTAGTGTTAATAACACTTACACTTAGGTTTCCATGTTACATGTGAATAATAAAGTTTTTGGTTTCGTTAACTCCATCCATGGATTTGTCTAAGTACCTAAGAAATATGATTTTCCATTCAATATACTTGCAATTTATTCCTTTTAGTTATTATTGTCGGACCGAATATTTTAGCCTATGCTGTAATTTACCGACCTTGCATTTTTCTTTCGTTGGCAAAGTTATAGTTAAAGTGCCAAATTCTAGGCATCAGTTGGAATTAACCACTTAGAATAACAGTTCAGGTATTATTTTCTAGGATCTCAATAACCAATTGCACCAAACCCTGGGCACTAATCTGAATTAATTTATCGTATTTTGCACATCCACATCTAGGATGCACGCTTCCAATGGCGGCTAACTCCAGGTGTGGACTAGAAGTTCTTTGGTAAGATCCTGCCCTACACCGAGCCTGAACCTTTGGCTTCGCCTACCTCGGGCAGAGTGTTTAGAGTTGGACAGTCTTATCACGTCTACTTTAGTTTATACTCCAACCCCCAATCCGAGGACAAGAGTTAAGTGAGTGAACGGCCGTATCATGTTTGTTTTGAGTTTATACTCCCGCCACACACCAAGGGCACGAGTTAATACATGGATGGTCATTTCACATTAGGTTTGATTTTATACTTCCACTCCTACATCGGGAGCGAGAGTTGGTTGATGGACGCTCAGGTCATGTCCACTCAATACATACTCGTGCTCGCAATCCAAGGACAAGAGTTAGTTGACGGACGGTTGAATCACATCCATTTTAATTTATAAATCCTGCCTATATATCGAAGGCGAGATTATCTAGTGTCTATCTTCGAATATCGTGAATAACTTCAGGTTCGATCATGAACTATAGATGTTTCGAATGGCACCTTACTCTAGGTACCTACACACCATCATTATTCATATATAGAATTATTCTAGTTGGTCAAGTCACAACTCTTAAGTAATAGCAAGACTGAGTCATGGAATCGAAAAGTCTCTTTATTCCATAAAAGAAGGGAATCGACAGAATCTATCTTATTACACTGTAGAAAATTATTTATGAATTTGTTTCTAAGTGAAATTGCATCGAAATGCTCGATATTCCACACCCTCAGGAGCAGAATCCCATCTGTCATCACAAGCCTGAAAGTTCCATCTCCAAGCTATTACTCCATTGCGTATGGACCTTCCTAGGTCGGGCCAAGTTTCTAAGGCCAAGGAAGATTCGTTTGAGAACTAGGTAACCAACTTTGAAGGTTTAATTCCTAACCTTAGTGTTGCAATATCATGCGACTTGGTGTCAATGTGTAGCTGCCCTCAACTCAGCTGCATCACGCTTCTCGTCAATCATATTAAGAGAATATAGCTTATGTTTCTCATTAGTTCATGTATAATAGTGAATGACGATGAGAAGGTACTCCCAGTTCGACCAAAATCATAGCATCTGATCCATAGGTTAAGGCAAATAAAGAGTGTCCAGTCACTGACTTGTGAGTTATTCGATAAAACCATGGTACTAAAGGATGTTCATCGACCTACTTGCCCTTGGATTTTCCAACCGCTTCTTAAGAATTGACTTAATAATCTTATTCATAGCTTCAAATTATCCATTAGTCCGAGGATGTGCTATTGCAAAAAATATCTTCTTTATGCATTGTCGGGGACAAAAATCTTTGAAATCGATATTGTCAAATTGGGTCCCATTATCGGTAATGAGTGCCTGTGGAACTCAAAATGATAGATGGTATTTCGGACCAAAAAAACGATTACTCTCTTTGTGGTGATCGTGGCCAATGACTTTGCCTCAACTCACTTGGTGAAGTAATCAATTGCAACGATGGCATACTTCACACCACCTTTAGATATCGGCAACACACCGATGGTATCAATCCCCCAGACTATAAATGGCTAAGGACTGACCATTAGAGTAATCTCTGTTAGCAGGGCTCTAGGTATTTTGGCAAATCTCTAGCACTAATCATATTTTTAAATGTATCGGCTGTGTTTTGCATGACAGTTGGCCAGAAGTATCTGTAATGGAGAATCTTCTTCGCTAGGGTTTGCCTCCCGATGTGATCGCCATAGTCCCCTTCTGAACCTCTCTTAGGACTCGCTTGGCCTTGTCACGAGCGATGCACCAAAGCTTAGCGATAGAGAAACCCTTCATGTACAATATTCCTTGCAGCATGATGTATCTCAAAGCTTGTCAAAGAATCTTATGTCATTTATTCCGTCTCTCTAGAAGGATTTCTCTTTGTAAATAATTTCGAATCGAAGTCATCCATGACTTCCTTTCAGGTTCGATCTCCGAGATCCAATCGACATTCATCCGACCAATGCTCAAAGCCGAAAGTAGTTCCACTACAACCAAGTCCACGAGCTGCGCATCTTTGAAGCTAGCTAATTTTGCTTGTGAATCGGCCTTCTCATTGTCTTCTTTGGGAATATTAGTTATTGTATAATGTTCAATGTCAGCGAGCAAGTGAAGGATTCGGTTTAGATAAGGAGCTAGTCTCTTTCCTTTCACTTGAAACTCTTTCCAAACTTGGAAAACCACTAGTCAGGAGTCGCAGAAAATGCACAAAGTCTTTATTCAAAGTTCTTTGGAGATTTTACGTCCCACAATTAGGCCCTTGTATTCAACTTCACTGTTCATTGTCGAAAAGTCGAGTTTCGGGGCGTAATTCATTGAGTGTTCTTCGTGAGTGACAAGTACGACTCCAGTGCTAAAACACTGATCATTAGATGCACCATCCAAGTACATATTCCATCCATCTTATTTTTTGCCACTGCTCTATGGAGGATCATCTCGTGTAATAAATTCAGCTATAAAGTCCATCAAAGCCTGACCTGGATCGCTCTTCGAGGGTGATAAGTTATGTCGTATTGACTTAACTCAATGTTCCATTTCAATAACCTTCCAGAAGTCTTAGGTCGCTGCAAGACTGATCACAAGGGTTGGTCAGTAAGAACTTTGATTGGATGAGCCTGGAAATAAGGGTGGAGCTTTCTTGAAGCTACCAGAAGGCAGTATGTGAGATTTTTGAGCTTTAGATAGTTTTGTTCCGCACCTGCCAATAGCTTATTGATATCGTAGACCGATCGTTGGATGCAAGATTCCTCACATACGATTGTGGCACATAAATCATTCACGGCACTATTAAGTACATAAAAAGGTTCTCGTCATCCACCCGCTTCAAAAGGATAGGGGTCTCCTAATTCTGATTGTCTTATTAGCAAGATCTTTCATTTTTGTTTCGATGAGTGAATAATTTTTATTTCCGCAATTCAGGAATTGAATTGCAATCTTTGATTCGCGACTAATCTTATTATTTATATTAGAATCTCTTCCATTTTTATTTTTAGTCGGTTCATATATTTTAACCCTACTCGATTGCCAAGTGATCCACTAGAGCTTGGAATGCATCTTTACACTCGTGATTCCATTGGAAGTTCCCTTTCCCTTCTTGATCACCTCGAGGAAAGGGATGCATCTACCCGTTGCTTTGGAAATAAACCGAAACAGGGCGATGACCTTCTCGTTTAAGCTTTGGACATCCTTGATCAACTTTGGGGCTTCGATCTTCTCTAAATTGACTTCAATCTCATGAGAGTTCACAATGAAGCCCAAGATTTTTCCTAACGTAACATCGAAAGGACATTTCAATGGATAAAGCTTCATCTCGTATTTTCGAAGGATGCAAAGCATCTCTGCTAGATCATCGATGTAGTTTCTTCAATATCATGACTTCACAAGCATGTCATCCACATATACTTCCATCAAGCTTCCAACCCGGTCTTTGAACATCCAGTTAACAAGCCTTTAGTAAGTTGCTCCTGCATTCTCTAATATAAAGGGCATGACTAGGTAGAAATACAGTCCAAGGTTGGTTACGACGTTGGTGTGTTCGTGATCCTCGACGTGCATAGGGATTTGGTTGTACCCCGAATATGCATCCATGGATGAATGTAGCTCATGTCCAATTGTCGAATTCACCAACAGATCGATCCTTGGGTACGTGAAGCTATCTTTCGGACACACTTTATTCAAGCCGAAATAGTTGATGTATGTCCTCCACTTTCCCTTGCCTTCCTCACCAAGACAAGGTTAGAAAACCAATCCAAGTATAAAGTGTCTTAGATGAAGCCACTGTCTTTTAGCTTACCCACTTCTTCTTTGAGTGCAGCGGATCTCTCAAGACCCAGGCTTTGGTGTTTTAGTTTCATAGAAACACACTTGGGATTTACATTTAGTAATCGCTATCTCCAAAGAGATCCTACAAATATCCAAGTGTGCCCAGGCAAACATCCAGGTTTGCCCGAAGAAAACCTATCAACTCCTTCATCACTCTTGTGTCGAGCCGTGATCCGACCTTTAGGGCATGATTCAAATCATCTTAGCTAACCAAATTAGTGATCGTCAACTCGACTGGAGCTGCTCGTCTACCTTTTGGCTCTTTTTGTCGATCCATATCATCATGGAATAGACAGGTTTGGCCGAACTGGGGCTCGTGTTGTATTTGCTATGCATCCAAAGCTTTTATGCAGAGGGTGTAACACCACATTTTTGGAGGCCAAAAGTTAAGCGCTACAGATGTTGCAGTCGTCCATAGTATTAAGATCTAGTGACCAAACATAGTAATGTTAATGGTACCCATAATATCAGTCACATGAATACGAAATAAAATCATCACATATTAAAATACAGTTCTGATTATATTTCAGAACAATATTTCATATTCAACTTACATAATCCCATAATCATTTCTTAGGTTCAGATAAAATATAACTATAAAATAAATACGCAAAGAGCGACATATAAAGATACCCCCCTTGTTGACCAGAATACTATATAGTCATAATTAACTCAATACAACACAGTGGAATAAACAAAAATAGCAACTCCTATAACTATCCGTTAGCCAACTTCTCGTCTCCAGAAACTTTATTCACCAACCTACTAAAACCTAAAAACATTAACCCACAGCCTACTCAAATAAATTTGTGCACCCAATATTTTAAGAGGAAAAACATAAACTTCGAGTCAGACATAAAGCCTGGTGTGAATAATACTATCATCTTGGTAATTTCATATTAAGTGAGACCACGTCGCTTAGCGGAATGGGTTACCCCTCACTAATATCTTTTAAAACATATCTTTTGCAAATCATAATCCTGCAACTAAAACTGGTTAAAACTGTAAAGCATTATCATGTAAACGTACATATCAGGAAACAAATGGACTACCTGTCCAAACACTATAGTTTTGTTTGGCTAACTACTAACATTTGGCTGACTCGGGCCTACCTGACAAAGTAAACAAATAATCTAACATCTATTAGATACTCCTCTTATGGATGGTCTGTCCTTATCTAACTTTCTCTAGGTCTAACTGAACCTAATGTTTTTGCAGGCTTACCAATAACCTATCTATAATCATTAGATTCCTTTCTATGTGTAACATAATTTTAGTCTTACCAAAAACGAAGCCCTACACACTAGACTATTGGACTTGTAAATTAGCTAGGGGATACTAGCTAAAGTATAGGGAGTGACCCTATACCGGTCCCATATGGTATTCTATTATCTGAGTCAATTCACTTTGGGTAACCTTCCCTTTAATTTTCCTTGAAAACCTTTTCTTCTCAAAATGATTTAATCCATTAAACAAGGAAAATAAATTCTATGCTTTACTCAAATCACCTTGCCATGTTATATATATATATATATGTACACTTTACAAAAATCTTTGTTGATAAAAATATTTTAAACCTTTGAAAATACCCATTTCGATCCAATGAAAGTATCCCTTCCGAATCCAAGTGAAACACTTTATAATTTAGGCCGATAGGCCAAAACATTCCTTTTAAAACCATTCATATAAACCTTCTGAAACCACTAAAAACCATTCCTATGAAAGCTATAAAACCTCAGACATCCTATCTTTAAAACATTTAAATATCACCTTTCATAAACATGGAAAAATCTTTCCTTTCAAACCTTTCAAAACCATTGAGGAACCACCCCTCTGAAACCTTCATAAAACCTTTCGAAAGCATTAAAACATCAAACCATTCGAAACCATTTGCGTTCAATTAAAACATACGGAACAATCCTTTTGGAACAATTTAAAACTCTCCTTCGAAACATTATGGTTCTACCTTCAACAGAGCAAAAGGGTCATAAACCATTTAAGTCGAAAGCACTCTTTCGAAAGCTATCCCTACGTAAAGAAGTGGATGATGTCGAAACTAACCCTTCAAAAGCATTGGAGAAGCTTCTTGGATTTTAATATAAATACATCTTGTGAATCCATTGGCTTTGAAATGTAGAAAGCAGCAGTTAGGATTTCGCGCCCTTCAAAAGAATTCACTAAAACAAAAGGTGTAACCTCTTTCGAAACCATTCCTTAAATAGTTTTGACCCAGTCGGAACCCAACTAAGTCGAAAGCATTCCTTTTAAAAGCAAAGAAGACGCATTTTCACTTGAATGAAAAGTAGTGCTTCGACCCCATCGAAACCCATTGTCGCGACCTAATACGTTTTTCCCATGTCCAATTCACTCTATACCAAATCATTGATACTATGTGAATTGGTTTCGATGGTGGTGGAGGCGGAAATATTCGGTCAAAAGCATGCTGCCAAAAGGGGCAAAACATATAAAAAGCATGTAAAATTTGATTTTTAGCTTTTTAAAGTAATATTTTCAACAAACTTGCAATGTTTGTTAATATATTATTGGTAACTAATTTTTTATTCTAAAAGTGCTGCCAAAATTTCAGAAATAAACAATTTAATTTATTTACAAAATGACCTTATCCTTTTATAAATAAATAAAACATTTAAGTTACATATCTTAAATAATTTTATATGTCTACTAAAACGTTTAAGAAAATTCTACAAAAATTCCAAAAAATCATTTTTAGTATGTTTTCTAACATATATTAATTTCAAACCCAAAACATAAACAATTTTCCCGTAAATTATTTTGAACCCAAATAATTATCTTCTTCACTAGAAAATTAATATAAAATCCACATTAATTCATAAAATTATGAAAATTGAAATCCATCTCTAAAACATCATTTCTGATCTAAGTCTAAAACTACAAGGCATTTGGATGTCATTTATGGGATTTTCACATCAAAAATATCATAAAACCTATATAAATTTGCTCATTAACAAGCTTATATAAACATTTACTCATTCAAAAACATGACATAACCTTGCAAAATAATTCAGGTTAAACTTAAAACGAAAACAATTAAAAATAAGAGATGTACTGTTATTCACCTTAGCTTTGAGATTAAAGATTTTGAGATTTGAGATTTGATCTTGTTTAAGTTGCTTAAGCTTTTCCTCTTGATTCCAGCTTTATCTTCTCTTGTTTCCCCTTAATGGTGGACGACCTTTATTTGGTATAATATTTTTTTAACGTAGAAATGGATATGTGAGGGTTTTGGGTTTAAGAATATACTTGTCCCTATTTTGCCCCTTATCTTAATTCCCTAACCTCTTTTATTTTATCCCATTTTAATTCATTAGTTCATGTTGGTAGGCTACCACTTATTAACACATATCTCAATCCCTAATCATTACATTATTTTATTTTATTTATCTAGTTTAATATCCTAAATAATGTTAACCAAAATTAGGGTCGTTACATACTCCCCTCCTTGAAGAATTTCGTCCTTGAAATTACGAGAAGGTACTCAACAATCAATCAAAAAGGCAAAACATACCTTCAAACAAATCAGGATAAGTGTCTCTAATTATACTCTCAGTCTTCTAATTGCAGGCTCTCTCATCATCACTCCATTAGACTTTCACTAACTTGGCTGTCTTGTTCCTAATCCTCTTACCATCTCTCGCAAATATCCGAATTAGCTTTCTAACTATAGTCAAGTCTGGTTCTACTACCAAGTCATCTAATGCAGTTGGTGCTATAGTAGACTCCGGATTTCCAACATATTTCCTTAGATGAGTAATATGGAAATCATCGTTGACTTCTACCAAACTATTCGACAATTCTACTCTATATGTGAGTTTCTCGATCCTTTCTATAATTGGAAATGGTCATACGAATCTTGGCGCCAACTTCCTTGATTCCCCAAATCTGATCACCCTTTTCATTGGTGACACCTTAACCAACACAGGATCTCCAACTGGGAACTCTAAGTCTTTCCATTTTTGTTGGCATAACTCTTTTTCCTAGATTAAGCATCCTTCATTCTAGCTCAAATCAACTCAATCTTCTCTGCAGCTTCTCTAACTAAATTCGAACCAAGCACCAACCTACCCTCGATCTTTAACCAACAAACTAGAGATTTGCATGGTCTTCCATACAAAGCTTCAAATGGTTCTATCCCAATACTAGTTTGATAACTGTTGTTATACAAAAACTCGACTAAGTGTGGTATTCTCGTGGTCCCTAAAAATCTAACATACGAGCTTGTAACAAGTCCTCTAAGTCTTTGTTAACTCTTTGCGTTTATCCATCTTTCCGTGGATGGTAAGCGTTACTCATCTTGTGCTTGGTTCCAAATGTATCGTGTAGACTCTTCCAGAACTTGCTAGTGAATAAGGATTCTCTATCGCTTACTATACTACTAGGAACTTTTGGCTATTTTTGTCGGTCCATATCATCATGGAACAAACTGGGTTGCCCGAGGCGGGGCTCGGTTTGTAGTTGCTATGAATTCAAATCTTTTATGCAGAAGGTCCCCTCTACACATTTTCCTTTCTCCCTTCGCCTTGACTTTTATGTAGAGGGTTTCCATCCTCAACAGCATTGCAACTTTCACTCTCCATATATTTAATAGCACTAACATATTTGTCCATCTTCACTAGACTCTTATCGTCTAGGTGTGGTAGACAAATAATTTTATTAATCACAAATCGTTATTTGGCCACCTAAATGCATCAACACCAGGCACAGCTTGCCCTTTTAGGAAGATGCCCAGGGGTGTTAGAGTTTTCTTGCCCGCCATACTTCGAGGCTTTCATGGACTCCCGTAACTTTTTCTTACATACAAACTCCTTAATTATATCCCATAAGTATCAACACTCGTTAGTATTGTGACCGTGAGTTTCATGGAATCTATAGAACTTGCCTAACTTTCTGCCTTTCTCAATCAGCTCTCTTGGAGCTGGCTTTCTGTATTGCTTAGTATTTTGAGTTCCAGATAAATATTCTCTATTGAGCTTTCTAGTTTAGTATATCTATCATATATAGGAGTACTAATACAATTCCTGTTATCTGGTTCTTCTTCTTAGCCTCTTTTCGTTTTTTATTAATATTTTGATTACCAACAACAATACTCCCATAACTTCTTCTAGGTTGCTTTATGGCAACATTTCTTTGTTTCACTTCATTCAGATTTCCAACACCAATCCTTCGTGCACATTTCTCGCTTCCTCCATGCGTAAGTATTCATTAGCCTTTCCACAGAAAGCATCCATCATTGATGTGGGTTTCCTTTCTAACCGTTCCCGAAACTTTGCATCGAGATGAATCCCCTAATCAGTGCCATCAACACCATGTCATCCTTTGAATCTATAACTTCTGTCATAGTTTTGTGGAACCGGTTCAAGAGATCCTTCAACGACTCTCCCTCGACTTGGAAGAGATTCGACAAAGACATTACATGCTTTGGACTTGTAGTATGCAAATGGAATTACTATACAAACTTCATTGATAATTCAGCAAAATATGATATGGACCTTGGTGGAAGTTGAGTGAACCACATCGTAGCTACTCCTTCTAAAAAAATTGGAAAACAACGGCACTTCACAGCATCAAAAGCTCTGGCTGAATCCATAAGCCATTCATATCTCATCAAGTGCGGCCTAGGATTTATCTTTCCTCCGTACAACGGCATAATTGGCATTGCGAACCTCCGAGGGTATCTCCCATGTAGAATGTTCTCTGTAAACGGATTTCGACAAGAAGAAGTACCTCATTCAATGTTACTCCTAAAATGAATCTTGCTAACAAGTCTCCTAACTACATCCTCTAGATAGTTTGGGTCAATATTGCAACATCCACCACTTGGAGGCCCAAAACTAATGGCTACGGATGTAGCAGTCATCCATAGTTATTAATCATGGGCAACCAAATGTGGTAATGTTAGATACATTGATACAATAGAAACATATGGATATGAAGAAATTTTAAAACTATTTAGATATATTTCACATTCCATTTCAAGTCATTTCAAATTCATTATATAATCCCAAATTCGAGAACCATATTTAGAAAAATATAATTATTACGACATATGCCAAGAGAAACATATGAAGATGCCCGCTTGGATGATCAGAGTATATATGTATATGCAATTAAACAACTTTGGCTTTACATCCAAACATTGAGGAATCAAAATGAAAAAAACTCTTAATAGCTAGCTTGTCTCCTGCACGTCTCCGGAAGCTTGTTCATCTAAGGAATTACTTGAAAAACTCAACTCTCAAACTGCTCAAAATCAATTGAGCACCCAAAAGTTTTGAGGGAAAACATAAATTTCGATTCAGACATAAAGCCTACTATGAGTAATAACCTACCATCTCGAACCATTTAGATATCTAATGAGACCACGCCGCTTAACGAAATGGGTTTTCCCCTCATTGATGTCTTATAATAACCATATATTGTGCTCCTATATCCAAAATGGTTAAAAGCGTAGCAATTTAAAATATTATGATAATATGCAATAAAAAAATGTCTTGGATTTCGCATCCCCTTACATTTGACTATCTGTCTTAGTTTTAGTTTCTAGGATCACTATTAACTTATTATTTTTCACGAGTTGACTAATAAGCTACTTAAAGTTTATGGACTACATGTCCTATTTCATAGTTTTCATGGGAGAACCTATTGGCTCTTTCTAATAACTTCATTTAATTAGTCATGGGTTCTCTGTGAACCTATTGGGTATCTCCAATGACTCCCCTTATATCATAGTTTTCATGGGTTGACTATGAACCTATTGACTTCTGGCAATAACTTAATCTGGATATAGTTTTCATGGGTTCACTACATACCTATTGGCCACTGCCAATAAATTTTACTAAAAATAATTTTCATAGGTTTACTATGAACCTGTCTAAACTGACAGCATATGAATTAGTCTTTGAGCATCCTATATTCTGGTCTACCTGACCTCCTAGGTGCAACTCTATTCATTTAGTAATTACTTCATTATATTCACTAGTAGGTCAACCTAGCTAGTTATTTGTCCCATACTCTCCAAAGTACAATTATGGTTCCATCACTTAGTGAATATATTTATAGAAGAAGCGTATACAAAACTAATACCAACATTTTTGACTTAATATCCTTGAAATCATTTCCCTCTGAAATTTAGTTAATCCCTTTAACCCGTTATTTTTATTAAGGCAAGCTTCTTCCAAAAACTCCAGATTTTAAAAGTCATTTTAAAACACTTTTATAGAGCCATGGATTTTTCCTTTAAAAATGAGACTAGGTTCTTTGTTTTGAAAATTAAAGCTTTTGAAAACTTTGACCACTAATTTCGAAACCATTTAAATACCTCTTTCGAAAGCATTCAAATCTTATTTTCCAAAATAATAAGCATGCATCTTCCGAAACTACTAGAACTGTCCTTTCAAAAGTATTAAAATATCACTTTTCAATTTATAGAACCATAGCTTCGAAACCATTTGAAAGTACCCTTTTCGAAACATTAGGTTTAATCTTAAACATATCTTTTGGTCCAAGTGAATGTAGGCGAAGGTACCCCTTTTAAAATCATTGATCTTCAAAAAAAAGAGTTTGAGGAAAGACCGATGGCTTCAGAACCATCCTTTAGAAAGCTTTAATCCTTAAACTAAAACAATTAGAAAGGTAGCTTCAAAACACCTCTCAAAGCCATTGCCTTCGAAACATTAAGTATAGTTGGCTATTGGAGCCCTTTCAAAAGCATTGGGAAGCAACATAGAATATCTATAAAACAAAAACTACCTTTCGAACTCATTAATAATTCACTCCATTCGAAAGGTATAAAGGCAACAACTGCTTCGACTGGGTTCCCTTTCAAAAGTATTGATTTAAAAACTAGGCAACTCATTCGAAAGCTATCCTTTGAACAAAAAGGTAGCAACCCCTTCTAAAGCTATATTAAAGCAACTTAACCCTTTCAAAAGCATTCTTTTAAAAACAAGGCAAGCGTCATTTCTATGGATAGTAAAACAAAGGACCTTCGAGAGCTATTTAAATTGGTTTCGACCCCTTCCAAAGCAGGGTTTTTACCCCATACCTACCGCCATTCTCCAATCCACTATGTACCAATGCATTAATGCCTTGTGTATTGGTTTCGACTTGGTTGAGGCAGAAGTATAGGGTCGAAAGCTAGCTATTAGAAGTGGCGAAACCATATTTCTATACAAAAATTGTTTTATTGCCTTTTCAAGTAATTGCTTTATTTTGCCTAACCAGCCTATTTGTAAAAATTTAATTGGTTTCCATAAACTTTTCAAATTCTTTTCAGAAAAACTACCGCATTTATTTTAGATCTAGATAAAGATAATTAGCAAAGGAGCCATTCCCTTAAGCAAAAACATTTAAGTCCTCCAAATACATTAATTTAATTTCCATATTAAATTACTTAGGAAAAATACCCAAAAATTCATAGAAATTCACTTTTAATATGCCATCTAACATATAAAAATTTCGAACCCAAATTCATACATATAGTAGTCGAAATAAATATTAAACCCAATTATTCATTCATTCAAAAATTCATAATAATTTATCCATAACTTGAAAAATTATGAAAATTTAAACCCATCTCCAAAATAATGTTTTATAAAATATATTAATTCCTCATGGCATTTGAAATCCAGTAAACATGATTTTTTTCCTAAAAAATGAATTAAATGTTTATCAAACAATCTTGTTTGAGTCAAACATATCATAAAACATGCATATCTTCATTAAAACCATCACATAAGGTTTTAAACATAAAACCTAAATTCAAATGATCTTTAAAAATGAAAGTAGAGATGATTTTGATTATTATTCACCTTGATTAGGATAAGGAACTTAAGATTTGATCGTTGATTAATTCCCTTGCTTGATTCCTTAGCCTTAGATAGATTTCTCTCCTCTTTTCCCTAGGTAATGACCGACTTGAGCTTTTTATTTTTACATTTTAAAATTTTGGATTATTAACGTGTATAGTATGGGAATAAGGGTTTAGGGATAATGGGATGGCGACAAATCCCTATAATGCCCTTATGTTGTTACCTTGTTAGTTAATTTATGAAAACATTTTCATAACCCATTCTTCTTGTTTAATTAGCACGGCCTCTAATAAATTTTCAAATTTCAATCCCCTTATCAGACTAATATTTACATTATTCTATTTAATTTATCTAATTAAATCTCCTGAATAATATCATTAAAAATTAAAGGTGTTACAATTAGGTTCGGCTGAATGATAGTAATTGGGCTTTTCTCAAAGTGTTCAGCCCAACAAACATCTCGATTTGGCTCTCAATACCTAGGTTCTCCATCCTCTGGGAGATCCATTCATCCAACAGTCCCCCAATTTGATTCGTATGAGCAATATCATCATCAGCAGCACCATTCTCTAGATTTTGACGACCAACATTGCTTCATAAAGCCAAGTATGTTCCACCTTCAGAGAACATGCTGTGGGCTTAACGTTGGAAGGGCCGGTACCGATCCCCAAACTCGAACCTAGGGCTCATCCTCTTCCTTGGTGTGATGTTTCAGCATCACTCCGAGTCTTCTTCTGCTTCCTATCCCTTCATCTCTGCTCAAATGATAAGGAACTTTTAGGTAAAGAACTAGTGTCCCCCTACTCCTTCTACGGCTATCTTAAGTTAGCTCATTCAATAGTCCCAAGCACTGCTTCATCATTTGATTCATCTCATTCTAACTAGCTTGGAACATATCTTCTATCTGCTTCATCTTCATATCCATTTTCATTTTGTTCACAACGTCGGTTGCGGTCTGCATCTCCATTTGAGTAGGTTGGATAACTCTATCCCCTTATTAAGGATTTGGATTCTCAGCTTCAGTAGTAACTCTGGAGTTGGTAAAACCGTCTCTTCTTGATAGGCCCATGGTAGAAAGCTTATAGTAGATCTTTGAAAATTTGAGTTGTAGAGTTAAAAGGTTGAGAAATTAGACCCAACTCTTAGATATGGAAAATCCAATAGTAGATGATGGATCCTAATAAGCCGATTCAACTCTTACTAAAAGCACCAAAATGTTTGAGCAAAAAAGGGCACAAACACCTACTAGTTAAGGCGGAGAATAAAATATGAATAAATTAAATAAAAAAACAAGGAAAAAAGAACACATAACAATTTATAATGGTTCGAAAAAGCTAGGCCTACATCCGCTTGAATCTTTTATTGCTTATTTCTGACTTAGAGGCAGAGTTCTTAGTGGTTGGTACAACTCCAACACTTAGATTTTCAGAATTATAAGAATACAACATAAGGAAGAACTAGAGCCAAAAGGTCCAAAAAAATGAGCCCTACCTTCCTATTTATAGAGGTTGGGAACCTAATATTTCGCATGACAATCTCCTAGCCATTGTACATGATTTAAACTAATTCTCCCTATAAAGCAGGTGCCACATCATTAGATTATAGGAGACGATGCTGAACCATAGCTAAGGTCAATACCGATCTCCAAGTTTGCCAAAATTTCCATCTTTGACTCTTTATCTCTGATCGTCTTTTGTTTTGCTTTGTGATTCCATATTTTTTGCAGCAATATTAGCTTATTTCCGAGTCTAAATGATGGAGTTGTGAAAGAGAAAAGTTGAAGTTTCAAGTATTCATGGAAACCGATAGAGAATTGGATTGAATCTACAAAATGACTTGGGAAACAGGTTCATGGCATCTTGTAGAAGGCATAAGTAGAAGATGGGGTCCACTTGAGGTGGGAGTGAGACTCGGTATGACCCATAAGGTGGGGTCTGTACCAAACCCTAACATCATTGTGTTTGTGCTTCACATGGTTTTGGTTGTTTTGGTTTGTGTAACATCCCTAATTTTAAATAACATTATTCAAGAGATTTATTTAGATAAATTAAATAGAATAATGCAAATAGTAGAGTGATAAGGGGATTGAGATTTGTAAATAAACTTAAAGCCGATCTTAATAACTTAAATGGGCTACAAATGGTTATGAATGGTAACTGATTAACACAAGGGCATTAGGGTAATTGCCGCCCTATATTTGACTACACTTATACTCATGTTCCTTATACCATTCACGTTCATTTCTATAAACTTAAAAACGTAAGTAAAAGGAGCCGACCATTCTAGGAGACAAGAAGAAGAAATTTCAATCTGAAGCTAGGTATTCAAGCTTAGGGGAAATTAATCTCAATCCAATCTTCTTATCCTAATCAAGGTGAATAATAATCTATATCATTTTTATTTTGTGTTATGATCATTTTTTCGGATTTAAGATTAAATCCATTTTAATGATAATTTGGATGATGATATGCTTGGATTGTAACATGTTAGATTTAAACAACATTGTTTAGATATAACTTTACACGGCATTAAGGGTAAAACCGATTACAATGATTTCGTAAGCCATAAGGAATTTGTATGTTATGTACAACATGATTTTGGAGTTAGGTCTTATTTTCATAATTTTCCAAGTTACGGAGAATATATTATGAATTTTCAAAGGAAAATATGGTTATTTGCGTTAGAAATTTTTTTTGGAAATTATATTGAGAATTTGGGTTGAAATTTAGATATGTTAGATTACATATTAAAAGCGAACTTATATGATTTTTGAGGATTTTTTCTAAGATAATTACTAAGAGAATTAAATTATTTTGAATAGGTGTGCTTTAAACATACCAAATACAAATACAAAAGTGATTTTTGTACCGAAATTGTTTTCGAAAAATGTACCGATTATTATTTGTGAAATAATGTTTATTTTTGTATAGACCGAAAAGTAGATATAAATATATTTCATTATGAGTACTATGAATATTCATTATGAAATAGAACTATATTATGAGTTCGTTTTCATAGTAAAAGTGATGCAACAAAATACATATTTGTCCAATACTATTAAAAGTTGTTTTGAAACTATGGACTAAGTCGTAGTTTTGAGAAAATTTTTACTATAAGATTATGAATCATATGATACAGGTTGATTATGCACCCATTCAGTGGGAGCATCATAAGAGTTGATGAACTCTTTGAATTAATAGATATTGATATATGCAATCATAAGTCTATTAATACCAAAAGGGTTCCACATAATTTGTTATATTCATCGATGATTTGTTACCAACATGAACATGTCTATTAGACACACATGTAGTCAGTATATGATAAAATCATAAAATATAAAAGAATAGTAAATAAAATAACACGCAGTAGAATAAAATGATTTCATTTGGTTGAATAAGTGAGTACACTGGAAAGAGTTCGAAATGTTCCTAAAAATGAATATAGATTCAATCTTATAAGTCACTCCTCCATGTGATACATAATGATGCATCGATAAGGAGTAATCATACATTGTTGGATAATTTACAATTAATTGTGAGTGAAGTTGAGTTAGTTTCTTTCTATAAGGTCATGTACTTAAGAGTAGTACACAAGGTTAATATTATTTCATCTAAACAACTGTTTACAAAATCATACAATATAAGGGTTTGTAAGAAATCGCAACATATCTTAGGCCAAGGAATTGGTAGGTTGTGCGAGTAGAAAGATTGCACGTAATAATTGTTCATGAGGGATCTTATATAAATCTCCAATTTTTTTTTGGAAAGATTTGTCATCAAATGACACATTAACATAATTTTTGTAAACTAAAATCAATTTTATAAATAAAAAGGTTCATAAAGCTTTTATGAATCCCTATTCTATTTGCACCAAGAAACAAGTGTTGTTTCAAGATATGTCAACTTCATTGTGAAGGAATTTCTTTGAGAAATTTTTGGTAGTTAAGTGGAATTGGATCTGATCCAAAGATAGAACTGATTATATGAGATGAAGTGAAATCAACTAACCTAAATGAACATATAGCATTAGAATGTATAATGAGTATTCTCACACATCGAAGAGAAACTATGAGTTTCTTATTAATGTTGAAAATACACATTACCCTCAGTTGTTCAATTAAACCTTTAAGATTGTTGATTCTATATGGTATGATGCACAAATCTGAAAGAATTCCAAGTACGCTATCAAAATATAAATTTAGTGGCCGTCAACAAAGAGATGTGATCCATCAACCGAGATCTTGTACTTATTGGAAAGACTATTGTGGTTGGAATTAAATGAGAAATGTTCATAAGAATAATATCGCAAATTTCAATTGTTGAAATTAGCATGACTGATTCGGTATTCAACATGCTCAAGTTAATTTAGATTTACTCATGAAATTATCGCTTATAAGACTTAGTGTTTGGTACTTATGTATTGAAATAGAAAATTCTAAATAAGATTTAGAGTAAGCCGTTAACCAATGCCTCGAAGTCAGTGGGAGCAATGTTGGGTTTGTGAGTCTTTGGATATGATCCAAGAAAAGATACGAATGTATCATTTTATAAGCATCAAGATTGAATAAGTATTTTGATAGAAATATCAAATAGTTTGATTTTCAATCAAAGTGCAGAGGAGTCATGTGTTCATAAGAAAGAACATTAAAAGGTATATTGATATTTCTAAACTATAAGTAAACAACACATTGCTGATTTTAACAACACGCTTATGTTAAAATCAACTTTGGTTGTTTTAATACTCAATTTTGGATTGTAAATGACATCTTTTATGGTGAGTATAAAAGATATAGGGATTATCCCAAAACGATATACAAGAGCACCCTATTAAAAAGAGAATATGTAAAATGTCCCACCTTTCTCTCTATAGAAAGACGCATCATCTTAAAGAAAGAAAGGGATAGAAATGAGAAAAGATAGAGAAGAAAGAAAGAACAACATCAGAATCTCAATAGCGAAACGAATAAATTATATTAATCACATAAGTATTACATAATATATAACATTTATCAGAGTTAAACAGCTTATACAAATATACTAGACGGTTATAAACACATGTCTAGTTATTATAACTCAAAATACAATTCAAACAAACGACTCAGAGATCAACACAGCGGAACCACCTATATATCTACAAAAGCTAAAGCCTCCCGCTGCATACCTCCTCCAGAGTTCATCAAAGCTAACCTGCATCCCTTGGCTACTTGTAAAAATTTGAGTATCCAAGAGTTTAATAAAATAGAAAATAAACACTTGGGTCAGACATGGGTCTGGTGTAAGTAAACGAGTTAAAGTTGCTTAACTTTGAAAACATTTGAAAATAAAAGATATATCGTAAGACTTCCCGCACATAAACGCGGAAAAGTTTTTACCTTACGATAACCAAAACATTTGATAGGAAATCCAGTGATATTATAACAGGGCCTAGGGTTTTCAAGTAAAATACAAAAATAACTGGAATGCTTACATCTCACGTTCCAACATAGTTGGGCACAACTAAAACGTACGACACTTATTGGAGATTGGATTCCATACAATGGCGGTGGTACCACCCGTCACAGTACGGGGCCTAGATCACCGTACCGACGATCCATTCTAAATCCCCTGCAACATAAGGCCGGAACCATCCCTCACTGGATAGTCCCGGACAAGACAACCGCGGCTGTTGTCGCGAATCAACTGCCCCACACAGTCGAATAAGAAGGGACTTCTAGACAGGGGAATATCTTTCCTACTTGGGTGCTACCCACTTAGCCTTGTTGCACCTCCCCTGTTTTAGCCATTCCCGGTTGATGAGGCTTCAGGTTACGATTACCTTTATAGAACACATCTATCTTAGAATGCTCATCATCCACCTGACGATGTTCTGAAAGCATTCAATCCATACAAGTTTGTTCCAGTTTGAACGAAATCGAAGGCATTATCTCGTTACACTCATTTTGGAATCACCTTCAGAGTTAACAACAATAACCCTTGCACTCTGAATCTTCATCTTCACTTGAGATTTATGACCAATCTTTTAATTTGGATCGATGTGATTTTCGGATAACCAAATTTGGAAACCCAATCTCGGTCTCATCGAAATCCAAAACGCCATCTTTTAGGTCCAAGTTGTTTTAAAGTTAAAACAATTTGATTCTATTATCTATATTCACACAGATAGAAAATTCACAATCTCACAGGTAGACACATCATATCATCACCATTCAACCAAAGCACCCATATCACATATAAACATATATCCATATCAGAGATATCAAACCATTCAAGGCAATTAATATCATCCAACCATTCATAAGCAAAGATCTATTAATCACACCATCTATAATTAATTTAAAATGAATTAATTTAATTACTTCATTTCTAATTAATTTAAAATAAATTAAATTAATTACTTTTATCAATATAAATCTTGCTTACTTAACCATTAATTGATTACAAATCAATTAATCATCCTCTAAGTACTCATCTTAATTAATCACCCTTGATTAATAATTCTCTAATTACCTTTAATTAATTACACAAATTAATTATCCTTAACAATTTACAGTAATTAAACTTTAATCAGTTAATTAATTAATTAATTATAATTAATTACATTTGTCCTTAATTAATTATAATTAATTAATTACATTGTAATCACTTATTCTTGATTAATTACCCTTTAATTAATCAATCCTTAATCAGATCATTAATCACATTAATTAATGATCCCTTAATTTCTTCTTAATTAATTATTAATCATATTTAATAATTAGTCTTTAATTAATCTTTATTCATTAATCAACCTTGATTAATTACAGTCGGTAATTAATTATCCTTAATTAATTACATCATTTAGTTAACTTTAAATAATTTTATTAATCAATCCTTAAATTAATTACACTAAGTAATTAATTATTAATTACTTTCACTAAGTAATTATCCTTCTTTATTAATTACACTAAGTAGTTAAACCCAAAACTACTATCATTCTTCAATTAATTACATCCTACAATTATCCATTAATTACTTCACTAAGTATTTATACCTTATAAATTACACTAAGTAATTATACTTAACAAATCATCAAGTGATCATTTAAATTAATTAAACTAATTAATTAACTTAAACTAATCACATTAATTTAATTAATTACATGAGTAATTAATCCCTTTAATTACTTACATTAAGTAATTATAATTAAACAATCCCACCAATGATTATCCTTAATTAATTAATCCAATTAATTATTAAAATTTAATCACATTAATCAATTATTTAATAATCCCTAGTTAATGATCTTCATTAACTATTAACAATTCTTTAATTACTTCCTTAAGTGATTATGCTTTAATTAATCATTATTAATTATAAATTAATTAAGTCTTAATTATCAATTAATTAATCTTTAATTAATTAAGTGCTTAACTATAACTCAATTAATCTTTTAATTACTTGATTAATTAATTCCTAAACATTAATTTATAAGCTTAACTTATCTAATTAGAGATCTTTAATTACACGTTAATTCACCTCTAATTAATTAATTAATGGTCCTTTAATTATTTATTTATAAATCCTTAAATTTTAATTAATTAAATTGACTAATTACTCTTTAATTAACTTCTTAATTTAATCGATTTCAAGACATTAAATCTTAATTAACTTTAATATAAAAGTATTACTCTTATATATGATTTAATTATCATTTACAAAACCTTTGAAATCTTATCTTTAAATTTATATTTTAAATTTCATTTTTAAATTTTAGATGTAAAAATGATTAACACATTTAACTTTAACAAAATTTAAATCAATTACAAACCTTTTGAATCAAATGTTAAAGAATACTTATTTTATACAAAAGAGATTGATGAAAGTTTACAAACCAAAATTTATTTAAATTTAAAATCTTGTTTTTATTTTAAAAACTTTTTAAAATCTGTTTATAAAGTTGCTTCGGGTTCAACCCGTAAGCCACTCTAGTACTTACCCGAGAAAATCCCACTTTCCCTTTCTTTTCAAAACTTGGTTTAAGTTTTAAAATTTTAAAACCTAGACTAATCACTCACGAGTTTCCCTCGTCCTCACTACGTCGAGCCAAACACAGAGACATTCGAACTTGAACTCGAGACAAGGCCTTCTTCCTAAACATCCTTTAACACCTGATACACAAACATGCACGGTGCACATACACCAATGATCTGTGATGCTCCGACCCTCAAAACTTGCTTCAGCACATCACCGATGACCACAATATCCACCACGGCCACCCCAACACCATGATTGCATCGCGATTTGAAATCGACCAATCCGAATGAAAACTGGAATCAACTTCACTGCCTAAACTACTCACCGACGAAGATCTCACCCAGCAGAGTATCCATCCCTCTGACCACAACTACGTCACAACATCACGCTCCTAATTCCCGCATCGCGATCTGGCCCGATGCGTCACCGTCATTGAACAAGGCTTGACATCCGCCTCAACAATAACCAAAACCAAAACCCTACATCAATGATTCCCGACCTCCCTAGCCATCGTTAAATAACTTCGACAATTTTCCTATGATCAACAACCCTAAAGCCACCCTCGATCAAAATCCCAAGCTTCATCTCGACATAGATCATCGGAAATTGCCGATAATCCCAAAACTAAACAACTCAGGATATCTCATCAATATCCTATCTAAAAATCATGATATTCACATCATAATTCATAATTTTCAACCACAAATCAATTACGTAATTCAAACCTGAATTCGTTAACATTGATCTTTGACTTTAAATATGATTTTTATTGTCATTCTTTATTTTCAGAATATTTACTATATATTCTTGCTTGAAACTATTTTTAAAAATAATTTTATATTGTCTCAACCATTTTTCATTTAGGAATCTAAGCCTATTACTGAATGTGAGAAGAGAATTTGAAATTTTTGAATAGTTCTTAAGTCTTTAATTTATAAACAGAGATGGAATATATTAACACATAGGCACATTCACAAATATAAAATGCAACGCAAACTATACATTTGTTAAAATTATTCATGTAGACCCAATTACAACTTTACTTTTTCCTTTATCATCAAGCATACATCCAGATTTAAAGTTTTTAGATAAGAAGATTTACTCATTGGAAAACTAGAACAGAGGAGCAGTTTATATATATACAGATATAGTGACATATAAACAAAGCAATTCATATATATTCAGATAAAATCAATCATGCAAAGAACTTCTTCATTTAGGATCATCACATGCAATGGAGCTTGCAACCATATCACTGTTTTAAAAAAAATTGTTTACTCATAAGCTTAGAAGGTAGAGACTTGTTTTACTAGAATTTTGAAAAACTGAATTGCTGATTCCTTTTGAAACTTGAAAAGCTTTGTTATTTTTTTTATTTAAGCACTGGAAATATGAATGCTTGATAAACTTGCTGGAACTTTGATTCTTATCCGATTTCAGGTTTTCTCGCTTGTTTGATAATTGTTACAGGCTTTGGCGTGATTCTTTTTTGATTTTTGGAAATGAATTTGCAAATTTTTATTGGAATATGTTTCTGGTTGAAGATTGTTACATGGTTTGCTTTTTTTTTTGAGAATAGGCTTAAGTTTCTTAGTGTTAGAATGGAAAAAGATAGAAAAAAATGAAGGTGAGAAAACATGTGTTTATATAAGTTAAATTTGTAACTAATAAAACTAAAAGAATTTTTTTTAAAAAAGAATGACACTTGTCAAGAAAACTTGACATTTGTCATTCTATTTGTTAATTAGTTTACATATGTTATTATCAAACTTTAATAAGTTTACACTTGTCATTTAAGAGATTTTCATTTATTTTAAATATTAATAATAAGCCTTATACTTAATTTACTATTTTATAAATATTAAATGTGTGTGTATATATATATAAATTACGTTAGAGAAAATATAAATGAAACAAATTATATACATATAAAATCTTATTCATATATCATAAATCCAAAATATTTAAAATATCCATCTTTTTAATTTTAAAATTAAATCCAAATTCAAATTCAAATTAAATTTTAAAAATCCAATTTAAAGTCAAGTTATATATATATACATTAATTTGAAAATAACAATTTTATTTCCTTTATTAAAAATCTATTATTATTATTTAAAATAACAATTAGTCAATTTTAAATAATATACAAAAGAGATTATAAATTACTTCTATTACCAAATGAATTAATATATAATATTTATTAAGCAATAATTTAAAAAGAAAATAAAACAAACCATTTTATTAATTTTATTTAAATTTAATCTTAAGCTAAAATAAAATTTAAACAATTAACATTTTCCTTAAATATTTTTAAACTATATAATTATTTATTTAAATAGCTTTTAAAAAGTTTTATATTATATTTAATCATAATTTCCAAATTACCAAAATATATTAGAATTTGTAATCATGATTTTATTTGTTAAATTTTAAACCAAAGCTTTTCTATTTACAATATATACAAATATATATATATATATATATATATATATATATATATATACACATTATAAATAGAAAACATTTGGTTAGCTTTTAAAAGATAAAATTCACCAATTAAATATTTATTTGCTTTTTTAAAAGAATAAATTTGCCAATTTAAATTATAATTATAAAAGACAATTATCAAATTAATTTAATTTTTAATACAGATTATTAATTGATATTGCCCGAAATTCCGGGTCATCACATTCCTCCCCCTTAAAAGAATTTCGTCCCTAAAATTTAAAAGCAAAGGTAATTTAATAATCCAACAAAGATTTAATTTTAAACCATAAGCATATACTATCAACCATATGCTAACAACCATAGCAACCAATTCACTTAATCAAACAAATCTAATGATCTTGACACAATCAGGATAGACTTCCAAGTAATATCTCGAGTTTCCCAGGTTTAAACATTGGAATACTCGCTCTACTAAATCGAAACAATCTACACTACTTAGCTACAGAGCTACCAAACTGAGCAGGATATCAGACCACAGACAAGTCCTGTTCAGCGATCCAAAATCCCCAGAACTGCTGGTTCCAAAACCAGAGATGGATCATACACATACTCCCTTAGAGATACGTGAAACACAATGAATCCCAGTCATCCAAGCTGGCAATTCAACCCTGTAGACCAAACTCTTATCCCTACCAGATCATAGAAACATCCCATATATTTCAGAGCTAGCTTCCCAATCTTACCAAACCTTAAAGCTCTTATGATCGGAGATAACTTATCCAAAATCAAATCTCCAACTTTGAAATTCAAATGCCTCCATCTCTTACCCACAAAATTCTTCTGACGATCCTGGACTGCCTACGTCCTTCCTGATCAGCTCAACCTTCGCTGATGCTCAAGAAACAAACTGGACCAAATAATCCAATAGAATGATCCTCTCAAGATCAATCTAAAATCAAGAACATGAACTCTACCGCACAATCATTAGAAGACTTCAAACTTACCTCTCCTATCCGGAAAAGACAAAAGAAGAGCACTCTCCAATCTTGTCTTCAGATCCTAAAAAATTTCCTGTAGAAATCCTCTAATCCAAGAATACTGTAAACTTACAAGAAGTCTAGGGTTTCTTTCACTCTAGAACAGTTGCTACCTCGCTTCTGCTGCACAACTCTAATATGAAGTAGATGAGATTGCTGATGATGAACACGAGCACAAACTTGTCCAACACTTCCCAGAAGATACGGTTCATCAGATCTGTAAAGAGAAAACTCAGAAGTTCCACCAAATCCTGAGCTGCCTCACCAAATCCTCTCTTTAGGAACCCTCCTTCTACTAGCTGAACCAACGGAATCACTCCTGAAATCCTAGTTGATACAAAAACTCAATCTCCAGATGTTAAGGCAAACCTTAGACTTCTACGAAGACATCCGAAAAAATCTCTGACGACTTCCATACCCTAGAGATGCCTCGATCCTAAGAAAAATATAAGCCAAGAGAACACTCAACTATCACAAGTCACTTTTGCGATCAACCCAGATCAATATCCAAAGAAACTGTTCTCTCTTTATCAATCAGAATAGCTTAAGCTTATCTATCCAATCCGTCAAAGAAATGGATCCACTATGCTGCTTCTGAACTCCACCTCTAGAAAACTGCTGACCTTCCTGCCGGCACACAAAACACACCTCGCTGCAACGCTGCCACTGATGCCAAAGACTTCCTATCCAAAGCTCTTCGAGAAACTCAGGCCTCAAACCAAACACAAACACCCTGCTGACCTCAGCCTCAGCACTGATGCAGTCACACTTCCTTATACTTACTTCAAAGAAACATCTTCGGAACATCCATAGTCACTGCATCTCATCATGCAGCTGCTTCTTCTCGAAGTTTCCAAGATACCATCACTAGCTTCTGCACATCCAAAAGATCCAAATCCTTGAAAATCCACTCAAACGAGCGAGATCAAACTTACACCTTAATGATGGTCTTCGAACCTTTAAAAGGTTTCCTTCAGAGATGGGTGAAATCCTTACACCACAGCAAAGCTCACTCGAGACTGCATTGGGTCTATAGTCTTGGTAGATACACTTCCAACCTCAACCACTCGGACTCCTACCTTTAGGAGTCATACTACACACACCACTACCCTATCTACCTATAGAAATTATATTAGAAAACCCAAACAGGTAACACAACAAAATAGGTATATATATATATATACACACATACATACAAGTACGATCTCTCAAGAAAGAAATCACTCCAAAGCCTAGGTATTCACTCAACCAAGCGCTTTGATACCAAATGAAACGACCCTCCTTTCTCTCAACAGAAAGAAGCATCATCTTAAAGAAAGAAAGGGATAGAAATGAGAAAATATAGAGAAGAAAGAAAGAACAACATCAGAATCTCAACAGCGGATGAATAAATTATATTAATCACATAAGTATCCATATTATATAACATTTATCAGAGTTACACAGCTTATACAACACATACTAGACAGTTATAAATATCTGTCTAGTTATTACAACTCAAAATACAATTCAAACAAATGACTCAGAGATCAACACAGTGGAACCACCTATATATCTACAAACGCTGAAGCCTCCTTCTCCATACCTCCTCTAGAGTTCGTCAAAGCAAACCTGAATCCCTTGGCTACTCATAAAAATTTGAGTGCCCAAGAGTTTAATAAAACAGAAAATAAAGACTTGGGTCAGATATGGGTCTGGTGTAAGTAAACGGGTTAAATTTGCTTAACTTTGAAAACCTTTGAAAACAAAAGGTTTCTCGTAAGACTTCCCGCACATAAACACGAATTTTTTTTTACCTTACAATAACCAAAACATTTGATAGGAAATCCTATGATATTATAATAGGGTCTAGGGTTTTCAAGTAAAATAGAGAAATAGCTGGAATGCTTACATCTCTCTTTCCAACATAGCTGAGCACAATTAAAACATACGGCACATATTGGAGATTGGATTCCATACAATGGCAGGGCTATTGGGGTACCGTCCGTCACAGTATGGGGCCTAGATCACCGTATAGAGGATCCACCCTAAATCCCCTGCAACACAAGGCCGGAACCATCCCTTACTGGATAGTCCCAAACAAGACAACACTGGCAGTTGTCGCGAATCAACTGCCCCACAACGCCGAATAAAAAGGGACTTCTAGACAGGAGAAAATCTTGTCCTACTTGGGTGCTACCCACATAGCCTTGATGCACCTCCCCTGTTTTAGCTATTCCCGGTTGATGAGCCTTGAGGCTATGATTACCTTTATAGAACACATCTATCTTAGAATGCTCATCATCCATCTGACGATGTTCTGAAAGCATTCATTCCATACAAGTTCGTTCCAGGTTTGAACGAAACCAAAGGCACTATCTTGTTACACTCATTTTGGAATCACCCTCAGAGTTAACAACAATAACCCTTGCACTCCGAGTCTTCATCATCACTTAAGATTTACGTCGTTTAATTTGGATCGATGTGGTTTTTCGGATATTCAAATTTGGAAACCCGATCCCAGTCTCATCGAAATCCAAAACGCCTTCTTTTTGGTCCAAGTTATTTTAAAGTTAAAACAATTTAATTCTATTATCTATATTCACATAGATAGATAATTCACAATCTTATAGGTGGATACATTGTATCATTGCCATTCAACCAAAGCATCCATATCACAGATTAACATATATCCATAACAGAGATATCAAACCATTCAAGGCAATCAATATTATTCAACGATCCATAAGCAAAGATCTATTAATCACACCATCTATTTAATTTAAAATGAATTAATGTAATTACTTCATCTCTAATTAATTCAATATAAATTAAACTAATTACTTTTATCACTATAAATCTTGCTTACTTAACCATTAATTGATTACAAATCAATTAATCATCCTCTAAGTATTCATCTTAATTAATCATCCTTGATTAATCATTCTCAAATTATAATAAGTAATTAGCCTTTAATTAATTACACAAATTAATTATCCTTAACCATTTATTGTAATTAAACTTTAATTACTTAATTTATTATAATTAATTACATTTATCCTTAATTAATTACATTTAATTAATTACTTTGTAATCACTTATTATTAATTAATTACCCTTTAATTAATCAATCCTTAATTATATCATTAATCACATTAATTAATGATCCCTTAATTTCTTCTTAATTAATTATTAATCATATTTAATAATTAGTCTTTAATTAATATTTATTCATTAATCAACCCTGATTAATCACAATCCTTAATTAATCACATCATTTAATTAACTTCAAATAATTTTATTGATCATTTCTTAAATTAATTACACTAAGTAATTAATTATTATTTACTTTCACTAAGTAATTATCCTTCGTTATTAATTATACTAAGTAATTAAACCCAAAACTACTATCATTCTTCAAGTAATTACACTAAGTAATTAATTATTATTTACTTTCACTAAGTGTTTATCCTTCGTTATTAATTACACTAAGTAATTAAACCCAAAACTACTATCATTCTTCAAGTAATTACATCCTGTAATTATCCATTAATTACTTCACTAAGTAATTATACTTTATAAATTACACTAAGTAATTATACTTAAAAAAATCATTATGTGATTATTTTGGATTATTTAAATTAATTAAACTAATTAATTAACTTAAACTTATCACATTAATTTAATTAATTACATTGAGTAATTAATCCCTTTAATTACTCACATCAAGTAATTATACTTAAACAATCCCACAAATGATTATCTTTAATTAATTAATCCAATTAATAATTAAAATTTAATCATATTAATTAATTATGTAATAATCCCTAATTAATGATCTTCATTAACTATAACAATTCTATAATTACTTCCTTAAGTGATTATGCTTTAATTAATCATTATTAATTATTAATTAGTTAATTCTTAATTATCAATTAATTAATATTTAATTAATTAAGTGCTTAATTATAACTGAATTAATCTTTTAATTACTTGATTAATTAATTCCTAAACATTAATTTATAAGCTTAACTTATCTAATTAAAGATCCTTAATTACACATTAATTCACCTTTAATTAATTAATTAATGATCCTTTAATTACTTATTTATAATTCCTTAAATTTTAGTTAACTAAATAGACTAATTACTCTTTAATAAATTCTTAATTTAATCGATTTCAAGACATTAAATCTTAATTAACTTTAAGATAAAGTATTATTCTTATATATGATTTAATTATCATTTACAAAGCCTTTGAAATCTTATCTTTAAATTTATATTTTAAATTTCATTTTTAAATTTAAGATGTTGAAATGATTTACACGTTTAACTTTAACAAAATTTAAATCAATTTACAAACTTTTTGGATCAAATGTTAAAGAATACTTATTTTATACAAAAGAGATTGATGATAGTTTTTAAACCAAAATTTATTTAAATTTAAAATCTTGTTTTTATTTTAAAACTTTTTAAAATCTATTTATAAAGTTTCTTTGGGTTCAACCCGCAAGCCACTCAAGTACTTACCCGAGAAAATCCCACTTTTCCTTTCTTTTCAAAACTTAGTTTAAGTTTTCAAATTTTAAAACCTGAACTAATCACTCACGAGTTTCCCTTGTCCTCACTGCTTCGAGCTAAACATAGAAACATTCGAACTCGAACTCGAGACAAGGCCTTCTTCCCAAACATCCTTCAACACCTGATACACAAATGTGTACGTGTACGTACACCGATGATCTGCGTCGTTCCGACCCTCAAAACTTGCTTCAGCACATCAACGATGAACACGACATCCACCACGGCCACCCAGACACCATGATTCCATCGCGATTCGAAATCGACCCATTCGAATGAAAATTGGAATCAACTTCACCGGCTAAACTACTCACCGACGACGATCTCACCCACCGGAGCATCCATCCCTCTGACCACAGCTACGTCACATCATCACTCTCCTAATTCCCCCATTGTGATCTGGCCCGATGTGTCACCATCATCGAATAAGGCTCGACATCCTCCTCAACAATAACCAGAGCCATAACCCTACATCAACGATTCCTGACCTCCCTTGCCATCGTTAAACAACTTTGACAATTTTCCTACGATCGACAACCCCTAAACCCACCCTCGATCAAAATCTCGAGCTTTATCTTGACATAGATCATCGGCAATTGCCGATTATCCCAAAACCGAACAACTCAGATATCTCATTAATATCCTATCTAAAAATCATGATATTAACATCATAATTCATAATTTTCAACCACAAATCAATCTATGTAATTCAAACCTGGATTCGTTAACATTATTCTTTGACTTAAATATGATTTTTACTGTCATTCTTTATTTCTAGAATATTTACTATATATTCTTGCTTGAAACTATTTTTAAAATAAGTTTATATTGTCTCAACCATTTTTCATTTAAGAATCTAAGCCTGTTACTGAATGTGAGAAGAGAATTTGAAAATTTTGAATTGTTCTTAAGTCTGTAATTTATAAACAGAGATGGAATATATTAACATACTGGCACATTCACAAATATAAAATGCAATGCAAACTACACATTTGTTAAAATCATTCATGCAGACCCTATTACAACTTTACTTTTTCCTTTAGCATAAAGCATACATCCAGATTTAAAGTTTTCGGATAAGAAGATTTACTCACTGCAAAACTAGCACAGAGGAGCAGTTTATATATATATATATATATATATATATATAGTCACATATAAACAAAGCAATTCATATATATATAGATAAAATCAATCATGCAAACAACTTCTTCATTTAGGATCATCGCACGAAATGGAGCTAGCAACCATATCACTTTTTTTTAAAAAAAATTGTTTACTCATGGGTTTAGAAGGCAGAGACATGTTTTACTGGAATTTTGAAAAAATGAATTGGTGATTCCTTTTGAAACTTGAAAAGCTTTGTTATTGTATTTGATTTAAGCACTAGAAACTTGAATGCTTGATAAACTTGTTGGAACTTTGATTCATATCTGATTTCAGGTTTTCTTGCTTGCTTGATAATTTTTACAGGCTTTGGCTTGATTCTTTTTTTGATTTTTGAAAATGAATTTGCAGATTTTGATTTCAATATGTTTCTGGTTGAAGATTGTTACAGGGTTTGCTTTGTTTTTGAGAATAGGCTTAAGTTTCTTAGGTTTAGAATAGAAAAAGGTAGAAAAAAATGAAGGTGAGAAAACATGTGTTTATATAAGTTAAATTTGTGATTAATAAAATTAAAAAGAACGACACTTGTTAAGAAAACTTGACATTTTTCATTCCATTTGTTAATTAGTTTACATATGTTATTATCAAACTTTAATAAGTTTACACTTGTCATTTAAGAGATTTTCATTTATTTTAAATATTAATAATAAGCTTTATATTTAATTTACTATTTTATAAATACTAAATGTATGTATATATATATATATATAAATTACTTTAGAGAAAATATAAATGAAACAAATTATATACATATAAAATCTTGTTCATACATTTTAAATCCAAAATATTTAAAATATCTATCTTTTGAATTTTAAAATTAAATCCAAATTCTAATTAAATTTTAAAAACCCAATTTAAAGTGAAGTTATATATGTACATTAATTTGAAATAACAATTTTATTTTCTTTATTGAAAATATAGTATTATTGTTTAAATTAACAATTAGCCAATTTTAAATAATATTTAAAAGAGATTATAGATTACTTGTACTACCAAATGAATTAATATATAATATTTATTAAGCAATAATTTAAAAAGAAAATAAAAAACCATTTTATTAATTTTATTTAAATTTAAACTTAAGCTAAAATAAAATTTAAACAATTAACATTTTCCTTAAATATTTTTAAACTATATAATTATTTTTTAAATAGCTTTTAAAAAGTTTTATATTATATTTAATCATAATTTCCATATTACCAGAATATATTAGAATTTGAAATCATGATTTTATTTGTTAAATTTTAAACCAAAGCCTTTCTGTTTACAATATATACCAATATATATACATTATAAACAGAATACATTTTGTTAGCTTTTAAAGGATAAAATTCACCAATTAAATACTTATTTTCTTTTTTAAAAGAATAAGTTTTCCAATTTAAATTATATTTATAAAAGACAATTATCAAATCAATTTAATTTTTAATACATATTATTAAATTAATATTGCCCAAAATTCCGGGTCATCACAACATGTAAGTTGGATTCCTTATGCATTAGCAATATAAATTATCATACAAATAATGTTGTGCATGATATTGTGTTTCGACTATGTATTTGATACATGGAGCAAATATAAAATCCAAATTGATACCACTAAAAGGTTGTTTGCAGCGTCCTTGCGTATTTATGAAATACCAGAGAATTGTTTATAGAAACAACGAACTCGTTATGATGGGACGTTTGGACACAAAATTTTATAAGTAATATTGAGTATAACATGCAATGATAAAATTCAAGTTAAAATCTTTAATTTGAAAATGTTTCAAAATAAAAGTGATTGTGGTCGATTCAACGAAATGTTGAGAACATTAACTCGAATAGCGCTACAATAAACCAATGTATATAGACATAAATGCACAAATTTATAATTGAGCCAAAGGTTATTCCAAATGTTGGGAATCCCATAGTATTGTTATAAGATAATAACGTCATTGAATTGGTCATGATAGAACTTAAAGCTCACTAGAAGTCGAAAGACATACTTCGAATCGTTCCACATGATAAAGGCAGTTTATCAGTGTCAAAGAGAGTTAATCGATAGAGTTGATAACTAAAGCATAATAGCATACTCATTCACTAAGGGATTAACCTAATTGGTTTTAATAAAAATGATTGGAGAAGTTGTAATTAGATTCCATAATTGACCCCAAGTGCAGGTGGAAGATTGATAGAGTTAGGGGTATACTTTAGGGGCAATTATGTAATTTGTTACATACATTTAACTCGTTGACCAATCTTGTTCGAAATAAAAGGTATTTTCTTCCTATTATATACTTGGTAAAATGTGATTATATTTATTAATTAACTTAATTAAAGGTATATTTAATAGTAAAATCCATAAATGGTATATTTTACGGTACTAGTTACAAAGTGTTGTAACCGTTAGTATTTATTACAACGAAACAAATATACCATTTTAAATATTCCTAGCCAAGATGTATCGAGACAGGATATCAATGTATCCGTTGAGATTGGAGTACGTAACGCTCTCCAAATGTTGGACAATGTACTACCCATGACTACTGAGGGAACCTAGGGGTTACATACTAATAGTTATTGGTTAACCATGGAACAACTCACTCGATAGTTTTCTATTGGTTAATATAAATAAGGTCAAACAGAAAATATTGATGTGACTGATTTACACAGTTCTCTCGACTTGAGAATACTGTGGATCTTCAATATGAAAGCTTCGGTTTGATTATAGCCAATTCATGGCATGACATCCATCGAGTGACAATAGTTGGGTCGAGTGGAAGTATTGAACTGAAGCACTATTCAAGAGAGGATTCGTCTCCTCGGATATATGAGGTTAGTATCGCAGTTAACTCAATTTAGCTCAAAGTCAAAGTCTCTGGCCAGAGCATTTCGGTTAATAATAATTGTGATTATTAAAGTAAGGACTTTGTATTTGGACTATAAAGTTGAATGAGGCTGAAATTTTGGCCATTACCAAATTCTATAAGTCCAAAGCGATATAGTTTCGACGAAGAGAATTTGTGTAAACAAATGTCACGACCGGGTAACGCTTATTAAATTAAAGTTAGATTTTTAAGCAATAAATTCGGCCATAATGTCACACCACTTCCTAAGTGACGTGCATTAGAATAGTTCAATGTTAATTGCTGACCAAATTTACACCCAAGAGTCACACAGCCGAAATGATGAATTACCTTATGACCAAACGATTTAATTAGTTTATAATTGTTGTAAATTAATTAAATTAATTAATATTTATGAAATATTAATTATAGATTTTGAATATGATTTGAGAAATAAATAATGTTATATGTATTTATAATAGTTAAAAATATATCGATCGATATACAATATCGACAAGCGATTAAATTAGATTTATTTGTATAGTATTTTGGCTTAGGCTTAATGGGTTTAAGGCCCGTCTTTAGGGCTGCAAAATTTCAATTTTGGGAAGGTCTAGGAGTGGCTAAAACAAAGGAAACTGACTTGGAGGTAATGGTTTGAGATCAAGTGAGAATGAGTAGAAATGTTTTCCTCGTTTTTCTCTAATACAACCCTATATATATATGTGTGTGTGTGTGTGTGTGTGTGTGTGTATGTGTGTATGTGTGTATAAATATATGTATGTATGTATATATGTACCTCTAAAGAGAATGATGGACTTTTCTTAGCCGCTGTTACTTACTGCATTGCTTATTAAAACACAGCTCTCAGTTCACCTCAAAATTATCGAATATATTTTAAATTAAAATAATATTAGTCGATAGTTAGAGGTCGGTGATTACGAACTTGCAATCAGATGAATTAAGAACAGTAAAAGGAAGGGAAGTCATTGATTCTACGTGGATTCAAAGGCATTATTAAATAATTTTAATTCATATTATAGTAATTAAATTATATTCTATGATCCTATAATGAGAAATTTCATATCTGTTTAAATATATTGGTACTATATGTTTAGTCAAGTGAGATTTTTGTAAGTAGATGTGGTTGTCACTAGTAAGTTTGGTTATGTGCACAATTTGTTTATTATACTATTTAATTTATGTATAGACATATGTTGTTTACTATACAAAATCCATTTTTCCATTAATAATTGTTTTATAAATATTTATTAATAAATTCATACATACATACACATACATACATACATATATCTATATTAGTGTAATTTCCCTCTTGTAATAGCATATATGCATATACAAGATATATATATATGATTTAAAAAAATTAGCACAATTATTTATATATAATATGAATTTAAAAATTTGAAAATTAATTATCATACATATATTTTTATTTTTAAATTTACATTTATTGAAATTTTGAATTGTTTATTATATATAAAATAATTATTAAGTTAAAAATTAAATTTTATATTTAAAAAATATTATATCATTTTAGAAACATACAAAAAAATTAGGCATTTTTAAATAAATTTTATTATTTTTAATAATTAATATTATTTTAGAAAAACAGTTTATGGTTTATTAAAAATCATAATTTAATTGAAAAATTCTTCAAAATTTTTTGTAACCTTCTATTCATGATCCTAGAATTTCTAAAATTTTAAAATTTGAATTTTGATAATATATATTTTATATTAAATAATTATTGCTAAAATCAATGTATTTGTTTTTAAAAATAATATTTCAACTTTGAAAAATATCCAGATTTTTCCTAAGCTCCATATTATGATCCTAGATTTTTGGAAATTGTAAAATTTAAATTTTTATTATTTTATGTTAATAATTTATGGATGAAAACATTAATTTATTCATAATATATACAAATTAAAATACTAAAATTATTATGTTCGCAAAACTAAGTTAATTTTGAATTATAAATATTTTTTAATAAATATTCTTTCTCTTTCTATATATAAAGTTTTATGTTCATCTTTTATATATAATATATTTATACATACATATATGTGTGTGTATACGTATTCTGCAACACATATACAAGTATATGTTTGGACAACTTATATGACATACAAAATGAGCTAATATGTTTGTTGCGATGTAAATCCCAACATTTACATATGGGCATATTATACCTTTCACAGATTATTATGTTACACATGCATTCACACCTATATGTATATGATACATTTATATATAAACTAAATCAAATAAAATTAATTTCATATCTTAATATACTTAAATCTATATAAACTAAATGATTTTATTTAAATGAAATTTAGAAATTTTCTAATTCAGTTAGACTTTATAGGCCTAATGAATGATCCAATAGGGTAAAAAATTTAAAATTCGCCTATAACTTCCGTTGCGGGCTAGTTCAGTTCCATTAATGGTATTAGAACCTAATAGCCTACGCGATCTAATTTAGTTATATTAGGGCTAACTGATTAAGCTTGCCCACTTAGTACGGTGTCTAGTGTAACGACCCGCAATTTCGCTACTTCAAAAATGAGAGATTTCGTTCGTTTTAAATTTAAAAGGAATTTAAATCTTAAAATAATATGTTATATATAATAAATAATTATCTATTTTTATGATTAATAATTAAAAAGTATAAATTTGGATTTTAGAACAAATCGACAAAAGTTAAGTTTTGTTAATAATAAATAAAGGCTTAAATAAATGAATTTAAATATTTATTTAAAAAGCTAAATCTTATTTAAAAATCTAATAAAGATAATAAAAGTATATTTATATATTTAAAAATACGTTAGTAATCGTTTTACAAAAATAACCAAAATTTATCCCATTTTGTCAGTTTTACATACACTATAAAAATAGAGATTTTGATATTAATTAAATATGGTTTTAAAATATAAAGAGACATGCTTAAATTTATTTAAAGTAAAAAGTTCATTTTAAAGTTTGGTTTGCTTCAATATATATTTTAACAAAAACGTCAAATTTTGACGGTAAAATTTGTTGACAAAAACTCCGTTTTCAACCAAAGCAAGTTGTCGACAAGTTGTTGCAACTTGATACATTTTCTAACACATAAATAAAAGTTTACAAACTATTTAAACACTTTACATTTAGCACTAAAAGACAAAAAGAGTTTACTTTTGAAAAGTTTAAATAAATGTATAAAAAGTGAAAAGACATTATTTGACTAATTTTAAATTATTTGAGGATATGAGTATGGGATAGATTCCTTTATCTAACTTTCATTTCGAGGACGAAATGCTTTTAAGTAGGGGAGGATGCAACGACCCGTAATTTCGCTACTTCGAAAATGAGAGATTTTGTTCGTTTTAAATTTAAAAGGAATTTAAATCTTAAAATAAATATGCTATATATAATAAATAATTATCTATTCTTATAGTTAATAATTAAAAAGTATAAATTTGGATTTTAGAACAAATCGACAAAAGTTAAGTTTTGTTTATAATAAATAAATGCTTAAATAAATCGATTTAAATATTTATTTAAAAAGGTAAATCTTATTTAAAACATCTAATAAAGATAATAAAAATATATTTATATATTTAAAAATACGTTAATAATCGTTTTACAAAAATAACCAAAATTTGCCGCATTTTGTCAGTTTTACATACACTGTAAAAATAGAGATTTTGATATTAATTAAATATGGTTTTAAAATATAAAGAGACATGTTTTAATTTATTTAAAGAAGTAAAAATTTCATTTTTAAAGTTTTGTTTACTTCAATATATAGCTTAACAAAAACGTCAAATTTTGACGGTAAAATTTGTCGACAAAAACACCGTTTTCAACGAAAACAAGTTGTTGCAACTTGGTACATTTTCTAACACATAAATAAAAATTTACAAACTATTTAAACACTTTACATTTAGCACTAAAAGACAAAAGGAGTTTACTTTTGAAAAGTTTAAATAAATATATAAAAAGTAAAAAGACATGATTTGACTAATTTCAAATTATTTGAGGATATGAGTATGTGATAGATTCCTTTATCTAACTTTCATTTCGAGGACGAAATGCTTTTAAGTAGGGGAGAATGCAACGACCCGTAATTTCGCTAATTCGAAAAGGAGAGATTTTGTTCATTTTAAATTTAAAAGGAATTTATATCTTAAAATAAATATGTTATATATAATAAATAATTATCTACTCTTATAGTTAATAATTAGAAAGTATAAGTTCGGATTTTAGAATAAATCGATAAAAGTTTAGTTTTGTTAATAATAAATAAAGGCTTAAATAAATGGATTTAAATATTTATTTAAAAAGGTAAATCTTATTTAAAACATCTAATAAAGATAATAAAAGTATATTTATATATTTAAAAATACGTTAATAATCGTTTTACAAAAATAACCAAAATTTGTCGCATTTTGTCAGTTTTACATACACTGTAAAAATAGAAATTTTGATATTAATTAAATATGGTTTTAAAATATAAAGAGACATGTTTTAATTTATTTAAAGAAGTAAAAAAGTTCATTCAAAAGTTTGGTTTACTTCAGTATATAGCTTAACAAAAAGGTCAAATTTTGATGGTAAAATTTGTCGACAAAAACACCGTTTTCAACCAAAACAAGTTGTTGCAACTTGATACATTTTCTAACACATAAATACAAGTTTACAAACTATTTAAACACTTTAAATTTAGCACTAAAAGACAAAAGCAGTTTACTTTTGAAAAGTTTTAACAAATGTATAAAAAGTGAAAAGACACGATTTGACTAATTTCAAATTAAATTAAACTTTAATAAACCACATCATTTCTTTATATCATATCTCATTAATGAGATGATATATATAAGAGCATGGAAAAAGAGCAAACTTAAGTATTAAAATAATTATAAACCATAAGAAAGTGACACCTCTCTTTACTACTTACACACTTTTCCTTAACATCATTTCCACCATTAATACAAATCAAATCAATGCAAAAGCCTTCTCTTTAAAATAAAAATCTAAGATAGGAAAAGTAAGTAATCATTCGTATCTTTTCCATCACCATTAATGCCTAAGTAATATCACTCATGGAAAAGGAGCAATGTTATTTTAACATTTTAAAATATAAGAAAAATAGGTAAACATCATTTCTTATGTACAAATTCAAATCAAACCATCTCTTCTCCATTAAGCAAAGGTCAAATCAAGGATAAGAAAGTAAATGAAAAGTCAAAAAAGTAGAGAAAGGTATTTTAATCATTTGTCATCCAAAGCTCAAGTATAAATATGCATCCGTACCTTTCATTTTTCACACTTCATTCTCTACCTTCTTCCTCACTTTCTACTTCTTCTTCACCTCCATTTCCATGACATCCAACCTCTCTTCCACCTCTATTCTTCCTTCTACCTTCAAGCTACCACCTCTACATCACCATTCCATCAACCTAAACCACTTTACCCCTCTTCAAAATCACCTACCCACCCTCAAACACCCCAAGCCGAGCAAACATCCACCTATCCACCTCCTACACCACCTACCCAAGCCCTTACACTCCACACTCAAGGCCGTACACCCTCTTCTCCTCGCGAAAGCTCATGTCCCAAATAAATAAAAAAAAGGAAAAAAGAAAAGGAAAAAAGAAAGGAAAATAAAGGTGGTTCGGAAGAAAATAAGTTAAGGCGAGAATTCAAGACGTTCGAAAAAAGCACGTTTTTTTGAAAAGCACGTAGCCTACGAAAAAGTTTGACGGAGTGGATATAAAAGTGAGAAATTCTCACCGCTTTTTGAATTTTTTTATTATCATGTTTAATTATTATGTTAGATAATCATCATTTGATAATATGGATGTTTGATTGATCGTTTAAATATGTTGGATAATCCATAGTAATGTTAGGACATTTACCGTATTGAATATGTTAATATTATATGATTGTTGTATGGTTGTGATGTTAATTTGGACATTTAATTTCTATTAATTAAGTAATCACTTTGTTAATAAGACCATATTTTAGTGATATGATATATTTTGAAAAAATAAGTCTCTTTTCAAATAGAAGTGAAATTAAAGTTAAAATAAAAGAGAAGTTGAAATTTGAAGTGAAACGAATTTGAAAAGGATAGTTAAACTAAAATTGAAATTGAGATGAATAGTGAAACTGAAATCAATTTTGAAAAAGCAAAGTTTAGTTTGAGATTAAATTGAAATTAGATTTGAAATCTAAGTTTTAAATGAGTTAAATTTTTGATTAGAATTGAAATTGAGTTGAAATTGGAATTTAAATTTTAATATTAAAATAAAAGGAATAAAATAACATTATAATATGGTAATAGTAAAAATACATTTTAAATACTTTAAAAAGTGATAATATTGATTTTAAATGATTTGTAATGATTTTATAAGCAATAGAATTCAATTCGAATAGGTTATTTCAAATATTGAAAAATAAGTTAAAACTAGATGCGTCGCGCAATGGTAGTTTGCGGTTTTGCGCCAAAAAGTTCAAATGAATGTGTAGAGTGAAATATAGCTCGGAATTCTTCGAGATAAGAAAATTCAGGACTATTATATCCATATCTTATAAATGAAGAAAGAAAATCAAATTTTCATTGAGTAGATTTTGAAATAAGTCCAAATCAATTTTCCAAAAACATCGCGCTAGTGCAGTTAAGTGACCATAACATGAAATCTGTTTAAATGAACGATTTTAATTATGGAAAATATGAAATAAATTTGATAAATCTATTTAAATGGTTTAAAAGAGATTTGAATTGTAAAATATGAATTAATGAATGTTTAAATGTTGATCTAATCAAATAAGCTTATATAGCACTTTCCGCAGCACTTTTCTATTGTGAATTCTATAACTTTTGAAATATGAGTTTAAATGGAACGATGTTTCCCAAAACCAATAGTGAATGCTTTAAAATGGACAATGAAGCGTTTCGAAAAGATAATTTGGAATATTTATAAGCAATTCCAAAATAAAGTTGAAAATCTGAGTATGCGGAAACGACTAGTGCATTTGTCCAGCCTGTGAGATCTGGGAAGATAAAACACGGTGTTTAACTAAGGTTAAGGATGGAGCAACCAGTGCCCTGAACTTACCCGGCCTATGTTTCCTTTTCTTAGGAGAGGGGTGGAACAGATCGAAAGGAAAGCCCGGATGCTCTTAAATAAAATAAATTCTGTTAAGTTTTCCCAAAATAAAAGAAGATTAGTATTATCCAGAATTTAAGTAATTTTCAGAATGAATGATTTCTATGATCCAATGTTTGCTAAGATTTATTTTAGGGTTTATTGTAAATGATGTCTTAAATAACATTGTTTTTGACCCGCATAAAAGTAAAGAATTTGATTGAAAGTTAAATAAGGAATTTTTAGATATTTTCCAAAGCAAAAGAAAGAATTTCTTAAAAATTTTAAGTCAAAAGGAAGAGATTTAGAAATCATCCGAAATGAATTAAAATGAAAAGAGACTTAACAAATCCTGTATACTCATATTCATTTTTTATCGATAATTGGATTTCGAATGAACCGGGGTTGGATTTGGGAAATTCCTATCCGAAAACCACTTCGAACCAATGTATACGTTCGAACGTGAAGACTTGTTGAAGACGATGATTATTGAAGACCGTGGATCTTCATAGCGCGAGGACTGCTTGTTGATTTGCTCTGGGTCACACCCATTATAGAATTATATGTAGCAGTTGTCTCCTTGTTCTGGAGATTTTTCGGATTGCAAGGACTACTTGCTACTAGTGGTAGTAGGAGAGTACCTTCGGTTTGTCCTGTTCTTGGACAACTTGTATGGACGTTTGTCTGACATTGTATTTCTAAAGTTTATGTACATTGGTTTTTACAAACGTACATCAGTGTGGTGGAGAAGGCAAATTCTCTAAGATTAACGCCCTCCTAGAGACGTACGAGCTCAAGGGTTGTATTTTTGGAAGACAATTAGTAGTTAACAGAAATGGTAATGTGGCATTCAAAGATGTGATATGTGCTTCGGGAAAAGGTAACTGTAGCCTCAAGCCTCATCAAGCCGAAAATTACCGAAACATGATTAGATGCGGCAAGCCTAAGTGGGTCATTCCCAATTAGGGTATGATCATCCCCTTCTAGATATATTTCTTCCCGCTATGATGTTCGAGATGTAAATTAATGTGGTGTATGGAAAATGAGCGCTCGGTTAAAGGTCGGTAACAACCGAGGGATGACATATTCGGTACTATCTAGTTACAGAGGTAGGCCGGTCTTGTGTTAGTAGAGGGCAAATGTTCTGTGCCTCGAGGCATCCATCTAGAGGTGTACCCATTTTGGAAGGTAGATCCTTCACCTGGTGTATGGAAATCCGTTCTCCAATAAGAACCTACGGTTTTTTTTTGTACTAGCGTAATGAATAGTCTCGAAATGCTATATGGGTAACCATTTCGGATAAGGTTAATAAGTTTATTTGCAAATGTTTTCAAAGAGATGTCATTAGAAATAATATCAAATGTTTTGATATAAAAGTGTTTTAGTTATCATAAGGTAAAAACCCATCCGTGTTTATGTGTGGGCGTGGTCTTATAAGATACTCTTTATTTTCAAAGGATTTACTATTATTTATTATTGAGTTTTTCTCATGCTAGTTTATCAAGCCTGATCCGAGTATTTTCAATACTCGGGTCAGATTCGAGTAGTTTCGGGTAACAACAAAGACGGTGGGAGTTTCCAAAGGAAAGCTGGAGATATTCATCGACGTATGGACATATTCTATTATCTGCTACACTTAGTGTATTTTGTTTGATGTTTGTCAGCAATTGTAAGGACAGATGTTTATAACTGTCCAAGCTGAATTTAGGTTAGACTCTGATATATATATATATATATATATATATATATAAATTCCGCTGTAAAAATATTTTTTCAATATTATATGTTATTCCATTCGTGTGAGATTCTGTTCTGTCTATTTTTCTGTATTACCCTTCATGTTTCGTATTTTCGTGCAATTTGAGTTGGACATGTGTGGTTTATTGTCGATTCAAAGGGTGCGGGAAAATGGGTTGTGACATCTAGAAAGGTAATTTCTAGGATTGGAATTGGATAATCATGTACCATGTCCTACCCGGTTACCAACCTGGCCCGAAAGGTGAAGTGAGCCCAAAGGTTGCTCCTAATAAAAAAGTCTCAACTTAATTTGGGCATTGGGCTAATTTTCAAAATTATTTTGAAAATTAATGTTAAAGATTTTAAATTTAATAGTTAAATTTAAAATAAAACATGTTTATTATAAAAATTATAATACAACATAAGTTTTCAAAATATATGAAAGGATAATGATACTTTAAAAATGTTTGAAAATATTTATATAACAAGTTTAAATTTTAAATATTTTAATAAGATTAATAAAATAAATTAATTAAATAGTTATTTAATTAATTTATATATGCATATATTATATATGTTGATATATGTTATGTTATTTTAAAATGTTTAAGATAACATAAGTATACATGTATGTATACAAAATAAATTCTGAAATTAATAAATTTTAGTAAAATTATTTAAGTGGATAAATTAATTAAACAAAATACAGTAATATATGATATTTGTGTGTTACATTACAAAGATTATAGTATACAATATAAATGTTATAGTAGATATATCCAATATTAAAGTTATATTGGAATACTAATTTAAAATTAATTAAAGAGTTATTTGATTAAAATTAATTAGATAAGATTTGATTAATGATATATTATACGTAAGAATATCATATAAGTAATATGAAATATAAAAGTTTTATGAAAATAAAACTTATATGATATGTGTATAATCTAAATGTGGAACATTAAAGAAACCCAGGTAGACTTGAAAAATAAATAAATATGTAAATGTACATATACCGTGATTTTTGATGTGTCCGACACTTGAATCCCTAGGGTACTTCATAAGAAATATATTATTCTATAGGTTGATATCACTCAATATATATATTGAAGATTATGAATCTTCAATATAATGTTTTCCTCTTCCATATATATATATATATATATATATATATATATATATATATATATTAATAAATTACTTACATACTTCTTAGTCGTTGAGCAAACTCACGCTAGGGATGTTATGCATTGTACTATTAATATATTGAACAGATGAGGTAAGATAACTATACGTATTTGATGAAAAACTCAAGGCATATATACTATACTTAGGCCACCACGATATGTTAGGTATGAGCGAATAATCTCTTTTGATTTGTTGAGCAAACTCAAGGTCGAAATGAGATTAGAACAAAAAAAAATGGGTTAGTAGTTGTATGTGATACAACCGATAAAGAGTTGTCCATTATTTGTAGAGCTATGATTTATTGAGCAAACTTAAATTCAGAATACCAAAAAAAATGAGTCCTAACACTCACTAGTGAAGTTGTAAGACTTCTATATTTCGTCTTAGTGTTCGGAGAAACATAACAGACTAGTGGGAGCCTTATTAGAAAAATGAAATGGTAACATTTAATCTTTCTAATATTGTAAGAACATATGCTATATAATATTATAATTATCTATAATGATAAATTTGTGCATTTAATATGATTGATAAAACGTTTATCAGTTAACATATATAAGCAAACTGAATTGAAAGTTGACAAATAGAAATATAATATGTACTTACTAATAATTCTAATTGCATGTTATATAATGTTTATATACCCATGCAAATGTCTAATTTCAACTACTTAATACATTCATAAGTTGGATACTTATATGTTTATTTAGTTTAGACCATGTAATACATTTTATGAATTTTGAACTTTAATGAAATTCAAGACTATGGATATTTGATTCATGTACTTTCACATATAAATATTATATGGTGAACAGTCATAGTTTGTGTAGTACAATATTTTGATGGAGTTAGTTCGTTCGAAGTAAAACAATAAAAAGTATTTTAAGATCATGTATTCAATATAAATGATTTCTAAAGGATCACATTGTGTTAATATAACACAAGACTATAAACTATGAGATACATTTAAGAACTCAATCGTTGAAATGCCATCTTGATCGGTTTACATAAAGTGCAACATATTCGATGTCTTAAATGTTAAGAATAATCTAATGCGCTTTTGTAAAAAGTTTGTTATGATATTGTAGTAAGGTTTTGAATAATTTAGCCATTTGAAAGAAAAATGAATGTGTAAGAATAGATGTAATTTAAGGTAAATTTGGAATAAAGAGAATGAATAGTCACTTCTACTTCATAAAGAAACATTAGAAACAACAACTGTAATAATAATTGATACTTAATATTAGAATATGAAATATGATTTTTATTCCAAAATGTATTTTCATATAGAATTTTTTCTATAGTATTTATTTCTTTGAGTTCAAGATATTTGATCAAAGAACTCTCCACTGTAAACTAGTTGCAGCATATGAAATAAGTAAACAATATTAACAATATTAAGTGAATGGTGGACCTCTAAAATTATTATGCTATTACAGTAATGGAGGAAATAGTGGGAGCATGCCATATAGCACCTAATTATTGCATCAATTTACGAAAATTGTTTTCGTAAAATGTACCTAGCATTATTTGTGAAATAATGTTTATTTTTGGTATTGACTGAAAAATAGATATAACTATATTTCAATATGAGTATTATGAATATTCATTATGAAATAGATCTATATTATGGAATTTCTTTTCATAGTAAAAGTGATGCAACAAAATACATATGTATCTAATATTATTAGTTGTTATGGAATTATAGACTAAGACGTAGTTTTAAGAAATAATTTTACTATATACAGGTTAATTATATCTCAAACAATTAATGGCTATGCACCTATTTAATGGAAGCATCGTAAGAATAGATGAGCTATTTGAATTAATATATATTGATGTATGCAATCATAAGTCTATTAATACCAAAAGGGTTCCACAAACTTTGTTATATTCATCAATGATTTATTACCAACATGAACATGTGTATTGGATACACATGTAGTATGTTTATGATAAAATCATAGTATATAAAAGAAAGTAAATAAAATAACATGCAATTGACTAAAATGATTCGATTTAGTCGAATAAGTGAGTATATTGGAAAGAGCTTCAAATGTTCCTAAAAATGAATATAGATTCAATGTCATAAGTCACTCTTCCATGTGATACATAATGATGCATCGACAAGGAGTAATCAGACATTGTTGGACAATTTACGATTAATTGTGAGTGAAGTTGAGTTAGTTTCTTTCTGTAAGGTCATGTACTTAAAAGTAGTACACAAGGTTGATATTATTTCATCTAAACAACAGTTTACAAAATCATATAAGATAAGAGTTTGTAAGAAATCCCAACATATCCTAGGCCAAGGAGTTGGCAGGTTGTGCAAGTCAAAATATTGCACGTAATAATTGTTCATGAGCGATCTTGTATGAATCTCCAAAAAGCTTTTTAGAAAGGTCTATCATCAATGGCATATTTATGTTTTAAACAGAATTTTTGTAAACTAAAATTAGTTTTATAAATAAAAAGGTTCATAAAGCATTTATAAATCCCTATTTTATTTGCACTAAGAAACAATTGTAGTTTCAAGATATATCAACTTCATTGTGAAGGAATTTCTTTGAGAAATTTTTGGTAGTTAAATGGAGTTGGATTCGATCCAAAGATAGAACTGATTATATGAGACGAAGTGAAATTAACTAACCTAAATGAACACTTAGCATTTGAATGTCTAATAAGTATTCTTGTACATCGAAGAGAAACTATGAGTTTCTAACTAACATCGAAAATATACATTACCCTTAGTTGTTCAATTAAATCATTAAGATTGTTGACTCTATATGGTATGATGTACAAATCTAAAAGAATTTCAAGTACGCTATCAAAATATGATTGTGGTAGTTATAATCAAAGAGATGTGATCCATCGATTGAGATTGTGTCTTTATTGGAAAGACTAACATGGTTGGATTTAAATGAGTAACGTTTATAAGAAAAATTTAGCAGATTTCAATTGTTGAAATTAGCATAACAGATTCAGTATTCAACATGCTAAAGTTTCAGATTTACTCACCAAAATTATTGCTCGATAAGACTTAGTGTTTGGTACATGTTTTGAAATAGAAAATCATTAATAATGATCTAGAGTAAGCCGTTATTAAAAAATGCCTCGAAGTCAGTGGGAGCAATATTGGGTTTGTGAGTCTTTGGATATGATCCAAGAAATGATACGAATATATCATTTTATAAGCATCAAGATCGAATAAGTATTTTGATAGAAATATCAAATAGTTTGATTTTCAATCAAAGTACAGAGGAAGCGTGTGTTCATAAGAAAGAACATCAAAAGGTATATTGACATTTCTAAACTATAAGTAAACAATACATTGTTGATCTTAGAAACATGCTTATATTATAACCAACTTTAATTGTTTTAATACTCAATTTTGGAATGTAAATGATGTCTTTCAAGGTGAGTATAAAAGATATAGGGATTGTCCCAAAACGATATACAAGAGCACTCTATTCAAAAGATAACATGTAAGTTGGATTCCTTGTGCATTAGCAATATGAATTATCATACAGATAATGTTGTGTACGATATTGTGTTATGTTTATGTATTTGATACATGGAGCAAATATAAAGTCCAAAATTATATCACTAAATGGTTGCCTGTGGTGTTCTTGCGTATTTATGAAATACCAAAGAAGTGTACTTAGAAACAACGAACTCGTTATGATGGAACGTTTAGACATAAACTTTTATAAGTGATATTGAGTATAACATGTCAATGATAAAATTCAAATTAAAGTCTTTAATTTGAAATGTTTCAAAATAAAAGTGATTGTGGTCGATTCAATGAAATGTTGAGAACATTAACTTGAATAGCACTACAATAAATTAATGTATATAGATATAAATGCATAAATTTATAATTGAGCCAAAGGTTATTCCAAATGTTGGGAATCCCATAATATTGTTATAAGATAACAATGTCATGAAATTTATCATGATAGAACTTCTAGTTCACTAGAAGTCGAAAGACATATTTCAAATCGTTCCACCTGATAAAGGCAGTTTATCATTGCTAGAGAGAGTTAATCGGCAGAGTGGATAATTAAAACATAATAGCATACCCATTCACTAAGGGACCGACCTAATTGGTTTTGAGAAAACTAATTGGATAAGTTGGAATTAGATTCCACAATTGACCCAAGTGCAAGTGGGAGATTGTTAGGGTTAGGGGTATGTTTTAGGGGCAATTATGTAACTCGTTTCATACATTTAACCCGTTGATCAATCTTGTTCGAAATAAAAGGTATTTTCTTCCTATTATATACTTGATATATGTGATTACATTAATTAATTAACATAATTAAAAACATAATTAATAGAAAAATCCATAAATAGTATATTTTGCGATATTATTTACAAAGTCTTGTAACCATTAGTAATTTATTACAACGAAACAAATATGCCATTCTAAATGTTCCTATTTAAGATGCATCGAGATTGGATATCGATGTATCCATTGAGACTGGAGCATGTAACGCTCTCCAAATGTTGGGCAGTGTATTACTCATGACTGCAGGGGGCACCTAGGGGTTACATACTAATAGTTATTGGATAACTATGGAATGACTCGCTCGATAGTTTTCTATTAGTTAATATAACTAAGGTCAAACAGCTAATATCGATGTGACTGATTTATACAGTTCTCTCGACTTTAGAATACTATGAATCTTCAATATGAAAGATAAGCTTTGATTATAGCCAAATCATGGTTGACGTCCATCGAGTGACTATAGTTGGATCGAGTGGAAGTATTGAAAGTGAAGCACTATTCAAGAGAGGATTCGTCTCCTCAATTATATGCGGTTAGTATCATAGTCAACTCAAAGTCAAAGTCTCTAGCTGGAGCATTTTGGTTAATAATAATTGTTATTATTAAACTAAGGACTTTGTATTTGGACTATAAAGTTGAATGCGGATGAGGTTGGAATTTTGACCATTACCTAATTCCATAAGTCCAAAGCGATACAGTTTTACGAAGAGAATTGGTGTAAACAAATGTCACAACCGAGTAATGCTTATTAAACTAAAATTGTATTTTTACCAAACATGAGTAAGTGATAAATTTGGCAATAATGTCACACCACCTGCTAAGTGACGTGTGAACGTTAACATTAGAATTATTCGATGTTAACCGCTGATCAAATTTACACCCAAGAGTTACACAGCCGAAATGATGAATTCCCTTAAGACCGAACGATTTAATTAGTTTATAAATTTTATAAATTAATATTTATGAAATATTAATTATAAAATTTGAATATGATTTGAGAAATAAATAATGTTATATATATTTATAACAGTTATAAATATATCGATCGATATACAATATCGACAAGCGATTAAATTAGATTTAATTGCATAGTATTTTGACTTAGGTTTAGATGGGTTTGAGGAACATCATTAGGGTTGTAAAATTTTGGTTTTAGGAAGGTCAAGGGTGGCTAAAACATAAGGAATTGACTTGGAGATAATGGGTTGAGATCAAGTGAGAATGGGTAAAAAGTTTTTCCTCATTTTTCTCAAATACAACCCGATATGTGTGTGTGTGTGTGTGTCTCTAAAAATAGTGATGATTTTTTTTGGCCGCCATTACCTTCTACATTGCTGATTAAAACATAGCTCTCAATCCACTTCAAAATTCTCAAATATATTTCAAATTAAAATAATACTATTTGGTAGTTAGAGGTTGGTGATTGGGGCTAGCAATCTGACTAATCAGGAACGGTAAAAGGAAGGGAAGTCAATGCTTCAATGTGGATTCAAAGGCATCACAAAATTGGTAATTTTAATTAATATTACATTAATTAAATTATATTTTATGATTCTATAATGATCAATTTCATATCTTTTTAAATATATTGCTACTATATGTTTAGTTAGGTGAGATTTTTGTAAGTTGATGTGGTTGTCACAAATCAGTTTGGTTACGTGAATAATTTATTTTTTATACTAAATTATTTATGTAAAGACAAAGGTTTTTTACTGTACAAAATCAATTTTTGTCATCAATAATTGTTTTGTGTATATATATATCTATTAATAAATTCATATATATATATATATATTAGTGTATATGTCTCTCTCGTAATGGCATATATGCATATAAAAGGTGTATATATATATATATATGATTTTAAAATTTTAGTAAACTTATTTATATATAATATGAATTTACCTATTTGAAAATTAATTATCATACATATATTCATATTTTTAAATTAACATTTATTGAATTGTTTATTATATATAAAATAATTATTACATTCAATATTCAGTTTTATATTTTTTAAATACAATCTCATTTCAGAAACGTATAGAAAAATTTTAGGAATTTTTAAATAAAGTTTATTATTTTTAAGAGTTAATATTATTTTAGAAAAACTATTTATGATTTATTAAATCTAACAATTTAATTTGAAATTTCTTCAAAAAAATTTGTAACCTTTATTTCATGGTCCTATAATTTTTGAAATTTTAAATTTTGAATATTTAATCATATATTGTTTTATATTAAATAATTATTTTCGAAATCAGTGTATTTGTTTTAAAAATAATATTTCAACATTAAAAAATCTCCATACTTTTCCTAAGTGCTATTTTATGATCCTAGATTTTCGAAAATTGTAAAATTTTAATTTTCATCAATAGTTTATTTTATGTTTATTATTTATGGATGATAACATTATTTTATAAATAAAATATACAAATTAAAATACTTAAATTATTATGTTTGCAAAACTAAGTTAATTTTGAATTATAGATAATTTTTAATAACTGTTTTCTCTCTTTCTATATGTATATTTATCTATATTTTAGCGTTTTATGTTCTTATATTACATATCATATATTTATACATACATGTGTGTGTATTTTGTAGCACATACATGCACATATTTGGACAACATATATGACATACAAAATGAGCTAATATGTCTGTTGCAATGTAAATCCCAACATCTACATATGAGCATATTATAACTTTCACGGATTATTATGTTACACATGCACTCACACATATATGTATATGATACATTTATGTATAAACTAAATCAAATAAAATTAATTTCATATCTTAATATATTCTAATCTAAATAAAATAAATGATTTTATTTAAATGAAATTTAGAAATGTTAAATTCAATTAGACTTCATAGGCCCAATAAAAGGTCCAATAGGGTTAATTTTTTGAAAATTCATCCATAACTTCTGCTGCGGGCTAGTCTAGTTCCCACATAATTACTAAATTAATTTAAAAAAAATTAAACCCTCACCAAATCTGAACTTTTCGGCAAGGCCTAAGTCTACATACTTATCGCAAATCATATTAAAAGATGTTGTGACTAAACTAATCTAAACCACTTAATAAAATAAATTTATTAACTAATTAACACTACACCAAACAGTCCATTTTGTACACTTTTTCGCTTTCAATTTGTAGCGGTTATAACCGTTACCTGCTTCTAAAAGTTATTTCCATTACCAACATTTATCACGATTATTTCCATTGCCAAATCTGGTAATTTTGTAAATAATTAAATGCGATATGGATAGGATTGTAATTTTGTCTTCATTTATTACTTTACCGAATTCTAGCGAATAACATTTCATTCTTTCAACATTTTTCCTCCTTCGTTCGTTTTAGGGTTATTGCCAATTTGTTCTATCACCGCCTCTGCTATCTACTACCACCTCCACCGTCTACCACGGCCTCTGCTCTAAGTTTTACCAATTTGCCGAAGACGAAGGAGGATTAGGGTTGCGTTCTATTTTTGCAATCGACTACAAACAAATTTTTAAATTCAAATCAGGTGTACACTTCAACTTTAATTTATTTTTTGAAATTAGGTATTTTGTGCTAAATTATGATTTTTTTTCTAGAGTTTTTGGCTGACGTTAGTAATGACGTAATTAGTGTGCAGCTGAAAGTAATGAAATTCTTTTGCCAAAGTAGAAAGCAGAGATTATGAAAGGAATAAATTTACCTTCAATGAATTTAAGATTTAAGGTATTTCATCTCTTGGTGTCGTTATGTGACTGGAACGAATGTAAGCCTATAATTTTTTATGCGTACTGTTTATACGCCTTGGATGCCCCTGATGTGTTTTAATCACCAAATTAAGGAGCTAGGATTTTCTTTGTTAGCTTTGGGTTGGCCATTATGAATGTTGTGTTTTTCTTCGGATTAGGATAACTGTGTTTGAACATGTGGATGGGTTGGATTGGAGACAAGTGGAATACCCTTTTAACTTTATTTTTTCCTAGAAAAGGATGTGTAGTGTTTTGATTTTTCTTATAGTAAATTTTTGGATATATTAATTATAAAGTTAGTAACATCATGTAATTATAAAATTATCAAGTTATAGTTTTGGATATATACAAGTCTCAATCAGCAGAATTTGCTTTCTAGTGACCATCTTTCTACATAATTATAATTGTTTTGTCATTCAACCTTGTAAGTTTTTGTGTTCGGTTTAATAATTCTTCCAAGTTTCATCAATCCAAGTATCTTGTGATTTCTTTCCACTTTTGTATATAGTTCCCTAATACTATTATTTATGCTACTGTGAATTGGAATATCCTTCCTAAAATACACTGGTTATAAATGGTACATGCATCAAATAAAAGGATAATGGTAGGACTTCTAATTATAAGCAAGCAAAAAATTATGTAGTGATAAATAGTAATGAAAATATGGGCACGTAGATCGTTCATGATCTTCCAACTATTTTATCTCTCTACTATGCAATATCTTGCCAATTTGAATAAAAGGAAAACCATAAATAAATAATTAAGATTGTTGATGCGATGGATTATAACCTTTCACAATTTTAAGAAAGCATAGTATGAGAGTCACAATTTTCACATCATCCTCCAACCATTGTCCACAAAAATAATTTAATCCTGTACAATTTCACACATTGCCAAAGTACATCCACAATAACAAATAGGTGAGCATTTTGCTAAAATTAAATATCACTCTTGCTATTAAAAACACTCATAGCAACAAACATGAATACAAATGTGAATCGATTTGGTTTAACGGTGTGATTTTACTAACTAAGTATCAACTCTAGTGTTGACTATATTGTCAACCAGTATCTAATTACTTTTTTTAGTCACATCCACATGCTAGATGTAATAATAGAGAGTAGGAACCAATACTAGAAAAATAGAAAAATGCAAAGTTCTTCCAAAGCACGCATCTGAAGAGAAACTTTGCAAACAAACTTACCGTGTACCAAATTTGTACTTTTGAAGCCAATATCTTTCTTCCATCCAGAACTTTTTGGCTAAGAATCCTTAACTAGGAAAGCTACGTATCAAGTTAGATGCATGATAATTAGTACCAATGGTTAAAAAAGTGAACGTTTATCATATTTCATATGCACTTGGAAAAGATTACAGGCTATATAGAGTAGAATATATATATATATATATATATATATATATATATATATAACAATATTTTATATAAAGGTAGTCGTTTCGCACCTTTTTATCTCAATTTGTTTGTTGGTGCTCTTTTGGAATTCATTTTGGATCTCATTAGCATAGTGGCACTCCGGTTTTGCTATATTAATTTTCATATACTGGTACATAAATACTATAATTAAGGACCACTCTCTATGCATGTTTAAGTTTTTCCTTCTGATTTCTTTACTGCTTATATTTTTATTTAGTTTCAGTTGTAATCAAACATGCATTTAGTTTTACGTACTGAGAAAATTTTGATTTTCTTGAAGTATGTTACATTAGAATCAATTTAAAACCTCATGCCAACTGTTTGTATATGTGCAATCGTATTTCTTCTGGAAAATAAAATGTTATGTCATGTGGGTTTAGCATTTTTGAATGGTGTGTATACCAATGGGCTTTGATGCATGTTGAAAAGTTGCACTTTTTACCTATATAAAATATTGTTTTATATATTCTTACTCTTTTAGCTTAAACTACAATTTTATTTTGAGTGTGAAAAGGGGTGGGGGTGTATATATGTCAAGAAGGTATATGATGACGTCGATACGAATAAATTAGTAATGGGAATTCCCCTCTTTTAGAACATTGATTTAGGTTCCATCATCATTTAAAATAACATTTACAACATACTAAAACCACTAGCTAGTAAGTTTGCAATGTACCACAAATATCTTTAGACACATAAAGATTATGTATGTGATGGTCAAATATATTTAAATCTTTAACATGACTAAATGCACGAAAAATACTAGTGGATGTGATTACAGGCTTGATATTGGTATGCTCGTCAAGGGGATCCATACACTCTTCCTTGTTCATATGAAACGAAAGACATTTCTCGATTAAGTGTTGCACCTAAAAAATAATACGTATACATATCAAATCTCTATACTTGTTCAAGTACGCACACATGAAAAAAATTGACTTAAAGAGGCAAGAAGAGAAACAAATGAAAATGAAGAAACAAAATTTGAAGGGCATACCATTCTGATGTATGAAGCTGATGATTCAGCCATGATAGAATCACAAAGGAAAATTGGAAAATGTTGGGAAGGGAAAAGGATTATAAAGTACCAAATGAATTGTGATTAGTGGGCTTAAAAGAATAATCAGAGGATGAAGGAGGGTTGGAAAAAGAAGAGATAGGGGCCAGATTGATCATGCGGGTAGTGAAAGGTTATTGGAGGAAAGAGATATAATGAGATTCTAAACACAAGAAAAACCAAAGCTTTTTATTGTTTTCTTTTTCTATCTTCAGTTACAATTAGAGGGATAGTCTATAGTCGAGCAAGACACCCATCTTAATACGTGGGGACGTCCATCACTTCCCTTCACGTGACTTGTGGATCATTCCATTAATACCCTCCAAATATCTCACCATTGTTCGTAAAGTGTTGTTTTAAGTTAAGTTTCCAATTGAAATCTAGGGTTTCCTTTCAGCCATGGGGGAAAATCATCTCCCTCATCTTTCTACATCTAATCTCTCCCAATCTTCTCTAATCAGACCACCTGAGGATTCTCACATCAGAAAGCCATCAGGAGTTACAAATATTGATAATGATGGTTTTATTTTGGTCCAGTCTAAACAGCAGAAGAGAAAAGAGGCCAAGAAATCGCAGGAGTTGCTATCTGGTGTTAATAGAGGCAGCAGGAAAGGAAGAGATAATCAGGTTTCTACAAAGAACGCTCAAATCCTGCTACCAATAAAAAAGCCGATAGCCATCTCACTGAATAGAGATCAAGGCTGCAAATCCTGGGCTGATATTGTTGCCGATCAGCCTCAAGAACCAGATGATGAAGACTGCAATCTAGAACATATTGCACCGATCAAGATTAACAACATAAAGTATGGTCTGGTAAAGGAAGAGATATGTAAAAGGGCTACCGAATCATGGAACAACTCTATTCTTGTATATGTAGTGGGTACCAAACCATACTATGTATTTTTTAAATCTTATATCGAAAGATTATGGAAGCCGATCGGTGACTTTGAAGTTTTTACAAGAGAGAACGGTTTCTTTCTTGTAAAATTCAAAGAATCACTAGATTGCACTTCAGTCTTGAAGAATGGACCATATTTCTATAATGGCAAACTCATCATAGTGAGAAAGTGGTCTGATTCTCTGAAAATGGATAGAGATATGTTAACATCTATGCCCATTTGGGTTAGATTACCCTGCGCCAATCTAAAACTGTGGGACAGAGAAGCTTTTAGCGTCATGGCCAGTATTATTGGAAAACCCATTAAAATGGACGCAGCTACTACCTTAAAGACGAGATTGAATTACGCTCGCCTTCTTGTGGAAGTTTCTACGACTGACGAACTTCCAGAGGAAATCAATATCACCCTATATAATGGAGAAAACATTCAACAAAAAGTGGAATATGAATGGGTTCCACCGAAATGTAATGTTTGTAAATGCTTTGGTCACACCAGAGAACAGTGTAATCCAATTCAAAAGTGGATACCCAAAACCAGTAATTCAAAAAGAGACAACCTTCAAGAAGATAGCTCAGGTGTTTTTCAAGAGCCAAATTTTCATAAAGATTTTATAAATCAATCAAGAAGTCAGAAAGAAAATGATCGGATCAATCAAGAATGTATCATTTCCGATCAAGAAAATAATACCGTGGTGCTCACTGATCAAGGGGATCAGATCACAGCAATGGAAGTTCGTCAGTATAAAGAACCTAGTAATAATGCAAATGCTATGAACCAGAATGCTGTGGAGGGGAATATTAATGTAAATGTCTTTAGCTCTGAAACCCCTCCTATTTCAGAGCCATGCTTAGTTACAGAGATTGATAATACAAATATACATAAAGTCTTGCGTAAAGACAACAGACAAATTAGCAATAACTCATTATTAGAGGAGTCTCCTTCGGAATATGCTGCAGATATTGAGGACAGGTTAGAGGTCAACTCAACATTGCCTCGCAAGAAGGTCTCTCCTCCAAAGCAGGCTGCAATAGAAGAGCTTGCTGACTCTTCATTGTCTCGCGTAGAATTCGATATTTTTCAGATAAAGGTTCCTGTTACAGGGCATAAGGAGGATAATGAGTTAGATATGATAGAAGCTGCAGACCAGTTTGACATTTCTAATTTACACATCCCAAAACCAAAGGCTACTGGTAAATTAAAGGGAAGCAAAGAGAAGAAAGTTTTTAAACAAAAGTACATCTCCATTAATCCAGAATGGGAAGAGATGTCAACCAGGTTAAAAACCAAGAGTGCTGAAAATAAGAGAAGAGGTAAGAGTTCCTCTGTGTCAGTTACCATTTGATCTTCTCTTATTATTATTTTTATTTTTATGTCTGTGTTTGTCTGGAATGTCAGGGGTATGAATTCCCCTGCTAAGCAGTCTGATATTTTATATATGATAAATGTTTACAAACCTACCATTATTGCTCTTCTTGAAAATAAAATGAATGATGAAAGCTATGAGAAATTCTGTTTAAAGTTATCCAGTAATTGGAAATCTACAAATAACAATGATTGGAACTGTAAAGGTAGAATCATTATTATTTGGGATTCAAATATTTGGATTAATTTAAATATAAATAAGGACAAACAGTTTATAGATTGTCAATTCAAAAATATAGTAGGTTTTTTGATCCAAATTACTAGTGTTTATGGGAGTAACTTTGAAATTGAGAGAAATGATCTTTGGCATAAATTGACTAGTATGAATTCAAAATATAATCTCCCTTGGATTATTTTAGGAGATTTCAATATTGTTTTTCATGTGTCTGAGAAATTTGGAGGTAATAAAATCCCTTACAGAAAATTTGATAAGGTTAATAATTTTCTTCTAAACACTGGTCTCATGGAACGAAATATAAGTGGAAATAAGTTTACTTGGAAATCTGGTTTGGCTAAGAACATTCATTGTAAGCTGGACAGAATCTTAATTAATAAGGATTTTTCAAATAATTTTTCTAACTTTATATGCTCAACCCTTGAACAAAATTCTAGTGATCATACCCCTCTTATGAAAAATTTCTCTAATAATGTTATTGTAAATAAGAAGGCTGGTCCTTTTAGATTTAAAAATAGTTGGGTGTTGGAAGAGAATTTTAATAACTTGATGGAAAATAGTTTAAACTTCTCATGTAATGGTACTAAACAATTTCAGTTTAGTATGCTTTTGAAAAATATTAAATCTAATATCAAAAGTTGGAATAAAAATAATAGTGATAATAATAACAGTCTGAACTTTTTAAGAAAGGAGGGTAAAACTTTACAAAATCAAGTGGATGAAAATCCTGGTAATTTGTTCATTGTTAGCAGGTTTTTTAATAATCAGAAAAATCTTTCTAATGAAATATATAAAAATACTGTTAATGCCAAACAAAAAGCTAAAGTAGATTGGTTGACTCTTGGGGATGATTGTACAAATTTTTTTTATGCTAAAATGAGTAATAGAAAGCATATAAACAGTATTAGCAATGTTATTGATTTTTTCGGTAATATTACAAATGCTTATTCCAAAATTGCTAATGAAGCTATTGAGTACTTTGAAAACCTTTATTTTAATGAGTCTGGTGCTAAAGAATTTCCTCATATTATTTGTAAAAATATTTTGAATAATAATGCCTCAGATATTCTGCTTGCTCTTGTTTCTATAGAGGAAATAAAACATCAGGTGATAACAAAAGTCCAGGTCCAGATGGGTTTAATGCAAAGTTTTATAAAAATCAATGGGTTAATATTAAAAACCAAAAATTTTGAAGTCATTAATGAATTTATGGATAAAGGTAAATTACTTAAAAGCATTAATCACACTTTCATTACTCTTATTCCTAAAAAGAAAAATCCTGCTAATATAGGAGATTATAGACCAATTTCATGTTGCAACTTCATATACAAAATTATCTCTACTTTATTAAGCAACAGAATTAAGAATTTTCTGCCTTTCATCATCTCTGAAAATCAGAGTGCTTTTGTACCTGGTAGGCTAATATCTTCAATATTACAAAAGGTGACAATGTGTGTTTAAAGATTGATTTACAGAAAGCTTATGATAAAGTTAATAGGAAGTTTATTTTTCACATCATGAAGTGTATGGGTTTTCCAAGCAAATTCTGTGGTCTTATTATGGAACGTATTGATACTCCTACTTTTTCTATTCTTATTCAAGGTAAACCTGTAGGTTTTATCAAAAGTAATGGGGGTATTAGACAAGGTGACCCCTTGTCTCCTTACTTATTTACAATAGTGATGGAATATTTCTCTGTTCTAATTGAAATAGAAACTATTAAAGGGAATATTAATCCCATAAACAGGGTCCAACCTTATATTAATCACCTTATATATGCTGATGATCTTATGGTTTTTATCAAAGCCAATAAGAAAAAATGCAATTTCCATTAAAAGTGTTTTTGATAATTTGAATAAATATGCAGGTATGCAAATAAATATGGATAAAAGTAAAGCATATTTCAGTAAATTCAGCAGCTATAAAAATGATTTTTTAGATGTTCTAAAAATTGCTGAAGGTAATCTTCCTATTAAATATCTGGATCTATCATTATCTGTTAATCAATTAAAGGACTCTGACTGTGCTATATTACTGGACAAAATTCAAGATAGAATGGAAACTTGGTCTAGTAAACTTTTATCTATTGCAGGTAGAATAGAACTTATCAAAACTGTTGTTTATGCTATCATTTTATACTGGATGCAAACCATTCATATTCCTGCCGCCTCCATAAAAAAACTTAAAAGCATATGTGCAATTTTTTTATGGAAAGGTAAATACCAAAAATTAGTTGGGATACTGTATGTAAACCCAAGGATGAAGGTGGGTTTGGCATTAGAAACATGAAGGATCTTAGTATTACTTGTCATTTAAAATTGTTTTGGAGATTTCTACGTGCTGATTCTCTATGGGCCAATTGGATGAAGGACAAATATCTCAGAAAAGGTAATTTCTAGAATATTACTCCAAATAATAAGCAGTCCAATACTTGGAAACATATATTAAACTACAGAGATATTGGTAAGTCTCTTTTGGATAGAAATTTTAAATCAGGTAATGAAACTAGTTTATGGTTTGATCCCTGGTTTCAAAATGAATCATTTGTCAATAAAATAGGCTGGAGTAATTTAGTGATTTTTGGGAACCCTAATGCTACTGTATCTTCTATTCTTATTGACAAGCAATGGCAACCTCAAATTCATCCAATTACTTATCCTCACAGTGCTGAAATCTGTAAGATTACCATTGATAATAATGCAGACTGTGATTACTGGACATGAAAAGCAGATAATAAAGGGAAATTCTCTTTCAAAAATACATGGAATTCCATTAGAAATAAATTTACCAAAGTTGATTGGTATGACTGTATTTGGAATAGAGTGAACAACCCCAAAATGGCTTATTGTACTTTTTTTGCTTTACATAATAAACTGCCAACTTAGGACAAAATTAATAAATGGAGTAATTCTTCAAGTTCACTCTGTTCCTTATGCAGTCTAGATAATGAAAGTTCTAATCACTTATTTTTTGTTGCAGTTATGCTCAGTTTATATGGAATCATATTAAAGTTAAGCTGGACATTCATAACAACAATACTATGGAGGTCAAGCATATTATTCGGATGGTTAATAATGAGTTCAAAAGAAAATCATTTGATAGAGATCATGCTCACATATATATCACTACTGCTGTTTATCACATATGGAGAGAAAGAAATACTCGTGTTCATAATAAAGCTAGTAGCAGTAAAGAGCAGCTATGGATTAGAATTGATACTGATTGTCAGATCCTGCTTCATAAATCTAAAAATAAAGTGAAAGATCAAACCAAATTCGCTATTTTAGCTGATGGTTGGAGTACCGAAGCGGGCAGTAAGCATCTCGAACAAATTCTTTCTCATCCAAAGTATATTTGCATGGAAAATCTGTTTTCTGAAGAGCTTCTTCCAACTAGAGCCGACAGCAGTGTCAACCCTGTCTCCAAGCATGATAATACTTCTTACAGGGCTCAGAAGAATATTAATCAAGTGCGCCAGGCCTGTCAGAAGGTAAGACCAACAGATCTGAGTCGCTATGACTACGGTTCTGTTGATTTCACCAGAAATCAACTCCATCGGTTCACTAACAAGGAGATTATTGGTATGAGAGGTAAGTTTAATGAAGGCCTCTCGTACTGCGAGAGAGGTGAAAGTAGTGGCGTGAAGAATGGTGGTGGTGATAGCAGTGAAGCAAAGAATGGAGGAGGCGAAGGATAATTATCGGTCGCCATTTTTGTTTCTTTTGCTTTTCTGTTGTGAGAATATGTTGTCGGCTAGGATTTGTGTGTGTTATAATGTGAGTAAGCTCGGGTTTTTACCCGATTGTTCCACTTCTCGTTTCTTATGTATTTGGGCTGGGATCTGTTTTACTTTCTTTCAAAAAAAAAGTTAAGTTTCCAACTGTAGCATAATATAGTGCCATAATGCCATATAATTATATATGAATATAAGACTGTATGATGCATGATATCATATATAATATAGGTTCATTGGTACGATAGGTTTTGAACATTTAATATATTGAATATATCCTAACTTAAGAAGAAGAAGACAAATTGTAGATGCGTGTTAGGTTGTTGAAGAGTGATATGTACATGTTAAGTAAAAATAGATATGAAATTGAGATGATGTACTGGTAGTTTTTAAATGGTGTAAAACGACGAAGTGTTGAATGATGACAGATGTAACAAAACCATTTAACTAGAAAAAATATGCTCATGATATTTGTAGCAGTAAGTGGTTACGTTGATGAAGATACTAATGTTGATGTAAATGGTATAATCTTTTGGGTGTTTAGTTGAGTTATAGTGAGTAGATGAATTAAATAGGGAGGAGTCCAATGCTCAAATAGGTAGGCATGATTCTTGCAAGGTAATAGATAAATATATAGGTTAATTTAGAATCATGTAAAAGATAAGCATTAAAACAATGGTATAATAATAAAAACGTGGATTTTCTACACATGCAATGTTGTAATGAAGTGGTCTCTTCCTAGTAATTATTTTGATAGTTGGAATCAATATCTGCATGGTATTTTCGTGCACATGCAATGGTTTTGTTTGTATTATTTTAAGGCCAGGACCTTGTAACTATGCAAGTCATCTTGCAAGTTTGGTTTGAATCTTCCAATCTGGAATCCGGATCCTCTACGGTTGAAATATAAGCACTGCAATTATTATCACAAAAGTTGAAAGTGGCAACTAAAGGGCACCTTGGAATGCAAAAAATTTATCATGGTAGATAGGTTGGAATGAGGAAAAAGTTATTTGGGTTAAGGATGTTCTCAATCCAAACGAGTCTCTTTTTGATGCGCTTCAAAATGGTCATTATACATTGTCCAAGTTGATTGATTTTTTAGTTTGGCCAGAGTGTCGCATTCATTTTTTGTAAGTTTCAAAATATTTTGTAGTAGTGAAATTTGAAGTTTTCACAATAAATTTTGTAGAATTTGATATGAACTAATTATTATGCTTGATGTTTTTTTAAAAGTTGATGATATGTTATTTTTGAAATTTAGTTTCATGTTTGTTATTGCTATAAATTTGAAATTATATAGTTGAATGAAATAATATATGATCATACTATAAAATTCTGAATGAAATATGGTTCAGGTATATCAAATTTACAATACTTAAAAGTTTTGGTAATTTTGGTATTTACCTATGTGTGTATGGAATTTCCAAATGTTATAACCATTGAGAAATTCCTTATTTCCAACGCTTATAACCATTGGAAAAGTACTTAAATCCAATTGTTATAACCGTTGGGAATTTACTTATTTTCAACGGTCAACCATTGGAAAATGTGTTGCAAAATTTATCACGTACCTATTAACATCGGTGATAACCGTTGGGAATTTGATATGCAATGGTTATAACCATTATGAAATGTCAATTCTGGTGTGTAACTTAGAATATATATTTTTTCTTACCCACTCTTTTATCAGAGCTCAAGCATTAGCTTCCTTCCGAGCATGCACATGCATGTCCACCTCTCCTATATCCCCTCCTTGCACGTGAATATAAAAAAACAAAAATGGTTCCATTCCTCGCATGAATGTGTAAGTGCACAAATATATATCTAAAGTTACTTCCATTGCTTCATGTCAGCACTTACGGAGAACACGACCTCTATAAGCCATCTTTTTGAGTGCAACTAAAATGAAAATTATAGACCTCCTAACCCTCTACAACTTTCATGTTGATAACTTTGACCAATTCTTAATGTAAAGGAATTTATGTAAATTATTGAATGAAGAGGATATGGGAAAATTTTCATACTATTGCATGAAATATGGTCTATATGTGTAGGAGAATGTGTACATTTTTGCGTAACTCTTCTGCCTAGACTGAGCTTCCTTCCTTCTTTCCCATATCAACTCAATCTTTTCCATCACCTCTCTCACCAAATATGGACCAAGGTCCAATCTATCTCCGGTCTCTAACCAACATACTGGTGATTTGCATGACCTTCCATATAAAGCTTCAAAATGTGTCAATCATATAGTAGTTTGATAACTATTATTACAGGAAAACTCCACTAAGAGCAAGTGATCTTCCCAAGAACCACTAAAATCTAGCACACAAGCCCTCAACAGATAATCTAGCACCTTGTTGTCTGCCCATCCATCTAAGGATGATATGCGGTACTCATATTCCTTCCCAGAAGAAACTTCTCCTCGTGTCCTGATACATCTTGGTTACCCTAGGATGAATCGTAAACTTCAATCGATGACATTCCCAAGAACTTCCTTCCTAAGGTTTCCAACTTCCGAAACACATGACCGTTCCTTCTTTCTCAACCAACCCCTATGGTCAAGAATAAAATACTTTAAGTCATCAATCTCGATTCCAGTTTCTAACTTTCTAATCCTCTTAGATAAGACTGGATCCTCTTTCTGCCTAGAAGTAATTCATTCGATCAGAACTGGTCGAACTTCCAAACAGGACATCATGGAAATAATCTGACTTGATCCATCAGTCGACCTTAACTGTACACTGTAAGCAGCCAGTGCTTTCAAGTCTTCCCATTTCGCCAACATAGCTAACACCACATTCTGATATTTTCTTCTAAGCGCATCTTCCACCTTATTTTCTTTTACCCGTGCATACTCGATGCTAAAATCATAAGCTGCAACAAACTCCAACCATCTCTGTTGTCTCATGTTCAGCTCCTTCTGGAGAATAAATACCACAGAGACCTATGATCCGTTAATAGCTCAAACCTTTCTCCCAAAAGATAATGTCTCCACACCTTCAATGTAGAGATTACCACTGCCAAATCCAAATCATAAGTAGGGTATCTCACTTCATGTGGTCTAAGCTGTCTAGAAGCATAGGCAATAACCTTTTCAATTTGCATTAGCACAACACCTAACCCAGTACCACGTGCATTGGTGTAAATTACCAACCCCCGATTCCCATCAGGAACTACTAACATGGGCGCATTAGTTAACAAATGTTTCAACTTAAGGAATGCCTCCTCACATTTGTCAGACCAAACAAACTTCACGTCCTTCCTGGTTAGCATAGTCAAGGATGCCGCTATCCGTGAGAAATCCTTAATGAACATTTGGTAGTATCCTGCAAGACCAAAAAAACTTCTAATCTCACTTACCGTCTTTGGCCTTTTCCAATTGTCAACAGCCATGATCTTATCCGGAGAAAACTACATGACCAAGGAACTTCACTTCCTTCTTCCAAAAATGATGCTGGGATAATTTCTCTTTCAGCTGATGTACCTTAGCATCTCCAGCACTATTCTAAGGTGATCAGCATGATTCTTCTCGTTCCTAGAATATACCAAAATGTCATCAATAAAAACCAACATGAACCTATCGAAGTTCTCTCGGAAAACCCAGTTTATCAAATCCACAAAGAAAGCTGGCGCATCAGTAAGCCCGAATGGCATAACCAACCACTCATACGACCCATATCTGGTCCTAAATGCCATCAAAGTAATATTATCCTCTGCCACTCTTAGCTGATGGAAACCTATCACCAAATCCAGCTGGGAAAACACTCTAGCTCCACTCAAGTTATCGAATAATACATTGATCCTCAGCAATGGATAGCTATTCTTGATCATCCTCTTATTCAATATACGATAGTCGATACACAACTTTAACGACCCATCTGGCTTCTTCACGAATATGCAACCATTCCCCAAGGCGAACTACTTGGCCGGATGAAATTCTTTCCTTCCAATTCCACTAGCCGCACCTTCAATTCCTTTATATCGGTTGGTGACATCCTACTAGGTGGTCTACTTACGGGTTCATCTCCCAAAATGAGATCTATTTGAAACTCGATAGCTCTTTTCGACGGCAAGCCCGAAACTGGTTCAAACACATCCGCAAACTCTCTTGCTACATAAACCTGCTTCAACTCTACTTCCATTCCCATGGCACCCAATAGCGCATAAGCATTTCCATCCGAACTCCTTACCGAGTAAATAACTCGGTTACGGCTGTTAGGGTGTCTCAATGATATATCCTAGCATCGTAGCTATCTAACCATTACATACCTATTATGATCCCAAAACCTATGAAATAAAAAACATGTAAACTACATGCAAATATATGACCTAACAAATCAAGTTTTAACTGGTAATATCTCATTCCTAGAATTGCATACCCTCTATAGGATTCACAACCCTTAAAGGAGTAATAAGGTATAAAGGTTCTAGACATAAGCAATCTAACAAATACTGAGATATAAACAAGTACGATGCACTAGTATCGAATAGTATCCTAATCAGAGTACTATGAATCATAATCATACCTTCCATTACAGCTTTTCCTTTCTCAGCAGTCGTTGGTCTGAGGGTGATGGATCCAACGCAAAGACCTTTCCCTTTCCAGCCTTGGCGGCCTTGGGACACTTGTCATTGTAAAGGCCAATTTGGCCACAGTTCTAGCACTTCACATTTGACCTCACTACTACAGCTCTTCCATCGCCCGGGCGACACTCATTAGCATAGTGCCCCTTCTTGTCACACTTATAACAAATAATATCAGCCTTGCTCTTCTTAGCTGACACCCACGACTGGGCACCTTTTTTCTTGTAGAACATTCGCTTCTTACCTTAAGTATTCTAAACCTCAACCAGTTTTCCTTTTCCTAAAGTTGAAAGCATCTCTTCATTCCGAATAGCCATCTCCACAACAATATGACATGGATCCCAGATGTTTGGTTTTGTTGCTCTGGTGATCTCAGGATTCAACCCCCTGATAAACTTATCATTCCTTCGAATGACAGTATCCACAGCAGCACATCCGTTACGGGCCAACTCATCAAACTCTATAGCATACTCAATCATTGATCTATCCCCCTGGACTAAATCTGTAAATTTCCTAACCAATGCTGACTTGGAAACCTCTAATTGAAATCTTTCTTCGAACCTCCTTTGAAATTCAACCCAAGTCAGGTCTTCCTTTGGCTCTCCCATAGTAACTCCGTTCCACCAAAATAATGCTGCTCCGTGCAATTTCCTTGGAGCAATTCTCCTCTTGTTCATGTTCGTCAAGCCGAGATCTGTAAATATCCTTTCACAATGCAGTAGCCAGTTCTCCACTCCTATTGCATCCTCGATTTCCAAAAAAGGCTTCCCACCAGGACTATTGTAATATTTGCTTAGCTTGGCATAGTTATTTCCAATTGAAACCACCGGATTAGCTCCTCCATCATTCCCTACAGCCACTCCCACCGCTGCTCCAGCTTACATCATATTCGTGAAGAACTGATACATTATCCCTATATCAATCGATGGAATCTCAGCACTAACATTAGCATTTGCATATGGGTTTGCATTTTCCTGTCGACCCTGGTTGCTCCTACTATTTGGATCGAACATTTCCACATGTTGTGGTGCATCTCCCACCTTGATTCACCCTTCCATTTCCTGCCTCCATATCTTGCTTCCCTACTACATGAAATTGTATCTTGGTAAGATACAGAAGAATGGTCTAAGAGAGCAGGGAATGCATACTTAGGCATTCATAGCAAAGTACAAAAATGTTACTTTAACGCTCACCCAAGCCCATCCATATTATAGATTCAGTAGATTATGCTTTTAAATATTTTTTAAGGTTTAAATTCTTTTTAAGTACGTAAACCATGCTTTGACACCAACTTATAACATCCCGCTTGTGAAGGCTCAAAACTAACTGCTATTACTGCTACCGTCATCCATAGTTATTATTTCTAAGTGACCAAAATCGGAATCTTGGAACTATTAGCAACATAGAAACATAAGAATATGAAAAAATTTAAACTTCAACAAAACAGAATTTCTCATTTCTCATGAATTTCAATTTAAGATTTAATTATATAATCCTAGACGTTAACCATGTTCAACTCAATATAAATGTACAAAATACGATACGAGCGACATATGAAGATGTCCTCTTATGATGATCGAAGAAATAAGAAATATGAACTTTACATTTCTTAGTACGTCACAACGGAAAACACAAAATAGCTCCTATATAGCTAACACTACCTCCTGCATATCTCTGGAAGCTTATTCATCCAAAATCATGAAAGTCTCCCACTCTCAAACTACTCAAATTAATATTGAGTACCATAGAGTCTGTGGAGAAGCACAAACTTCAAATTAGACAATAAGTCTGGTATGAATAATCCCCTATCATCTCTTATTATAAATAGATAGCTAGTGAGACCATGCCACTTAGCGGAATGGGTTTTCCCCTTACTAGTATCCAAAATAAACATGCAAATCATTTACTATGCTCCTACACCCAAAATGATTAATATTAACATAATATGAAATAAAGCCATAAATCATATGTATTGGATATCTCATCCACCCATTTATCATACATGCCATCTAAAATAAATTAGTTAGAGTTCCCCTCTAAAATATTTAAAATGACTATCCGTCATAATTTAATAGGACCGTCTGTCCCAAATCCCTTTAAAATAAATGCATATTATCCATCATACATTGTTTTATAAAAGATGGTATGGGTTATCCGCTGCACACTCCATAGTTTTCCCAGGATGACTATGAACCATTGGGTGCCAAATACCGAGGCTAACCACCTCTGACAAAACATTCTTTACTTTAGAAATTTGATATGGGATATCCACCGCACCTTCCATGGTTATTCTAGGTTAACTAAGAACCCGTCACTTGGATAATTAAAATATCATGATCCCCATGATTATTTATAAAAATTCATGATCCCCATGAATAATTATTTTCCTCAGGTATTCCATTTGTGTAATATATTCCCATTAGTATCCCCAATTAGGTTAAATTAAATAGAACACATTGATAGCCCCAATGTATATTTTCGAAAGCATATATCTATTTGTAACCCCAAACTATGTATCGAAAACATTAAACCCACCCCGGTGTCCCCAAGGTTTATTAACATTCATTTTGTATAAGGATCCCCCTTTGATATTCAAATAAAGATAAGTATTTTATGTTATAACCCTTTAAAGTAACCCCTTGGACTTAGCAAAGTTTTACTTAAGAAAAAGGGCTAAAAACGGCCCTTTAAAATCCTCCGAATGAAGTCCCATTCAAAAGCAAATAAACACCTAAAGTCAGCCCTTCGAAAACCTTTCTTTTGAAAGCATCATAAAATTATACTTTTCGACCTTGCCATAAGGTCCTACCTTTCGACCTTGTCCGAAGGTTTCTTTTCGACCTATTCGAAAGGTTCTACCTTTTGACCCTATCGAAAACCTGGGGTATCTTCCCTCATAAAACCATTTATAGTCCTTTCGTGATCAAACCTTTCGAAATCATTGAAAATAAAAACCTTTCGCAGTTGTTGAAGATAGCCCTTTCAAAATACTTCGAAATTAAACCTTTCGATGTCAAACCTTTCGTAATGATTGAAGATAGTCCCTTCAAAACCCTTTGAAAATAAACCTTTCAATATCAAACTTTTCGAAATCTAAACCTTTCACAATTATTGAAGATAGCCCCTTCAAAACCCTTTGAAAATAAACCTTTTGATGTCGAACCTTTCGAAATCAATCAAAAACAATGAAGTGTTGATGTTGGAACCAACCCTTGAAGGTTTAACCTTTCGAAGATCCCATTTGCAACCCCTTCTTGAATATACATAAAAAATTTGGTCTTTATGAAATGATAGAGTCGAAGGATTCCCCTTCAACTTATTCGAAAGCAATTATATTTCTATTAGAAAGCAAAAGAAGAAACCTCCCTATCCCTTCGCCCTTCTCTACCCTTTGACACCATGCCTATCTTTTGACTTTGGCGGAGGGTCTGTTTACCTTCCACCTTAGGCGAAAGGTACCTTTCGACTTCATCGAAAGGGTAAAAGCGGGCTTATTGGAGTCGAAGGCAGAACTGGGTCTATTGAAGTAATGTTTTATCTTGTTTGTCTAATTTTGATTGGTCGAGGAATCTTCTCTTGTACTTCCAAATAGTAAAAAGTATTCAAAAGTCAGCCTTTTTATTAAAACACTGTTCTTCTGCCCCAAAATTTTCTCAAAAGTAATTCCCCTCCGGTTTTAAATAAACATCAAAGCCATTTTTCAGTTTAGCCCTTGGGCTTAAATAATTTAATTACCTTAGCAAATAACTAAGGAAAATCCTCAAATAATCGCCAAAAATCTGACAAATCATATACTTCAATATATTAAAATTTTAAAGCATATGAAGACCAAAACAACTCTGAATTTAAACTAAAACCGAATAAAAAAGTGTTAATTAGCCCATTAACATTTTGAAATACCTATGTCTTATCCAAACAAAGGTTTAAATGGTTATATCCTAACTAGAATCACAAACATGAATCGGGTATAACCCATTACCGATCCAAACATAGAAAATGAGATGATAAACATGATTATTCACCTTGATTAGTTGATTGGAGAATGGGATAATTTCCTATCTTTAATTCCTTGGCTTTTTCTTCAATTTACACTTTTCCTGGAGCTTTTAAATGGCCGGTCGAAGTTATTGAGGAGTTAAGAATGAGAAAGTGGAAATTTATTCAAGTGGAGGAAGAGATATATACTAAGAAATGTAGCCCCATTTCCAAGTTTACCCCTTAGGAAAATTCCTCCTTCTTAATTTATTTAAGTCTTTTTATTTTAGTTCATTCTTTTAGACATGGCCGTTAGATTTATTAATATCATTTCCCTACTTATTCGCATTATTCTATTTAATTTATCCAATTAAATATCCCGAATAATGTTGATTAAAATCCAAGGGCATTACAGAATTCCATTGTTTATAATAAAATTTATAATGTTATTTAAAATATTAATAAACTTAATAATTTTACTTAAATTAATAATTTTATTTAAATTATTAATAAAATTAATAGTTTTATTCAAAATAATAATAAAATTAATAACATTATTTGAATTGATAATACTATCATGTGAAGGATAATGTAAATTTTGTTTACGTGTAGAGTATAAAATATGGACTATTCGAAAGTTCGAAGTTGGATGTACATGAGAGGTGAAAATGTAGGAACGATTCCATTTCACTTTAGAATGACATGGTTGTATTCACGAAAGTGGCATCTAGGAATAAAAAACATAAAAGAAGTCTGATGTTAGTGTTCGAAATACCATTGCCTAAAACTTATAGAGTATTAAATTATTATATTACATTTACACCAATATTATTTTATACCTGGCTACCCTATATGGGTGTATCATGGAGAAAATTATCATGATGTACAGTAAGAGAACGTAAATATGGCTGTGGATTGCGAAGAACCAGTTATTGACTAAAATGTAGTTCTAAAAAATAGAATGACTGAAATGGTTCACGATGCTGCTAGTACGAGTATGCGGACCAAAGAACCACATTAGAAGGAAGATCATAACCTAAAATCGAAAAAGTTTTTCAACTTGTTAGAAGCATCAAAATGACTGCTCTATAAAAGTTTTAAAATGACACATCATGACATCTAGGTTAATCGCTATAAAATCGGAATACAATGCATTAGAAAATCTAATGCACACAATTCTTAACTTGTGTAAAGAAATGCATCCACCGACATGTATTGGCAGAGAACCGGTATTTCCTTAAAAGAGAGGTATCTGCCATTCGATTGCCTTATGAAAAAATTAACACGTATCTAGGTCGATGCATGTTTATTGGAAGAATGATAAAGATTTGGCATTGTGTAAATTCTGTAAACAACTTAGATATAAGTCAATGAAAACTAGTGGTAAATGCTTCCCCTTTACTAGAATGTAGTATTTTTCTGTTACAACGGGATAACAAAGGTTATATGCATCTGCTGCTACCGCAAGGCACATGCATTGGCATAGTGAACAACAACAAAATCAAGGAGTTTTATGTTATCCTTCGGACGATGAAGCTTGGAAATATTTTGTTAGGACATATCCTGATTTTGCTAAAGAACTATGTAATGGTAGACTTGGTTGGCGTATGAATGGTTTGCTCTATTTGCTTTGTTCGTTAGGCCTCACTTAACGTGACCAGTTATTCCAACGACTTACAATCCTTGGATGTGTTTGAATAATCCATTCATATTTCAGTTAGTTGAAAAAGCAGAGGATAGAGTATTAGTACATACGACGTCTCAAATAAAAAGAAATTTAGACCAATTGCTACTTTTCTTTGCAGGATGTGATTTTCCTCTTTATGAGATGCTTTCTGGAAGGAGTACTATTGAATTTTTTTTATCCTATTTAATGATTTAATTGTTCTACTTAACGAAAGGGCTTATTTGTTAAATTAATCTTGGTTTAGATCTGAAATTATACGACAATTATTTTATGTAAAGGATTTGAAAAGTTGAGGCAACCAATTGCAATGACCCGTAATTTCGCTACTTTGGAAATGAGAGATTTTGCCCGTTTTAACTTTAAAAGAAATATAAAACTTAAATAAATATGTTATATATACTTAATTATCTATTCTTATAGTTAATAAATTAAAAAGTATAAATTTGGATTTTAGAACAAATCAACAAAAGTAAAGTTTTGTTAAAAATAAATACAGGCTTAAATAAATAGGTTTAAATATTTATTTGATAAATTAAATCTTATTTAAAACATCTAATAAAGATAATAAAAGTATATTAATATATTCAAACGTATGTTAATAATCGTTTTACAAAAACAACCAAAATTTTATCCCATTTTGTCAGCTTTACATACACTATAAAATTAGATATTTTGATATTAATTAAATATAATTTTGAAATATAAAGAGACGTGTTTTAATTTATTTAAAGAAGTAAAAAGTTCATTTTTAAGTTTGTTTTACTTCAATATACAGCTTAACAAAAACATCAAATTTTGACTGTAAAATATGTGAACAAAAACACCGTTTTTAACTAAAATAAGTTGTCGTCAAATTGTCGTCAAATTGTCGCAACTTGATACATTTTCTAACATATAAATACAAGTTTACAAACTTTTTAAACACTTTACAATTAGCACTAAAATACAATAGGAGTTTGCTTTTGAAAAGTTTAAATAAATGTATAAAAAGTGAAAAGACATGATTTGACTAATTAAATTTTATTTTAAATCTTTATAAACAACATCATTACCTTACATCTTATCTCATTAATGAGATGTTATACTTTACATAGAAAAGGAGCAAAAATTTATGTTTAAACAATTACAAACTACAAGAAAGTGACACATCTTCACCTCTTAACGCATTCTTCCATAACCATCATTCCATATATTAAATGCAACTCAAATCAAAGCTAATCAAAGTTCAAAAGTAAACAAGGCTATTTGTGTCATTTACCACCAAAATCTCCACTTATAAACAAAACCTCAAATCCCTTCATTTTCACATCACTTTCTCACAAAATTTCCAAAATTTTTCTCTACTTCCTCCATTTCTGTTCTACCTTCAAGCTATCACATCTACATCACCAAAACTTAGCTACACCATCACCTAAACCAACCTAACTCTCGGCCAAACCACCCTACACTCTTTCTATTACACATGCACCCTACATACATCCCACACCTGAGCTTAAAACTCCAAATCCGAGCCCCAAGACAACCTATCCACCCTCAAGACCCCACAGCCAAACACCAACCCTCACCTACATACACCCAAAAATCCCTACACGAGCTACTTTAGGCTATACACCCCATTCCCTTCCAAAAAACCCACGACCATGTATAAGAAAAAGAAAATGAAAGAAAAAGAAAAGAGAGAGGAAAATAAAAGAAGTTCGAAAGGAAAATAAATTAAGACGAGAATTCGAGATGTTCGAAAAAAGTGCGTCAGTTCGAGAAGCACGTTAGCCTACAAAAAGATTGACAGAGTGGATATGAAGGTGAGAAATCCTCATCGCTTTTGAATTCATATTTTGGTTATGTTAAAATAATCACCTTTATACCCTTACAACATATGGATGTTTATTTATTGTTAATATGGATGATTGATAGTTTGGTTAGATGATTGAATTATGATAATATATCCCGTTATGGTATTAATAGTGAATATTGGAGTTGAAATCTTATATTACGTGATTGGTTGAATGGATGTTATGTTAGTGATAAATATGGATATTAGTTATGTTCATTTTGATTTAATAATCCCTTTGTTAATAATAAGACCATATTTTAGCGATATGAGATATTTTGAAAAAATAAGTCTCTTTTCAATTAGAAGTGATATTAAAGTAAAAATAAAAGAGAATTTGAAATTTGAAGTGAAACGGATTTAAAAAGGATTGTTAAATTGAAATTGATATGAATAGTGAAATTGAAATTAATTTTGAAAATTGAAGTTGAGATTTAGTTTGAATTAAAGTTTAAATTGAAATTAGATTGGAAATCTAAGCTTTAAATGAGTTTAATTTGAAGTTAGAATTGAAATTGGAATTTATAATTTTATATTAAAAAATAGGAATATAATATTATAATATGGTAATATCGAAAGTACATCTTTAAAAGCTTTAAAAAGTGAAAATAATGATTTACAAAGATTTTATAAGTAATAGAATTCAATTCAAATAGATTATTTCAAATATTGAAAAATGAGTTAAAACTAGGTGTGTCGCGCAACAGTAGTTCGCGATTTTGCATCGAAAAATTCAAATGAATTTGTAGAGTGGAATATAGCTCAGAATTCTTCGAGATAGAAAATTCCGAACTACTATATCCATATCTTCTAAAAGAAGAAAGAAAATCAAAGTTTCGTTGAGTAGATTTTGAAATAAGTCCAAATCAATTTTCTTGAAAAATCGCACTAGTGCAGTTGAGTAACCATAACAGGAAATCCGTTTAAATGAAGGTTTTTAATAATGGAAAAATATGGAATAAATTTGATAAATCTATTTAAATAGTTTAAAAGAGATTTGGATTGGAAAATATGAATTATTAAATGTTTAAAAGTTATTTAAATTAAATAAGCTTATATAGCACTTTCCGTGGCACTTTTATGCTACGAATTGTATGACTTTTTGAATGTGAGTTTAAAGGTAACGATTTTTCCTGGAATCAATTGTGAATGTTTTTAAAAGGAAAACCAAGCATTTAAAATATAATTTTCTTCCTCCTATGATGTTCAGGATGTAAATTAATTTGGTGTATGTAAATCGAGCGCTCAGATAAATGTTGGTAATGACCGTGGGATGTCATATTCGGTACTATCTAGTTATAGAGGTAGGCCGGTCTTGTGTTGGTAAAGAAGCTTTGTGATGGTTGCTCGGGACATCCATCCAGAGATGTACCCATTCGAAAGGTAGATCCTTCACCTGGTCATTTGTATGGTAATACATTTTCCAATAAGAACCTATGGACTTGATTGTAAACCTATTATGTTAGAATTTAACCAATGTAACAATTTCGGCTGAGATTAATAAGTTTATTTGCAAAAAAATTCAAAGATATGTCATTATAAATAATATAAAATGTTTTGATATAAAAGTGCTTTAGTTATGATAAGGTAAAATCCTGTCTGCGTTTATGTGTGGGTGTGGTCTTATGAGATACTCTTTCTTTTCAAAGGATTTCTTATAAAGGCTGGTATTTGACAGTATCATTTATTATTGAGTTTTTCTCATGCTGGTTTATCAAGCCTTATCTGGATTTTTCAATACTCGGGTCAGATCTGAGTAGTTTTAGGTTTGTCGAAGACGTTTGGGTTTCTAGAGGAGAGATGGAGATATTCATCTACGTATGGACATATTCTATTATCCGTTGTGCTTGGTTTATTTTAGTTGATGTTTGTCAGCAATTATAAGGACAAATGTTTATGATTGTCCAGGTTGAATTTAGGTTAGACTCTGATATATGTATTTGAAAGTTTTCCGCTGTAAAGATATTTGTTCAATATTATATATTATTCTATTCATGTGAGATTCTTTTCTCTTTATTTTTCTTTATTACCCTTGATCGTCCATACTCCGTGCGTTTAGGTTGGTCATGAGTGTTTTATCGTCGGCTCAAAGGGTACGGAATTGTAGGTCATCACATCTGGTATCAAAGTTGAAGGTTAAATGAGAACCTTAGCTTTTTTATAGGTAAAGACTCATCAGAGTAGGATTAGTAATATCCTAAGATGGGTAACTCATTAGAGATAGGGTTAGTAACACCCTAGAATGAGTTATGAGAGTATTATATATACAAGCACGTACTTGTTAATTTTATAAATGTGATTTTGTTTTAAAAAGTTGGTAAATGAAATAATTTTATCTTGGGTTTATATTTCGAATATACAAAGGGGATATTATTATTTCTAGTTAGAATTAAGGGTTGATTGTAATTTAGCTTAGTAAAACTAAAGATATTGCACAATTTGACTATAAGATATTTCATATAGAATCAATTGGTTGAGAACTAGAATTTAGAACATTAGTTATATTCCCTAGACATTTAGTTGTTAAGAAATAATGATTTAATGATTATCAAAATTGATGGATTTAAAAGCTAAGTACAAATATCTTGTGAATTAAGTTTCACAATTTGACTATAAGGTACTTGATGATAATATGTAGAAAAATAATTTTCTTTTAAGAAAAGACCAAACTCACCGAACTTCGCTTCACTTCGTTAGGAATTTGAATTCCTAAGTCAAAGAAAGTTTTTGGGATTGGAAAAGATTATGGAAGTTAAGGATTAGTTAAGCAAGCATGATGAGCTCCAGCATAGCATGGCGAGCTTCATCCATGGATCATTTAAGGAGATGATAAGCAATTCCCTAAAATTCGAACATGTTGTTCCACAGCCAATTACTGAAGTACCGGCCAAGAAGAAAAGGCATAAGAAGAACAAAGTCTATTGTTTCAAATGTAGACAAAGTGGTCACCTTGCAAAAGAATGTAGTTCGGGAGTAAACGTCAAGACCTTTAAGAAAGATGACCTAAAGTGTTGTTATTACTGCCATATTATAGGAAATATCACTAGAGACTGTCTAATGCTGATGATGGCAGAACAACTTAGACCTTTTGTTACCCTTACTCTTCCACCTACTGCTGCAGGAAAAGAAAAAGGGATTGTGGAAGCATAAGTTAATTAAGCATATATTAGTAAACGCCATCTAAGTATTTAACCGTATGACTTTTGGAAAACTTTTTGAGTGTACTCCGTAGAAGTCAGTTAGTATGAATGTATTTTAGGAATCAATATATATATATATATATATATATATATAGAATATCATTTTGCTCCTTTTTCAATACCAGATTCTATTAGAACTTATTAGAAAAGCTAAAGAGATTAATATCATTTAAAAAAACGATAATAACTAAGTAAGAAGCACTTAATAAAATGAGATGAAATAAATAAAGTTGAGGTAGGATCTTTGATTAGAAATGATAAATGATTTTAAGTTCTTTTATAAATTGAAGAAAGCAACCAAGGCCGAAAGACTAGAAATTAGGCAGAGATTTAGGGAAGCCTTATCTAAATAAAAAAACTTAGAAGTTTTGGATACACCGATTTCAAGCGATGAGGAGGATATGTAAGTAGAGGAGCCCTCAGGGATAGTACTAGCATCATTCGACCATCCGATAGACATATCATAGGATGAGGAGTTGATAGTTATTTCAGATGAGGAGGATGTATTGCCATAGGCATAGATATTGATGCAGGAGTATAGGCTGATGATAAGGCAGATGATTAGATGTTGGATCCTTTGAGTGAGGACGAGGAGTCTGAGGAAGAAGAACCTATAGAGGAGTTCATGGAAGTATCAAAGGAGATCGAGCAACTGATAGAGGAACCCATGGCAATGAAGATGGAAGATTTGGAGATTTACGATGCATGGTTATATGAGGATGATGATTCAAAGAGTGATGAGCAGATCATTTAGGAGATCGGCATGCCCATTTAGCAGATAGGATCTCTCGTTTTAGAGATAGATGAGGATCTCAGTTTCGAGGATATTGATATGGAGGAGCATGAGCTGTAGATTCTAGGAGGCCAGTAGTGGCAGCCACTAGGTTGGGACATAGCTCTAAAGATGATAGATGATGTGGAGCCAGTTGAGGATGGGAAAGAAGTAGAGCAAATGGTAAAGATCGACATAGATGCACCATCAGAGGGTTCATCCGTTGAGTAGTGTTTTCACTTAGGGATATTTTTGGAAAATTTGGGTTTTTATTGTAGTAGTTGTTATTATCTGAAGCACATGGTACACGCTAAGACATGGGATTCAGTCCTTTAGTATGATATTTTGGTTGACTGATGTAGATTGGTGACTTGTGACTATGTATGTAGATAGGTGACTTGTGACTATGTATGTACCTCAAGTGTATGGTACGCACTCAGGTTGGAATTAGGATCGATGATTGTATTTCATGACCAGTATTTAGTAGTAGTATTTCCTTTGACATATATTATTGACCTTTATGGTTCTGTATTTTTGATTTCATTTAGAGGACGAAATGCTTTTAAGTAGGGGAGAATGTAATGACCTGTAATTTATTTACTTCGAAACCGAGTGATTTCGTTCGTTTTAAATTTAAAAGGAATCGAAAATTATAAATTTGGATTTTATAACAAATCAACAAAAGTTAAGTTTTGTTAAAAATAAATAAAGGCATAAATAAATAGGTTTGAATATTTATTTGATAAGTTAAATCTTATTTAAAACATTTAATAAAATAATAAAAGTATATTAATATATTTAAAAGTATGTTAATAATTGTTTTACAAAAATAACCAAAATTTTATCGCATTTTGTCAGTTTTACATACATTGTAAAATTGGAGATTTCGATATTAATTAAATATAATTTTTAAATATAAAGAGACATGTTTTAATTTATTTAAAGAAGTAAAAGGTTCATTCTTAAGTCTGTTTACTTCAGTATATAGCTTAACAAAAACGTCAAATTTTGACTGTAAAATTATCAAGAAAAACACCTTTTTCAACCAAAACAAAAGTAGTTTAAAAAACTTTACATTTAGGACTAAAATACAAAAGGAGTTTACTTTTGAAAAGTTAAAAAATGAATAAAAAGTGAAAAGACATGATTTGACTAATTAAATTTTATGTTAAATCTTTATAAACAACATCATTACCTTACTTCTTATCTCATTAATGAGATGTTATTCTTATAAATAGAAAAGGAGCAAAAATTTAAGTTTAAACAATTACAAACCATAAGAAAGTGACACCTCTTCACCTCTTAACACACTCTTCCATAACCATCATTCCATACATTAAATTCGACTCAAATAAAAGTTAATCAAAGTTCAAAAGTAAACAAGGCTATTTGTGTTATTTACCACCAAAATCTCCTCCTATAAATACAACCTCAATGCCCTTCATTTTCACTTCACTTTCATTTCACAAAATTTTCAAAATCCTTCTCTACTTCCTCCATTTCTCTTCTATCTTCAAGCTATCACCTCCACATCAACAAAACTTAGCCACATCATCACCTAAACCACCCTAACTCTTGGCCAAACCACCCTACACCCTTCCTATAACACAAGCACCCTACATACATCCCATACCCGAGCTCAAAACTCTAACCCGAGCCCTTAGACCACCTATACACCCTCAAGACCCCACTGCCAAACACCTACCCCCACCTACACGCACCCAAAACCCCCTACCCAAGCTACCCTAGGCCGTACACCCCTTTCCCTTCCTAAAAGCTCATGGCCATATATATATATATATATATAAAGAAAATGAAAGAAAAAGAAAAAAGAGAGGAAAACAAAAGAAGTTCGAAAGGAAAATAAATTAAGGCGAGAATTCGAGATGTTCGAAAAAAGCGCATTAGTTCGAGAAGCACATTAGCCTACAAAAACATTGATGGAGTGGATATGAAGGTGAGAAATCCTCATCGCTTTTGAATTCATATTTTGGTTGTGTTAAAACAATCACCTTTGTACCCTTGCAACATATGAATGTTTATTTATTGCTAATATGGATGACTGATAGTTAGGTTAGATGATTGAATTGTGATAATATATCCCATTATGGTATTAATAATGAATGTTGGATTTGAAATCATATGTTATGTGATTGGTTGAATGGATGTGATGTTAGTAATAAATATGGACATTGGTAATGTTCATTCTGATTTAATAGTCCTTTGTTAATAAAACCATATTTTAGTGATATGAGATATTTTGAAAAAATAAATCTCTTTTCTATTAGAAGTGAAATTAAAGTAAAAATAGAAGTGAATTTGAAATTTGAAGTGAAATGGATTTAAAATGGATAGTTAAATTGAAATTGAGATGAATAATGAAATTGATATTTAAATCAATTTTGAAAATTGAAGTTGCGATTTAGGTTGAATAGAAGTTTAAATTGAAGGTAGATTTGAAATCTAAGTTTTAAATGAGTTTAAGTTGAAGTTAGAATTGAAATTGGAATTTAAAATTTAATATTAAAAAAAGAGGAATATAATAATATTATAATATGGTAATAGTGAAAATACATTTTAAAAGCTTTAAAAAGTAAAAATATTGATTTAAAATGATTTGTAATGATTTTATAAATAATAGAATTCAATTCGAATAGATTATTTCAAATATTGCAAAATAAGTTAAAACTAGGTGCGGCACACAATGGTAGTTCGAGATTTCACACCGAAAAGTTCAAATGAATGTGCAGAGTGGAATATAGCTTGGAATTCTTCGAGATAACAAAATTCCAGACTATTATATCCATATCTTCTAAAATAAGAAAAAAAAAATCAAAGTTTCATTGAGTAGATTTTGAAATAAGTCCAATTTAATTTTCTAGAAAAATTGCGCTAGTGTAATTGAGTGACCATAACAGGAAATCCGTTTAAATGAACGTTTTTAATATTGAAAAATGTGGAATAAATTTGATAAATCTATTTAAACAGTTTAAAAGAGATTTGGATTGGAAAATATGAATAGCAAATGTTTAAAAAAAAAATTAAATCAATTAAGCTTATATATCACTTTCTGTAGCACTTTTATGCTGCAAATTCTATGACTTTTTGAATGTAAGTTTAAAGGTAACGATTTTTCCGGGAATCAATTGTGAATCTTTTAAGAAGGAAAACTAAGTGTTTAAAATATAATTTGAAATTTTTATAATTAATTCCAAAATATATTTGATAACTTAATATGCGAAAACTCCTAGTACATTTGCCCCGCCTGTGAGATCTAGGAAGACAAAATAAGGTGTTTAACTAAGGTTAGGGATGAAACAACCAATGCCCTACACTTACCTAGCCTATAATTTCTTTTATTAGGCGAGGGGTGGAACAGATCGAAAGGAAAGCCAGGATGCTCTTAAATAAAAAGATTCTGTTAAGTTTTCAAAATAAAAGAAGATCGGTATTATCCAAAATTTAAGCAGTCTCCAAAATGAATGATTTCGATGATCCTGTTTACCCAAAATGTTGATTAAATTGATATAGGGTTTTCCGTAAACGATGTCTTAAATAACGTTGTTTTTGACCCGCCTAAAAGTTAAGGAATTTGAATCGAGAGTTAAGTAAGGAAATTTGAGATATTATCCGAAGCGAAAGAATGAATTACTTAGAATTATTCTAAATAAAAAAACAAAGATTTCAAAATCATCCGAAAAGAATTAAATGAAAAGAGACATAGTAAATCTTGTGCACTCATACTCACTTTTTATCGATAATTGGAATTCGAAGGAACCGGGGTTGGATTTGGGTGATTCCTATCCGAAAACCACTTCGAACCAATGTATACATTCGAATGTGAAGACATGTTGAAGATGATGATTATTGAAGACCATGGATCTTCATAGCGTGAGGACTTCTTGTTGACTTGCTCTGGGTCGCACCCATTATAGAGTTATAGATAGCGGTGGTCTCCTCGGTGTGGATATTTTTTGGATTGCAAGGGATACTCGCTACTAGTGGTAGTAGGAGAGTGCCTTCTCTTTATCCTATTCCTAGACAACTTGTATGGACATTTTTTCTGACATTGCATTTCTAAAGATTACGTACATCGGTTTTTACAAACGTACATCAGTGGTGGAGGTGAAGGCAACTTCTCTTAGTTTAACACCCTCCTTGATACGTACGAGCTCAAGGGTTGTATTTTTGTAGAAGGCAATTAGTATTTAACGAAAATGGTAATGTGACATTCAATGATGTGATATGTGATATGTGAAAAGGTAATCGTTTCCTCAAGCGTTATCAAACCGGAAATGATCGAAACGGGATTAGATGCAGCAAGGCTAAGTACGTCCTTCCCAAGTAGGGTATGATCATCCCCTTTTAGATATATTTCTTCCCTCTATGACGTTCATGATGTAAATTAATGTGCTGTATTCATCTATAGGAGCTTTGGTAGAGGGGTATTTTCAATACTTGGGTCAGATCAGAGTAGTTTCAGGTTAGTCGAAGACGGTGAGAGTTTCCATAGGAGAGTTGGAGATATTCATCCACGTATGGACATATTCTATTATCCGATGTACTTAGTTTGTATTAGTTAACGTTTGTCAGCAATTGTAAGGACAAATGTTTATGACTATCCAGGCTGAATTTAGGTTAGACTCTCATATATGTATTTAAAAGTTTTCGCTGTAAAGATATTTGTTAAATATTATATACTATTCCATTCGTATGAGATTCTATTTTGTCTATTTTCCTTTATTACCCTTGATTATCCATACTTCCGTGCAATTTGGGTCGGACGCGAGTGTTGTATTGTTGGCTCAAAGGGTACAGAATTGTGGGCCGTCACACCAATCGTATGCTTACAAGTAGGCAGGTGTTTTCCCGCCTTTTAGCAAGGCCATGATACCAAAAGATTAACTGGAAACCAAAGACAGTTCTCCTTGCTTGCCAGTTATGTACAGGTCGGCCAAGGATGTCGGTAAATTTTCTTTGAGTATGGATGAAGCTACACTTGGTATGATATGATAAAAAAAGATATAGAAACCAGAGTTCCAAATTTCAAGTTAGTCGGAGTTCGTATGCTCGAGATACGATCGATGCAATCCAAAGAAATCACCTCGCACGCATCCATCTGTTCGAATCCATCATAACACGACCATCTTTTCGTATCCATTATCAAGCGTCCATCTTTTCATATCCATCATCATGCGGCCATCTATTTGTATCCATCAAATTTTTTCAACTTCGTATCGATCAATTGAAGCCAATTCGCATCGATCCCAATCGCACAGTTCGTATCGACCGAACAACATTCGATACGAATAAAGCAACCTTTACCTGTCGATAAGAACAGACAACATCGCTTGATACGTACAAGACCACGGTGATCGATATGAATAGAACAACATCGATCGATATGAACAAGGCAAAAACGTTGGGAAGACTCGATTGACTCAGCATGAAAAGTGGATCGATCGGAAGAGTTAGCGCCACGTCAACTTGCAGGCATGTGCCTGATTCGATTCGAACAGAGGGATGCGAACGATATCAATATGAAGAAAACAGCATACGAAAGACCCAAACTTGCATCGATCATAACTCGCAATCTACAAGTCCAAATGCTATGAAATTTTCATAGGAGCTTACATACAACCCAAAGAATGTTTTTGCTAAATTTCGACTCAATTGGAACAAATCTTGATCGATATGAAATTCGTTCGTATCGATAAGGAACGAGTGCAGATGACATGGGATTGATTGTGTGGGAAAACTCACATGCCAGAAGAGGTCTTTCGAGATTTGAGCGAGATATATGCATTCTACGCCTATAAATAGCATCCCAGAGTCTACGGAAAAGAAACTTTTTGGTTCTTCTACGTCCAGACTCTATCGAGATTACTTTTGTACTTTAATTCTACTGCTGTAACTCATTGTAACCAGCAAATAAAGATCAATAAAGGTCAGTAATTTCATAACGGACGTAGGCGAAACGTCGAACCACTCTAAATCTATGTGTATCTGTGTGATTCTTTTAGAATTTTGAGCGTTCTTCACATTTTTTCTCTACTTATTTGTTATCTGTGATCTGTGATTGTAAATGGATGCTTTCATCAACAATTGGGTGTTGTGACCATTTTTGGTGCAAACATTTTGGTGCTTTCACTGAGAAAGCTAGCATTCAGTGATTCTACAGCTTGGATTTTTGATCTGAAGGCTTAAGGACTTGGATCTGGAAAGCAATGGCAAGGAAATCAACAAGGAGACCATGAGTATAAAAAAGCCAGCATGAAGGAAGCCAGGAAGCTTCCTCAGGAGCGAATCAAGCCTCAGTCTTCATCACCCGAGATGAGATGGAGATGATGATGGAACCTATGCAGGAGGGAATGCTGAAAAGACAAGAAGAGATTATGTATAACCTACTCCAACAAGATGGATAAGCTGGAGTGCAGAATCAAGTTAACGCAACTGCAGGAAACGCTAGAGATAGTGGTCAGGAGCATGGAGCAATCAGAATCCAGAATAGAGTGGGACCATCAGGAGCGGCCCCAGAGCTAGGGGCACTTCCCAGGGGCATGTTGATGCAGCCTCAAGAGGGATACCAGGTGGAGCTGTTTAACATGGCATTGATAGAGGAATGGACGCATGTCCAAAAGAGCAGATTCCAGGATTACCTGTGAACTCGGGGAGAAGATCGGAGCCAACGGGCAAGGACAACAGCTTGGCGACATTGACAGATTGGCGGAGATGGTTAGACGAGACATGAGAGGCGGACTGGTGAACAGAGATTTGGAAGATATTAACAGAAGCCCTTCACTCCCACAATTAGGCAGGCCAAGAATCCACTAGAATTCAAGCTACCGACATTGGGGACATATGATGGAAGGACAGATCCAGTTGTTCATCTGATAAGGTATATGAGACATATGAAAGTACTGGGGACATCGAAAGAAGTCATGGACGGTGTTTCCCATTGTATTTGACAGAAATAGTAGCATTATGGTTTAGGCAATTGGAAAGCGGATTCATTAGAATATAGACGGAGTCGACTGAAAAGTTCATGAGGCAGTTCAAAGTTCACATCTTGAGGCCCAAGAATGTGATGAGTCTGGAGGCACTGAAGCAGAAGACCGGAGTGTCTTTAAGGAACTTCTTAACATGATTTAATGCAGCAGCAGAATCGGTGGATCACCCAGATCCATCCACGGTCTTGATGGTAGCTGTATCTGGCATAGCTGATGGACTAGAGTTTAATAATTCATTAACAAGGGATCTGCCTATGGATCTAGGGCAGTTTTATCATCAGGCCGAAGGATTTCTACGATTAGAGCATGCAAATTCTAAGAGAGAATAAGGAGAGGGAGTTGATATTTATGCAGTCAAAAGCGGAGATCCACCCAGAAAAGATTCAGGCAAGGATAAAGGAAAACGAAAAGCCAAGGATGCCGATGATGAATCAAAATGACCATGAAAGGAACCAAGATTCACCTCTTACACGGAGCTAAACGAGACTTTGGAATGGATCTATCAGGACACCGAGGGCAATTCCTTATCGAAGGCTAATGAGGAGGGATCCGACCAACAATGAGAGGAAATCGGACAAGTACTGCTTATTCCATGAGCTAAGCGGCCATAATACCAATGATCGCAGGCACTTGAGGGATGAGATCGAAGGGCATATTCGAAATGCATGCTATTACAGTATGTGAGCAGGTGAACCACGACGGTGGAACAAGAACGACCACCACCTACATCAACTGGGAACAGCTCAAGTTCGAGGCGTCATCTTGTCATCAACTGATTGAAATAATGATGAATAAGTGGAAAACTCTACACCAACACAATTAAGTCATTTACACATGTACAGGACCACGAGCAATCCTCAGGCATGCTCTCATACGACTATCAATCGCATTAGTGTAGATGTTTGCACTTTGACGTTTCTGTTTTGCTTTTGTTTTCAATTTCTCATGTTTGGACTTGGTTTTGTTGGACATTTTAGTTGAAAGACTCATTTTGAATGTAAATCAGTTATTTGTGATCCCATAACGGCTAAGCCACTTACACATGTACGGGAACGTGAATAATGCTCGGGCATGCTCTGAGATGGCGATAAACCGCCATAACAAACGGTTCAGAAATTCACTCGAACGTAAAATCTGACATTAATGATACTAAGTCCACCCCTTGGCACACATAATTCACCTCGAACGGCACCCGACCGCGAATGGTTACAAGTCACCTCGAAAGGCACCCGACCGCGAACGGTCATAATTCGCCTTGAACGACACCCGACCTCGAACGGTCACATACTACCCGGAATGACACGCAATCCCAAAGGATCATCATTCACCATTGGGTAAGACTGTCAATCTCTTTCACAGGTCATCAATAAAATACGAACATCCAGCTTATGGCATTACAAAATACACCTTTCTATCGCAAGGCATGCTTTGGGGGGGGGGTGGCTAGTGTTATCCTACCTTTTAGCAAAGCCATGATGCCAAAAGATTAACTGAAAACCAAAGACAGTTCTCGTCGATTGACAGTTATGTACAGATCGGCCATGGATGTCGGTAAATTTTGTCTGAGTCTGGATCAAGCTATAATTGGTATGACACGATAAACAAAGTTATAGAAACCAGCGTTTCAAATTTCAAGTCAATCGGAGTTCGTGTACTCGAGATACGATAGATGCAATCCAAAGAAATCAACTTGCACGCATCCATCTATTCGTATCCATCATCATGCAGCCATCTGTTTGTCTCCATTATCACACCGCCATCTGTTTGTATCCATCATCATAAAGCCATCTATTCGTATCCTTCAAATTTTTTCAAATTCATATCGATCAATTGAAGCCAATTCGCATCGATCCCAATCGTTCAGTTCGTATCGATCGAACAACGATCGATGCAAATAAAGCAATCTCCAGCCATCGATACGAACAGAGCAACATCACTCGATATGAATAAGGCCACAGTGATCGATACGATTAGAACAACACCGATCGATATGAACAAGGCACAAACGTTAGGAAGAATCGATCGACTCGGCATGAAAAGTGGATTGATACGAAGAGTTAGTGCCATGTCAACTTGTAGGCACGTGCCTAAATCAATTCGAACAGAGGGATGTGAACGATATCGATACGAAGAAAATAGCGTACGAAAGACCCAAACTTGCATCGAACATAACTCGCAATCTACAAGTCCAAATGCTACGAAATTTTACAGGAGCTTACGTACAACCCAAAGAACGTTCATGCTAAATTTTGACTCGATACGAAATTCATTCATATCGATCATGGACCGAGTGCGGATGACATAGGATCGATCATGTGGGCCCACTCACGTGCCAAAAGAGGTCTCCCAAGATCAGAGCAAGATATTTACATCCTACGCCTATAAATAGCACCTAGAGTCTACGGTTTTTCTTCTTATACGTCTAGACTCCGTCGAGATTACTTTTGTACTTTAATTCTACTGCTGTGACTCATTGTAACCAGCGAATAAAGATCAATAAAAGTCAGCCATTTCATAGTGGACGTAGGCGAAACGCCGAACCACTCTAAATATGTGTGTATCTGTGTGATTTTTTAGAATTCTGAGTATTCTTCACATTTATTTTCTCTACATATTTTTTGTCTGTGATCTATGATTGTAAATGGGCGACAATTGTGTGTTTGTGACCATTTTTGGCGCAAACAACAGGTTAGTTAGAAAGTGTTTGCTTTAATTGGCATTGAATTAGATTTACCTAGAAAAGTGGGTTCTGCCTCTATTAGAAGCACCTTTCGACTAATAGCTTTCGCCTTCTATTAAGTTAAAACCCCACAAAGCCAAAACCAATGCGCAAGGTATTAATATGGATACGTAGTGGATTGGAAGAAGGCGAAAGACATGATGTCGAAATATAGCTTCCGATGAGAACGAAACCTTCGCTTTGCTTTTAAATGTTAAGCGTCTGCCTTTGTTTTGCTAAAGCTTTCAAGGGAGTCGAAACATATTTTATCGGAAAGGGGTTTTCTACATCCTTTCAAAGAAGGTTGACATCTTTTTCTTTTACACATAAGCTTTCGAATGAGTTCCTTGCTTACAAAATAATGCTATCAAAAATGGAAGTTCCGATCTATTCGAACCTTTGCTGTCGTTCTTTTGCCTTTCGAGTGTATTGAAGTTATTAATGCTTTCGAATGGTATCTTTTTTCTAAAGATATACTAAGCTACTTCCTAAATGCTTTCGAAAGGGTTTAAGAATTTCGAAGGCAACTGATTCGAAAGAAGGTTTCGATGCTAACCTTCAATGTTTTACCCAAAGGTTTTGACCTTTCGAATGGATGGTTCCAACGCCATCACAATTTTCCCCAAATAAATTTTTATAAGGATGAAAGATTTCGAAAGGGATACTTTTGTATATATTCACTTTGACCCTAAAGATTTTTTTAAGTAAACTCAATGGTTTCGAAAGAGGTGCTTTCAAATGGTTTCAAATGGGAGTTACCCTAATTTTTTAAAGGTCTTTAATGAAATTTTTTAAGGGAGTTACCCCAATGCTTTTGAAAGGTTTTTAATGAAGGTTTCGAAGGGGTGTTATCCAATGTTTTCAGAAGGTGTGTTTAAGGGGTTTTGAAAAGATAATTTTCTATGCTTTTGAAGGTGGTTATCCAGAGATTTTGAAAGTAATGTTTTGAGGTTTTAACAACCTTAATTTTCAAAAAAAATAATCCAAACTCATTTTAAAGGAAATTCATGACATAAATAAAGAGTTTTGAATTGATTTAGAGTATGGAGTTTTTGAAGAAGTTTTCCTTGATTAATAGGTTAAAAGTATTAACCAAGTTATTATGTTGGCTTCTTCATTTATGTGTATATATTCATATTGTAATAGACTCGTAACTATATTTTGGGAAAGGGAAGAATAGCCAGCTAGGTCGACCCACTAGTGGATATAAATAAGTTAACTCTGAATGATTAGAATTGCATCCAGGAGGTCGGGAAGACCAAAATATAGGATGCTAAAATATTAATTAAAGAATTTGTCAGATAAACAGCTTCAAAGTGCACCCATAAAAACTATGCTTAGAAAAAGATACTGGCAGGGGCCAGTAGACTTATAGTAAACCTGTGAAAACTATGTATAGATAGAGTTAGAGGTAGGGGCTACTAGGTTTGTCGTGAACCCATGAAAACTATATCTGGATTAATTTATTGAAAATGTCAATAGGTTCTTAGTCAACTCATTAAAACTCGGATAAAAGGGAAGTTATTGTAGTTATCAATAGGTTCAAGGAGGATCCATGTAATGATGAAGTAATTAGCAGGGGCTAATAGGTTCATAATAATCCCATGAAAACTATGAAATAGGACAGGGAGTCCATAAATTTACAAAGGTTAGTAATAAGCCCATGAAAACTATGATGCTGGACAAGGAGTCCATAAACATTAAACAGGTTATTAGTAAGCCTATGAAAACTAATAGTTTAATAGTGACCATAGAAACTATAAACATGACAGACGGTCAATTAAACAAGGGATCGAAAATCCATAATGTTTTAACTTGTGTGCATATTATTATATTGTTTTGAATTGTTTCAACCATTGTGGATGAGCAGGAGCACAGTATATGATTTTATAATGTTTTTAGGATACTGGTGAGGGGAAAACCCATTCCTCTAAGCAGTATGGTCTCACTAGATATTATATGTTTTGAGAAGGTAGATTATTATTCATACCAGGATTTATGTCTACCTTAAAGTTTATATTTTTCCCTTAAACTCTCAGGTGCTCAATTGATCTTGAGTAGTTTGAGATTTAAAGTTTTTAGGTTCTCTTTAAATGAATTAAGCTTCCGAAGATGTGCATGAGCCATGCTAGTTAATAAGAGATCTTTTTTTATTCCGTCATGTTTTGGTTGCAATGGCAAAGTTGTTTATTGCCTTATTATATAATCTGACCATCCAAGGGGGATCTTCTTATGTCGCTCTTAGCATATGTGTAATAATTATATTTTCTGAACATGGATATGATTGTGGGATTATGTAATGAGTCTAAAATATGGATTTGAAATGTAATGAAAAAGTTGTTTTGAAATCTGTGGTTTATTTCATATCCATGTGTTTATGTGTATCAATGAATCTAGCATTACCGCATTTTATCATCAGAAGTTAATACTATAGAAGATTGCAGCATCTATAGCACTTAGCTTGTGGCCCCAAGATAGTGGATGAAACACTTTGGCCTTGTGATCCAATCTGTGCTTGGTATTCTGGACTTCTAGGCTATCCCTCTGGGTTTCTTGCCTTGGTAATTTTAAGTTTGATCCATCCAGTCTGTCCGAACATTGCATGGTCAAAAGGCTAGATAACAGTTGTTGTTGCCTATATGATGATATATTGTGATGGATGAAAAGGGACACTATATTCTACTATCATTTATTGCATCGATTGTAGTTGCATTGGTTGTATTGAATTGTGTTTGTTGTATTGGTTGTGATGGTTGAATGGATGCAAAGATTGAATGGATATGAAGGTTGTTATGATAACAAATAACAAGTATTTGGATGTAGGAGAAGAGAAGGAAATAGAACTACGCGGGTTCGATCCATGGGGTACTTAAGTAGTCACTTTCTATGTAGAAGCCACATGAACCCTTGGGTTACTCCGAGGTGTATAAGATTACATTGTTTTGGGATAAATAGAGGTGAATCGTTTTGGAGTATATTAAAAAGATTTAATAAGAACTACTATTACTTTAACATACGATAATAGTATTGTCGATATGAAAGATAATTTGATGAATTACTATTTTAGATACAAAATACAATGTTTGGAGAGATTCAAAGTAATAAGTTACAATAAAGTATTTTGTAGTGTTATCATTTTTGTAGGAATTATTCTAATTTTGTGATAAATCAAAATTTTGATTTTGTAATGAAAAATAATAAAATGATTTTATACTTAGAGAAAAATGATGGAGGTAAATATGATGTTTTGAATGGATGTAATATATGGTTAACGGTTGATTTTATTTATCACGTATATTATTTTATGACAATGAGATCGTATTTGGATGCATAACCATTATTACTACATTACGTATAGTTAACTATGGTTTTATTATGTTTATGTTTGTGAAACTAATGGAGTTTGGATAAGTATTTATTTGATGATTAACGTATTGAGACTATTGTGCAATTATTAATATATCTTTGATGATTTATACTTACATTATGAAATATTACTATAATGGATGGTTGGTATAAATGTGAGTATATTTGTGTTGTTGTTATTTCTGTATTTGATGATTGAATACTATCAAATATGTGCAATGTTTAATAGCTAACCATACTGTATTCATTTTTGTCGATATGATGACTTATTATGATGGATGAGTAAAGGTTGTTTTCTACTTCCATAGATTGCATTGACTATAATGGTTGCATTGATTGTATTGAACTGCATTGATTGTATTGAACTGCATTGATTGCGATGGTTGAAAGGATGCAATGATTGAATGAATGTGATGGTTGATAACAAATATTTGGATGTAGGAGAAGAGCGAAAAATAGAATTATGTAGACTTGATCCCTCAAGAGGGGTACATAGGCAACCTTTTTCTATGTAGAAGCCACCGGATCCCTTGGTTTGGGCGGGGTGCATAGAAATTAGCACAGTCCAAAACATAGTTGAAAACAATATTTTTTCCTTTTTCTTTATATATATATATATAGTAGAGGAGAGAATGGAAATCGGAGAGCTGATTTGGTATTTTATTTTCATATCGTTATTACATTGTTTACAAGTTAGTAATAACTGATGTATTTGAAATGTAAATTGATGTGATGATGCAAAATAACTATATGAGTGAGTTAAAACTTATTTATATTAATGTTTGATTCTTCTATGAGGCTTTACCCTTTCTATTCATTGTTTTAGAATTTTTATCTAGCCATGGTTCACTGCTTTTAACATCTAAAATCAGTTGTAAGCGTGTGTTGTTGTTGTAGTTGTTATTTGTAATTGATGTTGGATTTTAAAAATAATGGGTCATCATAAGAACTGCACATGGGAGTGTGCTTCACTTCCACAAAGGCACAAGGTAATTGGTGAGAAGCGGGTATGCAAAGTGAAGAATAACGCCGAAGGAGAAGTTCAAAGATACAAGGAAAGATTGGTGGTAAAAGGCTACAACAAAGAGCTAGCATTGACTGTGATGAGATATTCACTCCAATATCTCAACTAGAAATAGTTAATTCATTGTCAACTCAAAAAAGTTAGACGATACATCAAATGGATGTGAAACCTTCCTTTCCAAATGGTGATCTTGAAGAAGAAGTTTGCATCGAGCAGCCAAAAGGCTATAAAATCAAGGAAGAAGAAGACAAAGTTTGGAAGCTAAAGAAGGCACTTTATGGGTTGAAACAAACCCCAAGAGATTCGATGCCCATATTGATAAGTGTTTCAAGTGAGAAACTTCATCAGGTGCCATATGAGCATGCACTTTATATCACAATCCAAAAAGGTGAAACGTTGATTCTATACTATATGTACGTGACCTGATATTCACAGGTAGCAATCCAATTATGTTGAATGAATATAAGAAATAGACGACAAAAGAGACAACTGATATTGGGATCATGTCTTAATACCTTGGCATTGAATAAGATAAAACAACGAAGGCATTCTCATCACCCAAGAAGTCTATGCTAAGGAAGTGATGTAGAAGTTCAAGATGGATGACCCAACCTGGTCTACAAAGCAATGGAATGTGGAATCAAGTTGTCAAGGCATGAGGAATGAGATAAAGTGGAACCAATACTCTTTAAAATGTTTGTTGGAAGCATGTGATGCTTAACGTTTACAAGACCCAACATTCTCAATGCGATAGGAGTTGTCAGTCGATATATGGATAATCCAACAACAACTCATTTGAAGGCAACAAAGAAGATTCTTCATCATGTCTAAGGAACAACAAACTTAGGCTTTCATTACTCTATTTCTGATAATGACAAGCCTGTTGGATATAGCGATAATGAGTGGAGTGGATATATGGATGATCAAAAGAGCACAAGTGTCTTCGTGTTCTATATGGGAGACATATTTATATAAATGTCGAAGTTACAATCAATTGTCACTCTTTCCACATGCGAAGAAGAGTACAAAGCCGCCACTTCATGTATTTGTCGTGCAAATGTTACAAAACCTATTAAAGGAGTTGAATTTACCATAAGAAGGGCCACTAAAATTTTCTTGGGCAACAAGTCAGCAACTACTTTGGCCAAAAACCCTTTCTTCCATGATCAAAGCAAGCATATTAATACATGCTATTGCTACATTAGAGAATGTGTCTCCAAAAAGAATGTACGACTAGAGTACATGAAGACATTTTCAAGTAGCTAATATGTTCACCAAGCCTTTCAAGCGCAATGATTTTATCAAGTTGAAGAGTCTACTTGGAATAGCAAAATCAATTTAAGGGGGGGAGGGTTGTTGAAATATTAATATGATTTTGGATTTTTTTATTTTTATCTTAATTATTTGATGTAATAAGACCAAAATTTAGAAATATGTTCTAAAGAAGACTTATTGAGAAAGCTCTTTCTAGATAAGTATTTAGAATCGTGTAGACACAAAGACAAGTTTAATAATATGGAGAAAGTTCTTGAATTTAATTATAACCCATATATTAAAGTTGTGTTGGAAAAATCTTTCCATTGTCCGGTGGTGCCACTAGTATAAATGAGGGTGAAGTCTTTGTGTTTGCATCAAGCAAGAAAAAATAAAAGTTTTCATAAAGCATCTCTTTCATATATTATCACCATCTTCCTCCTAGAATATTCAACGGTAAGGCTTAGCTTTTGACTTCAAATTACGCCAATGTTGACTAGGGTTTCTCTATTTGCGATGCCCTTTGAATAAAGGAATAGATATCTATTTATATGCCCTATAGGGTTATGAAATATCTAGATAGTTTCCCTATTTTCATCCCTATTTTCGTCTTCCATGTCATACATGATAAACACATCATCATATACTAATTCGATATAGCAATTAGCCACTAAAAATTACCTTGTATGGTGGGCCACATCATTTATAATTAACATTTAAATTTTGAGCCTAGTTAATAACTTTTAATGATTATTTAAATAATTATTTAGGTTCACTTAATTAATTAAATCAATTTTAACAGTTGTACATGATTTTAATTAATTTCCTGCAAATAAATAAATAAAAACCATAAAAAATTAACATAATATTTGTAGTAATTTTCTACCATTCTTTTTACAATATTTATATCGGTTAAGTCGAATTCGGCAACATGCTGAAAATTACTATTATGCAAACTCCATATTCAATAATAATTTAAACATTGAAGTCTACACAAGATTTACTAAATTATAGTAATGGACAAGAGTTCAGTTGCTTATAAATCATAAGTGAAAATTTAATTTCAAAATCTTTTAAGCTACTCACTTGACCAATGATATATTATAACGGTCCCGATTTTTGAGTCAAATTTTAATTGGTAATTAATTTAATTTTTGGAATTAAATTGTGAATTGATTTAAAAATTTGGAAAATAAATAGATAGTGAATGGAATAAATGTTTGTTTATTCACTTATAAATACAAATTGATTGTATATTAATTTTTGAATTTGAAATTTAAAAATAAATGTTTTAGATAATATATTGGATTTGAAATTCAAAAATAAAAATATTATGAATAAATTGGATTTAATACTCTATATTTTAAAAAAAGTTTATTTTATAATTATAATATAAATATTTGGAAGTTATATTTTGAAATTAATAAAATAATTTTCTAAAAGTTAAATTTGAACATTTTCAACACTAGTATTATTTATAAGAATTTAAGAATAATAACTTAAGTTTAATTTTAAATTTATACATAACTAAATGAAATTTATATGTATATATATACATATAAAAGTATAATAAACTAAGTTTAAAATAGTATTGGTTATAAAGATTAGAACATTTTCTGTGAAAAATATAGTTTGTAAATATATAAAAGTATAATTTGCTCAAATTAATAAATATTTTAAAATACTTTTCTTTTATACTTGAAATAAATTAGTTTTATATATATTTAAACCAAATATAAAAATATATTACATAAAGGGTTTAAAAACAAAATTTGTAAATTTATTTAAAGTAAGGATCTAAACACAAAATACTCATGTTTTAACAAGTGTAACCATTTTAAATTATATTAAGACATTTGTAAAAAGATTATATAAGAAATTAACAAGTGTATGGTTTAGTTAACAAGTGGCAAAATTATTCTTTCCTTTTGAAATTGAATTACATAAAAATGTATTAAAAGAAAATAAGCTAGGCCTCATCAAACTAGAAATCAAATTTAAATCAAACAACAGGTCCTCATCAAACTACAAACCTGAATCAAAGTAGAGATAAAAAAATCCAGACCAAACAAAGTAGATTCAAATCATAAAAAAAATGAAAAGTTTTCAATCTGGAAACCAAAACATATTCAAATTTGCAACCTGCAAATCCATTTGAAAACAAGCCTGGAAAATCAAACTAAGCAACTTCAAACTGAAAGCAAGATGAAACCCAGAAGATCATAATCCAAGTTCCTTATTCAAGCAAGAACTTCCAGATCAAACTAAAAAGATTCAACATCAAGATCATTTCCAGATCAAAGGTTGTTTCCAGATATTCAAATCAAAGTTCTAGGTTTCATGCTCAAATTTTTTTCTCTGTTCAAACTTCAATCCAGGTGAGCAAACTCAACCTTATATATATAAATGATTTGTGAAGTACGGTCTCAAATGTGCTTGATTGATGATGTGATTTTGCTTGCATGTTTGTGTATATTTGGGGATGATGACGTGCATGTCTGTATTTAGGCTCTGTTCTTGTTATTCAGGTTCCCAAACTTGAAAAAAATATCAAAAACCTTCTTCCCTAAATCTCTTTAGACTTCAATATATAAACAAAATTTGTTGGTTATATCAAAATATCCATTTTAAAAATGTTTTAGAATTCAATCCGAAGCTAGTTTAAATAAAAAAAAGATTCAAAGGCAATTCAATACAAGTAACCAAAACAAATTCAAAGTTCAGAAACAAAACCAAAAATTTCCAGAAGAAAATTCAAATTGCAGGCTCTGTTCAACATCAAGGTGACTAAACTCTAAATCCTTATATATACAAATAAATATGATCTAAATGCTTGTTGTGTGATTGTAAAATGTTGAATAGAGTGAAAATTATATCTGTATATCTATGATCATATATATATATATATATATATATATGGAAAATAAAATATGCATGTACAGGTATATACCTGTTTTCTATGTTTACAGGCTAGAAAGGAAGTAAAAAAATCAAAATATCCTTGATCATTCACTTGTAAGCCTAGGTGTATAAATGAAAAATGATTGTAAATGTATAATCTTATTTTTAAAAATGGTTTCAAAATTCTATATTAAGTAATCATTTCAGAATTTAAAATTTACAGTAATAATCTAAAATTAGTTCAAAATGATGCATCTGGATTTCAAATCTTAATTACATGAATGGATTCGTATTGCAAATCTATGAATTTTGATGTAAATTTCAAGAATTTTAAGAATATAATTAGTGAGAGATTTTGAGATGAACGGAATTATGCTGAATTCAAATTATCGCAATCGGCGAGGCAATAGGGGTCGAGATTTGGGCTGAATGTAGCCTAGGTGATAGGGATTCGGAGAAAAATGTTCAACAATTTTTCTGATGATCACAGCGGTGGCACAAGGGAGTTTTAGGGTCAAAACCCGGTTTTGCTCGTCGAAGTTTGAAATAGAAATTCGGCGTTGTGGGTTGATCGGTCGAAGCCGGCCAGGTAGGATAGAAGCTGCAGGTCGAGATGTGTCTGTGATGTAGTCGGCGTGGTCGATGGTGGCCTTAATCATCGTCGGTAAAGCGATTGGCCGAGGATGTTTGTTCTCGGAAAGAATGTGATCGGTTCGATTTTGATTCAGGTCGATTTCGTCAGAATTCGGTGGTCGGGAAAGTTCGGTAGGTCGACGATGATATGCTGAAGGTATCAGAGTTGGTCGACGACTGTCCGATCGGCTGTTCACGTGCACCATGTATCCATCATATCAATTTAAGAGGAGGAGGGAGAAGAAGGTTTTTCCTCGGGTTCCACTCGTGCATTTTGTTCGATCGACTCGAAGTAGCATAGTAGGGGTGGTTTGCTCGAGTACTTTTTAGTTTAGCTCGAGAATTTCGAATAAAGGCTCGGGTAAATTTTTGAATGATAACAAGTCATAAAAAAGTTGAAATAAAATTTTGTACAGGATTTTGATTTTAAAAGAAAGACGTTTTAAGTTTTACCAGATTTGAAAGTAAATAAAGATGTAAAACTAAGGGTTCAAATATAAAGAAAATCAAAATTTTCAAAGCTAAAATAAATTTTAAAGTATATTAAAATAAATAAGCTTTAAAGGAAAATAGTCCAAGTTTTCGAATTTAAATTGTAAACAATTTTTAAATAAGTTTTCAAAAAAAAACTTGGTTTTTAAGTTAAAAATATATTAGAATTGTTTTGGGTTTGAATAATTATATTGAAATAATTATTTAAAATGTTCTTAAATGTTTCAAATGGAATTTGATGGTGTGATTAAAATAAATGATTAAGATAAGTGGTTTATCTTAAGTAAATTAAGGCCTTAGGTAATTAAATATTAACTTGTAAATTGATAATTAAGGGTTAATCATTAAGGAAAATTAATCTTTGTGATTAATTTAAGGTTGATTTATCAATTAATTTTATGTATAATTACTTAATTAAGGAATAATTAATTAAGAATAATTAATAATGAGAATAATTAAAGTTGATTAATCAAGTGATTAAAATTGATTTGTGATTTATTAATATAAGTGATTAGGGATAATCACTTATGGTAATTAGTTAAGAATAATTAATTAATTAAGGATAATTAATTAATGTGATAAATCAGCTAAGGTAATTAATTTGGGGATAATTAATTAATGAAGATTAATTAATGATAAGTAATTCAAAAGTAATTAATTACTTAAGAATAATTACTTAATTAAAAGTAATATTTGATAATTAAGGTTGAGTAATTAACTAATTAAAGAATAATTACTCGATGTAATTAATTTGTGATTAGGGATAATCACTTATTATAATTAATTAAGGATAATTAGATAAATGGTAATTAATTAAGGACTAATTAATTAATGTGATTAATTAAATAATAAAAGGTTAATTAACCATTGAATAAAGGTTAATTCTTTTATTATTAAAGGATAATTGATTAAATAGGTTGTAACTAATTAATATTAATTAACCAGGATCAGTGTTTATTCATAAATAATTAATCTAATTTAAATTAATCAGATAATTAATTGATCTTACTTATGGATGTTTGGATTCTATTGAATGTTGAATTGCTTGATATCCCTGATGTGTAATTTGATTTGAGCTGTGATGAATGTAATTTATTTATCTACCATGAATTTATATTGTTCATCTGTGAATCTATGAATGAAGGTAAGCGTTATAGGATTATACCACTTATCGATATTGTTGTGCTTGAATTTGAAATGATTGATGATGTTGCACTATTGTGTAAAACCCCTGGACTACACCATACACACATAAATATGGATTTCATGAGGAAATCGGTTAAGTCACAAATATTTGAATTTAATATTATTATATTCAAAATGGTTTTAGAAATTGAATTGTGAATCCAAATGATTTTGGAAATGGAATTGGGTTGAGTATGAAAAGCTTTTGAAAAGGAAGTTTTGAAATTGAAATTTAGTTTGAATATAATATATCTTATTTAAGGTTTTAAATTTATTTTGGAAACTATGTTTTGAAAGGGTTATACAAGTTATACGATATACACGGATTTTAAACCACTTTTGAAGTATATTAAAAGTATTATTATGAGAATTTAAATTCGACCCAAGTTTATACTTGAAAGGCTTTAACTTGAGCAAATGTAATCGGATTTTTCCAAAACGAAAACCCTTGTTCTCTAAATAGTAATAGCTTTCTTATAAAGAAAGGATTTCCAATTTGTGTTGAAACTTGAAAGGATTTAAAGTTTGAAATGAAAATAGTTTTGGAAGCTATGAATGAATCTTTGTTAAAGATTGGATTAGTAAATCAAATTTTGGAAAGGAATTTGTTTTGAAAGCTATGAATAAATCTTTCTTAAAAATTTAGTTAATCTTGTTTTGAATTAAAGTGAATTCTAAATATGGATCTTTTGTGAAAATATTATGAATGAATCTTCGTAAAAGATTGTTAAACTTTGTTTTGAAATTGAAGAGGATCTAAAAGGTGTATCATTTGTATAAAAGATTTGAATGGAATTGTTTTGAAAGCTATGAATTAATTTTTGTGAAAGACCGATGAATTTTGTTAAGTGATCTTTTTGTTTAAAGATTTGAAAATGGTAATTTGTTTAAACCATTTGAAGAATGGTTTTGGGTTTTAAGTTGTGACATATCTAAGGTCCTAATATCCATATGTTTTAAAATTAAGCGATCATTATTCGGTTTAGCCGGGAGAGGACCTTGTGTCGTAAAACCATTCTGAATAGTGATACGACGATATGGATAGCATTCGAAGACCGGTGGTGAATGCCGGATATTTTCAGAAACGAAAGGGTAACCTGTCGAATGTCTCTGTACCGGCTGATCCCTGGTATGGAGATTTATATTATCCTTTGTCATGGGGAGTTCGGACAAGATCAGTGAATATCCGAATTTGCAAGGGCTTCTTTAAAGTGCCTTCGGTTTTGTTTGAACCTGGAACAGGCTTGTATGGATGTATGTCTGACGTTACACTTTGAGATGTAAAGCTGGTTTCTATTAAATACATTTCTGTTTGGTGGCGGAGAATTTATTCTCTTAGCTTAACACTCTTCTCTGGGACGTACGAGCTTATAGGTTATATAGTTGATGGCTACTAGTGATACATTCCCAATTTGGTAATGTGGCATACAAAGTGCTGTTGATCATGTGTTGATTGAAGCATGGCTTTTGTGAAAAGCATAGCTTTATGGACGAGACTTCGTCGAGCCTCACAACCGGGAAATGGTCAAAACAGGAATGTTGCGGCAAAGTTATTAAGGGTCGCACCCCTAGGGTATGTCCTTTTCCATCTGGATAAAAAGTAATATCATGGTATGGAGCCCAAATATTTAATTGTGTGGTTGTTGCTATTTGTTGGTGAATTCCGGGATAAAAGTCGGTAACGACCGGGGATGGCTTACTTGTAGGTGTTACCTAGTAACGGAGGTTACCCGACCTTGTGTTGGCAGAGATTCGGTTTGGTTCTTGGGGGCATCACTCTAGAGTCATTCCATTCGGTGAGGAAGTTCCTTAGCCTGACCATTTGTTGGAAATCCAATCACCAAAACGAGTCCTTTACGATTGCAATTGTTGAACCTACCGTTCTTAAATGGTAGCTATAGTAGGCATAGTATAATGGTACATATGCTGGCTAAGATTAGTATTATACTTTCAATATGATTTCCACTATGCACTAATACTAATATCAAAAAGGTTTTTGCGTATCAAGCATGTTTGGCTATCATAAGGAGAAATCTTCCCCAAGTGTGCGATTGCATTATGTGTGTGCTGGGAGGCCTTATGGTAGTTTCATTTTCCAAAAAGCATTGCAAATTTCTTTTAAATTCTTTTTGTTTGTTGTTTAAAAGATAAAACTAATTTTGTTTTCCCACACTAGTCCCATGACTGACCTGGAGTTCATTGTTCCCTATCTAAACTCTGGGTGCCCACAATTTTCCACACGGGCAGCCTAGAGTTAGATTTTCAGATAATCAGCTAGTAGGTGTAAATTCAATAGCCTTCGAAGTCTTTGGTTTGGCAATCGCATTGTGGATCGAGTTTTCTTAATTCGGTTCGATGGTGGTTTCGGGCTTTTGGATTGGAGTCTTCAAAGTTTTTGGGATGAACTATTTGGTTTTGGAGCATTAGAGATGGAGTTGCGGTATGGGCGTTGGATCTCTTTGAAGCTTTTGTTGTTGATGTTATCTTTTCTGCTGTGTATATTGTCTCCGATGGTGTTGATATCCATATTGTATTAAACTGTTGTATATCAATGATATATTCATTTTGTTTCCGCTATGTTTGCTGTTGTACTTAATGTGTTATAAGCTCCATCCGAACTGGAGTTCGATGTCTGAATCTGCGGCATTCGAGTACGAGTGAGGTATTTGATGTCGATTTTCGGACGCTGGATTTCAAGTCATGACATATATTGTGCATATTTTCTCTTCATCAATGCTTTATCATAAAATAATACAAAGCTTTATCGTTGGTCAACTCTAGTAATGTTTGTAGCTAATTATGAAGTATAAAGTCTTTGGTTCAATCCTAAAATATTTATCGATTAACTGATCTGCTCTGACTGGAGTTTTTGATTTTAAGTTTACTATCAATTACGATGACACTCACATTCTATATCTAAGTATAGGAATCCTCTCTTATATAGTATTCCACTTCATATGTTTTTTTCTTATACCCAACTGTGCATGTAATATGATCCTAATTAGCATATGGTTAACCATAATTAAGGTATAGTTTTACGCATATAAGATCCATGTTATTCTTAAGTCAAAACATCATCACATGAGATCTTCTATTTGACTTAGATATATATATATATATATAATTATAGAAAACTCTCAATGAGTTATTCTGTACGTTCCAAACAACCATTAGCACATAACTCCTTAGTGTCCTTAATGGTCATGTGTAGATCATAATTTGTCAATTTGAGAGTGTTATGCACACTAGTCTCAATATATAAAATTTTAAAAAATGTCTTAAGATAATAGTATTTATGTGTAGATTTATTAGTTCCTTAATATTGACTTTTAAAAGTAATTTTTCTAAACATAAAAATAAAAAAAGCGCGTAAACTTATTTTCATGATTCAATGTTGTGAAAATTAACGTGAACATGGGAAAAAATTGGATAGCAATATAAAACAAATTCAAATGGAAATGGCAATTTTAAGTTATGATTGTCTCTGTTATAATTTCAATGGAGAAGACCAATAAGGGAAAAAATCAATTTAATTGTTATTGTTTTATGTATGTATATATTATCTATGAATATTTTTTATGGTGAGATATCAATGTTTGTAGGGAATATTTTATTAAGAGTAAAATAAAGAGAGAGATAAAGAAATGATTGTAAATAATTGATTATAGGTATTTGGATGTAAAATATCATTAAGAGAATGCAACATGTTAGAATGATCAAAACTCTCAAATTCTTCCACCTCACTATTATTCAATAGTTTATTGAAATATTAAATAATAAACTAAAAGCTAGAATAGTTTGACAAAACAACAATAACTATAAGATTACTCAAATTTCAAATTTCAAATTTCCCACTTTTAACTTTTTTTATCTTTGATCTATAGTATATATTTTGTTATAAATTTCATTTTATTATGCCTTTATTTTGGATGAATACCTTCATATCTAATATAAAGTTTTATAATGCATGAAATATAAGTATTCATTTGTTTAACCAAAAAAGGGGAAAACACCCTAATATCACTCAAAAATGAATCAAGCAGATATGAAAACGAAAGAAATTCAAGAAAGAAAGAGAAAAGTCATGATTTTATAAAGGATCAGCGAAATCTCCTATCAACGTTAACTTATTTCTTTTCCTTGATGAATGTTATTCAAAAAAATCAATTTACAATCAATTGTGATTACAATCTACTAGACCTTGGTTTTTACTCTAAGTCTAACCAGGACGGAGAAGGAAAATCCAAAAGTCCCTTTTAGTTGTGGGGAGGTTTGCTATTTAAAGATGGATTTCCAATAAAAGAATCATCATATCATGTTTTAACGAGAAAATATATTCAGATTTGAAACTCCAACACAAAAAACAAGCCAGTATGCACATCTTCTTAGAAGGTCCCTTTGCCTATTTTTCATGCATTCCAATGAAATAAGATTGATCAGTACTACCATAATGGGTCAGTATTAACTTGTTTTTGTGTTCCAAAGCTTCAAAAATTATCCATGGTCATAGTCTCTAAGTCTCAAGGCATACAAACAAGGCAACCAAATTGATTGGTCCCGATCAAAACAGGTCAGTACCGATCAATTTCACATGACCCAACTTGGCCAATCTTTTCAAAGTCCTTCACATTTTCATCCTTTATGGTTTCCAAGCTATATTGTCTATTCCTTCATCATCCTGTACTCCAATTTTCTAACCCAAGTCTATTTTAATACTGTGGTAAATTTGCCGAAAACATCATTGTTATTACACTTTTGACTTTATATTTGGTTATCACTAATATTTGGAATTAAACCTATAAATAATGTTTATAATCAAATGTATCAAAACATGAGATATTAAATTTAAAATTTTATCCTAATAAATACTTACCTAAATTTTTTAACAAATTGTACTCTGAATCAATCAAATTTATATAGCTAACTAATATTTTACTTATTTGAGTAGCTGTATTAAACAAGAAAAATTAGCTAAATGTTTAGCTCATTTATAAGGAAAAATCTAGCTAAATTTTTTAGTTCAAAATATATCACCTAACAAAAATGATATATCTAAATGAAAAAAAAAGACAATGGATAAGAAAATGATGGTTTGTTATATTGGGAGCACTCGCTTGTAATGGGTACCAGTATTGGTCTAATATATTGAGAAGTTGTAATTGAATGTTATTCACAGAGTAAGAAAGTAGTAGAAGTTTCTGACCAGACATTTTCTGGTTCCCCTTTCTTATTAAGCTAATTATTATGCAATAGTAAATTTATCTTGGTGAATACATAATCTATTACATAACAATATATTTTTTAACAACATATTTAAAATTTAAATATTATTTTTAATTTATAAGATTTTATGTGAAACACACAAGTTGCATAATAATTACAAATAAAACACTTGACAATCCATATAAACAAGTCTATTTTTAATAATTTGACTTGTTTGAAGCATGTATGTTGTGCACTTCCAATGATAGAATATAAATGCGTCAAGATAAAATATTAGTTCAAAGCGAGATACATGGTAAGGCGCTTTGACATAGATTCTGAGGTCACATGTTTGAACCTTATGTAGCATGATTCAAACTTTGGATATATTTATACTTACAATATGTATATACGAGCTAAGATGTGTGGTACTAATAGGCTACCACCTTCTTTTAAGTATCAAGTTTTAATAAAAGAGCTTTTAAAATCAAAAAGCTACATTGCTAACTTATAATCAATCATTATCTTTGCTCTATGACCACTAATTAGGATTGTATTTCAAAAAACCACTGTAATAAATATTGTAAACTTAAGTCGCATGTAGCAATGCTCTTTGTTGTATTTGTTTATAAAATTCACATTGTTTGGGATTTTCAAACATAAACACCTTAAAGTATAATCAAAACTAGGGATGAATTTGATGTAAAACACTAGTAGCATTTATTGGATTTAACGGATATATCTTACTTTACATAAGGTTGAAATTTAAACTAACCTTTCAATTTCTAATGTTCAAACCGATCCATGATAAATCATTATGTAAAATTTAGTTACATAAATAGTCCTTGTTTATCGAGAACATTGTTTCTGTTTTTGTATTTTTTTTAAGTGTGAAACTTATATGAAAGGACCAGTTTTTATTGTACATGGTTAATTAATATAAGCTCAAAGCATTTGAATGAACAAATATTTTCGGTCATTATCTCTTCAAAGTTGTCTTACTTGGAAATCATCCTCCTCTAAGCATATTGTAAGATCCCCCTACTTGAAGGCCAAAAACTAATGGCTACGGATGCTACAGTCATCCATAGTTATTAATCATCGACGACCATATACGGCAATGTAAAATATATTGATACACAGAAACACATAAATATGAAAAAAATTAAAACAACAAACAAAGTCCATATTCCATTTCAAAACATTTCAAATTCGTTACATAATCCCAATACGCAGACCACATTTAGACAAAATATACTTATTACAAAATACGCCAAGAGGGACATATGATGATGCCCCATTGGGTGATCAGAGTACATAATAAGGCAATAAAACAAGTATGCCTTTGCAACCAAACACAATGGAAATAATAGAACTCTAAGTAGCTAGCATGCCTCCTACAAGTCATCGAAAGCTTTATTCCTCTAAAAGAACACTTGGAATCCTTAACTCTCAACCTACTCAAAATCAATTGAGTACCCAAGAGTTTAAGGGAAAAACAAAAAGTTTAAGTTAGACATAAAACTTGGTATGAATAATAACCTACCATCTCAAACCATTCAGATATTTAGTGAGACCACACCGCTTAGCGAAACAGGTTTCCCTCAATAGTATCCTAAAATATTTATAAAATCAATAATGTGTTCCTACTTCCACAATGGTTAAAATATAGTACTTCAGAACATTACGTGATATGAAAAATAAGTAAATCAAATATGGATTACCCATCCCCTTACATTCTGACTGTCTGTCTCAATTACAGTTTCTAGGGTTACTATTAACCTGATAAATTTTATGGACTATCTGTCCAATTTCATGATTTTCATGAGATCACTAGGAATCTATTAGTAACTCCAATATATTTTCTATTATTCTAGTTTTCATGGGCTAACTAAGAACCTATTGACTAACTGTCAATATATTATCTAGATATAGTTTTCATGGGCTAACTATAAACCTATTATCCCCTGCCAATATAAAATCACAGTTTTCATGGGCTGACTATGGATTAATTGGCCCCTGCCAATATCTTTCCCTTTAAAAAGTTTTCATGGGGTAATCGTGAACCTATTGGCCTCTACTAATATCTTTAAATAGATTTTATCATTTCATAAGTTGTATTGACCACTGGGTCAACCTAGCTGGTTATTCTGCCCCTTCCCAAAGTACCATTATGGGTTAATTATAATGTGAATAAATATATGAAGAAGTGTATCTGTCAAAGTCTTTATTTATGCCATATGATCCCCTTTTAAAATGAGAATGGGTTATTTGTTTTGAAACCTTAAAAATCTCTTTCTAAACCACTGGATGGCTTCCTTCGAAAGCATAGAAAACCACTTTTCAAAACTCTAAGTATACACCTTTCGAAGCTCTATAATTCTATCCTTTCGAAACCAAATTATACATTCCAAATGCATTAAAACATTCTTTAAAACATAGCATCAAAATATATGAAAGTACCCCTTTCGAAAGTATTGCGTTTATTCTTTAAAAAGGGTCAAAGTGGTTACATACGAAAGTATCACTTTCAAAACCCTTAAAAATTGTTCTGGGAAAGGTTGATGGTGCTGAAACCATCTATTCGAATAAAATTTCGAAGGATAGATTCAAAACCACCTTTCTATTCTATTGTCTTTAGAACCCTTAACCCCTTTCGAAAGCATTTAGGAAGTGGTTAGCTTAGGTTAAAAAAGAGGTATCCCTTCCAAAGCATTGATGACTTCAATACACTCGGGAGAAAAATTAGCAGTTGGGTTTTGACTTGATCAAAACCAATACTTTCGAACGCATTTATTCAAAAACGAGAAGGCACCCCTTCGAAATCTTATTCTTTAATATATTATGGCAACCTTCTTCGAAAGCTGTTTATAAAACCCCTTTCGAAAGCCTAGTTTCGGCTATGTAGAAAGCTTTAAGTTAAACCTAGAAAAACTTAACATTTGAAAACCAAACATTGTTTCAACCCCATTGGAAGCATTCATTTCGACACCATGGCTTCCGCCTTCCTTCCAATCCACTATGTACCATCTAAGTGATAGTTTGTGTATTGGATGCGACTATGCGGGTTTCGACTGAGATGGAGCAACTACTATTTGAGGCGGAACCACTATTTCAGATTAAAGGCTAAAATTTAGCTACTTTTAGTAATTACTTTATCACTACTTGCCTATTTGTAGTCCTTTGATTGCTTGCCTCAAAACTTTTCAAATACTTTACTAATAAAACTTCCACAATTGTCAGATCTGAATCAAAGGAAATATTGCGTTTAAGCCTTTCATTTACCAAAAATAATCTTTATAGATAAGACCTTCTTTTAAAATAATTTATTTCTCGAGTAAATAAATTGGGAAAAATCCTCAAAAACCATAGAAAATCTCTTTCATCGTGTAATCAAACATATTAAAATTTTAGACCCAGTTTTTTCCTAAAATACTCAAATAAATTTTAGCCCGATTATATCATATTTTCCTTTAAAAATTGATAATAATTTTCCCATGGCTCAAAAAATTCTAGAAATAAAAACCCATCTTCAAAATCATATTTCACTTAACATAAAAAATTTCCATGGCATTCTAAATTTAATAATTCTTGTTTTTGCCTAAAATCATGCAAATTCATATGTGAATGAATTAGAATAAATCAAATATATAATATTTCAAGAATATCACCATCCAAATCATCATAAATACAAATTGAATCTTAAATCCAATAACATATGAACATAGAATAAAATAGAGATGGAACAAATTATTATTCACCTTAGATATGAAAAGGAATTTGAGATTTGTAGTAGATTGATTCCTCCTAGCTTTGATCCTTAGCTTTAGAAAGATTTTTGATCTTTTCTTCCTTGTTAATGGCCGGCTTTATTTTTGTTTTTTGTTTGAATTTGTGGAGAATGAGAAATGAAATGTGAATGGGAAATTATAAAGGAGTATAGCCAAGCATAATGAAGTGGCTATTTTACTAATATGCACATGTGTAAATTAATTAGCTTATAAATCAATTTAACCCATTTATATTATTGTTAAGCACATCCCTATATATGGTTTCAAATCTCAGTCCCCTGATCATCATTATTCTATTTAATTTTTCTAATTAAATATCCTGAATAATGTTATCAAAAATTAGGGATGTTACAGGCTTCCTCCCTTAAAGAATTTCGTCCTCGAAATTCAGTAAGGATAAATACCAGACATAACAATCATCTGTAACAATTGCTAACAAGCGTACTAGCCTATCCGACTAGTAAATATCTATATAAGTCTAACATAGACATACAATCACAGCGATCAGGATAAGTATCTATAATCCTATCTTCTATCTCCTAAGTACAGTCCTTCTCGTTGCCGCTCCACTGAACTTTCACTAATCCTAGTGTCTTGTTCCTCAATCTTTTCTCATCTCTCGCAACAACTCGAATCGGTTGTCTAACATAAGTCAAATTAGGCTCTACTACTAAGTCATCCAACTCTATTGGAGGAATAGTAGTTCTGGTATGCACATATTTACAACGACGAGACACATGAAATACATCGTGGGCACCTGCCATACTACTCGGCAACTCTATTCTATATGCGAGCTTTCCAATCCTCTCTATAATTTGAAATCATCCAACATATCTCGAGGATAACTTTACAAATCGTACCATACCCTTCATCAATGATACCTTAATGAAAACCTTATCTCTAACTGAGATCTCTAGGTTCTTATGCCTCTTATCTACATAACTTTTCTGCCTGGATCGAGCTTCCTTCATCCTTTCTTGGATTAGCTCGATCTTCTTGAATATCGCCTTAACTAAATCTGGCCCTAAGACTAATCTCTCTCCAATCTTGTACCAACATGCTGGTGATTTTCATGCCCTTCCCTACAAAGCTTCAAAAGGCGTCATTCCTATATTAGTTTGGTAACTATTATTATAGGAAAACTCAACCAAATGTAGGTGGTCTTTCCAAGATCCACCAAAGTCCAATAAACAAGACCTTAGTAAATCCTTGAGTGCCTTATTGACTCCCTCTCTATCTGCCCATCCGTCTGAGGGTGATATGCAGTACCCATACCAATCTTGGTACCCAATACCTCCTATAGACTTTTTCAGAATTCACTAGTGAACAAAGCATCTCTATAAATAACTATATTACTCGGAACTTCATGTAGTCTAACTATGTTTTTATGAACAACTAATCTAAAACGAGACTCGTCGTAGTTGACTTAACTGGAATAGAACGGAAACTCTTGGTTGATCTGTCCACTATGACCCATATACTTTTGTTTCCCCTATTTGACCCTGGCAACCGGCCTATAAAATCCATAGATATTGAATCTCATTTCCAAACTAGAATCTCTAATGGTTGAAGTAACTAACTCGGCTTATAGTGCGACTTTCACTTGTTGACAATTTTCACACTACCTAACCCACAAGCCGACATCCCTCTTCATGCCTTCTCAATAGAAACTCCTCTTCATATCCTGATACATCTTGGTTCTTTCAGGATGAATCATAAACTTGGATTAATGACATTCTCCAAGAACTCCTTTTCTTAAGTTCTCAACATCTGGAACACACAACCGTCCCTTCTTTCTCCTCCATCCCTTCTGGTCAAGACTAAAACCTTTCAGATCATCGAACTTAGTTCAACATCAAGCCATCTGATTTTTTCGGCTAATAATGGATCCGCCTTCTGCTTATAAGTAATCCTCTCGATCAACACTGGTCGAACTTCTAAGCAGGACAACATGGCAACACTCTGACAAGAACTAGCAGTCGATCTTAGCTACGCACCACAATGGGCCAAAGATTCTAAATCCTTCCACTCTACCAACATAGCTAACACCACATTTGGATGTTTTCCGCTAAGAGCATCTGCTACCTTATTACATTTTCCTAGTGTGTACTCTCTATCAAAATCATAAGCAGCCAAAAACTCCATCCATCTCTTCTGTCTCATATTCAACTCCCTCTGATAAAATAAGTATCTTAAAGACTTATGATTGGTATAAAGCTCAAATCTCTCCCCTAAAACATAATGTCTCCAAATCTTCAATGCAATTATCACTGCAGCCAACTCCAAATCATGTGCATGATACCTAATTTCATGCAGTCTAAGCTGTCTGAATGCATAGGATATGACTTTACCCTTCTACATCAATTCTGCTCCTAATCTAGTTCTGCATCACCACCAACTCCTGATCTCCGTCTAGAACGACTAAAACTGGTGCGTTGGTAAAAAAATGTTTTAAGCTAAGGAATGCTTCCTCACATTTGTTAGACCAGACAAACTTCATCTTCTTCCTGGTTAACTTAATCAAAGGTGCTGCTTTCCACGAGAAGTCCTTAATGAATCTCTTGTAATAGCCAGCAAGTCCAAGAAAACTTCTAATCTTAGTCACTGTCTCTTGTCTCTTCCAATTACTAACAACTTCGATCTTATCATGATTGATTGACAACCCTTTCTTTGAAACCATGTGACCAAGAAACTTAACCTCTTTCTTTCAAAAATGATATTTGGTAAACTTCACCCTTAGCTAATTCTGCCTTAATATCTCAAGCACAACTCTAAAATGATCTTCATGCTCTCTCTCATCCTCAGAGTATACTAAAATGTCATTTATAAACATAAAAAAACCTATCCAAGTACTATTGGAAAAACTCAGTTCATCAAATCCACGAAAAAAGCAGGTGCATTTGTTAATCCAAATGGCATCAAAAACCACTCATAAGAACCATACTTAGTCCAAAATGTTGTCATAAGAATACTATCCTCTGCCACTCTTAATGATGGAAACATATCGCCAAAACCAACTAGGGAAACACTCTGGCTCCACTCAACTGATTGAACAGTCGTCTACTCTTGTCATAGGATATTTATTCTTAATCATCCTTTCGTTCAACTTGCGATAGTTGATGCACAATCTTAACGACCCATCTGGCTTCTTTACAAACGCCACAGCCCCTCCTTAAGGCGAATTGCTTGGCCTAATAAAACTCCCTCCTTTAAGATCCACTAGCTGCACCTTCTATTCCTTCATCCCAGTTGGTCTCATCCTACTAGGTGGTCTACTCACAGGTTCGCCTTAGGGCACAAGATCTATATGAAACTTAACTGCTCGTTTCGATGGTAGTCCTGTGACTATCTCAAAAACATCTACAAACACTCTTGTATCTGAACCTGATTAACTCATCTCCTATCTCTATAGCACTAAACAAAGTACTAACACTCCGGTCAGAATTCTCCACTGAGATTAAAAATCAGTTATGACTATTAAGGTGTCTGAGTGATATCTCCTTATCCTGGAAAAATATTCTAGCCTCATACCTATCCAACCAATCCATATCCAAAATGATCATGAATCTATGAAATCAATAACATACAAACTGCATGCAAACTTATGACCTAACAAATCATGTTCTAATTGGTCACATCTCAACCCTAGAGTTGCATACCCTCCTATTGGATTTACAACCCTTAAGGAAGTAACAAGGTAGGAGGATTCTAAGCATAATTTATCAGCCAAATACTGAGATATAAATGAATGTGATGCACCTATATCAAAAAGTACCTTAACTGGTACACTCAAAAACGTACCTTCCATCATAACCTTTCCTTTATCAGCTGTAGTAGGCCTAGATAGTCTAATATCAAAAACTTTGTCCTCCCTAACTGGCTTTGGACACTGATTCTTGTAATGCCTAACTTGATCACGGTTGAAGCACTTACCGTTCTTCTTATTTGCAGCCCTCTTCCAATTACCAGATCGGCATCCATTCGCAAAGTGATCCTTCTTGTCACACTTATAGCAAACTATCTTAGCCTTTGACTTCTTAGCAATATCTGCTTTTGGGCTCTCTTCTTCTTAAATAACTTTCTCTTCTTCTCTTGAGAACCCTAAGCTTCAACTGGCTTATCTTAGTACAATTAGCAAGCAACTCCTTATGGCGAATGACCATCTCCATAACTAAATTACTAGGATCACGAAGATGTGGCAGGGTCACCCTAACAATCTCGGGCCTCGGTCCCCTATTGAACCTCTCAATCCTCTTGATGTCGGTGTTTATAATATTATGTCCGTAATGGGACAGCTCCTCAAACTTAGTGGCATACTCAACAACCGACATCTCGCCCTCCTCTAGATCAGTAAACTTCCTCATCGACTCTAACTTAGCAAACTTAGATACAAACTTTTAGTCAAATCTCCTTTTAAAATAAGCCCAAGTCAACTTCTCTTTCGAAACTCCAACTATAACACTATTCCACCAGTGTAGCGCTGACCCCTGCAACTGTCTAGAGGCCAACCTTCTCTTTTGCCCATCATTCAGACCCAAATCCATGAATATACGCTCATAACTCAACGGTCAATTCTCAATCTCTATGGCACTCTCTATCCCCATGAATGGCTTCCCATCCAAACTGGTGTAATCTCTACTCAATAAAGCATAATTATTCCTAATTGAAGCCGCAGGATTAGCTCCTCCTACATTTCCAGCAACTCCAGCCGCAGCTTCTACTTGCATCAAACCGATGAAGAACGGATACATCACCCCTATATCTATTGGCGAATTTCTAGCACCTATATTGGCATTAGCATTTTGATTATTAGCATTAGTCGATTGACCAGAGTTTCTCCTGGAAGTGGGTCAAGCATTTCTATTAGCTGTGGTGCTTCCTCCATTAAGATGTCCTCTTCTGTTTCCTGCATCCATATCTCCTCTCTTGTAAATCTGCATATGAGCCTTAGTAATATACCAAAGAACGGTCTAAGAGAGCTGGGAATATGTACTTGTATATGTGTATGACTAGATTTCAAATACAAGCATGTTACTATATAGTTAACCTAAACCCCAATCATGTTGCCCCATCCTTTGGATTATGTTTGAAAATTCTTTTAGGTTTAAGCTTCTTTTAAAGTTTCATAAACCTATGCTTCAATACCAACTTGTAACATCCCCCTACTTGGAGGTCCAAAACTAATGGCTACGGATGCTGCAATCATCCATTTTATTAATCCTCGACAATTAAATACAGCAATGTTAGATATATTGATACATAGAGACAGATTAATATGGAAAAGTTTTAAAATAGCAAACAAAGTCCACATTCTATTTCAAAGTATTTCAAATTTATAACATTATCCCAATACGTAGACCACATTCAGACAACATATACTATTTTAAAATACGCCAAGAGAAACATATGAAGATGCCCATTGGGCGATCGGAGTACATGATAAGGCAATAAAACAAGTTTGCTTTTACGACCAAACAACGTAGTCATAAAAGAACTCTAAGTAGCTAGATGCCTCCTACATGTCACTAGAAGCTTTATTCATCTAAAAGAACACCTGGAAACCTTAACTATCAACCCATTCAAAATCAATTGAGTACCCAAGAGTTTAATGGAAAAACAAATACTTCGAGTCAGACATAAATCCTGGCATGAATAATAACCTATCATCTCAAACCATTTAGATATCTAGCGAGACTACACCGCTTAGCGGAACGCGGTTTCCCCTCACTAGTGTCCTAAAAACATTTATAAAATCGTATACTGTGCTCTAGCATCCACAATGGTTAAAACATAGTATTTCAAAAAATTAAGATGATATGCAAAATAAGTAAATCAAATATAGATTACCCATCCCTTTTCATTCTGACTGTCTGTCTCAATTATAGTTTCTAGGGTTACTATTAACCTGATAAATGTTTATGGGCTATCTTTCCAATATCATCGTTTTCATGGGATCACTAAGAACCTATTTAGAACTCTAATATCTTTTCTGTTATCCTAGTTTTCATGGGCTAACTAGGAAATTATTAACTAAGTGTCAATATCTTATCCGGATATAGTTTTCATGGGCTAACTATAAACCTATTGACCCCTGCCAATATAAAATCATAATTTTCATGGGCTGACAATGGCCCTATTGCCTCCTGCAAATATTTTTCCCTTTACAAAGTTTTTATGCACTAACTGTGATACCTTTAAATTTGATTTTATCATTTCGTAAGTTATATTCGCTACGGGTCAACCTAGCTGATTATTCTACCCCTCCCCAAAGTGGTTATATATGAAAGTATCTCTTTCGAAACCCTTAAAAATTATTTTGGGGAAAGGTTGATGGTGTTAGAACCATTTGTTCGAAAGTACAAACCTTTAAATCATAATTTTGATGGATAGATTCGAAACCCCATTTCGATTCTATTGTCTTTGGAACCCTCAATTCCTTTCGAAAGCATTTAGGAAGTGGCTTAGCTTAGGTTAAAATAAAGGTATCCCATCCAAAGCATTGATGACTTCAATACACTAGGAAGAAAAGTTAGCGGCTCGGTTTTGACTGGTCAAAACCATTACTTTGGAAAGTACATATTCAAAAACAAGAAGGTACCCCTTTGAATGCTTATTCTTTAATATATTATGGCAACCTTCTTCGAAAGCTATTAATATAGCCCCTTTCGAAAGCCTATATTTCAGATATGTCGAAAGCTTTAAGGAAAACCTAGCAAATACTTAACTTTTGAAACCAAATAGTGTTTCAACCCCATCAGAAGCATTTCTTTCAACATCATGGCTTCTGCCTTCCTTCCAATCAACTACGTACCATCTAAGTTATTCCTTACATATTGGATGCGACTATGCAGGTTTCGACTAGGATGGAGCAGAGGCAATGGAATTGAAAGGTACTACTATTTGAGGCGGAACCACCTTTCAGATTAAAGGCTGAAATTTAGCTACTTTTAGTAATTACTTTATAGCTACTTGTCTATTTGTAGTCTTTTGGTTGGTTTCCTCAAAACCTTTGAAATACTTTACTAATAAAATTACTGCAATTATCAGATCTAAATCAAAGAAAATGTAATGTTCAAGCCTTTCTATTTACAAAAAACAATCTTTGTAGATAAGCCCTTCTTTTAGAATAATATATTTCCTTAATAAATTAATTGAAAAAAATCCCCAAAAATCTCTTTCATCATGAAATCAAACATATTAAAATTTCAGATCCAATTTCTTCTTGAAAATACTCGAAAAAAAATTAAACCCAATTATATCATATTTTCTTTTAAAAATTCATAATAATTTTCCCATAGCTCAAAATTTTTTGAATTTAAAAACCCATCACCAAAATCATATTTCACTTAACATAAAAATATTCTATGGCATTCTAGAATCAATAACTCTCGGTTTTGCCCAAAAACCATGCAAATTCATATGTGAATGAATTAGAATAAATCAAACTATAATAATTCAAGCATATCATTATACCAATCATCATAAAAATGAATTTAATCTTAAATTCGAAAACATATGGACATAGAATAAAATAGAGATGGAATAAATTATTGTTCACCTTAGATATGATAAGGAATTTGAGTTTTATAGTAGACCGATTCTTCCACGCTTTGAACCTTAGCTTTAGATAGGTTTTTCCTCTTTTCTTCCTTGCTAATGGCTGGCTCTATTTTTTTTTTTTGATTTGCATTCGTGGAAAATGAGAAATGGAACATAAATGGGCAATTACAAAGGAGTATAGCTGTGTATAATGAGGTGGCTATTTTACTAATATTCCCATGTGTAAATTAATTTGGCTATAAACCAATTTAAGCCTATTTATATTATTGTTAAGCATGACCCTATATATGGTTTATTCAATTCTCAATGCCCTTGTCATCATTATTCTATTTATTTTTTAATTAAATTTTATGAATAATGTTATCAAAACTTAGGGATGTTACATCTATTTAAGTGGTATTTATTTCTAACACTAGAATGTAAAAATAAGATTTTTAAAGTAAAAAATTAAAATCATATTTATTAAAAAATCCATGGGAACAAAATTAATTCTTTTTCACACCAAATAATTTACAACAAGTTATTAGGATCATATTTCAAAAAAACATTGAATTGACATTGTAAACTCTAGCCACATGCAGCAATACTCCTAAATGTATTTGTTTATAAAATTTAGAGAAATGAGATTCCATACATTTTAAATTGTGACCGAGACACAAATTTAAGATTTAAATGCTGATGAAAAAATATCATGACATTCCTTAGATCTATCGAATCACATCTTACGTTACATACAATCAAATCCTAAACTGAACTTCCAATTTCTAACATTCAAACCGATTAATGGCAAATCATGATCCTAACTTTAGTTACATAAATGGTCATTGTTTACCCGAGAATGTTGTCTTAGTTTTTATATATTTTCTAAGTATGAACCTTTTGTGCCAGGACCGATTCATATTGTAACCATGGTTAATATGAGCATCAAGCATTTGAATGAACAAATATTTTCAGGAATTCTTCCCCTCAAATTATGTTTACTTAGAAATCAGCCTTTTCCAAGCATATTTAAATGGTATTTATTTCTAACACTAAACAAATTAAAAAATGAAACAAAAGCAAAATCAAAAATAAGATTTTAAAAAATAAAATAAAATCATATATATATCATGAAATCCAAGAAAACAATATCGATATATGTTCATGCTAAATAGTCTGTGGGCACTAATTAGCAACTAATTTCAAAAAAAAAACCATAGAATTAATCTTCGTAAAGTCTGGTCGCATGTAGCAATGCTCCTAAGTTGTGTTTGCTTATGAAATTAGTGATCTTTGAGAGATTCTTTACGTGGGTTACCCAAACACACTTATACAGAATGAATCTTAGGCTATTATTGCATTAGAATGTATGTGAATAGCGTTTAGAAATTATTTAAAGTTTATATGTGAAACTAAAATTTACTTACTTAGGTCAATAATGAAATCATAAATAAAGTAGATAATCATAGAGTGAATATAGAGTAAAGTAAAAGTAAAAACGGTAAAGTAAATGACACAATAAAATTTTAAACTAGTTTAGATTCCCAATCTTACATCGACTCTTGTGCCCCGTGCATAATTTCCGCTATATCACTTTCTTTTCACCGGTTCCCAATAGGGTGAAATAGGTATGTTTGAATTTTTTTCAATTTTGCGTCTATCGAGCCCATGAAGTATGAAGGTATATTAGACCCAATCTAATAAAACCTTTAAATAAATTTTTATTTTATTTAAAATTGGTTAAAAGGAAGTTCAAATTTAGTTTTAAATTTACTTATAAAGGTTAATTTAGAGAAGAAAAAGTTTCATTATTTCTTTGAAACTTTGGCAATTAATTGAGGGATAATTTTTTACTTTATTTAGAGAGATAAACCTTTCATTTCTCTCTCTTTAATTAATTTGGTTGATTCGTGAAATATTATTAATGAGCAATTTATACATAGAATAAAATGTAAGCATATCTAAATATACTCTACTGTGTATTGTGTCAGTGCAGTATATGTGAAGTATAAGTTAATGTGTATGTGTTTTAATGTTGGGATTTACACTGCAATGGATACATTCATCATTTATATATGCCTTTGTTGTCCCATTTTTTAAGACAAAACAACATTTATGTTATATACAGATGCATACACACATATACTTGTTTACATTAAAATTAATTTTTATTATTTGTCATGTTTTAAAATTAATGCAATCAATTTAAAGCTATTTTTCATTAGAGAATAATTTAAAATCAAAATTACAATTTTACATATAGGCTCATTTTATAAACTTTGAATTAAGAATATATACATATACACACTTACACACATATATCCATATACATATATATAATAATAGAATCAATGTTTTAAATTCAAAAAAATATGCAACACATGTTTTCAATTCCCAAACTTGTAGCATACAACCTACATGTTTTAAAATTAATGCAATCAATTTAAAGCTACTTTTCGTTAGAGAATAATTTAAAATCAAAATTAGAATTTTACATATATGCTCATTTTATAAACATTGAATTAAGAATATATACATACACACATATATTCATATACATATATAATAATAGAATCAATGTTTTAAATTCAAAAAAAACATCCAACACATGTATTCAACTCCCAAACTTGTAGCATACAACCTAATCAATTAATCAAAATATTTTTTAAACAATAATATCTATGATAGAGAAAAATTAGACAACTTGGGAACATATAATTCATGATAATAGGTTCAAATTTAAATTAAACACATAAAATGAACAAAAGGGGTAATGGATCTAAATTATATTATAAACGATCATACGGGTAAATAGATGTTGGAGGTAGATTACTCAGACCATATAAATAATGAGAAAAATAAGAATAAATTAATTAGAAAATTACCTTTAGGTGTTACCTATATATCACACAATGAATGATGAATCAATGCTCCTAGATTCAAAAATCAACCTTCAAATTTTGCAAGATCAAGTGGTATAAATCTGTAACACCCCTAATTTTGATTACATTATTATGATATTTAATTAGGTAAATAAAATAAAATAATACAGGGAGACAAGAAGAATGAGATTGATAATTACATAGGTCGTGCCTTAATAAATAAGTTATTGGTAATGGATTATAACTTAAAAAAGAAGGAGAAATATATGCTAAGGGAAAAATAGGACTATGCCATAATTCCTAAACATAAACCCTTACATTCCTTCTTCCTCATTCATTTACTTTCATATAAACCTAAACAAAACCAAGGTTGGCCATTGCAAGATAGCAAAGAGGAAGAAAAAGCTAGAAAATCAAGTAAAAAGCTTAGGGGAAACTAATTCAAACTCAAATCTCAAGTTCCTTCAAGGTGAATAATGATAACCATCTTTAATATGCTTTTTTAATTTGGGTTTTAAAATTAAATGCAAAATCTTTTTATCTTTTTATGCCATATTTTGATTGATTAAGTGATTATATGCTTTATGATGAATTATTGGATTTATTTATGAAATTTATAAATAGGTTTAAGTGGGAAAACCCATCATGCATATGATACTCAAATGACTTAAAATTTTGATATGATGTTTGAAACATTCTTTTAGAAGTGGACTTTAATTTCATAATTTTCCAAGCAAGTATGAATAGTTTATGATTTTCTTAAGTAAAGAAAATGGTTTATTCTAGATTTTAATTATTATAAATAATTAAATATTATTTTTTTACAAAAAAAATATTTCTTGTTAAACAATATATAAAATCTTATTTATTGTGATTTTTAGGGATTTTTCCTATGTATTTATGAATTATTATGAATTTGTTGGGCCAGAAACGCAAAATATTTATATTAAAATATTAATATAAAATGATGATTTGCAAATTAGTTTGGAAAAATTAAATATGCTCTATAACAATTTTATGAAAATGATTTTGATAAAGATAATTACTATTCAATAAGAATTGACAAATAAAAGGAGCTGGTGAAAAGATATTGCTATTTATAGGAATAAAACAATTTTTATGATATTTACGATATTGCCATGCCAAAGTCATTACCACCTATGGCCATAGTGCCACCGTTAAATGATGCCGATCTTAATGAATGCATAGGATGTCACTTCTAGAAGATATGGAATGAATTCATTTGGGTTGGAGTCCTCGGCATGCATGCTAACGACGTCAATGATGCCGCATATATTCTCTATGTCATGTGCATATATGGCGCATTTTATATAAAGGGCATTATGGTGGGTATTTTCTATAACGTCGCTGACTCTATAAGGCAATGATATCACTTACTTTCATATCAACTATAATGGTGCCCTTAATTTTCATATCGACGGTAACGATACCGCGTGTTATCAACCTTAGGCCTAGGGTACTGCGTTTTCTTTAGGTTAATGATGCTGCTTGAACGGCTATATTAACGTCACATATTTCTTTATGACATTGACTCTACATGCCAACAATATTGTTATTCCCATAACTCAAAGTTTTAAGGCTTAATACTATGCAAACCGATAACAACACCGCTTATAGTCGGCGACCTATATATGCAATGTAAATAGTTTTGGATCTATGGTCTTATACTTTATGGATCAAAGGCTTTAATATGATTTTGTGTAAAAGGGGTGTGATAACCCTTGATGGCCATATTGATGCTGAGTTTTATCAATATGATAGTTTTATTACATTTGGTTTAAGCCTATAGTTTGAGGGGGTGACAATCTCTAAGTGGTTCGAAAATTCTTTATAGTATTTTATAAGAGCATATATCTTGTCATAAGTATTTTGGATAAAGCAAAGGGCTATAATTTTCCTCATTTTGATATGATTTCAAGGGTTAAATCATTTATAAAAAATTTATTTTCAAGGAAATAGAAAAGGATATTTAATCCAGGGTTTTAATTAAGAATTATTATTCTTATCACCGTTAGATATATTGTGATAAGATGAATTGACTCGGAGATTAGAGAACCAGATGAACCTGGTGTAGGGTTGCACCCTATATTTTAGCTGTTAGCCCTAGCTAATATTAGTCCAAAATTCCAGTGCACGGGCTCTGTCAAGGGTAACGCTAAAAGTAGGTTTACGCACAGAAAAAATACGCCAAGTTGTGATAGGTTATTGGTTAGCCCATCAAAACATTATGATCAGAGTGACCATAGGAATAGTAAGTTTTGGACAAACCATCCATATTTCTTCTAATGGTATGTTAGAAAATTTTGTATATCTAGTAGGTCTGAACTAGCCATATACATTCGTAATTATCCAAAACAAACTATGATCCAGGACAGATAGTCCATTAATTTAGTCAAAGTGGTCATGGTTACCCATGTTGGATGCATATGATTGTTTATATGGTCTAGTTTAACCATTGTGGTAGCAAGTGCTTGATTTATAGAAGTCATATTTTAGACGATACTAGTGAGGGGAAAACCAATCCGCTCAATGGTGTGGCCTCAATAGATATCTATCAACCAAGATTGTAACAGTTCGACACCCGAAAATCGACATCAATACGTCCACCATATTAAATGTCGAACAATCGAATGTCGAAAAAACGGAATGTAAGGGAAAAAAGAAGGAGGTAGAAGAAAAAATAGAAAACAACATCAGAATCTCACAACCGTCGTGGAATAACATATAATAGATATCAAAAGGGTTTTATACAAAAAACTATAATTGTATTATATATTACATCATTAGAGTACAATATCAAACAAAAACACAACACTAGACAGTTATGATAACTTGTCCACATAGAAACTGATTATGCAGCCAACCTTACACAGTGGATAATATATCAAATACGTGTGATACGTCTCGCCATCTAACACATCCCCTGAGCTCCATAGCAGTTCATCTAGAATCTGTATTCTAATATTCAGTCTGACCTGAGCATTATAATAAAACAATGCCCGAGTTAGTCTAGAAAACCAGCGTGAGAAAACACACTCAATTGGTTTATTAAAGTTTTCAAAATCCTTTGAAATCAAAGGTATCTCGCAAGACCACACCATAAGCAAACATGCCGGACTTTTACCTTATGATAACCAAAACGTTTCTTATCAAATCCTATGATATTATAGTAGTGTCTATATACAAATACTTATTCAAATAGCCGAAATCATTACATTCATTAAATTCCAGCATAATAGCTATATAAACAAGTCCGAAGGCACTTATTGGAGATTGGATTTCCATCAATGGCAGGGCTATTGGGGTGCCGCCTGTCACAGTACGTGGTCTGGATCATCGTACAGAGGATCCATCTTGATCCCCTGTTACACAAGACTGGAGCTACCCCTTACTGGATAGTCCGAATACGATCACCCCACAATTGGGATCTACAACCACCCACATAGCCGAATAAAAAGGGGCATCTAGACATGGATGACCTTTCCCTAATTGGTTGCTAGCCACTTAGTCTTGCTGCATCTCCCATGTTTTAGCCATTCCCAGTTGATGAGGCCCGAGGCTACTCGTTACCTTTTTAGAACACATCTCGCTTAGAATGCTCATCGTCCTCCTGACGATGTTCTGATAGCATCCATCCATACAAGTTCGTTTCGAGTCCGAACGGAACCGAATGCACTGCTCCTACTACATCCATTTTGGAATCACCCTCAAGATTAATAGCGATTAGCCCTTACACTTCACTGCTCCATCTTCGACTCTAGGCTCTTGTCTTCCTTACGAAAACTTCAAATATGATCGAAGTGGTTTTCGGGAAATTAATCCCGATCCCGGTCTCTTCGAAACGATCAGCGCATTGGCCCATATTGATAATCGGTTATTTAACTATCAAATAACATCCACGACAACATTAGGCCTTGATAATTTCCAAATTATTTATTTCAAAATATCTTCGCCGAATATTTTCTATATTTTAACCCTTTGAAAATAGTTTTCAAATCACTTTTTCTCTCGCGGAATAAATTTCCACCCAATTGTTTATTCCATTGAAAATCACCAAGTCTTAATACTTTAGATTTTAAAATAGTTTAAATCACTTATCCAAAATATATACTTTTAAACACTTAAAATAAAAACTACTTAAAACACTTATTTAAAATACTAGTTATGGAATTCTATACTAACTTTTCAAATAAAAACCTAAGCCAAACTACTTTTAAAATAAAGCTACTTTATAAAATATAAATATTTAATAATTATCTTTTAAATCATATTACCAATTTAATCTTTTAAATAATTGCTACTACAACTAACTTAATAAATATTTATCTTTAAAATTTTAAACAACTTAAATAATAATTTCTCAAAAACATTCTCTTAAAACAACTTCAAAACTTTTAACTTATACTTAAAAAGTTTGCTTTGAAAACATACTTGGCTTCTCAAGAAAAATAAACTTTCATTTCAAAATAGTCCATTTAATCCGTTAATAAATCCTTCTCGATTTATCCCAATTTAATTTACGTCTCAACCCGTAAATTTCTTTCCCACACCTTTAAAAATAAAACCATTATTTATTTTTAAAACAAATTACTCATTCCTTTATAATTACTTTCAAAAATATATGCTTAAATTATTTACATTAAGGCTACTAATAATTATTTCAATAAAAATAATACTTAAGAAATTCTACAGGAGTTTCTGAGTAAAACTTAAACCAAAATTTCCTTTTAAAATAAAGTTATTATATCAAGTATTTGTGTTAAAATTCCCTTTTAAAAATCATAATACTAATTTACCTTTAAAAATAAATAACTACCATAATTTAATTAAATAAATATTTACTTTTCACTTAAAATTAATTAGAATAATAAATTTTCTAAAACATGCTAATTTTTTTTTAAAACTTCTAGTTTATGCTTTGAAATCTTTTCTTTGAAAATATACTTAGTTTTCCGGGAAAATATATTTACCAACTTTTAAAAATAAAATCATCTTTTTATTTTTGAAATGAATTACACCTTTCTTATAAATTCCACCGGAATCTAAGCTTTCAAATTTGTTCACTGATAAATATTCCACTTCATTTGCAGACCTAGTTTACAACTTTCCATTTCTCATTTTCCTTTAAATTACAGTTTCCAAAACACTAAATCGATTTTAAACTGATTTCCTGGTTTAAATTCCCTTTAAAATTTACTATGCGATTTATCCAATTCCCAATAATTATTTAGTTAAGAATTTTCATTCCATTTCCTTTAAAAATCCAAGCTTTATATATATATGGGTATATATATATATATCCATTTCTCAAAATACCAATATATATTCAGCCAAGCATCGCATTCAATAATTTCAGTCCCCAATATAATTAATATAATTTATGACATGTCATTAAATAAATCACATCGCTGAATATAAAATAAATTCAACGTTTTGAGGAATCCAGTTGGATCCCTCCAACCTGTTTCCCTGCGTCCATAGATGTTAGCAAAATATTAATACCATTCCCACTTCGAGGGGGATATCACGGTATATAGGGTCATCCGCTATTATGCGGGGCGCATAGGGTCTCATCCGCTATATAATGCGGGAATATCAATCACTCCAATATATATATATATATATATATATATATATATATATATAATACAACATCCAGACTGATAATAATTTATCAATTCAAGCAATGACCATTAATTTAAATTTAACTGTATAAATTTAAAAGTAATCCAAATGAGTGAGATTAACTCACCTTTGATTTTTGTTTGCAATCCACTCCAATCCAGTCTTGGTTTCACAGTTTTGACCTTGTATAAACAATTTATGATTTATTAACATCTGAAATAGTCTAATAATAAATTACCATCGAATAAATTTAATTAAATAATGATTTAATTTTAAACTAGTTTCCTTTCAATAAAATATTTTTAGTGACTAAAATAATTAAATGAGTTTATTAAACAATTTGATCTCCATAATACATTATTTTAAAGTTAAGCTAGTAAGTGAAATATGTATGTATATAAAAATATATATTATTTTTTCTTCGAAGGTAGATATACTAAAAATAACCTATATATAAAAATAAAATAAAAAATATAATTTTTATATAAACTCTATAACAAATTTAAAATTCCTATTATTATATTTTTTTCCAAACTTTATCCATATAAAATAATTTTCTATCTCTGTAAACAACCCAGTAATTTTCTTTACAATATAAATTTTCTCCCTACTATACATTCTTGTAAAATTCAATAAAAATAGAAATCTGATAAAAACTATATCTTACTTCTAATTAATTTCATTACCTACATATATATATACACATATATATACACATAATCGTTTTCCCTCTGTATATTTTCTTTTTGGTTAAGATTGTCATTTCCTTTTATTGTTATTTTCTTCAAATCCAACATTTTGAAATCAAAAGCAGCCCCCCCCCCACAGCATGCTCGTCCTCCCTCGTGCACACCTATATCAAGCCGAAATTACGACCAAACAAAACACCCAAAACACCTCGAGCACGGAATCGCCGCTGTTGCCATACCCTTCCATGCACGAGACCCAGCCCTCCCTCCCCCACAAATTAAATTGAACAAAAGATTTCATTTGAGGGAAGGAAGGAAGATAGAGACGCGAATTAAGATGAATCATTTTCGAGATGGGGCCAAGGGTTTTTGTGTTTGATTAAATTGAAAAAGAGGAGAGGAAGGAAGTGATTCCGATTGGCCATTTTCTTAGACGATAGATTTCCTTTTTTTCTTTTTTTTTATTTGATTTCGGCCATTTATTTTCTTTTAAAAAGAGACAGGGGAACGCTGGCTATAGAAAGAGAGAAAGGTTGCCATGTGTTGAAGGGAAGAAACGTTTTAAATTACGAAAACATTATTCAGAATATAAAATAGATATTAAATTTATATTCAAACTTTAAATTTTCTCGATAAATGCAACTCAAAACCTTGACCACCTATGGAGGTGTGCCGCCAGGCATTTATAATGTTATACCCCTATTCTGATTACAATGGAAAAGGTTTCGAGTCCTAATTCGATTATATGAAGAAGATAGCTTTTTGGACCTAGTCATAATATTAAATATCCGATATAGATTTAGCGCGTTTATTTACCGTACGATCACACAACAACTCCAAACACTACGAAAATTGATATCCGATAATAAAACACTATTATGGATCTAATAAAACTGGTTTCCTCGAATTCCGAGACTGTGCCTCGGAAGGCTATTTTTAAATATTAATTTAAACAATATATTTTTAAAACTGAGCAAAACACTTTTAAATTCAATTTTAAAAGTTCTATTACCTTGAGTAATATTATTATAAATTTTATAAACCTTCAATTTTTTTTAACAAGCTTGAAAACCAAGATTCACTATTTTACCCAATTTTCAATTATTAAATCCAATAAATAAATTATCCTATAAACAGTGATACTTTAAATTCAATTTAGAAATTAACTTTTAAATATTATCAAAATCAATTAAATATTCCAATTTCAAATGTCCGAAATTCCGGGTCGTCACATTCCTCCCGCCTTGAAAGAATTTTGTCCCCGAATTACTAGTTTAGAGGAATGTTCCACAACCCGCTAAGTTTTCCCCAAAATCAAACAGTTTCAAACATTTTCCAACACAATCTTTTTATTAAAGACGCACTATTACTCTTACAAACTTTCCCAAACTCATTCATACCTCCAAACAACAATATTTACTCGACCATTCAAATTATATTTTAAAATCAAATTTCAAATTATCAAAATTTCTAACTCTCTAAATTTTCGAAAAATTTCGCCAGCGTCTCCTTTGCGCAGCTAGCTTGGCACAACTACAAAATGCCTCTACGGGTCCCCAGATTCAAAAGAAAACAAAACGCCAAGTGGCTAGATTAGAAAAACATCAAATTTCATATGATAATTTAAATACATACCTTTTGTCGAGCAATTCATATTTATCTTCTGAAATCAAAGGCACCAATTTCCTTTTGCTTTTAAAACACCTGTACATCCTTCTTAGCAATCATACCCAATCATAAAATCCAAATTCATTTTATCCATTTGTTTACAAAAGCTTCAACATTTGTTTTACTTAAGCTTGTATGATGTATACATATCATTCGTACGCAATATCAAATTTGATCGCTTGTTCGATCACACAATCTCACTTCCGAACTAGTATCGTCCACCCGACTTCCTATTGCGGACTCAGATATGGTTCCTTGATGAAAAACATCATTCTCCTTGCATAGCCATACATGTGATAGAGAATTTCCAGAATCAATCAAAAATCCATATCCAGGGTTTGCCGCCGAAAATCAAGTGAAAAATCCCAACTCAGATCGATATAACTATCTCGAAATTTTATGCTCGAATCTGGATCAAATCGCTATGCGAATAAAATCATATACGCAGATCCTACGTAGGTATCTCAATTGATTTTTAGCTATATCAATTTTTCTTTTTTATTCACATTTATTTTGATTTCCATTCACTTATATACAATCACAATTTTGCTTAATCTCGATTCCAATATTACTTAGTATATTTCTGATACCAAATTTTACTTAAGAATTTCATCATCCATTTCTTAAGTCCAATATAAATGTTTTATATACTTCTTATACTTATTCTCCACGTCACCATTGAAGTTTATCATTATTATTATTTTAAATTAGTTCCATTTACTAATTCATTTCAAATTTCAATTCATTTTATCTCTAACCATTTTTATTTAACCATTTCTTTAATTAGTTCTACTTACAAATTAATTTTACAACTTCACTTTACTTTACACAATTAAATATCATCCTAATATTCAATTTCAATTCCATTTACTTACTTTTCATATTAATTCGTTCATTCACAAATTATTTTCAACCTTATGAATTTTACTTCATTTTAGCCCGCTTAGGCTTATTTTCCACAAAGTTCCCTTTTGTTTAACTTAATCCAGTTAAATTCCAATTCAGTTCAAAATTTTAAACTTCTATAAGTTCTCCAACTTATTTACATCCCATTTACTAATCTCTTCCAATTTACTTTTCTGACTTATTTTGTTTTCACACCTACTTTAGTTCAACTCTTCTTTCGGTTAAATTTTTTTTCTATTCTAACAAATTTCAAATTTTATAAGTTATCAAATTCATTTATATCAAATAAACATTTTAAATAAGAACCAAGAGTTTAAATAATTTCTTAAACATTCAAAAACATTTTTGACACCATATATATCAACCCAAATCATTTCTTTGAATTTCAAAACCAAACCCAGTTTTGCAAACAACTCCAATTTAAAACATTTTGGTAGCATTTCCTCTCTTGAAAACTCGAAAATGAACATCGATGTTGCTGCAGTCATCATCGTAGTTATTTTCCAACGACCGAAAAGAGTTCACTACTTTTACTCTTGTTCAAAACATTTCAAACATTTTAAAATTCCAAATCTCACCAGGTTTCATGTCCAATTCAAAAATATTTATCACTATTATTTCCCCAAAACCTTCGAAAACCATTTTCAAACCCAAAGGAATTTAAACTTTTCCAAAATTTCAATTTTCAAATCGTTCTAATCAATATTCAAACATTACTATAGAATTTTACCTTATTTCAATTATAAATCACATTTATAATTTACATTTACAAATCTCATGCTGTTATCCTAATTTATTTCCTTAACTTTTGGTTATGATTTCAATTCCTTATTCAGTTTCCACTTAACAATGATAATAATTTAGTACTATCATTCTTTAACAACCAAGCAACCATATATACTATAATAATTTATGAAAATCATTCCTTTTGTATGTAAAATAATTTGGGTAAATTATTTCATTTACCCTATTTAAAAACCATACTATGTTGAGTTATTCTATACAAGTGTTTAGAGATCCCTATCAATAATGTTAATTACTCGTATTGACCAGAATCCATAAGCCACTCAACAGACCAATCAACGCAATACAAAACAATTTTATATTCACTAACAAATACGCGCTCATATCTATTAATACACTCAAACTCATTCTAGAGTATTCCCAACAGAGCCAAGGTTCTCGCTTAACCTTCAACTCTGATATAAAATGTAACTGCCCGATTTTTTGACGTCCGAAAATCGACATTAATACATTCACTGTATTAAATGCCGAACAATCACATGCCGAAAAAATAGACCATAAGGGAAAGAGGAAGGAGATAGAAGAAGAAATAGAAACAACATCAGAATCTCACAATCGCAGCGGAATAACATATAATAGATATTAATAGATTTTAATACAAAGAACTGTAATCGTATTATATATACATCATCAGAGTACAATATCAAACAAAAACACAACACTGGATAGTTATGATAATCTTGTACATATAGAAACTGATTATGCAGCAAACCCTACTCAGCGGATAATATATCAAATACGTGTGATATGTCTCGCCATCCAACACATCTCCTGAGCACCATGGCAGTTCATCCAGAATCTGTATTTTATAATACTCGGTCTGACCCGAGCATTATAATAAAACAATACTCATAGGCACCTAATGGAGATTGAGTTTCCACCAATAGCAGGGCTATTGGGATACCATCCGTCACAGTATGTTGTCTAGATCATCGTACCGAGAATCCACCTTGATCCTCTCTACACAAGACCGGAGCTACCCCTTACTGGATAGTCCGAATAAGATCACCCGACGGTTGGGATCAGCAACCGCTCACACAGCCGAATAAAAAGGGACATCCAGACAGGGATGACCTTACCCTAATTGGTTGCTAGCCACTTAGCCTTGCTCCATCTCCACTGTTTTAGCCATTCCTGATTGATGAGGCTCGAGGCTATGCATTACCTTTTTAGAACACATCTCACTTATAATGATTATCGTCCTTCTGACGATGTTATGATAGCATTCATCCATACAAGTCCGTTCCGGGTCCGAACGAAACCGAAGGCACTACTCCTACTACATCCATTTTGAATCACCCACAGGATTAATAATGATTAGCCGTTTCACTTCACTGCCCCATCTTTGACTCGAAGCTCTTGTCTTCCTCATAAAAAAGTTTAAACCGGATCGAAGTGGTTTTCGAGAAATTAATCCCGATCCCGGTCTCTTCTAAACGACCAGCGCATTGACCAATATTGATAGTCGGTTATTTAACTCTCAAATAACATCCACAACAACATCAGGCCTTAATAATTTCCAAATTATTTATTTCAAAATATCGTCGCAAGATATTTTCTATATTTCAACCCTTTGAAAATAATTTTCAAATCATTTTTTCTCTCACGGACTAAATTTCCACCCAATTGTTTATTCCACTGAAAATCATCAAGTCTTAATCCTTTAGATCTTAAAATAATTTAAATCGCTTTATCCAAAATATATACTTTTAAACATTTAAAATAAAAACTACTTAAAACACTTATTTAAAATACTAGTTATGAATTCTATACTAACTTTTCAAATAAAAACTTAAGCCAAACTACTTTTAAAATAAAGCTACTTTATAAAATATAAATATTTACTAATTATCTTTTAAATCACAATACCAATTTAATCTTTTAAATAATTACTACTATAACTAACTTAATAAAAATTTACCTTTAAAATTTTAAACAGCTTAAATAATAATTTCTCAAAATCATTCTCTTAAAATAACTTTAAAACTTTTAACTTATACTTAAAAATCTGCTTTGAAAACATACTTGGCTTCTTAGGAAAAAATAAATTTCCATTTCAAATTAGTCTATTTATCCCTTCTCGATTTATCCCAATTTAATTTACGTCTCAACGCATAAATTTCTTTCCCACACCTTTAAAAATAAAACCACTATATATTTTTAAAACAAATTACTCATTCCTTTATAATCACTTAAAAATACATACTTAAATTATTTACATTAAGAATTACTAATAATTACTTAAATAAAAATAATACTTAAGAAATTCTATAAGAGTTTCTGAGTAAAACTTTAACCAAAATTTCCTTTCAAAATAAGTTATTATATCAAGTATTTATGTTAAAATTCCCTTTTAAAAATCATAATACTAATTTACCTTTAAAAATAATTAACTACCATAATTAACTTAAATAAATATTTACTTTTCACATAAAAATAATTAGAACAATAAATTTTATAAAACATTCTAAAAAACATTTTTAAACTTCTAGTTTATGCTTTGAAATCTTTTCTTTGGGAATATACTTAGTTTTCTAGGAAAATATACTTACCAACTTTTAAAATTAAAATCACCTTTTTATTTTTAAAATGAATTACACCTTTTTTATAAATTCCACCTGAATTTACACTTTCAAATTTACACACTGATAAATATTCCACTTCATTTATAAGCCCAGTTTACAAACTTCCATTTCTCATTTTCCTTTAAATTACAGTTTCCAAAACACTATATCGATTTCCAACCGATTTCCTAGTTTAAATTCCCTTTAAATTTTATTATGCGATTTACCCAATTCCTAATAATTATTTACTTAACAATTTTCTTTCCATTTCCTTTAAAAATCCAAGCTTTATATATATATATATATATATATATATATCTATTTCTCAAAATACTAATATATTTCAGCCAAGCCATCACATTTAATAATTTCAATCCCAATATAATTTATCATAGGTCATCATAAAAATCACATCGCTTAATATAAAATAAATTCAACGTTTTGAGGAATCCAGTTGGATCCCTCCAACTTATTTCCCTACATCCATAGATGTTAGCAAAATATAAAATACCAATCCCACTTCGAGGGGATATCGCTGTATATAGGGTCATCCGCTGTTACGCGGGGAGCATAGGGTCTCATCCGCTATATAATGCGGGAATATCAATCACTCCAATATATATATATATCTATATACATATATATACATACATATATATATATATATATATATCACATCCAGACTGATAATAAATTATCAATTCAACCAACAACCAATAATTTAAATTTAACTGTATAAATTTAAAAGTAATCCAAATGAGTGAGATTAACTCACCTTTGATTTTTGTTTTGCAGTCCACTCGAATCCTTCTTGGTTTCACGGTATTGACCTTGTATAAACAATTTATGATTTATTAACATCTTAAATAGTCTAACAATAATTACCATTTAATGAATTTAATTAACTAATGATTTAATTTTAAACTAATTTCATTGTAATAAAATATTTTTAGTGAATAAAATAATTAAATGAGTTTATTAAACAATTTTATCTCCATAATACATTATTTTAAAGTTAAGCTAGTAAGTGAATTATGTGTGTATACATATATATATTTATTTTATTTTTTCTTTGAAGCTAGATATACTAAAAATAACCTATATATAAAAATAAAATAAAATATTCTTATTTTTATATAAACTCTATAACAAATTTAAAATTCCTATTATTATAATTTTTTTCCAAACTTTATCCATATAAAATAATTTTCTTTTTCTGTAAACAACCCAGTAATTTTCTTTACTGTATAAATTTTCTCCCTACTATACATTCTTGTAAAATTCAATAAAAATAAAAATGTGATAAAAAATTTATCTTACTTCTAATTAATTTCATTACCTACATATATATATATATATATATAAATAGAATTTTTTTCCCTCTATAAATTTTCTTTTCAGTTAAAAATTGATTGTCATTTCCTTTTACTATTATTTTCTTCAAATCCTACAATTTAAAATCAAAAGCAGAGAAAAGAAACACCTACACCGCTTCAACCCGCGTGTCGCCTCCGGTGTAGCGCCGCCACCGTCATTTGCTTGAGCATCTCAACCAGGCTCGACCAGAACCCTATTGATCAACTCTGAACCCCCCCCCCCCCAACGTGCTTGTCCTCCCTCGTACACACCTTCATCAAGCCGAAATCACGACCAAACAAAACACCTAAAACACCTCGAGCACAAAATCGCCGCTGCCGCCATCCACTTCCATGCCCCCCACAAATTAAATTGAACAGACAATCTCGTTTGAGGGAGAGAAGGAACATAGAGATGCGAATTAAGACGAATCATTTCCGAGATGAGGCCAAGGGTTTTTGCGTCCGATTGAATTGAAAAAGAGGAGAGGAAGGAGGTGATTCCGATCAACCATTTTCTCTAACGATAGATTTCCTTCTTTTATTATTATTTAATTTCGTCCATTTGTTTTCTTTTAAAAAGAGAAAGGGGAACGCGTGGCTATACAAAGAGAGAATGGTTTCCATGTGTTAAAGGGAAGAAACGTGTTAAATCGTGAAAACATTATTCAGAATATAAAATATATATCAAATTCAAATTCAAATTTTAAATCGTCTCAATAAATGCAACTCAAAGTCTTGACCTACTATCGAGGCATGCGGCCAGGCATTTATAATGTTATATCCCTATTTCGATCACAATGGAAAATGTTTCGAGTCCTAATTCGATCGTATGAAGAAGATAGCTTTTTGAACCTAGTTATAATATTAAATCTTCGATATAGATTTTAGCGCATTTATTTATCGTACGATCACACGACTACTCCAAACATTACGAAAATTGAAATCCGATAATAAAACCGTGTTACGGATCCAATGGAACTAGTTTCGTCGAATTTCGAGTCTGTGCCTTGGAAGGCTATTTTTAAATATTAATTTAAACGATATATTTTTAATACTGAGAAAAACGCTTTTAAATTCAATTTTAAAAGTTCTATTACCTTCAGTAATATTAATATAAATTTTATAAATCTTCAATTTATTTTTAACAAGCTTGAAAACCATGATTCACAATTTTACCCAATTTTCAATTATTAAATCAAATAAATAAATTATCCATAAACAGTGGTATTTGAAATTCAAGTTAAAAATTAAATTTTAAATATTTAAAATCAATTAAGTATTTCAATTTCAAATGTCCAAAATTCTACGTCGTCACAAAGATGGCATATTATTATTCACAACAGACTTTTTGTCTAACCCGAAGTTTTTGTTTTTCCCCTCTAACTCCCAAGCACTCTATTGAGTAGTTTGAGAGTAAGATTTATAGGTTATTTAGTTTGGATGAATAAAGCTTTCGAAAATGTCTATGATGCTGGTCTAGATATATAGGAATCTATTTGTATATATTATCCGTTGTGTCGAATTTTCATTTGGTTAGAATGTATGTAATGACAGATGTTATAACTATCTAGTAGTAAACTCTGACTAGACAAGGAAGCATCTTTATATGTCTCTCTTGGAGTATTTTGTAATAATTATATTTTATCTGAACCTGGGCAATGTTCGAGATTATGTAATGAATATAAAATATTATCTTCGAAATAAATTGTGAAAGTCTGTTTTGAAATTATATTTAAGTAAACGTCATATTCTTGTGTTTTTGACGTTATTGATATAATTAACATTGACGTAGTTTATCACTGGAAATTCATACTGTAGATGACTACACCATCTATAGAGGTTATTTTGAAGCCTGAAAATAAGGGATGTTACAACTCGATATTAGAGCATAATTTTATGTCAAATTTAAAAGACTAAAAGATTTTGAAAACATAATCATAGGACAAGATTGGTGTGTTTGGTAACGTTATAGTTTTGTACTTGTATTTGCTATATACAAGTATATATCCTTTCCATTTTCTCCCACGTCGGTTAGACCATTCTTTCTTATATTACTAAGGTTCGAATGTGGATTTAAGGAAAGTAAGGTATGGAGGTAGGAAGTGGAAGAGTGAATCTCAGTGGAGGAAGTACCACAACCAATGGAAATGCCAAGCCCAACACCGGGAGGAATCAATCCAGGTCAACAAACAGCAACTAATGTAGATGCTGGAATACCGTAGATAGATATAGGAGCTATGTGTTAGTTCATTAACATGATGCAAGTAGGAGTCGCAGTTGGATTAGTAGGTGAAAATGTTGGAGGGGTAAATCCTTATGTTCCAATCGTCAATAATTATGTTATTTTGAGTAGGGATTATGAAAGACTTGAAGGAAAGCCATTTATTGAAAGTGAGTATGTTATCGAGGTAGAGAACTGGATACTCCATTATGAAATAATTTTCATTGATTCAGATTTGAAGGACGAGCATAAGAGGAGGTTGGCATCCAGACTACCACATGGAGTTGCATTGTACTGATGGAATGGTGTAACTATTAGGGTACCAGAGGAGAAGTTTACTTAGGCAGTGTTCAGAAGAAGGTTAAAGGTTATGTCTAAAATTACGAAGTCCACTTTGCAAAGGAAGTTTGCTGAGTTAGTACAAGGAAACATGACTATGTTGGGGTATGTAACAAGGTTTGAGCAGTTATCTAGGTATTGGTATGATATGGCATATACTATGATTGATAGAAACGAAAAGTTAATCTGTAGATTAAGACCAGAGCTTACTAGAGCAACCTTACCACATCTTAGGGATCCATGTGATGTAGTAGCGGAAATGATATTGAGGAATGAAGAGATGCTCGCATTGTTTAATGATAATAAACTAGCAGAGAATTAGAGTGGGAAATCCGAAGAGGAAGTTCTTTCAGAAAAAGGGAACTCGGAAGGGTGGAGCTACCAAGAAAGGAAAAGCATATGTTGTGTGCTACAAATGTGACAAGAAAGGGAATTTTGCGAACAAGTGTCGTTCGGAAGATGGAAAGAAGATATTGGAAGGAAGAACATCAAGTGCTTTAATTGTTATTGGATTGGACATTACAAGAATCAATGTAGGGAACCAGCTAAGATTAAGAAAGGCAAAGTATTTTCTTTGGAACCAGCTACCTTGAGACCAACAACAAAGGAGAAGGGAAAGGTTGTGATGTGAGGTACGCTTTTGATTCATGGAATACCTGTTAGAATATTACTTGACATTAGTGCATCATATTCTTTTATATCTCGTTGTTTGGTAAATAAGCTTAGTCTACAGCCCTCATACCTAATTACTTCCTTAAGGGTTGCAACTCCGATAAGAGAATATGTAACTTTTAGGAGGAGATGTGACCATTTAGAGTTTGAATTATTAGGTCATATTTTTTCTTGTAGTTTTCATGTGTTTGACTTTGTGGATTTTGGGATTATCTTGGGTATGGATCAGTTAACAAAATATGATGCTAGGATAGGGTACATCACTAAGACACCCTAATAGTAGCGAATGAATTACAACTTAGTAGAGAACTTGAAATTTGATATTTGTGATTTATTAGGTGCAATGGAGGAAGAAGAAGAGTTGAATTGAGTTTTCTTCATTAGAGAGCTTGCAGATGTTGAGCCAGTTACAGGACTACTGCTAAAATGAGCTACTAAGTTTCGAATAGATCTTATACCTAGAGCTGAACCTGTAAGTAGTTTTCTTAGCAAAATGACACCTACAAAGATAAAGTTAAAGATGCAACTAGTTGGCTTAGAAGGAATTTTTTTTACCAAGCCAAGTAGTTCGTCTTGGAGAGCGACGCGGTGTTCGTAAAGAAACAGAATGAGTAGTTGAGACTATATCGACTATTGTAAGCTGAATGTGAAGACGTTAAAGAATAGATATCCATTGTCAAGGGTAAATGATATTTTTGATCAGTTGAGTAGAGCCAAGTATTTTCGCAATTAGATTTGACGATAGATTTCATCAACTAAGGGTGGCGGAAGACAATATTCTTTTAACGGTGTTTAATACAAGATATGATTTGTACGAGTGGTTGGTAAAGGCAATCAGGTTGACTAATGCACTTGCTTTCTTCATGGATTTAATGAAACAAATCTTCCGAGAGCATTTAGATAGATTTATATTGGTATTCATTGACGAAATTTTGTTATGTTCTGAGGATGAAAGAGATCATGAGATTCGTCTTAGAATAGTCTTGAGAAATTGAGACAACATCTGTTGAAAGAAAAGTTTTTGAAGTGTCATTTTTGAAAGAAAAAAGTGATGTTCCTTGGTCATATAGTCTTACATAAATGGTTTTTGGTGGATCCATCCAACATAGAAGCTATTAATAATTAGAAGAGACCTAAAATAATGATTGAGATAATGAGTTTTCTTGGACTAGCTAGCTACCACCGGAGATTCATCAAGGATTTCTCTTGAATAGCAGCACCAATGACTAATCTAACAAGGAAGGATGTGAAGTATGTTTGAACCGATAAATGTGAGGAGGCATTCTAGAAGCTGAAACAATTATTGACCAATGCTGAGTTAGTTATCCCAGACGGAAATCAAGATTTGGTGGTGTATGCCAATGCATGCAGAAATGATTAGGAGTTGTGTTAATACAAAAGGATAAAGTAATTGTCTACGCTTCTCGACATCTCAGACCACATGGAGTTAGATATTTGACTCAGATTTATAGTTGGTTGTTGTAATTTTTACTTCGGAGGTGTGGAGGCAGTACCTTTTGGGAGAGAGATTCGAGTTGTAAACGGATCATGAGTCTTTAAGATATTTATTCTCTCAGAAGAATTAAATCTGGGACAACATAGATGGCTAGAGTTCATAGCTGCTTATGGTTTTGGAATTGAGTACATATCAGGAAAAGGGAATAAATTTACAAGTGCATTTAGTAGAAAATAGCAGAATGTAGTGTTAGCAATGATGGCTGAATGGAAAGATTTTGAAGCGTTAACTACTTGTGGTATGCAGTTATGATCAACAACTAGTTCTAGTCAGAATAATGTTATCTTGCTTAAAATTCCAACGGTAATGATTGAAAAGATTTCTTCTAACCAAAGAGATGATCCATTGATAGTTGAAAGAATTAGAAGATTGGAAGAAGGGACTGAGATTGATGATTCGAAGGACTTTTATCTTAACCAAAATGGATTGTTGAGAAAGAAAGGAAGACATGTGCCCGAAGGTAGGAGACTTAAGGAAAGAAGTACTTGGGGAGTGTCATCGATCAAAATTCACTATCCATCCTGGATCAACCAAGATGTATCAAGGTATGTAAAAGAGATTCTTCTGTGAAGGGATGAAAAGCGATATAATCTTATGGGTAGAGCAAAGTCTAAATTGCCAGCATGTAAAAGTCGAGTATCAGAAGAAAAGCGGATTGGCTTAGACTTTGGAGATACCAGTTTTGAAGTGGGATTCTATACCTATGGATTTCATAGATAAGTTGCTAATGTCAAATAGAGGAAATGAAAGTATTTGGGTCATGGTGGATATTCTGACCAAGAGTGCACATTTCATTCTTGTTAAGTCGGTAAGAACATCACCTATTTTAGCTAATTTATTCCTCAAGAATATTGTTAGACTGCATGGGATTCCTAGTAGTATATTTAGTGACAAGGATTCTTTATTTACTAGCGAATTTGGGAAGAGTATGCAAAAGGTTTTAGGTACCCAACTCAAGATGAGTACCGCTTACCATCCATAGACCGATGGGTAAACGAAAAGCATGAACAAAGTCTTGAAATATTTGTTTAAGTGCTTGTATGCTAGACTTTGGAGGATCATCGGAAGACCATCTACACTTAGTCGATTTTTGTATAACAGTAGTTATCAGACTAGTATAAGGATGGATCCTTTTGATGGATCCTTTTGAAGTTTACATGAAAGGACATACAAATCACCGGTATGTTGGTTAGAGACCAAAGGTAGATTAGTTCTTGATCTAGATATGCTAAGAGAAGCCATGGAAAAGATTGAGTTAATCTGAGCTAGGATGAAAGAAGCTCAGTTGAGACAAAAGAGTTATGCAGATAAGAGATAGAAAGACCTAGAGTTTTCAATTGGAGATGATATCTTCGTCGAAGTATCACTGATGAAGGGTGTAGTAAGTTTTGGAAAGTCAGGAAAATTGATGTCGTGGTTTGTTGGACTATTACCTATTATAGAAAGGATAGGGAAACTTGCTTATATGATAAAGTTACCAAGCATTTTTTCAGGATTCCACAATGTCTTTCTTATTTCTCATGTTAGAAAGTATGTTCGCAATCTAGGGACTATATCAATCCAACTACATTGGAAGATTTTGTGGTGGAACCGGACATGACTATTAATAGGAAATCGATTTGTATATGGCTATGGATGAAATTAAGCTAAGAAGCAAGACAGTCGGGCTAGTAAAAGTCCAGTGGAGTGACAATAAGAGAGACTGTACTTAGGAGATAGAGGACAGGACTAGAGATACTTATACAGATATGTTTTGATGGTATGTTTTTTATTTGTGTCATGTGGTTGTTATGTACCTTATCATAATTTCGAGAAGGAAATTCTTTAAGGAGGGGAGTCTATAACGCCTCCAATTTTGATTAAGATGATTTAGGATACTTAATTTGATTAATTAAATAGTATAATGTAGGGTGATAAGCAGAATGAGATTGATAGTAATATAGGTCATGCCTTAAAAAATATGTTACTAGGAATAGAATATAACTTAGATAAGAAGGGGAAATATAGGCTAATGAAAAAACAGGAATATGCCATAATTCTTAAACATAAACCCATACATTCCTTCTCCTTTATTCATTTACTTTCATATAAACCCTTAACAAAACTAAGGTTGGCCATCACAAGATAGAAAAAAGAAAGGAAAAGATGGAAAAGAAAAAAGCATAAGGGAAACTAATTCAAATACAAATCCTAAGTTCCTTCATCAAATCAAGGCGCATAATGATAACCATCTCTAATATGCTTGTTTAATTTTGGTTTAAGGATTAAACCCGAAATCTTTTGGTGTTGTTATGCCATATTTTAATTGATTGAGTGATAATATGCTTTATGATGAATTATTATATTTTGAAATTTATTAATAGGTTTAAGTGGGAGAAATTATTATATGGCACTAAAATGACTTGAAAATTTGATATGATGTTAGAAATATTATTTTAGAATTGGGTTTTTAGTTTCATAATTTTCAAAGCAAGTATGAATATTTCATGATTTTATTAGGTGAAGAAAATGGTTTATTTTGGGTTTTAATTATTAAAAATAATTAAATAATGATTTTGGTCTTGAAATTTTTACATGTTAAAGAATATGTAAAATGTGATTTAGTATGATTATTCTAGAGTATTTATGAATTATTATGAATTTATTGGGCTATAAATGTCTAATAATTATATTAAAGTAAAATGATGGTTTGCAAAATTAGTTTAGGAAAGCTAAATCTGCTATATAGCAGTTTTCTAGGAAATTTTTTGATAATGAAATTACTATGTAATAAGAGTTTCACAAATAAAAGAAGTTGGTGAAACGATATTGTTATTTAGAGAAATAAAATAGTTTTTATGTTATTTATGATATTGCCATGCCGAAATCATTGATGCCGAAGGCCATGGTGATGTTGTTAAATGATGTCAACCTTCGTGGATGCATTGGATATCACTTCTAGTGATATAGAATGAATTCATTTGGGTTGGAGTCGACGTCGGCATGCATGCTAATGTCTTCAATGATGCCACATATATTCTCTATGCCGCGTGATGTGCCGCATTTTGTAAGGACATGATGCCGCATGTTTTCTATAACATCGTCGAATCTATAAGGCAATGATGCCGCTTATTTTCATATTAGCTATAAGGATGATGCGTATTTCGTATCGGTTATAACGATACCGTGTGTTGTCAACCTCAACCCTTATGATGATGTGTTTTCTTTAAGGCATTGACGCTGCTTGTTTTATAATGGCTATAATGACGCTGCACTTTTTTGGACATTGATGCCTCCAGTCACCAATGTCGCGACTCCATTAACTCTAAGTTTTAAGGATTTATACAATGCAAACCAATAAAAATGTCACTTATATTCGGTGACCTATATATGCGATGTAAACATTTTTGGTTCTTTGGCCTTATATTTTAAAGATCAAATGCTTTAATATGATTTTGTATAAAAGGGTGCGATAACCCATAATGTTAATATTACCGTCGAGTTTTAGCGATATGATAGTTTTATTAAGTTTGATTTTATAGCCTCTAGTTTCTAGGGATAACAACCCTTAAGTGGCTCCGAAATTCATCGATATTATTTTATAACAGCACACATCCTGCCATAAGTATTTTGGATAAATTAAAGTGATATAATTTTCCATGTTTTAAATATGATTTCAAGGGTTAAATCAGTTATAAAGATATATTTTCAAGAAAATAGAAAAGAGTATTTAGCCTGGAGTTTTACAGAAAAATAATTGTTCTTATCATCATTAGATAAATTATGATAGAATGAATTGACTTAGAGATTATAAAACAAGATGGGTCTAGTATGGGGTCGCATCTTATACTTTAGCTATTAGTCCCTAGCAGATATTAATCCAAATTCTAGTGCGTAGGCCTTTTTCAAAGGTAAGAATAAAATAAGCTTACGTACAAAAAGGAATAAACCAAGATAAGGTAGGTTATTGGTTACCCCACAAAACTATTAGGATAAGAGTGACCCTAAGAATAGTAAGTTTCGGATAGACCATCTAGCTTCATTTCAATGGTAAGTTAGAAAGTTTTGTATATCTGGTAAGCCTGAGTCAACTATGGAGGTTTGTAATTATCCTGAGAAAAATATAATATGGAAGAGATAGACTATTAATATAGACAAATTAGTCATGATTACCCATGTTGCATGCATGCATATGATTGCTTATATTGTTGGCTTTGTGAGAAATGCGGAATACAGATCTTAATACTAGGATTAACACTAGAGGGGGTGAATAGGGTTTTAAGGAATTACTAAGTCTTTTTGAGTAGTTGTCAATTTGAACACAAATGCATGCAATATTCAGACACAGATATGATCACAGAAACAAACACAGATGCAGAAATAAAGTAAAAGCAATAAAGGAAAGAACACACCTGATTTTATACTGGTTCGGGGTTACCCTACATCCAGTCCCGCACATAAGTACGGATTTCCTTTCAAAAGCAATTGTACAATTACACCCTCGATTTCAAGGCCACGAGGTACACCACTCCAGATTCACAATCCTCTGGGTAGAGATACTTGATTTCATGGGCAACAAGTTCATCCAATTGATTTCCAAGCTACAATCACACCTTTTCTCACTTGATTGATTTCATATGCTACAATCATACCTTTTCTCGCTTAGTTTGTTACAAAGAAGCCTATAACTCTGAATAGCACTGAGATCTTGTTGAGATAGTGATAGAGAATCAAGCCAGAGATGATCTAGTTAGATTCAATGTTGATTTCGGTAGAGTAATGGTAAAAATGTGTATAAAGAAATATGGAAGAAGAAGAGGAGTGAAATCTGAGAAATACGAATACAAATTCATTCAAAACTACCCCTATTTATAGTAGAACAACAGCCATGTCCTTTCGTGAAAGGATATGACGAATAGACACTTCCTTTGAAATTTGAATTTTTGAAATAAACCGCTACCATGTCGACAAGGGGTACTTGAGGATGTCGACATGCCTAAGGTATTTTTGGTAATTTTCTTTTCTTTGAAAATAACTTCTATCTTGTATTAAAACTATTTTAAACTTTATAAACATACTTAACTATAGTTAAAATACATAAGTAAATATAGAGAATAATATTTTGATATATATATATATATATATATATATAATTTTACTATAATTTTATATTTAAATCTAAGTAAAAATATTAAAGTTAAATATATTATTATTAAAAGATAGTTTTAAACCAAGGATAATTTGATTTTGAAAATAAAGATCATTTTGAGGCTAAAAATATTTTAAATCAGGATAGATGTTTTCGATTCTTTTAAAAAGAAGGTTTTGAAATCATTTTGAAAACAAGGTATAATTTTTTGAAAAATATTTGAATAAGGTTAGTGGATACAAAACAATGTTCCACTAGATTTTTCGTAGGTTCCATCCTACTTCGGTTTCCGTCCCTTTAACAAGCTCAAAGTGGATTCCATTCCACGAATAAATTGGATTTTAAGATGCCAGTGCTTTTCTAGGAGTTTTAGCAAAATTCCTAATTAAATTACTTATTATTGAAATCTTGAACTCTTGATAATTTTGATACTCACGAGTCTTCAATCTTGATATCTTGAATCTCTAAACTGTACAGTCTTCAGTCTTAGTACCTGCATGGTTAAATCCTGCATATACATATATATATCTAAACTATAATGTTAGTATTTATATTTTATAATCTTATTCTAAGGTTGTTGTCATCAAAACCATCATCTCAAGGGCTAACCATTTCCCCCTTCTTGATGATGACAACCTTTGTTTATAAAATATTACTTCTATCCTAATAACTCCCCCTAAAACTAATAACTCCCCCTTAATTTATGCCTAACTTTCCTATTTTATACTTCTCCCCCTTTGTGATCAACAAAAACTAACTCCAAACTATAGAACTCCCCCTTATTCTTGTACTAAAATACCTGCATTAATATTATATTCAATAGATGTATAATAGATAGATTAAGAGATAATTATACTGATAACTAATCAAAGATCATATAAATATCAATGTGTTTTTATGCATGTTTTGCACACCAAACATCAATCCACACCAAATATCAATCCATACCAAAGCAAATCAAAACAAAACAAATCAAATCAAATCAATCCAAGCAATCAATTAAAAGCAATCAAATAAAATCAAACATTACGAGGAACTTCCATCCATTCTTCTTCTCCAAATGTAGGGTCTGCTTTAATAGCATCCACATTTTCATTATCATTGGTGAGAGAGACAGGAGGATGTGCTTCATTATCATCTTTGTGCAAGGAGGAAATCATCCATCGTATCGCATCGAAATGCTTTTCTTGCTCCTTGATCATCTGCATTTGACTCAACTCTAAGTGTCGCTGGTAACGAAGAATGAAAGCGAGAATATTCTTGAAAGAATTAAGGGTTTCTTCAAGATTCTCGGTTAAATTATGAATTGGATTGGCCATTTTTGAGTTTGTGAGAAAAAAAGTAGATAAGAAATGATTTTGAGTGATGAATTCTGGAAGAAATAGGTATTTATAGGTGTAGAAATTCGTTTGAAATGAATAGACATAAGGTAGTTATTCAAATTTCAAATTTAAAATGAGAAGTTATTTCTGACCAGTACATGTCGACATGGTCAAGGGGGTTGTCGACATGGTTCATTGAATTTTGATGACTTATTTTGATTTTGTGAATAATTGTGTGTGTGTGTGTGTATTTATATAATATACTAAAATTTATTCTGGAGATAAGATAAGCTAAATAACAGAAAAGTAATTCAATTTCATTTCATAATAGAACGATACAATGATTAAACATTAAGAACTACACGAACATTTAAATCAAAAAAAACTTAAACAAACAAACAATACGTGAAAAGGTAGAACTAGTCAGAGGATGGAAAAGATGAAGATAATACAAGCTTCTTGCTGACTTTGGAGAAAAACTTGTTCATCTTCGATGACATTTTATCCAATTTCTTACTAACGGACCGTTTAAGAATCCGTTGATTCTCGACAATAGTCTTTTGATTTTTGAGTATGGTTTTGTTGGTTGGATTAAGGGGATAGTCAATCCTTTTCAAAGAGGTTTCACCTTCTTCTTCTTTTTCTATTTCCATTTCATCCCCTTTTTCTTCTTCCTTTTCCTCCTCTTCCACCTCCACAAGAGCCAAACACTCTTCCTTTTCGGCAAAAGTCTTATAAGGTTGGAAACAAATGGAATTTTCATAAGTGAAATGTTTGAGTGATTAAAAACCTTTCTTGAAATAAATTCTTTTCCTTTTAAATCTAGTCTAAAATAGTTAAAAATCCGAGTGAGATAGATTCCATGATACAAAGTGTTTTCACCCATTTCAAGATTTTTGGGACGAAATTCATCCAAAATAACTTGCGCCCAGTTAATATCATGATTTTCAAAAATAGCAAAAAGTGCTTTGCAAACTTTTAAAGTTGGATTGTTAAAATTCCCCAATCTTGGGGTCAAAGTATGTTGTAAAAGAAGATTTACAATTCTAGCTTTTGGTCGAAAGTTTCGATTTTTGAATTCAAAATTATCGTTTCCTTCGAAAATGTGGTGAAATGTCTCACGATCATTTTGATCAATATTAAAACTAGAAAGATCCATTCCCGTGCATTTGCAATTGAGAATGGCACCCAAAAGATCACAATTTAAAACGATTCTAGTGCCTTTGACACTACTCCAAATTTCATCATCATTTTCATTATAAAATCCACGGTTAAGATTTGCATAGAAAATTTTAACAAGACTTGGATAACAAACAAAATCATTTTGAGAAGCATCAACAAGACTAAGACCTTGGTTACTTGCAAAAAGAGAATCAATTTCATAAGCAGAAAAATCTTGAAATAAAGCAAACTTCCCGGGATGAACTTTTCCATAGTTAGCATAGTTGATATATGCTCTTATAGCCTCTGGATCATTGTAGAGTTGCTCTTTTATCTTTCTGAAAATTCTCATTGTGGAAGGGTTGCTTGAAGAAGCCATTAGAGTAGAGAGTAGAGAGCTTGAAGTTTTGAGATAAGAGTTTGAATTTGAAAATGAGAGTGAAAAGTTGTGATAAGAAATAGTGAATAAATAGATTCTCAAATGACATATTCTCTGGTCAAAAGGTTGCTTTTTCAGAGAATTGAATGAAGTGAAAAGATGGAGGAAAATTCAATAATTGAATTCAAATTTTGAATTTCAAATTTTTGTACCCATGTCGACATCATGGTGGGGACCATGTCGACTTGTGTCTTTGAATTTCCATGATTGTTTTTCTCAAGTATTCTAATATATATATATATTATTTTTAATGTCCATATATATATCTGGAATATTACTAGAATTATAGGATATTCCATAAAATATTATGATACTATTAAAAATAAAAATAAAAAAAAATAGTAAAAAATTTAAAATTTAAACAACACACCAATTCAAAATCAATCAAGCAAGCATCCAATTCTAAGCATGCAATTTCAACCAATTGTATTGTAAATGTGTACCTTTTTCTGAGTCCATTTCTCTAAATTCGTCGGAGTCGTGAACTGTCATGAAACACATATTTGAATCATCTGTCTTCTGATCATCATCGCTTGAGAATGAATCTGAGTCATCTAGAGTAGCAGTAAATGCACATCTTTGTTCTTTACGGAATCATTGTTTATAGGAAGATTTTGCCTCTCTGGATACGGACAGTCTCTTTTGATATGGCTTGGTTCATGACAGTTGAAACATTTGATATTGTTTGGCACTAAATTCTAATTTCCAGAGTTCTTATAGTTGTTTCTCTTGAGATTGTTCATCTTTCTGTATTTCAGGAATTTTCGAAAATTCTTGGTCATAAGGGCTATCTCTTCATCATTATCGTTGTTTGAGTCTGATCCATCGGTCGATGCATTGAACGCCATTGATTTCTTTTCAGATGCTTTACTTTCTCTTCTCTCCATCATTTGGACTTCAAATGACATTAGATTTCCAATTAATTCTTCTATCTTTAAGATACTGATGTCATTTGCCTCTTCGATCGCAAGAGTCTTTTCATCCCATTACGAAGTAAGAGAATTTAAGATTTTTCTGACTTGATCTTCTTCCGAAAATTCCTTTTCCAAAGATATTAGAGAATGCACAATGTTCTGAAATCTACTATACATATCTGAAATAGGTTCATTAGAATTCATTTTAAATAATTGAAACTGGTTTATGAGCATGGAAATTTTGGTCTGTTTAACTTTGCTTGTTCCTTCGTGAGTAACTTGCAAAGTTTTCCAGATTTTAGATGCAGACTTACAAACTGACACTCCATTAAATTCATTTCTATCAAGTGAACAAAACATAATATTCATGGCTTTAGAGTTATTTTGTGCAATAGTCTTTTGCTCAGCAGTCCACTATGCAAAATCAGTTGTGGGTTCAGAATATTCAGTCTGTATGACATTCCAAGTGTCTAGTCCTATAGATTGTAAATATATTTTCATCCTACATGCCAAATATGCATAGTTACTGCCATTAAAAAGTGGTGGTCTGACAGTAGACTGGCCTTCTACAAATGAACTAGTGACAGGGATAATAGAACCAGTGTTGGTAGTGTTAACAGTACCAGTGTTGGTAGCCATTTTGAAAAAATTTCAAAATCCAGATTATGAAAACTTTGAAAACCTTGCTCTGATACCAAATGTGAGAAATGCGGAATACGGATCTTAAGGCTAGGATTAACACTAGAGAGGGGGTGAACAGTGTTTTAAGGAATTACTAAATCTTTTTGAGTTTTTGTTAATTTGAACACAAATGTATGCAATATTCAGACACGGATATGATCACAGAAACAAGCACAGATGCAGAAATAAAGTAAAAGCAATAAAGGAAAGAACACACCGGATTTTATACTAGTTTGGAGTTACCCTACATCCGATCCCGCACATAAGTATGGATTTCCTTTCAAAAGTAATTGTACAATTACACCCTCGATTTCAAGGCCACGAGGTACACCACTCGAGATTCACAATCCTCTGGGTAGAGATACTTGATTTCACGGGCAACAAGTTCACCCAATTGATTTCGAAGGCTACAATCACACATTTTCTCACTTGATTGATTTCACAGGCTACAATCACACCTTTTCTCGCTTAGTTTATTACAAAGAAGCCTATAACTCTGAATAGCACTGAGATCTTGTTGAGATAGTGATAGAGAATCAAACCAAAGATGATCTTGTTAGATTCAATGTTGATTTCGACAGAGTAATGGCAAAAATGTGTATAAAGAAATACGGAAGAAGAAGAGGAGTGAAATCAGAGAAATATGAACAATTCATTCAAAACTACCCCTATTTATAGTAGAACAACAGCCATGTCCATTCGTGAAAGGATATGACGAATAGACACTTCTTTTGAAATTCAAATTTTTGAAATAAACTGCTACCATGTCAACAAGGGGTACTTGAGGATGTCGACATGCCTAAGGTATTTTTGGTAATTTGCTTTTCTTTGAAAATAACTTCTGTCTTGTAATAAAACTATTTTAAACTTTATAAAGATACTTAACTATAGTTAAAATACATAAGTAAATATAGAGAATAATATTTTGATATATATATATATATATAATTTTACTATAATTTTATATTCAAATCTAAGTAAAAATATTAAAAGTTAAATATATTATTATTAAAAGATAGTTTTACACCAAGGATAATTTGATTTTGAAAATAAAGACTATTTTGAGGCTAAAAATATTTAAAACCAGGATAGATGTTTTTGATTCTTTTAAAAAGAAGGTTTTGAAATCATTTTGAAAACAATATATAATTTTGTGAAAAACATTTGAATAAAAGTTAGTGGTTACAAAACAATGTTCCATTAGATTTTTCGTAGGCTCCATCCTACTTAGGGTTCCGTCCCTTTAACAGGCTCAAAGTGGATTCCATTCCACGAATAAATTGGATTTTAAGATGCCAGTGCTTTTCTAGGAGCTTTAGCAAAATTCCTAATTGTATTACTTATTATTGAAATCTTAAACTCTTGATAATCTTGATATTCATGAGTCTTCAATCTTGATATCTTGAATCTCTATACTGTACAATCTTCATTCTCGGTACCTGCATGGTTAAATCCTGCATATACATACATATCTAAACTATAATGTTAGTATTTATATTTTGTAATCTTATTCTAAGGTTGTTGTCATCAAAACCATCATCTTAAGGACGAACAGGCTTAACCGTTGTGGTTGCAAGTTCTTGATTTATTAAAGAGATTTTAAAGGATACTGGTGAGGGGAAGCCCGTTTCGCTCAACGGCATAGTCTCACTAGATATCTATTAACCAAGATGACATATTATTATCCGCACCAGACTTTTTATCTCATCCGAAGTATTTGTTTTTCCCCTTTAACTCTGAGGTAAGTAACTGAGTAATTTGAGAGTAAGGTTTATAGGTTATTTAGGTTGGACGAATAAAGTTACCGAAGATGAGGAAGAGGCAGATCTAGCTATGTAAGAATCTACCTATATATATTATCCGTTGTGCTGAATTTTCAATTTGGTGGAATGTATGTAATAGTAGTGTTATAACTATTTAGTAATAAACTCTGATCAAGCAAAGGGTCATCTTCATATGTCGCTCTTGAAGTTTTTTCTAATAATTATATTATATGAACCTCAGTGCATTTATAACTTTTATATACGTACTTTATTAAATATTTATGGTATACAAATAAATCAAATAATATTTTAATAATTATTAATTCATTAATATTAATTAATTTGTAAACATGATGAATGTTTATTCCATTTAAATCTAATGTAAATATTCTACCAATATGGTATATCGATATTAACATTTATAACTTTTATATGTGTACTTTATTAAGTTCTAATGGCATTCAGAGAAATTAAATAAAATTTAATAATTAATATTTCATATATATTAATTAATTTATTAATTTACGATGATTAAATTAATTAAATGTTCATTTGCACTATTCATTATTTCGGTTATGCGACTCAAATGCGTAAATTCAATCAGCGATTAACATCGTATAATTCAAATATTAACGTTCATACACCACCTTAGCTAGTGGTAAAATCCAACTTTACTTATTATATGCAATACCTAGTAGGAACTATTATATATTTACATCAATTCTCTTTGTCAAAATTATGTCACCATAGGACTTATGGAATTTGGTTTTGGTCAAAATTCCAACATCATCCACATTCAACTTTTAAGTACAAACATAAAGTCCTTTGTCAGTAATAATAATTATTATTAATCATAAAGCGTAGACCCGAGGACTTTGACTTTGAGTTAACCACTGTCGACCATGATACCAATCTCATATAACTAAGGAGTCAAATTCTCTATTGAATAGGGTTTCACTTGCAATGCTTCAACAAAATTTAGTCATTTGATGGATGTAATGCCGCGATTTAACTATAATCAAAGTGAAGCATCTAATGGAGATATTCTCCAATCGAAGAAACTGTATAACATCATCACAACGAGATTGTCTATTTGACCTAAGTTATACTAACCAATAGGGAACTCTCCAATATTGTAATCAAGATATATATTTTCTTCCATTAATAAAGAGCTAAGAACAACTAATTCATTTTCGTCTACAAATAATTGTATATGAAACAGAGTAAACATAATGTTTGACTATTACATAGGGAAGGATGATGAATAAAAGAAGAGCACAAAACCTAGCAATAAACTATGAGTCATTCCATAGTTATCCAATAACTATTAGTATATGACCCTACCTCCGGCAGCTATGAGTAATACAATACCCCATATTTGGAAAGAATTATGCATTTTAGTCTCAATGGATGTATCGATATCCCATCTCGAAACATCTTAACTAGGAACATTTAGAATAATATATTATTTTTAATGTGATAAATTTCTCATGACTATAACACATTGTAATTACTATCGCATAATATATCATTATAAGATTTTCTATTTAATATACTTTAAATTAATTACTTAATTAATTATATCACAATATAAAAAGTATATAATAGAAAGAAAATACCTTTCAATTTGGACAAGATTGGTTATCGAGTTAGATATATGTAATAAATTATATAATTACCCCTAAGGCGTGCCTACAGCTCTATCGATGTAGTTTACAAATCCTTGAAAAATTGGGGTGAAATTATGGATTTGCGAAGAGAGTTGAAGAATATTTAATGGAGCTTTTATTAAAGTATTGAAATGAAAGATTAATAGAAAATAAGAGAATTTTTATAATTTCATTGTCCAATGCTTTTATATAGAGGCTGCAAAGGTACGATCACTGGCAAAAGGATGAAGAGACGTATCCACTTGTTTAAAATTTGAAAATTTATCCAGCAGCTAGTATGTCGGCATACTCATTTGGATATGTCGACATATCCATCTATATACATGTCAACATATAATTTTAAGTTTTTCAACATATCTATCTATATTACAACATAGTCCACATTAGTATGTTAACATATTTACCTTCCACTTTTCAAACCTCGAATTATTTGTTTACATGAAAATATTAGGGATTAATATAGATTTAAATGAGAGAAGAATTTTAAGGACATTTGCAATGGGGCCTTTGAAAAAAATTCTAACTTCGAACTGACTCAAATAACTCTTTAAATTTCTTTGTCATCAAAGCACTTATAGTTTATCCATCTTGTAATGGCCGGTATCTATGTATTGGAGGATCACATAATATTAATATTATTTTTATTCAGGGTCGTTGATTCTATGACTTTGGAAAATGACAACTAAGAGATTTGCCGTTGAAGAATTTTTATCTGAGGAGTTTGACCTTGAAAATCCTGTATGGCCTATAACTTTTGATGGAGTCGAATTAGGGTCAGAAACGACTTCTATTAGATCGAGATGATGGTTTCTCTCTCTGTAGAGTGGACATAATAGGGGAATAAACTTACCATATGAGATATATGATTGATTGATGTTTCATTCGATTTTGAACAGTCTAGAGGATAATTAAAGAGATTAATAGCTAAGCCTAAGGCCCATTGACATTCTCTATCCTCAGAATCATTCTAAACCTTACTGGAAGTCTAGGGGACTGATGGGACTTCTCCTTCTTATTTTCAAACTTTACAAAGTAGTTAGAGAACCACCATTGACATTCTCTATCCTCAGAATCATTCTAAACCTTACTTTAGTTGTCCAAAGCTTGTCATTAAGGAGGGGATTGGAAAGATTAGCATTTAGATTAGGGATTTTGCTAGTGGAGACATCTTGGGATTACTTTTCATTCTTGGATTTGAGCTCTTTTTTTCATCTCTTTTTGATTTCTTGGAATCTAGGTGAGTGGTTAGGACCTCTCACTCACTAATTAGTCATTAAAGACCTTAAAATGATGTTTTAAAATTATTTTTTGATTCTAAAACGTGTTTTAAACTTTAACCAATCACATACATTTATTTCAAACAATTCGAAAAAGGTTTGTGAAATTATGTTCTCATGGATCTCCCATGTTCTTATGATTCATCCAATCCTTCTACACTTTGATTTAGGCTTTACTTTAGTGTGTATGGATATATGCTTGTTAGGATATATTTTATACAATGATTTCTTGAACGCATTATGTTTAAATGGTTGAAAAAGCCGATCGAATGACGATTTAGTTTTAGGAACAAGTCTTGGATCAATGATGACCCATAAAGGTGACATCGCCTAATTGGCTCATGATCTATACGGTAGGTCAAGGTGGACACTCTAAAGCTATATTTCTAGTCGTTTAGAGTTCATTTGCTCGAGTTATGGTCCATTGAATATGGATCAGTGGTGATTCAAAGGCCTTGGATCGATAGCTGTTTGCTTTGAGTTATGCTCAAGTCATATGAAGGTTTTCTTTAAGTCACGTTGAGGAGTGCACCAGGTTGCTTAATGTTCATTGGAGTCTTAGATTGGTACTGATTCAAGGGACTTGGATCAGTGAAGTCTTGGATTGGTGAGCCTTGGATCGGTGAAATCTTGAATTGGTGAGCCATGGATCGGCAGGGCTTGGATCTATGAAGTCTTGAATCAGTAGTTGCCTTGGTTCGTTATTGCTTGGATCGGTGAAGTGTTGGATTAGGGTAGGTCTTGGATTGATGAAGCGTTGGGTGGGGTTAGGCTTTAGATCGGTAGTGGAAAAATATGATTGCTTGTAGTTCGACCTGAGGAAAGTTGCCATTTTCTTCGGGCTTGACTTGGAATTTTCTAAGCTATTGTGCTTCGTGTCATTCATTGCTTACTTCGAGTCCTATCTGGGAAGTTTGTGTGTTTGACTCGAGTCCACTCGAAACAAACCCATGGGTGCCGAGTTGAAAAACTCAAGTCGACTTTTTTCACTCATCTCTTGATATTTTCTTTATCTTGGCCACTTAAGATATCTCCTAAGCCTTTGAGTGATTTCTTCCTTGTGTACTCATCTAATTTGATCATTTAAGTCTTTTTGAAGACTACGACGACCATAACAGAAAGTGGCGGCTTCAATGATGGATGGACGTACTTTGAGACGTACTGTAGAGGCTACAAGTTGGATTGAAGGAATAATTATAAGAAGATTATGGGACAAATGATGATATTCTACAAATGAAGATGATTATCGAGAATCATTCCCAATCGCGATGACTTCAGATAAGAGTTATATGAACAGTTCCAGGATGTGCTTTGCTATAGATGACATATGCAAAGGGATCGTTGATATATATTTATTTTGAGTGTACTGATGAAGTAGGATATGTGAAGGCGCTCAATTAGGCATACGGAAAGCCTCAGATCACATGATGTTTCGATCTGTTTACCTTGGAATATTACGGAGTATGTAGTCTAGTTTCTAGCCTATCGAGTGGCATGGATTCTAGTACCAAGAAACCATGACGTTAAATAGTCCTTGACTATACGGGGAGGTCATAAGAGTATCATGTATCCAATCCACTGAGTGTGTGAATGCGAGGATGGATGATGGATGCTATGTTTGCTTTGCTTACTTATCATCCTAGTGATGTTACATGACATAAATATCATCGATGTAGATATCTAGAAACCCATTAGTAATCTGCTGTATAGTACACCATGATGATTACGATGTAGGGTTATATATTGTGTGTTATGTGCTAACTCTATGGATGTAGGGACATGACAGTTATGATTTTCCATGACATTTGTCCTAGTATATTAACTTTATAGTATTTGATATTTTCTACGACTCATACCAGACTATTGTCTGACTTGAGATTTTATTATTTTCTTCCTATTATTTTGGATACTCTTAAATGAGTTTATTAAGGATATCAGGTCTGATGAGCATGTGGAGCTGAACAGTGATGAGCAGGAGGCTATACTCTTATATTACTATATTTATTTGTTATTGCTTATCATTCCACTGTACAGCATTATGGAGCTTACTACTGCTATGATCTATTTTGAGATAGTTGTATATTCAGAGTTTATTATCAAATATATAGTCTCTATCACTTGTGTTGTATAGCTCTATGGATCTGAGTACTATGATTTTTATGATTCATTCAGTTATTATAATCTCTCTTGTTTTATATCACAGATGTTTACTATTTTATTTTGTTTGACGTGTTGTGAGATATACGATAAGTTATGTGTGTTTGATATACTTTATCTTATAACCTTGATGATCGTCCTACATCGATCGAGTACCATTGTAGTGCACTACATAGGTTATTATATTAGGTGCCAACGGTGTAAAAGCATCGCCAAATTTGGCATCAGAGCTTACGTTGCGTAGTTTTATTACAGGGGTCCAACAGAGATAAGGTAGGAGTTCTCACACTAGGTTGAATCAAGAGTGCATATATATACACATACACACACACATACATATACATATACGAGATCACACATTTGTTATATATTTTTATTCTCAAAACTATACAATAGTATACACTTTATATAAGTCACACTATATAAATGAGTACTACTTAAGTAGAATTCCCTAGATAGAGACTGACCATCCTTATTACAGATTGAAGAATGAGTCGTCGAACAAGGAATACTGCTAGGAACTCCGTCTCTAGAGTCAAAGAGGGTATTGGTTCGGGAGCTGTTAATCCCAACCTACAGACGATGTTTTATACCTTGATATAGAACATGCTGCAGAATGCTCAAGTAGCCGCTTTGAATCTTGCTATTGATGGTGGTTTGGTGCAGGTGTCTAGAGCTGATTTAGCCAAGAAAAAAAAAATTTGTCACCCGTTATGGGAAATCATTCAAAGGAACAGAGTTGGCAGTGGAAGTACATTATTGGCTTAATAGCTGCAAAAGGATTTTCGATCACTTAGAGCTGAATAATACTATGAAAGGCGATTGGCTTCCCGACAACTTCATGGGAGAGCCATGAACTAGTGGAATGCAATTAGGGATGCTACTCCCAAGGATCAATTCACTTAAGACCAGTTCAAAGCCAGATTCGAGGAAAAATTTTGTTCCACCGACTCAGAGGTTGGTTTTGTTTCATATAAGTTTGCAGATATGTAGCAAAGGAATATTACTGTCTTCGTGTACGTTTCTGTGTTCGACGCCCTGTTGAAATATGGGATGTTCATCGATATTCCATTAAAGAAGAAAGGAAAATTCATCATTGACTTAGATGACTACTTGAGGGAGTGACTCATGGGTCACATTGGTGAGAAATTTTAGATGATAGTCGAGAATGCCTTAAGGAATTACATTCTATATTCAAAATCGAAAGCCATTATTCCTAAAGAATAGCCAAAGCCGAAATCGAGCAGTGGAGGAAGGAAGAAATAGAACAACAACAATAAGGGGAGGTAGTTTAAGAATAAAGATGGACAAAAGAAGAAGTTCAAGCTGGGACCGACTTGCTACAACTATGAAGAGAAGTGTCACTATAGTAGAAATTGCAATGCTAAGGAGAGAAAGTGCGACAAATGCAATACGCTTGGGCATATCAAGAAGGACTGTCCTAAGTTGCCGAAGCAGAATGCTTCATCGGTGAAAGAGAAAGGCGAGAGCAGCATTATTCAAGGTATGCTTTCCATTCATAATGTTCCTATATATGTTTTATTTGACATAAAGGCTTCACACTCCTTCATATCTAGTGACCTAGTAGATAGATTAAGAGTGGAACCTAAAATTGTTGACCAACCTTTGATTGTGATAAGCCTTCTTGTAGGCTCCACCAGCATGTGTATGGTTTGTCATGGTTTGGTCTTATCGAGTCATTGATGTTCTTTTGATTATGATTGCCTTTTTTTACGAGCTATTATTCCGGGTATGGACTATCTTCATAGATATGGAATGATGGTGGATTGTGGGAAGTCATTGGTTGAAGACAGGGGTAGATGAAGGGCCAACGGTAGCATTGGGCTGCCTATTAGATGATGAGGTGATGTTTAGCTTTCTATATTCGCTCGATATCCCAAATGATGAGTTGTAATGACTGCCAATTGTTAGGGAGTATTAGGATGTATTCGAAGGAGTGCCTATTATAATGAGTTTCTATTGTTAGGGAGTATTAGGATGTATTAGTTGTAATGAGTGTCTGCTAGATGATGAGGTGATATTCGCTCGATATCCTAAATGACCGAGATAGAGAGCTTTCTTGGATTGGCTGGATACCATCGAAGGTTCATAATGGATTTTTCATAGATATCTGCACTGATGACTAAGCTTACACAAAAATATGTGAAGTTCGTATGGACTGATAAGTGCAAGGAAGCATTCCGGAGCTTGAAACACTTATTGACCCATGCATCGGTGTTGGTGCTTCCGAAAGGGAATCAAGATTTATTTGTTTGTATTGATGCATGTGGAACTGGATTGGGAGCTGTGTTGATGCAAAGAGGTAAAGTGATTGCTTATGCATCTAGATAGCTCAGGCCACATGAAGTTAGGTATCCTTAGCTGCCATTATATTTTCTTTGAAGATGTGGAGGCATTATCTTTTGAGAGAGTTATTTGAGCTTTATAACGACCATAAGTCGTTGAAGTACTTATTCTTTCAAAAGAGTTGAACATGAGACGGCAAAGATGGCTAGAGTTTATTGCTACTTATGACTTTGAAATTGAATACACACCTAGAAAAAGAAATAAAATGGCGGATGCACTCAGCCGGAAATATCAGAATGAAGTAACGGCTATGATTGCTGAGTGAAGATTTGGAAACATTATCAGCTTATAATGTGCAGTTTAGATCTGAGGTTGGTTCAAGTGCATGAAGTGTTATGTTGTCTTGTTTAGAAGTTTGACCGGTAATGATTGAGAAGATAGCTTCTAAACAGGAGGGGATTCAGTTTTGGCTGAATGGATCTGAAGGTTGAGAGAAGGAACGGAGAGCGATGACCTAAAGGATTTCAGTCTTGACCAAAATGGATGGTTGAGGAAGAAAGGAAGGTTGTGTGTTCCGAATGTAGGAGACATGAGGAATGAAGTTTTGGACGAATGCCATCATTCGAAGTTCACTAACCATCCAGGAGGAATGGAGATGTATTAGGATATGAAGCGAAGTTTCTTATGGGAAGGTATAAAACTGGACATTGGTTTGTGTGGTAAGCAGTGCTTGAATTGCCAATAGGAAAAGGCCTTCCATTATGGAATGGGATTCTATCTCTATGAATTTTATTGATAGGTTGCCAAGATCTAGAAGAGGAAATGAAAGAATACGGGTCATAGTGGATAGACTGACTAAGGATGTCCATTTCATTTCGGTAAATTCAACTAAGACGGCACCTATATTGGCGAAGTTATTAACGAAGAATGTAGTTAGACTGCACGAGATTCCTAATAGTATTTTCAATGATAGAGATTCTTTGTTTACTAGTAAGTTCTAGAAAAGTCTACAGAAAGCATTAAGAATCAAGCTCAACATGAGTACAGCTTATCATCCACAGACGGATGGGCAAACAGAAAGAGTTAACAAAATCTGGGAGGATCTGTTAAGAGCTTGTGTACTGTATTTCGAAGGATCATGGGAGGATTATCTTCATCTAGTTAAGTTCTCATATAACAATAGTTATCAGACTATTATTGAGATGGCACCGTTTAAAGCTTTGTATGGGAGACCATGCAAATCTCCCATATGTTGGTTAGGGACTTAGGATAGATTAATTCTTGGTCCAGATTTAGTAAAGGAAGCTGCAAAGAAAATTGTGTTGATCCGAGTTAGGATGAAGAAAGCTCAATCTAGGCAAAAAAATTATGCTGATAGTAGAGGAAGGATTTGGAATTTTCTGTTTGAGAGTATGTGTTTATAAAGGTTTCATCGATGAAGGGCATGATTACATTTGGGAAATCTAGAATGTTAGCACCTAGATTCATTGATCCTTTTGTATTGCAGAGAGGATCGAGAAACTCACTTATAGGGTAGAGTTACCGAGTAGTTTGATGGAGTCCATGATGTTTTCCATATTTCTAATCTTAGGAAATGTTTAGAGACCCGGAGACTACCATAGAACTTACAGTGTCAAAAGATTTAGTAGTAGAACCAAATTTGACCACAGTTAGAAAGCCGATTAAAATTGTGGCTAGAGATGAGAAGGAGTTGAGGAAAAAGACAATCAAGTTAGTAAAAGTTCAATGGAGTGGCGATGTTAGAGACTATACTTAGGAGACGGAGAGTAGGATTAGAGACTCTTACTCAGATTTGTTTGAAGGTATGTTTTACCCTTGATTGTTTGGTTGTGTACTTTATCGTAATTTCGAGGACGAAATTCTTTATGGCATGGAGACTATAACACCCCATATTTTTATAACATCATTTAGAATAGTTAATTGGATAAATTAAATAAAATAATCTAGAGATTAATAAGTTGATAATTTATTAGCTAAGGGTAGCCGTGCCAAGTTAGTGTGTTAACTAAAATGAAACAGCCTAAGTTAAGGTGTTAGGAAATAACAAGGGAGATATGAGAAATAGATGGAGCTTATATCCTAAATCCTTAGGAAAGTAACTCACGTTCATTTCATTTTACTCAAACTAAAAATACTAAGTCCGGCCACCATTATCATTCTCAAGAAGAAGATTAAAGCTAGGATTCAAGAGAAGATAATCAACTTAATCAACATCTAACCTCACATCTTACATCTCAAAGCTAAGGTGAACAATTACTACATCCCATTTTCTTTTTCTTTTTAGTTTTAAGATTTGACTCCAAATGATTTTGCAAGTATATGCCATGTTTTGATGATTAAAGTTATATATATGTATGTACGAGTACATGTTGTCGATGGATTATATATGATCATGTTAGTTTTATGATATGTTTGACATGAAAATCCTATTTAATGACATGCAAATGCCTTGAAAATTCAAATGTAGGTTAGAAATGATATTTTAGAGACGGGTTTCGATTTTCATAATTTTCTGAATTAATATGGATTTCATATTAATTTTCTAGTTAAGGAAATTGTTTATTGGGCTAAAAATTATTTTCGGCTAAAATTATAATTTTTTGAGGTTGAATTTTTTATATGTTAGGCAACGTATTAAAATATATTATTGGAATTTTTTCATATTTTTTCTAAGTTATTTGATGAATATATAAAATTATTTAAGGGATGGTGTGACGCCCCACCTCTATACTCACTCTAGCCAAGGACACTACGGGGTAATGCCGTCAACTAGCGCGAAGAATAAGGCTGTGGAGGAGCGACCATCCGCGTAATTGCTTTGTGCGAGCACCGATATGTCAGATAGTACAACATGCATCTGGTTTCAGGGGGAAATCCGACATACCGATACAAACTCAAAGCTACTACCCGGTGGCTATATGTATATTCTTCGGAAAAAAATATAGAAATAAACATAACACAAATCAATCGCAGACATCCATATCACAAAGACGGTAATAGATATGAATATATAACACATGAAAGTGTACATCAGAGTAGTGGTCAAACAAGATCCACAATGTCACAAAAGAATAGCTACAAGTGCTAGACAAAAGAATATGGATACATCAATGAGTCTATATCTCAAATTATACAACAAAAAAACTACTAATCTAAGTAGTTAGCCAAAAGTCAGGGTGATAATCCTAGATGTGAAGTCAAGCAGAAGCACCTGTAACATCTTGGTCCGACCCGAGTATTATTTAATAAGAAAATAATAAACGGATCAGTCTAGCTATAAATATCAGATAAAATGATATGGAATAAGAGATATGACATAAATATATGATGACCATAAAGCCATACTGTGATAAGTATGCAATTGAAAACCAACTAGGGGTTAATCAATATCACAAGAATCTTCTCAAAGATCAAAAGGAATGTCATACTCTTTATTTATATTCACCAAACCAGAAATATGGACAATAATATCAATGCCAATCACAAAATTTATTGACAAACAAATTCACCAATGCACAAATATTGATAAAACTTATCAATGTAAATCACGAAAGTTGGTGAAAACACAAATTCCAGAAATCATCAATGGAAATCCAGAAATCACAAAAAGGGGAAGGCCTATCACAAAACGGGAGCATGAAAACTCACCAACACGTGTATCACAAAATGGAACGCTATTCCATGGTTGCTAACCATTAATTTTGAGCCAAAGCTCCACAAAACGGCCCGTAGACCATGGGTCGCTACCCCAACAAATTGAGCCGAAGCTCCACAGAAATAGGGTTTAGTCTCCCTCGTAGACAAAGAGACATCGCACATTTGCTAGTATAAATCACAAAAATGATCATCAACGATCATCAAGAAGTGTCAATTACAGTAAGCTAGTAAATATAAAAGCTTAGCCTCATGTCTCATAACCACTAGCTTAACTTAAACATTTACGAACAAATTGTAGATCTCCACTCGAAAATTGTCACAAGAGGTTCAATCGAACAAGTCCAAGAATTAACTGACGAAGTAAATGCAAGCGTTTCATACCATTAGTTTTACTAAACCGTCTAATTAGATTTCTCGTACGAGTAAGATAAAGTGACAAATCACAAAAATGATTGTGGAAACAATAAATCACAAAAATTCACCTTCGAAGGCGTGAATAAAAATCCAAAGAATTCGATTCCAAATCCATCAAAGTGGAAATAACCTTCCGACTTAACAGCCACGACTTACGACTTAACATAAGTCAACACAAGAAATCAGCGGCTCAAGAAATAGCACACGGCCTAACAGAGCAACTTAACATGGCGCAACCTAAGGCATGGCGCGACCTAAAGCATGGCGCGACCTAAAGCAGGGCGAGCGATCTATATGGTTGCGACCAAAGTGCAAGCGATTTAAGTGGGAAATGGCCTAAGTATGGCGCGACCTAACATGGCGCGACCTAACATGGCACGACCTATGTTGTGAAGAAGGCCGAGCGACTTAAGGGACCAATGGCGCGACCTAAGAGAGAAAGCGACCTAACATGGTTGTGAGATAGCAGGTGCGACTTAACATGGTTGAGCAACCTATGGGTGGAACGACCTAATGGCCAAGCGCGCGACCTAACAGAGCAAGCAGGTCGAGCGACCTAGGGAGTTACGACCTAAGGTAGGCCGACTCGACAGCAAGGCAAGTGACCTATAGGTTGCGACCTAAGGCACAGGGACAAGCTGAGCGACCTAACAAATACGGTTTAACATATGGCCGAGCGACCTAGGGATGAAACGACCTAAAGGGTAAAGAAGGCCGAGCGACCTAACGACCTAAAGGGTAAACAAGGACGAGCGACCTAACGACCTAAGGAGTAAACAAGGCCGAGCGACCTAGCGACCTAAGATGCAAGCGACCTATGAGTTGCGTGATATAACATGGTCGAGCAACGACCTAAGCATTGCGCGACCTATAGGGGAGCGACCTAAATGCAGGCCGACCTAATCTGCAGGCCGAGAATCATATGTGCAGGCCGAACGACCTAAGCAACAAAAATGCCAAAAACTCTCTCAATTTGTAACCGATCGAGCACGAACGCGAGGGGATTACGCCTATCGGCTACCCGGTCCTATTGGCTCCTCGATGCATCACCGAAAATGCGTTCCAACATCAAAGATTGGATTTTTAAAGATTTGAACCCAAAACGCTAAAAATTGAGATTTTCACCAATTCAATCCAAACCAAAAGCAAATGCACATGAATAAGTGTTAGGAATTCATACCCAACAATCAAAGATAGTTATAGACAAAGATGTGAGATAAAAATCTCACCTTTACACAAAATCAAAGAAGATGAAGCTTGAGAGAAAAGGAAGAATCAATGGCTTCTCTTTGAATTTGGAGTTGGATGTTGGATTTGCAAATGAACTAGGACTTGGAGTTTTAATTTCCCATTCCTTCCTCCTTTTTGTTAAAGCTTGAGTGTTAGGAAATGGAAGTAAAGTTATGAAGGGAAGGGGGGTTGAGCTAGAGTTAATAGTTTAGGCTAATGGGCTAAACCAAACCCAAATCCCAAAGTGAAAAGGTGACAAAATTCCACTAACTCCAAACATATCAAAGTTTATACTCAAAAAGATCGCAAACGGTGTTTTGGACCTAATAGAAGTGGTTCCGAGTCCAAATTCGGCCGTATGCAAAAAGTAACATTTCAGACTAAATTCCGACTAACGATAAAATATTAAAATAAAATATTTAAATATTAAATCGTAAAATATGCGGGTTGTTACAGACTCCCCTCCTTAAAGAAATTGCGTCCATGCAATATTTAAAAAGAAGATATAAGGTAACAACCATGAAAGCATATCAACATAAAAGGTATTTGAAATAAGAAATTCACCTCATAGAGCACGGGAAAGTAATCCGGATGTGTTCGCTCGATGAAATCTCTAGATTCCCAAGAGAAATCCTTAGGATTTGAGGACCATTGAACTTTAACAAGTGGAACATCTTTATTTCGAAGGCGTTTGACCTCCGAAGCAATAATACGAATAGGATGTTGCTCATAAGTTAAATTAGGCGAAATTTCAATTTCTTCCACAACACCGGGCTCAAGAATAGATTCAGAATCTCGAAGGCATCTCCGTAATTGAGAAACGTGAAACACGTCATGAATAGCAGAAAACTGAGCCGGTAATAAAAGACGATAAGCCACAGAACCAATACGTTTGGTGATAGGAAATGGTCCAATATATCGAGGCGCTAATTTTCCTGATCGACTGAAACGTACAGCATCCTTCATAGGTGAAACACGAATAAACACAAGATCTCCCACAGAAAATTCTAATTTCCTTCTCCGGTTATCGTCATAGGATCTTTGCCTACTCTGGGCTTCTTTCATCCTATGACGAATAAGGTCAATCTTTTTATTGGAATCACGAATAAAATTTGGACCTAAAACCAGCTTCTCACCGGCCTCAAGCCAACAAGAAGGAGATCGGCATGGCCTTCCATAGAGTGCCAAGGTGCCATACCAATACTAGATTGGAAGCTAATATTATAGGAAAACTCAATAAGAGAAATATGATCTTCCCAACTTCCACCAAAATCAAGAACACACGCACGAAGAAGATCTTCAAGAGTTTGATTCACACGCTCAGTCTGTCCATCGTTTTGAGGATGATAAGCGGTGCTAAAATTAAGCTTCGTTCCCAAAGCTTTTTGAAGACTCTTCCAAAATCCACTAGTAAACAATGGATCACGATCACTAACGATGGAAGAAGGAACTCCATGCAATTTAACAATTTCTTTGATAAAGAGTTTGGCCAAAAAGGGCACGGTTCGATTGGACCGAACGGGAATAAAATGGGCGGATTTAGTAAGTCTATCGACTATCACCATAATCTATCATGACCCGAACGAGAACGGGGAAGGCCGTCTATAAAATCCATGGAGATTTGGTCCCACTTCCAAATTGGAATTTCTAAAGGTTGCAATAACCCACCGGGCCTTTGATGTTCGGCCTTGACAAGTTGGCAAGTCATTCAACACTTAACAAAGTTAGCAATATCAGATTTCATTCCCTCCCAATAATAAAGTCTCTTCAAATTCGCGTACATTTTACTACTACCGGGATGAATGGTAAATTTAGAACGACGAGAATCTTCTAAAATGTCTTTACGAAGATTACTAATATTTGGCACGATAAGTCTACCAAATTTTCGAATTCCGCCACGAGAATCAATATCAAAGTCTTTCAAACCCTCAATATCAATTTTATACCTAAAATTTTGGCCAAGAAGAGCCAAATCGGGATCTAGCTTTTGAGCTTCAAGAATGCGGTCTAAAAGAGAAGGATGAGAGCCTCAAGGCTACACAAAACAAGAGATGAACACAAATTGGATACATGATCTTGAATCTCACAAGTGGATAGAATTCTGAGATCATTCCATTCGGATATCATCATAGAAACAACTGGTTGTTGCTTGCGACTAAGTGCGTCCGCAACACGATTTCCCTTTTTGGGAGTATAAAGAATATCAAGATCATAAGCTGCAAGAAATTCGAGCCAACGTTGTTGACGCAAATTAAGTTCCTTTTGAGAAAATAGATACTTCAAGGATTTATGATCAGTGTAAAGAATAAATTTTTCTCCAAAATATAATGGCGCCAAATACGAAGGGCATGACAATAGCCGCGAGCTCTAAATCATGAGTGGCATATCTAGTCTCGGCTGGCTTCAATTTCCTAGAAGCATAAGCAATAACATGTTCTCTTTGCATAAGAACGGCACCTAAACCAACGCGACTAGCATCGGTATAAACAATAAAATCTTAGTTTTCCTCGGGAATCACAAGAATAGGAGCATCGGAAAGGAGTTCTTTTAATTTCTGAAAAGAAGCTTCATATTTGTGCGACCAAATGTATTTAACTCCCTTCTTTGTCAAACTAGTAAGAGGCATGGAAATCTTGGAAAAGTCCTTTATGAAATGGCGGTAATAACCCGCCAATCCGAGGAAACTACAAATTTCCGTCACACTCTCTGGTCTCTTCCAGTTTTGAATCGCTTCAATCTTTGAAGGATCCAAGGAAATTCCAGATTCGGAAATAATGTGACCGAGAAACTTCACACGAGATTGCCTAAAGTGGCATTTAGAAAATTTTGCTTTCAATTGATTGCTCCTAAAAGTTTCCAACACAATCCGAAGATGCTTTTCATGCTCCTCCTCGGTTTTTGAATACACAAGAATATCACCAATAAAGATGAGAACAAACCGATCGAGGAAGTCTTTGAAAACTCTATTCATAAGGTCAATGAAATAAGCCGGAGCATTCGTTAAACCAAATGGCATAACAAGCCATTCATAAGATTCATAACGAGTACAGAAAGATGTCAAAGGAATGCTATCCTCTGCAATACGAAGCTGATGAAAATTGGTAGCTAAGTCTAATTGTGAAAAGACTCTAGCACCACTAAGCTGATCAAATAGATCATCAATCCGAGGTAAAGGATATTTATTCTTGATAGTAAGATCATTAAGCTTGCGGTAGTCAACGCAAAGCCTAAGTGTACCACCGGATTTCTTCACAAAAATAGCCGAAGCTCCCCAAGGCGAGGAACTAGAGCGAATAAATTGCTTCGTCTCCAATTCGGATAATTGTTTGCGCATCTCCTCATTTTCTTTATTGGACATACGATAAGGAGGATGAGTGAAAGGTTGAGCTCCAGGGATGAGATTAATTCTGAACTCAATTGCTCGCTTAGGTGGTAATCCTAAAACGGGCTCAAATATGTCGAAAAATTCACGAACAACGTGAATAAGAAAAATAATACCCTCCTCATCATCATTACCGTCATCATGAGGATTTAAAGAATATAAAGATGCAACTAAGTTGGAATCCGAATCTTTAAGGTCAATAGAAATCTGCTTAACAGATTGAGAATGTCGAAGATGAATAGTCCGCTCAGGACATAGGATTTGGGCTTCATAGCGGTTAAGCCAATCCATTTCCAAAATCATTCCAAAGCCTAAGTAGCGCACAACATGCAAATTGGCTCGGAAAGAAAAATCACACAAAATAATCTTGACATCTTTACACAATAAACTAATTGTTGCGGATCCACCAACCGGATTCGCAATTCTCAAAGAAGTCATTAAACATAAAACATCCAAAGAAAAAGTATCAACAAGTTCTTTTGAAATAAAAGAATGGGACACACCCGTATCAAAAAGAACTCGAATAGGATGATCACGAAATAAAATAATGCCATCAAGGATAGAATGAGAAATACCATTACCATGAGATGTGTTGCCAGGGGCTTGAGCAACATTAATCTTTCCCTCCTTCCTATTTTGAAGTTTGGGACAAGACGATAAATAATGATCCGGGCTTTTGTAATAGCTACAAGCACGAGGCTTTGAACACTTGTTCGCATAATGGTCCTTAGAACCACAGTTGTAGCATTGCCCACTACTTGAGGTAGAAGTCTTAGTTGCTGGAGAGGCTTGCTTCCCTTTCTTATTGTTGGGATAAGGACCCTTGAACTTATTAGGCCTTTTCTTGTTGTTGAAGTTTGGTTTGGCACCCATAACTTCAACATCACCCTCCCTATCTGCCTATTCAAGACAAAGAGCGATATCAATGAGTTGATCAAAAGAAACTTCTAATTTTAGGAGTAATGGCTTCTTGAGATTTTTATTCAAGCCATAGACAAATCTTTGGTTCTTCTTCAATGGGATGTTTATGTACTTGACCCCATATTTGGAAAGTGACTCAAATGATGCGACATAGTCTGTCACAGAGGATTCACCTTGAACAAGGTCAATGAAACGGCGAGCCAAAGTCACTTTCTCAGCTTCTGGCACAAATTTTAATTCGAAGCGTTCCCGGAATTTCTTCCAAGTAAGATCCGCTTCATTTATTTCAGAAATCAGAAGCTCATACCAATCTAATGCTCTTTCTTGAAGCATACTAGAGGCCACCTGAACACGGTGAAGGTCAACAAGATTCATGCGAGAAAAGATTCGATCGCACGTTCTTAGCCAAGCCTGGACTTCAATAATTGTTTCAGAACCTTTAAATGGTTCCCACCCAAATTGGTATAATCGTTGCACAAACGTGCAAATCCAGTCTTAGGGTGAGTAGACTCCGAATTAGATCCGGCTGCTTGAGAATTCCTTACAAGATCAAGAAGCTGCTGGGCAGACATAAATACTCCATCTTGGGGAGTAGCACGAGATTGACCGGCGCTGGGACGGCCAGGTCTAACCATTTCTCTTCCCTTTTGAAAGAAAGAAAGAAGAAGGATAAGGTTATTCATCAAATGAATACCAAGCAATCTTGATAGATAAACAAGGAATCATAAAGAAAATAGGATGAATCGGTATGAAGACTCGAATTAATCCTAAAGCACGACTCCCTGGATGGACTTAGGACGATGATCCTTGCTAGATTATTCTACATTGTTTCGAAGTTTAGCTCCGATACCAAGCTGTGACACCCCACCTCTATACCCACTCTAGCCAAGGACACTACGGGGTAATGCCGTCAACTAGCGTGGAGAATAAGGCTGTGGAGGAGCGACCATCCGCGTAATTGCTTTGTGCGAGCACCGATATGTCAGATAGTACAACATGCATCTGGTTTTAGGAGGAAATCCGACATACCGATACAAACTCAAAGCTACAACCCGGTGGCTATATGTATATTCTTCGGAAACAAATATAGAAATAAACATAAAAAAAATCGGTCACAGACATCCATATCACAAGGGTGGAAATAGATATGAATATATAACACATGAAAGTGTACATCAGAGTAGTGGTCAAACAAGATTCACAATGTCACAAAAGAATAGCTACAAGTGCTAGACAAAAGAATATGGATACATAAATAAGTCTATATCTCAAATGTAAACAACAAAAACTACTAATCTAAGTAGTTAGCCAAAAGTCAGGGTGATAATCCCAGATGTGAAGTCAAGTAGAAGCACCTGTAACATCTTGGTTTGACCCGAGTATTATTTAATAAGAAAATAATAAACGAATCAGTCTAGCTATAAATATCAGATAAAATGATATAGAATAAGAGATATGACATAAATATATGATATCCATAAAGCCATACTGTGATAAGTATGCAACTGAAAACCAACTAGGGATTAATCAATATCACAAGAATCTTCTCAAAGATCAAAAGGAATGTCATACTCTTTATTTATATTCACCAAACCAGAAATATGGAAAATAATATCAATGCCAATCACAAAGTTAATGACACACAAATTCACCAATGCACAAATATTGATAAAACTTATCAATGTAAATCACGAAAATCGGTGAAAACACAAATTCCAGAAATCATCAATGGAAATCCAGAAATCACAAAAAGGGGGAGGCCTATCACAAAACGAGAGCATGAAAACTCACCAACACGTGTATCACAAAATGGAACGCTATTCCATGGTTGCTAACCATAAATTTTGAGCCAAAGCTCCACAAAACGGCCCGAAGACCATGGGTCGCTACCCCACCAAATTGAGCCGAAGCTCCACAGAAACAGGGTTTAGCCTCTCTCGTAGACAAAGAGACATCGCACATTTTCTAGTCTAAATCACAAAAATGATCATCAACGATCATCAAGAAGTGTCAATTACAGTAAGCTAGTAAATATAAAAGCTTAGCCTCATGTCCCATAACCACTAGCTTAACTTAAACATTTACGAACAATTGTAGATCTCCACTCGAAAATTATCACAAGAGGTTCAATCGAACAAGTCCAAGAATTAACCGGCGAAGTAAATGCAAGCGTTTCATACCATTGGTTTTACTAAACCGTCTAATTAGATTTCCCGTACGAGTGAGATAAAGTGACAAATCACAAAAATGATTGTAGAAACAATAAATCACAAAAATTCACCTTCGAAGGCGTGAATAAAAATCCAAAGAATTCGATTCCAAATCCATCAAAGTGGAAATACCCTTGTGACTTAACAGCCACGACTTACGACTTAACCTAAATCAACACAAGAAATCAGCACTCAAGAAATAGCACACGGCCTAACAGAGCAACTTAACATGGCGCAACCTAAGGCATGGCGCGACCTAAAGCATGGCGTGACCTAAAGCAGGGTGAGCGACCTATATGGTTGCGACCAAAGTGCAAGCGATTTAAGTGGGGAATGGCCTAAGTATGGCGCGACTTAACATGGCGCGACCTAACATGGCGCGACCTATGTTGTGAAGAAAGCCGAGCGACCTAAGAAACCCAATGGCGCGACCTAAGAGAGCAAGTGACCTAACATGGTTGCGAGATAGCAGGTGCGACTTAACATGGTTGAGCGACCTATGGGTGGAACGACCTAATGGCCAAGCGTGCGACCTAACAGAGCAAGCAGGGCGAGCGACCTAGGGAGTTACGACCTACGGCAGGCCGACTCAACAGCAGCGACCTAGGGACGAAACGACCTAAGGGGTAAAGAAGGCCGAGCGACCTAATGACCTAAAGGGTAAACAAGGCAGAGCGACCTAACGACCTAAGGGGTAAACAAGTCCGAGCGACCTAATGACCTAAGATGCAAGCGACCTATGGGTTGCGTGATATAACATGGCCGAGCAACGACCTAAGCATGGCGCGACCTATAGGGGAGCGACCTAAATGCAGGCCAACCTAATCTACAGGCCGAGAATCCTATGTGCAGGCCGAACGACCTAAGCAACAAAAATGCCAAAAACTCTCTTAATTTGCAACCGATCGAGCACGAACGCTAGGGGATTACGCCTATCGGCTACCCATCCTATTGGCTCCTCGATGCATCACCAAAAACGTGTTCCAACATCAAAGATTGGGTTTTTAAAGATTTGAACCCAAAACACTAAAAATTGGGATTTTTACTAATACAATCCAAACCAAAAGCAAATGCACATGAATAAGTGTTAGGAATTCATACCCAACAATCAAAGATAGTTATAGACAAAGATGTGAGATAAAAATCTCATCTTTACACAAAATCAATGAAGAAGAAGCTTGAGAGCAAAGGAAGAATCAATGGCTTCTCTTTGAATTTGGAGTTGGATGTTGGATTTGCAAATGAACTAGGGCTTGGAGTTTTAATTTCTCATTCCTTCCTCCATTTTTGATGAAGCTTGAGTGTTAGGAAATGGAAGTAAAGTTATGAAGGGAAGGGGGTTGAGCTAGAGTTAATAGTTTAGGCTAATGGGCTAAACCAAACCCAAAGCCAAAGTGAAAAAGTGACAAAATTCCACTAACTCCAAACATATCAAAGTTTATATTCAAAGAGATCGAAAACGGTGTTTTGAACCCAATGGAAGTGGTTCCGAGTCCAAATTTGGTCGTATGCAAAAAGTTACTTTTCGGACTAAAATCTGACTGACGATAAAATATTAAAATAAAATATTTAAATATTTAGTCGTAAAATATGTGGGTTGTTACATATGGGACTTAAAGGTTTTATATATTTAATCAAGGTGAAGGGGAATTTTGTAAACTAAAATGATTATTTAGTTTTGAAAATAGTGACAGCACATTTCTAAAAAGAATTTGTTAACCAATGAGAATTTGGCAAACAAAGGCAGGTTAGTGGAAAAGTTATCCATTTTAAGTTAAAAACCAAGAAATCATACTTTTAGCAAGTTTCAGCCTATTACGGCAATTAACCTTCCAACCCAGACCTTCCGACAAGGTCAATAGGTTCAAAGTTGTCAACAAGGTCAAACCAATGCATATGGTGTCAAGTTACTTTGTACATAATGAATTAGACAGAGTCGAAGGGTTCTAAGTGGAAGGGTTGATGGCCAAAGAGGTTGGGGTGTATTTGTTTTATAAACTGCTTTCACCGACTTTGCTTTCAAATAAAAGCTTTCGATTTGGTTGCTTTCGACCAAGTCAAACATTTAAAGTAAAGGTTTTAAACCCTTCGACATAGTCGAAAGGTTACTGCTGTTTTAATACTATTCTATTTTGAAACCTTTCGACATAGTCGAAGGGTTACTGCCACTTTATTTTGTTTTGAACCTTTCGACAAAGACGAAAGGTTTACTTGTTTTAAAACCAGCCGCCTCTCCCAATGCTTTTGAAAGGAAGCTTTCGACTTAGGTGATTTACCCATGTATTTAAGTGAAGTATAACTAAGCTTTCGAAAAAGAGCTTTCGACTTAATTGAAAGATTGCTTCTAATGACTTAGAAAGGTTTTAATGGAATGTTTTCCTTTTTTTAAATTAAAACCAGTAAGTCTTTGAAAGGTTTAATTCAATGGCTTTAAAAGGTTTTAGTTCAATGATTTCGAAAGGTTTGAAGATTGAATCCGAAAGGTTTAATTCAATGGTTTTGAAAGATTTAAGTTGAATGGTTTCGAAAGGTTTGAAGGTTTATTTCGAAAGGCTTAATTCAATGGTTTCGAAAGCTTTTAGTTAACTGATTTCGAAAGATTTGAGTGAATGATTTTGAAAGGTTTAAGTGAATGATTTCGAAAGGTTTAAGTGATTGATTTCGAAAGGTTTGATGATTGACTTCAAAAGGTTTAAGTGATTGTTTTCGAAAGGTTTGAGGTGGGAAGTTTTCCAAGATTTTTCTAAGGCAATGTTATAAAGAGATTTTAAAGAAAGATGTATAAAGTTTTATTGTTTTCGAAAGGTTTGATTTCAAAAGGTTTGATGTTTGAATTTGAAATAAATGATTTCAAAGGCATAGAAAGAGGTTCTTTCAAATGATTAAATGTTTTCGCCAACTAAAGTTTGAGTAAAGAACATATATAATATGGTGATATGATTTTGAGTAAAGTGTAAAATTATATACTTTTCTTTGTTTAAATTTGATTTAAAGGTTTTTTAAATCATTTTGAAATTTTTTTCAAGGAAAATTATATGGGGGGATCCTTAAGTGAAAATGACTCAGATATTCAAATACTCGATGGGACGAGTATGGGGTCGTGCCTTATACATTGCCAATAGCCCAGCAAATTATTGTCCAAAATTCCAATGTGTAAGGCTTTGTCACAGGTAGACTAAAATTATGGTTGCACACAGAAAGGAATATATGCTCGTATACAGATAGGTTATTATTGAGCCCGAAGAACCATTAGGATCGGGAAGACCTGGGATATGATTAAGTTGGGGACATACCGTCTAGAAGTGAAGTATTTAACAGATAGTTAAGGATAGACCGTCCAGAAGTGAAATGCTTAACAGATAGTTAAGGATATACCTTCTAGAAGTGAAATGATTAACAGATAGTTAAGGATAGGTAATCAAGGAAAAGAATATTTAATAGGTGTTAGGTTAATTTTGATTGTATTATTTGGTAGGCCTCAATCAACTAAAGGTTAAAGGTTATCCAAACAAAACATATGTGTTTGAATAGATAGCTCATTATTACCTGATATTTATGTATGTTTACATAAAGATTGCTTTAAATATTTAACCATTGTGGATGCAGAAGCACAATATATGGTTTTATGAAAGATTTACAAAGATATGTTTTAAAAGAATGTTAGTGAGGGAAACCCGTTTCGCTAACCGGTTTGTTCTCACTCAACATATTTAACCGGAATACATAGTATTATGCATACCAGGCTTTATGTCTGACTCGAGTTTATGTTTTCCCCTTAAACTCCCGGGTGCTCAAAGTTAATTTGAGTAGGCAGAGGGATTAAGGTTTTTTTAAGGTTTTAGTAGGATGACGAATAAAGCTACCGGAGGCATGCAGGAGGCAAACGGATAGCTTTTTAGGATTTGCAGTTCTTGTTATGTTTTAGTGTATTTCCATTGCATTGTTTTAGGTCTATTATAGCCATATGACTTTGATCAACCATGGGTATCTTCATATATCACTCCTGTCGTATTTTGTAACAACTATATTTTATCTGTGCCTGTGAACAATTTGGGATTATGTGTTGTGAATGTGAAACTATTTGTTTTGAAATGTAATGAAGTAAAAGTCGTTCTAAAATCTGTGTTTCGTTTCATATTCAAGTGCTTATGATATTATTGATACCATTAACATAGCCATATTTAGTCATTAGAATTTAATATTATGGACGACTGCAGCATTTGTAGCTCTTTGCTTTAGACCTTTAGATAGGGGATATTATATTTAATATAATAATCAAACTTTATAATTAATTACCTTTAAAATCTTTTGGATATAAAATTAAATCAAATTTTAGAACAATATTATTATACAAATAGATTAACTTCAAAACAATATTATTATAATAATAAATTAACCTTTAAACAATACTATTTTAAATAATAAATAATAAGTTTGAATAATAATCAACTTTTAAATAATAATTAACTTTAAAATCAAATTGTTATAAATAACATAAATATCACTAAAGTATAAAATAACTTTAAATCAACTCTAGAATGTAACTCAATAACTTAAACTTTATTTAAAATATGAATTAGCTAACTTCAAACATTGTTAATAGATAATTATTATATAAACACTTTGCTAAAATAATAATTATATAAAACATTTATAATTGATAAAAATTGAAATTGATTTAAATCCATAGCTTTCTAAATTCGAAAAGAGGAAAAGATCACAATGGTACTTTAACAAGCTACCATATCATTCAATTAAAGTTTCCAAGTTAATAACTGGCATTTGCACAATCAACATCTACATAAAGAAAGTCAATAATTAACCACCACTAGTTAACACATAATTTATTCAAATCAGCATATCAGTTAACGACATATATTAGATATCCAAATCTATAATATGGTAGAATGAGGACATATTGTGCTAATTATATGACAATTTAAATTAATTAGTAGAACATTGTTTTATTCCACAAAAAGAGGTGTTCAAATTAACCTATTCAATTTACTTTATTAGTACGCTGTTTATTTGGCTAAATAGGCAACATCCATTAAGTATAATTAATTTACATAATTATCCAATTTGATTTAATTATAATCAGACTTTATTAATTTATTATTAAATTATACTACATCAACAACATTTTATACTGGAGTATTGTACTTGTCAACATGAGTCTAACGCAAAAATGGTAAGTCGGAAGGATTTCATATGAGCATGATATGGCATGTAAAAGTTTACTAACTCAATACATACATACATACATACATACATATATATATATAAATCAATTTATGTAGGATTTCTTACCCATTAAGATTTTGGGCCCAAATACTAAACCTGCAAAACCAACTGCCTGAATAGTTTCCTTTCCCAAATCATCCCCATTCCACTTCGACTTTCTGACGCTGAAACGTGCACGACTCCGTGCATGTTCACTGAGCTTATCACGATGGACCGCCCATCCCCATCTCTTTGGCGTTTCCATTCAAAAATCGACCATCACATTAAAAAGGCATGCTGCTTCTTCAAATGAAACCCGTCATCTTAAGCCTCACCACCACCGCATTGTTGAACCATATCCCATGTCGCCATCACCGCTGATGCCTGAGACACCTTCACGCCAAGTGCAGTTGCGATGTTTCTCAACACCGTCATAAGGTTAATAACCGAGCACAAACCAAATAGCCATATAATACCCTAAATCGAGCTATTCACGACGCTACAGGGCACCAGAGAACAAACGGCCACAGTCATCACCTCCGCCTCATCCTAAAGCTCCTTTCCATCATCTCTTCTACCTCTCATGGTCACCAGTTCATTAGAAATTACTTTTTGAACCAAAACCATTCATCTCAATACTATGATCATACTAAGCCACTAAAAATCATGGCACGACCACTAAAAATCATGAGTCATCGGCGCAAACATCTCTATGCCTTTAAATGTCCAATTTGTGATCATCAAAAACAATGTTTTCTCGGCCATTACTGCTTTTGGGCGATATCCGCCACTATACTCAATAGAAAGACCATGTTTAAAAATTAACCAGAGGCCTAAACAAACATTTTTCATGTTGGAACTATTTGATAATTATGGATAGATTTAGGGGAAATGATTTTGAAATAGAGAATGTGATTTATTTTTATTGTTATGAATGTTTATTGTAAGCTAAATGAAGAAGGTGCCAAGAAACCAATGTTAGGAAGTACCAAATGAAGGCGAATGCTCTCTGTGTGTGTATAATGTTCCCTACTTCAAAAACTAGGAGATCAAGATTCATATCGAGGTTTAAAATCAAGGGAAATAAGGTTGTTCAAAGGGGAACAAAGGCAGCAATATGAAATAGATTACGAGGGGCATGACACGCATGGCGACAATATCGTGGTTGCATACATCGTAGGTAAAGATTTGTGTTTTTGGTTGTGTTTGGGGCGTTCGCTATACAATATCGCATCTCTGTACGAGCCGCAAATGATAGAAAATAAAATACAATCGCGTACAGAAATGTTATCCGATCACAAAAAAAATAAACCACACCAGCTATCAAATTCTGTTAAATTTCAAAAATACGAATGTTTGTCGTAAAATAGGTCAAATGACAATTAAACAATTTCTAAATTAAAAATTGTAGAAATATTCTATAAATTCATTAGTTAACAAAAATGATTTTTCTTTTTATTTAAAAATACAAATCGAATATTTAAAATTAATTAAATATTCTTAAAAATTAAACTAATAAAATCTGGGTCGTTACACTCTCCCCCTTTAGAAAGAATTTCGTTTCCGTAATTCCAAAGACGGAAAATATAATGAAATTTGGATTGAACCATAAAATAAAAACTTTATGAAAACGTTTTTTATCTATAAGACATTTCAAAAAAAATTACTACTCTCTACATAATCGTATGATACTCTTTTATATCCTAAGAGTATATGCAGGACATTAATCTCATTTTACTTTCCAAAATTATTTATGAAAACATTTTCATAAAGTACAACTTAAGTTCACAAATTTGTATACTACCCTATTATATCATGAGGGGATATATGACCATCCAATTCAACTTTTTATTTACAATTTTTCTCGAGAATTAAATATCTATTTTTTAATTCAAAATTCCTTTTGAAATGATATTGTATATTTTTTAATACACAACAAATATATATATATATATATATATATATATATATCCCAAATAATCGCAAAATGAAACTAAGAAACTAGGTACTACCTAGAAGTATTATACCTTCCCTTACCAGGAAGGATGATACTCAAGAGAAGTGTCTACCATCCGGACACATCTTCTACCTATTTTTAGTTATTTTCGAGCCATTCGAACTAGTTAACTTTAAATACTTTTGTTTTTTTCTCAAAGTTCATTTTGAAACAATATTATATAGATTTCTAAATGAATAGTTTTATCAAAATATACATCTCTGGCTAGCTTGGGATTCGTTGGATTTAAACTCGTTCGTAGCATACAATGACAAAAAGAATAATTTACTAAGTGCACTATATCGTTCACCTAAGAAAACATCCAATCATCACTTAAAAGATTATTCTAGTCATCACAAAAATATCGTGATCCATTCCCCAAACCAAACAAAAGAAAATATTTCTTATTCAAAATTTTTTCTTCCAAGGATATTTATAGTTAAAAATTACTAATCTTTTCAAAAATAATTTAAAATAATAATATACATCTTTCCTTTTGTATACAAAATCATGCTTTTTGGGTCAAACTAAAATCTATTTTTACCAAAACAATTCTATAACAAAAATTCCTTTTTGAAATATCTTTATTCATAAATACCTCCAAATAATACTATTATAATTTCCCTTGGATCCTTGAAAATCACTAGAAATATTTTTTCTTGAAAATATTTTCAAATGATACTATGATTATCTTCTAAACCTTGAAAACCATTTTCCAAAATCACCAGGATTTAAACTCTCCAAATCATTTTGAAAACACATTTTATAACCCAATTTATAAATAACATTTTTCCTAAATAATTAAATATTCTAATCTTAATATAATATTTTTAGTAAAATCAAATTTTAACCCAACATTAACCTTAGACACTTTATAGTCAAATTGTGAAACTAAATTCATAAGGTGTTTGTTTCAATGTTCCCAAAATTCCTATCTACCCAACCCAGGTTTCAAAAGGGAAGATTTCAGATAGATCAACAACTAATAGTCAATGCTTAGAACTAGACGAGCAAGACTAACCAAACCCTAATGATAATAATTGAACACTATCATATCCAAACGACCAAACACAACTAAGAATAACTATATTCAATCTTTGAAAAAATATTATTTATATATATAAAATATATTAGGAGTTAAAATTATTTCATTGACAAATTTTAAAATAATAGTATGTCGGTTTGGCCTTGTTCGAGTGTTAAGGAATCCCTGTTTATAACGTTGGCCAAACATATCAACCAAGATTCATAAATCACTCAACGATCAACCAACACAACATAAAACAATTTTATGAAAATAACAAACATGCACTCTAATATATATACTCTTTAACTCATTTTAGGATACCAATAACCCTATCTCCAATGAGTTTACCCCACCAAGGCCTAGAGTTCGATCAACCTAAGCTCTAATACCAACTGTAATGACATGCCCTTTCGACGCTAAGAAATTGATACTAATATATTCATGGTATCCATGTGCCAACTATCCAAGTGCTAGAAAGACAGATTACTGGGGTAAAGAAATAGAAGACAGAACATAATCTCACATCACGACGAGAAGATCTATAATATATACAAGATCTTTACAAAAATAAAATCATCTTTATTATACACAACATCAGAGTACATTAACATATTTTCATCCTGGAAAGTTATAACAGCCTGTCTTTACAAGTGCTAATAAATAGAGACAAAAATCAGAAACAACAAAATAGTGGAAGAATATAAGAAATATGAATGCGTATTTGAGAATCCAGTTTGTCTCCTGAAAGCTCCAAAGCATCCAACTAAATCTGGAGAATATGCTCGAGCTGAATTAAGCATTATTGGAAACAACGCCAGGGTCAGTCTGGTAAAACCAGCATGAGAAACATAATCAGTTGGATTTCGAATGTTTTGTAAAACCTTCAAAATAAAGGCATGTTTTATAACCACGCCGCACATAATCATGGACAACTTTTTACCTTATGATAACCAAAACATTTCTTATAGAAAATCCAATGATATTATAATAATGTCCAAAGAAGAAAATAAGAATAATCAAGTAGCTATAATGCTCGTGAGTGTACATGACAACAACACTAGGTATATAATAAAAATCCGATAAGGCACATTCGGTAATTGTATAAGATTCCATGGAGGGGGCCCCTCAGTGCCTTGAGAATGGTCCTCCTATATAAAGATCGTAGTTATCTATCCGAAGCATACATTCCTAGTGATGTACACTAGAAAATACATAGTTGGCCACCAAGGCCGAATGCATCGCTCCATGCATGCATAACAACCGTTGATAACTCTAGGAAGGAGATGACAGCACCTTCATGGGTTAGCTAAACCCCTATCTATGCATCCTATCTCTAATTTTAGTCATTACCGCTGGTGAGGCTACGTCCGGCATTCTAGCTTACGCATCGTCATACAAATAGATCTTGGAACCACACATGGATTCCAATACCTCAACAGGTATCGGAATCATATATGGATTCCCACTTCTCAACAAAGATCTTGGAATCGCACATGGATTCCCATACCCTAACAAGTGTCGAAACCACACACGGATTCCAATATCCAAAACAGATCTTGAATCTCCTCTAAACATAGAATCCGTATACAGTTTTGGAGTGATTATAATTTCGAGACATCTCCTACAAGTGCACTCCCCTGCTTACCAGATGTGATGACCCGAAAATTTTTGGACATTTAGAATTGAAATATTTAATTGATTTTAAATATTTAAAAGTTTAATTTTTAACTTCAATTCAAATATCATAATTTATTTGATGATTAAATTATTAAATAAAATAATTTGGAATTGGGTGAAATATGAAATTTGAAGTTTTAAGCCTGTTAAAAATAATTTGAAGACTTATAAAATTTATATTGATAACATTAAAGATAATAGAAGTGTTAAATTTGAATTTAACAGTGATTTGTTCAGTTTTAAATTTTTATCGTTCAAATTGAATTTAAAACTAGCATTCCGAGACGCAGTCTCGAAATTCGACGAAACCAGTTCCATTGGATCCGGAATATTTTATTATTATCGGATTTCAAGTTTCGTAGCATTTGGAGTTGTGTGAGCGTATGGTGGATAAACGCGTTGTAGCTTATGTCGCAAATATAACGTTAATTGAGTATATATATCTTTATATATTTGGTCAACTATTTTATTCCTTCTCCCATACGCCATCACGCAAAATATCTTTTCCCTTCTCACGTTATTCTACAGCCAAGCCCTTCTTATTTAAATTGCGCAATCTTCTTCCTCTCATCAATTCGAACGCACATCGAAAAAAAAGGTTAAGGTAATGAAATCGGTTCGTTCGAATTCATCAATGGCCGTTCTTCCTATCCCTAAATAAATCGTGCCGAACATTTTCAATTAAAAATCGCGACCGAGGTGGGGATGCTTCAGATCGACAGATCGAAGGGGGTGGAGCGTTCTCGTGTCGCGAGAGTTATGGCATCGAAGGCACGATCGCTTGTTGGCTCGATCAATTTTGTGAACGGGGCTAAGGGATCGTGGTGACGCGATGGCGATTTGGGGCTTCGGCGACGGTGTGTGAGGTCGCGAATGGGGACGAGAAGTAGCTAGGGTTCGCAGTCGCGATTCTGGGTTGATAGCGTGGTCGCTGGGGGGTTCCAGCGATGGGGTAGCGAAGCGAGTTAGGGTTCGAGGCCGTATGCAGTGAAGTGTCACGTGTCGATGAGGTACTTTTCTGTTTTGTCTAGTTTGCTTTCTGTAAATTTGGTTTTGTTAATTTTATGAACATATACAGAAGAAAATGTACAGAAGAGGAAAATAATAATAATAATAATAGAATTATGTTTAAATTTATAAATATATATATTTACAGCTAAGGCAAAAAATGTATATAGATTAGATTTAGGAATAAAGTTTTAATGTTGAAAGGTTTATATAAAATTTGGTTTTGTAATCTTTATAATATTTTTTTATATAAGCAAATAATGTAAAAGGAAGTAAATAGGACATTGAATATACATGTTTTCATTCGATCAGTTATTCTTCAAAATAATAATATATGCATTACGAACATTTATTTGTTAATAAATGTATTTAATTATTTTAATTAATAAAAATAATGTATTAATAGAAATTTAGTTTTAAATTTAATGACTAGTTAATCCAGTTTATTAGATCGACATTAATTGTTCAATTAGTCAAATATTAATAAAATTATGTAAATATTTCTTCAAGGTCTATAATCGGGAGAATCAAGTTGGGAATGAAGTGGACTACAACTAGGAAAGGTGAGTTAATCTCACTCAGTGAATTTAAATTTGAATTTAAATTAAATTTAAATAATTATTTGAATGGTTGAATTGATTAATGTGATATAGTATGATATTTTGGAATTGGTATATTATATTGTGCTAATGTTGTGGATGCAGGGAAAAACAGGTTGGAGGGATCCAACTGGATCCCTCAACTTTTATTTAAATTATTTAATATTCTCTGTGGTGGTTATTTGATATTCTATAATGAATTATGAGGGAATATTGAATGTTATGGCTTGATTGAATATATTTGGGTATAATGAAATACCAAAAGTACAAAAATTGTGTAACTCCCCACCCCGAGACCCACCTTAGCAAAGAGAATTAACAAGTAATTTTGTCTGCTAAAGCGGAGAATAGGGCTGGTTAAGGGCGACCATCTATAATTTTGTCTTAAACATCCATTGAATACGTCGATAAATGCATTATAATTTTTTTTCAACTCAAGTGGATCGACATACCCAGTAAATGCTTAATCCAAAACTATAGGTGACTAACGGATCTATCAGAACAAAATACAATAACTGAATGTACACCACATCACAGAACAGTAACCAACATCATATATATATACATATACACTGATACACGTTCAGTACAATACAATATGAATACAATAAAGGTGGTACACGACCACACCATATACATCGAATCAAATGTAAGAACATCAGAGTATGCGGAAGAAATAAACTACTCAAGAGAAAGAAGAGCTGATATCCAACATCAACTTCAAGCTAAGCCCAATAGATGATACCTGAAACAACTCGGTCTGAATCTAGTGAAACACACGGGTCAGGCTAGCTAGAACTTATCATTAGTAAAGGTGATGATAAGAGATAAGGGGAAAACCATTCCATCAATACCAATGGAATGATATAGGTCATCAAGTTATCTCTAGAGTGATACATCAATGGTTCATCATGATTGCATAGAGGAATACAATATGTATATTAGATAGACATGGTATATCTGATTATATATATAACCGAATGAAATGGGTGAGGATATGGATCATAAAGTAAACCTTCATAAGATAATTAAACTTCAAGAATCCATCAAAAATAAAACCCATCTAATAGAAACTTCTTAATTATTATACCTCATCTCATCGGTATAAATATAAATACATCTCAAATCCATCATTAAACTCATTATAAAGGAATCGCCATATTCATTTATACCTCATATCATTGGTATAAATATAAATCTATTATCAACACTCATCATAAAAGCATTACCAAAATTTATACCTCATCTCATTGGTATAAATATATAAAATGTCTCAAATCCATCTGGATAGAGCCCGAAAAGAATCCAAAACATCATATTCGAAATCACCATAAAACCATGTATATGAATTAGCCCTTTTCTTACATAAGGCTATAATAAAGCATCATCATCAAAACAGTGAAAACGAAACATCTAAACTTCGTGGAAAACAGCACGTGCTTTACATCTTGACTAGTACTAGTAATTTGGTACCATACATCGTGATGACTTGGGGTCACATAACATCATAACATCGTGATTGACTAGTCGAAACATCTTGATGACACCCAGTCACAAATCCGAGTAAAAACATCGTGGTGATTGGAGTTGAGTAATAACATCGTGAACATCGTGGTGACTCCAATCGTACTCGGTCTAGTACTAGTAACATCTTGAATGTGTCTCAACTATTCGAATAGGAACCCAAAAGGCGAGAACGTATATCCCATACTATACGTTCTCTCCTAATGTTTTACTAATCGTTAGTTGGTTCCACATTAGAAAACATCATAAAACATCAGAACCATCATAAAACTCACTCTGCCTCATCTCATCGGCGAGTTAATATAATACCTTACTCATTTCTTCTCATCGACGAGTAATGGTTCCATCGTGACTTATCTCATTTCATCGACAAGTAAAAATCATCATAACCATCTTAACTTCATAAATCATCATAAACATCTTAACTTCATGAATACTTCATAAATAGACTACCTCATATCATCGGCAATTGCAAATAAATCTCCTAATGGTTTCTCATAAACCATAATCCTCGAAAAGGAAAATCTCATCTCAAGACTCACCTCATCTCATCGGCAAGTAAAACAACATCTTTAAGTGGTTCTCATCAATTTTTACTCCTATAATAGGAGATCTCAAACATCTCAACTCGCTAAATATTGGCTACTTGGATAATTCCTATAATAGGAATTGAAAATCTTAAATACTAACTCAAGATATAATACTCAAGAGGTTTCGATCGTACAAGTCCGGAATTAACCGAAAAAGCAAACTCATATGTCCCATACCACATGTTTTACTAAATCGTTTAATTCTCTTTCTCATACGTCCGAAAAGTGCAAAAAAGTGTATCCTTGAATAGAAAATATATTTTTGCTAAATCGGGTTTTGAAATAAATTTCAGAAAATATGTAAGAAATCAACTTTGAAAATCTCTTTATAATTTATAAATATTAATTGTAACATTTTTTATATGAAATCGCTTTGTAAAATATATTTCTTAGAACAATAGCTAGAATATGAACACTGTTGGAAAATAGTTTGAAAATACATGCACATGCGCTCGGAATCACAATGAAAACATTACATAATGAATCAATAAAATCCATTAAAATCCCAATAACGGATTCGTGAAAAACCATGGTTCTGTATAGTAGAAGAAAACCAAAAAATAATCACAAGACGCATGGTTTATCCCTTAAATAAGGTAATACAACACTCAAGATCTATATTAAAATTCATCATCAAAGACTTGCTCGAACAATCTAAGAAAATACATGATTCATTACCAGAGCATATGTGATATAAAGCTCTCAATATTTGCATTGAAAAGAGCATCAAAACTATGTTCGGAAAACATAAGAGAAAGCACCAAAAACTGGTGCAACAATTCAAGATACACAGGAATAAACATTGGTGTTTTGCCCAGGCCTGCATTTTGTTTGTGCAGCTTGCCTCTTTTAAGCACATAATTTGAGAGAACACAAAAGATAAAAGTTGTAGAAGACATCCTATGCTTTCCAAAACATTAAAAATTACCGAATTCCGATAAGAAGTGTATAAGTTATAGATAAAACAATTTTGAGATTTGAATTTCACAACTTCTGTAATTTAGTCTCGGGACAGCGACAAACAATCACATTTATGGCCAAGATAACTTCGAAATTTTAGAAAACTCAAAACATAAAAGTTGAAGGTGATTTTATTATCTTGAATCCAGAAAAAGAATCACCAAAATCCAAACTACGGATCTAAAGATACGGCCAAAAACGTTCTTAGGTCACTGATCATTGTCGCTCTCGTTTTGCTCTCGGAATAGCAACAAACAATCACAATTTTGACCAAGATAACTTCAAATTTTCAGAAAACTCAAAAAATAAAAGTTGTATTACTTGAATTATGCTTTCCGGAACATCTAAAATTATCAAAATCGAATTAAAAACGGGAAAGTTATGTGTAAATTTGTTTCAGCTTCAAGCACAGAGCAAATGTAGACTTTACTCTCGGGTTAGCAGTAGAAAAATCAAATTTTGACATAGCTAACCTCAAAATTACAGAAAATATAAAACATAAAAGTTGTTGTACATGATTTGTGCTTCCGAAACATCTAAAATTATCAAAATCTGATCAAAAACGAGAAAGATATGTCTAATTTAATTCAGTGTTTCAAAGTTGAAATTAAAAACACAGGACAGAGAGGTTACTAGCTATTCAAACACATATTACGATTAGTAAAATGCTGATTTATAGAAAATGATAAACATAAAAGTTGTTCCTTATAAATATACCTTTCAACTGGAAAAAAAATCTCACTCAATATTTATTTATCATTCAAAAGTTATGGTGATTTTAATATCAGGCTTCAACAAAAAAATTGCACAGAGCAAAGCTATGTACATCAGTTTCAAACTAGATTTCGACCATATAAACAACAAAATTTCAGAAAGTAATTGGAAGATAAGTTGTAGCTAACAGAGTGTTCTTTCTACTGCAAAAAGATTGAGCTAATTCAAGTGAATTTGCACTAAGATATTGTTGTTTTACTGCAGCAATTTTCACAAACAAATTTTCAGCAAACCACAACCAACTTGAAAGCAATTCAATCAACCCATCCAATTAATTCAATAGCAATAACAATTATTCTCATAGTTAAAGCTAGTATTGTGAGTTTTAACTCACCTATGCAAATATGAAGACCAAACTTTGGAGAATTGAAGAAAGTTGATGGCTTTGCCTTTGGTTTTTGCCTCAGGAATCTGAAAATGAAGATAGAACAACATGCAAATGAGAAACAGTAGGCTATAGACAATCAACTTTTGAATATCAGATTTTGATGAAAACAAATGGTTTTCATAGTGATTACCTGAGAAAAATGGTTTCAATTTGATTGAAAACAACAATAATTGGATTAATTTGGAGAATTTTTTAGCTAGGGTTGAAAGAGAATGGGTTTCTTAGTTTCTATCTTCTTCTTCTTCTTTTTTCCTTTTACTGTACGTACAGTACAATAAGAAGAAGAGGAACTTTCTCTCTACAGGCTAGGTTAAGAAATGGGCTTGGACCCAAAGTAAAAGATTTTAATTAGCCTTAGGAAAAAAACAATTTATCACTTAAACACATAAATACACTAATATACACAAGTTGTATTATGTATTTATGCAAATGTTTTTACTTCTATAAAATCACACAATCAATTTTTAGGTTCTAAAAATTATTTTACAACAAAATAAAAGACAAGTTTGCATTAATATTTTATTTCTTGTGTAATACAATATAACAACTCATTTCAAACTTAATTTTATAACCAAAACACACTTTTAAACCAAATTCCATCTTTTTATTTATATAAACACCTTTTAAAAATCAAATACTTCTTTTAAAAAATTATTATTAAAAGAAGTAATTGGCAATAATTAATAAAATTATTGCATTTCTCCAAATAAAATCACATTTCATTCATTATTAACTCAATTAAAAAAAATTCAAACTTTATTTTCACATTTTATTTTCAAAATTCATTGTTTTTTTCCAAATAAACAATTTAAATCTCTAATTTATTTTAATTCACCATATTAAATTATAACTTCCATTATAATTTAACATTTACAGGTAATCTCCAAAACCAAGGTTGATACAGACTCCCCTCCTTAACAAAATTGCGTGCTCGCAATTTCTAGAGGAAAGGCTGTAAACAATACAAAAATTCAATCGAAAAGGATAAAAGACAAGCACGAAACTCAAACCATTCATACTCTCAACATAGAATGGTAGAGAGAAATAATGAAAAACTCAGTTGGTTAATCCAATGGTCCATCAAATGCTAATATAGTGATTAACAAACCATCACATTTTCCAAGTAACTCAAAAGAATTTCGAAGATATCCCGTCTTCGAATCAAAACCCAATAAGATGCTCAACAATTAATCAATCGAAAATGAGTGATTTCACAAAACTCTACGAATAAAGCCGGAATCAAACTCACTCAAACCTGAACTCTAAGAAACAAAAAAGATCATCGACACAATTTTCCGCATAACAATACAGAGAGAACATCCTCACAAAAAGGATAGACTCAATAGACAAGAACGATAAATCACACAAAATGGCTTCTCACGAGGCCACCAAACTTGAACGACCGCGAAAATGCACATCATTATCATTAGCACAAGAATAGAGTGAACTCAAGAACCAGAATATGAGCTCAAATTACTTTTCAGTCCAAGATATTTAGAATTTTTTTTTGCAACATCTTTTAAATATTAAATCTAAATTTCCAGCATTTGAAAATTTTCAAACTCTCTACTATATTACTTAGTAAGTAATATACAAAACAAATTAAAAGTCCAAATTTCTTCTCTTACATCAAAATTAATTTTCAGAGAATTTTGTAAATCCATAATAATATTCCTGGAAATAAATTAAGGGTTTAAATTCTCTTTACTCTTTTTATTAAATCACTTAAATAGTTTAAAATAATCTTCAAATCCTCTTATAACACTTCTTTAAAACATCCAATGTATATAATATATATTCTAAAATCTCAAAATATACTTTCAATAAAGTATAGCTCATTAATTTTCTCACATATTTTCATCTTTATAATATCAAAATAAATATATAAATTAATGGCATTGCCTCGCCACTGAATCTCTAATAAACGGATATGTCCATTGGCTGTAGAGTCGATCGAACGATCAAAACTGCCTCGCCACTCTGTTACTCGTCTCTAAAATCAATGGCTGCAATTACCATTCAAAAATAAATTTAATATATAATCTCAAAATATTATTTTCAAAATCTCAATTTTTAAAACACAAATCATCGTGTCTGATTACCTCATCATAGCATTTAGGAGATTCCTATTGATAACGTTGATCAGGCGTATCGACTAGAACTCTTAACTACTCGATGGACAACCCAACAGTCTTAAATTATTTCTATGAAAGAATACTACTCATATAAATATATTCTTAAAACATTCTTTGATACTTTTTTTTATATTTCAAAGCTCAAATTCCTCTTTAAAACTCATATTTATATCGCTTCAAAACTCATTAAGAGAATGCATCGAGATATTCCCAGAATACTCGATTCTCAAAATCAATAGAAGGAGATGGAGTGTTCGTCAACTCCTACAAGACGACGAGGCACTCTTGGAAATCATCAAGACAAAAATAAGCAAGATATTCTTCCGAAGGAGAAGAAGCACACAAACAATAAATCATTACTTCAAACAAAGTAATGCTACAAAGGATATCACCGATTGATTATCCGAAAAGGATAACTTAAAGAAACTGAATGATAAACTCAATCAAACTCGAATAATCTAGAAACTCGCCTCATTCCTTAGTGGATGTCCTTGTGGAAGGATAACTAAAGTGCTAAGAGCCAAGAATAAGGTTACCTCAACACTTGATTGCCCGATTGGATGTCAAGTCCAAATGGACTCACAAAACTCAACAAAGTCACCTTGTTCGGAATTCGTGATATATCATTAACATCTCGATACTCAAGAGTGAATAAAGAAGCTTCGGAATCATCATTAACATTCCAAAGTGATAGAAATAATAAACCAATCAAATTAGGATGCCTAAATATATATAGGATCCTATAACAACAAAAGGATCGGATTTAACATCAAATAAGTCAATCCATCTCAAATCAGATACACCTTAAGATAGTGAGTAATAAACAAATACTCACTAAAGCAGCAACAAACTGAAAACTCAGAATGCTCACAACAAGCCAATTGTTGTGGATCCCTTAACAGGATTCACAACTCTCAAAGGAATGCAACAAGAATGCTCAAAGAAATCCATCAGCTTTTTCGATACGAACTCACTCGTATCGAAAAAATAAAAATAGAATGATCCCAAATAAGATTATTTACAAGATAAGTTGATTAAACTTTATTATGGAATACTACGGAATGCAATATATATATATTCCTAGACATATTCCATCTCAACATAACCCAATACTGGAAAAATAATCAAAGCATGATTCGAAAACAATCTCGAATAAAGGACGATGATTCACTCATATTGTACTTTAACGTATCGTGATATACGAACTGTTCTATGTTTATTCTACTTTATTCTGACCACAGCTCTGATACCAAGCTGTAACGCCCCACCCTGAGACCCACCTTAGCAAAGAGAATTAACAAGTAATTCTGTCTGCTAAAGCGGAGAATAGGGCTGGTTAAGGGCGGCCATCTATAATTTTGTCTTAAACATCCATTGAATAAGTCGATAAATGCATTATAATTTTTTTTCAATTCTAGTGGATCGACATACCCAGTAAATGCTTAATCCAAAACTATAGGTGGCTAATGGATCTATCAGAACAAAATACAATAACTGAATGTAAACCACATCACAGAACAGTAACCAACATCATATATACATATACACTGATACACGTTCAGTACAATACAATATGAATACAATAAAGGTGGTACACGACCACACCATATACATCGAATCAAATGTAAGAACATCAGAGTATGCGGAAGAAATAAACTACTCAAGAGAAAGAAGAGTTGATATCCAACATCAACTTCAAGCTAAGCCTAATAGATGATACCTGAAACAACTCGGTCTGAATCTAGTGAAAACACACGGGTCAGGCTAGCTAGAACTTATCATTAGTAAAGGTGATGATAAGAGATAAGGGGGAAACCATTCCATCAATACCAATGGAATGATATAGGTCATCAAGTTATCTCTAGAGTGATACATCAATGGTTCATCATGATTGCATAGAGGAATACAATATGTATATTAGATAGACATGGTTTATCTGACTATATATATAACCGAATGAAATGGGTGAGGATATGGACCATAAAGTAAACCTTCATAAGATAATTAAACTTCAAGAATCCATCAAAAATAAAACCCATCTAATAGAAACTTCTTAATTATTATACCTCATCTCATCGGTATAAATATAAATACATCTCAAATCCATCATTAAACTCATTATAAAGGAATCTCCATATTCATTTATACCTCATATCATTGGTATAAATATAAATCTATCTTAAATCTATTATCAACACTCATCATAAAAGCATTACCATAATTTATACCTCATCTCATTGGTATAAATATATAAAATGTCTCGAATCCATCTTGATAGAGACCGGAAAGAATCCAAAACATCATATTCGAAATCACCATAAAACCATGTATATGAATTAGCCCTTTTCTTACATAAGGCTATAATAAAGCATCGTCATCAAAATAGTGAAAACGAAACATCTAAACTTCATGGAAAACAGCACGTGCTTTACATCTTGACTAGTACTAGTAATTTGGTACCATACATCGTGATGACCTGGGGTCACATAACATCATAAAATCATGATTGACTAGTCGCAACATCTTGATGACACCCAGTCACAAATCCGAGTAAAAACATCGTGGTGATTAGAGTTGAGTAATAACATCGTGAACATCATGGTGACTCCAATCGTACTCGGTCTAGTACTAGTAACATCTTGAATGTGTCTCAACTATTCGAATAGGAACCCAAAAGGCGAGAACGTATATCCCATTCTATACGTTCTCCCCTAATGTTTTACTTATCGTTAGTTGGTTCCACATTAGAAAATATCATAAAACATCAGAACCATCATAAAACTCACTCTGCCTCATCTCATCGGCGAGTTAATATAATATCTTACTCATCTCTTCTCATCGACGAGTAATGGTTCCATCGTGACTTGTCTCATTTCATCGACAAGTAAAAATCATCATAACCATCTAAACATCTTAAATCATCATAAACATCTTAACTTCATGAATACTTCATAAATAGACTTACCTCATATCATCGGCAAATTCAAATAAATCTCATAATGGTTTCTCATAAACCATAATCCCCGAAAAGGGAAATCTCATCTCAAGACTCACCTCATCTCATCGGCAAGTAAAACAACATCTTTAAGTGGTTCTCATCGATTTTTACACCTATAATAGGAGATCTCGTACATCTCAACTCGCCAAATATTGGCTACTTGGATAATTCCTATAATAGGAATTTAAAATCTTAAATACTAACTCAAGATATAATACTCAAGAGGTTTCGATCGTACAAGTCCGGAATTAACCGAAAAAGCAAACTCCTGTGTCCCATACCACATATTTTACTAAATCGTTTAATTATCTTTCCCATACGTCCGAAAAGTGCAAAAACGTGTATCTTTAAATAGAAAATATATTTTTGCTAAATCGGGTTTTGAAATAAATTTCAGAAAATATTTAAGAAATCACCTTTGAAAATCTCTTTATAATTTAGAAATATTAATTGTATCATTTTTTATATGAAATCACTTTGTAAAATATATTTCTTAGAACAATAGCTAGAATATGAACACTATTGGAAAATAGTTTGAAAATACGTGCACATGCGCTCGAAATCACAATGAAAACATTACAAAATGAATCAATAAAATCCATTAAAATCCCAATGATGGATTATTGAAAAACCATGGTTCTATATAGTAGAAGTAGACAAAAAATAATCACAAGACGCATGGTTTATCCCTTGAATAAGGTAATACAACACTCAAGATCTATATTAAAATTCATCATCAAAGACTTGCTCGAACAATCTAAGAAAATACACGATTCAATACCAGAGCATATGTGATATAAAGCTCTCAATATTTGCATTGAAAAGAGCATCAAAACCATGCTCGGAAAACATAAGAGAAAGCACCAAAAGCTGGTGCAACAATTCAAGATACACAGGAATAAACATTGGTGTTTTGCCCATGCCTGTATTTTGTTTGTGCAGCTTGCCTCTTTTAAGCACATAATTTGAGAGAACACAAAAGATAAAAGTTGTAGAAGACATCCTATGCTTTTCAGAATATTAAAAATTACCGTATTCCGATAAGAAGTGTAAAAGTTATAGATAAAACAATTCTGAGATTTGAATTTCACAACTTCTGTCATTTAGTCTCGGGACAGCGACAAACAATCACATTTCGGGCCAAGATAACTTCGAAATTTTAGAAAACTCAAAACATAAAAGTTGAAGGTAATTTTGTTAGCTAGAAGTCATAAAAATAATCACCAAAATCCGACTTACGGATCAAAAGATACGGCCAAAAATGTTCTTAGGCCACTGATCATTGTCGCTCTCGTTTTGCTCTCAGGATAGCAACAAACAATCACAATTTTGACCAAGATAACTTCAAAATTTCAGAAATCTCAAAAACAAAAAAGTTGTAGTACTCGAATTAAGCTTTTCGAAACATCTAAAATTATCAAAATCGGATAAAAACGAGAAAGTAATGCCTAAATTTGTTTCAGCTTCAAGCACAGAGCAAATGTAGACCTTACTCTCGGGTTAGCAGTAGAAAAATCAAATTTTGACATAGCTAACCTCAAAATTACAGAAACTATATAACATAAAAGTTGTTGCACATGATTTGTGCTTTCCTGAAAAATCTAAAATTATCAAAATCCGATCAAAAACGAGAAAGATGTGTCTAATTTAATTCAGTGTTTCAAAGTTGAAATTAAAAACACAGGACAAAAAGGTTACTAGCTATTCAAACACATATTAAGATTAGTAAATTGCTGATTTATAGAAAATGATAAACACAAAAGTTGTTCCTTATAAATATACCTTTCAACTGAATAAAATCTCACCCAATTTTAATTTATCATTTAAAAGTTATGGTGATTTTATGATCAGGCTTCGACAAAAAAATTGCACGGAGCAGAGCTATGTACATCAGTTTCAAACTAGATTTCGACCATATAAAAAACAGAATTTCAGAAAGTAATTGGAAGAGAAGTTGTAGCTAACAGAGTGTTCTTTCAAATGCAAAAAGATTGAGCTAATTCGAGTGAATTTGCACTAAGATATTGCTGTTTTACTGCAGTAATTTTCGCAAATAAAATTTCAGCAAACCACAACCAACTTGAAAGCAATTCAATCAACCCATCCAATTAATTCAATAGCAATAACAATTATTCTCATAGTTAAAGCTAGTATTGTGAGTTATTAACTCACCTATGCAAATATGAAGACCAAACTTTGGAGAATTAAAGAAAGTTGATGGCTTTGCCTTTGGTTTTTGCCTCAGGCATCTGAAAATGAAGATAGAACATGCAATAGAGAAACGTAGGCTATAGACAATCAACTTTTGAAAATCAGATTTTGATGAAATAGAAATGGTTTTCATAGTGATTACCTGAGAAAAATAGTTTCAATTTGATTGAAAACAACAATAATTGGATTAATTTGGAGAATTTTTGAGCTAGGGTTGATAGAGGATGGGTTTCTTAGTTTCTGTCTTCTTCTTTTTTTTTCCTTTTACTGTACGTACAATACAATAAGAAGAGGAGGAAATTTCTCTCTACAGGCTAGGTTAAGAAATGGGCTTGGACCCAAAGTAAAAGATTTTAATTAGCCTTAGGAAAAAACAATTTATCACTTAAACACATAAATACACTAATATACACAAGTTATACTATGTATTTATGCAAATGTTTTTACTTCTATAAAATCACACAACCAATTTTTAGGTTCTAAAAATTATTTTACAACAAAATAAAAGACAAGTTTGCATTAAAATTTTATTTCTTGTGTAATAAAATATAACAACTCATTTCAAACTTAATTTTATAACCAAAACACACTTTTAAACCAAATTCCATCTTTTTATTTATATAAACACCTTTTAAAAATCAAATACTTCCTTTAAAAAATTATTATTAAAAGAAGTAATTGACAATAATTAATAAAATTATTGCATTTTCTCCAAATAAAATCACATTTCATTCATTATTAACTCAATTAAATAAAATAAATTTTCAAACTTTATTTTCACATTTTATTTTCAAAATTCATTGTTCTTTTTCCAAATAAACAATTTAAATCTCTAATTTATTTTAATTCACCTTATTAAATTATAACTTCCGTTATAATTTAACATCTACATGTAATCTCCAAAACCCAGGTTGTTACAAATTGGATTTTGGTAAGAAAATAAAAGAAGTGAATTTTTAAATGAAATAATTATAGAAAATTTGGATAAATTGAGAATGAGTTGAAAAAGAAATGGATGTGACGTTAAATACTAATAAATAACTTTGAGTATGAAAAGCAAACGATTTGCAATGACAGTAATTAATGAATTAATGAATTGTAAATTCAAGTGATATTATTTTAAAGGAATAAAGAATTATTTTAAAATTTGAAGTTCAAATTTATTTAAAGCGATAAAGAAGTAAATTGAGAAATCTAAAACTTGTATTTAAATTAAAAGTATTTTGAATCAAAATTAAGGAATAAAATTGGAAATTAATGGATTTTGGAATTAAAAAGAAAGTAATTGGAAATCAATTTGGAAATTGATTCAAGTGTTTGAATTGGAGATTTAAAGAAGTGTGAAGAGAAGTATATTTCTCTGGATAGCCAAGTACGTTTTCAAAGCAATTTTTTTAAAAATAAAAGTTAATGTTGCTTTAAAAAAAAGTATGTTTTAGAAAATTTATCATTTCTCAATATTTAAATTATAAAGCAAGAATTTTGTTTTAATCTATTATAGCAGTAATTATCTAAAGAGTGACTTAATATTTTGTTTTAAAGTGAAAATCTATTTTTATATTTTATTAAGCAACCTTATTTTCAAATATTCATATAGTATGTATTTTTAACAAATTATTCAAGTAGTTTTAACCTAAATGTTTTAAAGTATATTTCAAAATAAGTGTTTTGTTTAATCTATTATCGTAATAATTATTTAAAGGATGATTTGGTATTTTGTTTAAAGAAGAAAATCTAGTTGTATTTATAAAGTAAACTTATTTTAATTATTTCTAAAGTATTATTTTAAATTAAGTGCTAAAGTAAATTTTATAAATTAAATGTTAAACATATTTTACAATAAGGTGATTTAAAATTATTTTAAAAATTCTTAAGTTTTGTGCTTGGTGATTCCAGTGGAAATGGAAATACTTGGAATTTATTCTGTGAAAAGGAAGATAGTTTGAAAACTGTTTTCAAAAGGGTTTGAGAGTGAGAACATATCATGTGAAGATATTTTTCAGATTAATAAATAATTTGGAAAATTATTTATTAGTTGATGGTTGTTTGTGAATATTAATTGATAGTTAAATAACCGACTATCAATATTGGACAAATATGTTGATCGTTTCAAAGAGACCGGGATCAAGATTTATTTCTCGAAAACCATTTCGATTCGGTTTGAACATTTCGTGGAAACGAGTTTGGATTCGAAGATGAAGCAGTGAAGTGCAAGGGCTAGTCTCTACTAATCCTGAGGATATTTCCAAAATGGATGTAGTTGGAGTAGTGCCTTCGGTTCCGTTGGAACCCGGGACGGACTTGTATGGATGAATGCTTGCGAAACATCGTCAGGTGGACGATGGGCATTCTAAGGGATATGTTATAAAAGGCAACGCTTAGCCTCAAGCCTCATCAAATGGGAATGACTGAAAATCAGGGGTTATGCAGCAAGGCTAGGTGGGTGGCACCCAAGCAGGGTGAAGTCATCCCTGTCTGGATGTCCCTTTTTATTTCGGCTTAGTGGGCGGTTTCTGATCCCAACCGCAGGGTGATCTCACTCGGGATTATCCAGTAAGGGGTAGTCCCGGTATTGTGTTGCAGGGGAGCGGGCGTACTCCTCGGTACGGTGATCTAGGCCACGTGCTGTGACAGGTGGTACCTCAGTGCCTAGTCATTAGTTGGAAATCCATTCTCCCTACGAGCCTTGTACGAGTTTTGTTTGTATTACCCACTCTGTGGCTAGTAGCTGGAATTTAATGGATGTAACAATTTCGGCTATTTTATAAGTATTTGTATATAGACTCTATTATAATATAAGAGGAATTTATAAAAATTGTTTTAGCTCTCGTAAGGTAAAAACCCGACATGTTTATTTGTGGCGTGGTCTTACGAGATGCTTTTGTTTCAAAGTATTTTTGAAACTTTAATAATCAATTGAGTGTATTTTCTCACGCTGGTAATCCAGATCGACTCGGGTGTTATTTAACTGTAATGCTTGGGTCAGACCGAGTATTATAGAATACAGGATTTGATGCTGTGGAGCTCAGGAGACGAGTTAGATGATCATACGTACTTTCGTACTTGTTTATATATATATTCCGCTGTGTTGAGTTGTTGTGTATCCATTTATATGTTGTTAGTGCTGAACCGTGATTGATGTACTCTGATGATGTAATATATAAACAGAGATATTTGACTTTTGAGTAAAGATCATTTATTATCTATTATATTTTATTCCGCTGCGATGGCTAGATTTTGATGTTGTTTTCTATTTTCTTCTTCTACATCTTCTTCTTTAACCCAAATGGTTCGTATTTCTGTACAACTTGAGTTGATTTAGGTAGAATGGTGTTGACTCAAGGGGTACGGATTTACGGGTCGTTACACTTGGTATCAGAGCATAGGTTGGTGATAACCTTGGCTCTGGTGGGAAATTACTCAAAATAGAGTCCGTAGAACTCTAGAATGAGTTTGAGCGTATAAATAGATATGAGCGCGTATTTGTTAGTGGATATAAATTATTTTAATATTGTGTTGATTGGTTTATTGAGTGGCATATGAACCATCGTCGGCACAGTCTGGACAACTGTATTGAAGGGGTTTCTAAACACTTGAATAGAACAGTTGACACGGTATTGTTTTAAATGTGGGTGAATGAAATAATTTTACCCAAAAATATATTTTGATATAAAGAAAAGTTTTTGTAAACTATATTAGCTAATATATGGTTGCTTGGATGTTAGAAAGAATAATATTAAATTATTATCATTGTTGCGTAAAAATTTAACTAGAAATTGAAAATATAACCAAAGTTTAAGGGAATAAATTCATTATAAAATGAAATTTATAAATATGAATTATAAATGTAAATTATAAATTGAAATGTAATCAAATGGAGATTTGTATAATCATAAACTATACAAATGCATTATAGTTGAAATTTAAATTAAAGCAGAATTTGAAACTTTAAAACCCCGGAGATTTGGAATTATTTTAAAGACAGATAATAGCATTATTGTTTTAAAAAGTATTTCTGAAAGGAAATTGTTCCAAATAAATTTTGGGAAGGAATATAGCATTGAATTCACTTCAGTCGCTGGAAAATAACTTCGGTGATGACTACAACATCATCGATGTTCATTTTTGAGTTTCTAAGTGACAGATTGCTGCCAAATTGATTTGTTCAGGAAAACCTGTTTATTTTTGAAATTTCAAAGGAAATTTGTTGGAAATAAAAACCAGGATTGGTTTGAAATTTTTGAGAAGTGTGATTTTGAGATGTTGAAGATTTCAAAATAATTTGAAACCAAAGCCGGGTGTTCAAAAATCCTGAAGAGATAGGCGGTAAGCTTAGAAATTGAGATGATTTTTAAATCAGGAAGGAATATAAGCTTTGAATGTTGAGAATTTTAATTTAAAGTGAAAAGTAAAAAAAAATGAAATTAACTTGGATTGGGGAATAAAATTTCACTGGATTGAAATTAATTAAATAGGCTGAAAAATAATATCCAGTTGTTTTTCGAATTAAGTTGAAATCGAATTGAGATTAAATAAATCTGAGTTTAAAATAAAATTGAATTGGAATAAAAATTCAATTGAGTTATTGAATGGAATTAGATTCTTACCTGAATAAAGGGAAATTAAATTGGTTAAGGATTGGATTGAAGTAAATAAATTAGAATAACTTATAAAAGAATCAGAATTAAAAATCCATAGAATAAAATATGCTTGGATTATAAATAAGTGTAAAACTCGAATTAAAAATAAAAGATGAATACATTCAAGCCTAGAATTAATGTGATTGTACAAAATAATAAGTTGTGACTTATAAAATTGAAAATGGAATATAAAGCCCAAAATTAATATTTTGATAAATTGGAAAATAAAATGAAGAATGCAAAACTTGAATCATTAAATAAATTGAAACAAGAAAATTAAATGAAGTGATATTTGGAATTAAAAATCAAGTGTTAAATTTTAACCAAGGAAAGAACTAATTAGATAATAAATTAGTTAATGAAATTTAATTGTGAGTTTATGATGAAGTTTGAAAATAAACTCAAGTTATAAATTAAATTCGACTTAAATTGTTGATGAAGTGAAAGTAATTGAGAATGAAGTTGAACTGTGAGTTAATAAAATTGGATGGTAAATTGAAAATGGATAGTGGAACCAGAACTTGAGTTATAAATTAAAATTTAACTTGAAGTGTTAACAGATTAAATATAGTTGGGAATGTGTCGAATAAATAAAAATGTAAATGGATTAAAATAATAATGGTAGAAGCTACAAATAAAATCCAAATAAGTGGAAATAAATTGGAAATGGCTATGTAATAAATTGGATGAGTTGAACTGAATTCAACTTAAACTAAGTTTAATGATATTGGGTTGGATTTAAATCAAGTGGAAATAAATTTAAATCGAAATAGAATTCGGTGTGTTATATATAACATTTAAGGAAATAAAAATTTAAAATGGATTGAGTGGATAAACTAATTATATCGAATGAATAAATGGATGGAATAAATATGAATCAAATAGAAGTGAACTTAAGTTTAAAGTGGAGTAAATTGAGTAAATTAACTTAAGTTGAGAATAATTAGAAGCTCGACTACGAGTAAAAATAGAAGACCATTAAATTAAAGCTTGATTTGAATTAATTCAGGAATGGTTAGTAATATGCAAGCTTGGAATGGGTCGAGCTAAATAAATGGTCGTGAATGAATTAAAATAAAAAGGAAATTTAATTGGTAATTAAAATGAACCTAATTTGTTAACGGATTTTGAATGAACTGGTTTGGTTAATAAAATGAAATGCAAGTGAATGGATTCAAGTCTGAAATGCAATGAAAATGAGAATATAGGTTATAAAACAGAGTTGAAAATGAATAAATTTAAAATGGAATAGAATTAAATATAAACTGAATTGAAATCCATTTAAATTGGTTATAAAACATAAATACTTATTTATTCACATAGATCTCGTCAAATTGCATAGAATAAATTGTCATTTGATGTAAATGGAAGTAATTAAGATGCTATGAATTGATAAAAGTGAAATAGAATTGATTTTGAAATCAATTGAATTGAATATGAGCTTGTTTGGGGTTAAAATAAATTGAAGGTAAGAAATGGTATTGTAAACCATTAAAATTAAATGAAATGGCGTATGGGTTGGTTGAAACAAATGCGTAAGTGTTAAAAACCATATAAGTTGCTTATAAACATTGTTTATTTACATTGCTTTTAATATTTATGTGTTGTAGTTGTTTAAAAAGAGTGAAATGTTAATAAACTTCATATATTTGGCACTTACATGTTTAAATTGAGTAAGTACAGGTACCGGGAAGCCGTTTGGCTGGATTTTTGGGCACGCTAATTGTTAAATAATAAGCCGCTTGCTTATAAATGCTAAATAAGGTACGTCTACGAAATAAAATTAAGAAATATGAACTGTTTTTGGTTTTTCCGACCGTGTGGGTCGATGTATTTATATTTATATCTTTTGTCAAATTGCAAAAGCTACTCTATACAAAGGAGACTCTGACAAAAAATTTCGAAAATTTTGGGAGTTAGAAAATTTTTGGAAATTTTTGGGAAAATTTTTGTTAACGACAAACGGTTTCAAATTGCAGATTGAAATTAATTAGTAAATGAAACTGATTAAAATAATGACAAAAATTAGTTATAAATGATAAATAAAATTCAAATATTCAGAGTTAAAGATAAATTGAAATTCATATGGAAATGAAAAAAATAAAGTTGAATAGAAATAGATATAAACTAAAGTGGTAAGGTGAAAATGAATATAAGGAACATATTTCATGCATATACTAACTTAAGAAAGGAATAGTGAATTCTTAATTGGAAATTGATAATACAAATATATTCCAAGTTAATATTTGGATGAATAGATATTGACATTTTGTGAGAAAGTCGATAAAATGTTTTGGGAATATTGTGATTGGATATTGGTGCTAAGCAGGATATGCAGGTATTATAAAAGGGAAAGGAAAATTGGTTTTGATTTCAGATGATAAATTTGAATTGCCCGACAAGAAGGTATGTATTAAATTTTTGGTATGAAATTTGATTGGGTTTTTGATCGAGCCACTTGGCTTTTTTGTTTTCTTTTGGGATTTGGGAGCCCGTAGAGGCCTTTTGTAGTTGTACCGAGCTAGCCACGCAAAGGAGATGCTGGCAAAAAATTTCGAAAATTTAGGGTGTTAGAAAATTTTTGAGAAAATTTGAAACTTAAAACTTAGTTTTGAATTACAATTTGTATGATTGAGCAAATAATATTGTTTGAAAACTATGGGAGAGTTTGTGAAGTTAGTAAGAATGGTAATGAATCTTCTATAAAAAGATAGTTGGTAGGATGTTAAATCGTTGGTTTTGGGAAAGGTAAACGGTAATTGGACCATTCTTCCTAACAAGTGATTTCAGGGACGAAATCCTTTTAAGGGGAGAGGAATGTGATAACCCGGAAATTTTTGGACATTTAGAATCGAAATATTTAATTGATTTTAAATATTTAAAAGTTTAATTTTTAACTTCAATTCAAATATCACAATTTATTTGATGATTAAATTATTAAATTAAATAATTTGGAATTGGGTGAAATATGAAACTTGAAGTTTTAAGCCTGTTAAAGATAATTTGAAGACTTATAAAATTTATATTGATAACAATGAAGATAATAGAAATGTTAAATTTGAATTTAACAGTGATTTGTTCAGTTTTAAAATTTTATCGTTCAAATTGAATTTAAAAATAGCATTCCGAGTCACAGTCTCGAAATTCGACGAAACCAGTTCCATTGGATCCGGAATATTTTATTATTATCGGATCTTAAGTTTCATAGCATTTGGAGTTGTTGTGTGAGCGTATGGTGGATAAACGCGTTGTCGCTTATGTCGCAAATATAACGTTAATTAAGTATATATATCTTTATATATTTGGTCAACTATTTTATTCCTTCTCTCATATGCCATCACGCAAAATATCTTTTCCCTTTTCACGTTATTCTACAGTCGAGCCCTTCTTATTTAAATCGCGCAATCTTCTTCTTCTCATCAATTCGAACGCATATCAGAAAAAAAAAGGGTTAAGGTAATGAAATCGGTTCGTTCGAATTCATCAATGGCCGTTCTTCCTTTCCCTAAATAAATCATGCCGAACGTTTTTAATTAAAAATCGCGATCAAGGTGGGGATGCTTCAGATCGACAGATCGAAGGGGGTGGAGCATTCTCGTGTCGTGAGAGTTATGGCATCGAAGGCGCGATCGCTTGTTGGCTCGATCAATTTTGTGAACGGGGCTAAGGGATCGTGGTGACGCGATGGCGATTTGGGGCTTCGGCGACGGCATGTGAGGTCGCGAATGGGGACGAGAAGCAGCTAGGGTTCGCAGTCGCGATTCTGGGTTGATAGCGTGGTCGCTGGGGGGGTTCGAGCGATGGGGTAGCGAAGCGAGTTAGGGTTCGAGGCCGTGTGCAGTGAAGTGTCACGTGTCGATGAGGTACTTTTTTGTTTTGTCTAGTTTGCTTTCTGTAAATTTGGTTTTGTTAATTTTATGAACATATACAGAAGAAAATGTACAGAAGAGGAAAATAATAATAATTAATAGAATTCTGTTTAAATTTATAAATATATATATTTACAGCTAAGGCAGAAAATGTGTATAGATAAGATTTAGGAATAAAGTTTTAATGTTGGAAGGTTTATATAAAATTTGGTTTTGTAATCTTTATATTATTTTTTTATATATAAGCAAATAATGTAAAAGGAAGTAAATAGGACATTGAATATACACGTTTTCATTCGATCGGTTATTCTTTAAAATAATAATATATGCATTACGAACATTTATTTGTTAATAAATGTATTTAGTTATTTTAATTACTAAAAATAATGTATTAAAGGAAATTTAGTTTTAAATTTAATGATTAGTTAATCCAATTTATTAGATGGACATTAATTGTTCAATTAGTCAAATATTAATAAAATTATGTAAATATTTCTTCAAGGTCTATAATCGCGAGAATCAAGTTGGGAATGAAGTGGACTACAACTAGGAAAGGTGAGTTAATCTCACTCAGTGAATTTAAATTTAAATGATTAAATTTAAATAATTGTTTGAATGGTTGAATTGATTGATGTGCTATAGTATGATATTTTGGAATTGGTATATTATATTCTGCTAACGTTGTGGATGCAGGGAAAAACAGGTTGGAGGGATCCAACTGGACCCCTCAACTTTTATTTAAATTATTTAATATTCTCTGTCGTGGTTATTTGATATTCTATAATGAATTATGAGGGAATATTGAATGTTATGGCTTGATTGAATATATTTGGGTATAATGAAATACCAAAAGTATATAAATTGGATTTTGGTAAGAAAATAAAAGAAGTGAATTTATAAATGAAATAATTATAGAAAATTTGGATAAATTGAGAATGAATTGAAAAAGGAATGGACGTGACGTTAAATACTAATAAATAACTTTGAGTATGAAAAGCAAACGATTTGCAATGACAGTAATTAATGAATTAATGAATTGTAAATTCAAGTGATATTATTTTAAAGGAATAAAGAATTATTTTAAAATTTGAAGTTTAAATTTATTTAAAGCGATAAAGAAGTAGATTGAGAAATCTAAAACTTGTATTTAAATTAAAAGTATTTTGAATCAAAATTAAGGAATAAAATTGGAAATTAATGGATTTTGGAATTAAAAAGAAAGTAAATTGGAAATCAATTTGGAAATTGAATCAAGTGTTTGAATTGGAGATTTAAAGAAGTGTGAAGAGAAGTATATTTCTCTGGATAGCCAAGTAAGTTTTCAAAGTAATTTTTTTAAAATAAAAGTTAACGTTGCTTTAAAAAAAAGTATGTTTTAGAAAATTTATCATTTCTCAATATTTAAATTCTAAAGTAAGAATTTTCTTTTAATCTATTATAGCAGTAATTATCTAAAGAGTGACTTAATATTTTGTTTTAAAGTGAAAATCTAGTTTTATATTTTATTAAGCAACCTTATTTTCAAATATTCATATAGTATGTATTTTTAACAAATTATTCAAGTAGTTTTAACCTAAATGTTTTAAAGTATATTTCAAAATAAGTGTTTCGTTTAATCTATTATCGTAATAATTATTTAAAGGATGATTTGGTATTTTGTTTAAAGAAGAAAATCTAGTTGTATTTATAAAGTAAACTTATTTTAATTATTCCTAAAGTATTATTTTAAATTAAGTGCTAAAGTAAATTTTCTAAATTAAATGTTAAACATATTTTACAACAAGGTGATTTAAAATTATTTTAAAAATTCTTAAGTTTTGTGCTTGGTGATTCCATTGGAAATGGAAATACTTGGAATTTATTCTGTGAAAAGGAAGATAGTTTGAAAACTGTTTTCAAAAGGGTTTGAGAGTGAAAATATATCTTGTGAAGTTATTTTTGAGATTAATAAATAATTTGGAAAATTATTTATTAGTTGATGGTTGCTTGTGAATATTAATTAATAGTTAAATAACCGACTATCAATATTGGACAAATACGTTGATTGTTTCGAAGAGACCGGGATCGAGATTTATTTCTCGAAAACCACTTCGATCCGGTTTGAACGTTTCGTGGAAACGAGTTTGGATTCGAAGATGAAGCATTGAAGTGCAAGGGCTAGTCGCTACTAATCCTGATGATATTTCCAAAATGGATGTAGTAGGAGTAGTGCCTTCGGTTCCATTTGAACCGGGGACGGACTTGTATGGATGAATGCTTGCGAAACATCGTCAGGTGGACGATGGGCATTCTAAGGGATATGTTCTAAAAGGTAATGCTTAGCCTCAAGCCTCATCAAATGGGAATGACTGAAAATCAGGGGTTATGCAGCAAGGCTAGGTGGGTGGCACCCAAGAAGGGTGAAGTCATCCCTGTCTAGATGTCCATTTTTATTTTGGCTTAGTGGGCGGTTGCTGATCCCAACCATGGGGTGATCTCACTCGGGATTATTCAGTAAGGGGTAGTCCCGGTCTTGTGTTGTAGGGGAGCGGGCGTACTCCTCGGTACGATGATCTAGGCCACGTACTGTAACAGGTGGTACCCCAGTGCCTAGTCATTAGTTGGAAATTCATTCTCCCTGCGAGCCTTGTACGAGTTTTGTTTGTATTACTCACTCTGTGGCTAGTAGCTGGAATTTAATGGATGTAACAATTTCGGCTATTTTAAAGTATTTGTATATAGACCCTATTATAATATAAGAGGATTTTTATAAAAATTGTTTTAGCTATCGTAAGGTAAAAACCGACATGTTTATTTGTGGCACGGTCTTACGAGGTGCTTTTGTTTTCAAAGGATTTCTGAAACTTTAATAATCAATTGAGTGTGATTTTCTCACGCTGGTAATCCAGACTGACTTGGGTGTTATTTAACTGTAATGCTCGGGTCAGACCAAGTATTATAGAATACAGGATTTGATGCTGTGGAGCTCAGGAGACGAGTTGGATGACCATACGTACTTCCGTACTTGTTTATATATATATATTATGCTGTGTTAAGTTGTTGTGTATCCATTTGTATGTTGTTAGTGTTGAACCATGACTGATGTACTCTGATGATGTAATATATAAACAGAGATATTTGATTTTTGAGTAAAGATCGTTTATTATCTATTATATTTTATTCCGCTGCGATGGCTAGATTCTGATGTTGTTTTCTATTTTCTTCTTCTACCTCTTCTTCTTTAACCCAAATGGTTCGTATTTTTGTACAACTTGAGTTGATTTAGGTAGAATAGTGTTGACTCAAGGGGTACGGATTTACGGGTTGTAACACCAGATGTTCCAAAACCAATCGGTTTTTTTCCGAAATGATCAGTACCAGTTCTTTTGGAAATAATCAAGCAACACATAAGAACGGAGATCACCCCCTAACCGTTTATGTGGATGGATCTCCTCATCGATGGTAATTGTGCCATATAAATCATGTGTTTCTTTTAGATATTCCCAGAGTTAAAATCCTTCGGTTAATTAGGAAAATATTTCCGTACCACCAAAATTAAGAAGGATTGCATATTTTGGCCAAGATTTAATCAGTTATTTAACTATCAAATAAAGACATTCAAACTGAGATTACATTTACCATGGAAACCACAAAGCCTCTTAAATTAATCTTTCATTAATTTAAAATTACCTATTAAAATTTTCATATACTTACTCACAAGGATAAGTACATTCACAAACCATTCCTGTTAAAACTTGGAAATCTTTACCATATACTGATATACAATAGTAAAAGTATAATCACAAACATCAAGAAAAATTTCCTATTCCAAAAACATATTTAAATTACCAAACTCAAATTTCATTAAAACGGAGGTAGTCCCAAACATGATCCTTTCCATAAATCTATTTTATTTATAAGTAAATATCTCCTTTATAAATTCCAAATTTCCATATTTATTTATAGAATTTCTTTATAAATCTCCAATCTAATTATAAAATAATCTTTATTAGTCTCAAAACCCCATTTATAAAACTTTTCCTTTTTAGAGCTCCAAAACCATTTATAAATCTCTTTTCAAAAAACATTAAAGCCAAACTCCTTTTTCCAATTTCAAAATCTCTTTCCAAATTTATAAATTACTTTACTGAATTCTTTTCATTAAATAAAACCCTTACATAGTCTTCCCTTTTAAAACGATTCCTTTTGAAATAAACAGTCTATTCTTAAACATCTTTTATAAAACAATTTATTTTCTAAAAACACATTGAAAAAATAATTAATTATGTTTAAACAACATTAGTAACATAATGCTTTATGAAAACATTAATAAAATAATAAATTTTAAATAAACTACAAGAATGCAATAATAAACTTTAAAACAAGTTGATTTCGAACTAAATAATTAATTATCTTTAAAATCTTATGGATATAAAATAAATCAAATTTTAAAATAATATTATTTTAATAATAAATTAACTTTAAAACCGTATCTTTGTCATAATAAATTAAACTTTAAACAATATTATATAAAATAATAAATAATTACTTTGAATAATAATTAACTCTTAAATAATAGTTAACTTTTAAATCAAATGATATAACAAACTTTAAACATCATTAAAGTGTAAAAAAACTTTAAATGATATCTAGAATATAATTTAATAATTTTAACGAAATTTATAATATGAATTAGTTACTTCAAACATTATTAATAAGTAATTATTATACAAAACACTTTGCTAAAATAATAATTTTTTTAATATTTATAATTGTTTAAAATTGATATTGATTTAAATCCATAACTTTCTAAATTCGAAAAGAGGCTTAGCAATCACAATGATACTTAAACAAGCTTCCATATCATTAAATTTAACTTTCCAAGTTAATAGTTGGCATTTACATAATATATATCTACATAAATAAATTCAACAATTAACCACCACTTTTTAACACATCACTTAATCAAATTGGCATGTCAATTAATGACGTATTATTATATGTCTAGATCTATAGAATGTCAAAATTGGTTTATTCTGCTAATTATATGATCAATTAAATTTAATTAGTGGAACATTGTTTTATTCCACTAAAATACGTGTTTAAACTAACCTATTAAATTTACTTTATCAGTAAGGTGCTTACTTGGCCAAATAGATAATACCTATTAAGTATAAATAAATTAATTGCATAATTATCCAGCTTGACATAATTATAATCGGGCAGTATTAATTTATTATAAATTATACTACATCCAAACTGACAATATTTTATATTAGAGCATTGTACTCGTCAACACGATTCTAATGCAAAAAATCCATAAGTCACGGATTTTATAAGAACGCAATATGGCGTGTAAAGTTTACTAACCTAATATATATATAGATATTTAAATCAAATCATGTAAAGATTTCTCGCCCCAAAGCTTTTGGGCCCAAAGCCTAAACCCGCAAAACCAACTACGTGAATAGTTTCCATCCCAAATCATCCCCATTCCACTTCGATTTCCTGATGCTGAAATGCGCATGCCTTTATGCATGTGCACGCCAATTCAATAGCCAAACCACCTCGTCCAATCCAACATCGAGCTTTGTTCGCTAAGCTCATTATAATGAACCACCCCTCCTCAACTTTGGTGCTCCAATCAAAAAGAGACCGTCACATCAAAAAGGCATGATACTCCTTCAAATGAAACCCAATTAGCTTAAGCCTCACCGGCATCGAATCATTGTACTATTGCTCACGTCACCTTGCCACCATCACTGTCGATGCCTAAGTGGCCTCCACGCCAGGTGCGGTTCACCACAATGCATTCCATCATCGTTGCCGCATTGACAACCAAGCATAACTCAAAATCAAGCTATTAAGGACATTACAGGACACCACAATGCAAACGGCCATAGTCATCACATTTGCCTTGTCCCCAAGCTCCTCTCCCTCACCTCCTCTACCTCTCACAATCATTAGCTCATTGAAAATTAATTTTTGAACTGAAAATGTTCACCTCAATTCTATGACCAAACCAAGCCATTAAAAATAACAAGGAGGCCACTAAAAATCAAGAATCATCGACCAGAACATCTCCATGCCCATAAATATCCAATTTGCAATCATCGAAAATGATCGTTTTCTCAGCCATATACTGTTTTCGGGCTATATCCGCCTTTATACTCAATAAAACGACCCCAAACTATTTTAAAAATCACTAGAGGCTTAAACAAACAATTTTTGTGCTGGAAGTATTTGATGATTGTGGATTGATTTGAGGGAAATGAATTTAAAGCAGAGAATGTGGTTTATTTTCATTATTTTGAATGTTTACAATAAGCTAAATGAAGAAGGTGTCAAGAAATAAATGTTAGAAAGAACCAAATAACGAAGAGTGCTCTACATGCATATATATTGTTGCCTGTTTCAAAAAAAAAGGAGACCAAGGTTAAAATCGAGGTCAAAAATCAAAGGGGCAAGATTGTACAAAGGGGAACAAAGGTAGTACAAGGAAAATAGAGCACCGAGGGACAATGCAAGTTGGGTCATGATATTGTGGCTGTGTACAGTATGGGTAAAGATTTTGGTTTTTGATTGTGTTTGTGGCGTTCGCTACATAATATTGCGCTTGTGTACGAACCGCGAATGATAGAAAATAAAATATGATCACGTACATAAATGTGATACGATAACAAAACAAAATTGAACTACAGCACATATCATGTTTTGTTAATTTTTAAAAATACCGGCGTTTGCCATAAAATACGTCAATTGACAAACTAAATATTATCTAAATTTAAAATTATAATTTTTTATAAATTCATTTATTACAAAAAATGATTTTTATTTTAATTGAAAAACACAAAATAAAATATTTAAAACTAAGTAAATATTTTAAATAATTAAACCGATAAAATCCGGGTCGTTACATTTTTTATGTAAAATAAATAATGGAATTTCTATTTAATTCATGAGAATAAGTGGTGCAAACTACAAATAAAATCATACTCATACTATTCCTTAATCAAAAACATTTAATCAAATTCAAACAAAAAGGATAAGGAGTGGATAGAAGCTAAAATTATCAAAACAACAAATCTACGCTATTTCCATTATTTTGACATAAACAATTAAGATCCCAACATAGAATTCATAGTTTGCATTGAATGAGTTTTGGGGTTTCTAATAATATGTTTTCGCAAACCCAAACTCATCACGACATATTCAAACCAAAATTATACTAATCCATTACTAAAATAGAAAAGCTAAGATTTACACTAACAGTGTATCCTTAGTTTTGCCTCCTTTGGATTTGACATGCTTCTAACAATCTCTTCTTTTATATATATATATATATATATATATATATATATATGTGTGTGTGTGTGTGTGTGTGTGTGTTTTTGTGTGTGCGCGCGTGCGAGTGTGTGTGTGTAGAGAAAAGGGTTTGTATATATACATTAGATTCAAAAAATTGATGAAAAATAGGTTAGAAAAATAAATATTAAACAAATTGATGTATAGGATTTCTTACCTAAAACCCTAATGGAATTTTTTTTCTTCTTCTACGAAGGGACGAATCGACAGAGCTTCACTAGGGTCCTAAAATATTTTGTAAATAAAACAAAAGGGGTTAAGATTCTATTAATAGTGGTTGAAATGCACCAGAATCATTGGATTAAGGTAGGTTAATACAAATAGAATATGATACATTTAATATCTTAAAACCCTAGCCGCCACTCAATAGCACAGGTCGACCTTCGCTACCCACCGGTCGACCTATACATGCTATTTTGGAAAGATTTTGTGCGGTTTCTTTATTTATTATATTCCTTAATTATAGTTTAACATTCACACTAGTTTTAACGTTTACTTAACCCCCAAGGCTAATTATTGTAAATCTTTTGAATTTCAAATTAAAATTAATTATCTATTTAAATTTGAATTCTATTTAAATTATTTTAAACCCAAAAAACTTCAATAATCCATAACCTTTTGATTTGAACTCCGTTTTCAACATATTATATATGAAAATTGATCAAAAATTTCGCCACAAATGTAATGTCATGACTTCCATAGTCAAATTCCAACTTTAGAATAATTTTTATTTTTACCTCTATCTTATTTTAATTAATTCATCCAATTTATTTACTTACGATTGATTTTATAGGGTGTTACATTTTCGCCCATAAAAGGATTTCATCCTAGAAATCTTTCCAATGGGCAAATAGTATATCGCGCAATAAACATCCATGTTAAACAACAAAGTTATCTATACAACTAGTTACTCAACCAAAAGTGCAATATTATTATATACTACAGACATATTATACGTGAGCTCAATTCTAGCATGAGTGTATGATCGTGACAGACAAGTATGTATGTAAACATCCTAAACATCTAAAAAGTGTTCTATATTAGTGCAAAAGTAATAGTAAAATTGTAGCAACCATCTTCTACCACGATGTAATCAAAATCTAATTTTAGAGAGAAAAATTTACTGATGAAAAGCTTATAATAAGAAGTCCTCTTATTTTCCATCGGATTCTTCCCTCATTGCACTCGAACCAGCCTAACTTTTTTTGCAGAGTTTCCTAGTTCCATGCTCCACCCTGCTTATGGTGGCACGGGATGCTATTGGCTCTGTCTCAATATCCTCCAAGATATCAGGCTCTACCACAGTAGTTGTGCCATGAAAGTATTTCCTTACATGAAAAATGAAAAAAAAAAAGCTATGGAAACCTATTAATTTATTTGGTAGCTCCATGTATTTAGCAAGTTTTCCTATTCTTTATAAAATTGAGAATGTCCTAACAAATCTTTGGTGTCAACTCTCCGACTTTCCAAATCTTACGACCCTTCTAAAGGGGGAAACTTTGATAAACAATAAATCCCCTTCTTTAAACTTTGACTATTTACTTCGTTTGCCTGGCTTGGATTTCTGAAGATCTTGTGTGACCTTCGTTTACTGTCAAATCAATTCTATTTTTCGTTTTGGCACATCAAACACCTAGTGGCAAATTCTGCCTCTTTTTTCTTCATCCCTTTCCAATAGAAAATTCTCTTCATATTCCGATTCAGCTTATCTCCTTCGGTGTGAATAATCATCCTTTAATAGTGTCACTTCACAAGCTAAAATTTAATTTTCCTCAAAATACTAAATTTTTGGGATTAAAGCATCTTTATTCCTAGTTACTAACCTAATTTCCTCATTAACTTCAAGTCTTACCTACAGTTTACCACTAATCAAGTGTCCTTATGAAGTTTCCTTATTTGCTTTGTTTTTTAATATGTATATATTTATCTAGTGGTCTAGTCCTATTCATAAAATCAACACAGTGATAAAACATGATCATATCTTATACCATATAATATGCTTTTCCAATAACCTAAGGGAAACAACTAGCGATAACAATCTCAAAAATTCTAAAAGAAAATTTTGCTAGAAGTTACCATTTATCATTAACTGGTGTAAATAATGTTGTTACACTCTTTACTCAATTAAGATGGACACTTCTAATATGTCAATCTGTTATCACCTACCTAAATATTTGATCATTAATGTCAAAGTTGGTCCATCTTTAATCAATCCTCATTTAAATCCCTTTAATCTTTTCTTTTACCAAATTCAAGATCCATTTATTATGCTGACTCAAATCCTCCATTAATGCCATATTAAATTCCTCAATCAGTCATATAAGTCTTTTTAAATTCTCATTGGTTACAAATTTATCGCTGGCTAAATTTGCAATTAATGCCCATAAATCCTAATATGTTAATTGCTAACTAATACGTATATGGTTGTAATTATGCTATTTATATATTTCTATTTTTATACGTTAAGCTTGTTATACGTGTGTCTATATATTAATTTCTAAACTAGAACATTCCTTCCCATATTTTAATTTATCAAAGCAATCCTTCTAAAAAGGATTGTCGGTATAATTTTTCCTTAAATTAACCAAAGTGAGATCTTTGCTTCATTTGAAGCAACAAGGATTATTTCTTTTCTTCTTAACGAAATAGACTGTGTAAACTATGTAAAAAAATATCTACATTTTTCACATCTCTGTCCCTTTTGGTATATCCTTTGTTAATTCAAATAACATGCTTTTTTTACATATGTTGGAGTTGGATAATTTATTGAATTTACATAGAACTCGCTCTAAATAAATCAAAATATAGAAAATCATATTTGAAGTCAACTAGGGCAAACTAACTATAAACCAATTGTAGGTCTAAAATATTTCCATAACTTTACCAATATTCTATAAGTAAATATCTAGAACTGATTTCCAAATCATGTTGTACATATTATTCCTATTTTATTCATATTTTAAAACCTTTACACTGCCTTACCTAGGTAGTGGTCCCTATTAGTTCTCACCATCCTTAAATCTAAAATATCAAAATTATAAAGTACCTTATTTGAAACATTAACCTTAAAAATATAAACATGGAAACCCTTTTTGCTAATTGACAAAAAATTTGTAGTTCCCAAAATGAGTCATGAAAATTTTTCCTTTTTCTAACCAACTTTTTCTTTTTAAAGACTTTCTACAACAGTGATTTACTTCATTAAAAGTTGGACTTCTAACTTAAAACATTTAAAACTCAAGCATGAAGCTATATTCCAGGGTGAGCAAGATAAGCAAGCAAATAGATAGGAGCCCCTCTCCAGTATCAATTGCTTCTGTCATTTACATGGCCCACACTCTCACTCGAGCACAACATGCTAGAGAAACCTATGGATTGGGAGATAAACCAAACTACTATTAAATCAAAAATTCAAAATTTCTAATTCTATAATGGAGCAAAATAATTTCCCTTCTCAAAAACCTTCTACAACGTACAAAATTTTGAAATAAATTGTTTTCATACTAATTTACATTAAATTCGAAATCAACATTTGTTACTCCACAAAATTATGGTCTGTACATATGAAAAATTCATTAACAACCATTTTGAGGATGTTAGCACCAAAATTGGTCACTAACACCCTTGAGTAGAGTTATGTAGAGAGATTAATGAAGAGAGTAAATTAGGACTGAAAAATAGTGTAATTCACTGAAAAAGAATAACAAAAACGAGAACACCAGATTTATAGTGGTTCGGCGTAACTGCCTACATCCACTTTGAGTTTAATCTTTATTGCTTTCTCCATTACTTGAATACAGATACAATCCGTAAATCAATCATTTGGATACAAGTTTGAATTAAAAAGAGGAGAGTATAAGAAATGGCAGAGTCTCCCCAGTATTCCCGGAAAAAAGGTCCATTTCACTATGCCCCTGTCCCTCTATTTAAAGACGAAGGTGGGTTGGACTTTCCTGGTGGGCCTGGTAGCTGAATAGCTCGGTCCAAATAGAGTAAACGGCCCAAAGGGAGTAAGCCCTGTGTACCGAACCAGGGAGGCCGAACGGTAAGATGCCGAGCCAAGGCAATGGCGTCGAACGATGCTCACATGCCGAACGGAGCTGGAGTGCCGAGCGATCCAAAGTTGCCGAACCAAGCTGGATGCCGAACAATCGAGGTTCGCCGAACGTACCCTTTAGCCAAACGATACCCTTTAGCCGAAGGATGTTCCTAGGTCGAACGAAGCTGGAATGCCGAGCGATCCAAGGTTGCTGAACCAAGCTGGACGCTGAACAATCGAGGTTCGCCGAACGTACCCTTTAGCCGAACGATGTCCTTTAGCCGAAGGATGTTCCTAGGTCGAACGAAGCTGGAATGCGAACGTTCTTCTGAGGCCGAGCATTCTTCTGATGCCGAGCGAAGCTTGCCGAGTGACGTGCACCGAACCGTTCTTTCCGAACCATGCCTAAATGCCAAACATGTTGTCCTCATCAAACCCGTACGCCTCCAAGCTCTTCGTGGTCATAATCTTGTCTAGTGCTGATAATAGTGTCTTCAACTGTCGTTTTGTAACCGGGCCAAGATGCCGGTTAACATTTGCCCCCCCCCCCCCAAAGCGTGTCGTGTGAAGCAACACAACACGCTTTGAATCAGCGAGTATTCCTTGTCTTCAGAAAGAAATCCATCATGTTTCTTTAATAGTCATTATCTTTCGACTTTATCCTCCCAAGCTGTCATATCCTTCTTTGGCCGTCTTGACGCTTGGTTGATTCCCAATATTATAAATCCAGGGTTGTAGTTCATCAGTGACCACTCGTGTCTGATTCTACAGAGCTAGAAAGCTTCGGCTATCTGATCTAGTATTTTCTCAATAACCCTTAGTGAGAATTTAATTTCTGTTGATTTCAAGAAGTCGGACTTGTTCGGATATACACATGCACGTTTGGGTACATGTTCTTTCCATTGGCTCTCGAATGCGTTTTATATGCTCATAAGTCGTCGCCAACTCCGTCCAGTTTAATTGCAATTCAATTGCGATTCCTTGTTTGTATTTTCTGTGAAATAAGGGTTGCAATCAGCCACTTAAGGAGTTTTCCAAACCCCTCTTCAGTAAAAACTCTATGATTTTGTTCACAGCTTCAACCTTTAGGATTGGTAAGAAGAGGACGTCAATGCCCCCAAGTGGGAAACGGCCGTGGAATAGCCATTTGAGTAATGTCCATCGGTGGGGTTCTTGGATTTTTACAAACATCTTGCACTTTTCGCATTGTCGAGCATGATCAACCATATCTAGATTGACAGTTGGCCAGTAATACCTGTAGAAAAGTATCTTCTTTATCATGGTTTTCCCCCTGATGCTATTACCGCATTCTTCTTCATAGAATTTGCTCAAGATATCATCATGGGCGATGCGCCGAAGCATGGGGATGGATAAACTCCTTTTGACAAATGACTTATTCTTAGATGATTTGGTATGAAGATTTGAGGAGGATCTGTCGTTTTCCATTCCTCCGTTCAGTAAGAATTCCTTATTGTAGATAGTCTTTGATGGGAGTCAACCATGACACCTTTTCATTTTGTTCGCTGAGGTGTGTAATGATGTAATACGTGAAGTCGGTTAGTGGCCCTTGGACTTGGTCGAGATAAGGAGCAAGACAATGCCCCCTAGCAAGATCAACTTCCTTAAATTTGTATACTACCAATCAAGAATCACAAAAGATATGTAAAGTTTTCACTTCAAATCCTCTAGCAAGTTTGAGGCTGGCAGCCAAGGCTTCATACTAAGCATCGTTGTTTGTTATAGGTAAATCGAGTTTCAGGATGTAGCAGATTGATCGTTCCTCAGGAGTTATTATCATGACTCCTATGCCATAACACCGATCATTGGATGCTCCATCCACGTACATTTTCCATCTTATGGTTGGTTCTCTGCTACTCTTCGAGTAGTGTTCTGAGGTAGTGAATTTGGGTGTGAGGTCTGCTGATTTCCGTCCTTAGATAGCCCTTCGAGGGAAATAAGTGATATCGAATTAGCTGAGTTTGATATTTTATTTAAGTAGTCTTTCAGACGTCTCAGGTCATTGTATGCCCTGTCGCAATGGTTAGTAGGCATAGACGTTGATGGATTGAGCCTAAAAGTAAGAGTGGAGCTTTCATGGTGAAATCAATAGATATTATGCTAGCTTTTGTAGCTTCGGGTTGATATCCAATGCATGGCTCGCGATAGTTAATGAAATCACATATGCTTGTCAGAATGGGTCCAAGGGAACATATCATCATTTATTCAGAAAATCCAACTAATTCTTTTATCATCACTACACTGAGTTGTGATCCGATATTCAGCACCCGGAAAGGGTCGCCATGGCTGAGTGTAATGTCGACCGTCACCTTAGAAGGTGCCATCCCAGATTCTTTGAGTATAGATGTAATTATTTTGCATAACATTCAATGTGAAATATGGTTGGGACGACCAATAATGATGGTTGCTCTAGTCGAACCCTAGAGTCTTGTCATGAGTTTTTAAGTCTAATAGCGAAGGACTCTGAATGCTCTAATAGATTATCAACAAATGGCCAAAGATCGGGCTTAAAAGCGCATTGAAGGAAATGTCGAGTGGGGGTCAGCCTCGAGTGGCGTGCAACTGTATAGCTGGATCTTGCTATGAGTTTGAATTTGCTTGTGTATTCGAGTAACGCACTTTCTATTCAATGCATTCATGATCCTTTACCCGTCCTTCGGGTTGGAGTGAAAGTCAATCGCTCATGAGCTAAGGTGTCAATTCAATGATTCAATCTCTAGGCATCCTTTCGGTCGTCTCCTTGAGCAACTGTAAGCACTATATATAAGTTTTAATACTGAGCTATCGTAGCCAGTTTTAGGATGACCATGCGTCTTCTCCCAGTCTCGGGTTGATAAATGTACTGCATGGACGGTTAAGTCTCGTCCTAGCTATGTTTATGTTTTCACCTAAGTTCCAAAGACATAGAGGTGATCGGTGAATAGTCGGTTCACATTCATCTTGCTCCTCGCTCGTGCCTCCAGGTCTAGGGCATATACCGATAAGTAGGAAGGCCAGCCACGCCCACTTTAGCTTTACTCTCTTTCCCGTTGAATCGTGGGATCATGTTAATCGATGGGAGACTAGGTCTCACCTGTCTCGGATTTTATCGTGGTTTTTCATTCCAAGAGGAATACTTCGATGCCACGTCAGTTTTAGGGCGTAATTTGGACAGTGGATGGTCATCTACATCCACTTTGGTTCATGCTCTGTAATCAGTTCTCAGGGTAAAGTTGGCTACAAATGCAGTCAGGTTATGCTCATCCAGTTTCATACTCCTCCTGACGAATCGAATGAGGGTGCTGGAGAATTTTTGACCAAGTATTCATGGTTTACCCTCCTTTCCACACTCTGGAGGTCATAGTTTTTCAAGAAACATCCGAGTCACATTCGTATGTGCTTGGTGCGGATCGGTATTGACCCTTGATCTGAGGTATGATATAGTCGATTGCTCGTAGCTTTGGATGTCATTTCGATTGGTTTTGTATTGAGGCTTACCTGCAGTCGTTGCTTCAAGTTATAAAGAACGCCACGCTAGAGCTATAGTAAGCTGTCGTATTCAGCTTTTTAGTGATTTGTACCCATGCTTCCGGCATTGATTTGGCCAGGCCACTAGTTGGATGGTCGAACTCCATCCTTAGCGGGTTAATAATCCTTCGGTCGATTCCATGCCGAAGTTTGCGTAATAGAGAATGGTCGGAATCCATTCGTCTATTTATCGATGTTTATACACCACTCTGCATTCTGGTGACTTAATGTTATTCTCCCCCCGGTTGATTTGCGCCCAATTTGTATTCCTGCTTCGGTCCATGCTCCGGGGACTTAGAGATTTATCGAACGGTTTATGCTTTAGTCCACAGTTCAAGACGCAGAGATTTTTATCAACTCGTTTATACTCCAGTCCGCATTCTGGGAACTTAGAGTAATCTAGTCCGCTTCTGGGATTTGGAGATTCTTCTCAAGTCTCCTATAATCTAGTCTGTGCTTTGGGAACTGAGAGTACCGTAGTCCGCACTCTGGAGATGTAGAGGTTCTTAGGTCGTTTATACTCTAGTCCGCACTCTGGAGACTTAGAGTACTCTCGTCCGTGCTCAGGTGATTGGAGCGCTTGATGAAGACAAGTCCGGAACCTCCTTCCATGCCGACGGGGGTTATGAAGTAGAAATTACAGGCGCCTCTGATCACACATCCGAATTGAGCATGAAAGAGCGGCTCGAGAAAGAGAAGGTCAAGGTCGAGCCCCGAGTTGTGGACTTGGACGATCCTTTGAACAAGCCGTTGAAGGTCATCCTTCCTGGCGGGTCCAAGCCTATGGAAGTCCTCCATACTTCTTCAGTTGCTACCCCTCTATCAAAGAAGAGTACCAAGAGTAAATGCTATGGAGAGGAGCCGTCTAGAAAGGAGTTGAAGAAGCACAAGAAGTGATTACTATCCTCGTTCAACGAGAGTTAGTTTAAGTCATGTAATTATTTTCATCTATTTCCTTTAGTCCTTGTAAATAGAATGTCGACTCCGAACTTTGGAGGGGTTGTAATAGGAACTCGTTTCTGAATAAAGTTTTAGTTCCTTTTTCCTTCTTATAAAAGACTCTTATTGTTCAGTTTTCTTTGTGATTGTGATGTGGATCCAAGTAGTTGTGAGTAACATAGACTTCTCGGTCCATCTTCATATGACTCGGAAACACTTCGGGAGTTGTTGAACTTCCATTCTGTGCTTCGAGCACTTAGAATACTTTCTAGCCCGTATGTCAGGGATTTGACAAATTCAAGTCATCTGTGTCATAGTTCATATTCAGGGAACTTGGAGATCCGAATCGCTTATATTCGAGTCCGCGCTTTGGGGACTTAGAGTACTCCAGTCCGCATTCTGGGGACTTGGAGGTTCAAGTCATTTATACTCTAGTCCGCGCTCTGGGGACTTGAAGGTTTAAGTTAGTTATACTCTAGTCCGCGCTCTGGGGACTTAGAGTAATCCAGTCCATGCTCTGGGGACTTGGAGGTTTAAGTCAGTTATGCTCTAGTCCGCGCTCTGGGGACTTAGAGTACTCCAGTCCACGCTCTGGGGACTTGAAGGTTTAAGTCAGTTATACTCTAGTCCGCGCTCTGGGGACTTAGAGTACTCCAGTCCACGCTCTGGGGACTTGGAGGTTTAAGTCAGTTATACTTTAGTCCGCGCTCTGGGGACTTAGAGTACTCCGGTCCATGCTCTGGGGACTTGGAGGATTAAGTCATTTATACTTAGTCCGCGCTCTGGGGACTTAGAGTACTCCAGTCCACGCTCTGGGGACTTGAAGGTTTAAGTCAGTTATACTCTAGTCCGCGCTCTGGGGACTTAGAGTACTCCAGTCCACGCTTTGGGGACTTGGAGGTTTAAGTCAGTTATACTTTAGTCTGCGCTCTGGGGACTTAGAGTACTCCGGTCCACGCTCTGGGGACTTGGAGGTTTAAGTCATTTATACTTAGTCTGCGCTCTGGGGACTTAGAGTACTCCAGTCCACGCTCTGGGGACTTGGAGGTTTAAGTTGTTTATACTCTAGTCCGCGCTTTGGGGACTTAGAGTACTCCAGTCCGCGCTCTGGGGACTTGGAGGTTTAAGTCATTTAGACTCTAGTCCACGCTCTGGGGACTTAGAGTACTCCAGCCCACGCTCTGGGGACTTGGAGGTTTAAGTCATTTATACTCTAGTCCGCGCTCCGGGGACTTAGAGTACTCCAGTCCACGCTCTGGGGACCTGGAGGTTTAAGTTGAGAGCAGTCGTATTTCCTCTCTTTAATTTGTATTCATCTACCGTATCGAGGCTGATGCTGTTGAATGAACAGTCGAACCACGTTTGCTCATGGAATGGGATCTTTCCCCCAGCTTGAGGGACGGAATTTGAAAAATAGACGATCGATCCTCGCCCGCTTGGTAATTATCGCTCTTCCAATCGAGTCAAGGAAGGAGGTATATGACAGAGAGTTGGATCGCATCCGTGTTGGGTTAGATAGCCGAATCTCTTACAATTTGCTCTGTATCTCCTTCCTTTGCGTTGAAGGTAGGATTTAATGTATAGATGATCAAATTACGTCCACTCTAGACAGATCTTGGCGTCGCTGAGCTTCAGAAGAGGCTTCTGTATTTTGTCAAACTTTGTTCTATGACTTGATTTGAGTGGACGATCGGGCCATACTCATTCCAAGCCTTGTTCAGGTATCCAAGTCAAACGTGGAGGTCAATCAATGGATGGTCAATCATGTTGACTTTGTATTTGGACTCTAATCGTTATGAGCTTTTCAATCTCTAGTTCTTGGCCCCAAATAAAAGGCACATGATTGATGATAAGCGATTGAATTATGCTCGTCCAGATATAACTCCATACGTCCGATCGTGGTCTGCATGGATTGGTTGGCGACCAAATCCGAGTACCTGGTCACCTGCATTGTTTTGAAAATAGTATAGTTCAAGCTAGTCGTAGTTCATAGAACATTTGAAATAGAAATAGAAATGGAAATAATTTAAAGAAGATTATGATTAATCTCATTGATAAGTGAAGCAGCGTCGTGTGCTCGCTATTCGACTTTGCCCCTGGCTCCTTTCAAAGAGATGTCATCCGTCAGCAGTCCAATTGATAATCATAGCCCTTTATTAATAGGCATCGGATGTTTGCTGCCCGCCATTCTGCAGGAATTGTACATATTATTAAAGCTTTCCTTTCCAGATCAGCTTTTCGATCACACCTCGGAGGTGTTTGTAATCGCCCGTGTTAGGATCAGTGAGCATCTTGGAATACACAACATTCCCCCTATTTTCTTTAGACTTTTGGTGTAATCTCTCGAGGTTGGTTTCCAGTACCACTCCGAGTCGTGAGTCTTCAAGTACAGGTTGTCAATTGAATCTTTCAAAGAGCATATGATCCGAATTTTGAGGTCTTGTTTCGGCTAATAGGATCTACATCCTTAGTCAACGGGCCTTCATTGTTATTTTCCTTAGTCTGTTCCGCTCCTCCACACTTTGATTAAGATTCATTATTGTCATAGAGACGATGCATGGTCGTTGGAGGCTCTCCAGCTAACCGGCTGCTAAAATATATATGGAGGTCGCTTATCCTCAAGTGATCAATATGATATCCCTTTGAGAGTATCGTTCGAGTAGCAGTTGTTTGTCCGCTCCCTTGTTGTCGTTCAGAAGCTGTCGCTAGATCCTCTATGCCTCGGTCGATCAGGGGATGTAAGGGAAGTAGATAGAATGTTCCTTTATTAAGTTGAGTTTTGAATTCACTATAGGGGTCGTATAAGAGACCGGTGTAACTTAAGTTTGGAACGGTCTGGATGCCGCTCGGCATATACAATACCGTTCAGCATTATAGAGGTGGTCGGCATAGAGGTATGTTCGGCCTGGAAGAGCGTTCGGCCTAGAGATTTGGATCGGCCTGGAGGAGCGTTCAGCCTAGAGGTATGGTCGGCCTGGATGAGCGTTCGGCCTAGAGGCATGCTTGGCCTGGAGGAGCCTTCGTCCTAGAAGTATGGATCGGCCTGGAGGAGTGTTCGGCCTAGAGGTATGGTCGGCCTGGACGAGCGTTCGGCCTAGAGGCATGCTTGGCCTGGAGGAGCTTTCGGCCTAGAAGTATGGATCGGCCTGGAGGAGTGTTCGGCCTAGAGGTATATTCGGTCTGGACGAGCGTTCGGCCAAGATGGATCGGCCACGAGTGTTCGGCCAAGATGGTCGGCTAGGAGTGTTCGGCCAAGAGGGGTCGGCTAGGAATGTTCGGCCAAGATGGATCGGCCATGAGGGTTCGGCCAAGATGGATCGGCCAGGAGTGTTCGGCCAAGTGTAACTCGGCATACACCTTTTCTACAACGATCGGCACAGACTTTTTCTGGGGCGATCGGTTGAATTGCCTTTAGAGGAGGGTTGGCCTTCATTCAACTTGAGTGCAAACTTCAACATCCAATCGCCAAATCTTACGTACATCAGTGAATCCAATCTACGGCTATCAGCTTCCTTTAGATTTCTTTCAAATCTGAGTAGAATAGGAAGCTTTCTATTAGACAACTGGATCTATCTCGCAAATATGGAAATCCAATAGTAGATGATGAGATCCAATCAAGCTGAGAATTCAATTCTCAGTGTAAGCACCAAAATTGGTCACTAACACCCTTGAGTAGAGTTATGTAGAGAGATTAATGAAGAGAGTAAATTAGGACTGAAAAATAGTGTAATTCAATGAAAAAGAATAACAAAAACGAGAACACCAGATTTATAGTGGTTCGGCGTAACTGCCTACATCCACTTTGAGTTTAATCTTTATTGCTTTCTCCATTACTTGAATACAGATACAATCCGTAAATCAATCATTTGGATACAAGTTTGAATTAAAAAGAGGAGAGTATAAGAAATGGCAGAGTCTCCCCAGTATTCCCGGAAAAAAGGTCCATTTCACTGTGCCCCTGTCCCTTTATTTAAAGACGAAGGTGGGTTGGACTTTCCTGGTGGGCCTGGTAGCTGAATAGCTCGGTCCAAATAGAGTAAACGGCCCAAAGGGAGTAAGCCCTGTGTACCGAACCAGGGAGGCCGAACGGTAAGATGCCGAGCCAAGGCAATGGCGTCGAACGATGCTCACATGCCGAACGAAGCTGGAGTGCCGAGCGATCCAAAGTTGCCGAACCAAGCTGGACGCCGAACAATCGAGGTTCGCCGAACGTACCCTTTAGCCGAACGATGTCCTTTAGCCGAAGGATGTTCCAAGGTCGAACGAAGCTGGAATGCGAACGTTCTTCTGAGGCCGAGCATTCTTCTGATGCCGAGCGAAGCTTGCCGAGTGACGTGCACCAAACCGTTCTTGCCGAACCATGCCTAAATGCCAAACATGTTGTCCTCATCAAACCCGTATGCCTCCAAGCTCTTCGTGGTCATAATCTTGTCTAGTGCTGATAATAGTGTCTTCAACTGTCGTTTTGTAACCGGGCCAAGATGCCGGTTAACAGAGGATATATTATTATTTTTCAAATTTAGCTCCTTTTAAATCTATTATAAAGATTATGACTTCAATGGCATTTCATAATAATAGGTATTTCCTTATTAGATATTCATTATTTCAAAGATATTTCTTGTTTTAAGATAATTATTTTAATAGACTGCATGCATGCTAAATTTCTAATTTCAAGTTGTTATATTATCTCAAAGATATACATTAACATAAATTGCTTTATTACTCAACATATATTGTCACTTAACTAAATACTTTTTATAACTTTGTTTAAGTCTTATTTAAACTCCTATAATCTTTCTCAATCCTTTTCTAATCAATCACAATTTATTTCTCTTTTATTACCATTTTAAATTAAATAATATTTGTTCTTCTTCAAACAGATTCTAAATAGAAAAATGTATATATAAAATTCTCATCCTTGTAAATGCTTTTCATTATATCATTAACAAAATTATCCCTACTCATTTATATTTAGTCCCATCTAATTGCTAAAAAAAATTCAAAAACATCTTCTATAACCTTAAACAATGAAAAGTGGAGTAGGTAATAATAAATTCAACCCTATTAATTTCTAACTAGATTACTTGTCCAATTTTATATAAATTTCTAGTGTTATTTCTGTCCAAATCTCCCAATATTGCCTGTGTTTATATTTCTTCTAACCAATTGGCTCCAACTTCAACTGTTATTCTCTGAATTTTCCTTACACGGAAATGTTACTCTTATCCTAGTTATTCTTATCCTTCCAATCCTATATTTCTATTTCAGTTGAGCATCGTTACCATTTACACACCCATCAAAAAGAATTTTAAAGAAAAGAAACCCAAATTTAGAAGGTAGGAAAAACTCATTTAGTCCAATACACACCCTATTTTACATTTATTTCAAAAACGAAGAATCCCTTTCTCCAAAAATCGAAAAAAATTGACTCAACCAATTTTAAACTAGAATTTCAAAACGAAAACCCTTTTTACCCAACAAAAACCTTTAATTAATGTTTTTAGCTAGATAAAATTTTAAATTATGAGTTTCCAAAATTTTCACATTTTCAAAAAAACTTCCCAATAAATCATCTGAAAACCTTATTCAAAACATTTTAAGGAATTTTCCAAAAATATTTTTATCAAATTATTTCAAATGGGGTTGGATTTATAAATTGTTCTTTCTTTAGAACTTCTTTCTTCCCTACTCAATCTTCGTAAAAAAACCCATTACCTCCTTGTGATGATTACTGTACACCTTCTTGTAGGAACTTTCTTCAACACTTCTTCACATCTTGCTTCATTGCTTACTTCCATTTATTTACAACACATGGATTCTTATCTCCCATCTATTTTTACGTATGGGGCTAGGCCCACTAACCTTCTCCTATAAAATTAAGGTTGGCTAATTTACGCCAATGACAATTATATTGCCTTATAATATTTAATTACTATCTAACATGCTTATTTGATATTTCTGTAATTGATAATTATTCATAATAAACAATTACTTTTCTAACGGACAATTTTTAAAGGCAAATATTTTTTCATTCAATTTGTTTTCCTATCATGCCTTCCTTATCTCCCCATAGTTACTCTAATAATCTCTTTAATGGATTCACTTATATCCTTATTAAATTCTTACAACTCCCTATATATTGCAAATTTATTACCTAATTAACTTTGAAGTTAAAATCGTTTCTTTATAAATTTCCTAATGCAGTGTTATATATAGAAATAACGATTTGCCTAATGTTTTTACGTACTTTTAAAATAAGTATATGTGTATAGTAGGATTTTTTATTTTTATTTTGAAAACCCAGGAGAACCCGGCGGATCGGTAAACTCCTGAGGAGGGTATAGTAAAGCCGTCCGCTGATCCAACCCCCATACCCCCGGGTAAATTTATATAGGATAGGGAAGCGCATGGTAGGAATCGAACCTGGGTCTTTTTACCAGAATCCAGGCCTCCTTTCCACTGCGCCGCACCCGCGGACTGTGTATAGTAGGATTTTTTGAGAAATGTTTTCAAAAATAATAAATACACCTCTCATATATGCATACCTATACACATTAATTGGAAAACCTAAGCTTTTATACCAAATTTAACAACTCGCCTTGAAATGGGCCTAGATTCCAACCCAGAAAAGACCCGTTGAAAATTAAAACCATCTCAAAGCTAGGTGTTGGTTAGAAAAGAGAACAATACAAAGCTATTTATCTACACATTCATAATCTCACAGTGGAAGGATAAATATAACAACAACAAGACTATCCATTTTATCATAAATTCAAAATTTCATTTAAAACCATAACGAAATATCTATAATCATCGTTACATATCTGTGGTAAAATATTTCAAAATTACAGCATCGTTTTTATTTCATAGGTTACATCAATAACTACATAAAATAACAGATAAATAAATAGACTAATGCCATAAGTCTCATCAACATTTCCGCCATCATCATCACCTTTCCTAACTTATGTCATATCGAGGAGGGAGTTAAAGCAGCATATGTTTGGTTAATAAAAATCTTGAGCCTTACTATGTTAATACTTGGTTAATATAGTTTAAATAGGAATATGTCTTACGTTTTCTACCAACATCATAAGTCTTTTCAAATATAAGCCCGAGGCCTTTTCTCAAAAATAAGTGGCTTCCTAAATATAAGCCCATGAGCAATTTGCTATGAAATCAATAACCCACATCTATTGTTTGTAATGTCCTATCAATGAAAGAGATGGTACTTAAGTCACTTAATAGTTTTCAATGGAAATTAGTTAGACTTCGACCATTTAATATCTTATTTAAGGCAGGTCCATGTCATTTACTACATTTAATACCAAGTTGTACTCCTCGCTAGTAACTATCTAGCTAACATTGTACAGAATCTATTTAGCCACTTAATACTTCCTATTGAAGTGAGCCCATTCCTAAGATATTCTCTACCGTGCCTTACCCATAATCCCGGCCATTTACTACTTCTTACATAGATAAGAGGGAGGCCCTCCCCCAACAACTTATTAACTTCAATCTCTAAAGCAAGTCTTTCATACTATAACGCGTATGCCACAGTGACGGCTAACATTAACATGACTTTCCATAGTTACTGGTAGCCAAATTAGCAAGCAGATTTACCCTGTAGAATTTAGGACTAACCTCGCACAACCGTTGTTACTTATTATAGGTGATGTCTCACATTAACCCCAAAGTCATACTGTTGGTAGCCAGATTAACTGGGCAGACTACCATGTGCTTTTGAGTGACCTTGCATCCCTATTATTTAGTTATAATTATATCACTTTCTACATATATTATCATACATCTCATCGTTTCCACAATCAAAGGCCTTATAGAGATCTTTCATATTTCGCCTTTAACATTTATTACCTTCCTAAGGGGGATTTTAAGAAAATTGGTAACTAGAAAATACGTTATAGTTATACAATGATCACGCTAGTGTGTATATACACACACACGCCAAGTAATTTCTAAACATGAAGAATTTACGTCCTAAACTAGCATTTAAATGTCAACTCTTACTGTAACAGCCCGCAAATCCGTACCCCTTGAGTCAACACTATTCTACCTAAAACAACTCAAGTTGAACAGAAATACGAACCATTGGGTTAAAGAAGAAGAGGTAGAAGAAGAAAATAGAAATCAACAACAGAATCTAACCATCGCAGCGGAATAAAATATAATAGATAATAAATGGCCTTTACTCAAAATCAAATATCTTTGTTTATATATATTACATCATCAGAGTACATCAATCACAATTCAACATCAATGGCATACAATGGATACACAACAACTCAACACAGCGGAATATATATAGATAAACAAGTAAGAGAGTACGTATCGTCATCCAACTCATCTTCTGAGCTCCACAGCATCATATCCTGTATCCTATAATACTCGGTCTGACCCGAGCATTACAGTTAAATAATACCCGAGTCAGTCTGGAATACCAGCGTGAGAGAATCACACCCAATTGATTATTAAAGTTTTCAAAAATTCTTTGAAAAACAAAAGCATCTCGTAAGACCACGCCACAAATAAACATGTCGGGTTTTTACCTTACGATAGCTAAAACAATTTTTATAGAAATCCTCTGATATTATAATAGGGTCTATATACAAATACTTATAAAATAGCCGAAATTGTTACATTCATTAAATTCCAGCTACTAGCCACAGAGTGGGTAATACAAACAAAACTCGTACAAGGCTCGTAGGGAGAATGGATTTCCAACTAACGACTAGGCACTGGGGTACCACCTGTCACAGTACGGGGCCTAGATCACTGTACCGAGGAGTACGCCCGCTCCCCTGCAACACAAGGCCGGGGCTACCCCTTACTGGATAATCCCGAGTGAGATCACCCCGCGGTTAGGATCAGCAACCGCCCACTAAGCCGAAATAAAAAGGGACATCTAGACAGGAATGACCTCACCCTGCTTGGGTGCTACCCACCTAGCCTTGCTGCATAACCCCTGATTTTCAGTCATTCCCATTTGATGAGGCTTGAGGCTAAGCGTTACCTTGTTAGAACATATCCCTTAGAATGCCCATCGTCCACCTGACGATGTTTCGCAAGCATTCATCCATACAAGTCCGTCCCGGGTTCGAACGGAACCAAGGCACTACTCCTACTACATCCATTTTGGAAATATCCTCAGGATTAGTAGCGACTAGCCCTTGCACTTCATAGCTCCATTTTCGACTCCGAACACGTTTCACGAAACGTACAAACCGGATCGAAGTGGTTTTCGGAAAATAAATTCCGATCCCGATCTCTTCGAAACGGTCAGCGCATTTGGCCAATATTGATAGTCGGTTATTTAATTATCAATTTATATTCACAAACAACCATCAACCAATAAATAATTTTCCAAATTATTTATTAATCCCAAAAATATCTTCACAAGATATAATTTTCAATTTCAATCCATTTTGAAAACGGTTTCAAACCAGTTTCCTCTCACAGAATACTTTTTGCAATTATTTATTTCCACTGATACGCCAAGTATAAAATACTTTAGATTTTAAATAATTTTAAATCACGCTATTATAAAATATACTTTATAATATTAAAATTAAAACTACTTTAATACTTTGTTAAAAATGTATACTTAAGAATACTTTAAACAAGACCATTTTATAAAATATAACTACAATAATAGTTTTTGAAAACATTTGCTTTAGAAGTTAAACATTTAGAGATAATAAATTTCTAAACATGCTTTTTAAACAACATTAAAACTTTAACTTATATTAAAATTGCTTTGAAAACCATACTTGGCTATCCAGGGAAATACTCTTCTCTTTCACGTCCTTTTAAAAATAAATCTCCATTTATTTTTTTATTTTTAACAAATTTACCATTTCTTTAATAAATTCACACCTTGAATTTATATTTCCAAATCCACTTCACCTTTATAAACCCATTTTATAAATTTCAAAATCTCACTTTTTTTTAATTTCAATTCCAAACACTTAAATAAATTTACAATTTATTTCTAACTTACATCACTTTGAAATAAATTCCTTCCCTTACTTCATTTATTTGAAAATCTATTAACTTTAAGATTTTTATTTCTTTATTATGATTTAAACTCTTTAACTGAAAATACCAATTCAGATTCCCAAATTTCCTCTGTATCTATTAATTAACTTTAAACTGGATATTTAAAAATAAATTCTTTATCCTTTATTCTTTTAATGATATCACTTAAGCTTTAAAATTTATTATTCCTCTGATTATTCAAATTCCATCGTTTCATACTTAGATGTTAATTATTCGACTTTTATAAAGAATTACTTTTATTTTTCCTTCAATTCATTCTTTAATTTATTCAAATTCTCTCTATAGTTATTTTACTTAAAATTTTATTCTTTTATTTCATTTCAAAAAATCTAATTCTATGGATTCTAATAACTCAGTATACCAAATATTCAATCCAACCATATCATCCAATACATCAATTATCAATAAAATTATCACAGGATATCAAATATTCATAACAGAGAATATCAAACAATTCTAAATAATTTTGAGGAATCCTGTTGGATCCCTCCAACCTGTTTTCCCTGCATCCACAGATGTTAGCACAACATAAAATACCAATCCCAAAATATACCATACTATAGCACATCAATCAATTCAACCATTCAAACAATTATTTAAATTTAATTATTTAAATTTAAAATTTAACTGAGTGAGATTAACTCACCTTTGATTTTTGTTTGGCAATCCATTTCCATCTCGCCAATTCCACCATAATTTTAGACCTTGAACAACATTATATAATTTATTAATATTCGAACGAGTTGAACAATTTGTTATCATTTTATAATTTAATTAATTGATAATTCATAATTTAAACCAATTTATGGATTTCAGAATCAAAGTTTTCTATGAACTTCCACAATTTCAAAATTTCTATATTTCCAAACCTCGTCTATACTCATTTAAATTTTAATAAAATAAAATCCTTATATACTTTAAAACCATGTCCGTAAATATTCTTTTTTTTCAATATGTATTTTAATTGAATTAAATTAAATTTAAACAGGACTGACATACCTCCTCGGTGCTCAGGCAGAGATCGCAATCCTTTCTTCCCAACCCTAGCTATCACAACCTCCTTGCGACATTGTTGCCTGCCGCTATCGCGACTGCCATTGTCGCGCACCTCAGATGAGCCATCCTCGAACGCCAAAACATCTGCAGTCCCCACATCCATCGATTCGCATCACCCCTCACGAGTTCATCGACTACAGGTATATCGAAACCCTAGCCTAAACCTTCTCCTTCAGCACGCCAACTAACGATCGGAGTCGTCGACCCTCAACTAGCTGTTACGACCCAAACTAAAACCCTAGCCCACTGCGAACGTCATCGCACAGTGCCACACCAATCTCGATCCACCCACTACCTCGATTCGCGATAGTACACACCGAGATGCCAAACCCTACCGCGAAACCCTAATTCGACGCACAGATTCGAACGAATCTTGTTCGTACATGATTTTTCTGGGAAGATCTGATTATGAGGAAGTGAAAAGCGTGTTGAAATTAATTGAAATGGAAAGAGGATCGATTTCCATATCCGTTCTTGAGATTTCAACGAACGGTAGTAGGAAAAAAAATGAATTCGATTTGATTTTTCTAAAGAGAATTATTCGGCCATTTTATTTTCTTATGATTTTTAAACATTTTCTTAACTCTGATGCATGAGATTATAATAAGAAAGGTAGCGTATAGAAGTTAGCTAGCTACAGTGATCTGAGTGTTTGAGAATAACGGCTGATGTGAAGTGTATTTGACTAGTCGAAATATTATTTTTATATTCTGAATTGGTTATTACCAATTAAATTTTCAACGCGTTTATGAATCATACGCTCACACAACTGCTCCAATTATTACGAAAATTGAAACCCGATAATAATTTAATATTACGGATCCAATGGAACTGGTTTCGTCGAATTCCGAGACTGCACCCCGGGAGGCTATTTTAAAATTCAATTTAAACGGTATAAATTTTAAAATTGAACAACCCACTGTTAATTCCAATTTTACAACTTCTATTATCTTCAGTGTTATCAATATAAATTTTACAAGCCTTCAAATTATTTTTAATAGGCTTAGAAATTGTAGATTCAATATTTTACCCGATTTTAAATTATTTAATTCAATAATCCAATTAACAATTAATTAGTGATATTTGAATTTAAGTTAAAATTATCCCATTGAATATTTAAGTCAATTAAATATTCTGATTTTAAAAGCTTTAAAAATTCCGAGTCGTCACATTCCTCCTCCCTTAAAATAATTTCGTCCCCGAAATTATGAATTAGGAAGAATGATCCAATACCCATTACTATTCTCCAAAACCAATCTGTTTAACATCAACCCAAACAATCTTGTCATTTGAAAACACTACACTCTTATTAATTTCCTAAACTCCCACATGGTTTGCAACCAAAATTATTCGTTCAATCATTCGAATTTCAACTAAAAACTAAAATTTTGAATTATTAAATTTTTCTCAAAATTTTTCTAACTCTCTAAATTTCCGAAAATTTTTGCCAGCGTCTCCTTTGCGTGGCTAGCTCGGTACAACTACAAAATGGCTCTACGGCCTCCCAAATCCAAAAAGTAAACAAAAAGCCAAGCGGCTAGATCCAAAAACCCAATCAAATTCCATACCAAACTTAAATACATACCATTTTGTCGAGCATTTCAAATTTATCTTTCGAAATCAAAATCATTACTCTTTTCCCCTTTATATTACCTGCATATCCTGCTTAGTACTAATATCCATTCACAACATTCCAAAACATTTTATCCACTTTCTCACAAAAAAGCCAATATCTATTCATTCCAATATTGACTTAAATTACATTAGTAGTATCAATTTCCATTTAAGAATTCACCATTCCCTCTTAAGTTAGTATAAGTATGAAATAAGTTCCTTATCTTATTTCCATCTTACCACTTCAGTTTATATTTATTCCCATTCAAATCGTTTCTTTCATTTTCATATGAATCCAATTTATCTTTAATTCTAAATATTGAATTTTTATTTATTTTCAACTTTGAACTTTTAATTTTATCTTTCATTTATAACTAATTTATGTCATTACTTTAATTAGTTTCATTTTCTAACTTATTTCAGTTTTCCAGTTTAAACCGTTTTATCGTTAACAAAATTTTCCAAAAATTTTCGAAATTTTTTGGCAGAGTCTCCTTTGTACGGAGGAGCTTTTGCAATTTGACAAAGATATAAATATATATACATCGACCCACCCGGTCGGAAAAACCAAAAACAGTTCATATTTCCTAATTTTATTGCGTAGGCGTACCTTATTTAGCATTTTTAAGCAAGCGGCTTAAAATTTTTGCAATTAGCATAACCCAATCCAGCCTCACGGCTTCCAGGTACCTTTACTTGCTCAATTTAAACATGTAAGTGCCAAATATATGAAGTTTAACAGCATATCACTTATTTGCAATAGTTAAAACATATGAATTCTAAAAGAAATTCACACCAAACATTTTTCCGTAAGAAATTTATATAGTTCCCATGCTAATTCAACTGTTTCAACTCATTCATATCCATTTTCATTCAATTTGAATGGTTTTCTACCCATTCGTATACAACTCCGTCAATTTGAACGGTATAAAACTCAATCGCTTACATTTAATTTATTCTTAAGCAAACTGAACTCATATTTAATTTAATTGCTTTCCAAAATCAATTCATTTTACTTCTATCAATTCATGGGATTTTAATTACTCCTATTTGCATCCAATGACAATTTATTCTATGCGGTTTGATGAGATCTATGTGAATAAACAAATTTTAGCTTTATAACCAATTTAAATCGATCCCTTTCAAATTGATTCCATTCAATTTATTTTGCATGCTATATTCTCATTCATTTTATTTGCATCCATTGATAAATCTTGGAACAATCCATTTCCAAACTATCCTATTCGATTCAAATAATTACACAACTCTCCACTTAACTCAGTTTCATTCTTAGTCCAAATAAACTCATTTAAATGGAAATAATCCCAAAAGCAATCCAACTCCCATTTTCCGAAGTCAAATTCTCATTAATATAACTTACGTTAATTAACTCAATTAATAATTCCATTTACCAAACAAGTTTTATTAAAATCATTACATAAAACTCGACACAACAATTTCACAATTTTTTTTTTACTTAAATCAAGCTTTTATTCAAATATTACTCAAGCTATTTTATTTTCTCGTCAAGTTATTTCAACTCTTAAACTCAAGTTATATATATATTTTATAAGCACTTTCCAATTTAAATCCTAAATTTGTTTTCAATTACCAATTAATTTTTATTTCAACTCAATTAATAGTCAATTTCTTCCATTCTAATTCATTTGCAATCATTTCAATGTTATTTTATTTAATTTGAGTTCATTGCCAGCTCCATTTGTTTAAATTAAATTAGTATATCTCATTGAATCAATATGAATTTTAATTCACATTCAATAATTTCTTTCTGAATTTCTTTCACTTCCTAACGAGGCTATTTCCAACTTATCTCTACTTAGATTTTCAGTTGCAATATAAATCATTTTTATGTTAATTCTATTCTATTCAACTTCAATTCAAATTTAATTCACTTACAATTTCAAGTTGAATTTCTATTAATAACTCAAGCTTTACTTTCAAATTCTATCATTTATTCACAACTCAAATTTTTATTAACCAATTCGAGTTCCATATCCATTTCCATATTCCATTAACTAATTTATTACTAATTAGTTTATTTAAATTTTATACCCAATATTTGATTTTCATCTCAAAAATCACATTAACTATTATATTGGGGTTCAATGTGTTTTATAATTTAAGTTTTGGATTTTATTCATTTCTCGAAATACAAAACAATTTCATTTTGACTTATTTATTCCACATCTAACTTTTTATAAGTCACACATTTATTTATATTCAGGTTTCATCTATCTACAATCAATCCCATTCACATTTTACTTTTAACTCGGAATTATATCCTTTTGTTTAGCCAATATATTTTTATTATTCCATAAACATTTAAAAAAAATTCCAGAGTTAAACAATTTTTTAAAATTTCAATATCACCTTAGTAATTCAACTATATCCCAAATCCTTTTGCACATTCAATTATCCCTTTGAATTTCAAAACCAAACCTAGTTCGCAAACAATTCCAATTTTAAACAATTTGGTAGCAATTTCTCTTCTAGAAACTCGAAAATAAACTTCGATGATGCTGCAGTCATCACCGAAATTATTTTCCAGCGATCGAAAGAGAATTAAATGCTTTTATCCCATTTAAAATCCCTTTCAAATATTTTTAAATTCCAAATTCCTCCATATTCAATTCCAATTCAAAAATATTCTCGAAATAATACCACTATTATTTCTTCAAAACTTTTTGAAAACCATTTCCAAATCCAAAGGAATTTAAACCCCTTTTCCCAAAATTCCAAATTTGAAATCCACCCAATTTATACTCCAACATTACTCTGGGATTTCATTTCCAATGTTAAATCACATGTACAGTTTGTATTTACAAATTTCCCTAGAGGTTTATTTCAATTTATAAATTACATTTATAATCTATATTTCAAATCCCATTTGTTATACAAATTTATTCTTCAACTTTGGTTATAAGTTTTCAATTTCTTTATTCAATTTCTACATAATAGTGTTAATAATTTAATATTATCATTACTTAACAATCAAGCATCCAAATACTATAATACTTTACAAAAATTATATTCTTTTTTATATACTAAAATAATTTGGGTAAAATTATTTCATTTACCCTATTTTGAAACAATACTATGTCGAATTGTTCTATTCAAGTGTTTAGAGATCCCTATCAATAACGTTAATTACTCGTATTGACCAGAATCCATAAACTACTAAACCAATCAACACAATATAAAACCATTTTATATTCACTAACAAATACGCGCTCAAATCTATTAATATGCTCAGACTCATTTTAGAGTACTATAGACTCTATTTGAAATGAGTAGTTCCCACCAGAGCCAAGGTTGTCGCCAACATATGCTCTGATACCACTATAACAGCCCACAAATCCGTACCCCTTGAGTCAACACTATTCTACCTAAAACAACTCAAGTTGAACGGAAATACGAACCATTGGGTTGAAAAAGAAGAGGTAGAAGAAGAAAATAGAAATCAACAACAGAATCTAACCATTGCAGCGGAATAAAATATAATAGATAATAAATGGCCTTTACTCAAAATCAAATATCTTTGTTTATATATATTACATCATCAGAGTACATCAATCACAATTCAACATCAATGGCATACAATGGATACACAACAACTCAACAAGGCGGAATATATATAGATAAACAAGTACGAGAGTACGTATCGTCATCCAGCTCATCTTCTGAGCTCCACAGCATCATATCCTGTATCCTATAATACACGGTCTGACCCGAGCATTATAGTTAAATAATACCCGAGTCAGTCTGGAATACCAGCGTGAGAGAATCACACCCAATTGATTATTAAATTTTTCAAAAATTCTTTGAAAAACAAAAGCATCTCGTAAGACCACGCCACAAATAAACATGTCGGGTTTTTACCTTACGATAGCTAAAATAATTTTTATAGAAATCCTCTGATATTATAATAGGGTCTATATACAAATACTTATAAAATAGCCGAAATTGTTACATTCATTAAATTCCAGCTACTAGCCACAGAGTGGGTAATACAAACAAAACTCGTACAAGGCTCGTAGGGAGAATGGATTTCCAACTAATGACTAGGCACTGGGGTACCACCTGTCATAGTACGGGGCCTAGATCACCGTACCGAGGAGTACGCCCGCTCCCCTGCAACACAAGGCCGGGACTACCCCATACTGGATAATCCCGAGTGAAATCACCCCGCAGTTGGGATCAGCAACCGCCCACTAAGCCAAAATAAAAAGGGACATCTAGACTGGAATGACCTCACCCTGCTTGGGTGCTACCCACCTAGCCTTGCTGCATAACCCCTGATTTTCAGTCATTCCCATTTGATGAGGCTTGAGGCTAAGCGTTACCTTTTTAGAACATATCCCTTAGAATGCCCATCATCCACCTGACGATGTTTCGCAAGCATTCATCCATACAAGTCCGTCCCGGGTTCGAACGGAACTGAAGGTACTACTCCTACTACATCCATTTTGGAAATATCCTCAGGATTAGTAGCGACTAGCCCTTGCACTTCATAGCTCCATTTTCGACTCCGAACACGTTTCACGAAACGTACATACCGGATCGAAGTGGTTTTCGGAAAATAAATCCCGATCCCGGTCTCCTCGAAACGATCAGCGCATTTGGCGAATATCGATAGTCGGTTATTTAACTATCAATTTATATTCACAAACAACCATCAACCAATAAATAATTTTCCAAATTATTTATTAATCCCAAAAATATCTTCACAAGATATAATTTTCAATTTCAATCCATTTTGAAAACGGTTTCAAACCAGTTTCCTCTCACAGAATACTTTTTGCAATTATTTATTTCCACTGAAACGCCAAGTATAAAATACTTTAGATTTTAAATAATTTTAAATCACGTTATTATAAAATATACTTTATAATATTAAAATTAAAACTACTTTAATACTTTGTTAAAAATGTATACTTAAGAATACATTAAACAAGACCACTTTATAAAATATAACTACAATAATAGTTTTTGAAAACATTTGCTTTAGAAGTTAAACATTTAGAGATAATAAATTTCTAAACATGCTTTTTAAACAACATTAAAACTTTAACTTATATTTAAAATTGCTTTGAAAACCATACTTGGCTATCTAGGGAAATACTCTTCTCTTTTACATCCTTTTAAAAATAAATCTCCATTTATTTTTTTTCTTAACAAATTTACCATTTCTTTAATAAATTCACACCTTGAATTTATATTTCCAAATCCACTTCACCTTTATAAACCCAGTTTATAAATTTCAAAATCTCACTTTTCTTTAATTTCAATTCCAAACACTTAAATAAATTTATAATTTATTTCTAACTTACTTCACTTTGAAATAAATTCCTTCCCTTACTTCATTTATTTCAAAATCTAATAACTTTAAGATTTTTATTTCTTTATTATGATTTAAACTCTTTAACTGAAAATACCAATTCAGATTCCCAAATTTCCTCTGTATTTATTAATTAACTTTAAACTGGATATTTAAAAATAAATTCTTTATCCTTTATTCTTTTAATGATATCACTTAAGCTTTAAAATTTATTATTCCTCTGATTATTCAAATTCCATCGTTTCATACTTAGAATTTAATTATTCAAATTTTAAAAAGAATTACTTTTATTTTTCCTTCAATTCATTCTTTAATTTATTCAAATTCTCTCTATAGTTATTTTACTTAAAATTTTACTCTTTTATTTCATTTCAAAAAATCTAATTCTATGGATTCTAATAACTCAGTATACCAAATATTCAATCCAACCATATCATCCAATACATCAATTATCAATAAAATTATCACAGGATGTCAAATATTCATAATAGAGAATATCAAACAATTCTAAATAATTTTGAGGAATCATGTTGGATCCCTCCAACCTGTTTTCCCTGCATCCACAGATGTTAGCACAACATAAAATACCAATCCCAAAATATACCATACTATAGCACATCAATCAATTCAACCATTCAAACAATTATTTAAATTTAATTATTTAAATTTAAAATTTAACTGAGTGAGATTAACTCACCTTTGATTTTTGTTTGGCAATCCATTTCCATCTCGCCAATTCCACCATAATTTTAGACCTTGAACAACATTATATAATTTATTAATATTCGAACGAGTTGAACAATTTGTTATCATTTTATAATTTAATTAATTGATAATTCATAATTTAAACCATTTTATAGATTTCAGAATCAAAGTTTTCTATGAACTTCCACAATTTCAAAATTTCTATATTTCCAAACCTCGTCTATACTCATTTAAATTTTAATAAAATAAAATCCTTATATACTTTAAAACCATGTCCGTAAATATTCTTTTTTTTTTCAATATGTATTTTAATTGAATTAAATTAAATTTAAACAGGATTGACATACCTCCTCGGTGCTCAGGCAGAGATCGCAATCCTTTCTTCCCAACCCTAGCTATCACAACCTCCTTGTGACATTGCTGCCTGCCGCTATCGCGACTGCCATTGTCACGCACCACAGATGAGCCATCCTCGAACGCCAAAACATCTGCAGTCCCCACATCCATCGATTCGCATCACCCCTCACGAGTTCATCGACTACAGGTATATCGAAACCCTAGCCTAAACCTTCTCCTTCAGCACGCCAACTAACGATCGGAGTCGCCGACCCTCAACTAGCTGTTACGACCCAAACTAAAACCCAAGCCCACCGCGAACGTCATCGCACTGTGCCACACCAATCTCGATCCACCCACTACCTCGATTCACGACAGTACACACCGAGAGGCCAAACCCTACCGCGAAACCCTAATTCGACGCACAGATTGGAACGAATCTTGTTCGTACATGATTTTTCTGGGAAGATTTGATTATGAGGAAGTGAAAAGCATGTTGAAATTAATTGAAATGGAAAGAGGATCAATTTCCATATCCGATCGTAAAAATTGTTCGGCCATTTTATTTTCTTATGATTTTTAAACATTTTCTTAACTCTGATGCGTGAGATTATAATAAGAAAGGTAGCGTATAGAAGTCAGCTAGCTACAGTGATCTGAATGTTTGAGAATAACGGCTGATATGAAGTGCATTTGACTAGTCGAAATATTATTTTTATATTCTGAATCGGTTATTACCAATTAAATTTTCAACGCGTTTATGAATCATACGCTCCCACAACTGCTCCAATTACTACAAAAATTGAAACCCGATAATAATTTAATATTACGGATCCAATGGAACTGGTTTCGTCGAATTTCGAGACTGCACCCCGGGTGGCTATTTTAAAATTCAATTTAAACGGTATAAATTTTAAAATTGAGCAACCCACTGTTGATTCCAATTTTACAACTTCTATTATCTTCAGTGTTATCAATATAAATTTTACAAGCCTTCAAATTATTTTTAATAGGCTTAGAAATTCTAGATTCAATATTTTACCCGATTTTAAATTATTTAATTCAATAATCCAATTAATAATTAATTAGTGATATTTGAATTCAAGTTAAAATTATCCCATTGAATATTTAAGTCAATTAAATATTCTGATTTTAAAAGCTTTAAAAATTCCGGGTCGTCACACTTACAACAATTATAAAGTCTCATCCCACTTATCAATAATACTGAAATTCCAATATTCATATCAAAAATTCCAATAAATAAACTTGTATACAATTAAAATTTAATCTCTGTCTAATATATCAAAATAATGGAATATATTGATAATAGAAACTTACAATTCCAATTTTTATGCTCTATTCAACTCCTTTTCCATATAAAAATAGACAATGGAATTTCTATTTAATTCATGGGAATAAGCAATGCAAACTACAAATAAATTTTGTACCTTACATACTATTCCTTAATCAAGATCCTTTAATCAAATTCAAAGAAAAAGAATAAGAAGTGGAATAGAAGGTAAAATTATCAAAACTGAAAATATACTATTTTCATTATTTTTACATAACTATTGAGATCCTAACATAGAATTGACATTTCGTAGTGAAAGAGTTTTAGATATTTATAATATGATGTTTTCACAAACCAAAACTCCCTAAGGCTTATTAAAACCCAAATTATACTAACCAATTACTAGAATAGAAAAGCTAAAATTTCCACTCACCGTATATTCTTAGCTATGCCTCCTTTGAATTTGACACGCCTTTTGCAATCTTTACCAGTTTACTTTTTTTAGCAAATCTAGCCAGGATTTGTACTATCCCTTCTAGTATTATTAACACACAAATAAAAAAAGGTCATAAACAAGCTTATATCCCCAAAGAACAAAGACAACAAAGGGAAGCAAAAAAGAAAACAGAAGAAAAATAAAAGATAAGTACATAACAAAAGCAAAAAACAAAGAGCTAATCACACCTGTCAACAATATCTCTTCAAAAAGCAAAAGAAGAATTAACAAATGCTCTCTTAACTTCCTTTTTAAGAATTGCAAACAAAATAGCTGTTGAATTCTCCTTGTTTTCAAAGCATCTTCAATTGCATTCCTTCCATATATTGTAAACAAACACCTTCAGTGAGATCAAAAGGGAAGTGCCCTCCTTATTTTTCCACCTTGTTGCTTTATAATTATAGTGCCATCATGTTTGCTATCAGCTAAAGGGTTATGAGAATTACCCAAAATAAGCACCTAGTTCCAAAGATTATGGATAAATGGGCAACTGAAAAATAAAGAAGTGTATCCTCCCCATTATTATTGCAAAAGAAATAGTAGTCGATCACCTGCATTCCCAAAATATCCACCGCATCTCTTTTATATATATTTACATATACATATACATATACATACATACATATATATATATACATACACACACATCAAGAGATTTGTATATATATATTAGATTCATAAAATTAGAGAAGAATAGTTAGGAAAATAAATAAAAAACAAAATAGACGTATAGGATTTCTTACCAGAAACCATAATGGAGTTTTTCTAAATCTATGAAGAGATGAACAAATGGAACTTCACTAGAGTCCCAAATATTTTATGAATGAAAGTAAAGAGGCTAGGCTTCTATTTATAATGGTTTAAATGCACCAAAACCATTAGATTAAGTCGGTTAATAAAAATATAATATGGTACGTTGAATATCTAAAAAAAACTAGCCGCCACTCAACAACACGGGCCGACCGCCGTGGCCCACCGATTGATCGCCAACGATTGACCGGTCCAAGGGGAGCAGTTGACTTCTACGTGTAATCTTGGGAAGATTTTGTATTGTTGTTTTATTTATTGTATTCCTTAATTATGATTTAACGTTACCATTGATTTTAACATTACTTAACGCCAAAGTCTAATTATTGTTAACATTTGAATTTTAAATTTGAAATTAATTATTAGTTTGAATTTGAATTCTATTTAAATTACTTTGAACTAAAATTTAAACATCCATAACTTTTCCGTTTGACCCTTATTTTCAACCTGTTACATATGGAAATTGATCAAAATTTCGCCACGAATGCAACGACATGACTTCCATGGTCAAAATTTGACTTTTGAAAAAATTCATTTTTAGCTCTATCTTATTTACATTAATTAATACAATTTATTTGTGGTTGATTTTACAGGATGTTACATTTCTTGTCAAGTCTCCACTTGTCAATGTTTGGTACCTAAAATGTATAAAATATGTACATCGGCATCCTATTTTATTTTGGGTCCATAGGTTAAGATTTCGAGAAACCAAACCCAATGAAGTATTTGAATACACTTTTAAAATATAATCGTTTGACAAGTTAATTTTATCATTAGTATATATCTCTTTATTACCATTGTCAAATCTTCTAAGAACCCATATATTAATGAATCTATTTTGAGGTTTTGATTTTAGTTTCCTAAGTTTTGGTTTGCACTCGGAAGCCTTAACGAATTTAGTACTTTGGGTACTATTTTTTTAATTTGGGCTTACGGGTGTATCTAAGTCTATTTTATTATTTGACGGTTTAGATGCACAAACTAAGTTTTCTAAGTTATCTTTCCTTTTATTAAATTGTTTACAACGTCAGTTTTCATTTTATTAATATTCTTTTTATAGTTGAGAATAACATTGTCTAGAAATGTTAGTTTTGTCATTCTGATTGGCAATCTCTAGCTTTCATTGAAAGGTTTTCCATTTTAAAGGATTCATTTTCACTTTTCAAAATTTCAGTTTTGAATCATTTTCATCATTAAATCTGTTTTAAGTCTTTCATCCCATCTTCTAAACATTGCTTTTCTTCATTTAGCATTTCATAAACATTTTTAATTTACCTATCTCTACTAAACTATTTCTATACTATTTTTGAGAAATTTATATTCTTTATACATATCATTTAAAACATTCATAATTTATTTGATAGAATCTCATCCAATCATCATTTGCCATGAAGCACATATTGGCATTTTAGTTTTTGGCTTACATACATGATGTTGCGTCTGAATTATCCCATGTCGCATTATGATCTTGCTTCCTCTTCTTATTCAATGTGTCAATATTTGCATAGTACATAAATCTCTTCAGTTTAGGGAAATTTCTTTTCAAATGATTTTTATTATCATAGTTGAAACACATAACAACATTTTAGTTTTTAGTGTAGTTGTTAGTCCTTTGAAGTTCACTCATTTTCTTGCATTTTAAGAATTTCTTGAAATTCCCAGTTATGAATTCGATTTCCTCATCATCATCATTTTATTCATGATTGTTGCTTATAGTAGTGGATGCTAATGATTTCTTCTTATTTGCTCGACTTACCTTCCTGTCGTACAATTGTACTTTATAAGATACATGAGTTCCTACAACTTCCTCTACTTTCATAATACTACTATCATTGTGCAACACCCCATAAAAATGGGAATAATAGTTCCACATCACGGAAAAATGCTATGAAATGGGTGCTTGTATACCAAAGCCTTCACCTCATAACAAATCAAGGCCTTTTAATGAACAAAACCCCACACCTTGGCTTGACCCATGAGGCAGATATGGTTAAGTTGGGAACAATATCTACGTTAAGTGAAGTGCGAGTTGTTACATTGGTATTAAAGCCATACCCAGCCGGAATTGTGGTCTGTATGTGTTACAGCCACGACGCCTGGATGGTGTGGTGTTCATGAGCCAATGAGGACATTGGTCTCTAATGGAGGGGAGACTGTAACACCCCTTAAAAATGGGAATAATAGTCTCACATCATGGAAAAATGCAATGAAGTAGGTGCTTATATACCAAAAGTGTTCACCTCATAACAACGTCAAGGCCTTTTAAGGAATAAAACCCCACACCCTGGCTTGACCCATGAGGCGGAGGTGACTAAGTTGGGGACAATATCTGCGTTAAGTAAGGTGTGAGCTATTACACATTAGGTTGAATAGCCAAAATATTTTGATCTCATTCACTAGTGATTGAATTTAAGATCTTTCTAACCGGGCCTTCTTTAGAAATTATCTTTTTTAATTGTACTAATGCATGCAAAATATCTTGAAATTTGGAAAACATGTTGTATATGGATTCATTTCGTTTCATTTTAAAAAGTTAAATCTGGTTAGTCAACATAGATATCTTAGTTTGTTTAACTTTACTAGTGCCAGTGTGTTTTGTAAACCTTCAAATTTCATGTGCACTTTTACAAATATGCACTTTGTTGAACTTATTTTTATTTAAGGCATATAATAGAAAATTCATAGTCATTGAATTATTAAGTGCTTGCATCTTTTGTTCATTAGTCCACTATGCATAATTCATTTTAAGGCTCAGTGTGCATAGTTTGTGTGATGGTCTAAATATCTAAACCATTGGACTATAAATAAACTTCCGTTATACAAGACTAATAAGCATGGTTACTACCATTAAATAGTAGTGGTTTTGTAATGGATTATCCTTCTTTAAAAATGTTAGAGTGTGTTATAAGTGTTATTATCCATTTAATTTAAAAAATCAGATAATAAATTTTTTGAAAACCATGCACTCTGATACCAAACGAGAGATCCTTGACGTCGGTTATCCTAGCACACTTACGTGGAATGGGTGCTAAGGCTATTATTACACTAGAAGGTTGTGAATAGTTTTTTTAATCCATTCAAATGTTAATTTGCGACATTTAACGTTTATATACTTAAATAAGTAATCAAATCATGTACAAAAAAGATAATCACGTGGTAAATGTACTAAAAGTAAGAATAGCAAAGTAAATGACATAAGGAACTTTTGTACGGGTTTGGATTCCTAACCCTACATCCAGTCATGTAACCCGTATAGAATTTCCATTATATAAACTTACTTTACGTAATAAGAAAGTACACTTTCACGTTCTTAACTTTCTCAAGATACACCTTTCCCCTTAACTTTCTTCGAGTAGAAAGAACACTTTCCCTTTACAATAAATCATAGACTACGACAAGTAGTTGTATCTTCAATATAGATTCTTGTAGATTCGAAACAATAATTCTATAGGCCTCTGATGGCAGTATGCTTTGAAATCGTTGAATAATAATATAAGAAAGAGCGAATGATTGAGAATTCAAGTATAAACCCTCTTATATTTTGTGGTTTGCAAATTCTTAAAGAATTAAAGTAAAAGAGTGGATTTGCAAAGAGAGTGCAATAATTTTTAATGTAACTTTTCTCACAAAGTATAGAAAAGGAAGAGTAAGTGAAGATAAGAGAATATATTGTTAAAATCTCATTTTGCAATGCCTTTATATAGAAGAAGAAAAGATATGACCGTTGGCGAAAGAATGAAGAGAAATGACCATTCATTTAAATTTGAAAATTTGTCCAACAGTTAGTACGTCGACATAATTGTTTGGATATGTTGACATGTCTATCTATATATTGAAGTTATGTTGATATATCTATCTATATGTCAACTTAGTCTATAGGAGTATGTCAACATACTTAGTAAATTCTGGTTTTCTTTTTCTAAAGTAAAATAGAAATAATCACTTTTTAAAACTCAAATTGCATGTTTATATAAAGATGCTAGGAATTAAAATAGAGTTAAATGAAAGAGGAATTTCAAGGATTTTTGCAATGGGGCCTTTCAAAAATTTCAAAGACTCAAACTGACTCATTGGACTTTTCAAAATTCTTTGTCATTGAAGCACTTGTGTTTCATCCATCTTGATTCAATTTAGTTCGTCTATTTGCTTTAATTTATCTTTATATGTATAAATCATTTGCTTGCATTGAGTTTTCTTGTTAATCTCTATAAAATATGCATAACTTAGAGAAGTTAGTAGTAATATTTGTATAGCTGTTGTCATCAAAATTAATACAAAGGGTTTTAACAAATTTGAATTTCATATATTTTAAACTATGGTTGAAACTCATATATGAGATTTAGATGTTGATAATAAATAATGACATCCTTAGATATAGTGGATCAAATATAACAATGCACTAGTTCAAAAATAAAATTGAATTATTATATTCTAACATTCAAACTGATCAATAATAAATTTACTCATGTGATCTGCTTGCTCAAGAACTTTGTCTTCGTATTCATATTTTTTGGAGTATGAGTCTTATGCTAGCCTAGTACCAAGAATCAGCCTTCACTAAGCGTATTTAAATGATATTTATTCCTAATGCTAAACACACACACACACATATATGTATATACACTTATATTTATATGTTGACAATATTGATATATGTTCATGCCAAATCTGTTAAATAGTATTAAAATGAAAGAATTTCCTACTCTCTTATTAATTCTAGGATTTTTCTTCTCTCCTTAGTTATCTCTTGATATTTTATTTTCAAATTCCTATAATTTATCATTATTATAATGTTTTTACGTGTTCTCTCTTTTGTCATTTTACATTTAAATACTAACATTTAATAATTTTAACAAATGTTTATAGATTTCTCACATGTTTTTTATATTATTTTACATTTAAGTACATATATTAATGTTTATTAGATGATCTTAAATTTAAAATTTCAAAGTAAATACAATTAAAAAGTACCGACTATGTGATATAGTCTATTCTAAAAAATGACAATTCAATATATGTACCAAATTCATATTGACAAAAATGGTAAAGATGTTTCATTAAGTCTATATAGTTAAAATTACCATAATTTTATTCAAATTATTACAATGTTTATTAATTTTTTCATCTACCAACTTACATTCAAACTACTCGCATTTAATAATTTTTACAACTATTAATGAATTTCTCATAACTTTTCCTAAGCTATTTAACATTCAAGTCCATATATTTGAATGTATTAAGTGAACTCAAGCTTAAACATTTTAAAGATATCCATTTTTTAAGTTTGGTACGTAGACGGTAGTAGAAACTTTTTGTTTGAACCAAAAATGGCATAGACACCTAGAAATTATAGTAGAGAATAAAAAGTGAAGAATTAAATGAAAAACGAACCAGAAAGAACACACAACAATTTATAATGGATCAGAAATCAAGGCCTAGATCCATTTTATAGTTTTATTGCTTACATTCTGACTTGGAGGCAAAAGTTCGTATGGGTCGGTACAATCTGGTGCTTGACTACAAGAATTAAAAATTAAGAGGAACAATAGCTAAAAAAGATCCAGAAAAATGAGCCCGGGCTTCCTATTTATAGAGGTAAAATCTCATACAAAATATCTTCTGGTCGTTCTCCACGCTGCAGACCAATTCTCTCAGGAAAGTAGGTGCCAGCTCATCAGTTTGTATGGGTCGATACAACTCCAAGGTTAGGGCTCGATACCGACCCATAAGATGGCCAATATGGCTGCCTTTAATTATTCATCTTGGCTCCTCTTGTGGTTAGCTTGATGGTTCCATAGTTGTTTGCACCGACATTAGCTTGTTTCTAAGTTCAAATAATGGGTTTATGGAAGAATTGAGTTGATGATTTAAGAGTTCGTGGAGATTAATAAAGGATTGTATTGGATCAACAAAACAACATTGGGGATACTCTTTTAACATCAGATAAGGCATGTAGGTAGAAGATGAGACCCATCTGTTAAAGAAATAGGGTTTTGGTACCGCCCATGGGTATGGGTGGGTACCGACCTATAACTCGGGTGGATCCATCTTACTTTGGCCTTCGGTTGGTTTTCATTTCCCCTATCTTCAGTGACTTGGAGTCTAACCTAAGAAATTTGAGTGTTTGCTTAGGGGTCGACCTAAAGATGTTCTAAGATCTTTTTGCATTGAGTTTTCCTTCATTTGCTTGAATTCAGACTCGAGAGTTTTGTGTATCCAACCTGAGACTTCTGTGTTTCTGACCCGTGTTCACTTATTTGGTTAGATTAGAGATTTCTATTGTTCAACCCAAGTTTTCATGTGTCGGCCGTCCCCACTCTATGGGTCATACTGAACCAATTTCGGGTCGCTCTCGAGGTTTCTACATGGATCACTTCGGGTCGCATTTGGAGATTTTCCCAAGGCTGTCCCGCTTTGACCTGAGGATTTTGGGGTTTTGCTTCGAGTCGGCACTTCCAAAATCTTAAACTTCAAAATTTTCAACTTTTTCGCTCATTTTTTTATATTTCTTTTTTCTTGCCATTTTATATTATCCCCAAAGTCCTTGGGTCATTTCTCTGTCATTCGCTTGTCCAATTTGGTCGCTTAAGTATGTTCGAAGACTATGACAAATTCAACCATTACACTTGCTCCTCAAAGTACAACTTGTTAATTCTCAGATGTACTTGGTTTTTGGACTACATGGCTATCTCTCCAAGCTATCTGCCTTGATAACTCCCAATTTCAACCTGTCCATTTTATTCGCATATTGCTATGTCAAAAGACCGGATAACACCCCAAGGTATATCTTGTTTCAAACATTATGTGCTTTGAATCAAGTTAGCTTAGGACTGTCGAAAATGATTCCATTATGTGCTTTGAATGGTTTTTATCTCTCTCGTGGATCGCTTTTCTGAAGAGTTATGTCCATTGCTTTTCATCGCAACACTTGTGTCCAGTGTTATAAATTAGGAGAGTGCTCTCTCCATCTATTGTTTCAAGCTTAGTAATTTTGAACTGGTTTCTCTAATGGATTTTCCAAGTATGAGTATATTTTTCTTTAACTTTAGTTGTTAGTTGTCGAATATGATTACATATATGTATACACATGCACTCTTTTGTAGAAGTTCTCGATCAAATGCACGTACTCATGTAGGCATATATAGGTCATCATCTTTATTATTGTTGTTGTTTGTTTTAGGTCGATGTTGTGGGGATTCATCCACGCTTTTGTTTTCAGCTTGGGCATCAATAAAACATGTACTTATCTTTCCAAGTTCTATTTCGAACATGAATACAAAGACTTTAGTTTCATCCAATCTTTGTATGAATTTGTCCAAGTATTTAAGAAATGCGATGTCCATTCAATGCACTTGTGATGCATTTCTTATCAAAATTATTGTCGGACTATGTCATTAGCCTGTTTTGTGATTTGCTAGCCTTTTATTGTGAAGCAATTGTTGAAGGACCAATATCTTGGCCTTTATGTGTAACCATATCCAAATCTGGAACTTGGTTGAACTTCGGTCACCTGGAAAGGTGATTCAAGTATTCCATTTGGAGGAACTTTAATTTCGATCACGCTTGCCTCTGGGAGTCGATCGAAGTAAATTGCCTTGAACAGCAATTTGGACATCCTTCTCCAGGATGCATGTTTGGACCATGCTGAACATCAGGTATTGGTCAGGGAGAACCTCTTAAGATCGAGGTTTAAGTACCCTTTTCTAGGTTAGTAACATTCAATCGTGCCAGACTTTTGGCGTCGATCAAAGTTTGTAAGTAAGATCCTGCCTTTTACCGGGCACATAACTTTTTCCTCGCCTACTTCGGGCAAGGAACTTTGGCCTTTTCATCCTCTGGGCAAGACAATAATACTCTACCAAACACTAGGCATAAGCAAATGAGTGGAGGGTCATTTTATGCCCACTTTGGTCTACCCTCATGTCGTGGGCAGAAAGAGTTGACTAGCATCTTCCTCTGGACATCAAGGAAGGTTGAACTTCAAGGGTCTGATCATGGACTGTAGAAGTTTGGTTGGCACCTAACTTTGGGTTCCTGCATACATGCAATGGCTTAAATTAATTATGCATAAATTTATTTCTAAGTGAAATAGCATCAAAGATGTTCGCTATTCTATGCCCTTCGGGTGAAATCCCATCAATCATCGCAAGCTTGAATGTTCCATCTCCAAGATCTTGCTCTATTATGCATGGACCTTCTCAACTTGGGCCCAGGTTTCCAGAGCATATGAAGATTCATTTGACAACAAATTGCCAATTTCAAAGGTCTGATTCCTCACCTTAGCATTATGATATTGAGCAACTTCATGTCAATATGCAGCTGCCCTCAACTCGGCTTCATCATGCTTCTCATCGATCATACTAAAAGACTCCACCAGTAGTTGTTTATTAGTTCACGGATTGCAATAAGTCACTCGATGAGAAGGTACCTCTAGTTTAACTGGAACCATAGCCTCTGATCCATAGGCTAAGGAAAATGGCCAGTCGCTGACTTATGGGTCATTCGATAAGCTAAAAGTGCTAATAGAAGTTCATCGACCCACTTGCCCTTGGCCTTTTCCAATCGCTGCTTAAAAATGGACTTAATTATAGCTTCAATCTGTCCGTTCTCTTAGGGGTGTGACACTATAGAAAATCTCTTCTGTATGCAATGGCGGTGGTAGAAATCTTTGAATTATGTATTATCGAATTGGGCCTCATTATTGGTAACAATTGCCTGTGGAACTCCAAAACATCAAATGATATTTAAGACAATAAATTTGATTTCTTTTTTTATGGTGATCGTGGCTATTGGCTCTGCCTCGGCCTATTTGGTGAAATAATCAACTGCGAAGATGGCGCACTTCAAACTGCTTTTGAAATCGACAACACATTATTGATATCGATTCTCCAAACTGCAAATAATTAATTACCAACTATCTGAGTAATCTTCATTTGGTGGGCTCTTGGAATTTTAGAAAATCTGTGGCACTTGTCACACTTTTGGGTGTAATCAACCGCATCTCGGTTGAAGTTAGCCAAAAGTACCTATAGCATAGAATCCTCTTCGTGAAGGTTTTCCCCTCAGTGTGGTCGCCATAAGACCTTTCACTTCTTTTAGAACTCGCTTGGTCTCATCATGAGTGACGCATCGAAGCATAGGGACAGAGAAACCCATCCTGTAATGTACTCCTTCCTATATGATATATCTTGAGGCTTGATACATGAGCTTTCGTCACTTATACCTTCTATCTAGAAGAGTACCTCTTTGCAAATAGTCTTTTATTAGAGTCATTCATGACTCCTTTTTTGGTTTAGCCTTCGAGATCCAATTGATATCCATTTGATCAACACTGGGAGCTAATAATACTTCCGCCAGAACCAAGCCCATGAGATGTGCATCTTGGGAATTGGCTAACTTGGCCTATGAGTTGGCCTTTTCATATTCTTCATTGGGACTCTAAGTGCGATCGTGTCTGCCTCCATACATCGATTGAGATTAACTATGTAAAATAGCAGTTCGGGCAACCCTTTCCAGGATAGCAATTTTCGATTGCACCAAGTTCCAAATGCTATTTTATATTAACTACTTAAGGATATAGTTTGTACATCCTTGGCTAGGATGTTTATTTCCAATTGTGCCGAAATTCGGGAATCCTTTCAAAATTCATAGGTAAGATTCCAACTTACACCGGATATGGATCTTTCATCTTGCATACTCAGGCAAAATGCTAAGGATTGGACGGTTTTATCACATACATTTTGTTTATACTCCTGCCCCTTGTTAGGAACTGGATATAGTGGTTTTGAAGACAACAACCTTTGTAACTTATTTTATTATAACTTATATACTAACACTATTGTCTAGATATATATGAATGTTGTTATGCAGGATATATATAAGGCATGTACTGATTATTGAAGACTGTACAGTGTAAAGATCAAGAATGAAGAAATCAAGTTTGAAGGCTCATGAGTATCAAGATCAAGATTTTAAGATAAGTGTCTAGTTTTTGTTAAAACTTCATAATAACATAAAAATATTCATTTCGAATTTCATTTGGGATGGAACCTATTTCTACCTTCTTAGTGGCTTACAAACCCACGATAAGTAGCTTATAAACCTACGACAAGTGGCTTACAGACCCACAAACATCCTGATTTCGTACATGTTCTCAAGTCCTGATGTGATGAGATATTCTACAGGAAGAAGCTTGCAAAACTACTTTAAATTTATTTTTCAAAACTACTTTTCAAAATGTTTTAGCCTTAAAAAATCTTTTCAAATGATTTTCAAAAAGATGTTTTAGCCTTAAAATATTCTTTTTTTTTAAATGAATTCTTGTTTTAAACTTCATTTATTTTTAAAATTATCTTCTGATTTTTAAATATATTTTTTATAATATATATACTTGGGATTTAAAATCATATTTTTCTACTTTTCTTTATATTAAAACATAGGAAAATTAGTTTATTTTACTCCAGAATCATTTTATCTTATTTTCCTTTCAATACCATTTTTCAAAAGAAAATTACATTTTTTTACTAAGGGATGTCGACAACATAGGATACCACATATGGATACCCCATGTCAACATAGAGGCCGTTGAATTCAAAGTTTCAAATTTTCAAAAGAAGTGTCAGTTCGTTTAAATCTCTTCACGAATGGTTATGACCATTGGTGCTCTATAAATAGCCTTTACAAATGAATTTTTAACTAACTATTTCTTAATCTCTTCACTCCTTCTTCTCCACAAATCCATATTCTAAAATTTTCATATTTTTAAGATTATGCGAAATTCTGCCAAATTCTCAAGTGGATCAAATTAGAATCTCATTCTTGTTTAATTATCTGCCCTCTCTCAAAGATCAAAGTGCTATTCAGAGTTATAGGATCAATTTGTAATCAAAAATTTATCGAGTCTCTCTATAAGGTGTGGTTGTGCCTAGAAATCAATTGGGTGATCTTGTGTCCCGTAAATCAAGAGAGTTTGCCCCGGACGCGTAAGACAGGAGCATACCTCAAGGCCTTTAGAAATTGAAGATTGTAATCTTAACATTGGTATAATAAAAATCTATATGAGGTGTTTGCCTTGGTATAGGACTGGATGTAGGGTAACTCTGAATCGATATAAAATCCGGTGTGTTCTTTCCTTTTACTGCTTTTTATTTATTTTCTTCATCTGTGTTTGATCTTGTAATTTTTTTTGATTAAGTTCTGCATTTTTATATCATAAGTTTAAAGTAGTCCATATAAGTCTTGGAATCCATTAAACACTATTCACCCCCTTCTAGTGTTAAATTAGCCTTAAGATCCTTAAACTGCACCCTCTTTCACCCCTAACCCAAGGAAAATAGTTGAGAGCATGAATGGTCATATTACATTCATTTTGGTTTATATTCCTGCCTTTACATCAAGGGTGAGAGTTGGTGTATGGACACTCAGGTCACATTCGCTTTAGGGTTTATACTCCTTCCCCTACATCAATGAAAAAAGTTGACAGGTGGCGGTCGTATCATGTCCATCTTTAGTTTATACTCATGCCCCCAATATGAGGACAAGAGTTGGCCGATGGATTTTCATGCCACGTCCATCTTTAGTTTATACTCTTGCACCCAATCCAAGGAGCGGGATTAGTTGGTATCAATCTCCGGGTACCGAGAAGAACTTCAAGGTTCAGACAACGGACCGTAGAAGTTTGGTTGGCACCTATCTCCAAGTACCCGCATACTTGCACTATACACATGTAGGTTCATTTAAGCCAATCAAGTTACAACCCTTAAGTAAGGGAAAAACAAAGTCTTTGACTTGAAAACCATTTTAATATGTAGGAAACGGGAAATGATAGGTTCTATCATGGACCTTCCCAATATTGCCGGGGAGAGGTTGGTACTCAAAAGATAAGGGGTCGAATGCGACCATCGACCTGGCAGTTTAGGCCTTCCCGATGCTCCCGGCGTAGCACCATTTCTTTGAAGGTTTCGAATCAAATGTGACCATCGACCTAGCAGTTTAGACCTTCATGATGTTGCTGGAGCAATGTCGGTTATTAAAAGGTTAGGGATCAAATATGACCATCGACATGGTGGTTTGAACCTTCTCATGTTACAGAGCTACACCGGTTATCAGAATGTTTGGGCTCGAATGTGACCATCGACTTGATAATTCGGACCTTTCGGATGTTGCTAAAGCAACATTGATTCTTAGAAGGTTAGGGATCGAAGACCCGACGGTTCGGACCTTCTCGATGTTGTTGGAGCAATATCTGTTCTCAGAAGGTTTGGGATCGAATGTGATCGCCGATCTGCCGGCTTTATCGGTTCAAGAAATGGCATGCAGCTTACTATGTGGCACATGAAAGTTACATGCAGGATCATGGTTCGATTGGCTTAAGAACCAAATTTTATTAATGAGTAGAAGAAATGGCAAGTCTTACATAGTTAAAATGACCCTAGTGTTACTGGGAAGCTTACCTATGAAAGGAAATTAGATAAAAAAGAATGAGGCAGCATTCTCATAGGCTATTGCTTCATCCATGGGTGACCGATTAGTTGATGTCCAGTCTTTCATCAGCTCATCTTGGCCCCAAATTGCTTGATTTGGGCAGTTCTCCTAGAGCAAGTAGATCCATAGGTCCTGTAATTTCCCTATCGTTTGGCGGTTCCTTAACGTATTATTGGAGCATGTTAATCCTTATTAGCTCCTCAATTAGACTTTTCGGATGTCGATATGTTTTAGTGTTATGTCCATGAGTTTCATGGAAACGATAGTATTTTCCCGAGTGCTTTTGTTCATCAGTCGCCTCTCTCTAGGGCAGCTTTTTATATTGCTCCATCCCTTGGAGAGGTAGATGTTTTCCAACATATCATTCAGAGGTGTAAATTCTTTTCAACTCAAGGTCCTCGGGAACTCGTTGTTATCGTTGCGTTGGCCGCCTAGAGCTTGATTTATTTTCCACTAATTATTAGAATCCTTGACGTTAGATACTACGTTCGTAGAGTTTCCTCCTGCCTAATTCACAACAACATTGCTTTTTATCACTTCAGCCAAAATCCTAGCATGATTTCTACGGGGACGATTATGTGCTTCTTCCAATCGTAATTTCTCGTTATCCTTTCTAAACAAAGCATCCATCGTTGATGGGGGCTTGCTTTCCAGCCAATCCCTAAAATCTGAGTCGAGATGGATCCCCTTAACAAACACTATTAGTATTATGTCATCCTTCTGATCTGTAACTTCTGTCACGATTGTACAGAACTGATTCATGAAGTCCTTCAAAGACTCTTAATTAGCTTTGAATGGGTTTAACAAAGGCATCACTTGTTTTGGACATGCAGTATGCAAGCGGAACTGCTCCATAAACTTTTACGATACCTCAGCGAAAGATGATACAGAATCGGAGGAAGCTGAGTGAACCACATCGTAGCTAATCCTTCTAAGAAAATTGGAAAACAATGGCATTTCATGGCATCGAAATACATGGCCAAATCCATATGCCACTTATATCTCATAAAATGCTGCCTAGGATCTGTTGTTCCCTCGTACATCGGCGTCATTGGCATTACAAACCTTCAAAGATATCTCTCGCATAGAATGTTTTTAGTAAATGGATTCTAACTAAGAGAGGTACCCAATTCAATATTGGTTTAGAACCAGTTTTTGCTAACAAGCCTTATAAGCAAACCCTTCAGGTAGTTTAGGTCAAAAGGTTCGACTGATAGTCGTAATCAGGCTCTACTCCAAGTGTTTGGGCTGGCAAACACTCTCGGTTTAGCTCCCGATACCTAGGTTCCTCTGCCACTGGGAGATCCATTCATCTATCAGTCCTCTCTATTTGATCCATGTAAGCAATATCATCGACAACAACATGATTTTCCATATTTCGATCGTCAGCAGTGCATCCGTAAGTCAAATCCACATTACCATCTAGATGGCGAGCTCTAGGCCCACCATCGAATGGGTCGGTATAGACCTCTAACATTGAGTCGGTATCGAACCCTAAATTTGAGCCTTGAGCTCGTCCTCTTCCTTAAAGAGATGTTATAACAATGGTTGCATCATGTTCTGCTTTCTATCTATCGTTCTCTTCTCGGATGATGAGGAACTTTCAGATTCCAAAATGGAACTTCTCCTACTCCTACAGTTTCCTTGAATCGACGGATTCAGCAGCCTTAAACTTTGCTGTATCATTTGATTCATCACATTCTGACTAGCCTGGAATCTTTCTTCCATCTGCTTCATCATCCTACCTATCTCCATTCTAGCTATGACATCAGTTGGGTCTGGATCTTGGTCTGTCCTATTTGTTGCACAACCTCATCCACATGCTGAATATCTTTCTTCTCATCATCTTTGGTAGCTCATATATAGATAGTATGTTCTTTCCTTGAAGTAGCCATTACAAATAGCTTCTCTTAGATTGATGAAAATCAAAGTAGTAGAAACAAAAGGCTGAAGGATTGGGTTTATCCCTTGGATATCATAAATCAAATAATAGATAATGCATCCAAATAGCCTGAGAATCTTTATTCTCAATGAAAGCTATTAATTTTGAACCAAAAATGGCACAAACATCCAGAAATTATAAGAGAGCACAAATAGTGAAGAATTAAATGAAAAATGAGTAAGAAAAAGCACACAACAATTTATAGTGGTTTGGCAAATCAAGCCCCATGTCCACTTATAGTTTGATTGCTTATATTCTGACTTGGAGGCAGAAGTTCTTATAGGTCGGCACAACTTCGAAACTTGGTTATAAGAATTAAAGATAGAGAAGAGAAAGAGATAAAAAAGATCTTGAAAAATGAGCCATACTTTTCTATTTATAGAGGTAGGAGCCTAAAATCTTGTACAAAACATCTCCAGTCCGTTCTCCACTCTTTAGACCAATTCTCCCATGAAAGTAGGTGCCACCTCAATATTTGTATGGATCGGTACAACTCCATGGTTAGGGTCGGTACTGATCCATAAGATGGCTAGTATGGCTGCCTTCAACTCTTCATCTTGACTCGCCTTGTGGTTAGCTTCATGATTTCATAGTTGTTTGCACCAATATTAGCTTGTTTCTGAGTCCAAATGAAGGAGTTGTTGAAGAATAGAGTTGCTGATTCAAGAGTTCATGGAGATTAAAGAGAATTGTATTGGATCAACAAAACAACAGTCGAGAGAGATGTAACATCCCCCACTTAGAGGCCAAAAACTAAAGGCTACGGATGTTGTAGTCATCCATAGTTATTAATCTTCGGCGATAAAATACGGTGGTGCTAGATACATTGATACACAGATCACAAGAATATGGAAAAATAATTTAACAACTCAAATACATATTTCCACATTCAAGTCAAAACATTTCATGTTCATTACTTAATCCCAGAATATGTTAACCATGTTTAGCAAAATGTAGTTATTACAAATGCTCCAAGAGTGACATATGAAGATGCCCCCTTGGTTGATTAGAGTATATAGTAAGGCTAGTAAATCTGCCTTTACATCCAAATACACAGAGGAAAAGAAAAGTCTAAATAACTATCTGCCCCTTGCATCTCCTAGGAAGCTTTATTGGTCTAAGAAAAACTTGAAAACCCTAAACCTCAAACTACTCAAAATCAATTAAGTACTTGAGAGTTCATGGGGAAAACGAAAACTACGAGTCAAGCATAAAGCCAAGTATGAATAATAGTCTATCATCTCAAACCAAATAGATATCTAGTGAGACCATGCCGCATAGCGGAATGGGTCTTCCCCTTACTAGTATCCTAAAACCTTCATAGAACCATATACTGAGCTCCTGCTATGGTAAGAAACATAGTATTTCAAAACATTATGATGATATGAAAAAAGAGAAAATCAAACCTGGATTATCCATCCCCATTCACTTTGACTATCTATCTCAATAATGGTTTCTAGAATTACTATTAACCTATTAGTTTTCATGAGCTAACTAATGACCGGTTAAACAATTGAGGAATCTATGTCCAATGCATAGTTTTCATGGGTTTACTATGAACCTGTCTATCTGATATTTTCATTTACACATAGTTTTCATGGTCTAATTATGAAGCTGTCTTTCTAACACCCTCTTTATACATAGTTTTCATGGGCTAAATATTAACCTATTGGCCCCTGCAAATATCATACAGTTTTCATGGGCTTACTGGAAACCTATTGGCCCTTGCCAATATCTTTCCTTTATATTTTAGCATCCTATATTCTGATTTTCCTAACCTCCTAGATGCAATTCTACTCATTTAGGAATTTATTTAATTTATATTCACTCTTGGGTTAACCTAACTGGTTCTTCTATCCTTTTCCCCCAAAATGCAGTTACGGGTCCATTATAAAGTGAATATATTCATATTAAAAGAAGCAATATAAAATCATAGCAATACCACTCCCGTGGGTTTAATTTATCAAAGATGGATTCTTCTTAAACCATTATAAAAACTCCTTTAATATAGCCATGGTTTTTTCCTTTAAGAAAAAAGTTTGGGTCACAAAACCTTTCGAAACCTAGCTTTCGACTTATAGGGTAACCACCTTCGAAAGTTCTTAAAATATTAGGCCCTTGCCTTATAATACTTTAAATTCTACCTTTTGAAAGTATAAAACTTGGTCAAAAGAAAACAATTTTACAACCCCTTTGAAAGTATCCCCTTCGAAGGCAGAGAAAACCAAGCAAACATATTCGAAAGCAAATAAATCAATTCCTTCAGAGATATAAAAATTTGTCTTAACTATAGCTTTTTATAGGTGCAGAGTTAAGGTCTCTAACCTATTCCATTGCGTTCAAATAATTGTTTCCCTTTCCATAGAGTGGTCACAATAGAAGAACGAGCTTATGGTTAAAGTTATGCCTATTTAAAATTTGCAAACAAAGCTGGAGAAAGATGCTACAAAAGGGCTTCCGCAACATTTACAATGTTGTCGAAAGGTGATTAAGTCGAAAGGTTCTTACGAAAGTGCTACAGAAGGATCCAAAACTATTGCAGAGTGATGCAATGGAAAGGTTATATAGTCAAAAGGTTCTCTCAAAAGTGTTGCAGAAGGGTCTAGAACTCCTGTAGAGTGATGCTGTCGAAAGGTAACTAAGTCGATAGGTTACTTAGTCGAAAGGTTCTTCCAAAAGTGCTAAAGAAGTGTCTGCAAATGCTGTAGAGTGATGCAGTTGAAAGGTAACAAAGTCAGAAGTTTAATAAGGCGAAAGGTTGGATAGCAGAGTTGTAAATAACTAGAAAACTGTTATTTTGCTAATTAAAGTATATTCTTTTCAACAACTTCTATTCTTTGTCAAATTTTCGTTGATTAGTGACATACTTTAACACTTTCTTTGCAAAAAAACTGCTCTAGATCATATTTTATTATTAAAATAATTAATTATATTAATATTTTAATATAATTATTAAGCCTTTTAAGCTAACAAATCGAAATCACTTGGGAAAAATCTCAAAAATCCACCAAAAATATGAAATACATTTTCTACATCGTATAAAAATTTTGGGGCAAAATTCATTATTTTACTATTTTTAGTAATTAAAACCCTAAATAAATGTCTTTTTCAGCTTAGGAAATTCATAAAATATTCATATTAACTTCAAAAATTATGAAATTAAATACCCATCTCCATAATGAAGTTCAACACAACATATCCAAAAATCAAGCCATTTGGAGGTCGTTTAATAAGGTTTTTACTTAAAAACCCATCATTTTAATTCCACGAAAATTCCAATAAATTACCATCTATCATTATTCCATCCAAACAATGATTATTAGATCCAAATATGATCAACATAGCAAAATATATTCGGTTACTATCCATAACCGAACCAAACAAGAAAAAATGAGATAATTACACTATTATTCACCTTGATTAAGTTATTGGAGTTTGAGATCTGTCCTAGACTTATTCTTCTAGCTTTCTCTCTTGGACCTTCCAAGTTTGCTGATTTCCTAAGGTGTTTTAATGGCTGGCTATAACTTCTCTTTTATGTGTATTTTTATTTATGAAATGTAGGTGACAATAAGAGAGGGTTTAAGGGTATGGGTGTGGCTATTCCCATATTCCCCTCCTCTTATTTTCCTAACTTGTAAATTATAAATCTACTTGTACATTCATTAGTTTAGCCGTGGCCTAGTTAATTGACAATTAAATTTCAACTCCCTAATCAACCATATTATTCTATTTAGTTTACCTATTAAATGCTCTGAATAATAATAGACAAAAATTGTGGGTGTTACAGGCTCACCCTCAAAGAATTTTGCCCTCAAAATTCAGTTAGGACTACAAACAAGCATAACGACCATGAAAACAAAAGATAGTATATCCTACCATCCAATGAGTACATATAAAAAATATAGAACATACCCTCAAAATTGATCAGGATATGCATCTCGAATCCTATCCTCTGTCTCCCAAGTACAATCCTTCTCATTGTCACTCCACTGAACTTTGACCAACTTGACTATCTTGGTCTTCAATCTTTTCTCATCTCTCACTACAACCCGAATTGGTTGTTTAAAAAAGTCAAATTATGCGCTACTACCAAGTCCTCCAACTCTGTCTGAGGAATAGTAGCCTCTGGATCATGCACATACTTGTGAAGATGAGGCACATGGAATACATTATGGACACCTGCCATACTATTCGGCAACTCTACTCTGTAAGCAAGGTTTCCAATCCTTTCTAAAATCTATAATGATCCAAAATATCTCGGGGCTAACTTTCCTGACTTTCTAGACTGTTCCACACCCTTCGTTGGTGATACTTTAATGAAACCATGTCTCCCACTAAGAACTCTAGGTCTTTACGCCTCTTATATGCGTAACACTTCTGCCTGGATTGAGCTTCTTTCATCCATCCTTGGATTAAATCAATCTTTTCTGATGCCCTTCTAACCAAATCTGAACCTAAGACCAATCTGTCTCCAGTCTCTAACCAACATGCTGGCGATTTGCATGGTCTTCCATACAATGCTTCATAAGGCGCCATTTCTATACTAGTCTGATAACTATTATTATAGGGAAACTCATTTAAAATTTAGGTGGTCCTCCTAAGATCCTCTAAGATCCAATGTACAAGCTCTTAACAAGTCCTTAAGTACTTGTTGACTCTGTCTATCCACCCATCTATCTGTGGGTGATAAGTTGTACCCATCTTGAGCTTGGTACCTAATACGTCTTGTAGACTCCTCCAAAATTCGCTAGTGAATAATGCATACCTGACATTGATTATGCCATTAGGAATCCCATGAAGTCTAACTATGTTCTTCACGAACAACTTTGCTAAAACATGGGTCATTCTTGTCGACTTTACTGGAATAAAATAAGCACTCTTGGTCAACTTGTCCACAATAACCCATATACTCTCATTTCCTCTCCTTGATCTTGGAAACCCATCTATAAAATCCATAGATATCGAATCTCATTTTCAAACTGGAATATCTAGAGGTTGAAGTAACTCACTCAGCTTCTAATATTCGACTTTCACTTGTTGATAATTTATACACTGCCTAACCCACAAGCCAACATCCCTCTTTTTACCTTCTCGACAGAAGCTCCTCTTCGTATCTTGATACATCTTGGTCCTCCAAGATGAATCATAAACTTGGATCAATGACATTGCTCAAGAACTTCTGTTCTCAAGTTCTGCACATCTGGAACACATAACCGTACCTTCTTTCTCAACCATCCTCTCTTGTCAAGACAAAAATCTTTCAAATCATCGACCTCAGTTCCAACCTCGAGCCTTCTTATCCTCTTAGATAAAAATGGATCTTTCCTCTGCTTAGAAGCTATGCTCTCAATCAACACCGGTCGAACTTCTAAATGAGACAACATGGAAGTACCCTGGCTAAAACTAGCATTAGATCTCAACTGCAAACCACAACTAGCTAAGGCTTCTAAATCCTTCAATTCTACCAACATTGCTAACGCCACATTCTGATGTTTTCTACCGAGAGCATATGCTACCTTATTTCCTTTTCCAAGAGCGTACTCGATACCGGAATCATAAGCAGCTGAAAACTCCAGCTACCTCTACTACCGCATATTCAACTTCTTTTGAAAGAATAAATATTTTAATGACTTATGACTGGTATATAACTCAAATATCTCTTCTAAGAGATAATGCCTCTACATCTTTAAGGCAAATATCACCATAGCTAATTCGAAGTCATGAGTAGGATATCTTACTTCATGTGATCTAAGCTACCTAGATGCATAAGCAATAACTTTGCCCTTCTTCATCAATACCACTCCCAATCCAGTCCCATACGCATCTGCATATACTACCAACCCATGGTTGCGATCTGGAACTACTAATACTGGAGCATTGGTCAACAAATGCTTTAACTTAAGGAATGCTTCCTCACATTTGTCGGACCAAACAAACTTCATTTCCTTTCTGGTAAGCTTAGCCAAAGGCACTGTTATCCGCGAGAAATCCTTGATGAATCTCTGGTAATAACCAGCAAGTCCCAGAAAACTTCTAATCTCGGTTAACGTTTCTGGTCTCTTCCAATTGTTCACAGCTTTGATCTTATCTCGATCGACTGAAAATCCCTTCTCCTAAACCACGTGACTAAGAAACTTACCTATTTCTTCCAAAAATGACACTTGGAAAATTTCTCCTTCAGCTGATTCTGCCTCAGTGTTTCTAACATAACTCAAAGACGATTCTCATGCTCTCTCTCATCCTTAGAGTATACCAAAATGTCATCTATAAACACCAATACGAACCAAATACTTTCGGAAAACTCAATTATTTAGGTCCACAAAGAAAGCATGTGCATTCATCAACCCAAATGGCATTACCAACCTTTCATATGATCCATACCTGGTTCGAAACACCATCAATGGGATACAATCCTCTGCCACTCTTAGCTGATGGTAACATGTCGCCAAGTACAATTGGGAAAACACTCTAGACCCACTCAACTGATCAAATAAGTCATTGATTCTCGTCAAAGGATACTTATTCTTGATCATCCTCTCATTTAGCTTATGGTAGTCGATACACAACCTTAACGACACACCTGGTTTCTTCACGAACACCGTGGCTGCTTCCCACGGTGTACTGCTTGGTCTAATAAAATTCTTTCCTTCCAATTACACCAGCAGCACCTTTAACTCCCTCATCTCGGTAGGTATCATTCTTCTAGGTGGTCTACTGACAGGTTTAGCTCCTAGTACAAGGTCTATTCGAAACTCTGCAGCGCATTTCGAGTGGTAATCCATTAACCGGCTCAAATACATTTGCAAATTTTCTTTCTAAACGAACCTGACTAAGTTCATCTCCCACCTCCTTGGCACTTAACAAAGCACATTCACTCTTGCTAGAATTCTCTACTAAGAAGATGATTCAGTTATGACTATATATGTCTCTCAATGATATTTCCCCATCATGGCAAAATATCCTAGCCTCATACTTACTCAACCAATCCATACCCAAAATGATCCCAAAATCTGCGAAATCAATAACATACAAACTGCATGCAAACTTATGACCTAACAAATCAAGTTTTAACTTGTCACATTTCATCCCAAGAGTTGCATGCCCTCCTATTGGATATGCAACCCTTAAGGAAGTAACAAGATATGTGGGTTCAATACATAACCTATCGACCAAATACTGTGATATAAATGAGTGTGATGCACCGGTATCAAAAAGTACTCTAACTGGTATACTCTGAATCAAAAGCGTACCTTCCATCATAGAATTTCCTTTATTTGTGGCAATAGGTATAGATGAAGACAGTGGTCCAATAGCAAACACCTTCCCTTTGTCTGGCCGGACTGGCTCTGGATACTGGCTCTTATAATGTCCAACTTGGTCGTAGTTGAAGCATTTCACATTCTTCTTCTCTACAGGCTTCCTTCCTTTACCAATTCTACACTCGTTGGCATAATAGCCCTTCTTATCACACTTATAGCACATTAAATTATCTTTCACCTTCTTGGCATCATCCCCTTTTTGGACTCCTTTCTTGTTGAAGAATTTCTTTTTCTTTCCCTGAGGGCCCCGGGCCTCAACTGGTTTCTCCGTAACAGACACGGAAAGCATCTCCTTATAGCGAATGGCCATCTCAATCACTACATGACAAGGCTCTCTAATATGAGCCATGGTCATTCTACATATCTCTAGCCTCAAACCTTGAATTAATCTCTCATTCCTTTTGACATCAAGTCAACCAATGCATAACTATATCGAGACAGCTCATCAAATGTAGCAACATACTCGATCACTGACATCTCTCCTTGTACAAGATCCACAAACATCCTCATCCATGCCCACTTGGCAACCTCGGACAAGAACCTCTGCTCGAACCTTCTTCTTAAATCATCCCATGTCATCTCTTCCTCTGGAATTCCGACTGTCACACTGTTCCACCAGTGAAGCGCGAACCCTTGCAACTGTCTAGAGGCTAGCCTTCTCTTCTCTCCATCATCCAAGCCTAAATCTATAAAGATCCTTTCAATGTTCAAAATCCAGTTCTCAAATAGAACAACATTGTCTGTTCCAATAAAATTCTTCCCTCCTAGACTAGTATAATCCTTGCTCATCTTGGCATAGTTATTTCCAACTGGGGCCATGGGATTTGCTCCTTCAACATTCACAGCATTACTTCCAACTATATCTGCAGCTGCTCCAGTTTGCATCAGTTGATGAAGAACTGATTCATCATCCCCATATCTACTGGTGGAGTTCCAACATCTACATTGGCCTTTGCACTTGGATTAGCATTAGCTTGTCGACCTTAGTTCCTCCTAGTATTAGGTAGAGCATTACCATTTGTTATGTTGCTTCCTCTACCTAGATTTCCGCTTCCTGCTTCCATATCTTCTTTCTCGTAAATCTACATACGAGCCTTAGTAAGATACAGAAGAACAGTCTAAGAGAGAGGGGAACACGTACTTATACATATATACCAATATATATATATATATATATATATATATATCAAATACAAGTACATTATTATAGCTATAACCCAAACCCTGATAATATTTTCAAATTCATTAAATTATGTTATAAAATCTTTTAGGTTTAACTTTCTTTTAGAGTTTCATAAACATATGCTCTAATACAAACTTGTAACATCTCTCTACTTGGAGGCCCAAAACTAATGGTTACGTATGATGCAGTCATCCATAGTTACTAATCTTCGGTGACAAAATACGGCGGTGCTTAATACATTGATACGCATATCACAAGAATATGAAGAAAAAATTTAATAATTCAAAACATATTTCCACATTCAAATAAAAAAATTCATTACATAATCTAAGAATATGTTAACCACGTTCAGCAAAATATAATTATACAAATACTTCAAAAGCGACATATGAAGATGCCCATTGATTGATCCGAGTATATAGTAAGGCTAATAAATCTTCCTTTACATCTAAATACACAGTGGAAAAGAAAACTCTAAATAACTATCTGCCTCCCGCATGCCTTCGGAAGCTTTGTTCGTCTAAGAAAAACCTGAAAACCCTAAATGACAAACTACTCAAAATCAATTGAGTACCCGAGAGTTTAAAGGGAAAAAACTTCAAGTCAGACATAAAGCCCGATATGAATCATAGTCTATCGTCTCAAACCAAATAGATATCTAGTGAGACCATGCCGCATAGCGGAACAGGTTTTTCCCGCACTAGTACCCTAAAACCTTTATAAAACCATATACAGAGCTCCTGCATCCACAATGGTGAAAAGCTTAGTTTTTCAAAACATTATGATGATATGTAAAACAAGCAAATCAAATCTAGATTATCCATCCCCACTCACTCTGAATATCAGTCTCAATTATAGTTTCTAACCTATTAGTTTTCATGGGCTAACTAATAACAAGTTAAACATTTAAGGACTCCCTGTCCAATTACATAATTTTCATGGCCTTATTATGAATCTATCTATCTAACATCTTCATCCACACATAGTTTTCATGGGCTGACTATGAACCTGTCTATCTGACATCCTTTTCATACATAGTTTTTAAGGGCTAACTATGAACCTATTAGCCCACGCCAATATCATACAGCTTTCATGGGCTTACTTGAAACCTATTTACTCCTGTTAATATCTTTTCTTTATATTTTAGCATCTTGTATTCTAGTCTTCCTGACCTCTTGGACGCAATTCTACTCATTTAGAAGTCTATTCAGTTTATATTCCCTCCTGGGTTAACCTAACTGTTTTTCCTATCCTTTTTCCCCAAAATGCGGTTATGGGTCCATTATAAAGTGAATATATTCATATTAGAAGAAGCAACATAACAACATAGCATTACCACTCTCATGGATATAATTTATCAAAGACAGATTCTTCTTAAACCATTATAAAAACTCTTTTAATATAGCCGTGGGTTTTTCCTTTAAAAATAGAGTTCATAAAACCTTTCGATACCTTCGAAACCTAGCTTTTGACTTCATAAGATAACCTCCTTCGAAAGCTCTTAAAAACATTAGGCTCCTGCCTTATAAATTCTACCATTCGAAAGTATAAAACTTGGTTAAAAGAAAACAATTTTACAATCCCTTCGAATGTATCCCCTTTGGAGGCAAAGAAAACCAAGCAAACATATTCGAAAGCAAAGAAATCAACTCCTTCGGAGATATAAAACTTTGTTTTAGCTATAAATTTTTATTGGTGTAGAATTAAGATCTCTAACCTATTCGATTGTGTTCAAATGATGGTTTCTCATTTCGTAGCGTGGTCACAAGAGAAAAAAGATCTTACAGTTAGAAAGTTATGCATATTTGAAGTTTGTAAACAAAGTTGGAGAAAACTGCTCAAAAGGGCTTCCGCAACATTTACAACTGTCGTCGAAAGGTGACTAAGTCGAAAGGTTACTTAATCGGAAGGTTACTAATTCAAATGATTCTTCCTAAAGTGCAACAGAATTATCTAGAACTGCTATAGAGTGATGTAGTCAAAAGGTTACTTAGTAGAAAGGTTCCTCCAAAAGTGCTACAGAAGGGTCTAGAATTGTTCTAGAGTGGTGCAGTCGAAAGTTACTTAGTTGACAGGTTCTTCCAAAAGTGCTACAGAATGGTCCAGAACTGTTGCAGAGTGATGCCATCGAAAGGTAACTAAATCGAAAGGCTGAATGGCAAAGTCATAAATAACTTGAAAACTATTATTTGCTAATTAAAGTATATTCTTTTCACCAACTCCTATTCCTTGTCAAATTTCTATTGGTTAATGACATACTTTAACACTTTCTTCATAGAAAAACTGCTATAGATCATATTTTATTATTTCCAAAAGTATTTTCAAAATAATTAATTATATTAATATTTGATATAATTATTAAGCCTTTTTAGCTAATAAAATTCATAATAAATCGAAATCACTTGGGAAAAATCTCAAAAATTCAACAAATACCTGAAATAACATTTTCTACATCATAAAAAAATTCCGGGACAAAATTCATTATTTTATTATTTTTAATAATTAAAACCCGAAATAAATGTCTTTCCCAACTTAGAAATTTATAAAATGTTCTTGCTAATTCGAAAAATTATGAAGTTAAAATCTCATCTCCATAATTAAGTTTTACACAAAATATCCAAAAATCAAGCCATTTGAGGTCGTTATTAAGGTTTTTACTTTAAAACCCATTATTTTAATTCCATAAAAATTCCAATAAATCACCATAAATCATTATTCTATCCAAACAATGATTATTTGATCCAAACATGATCGACATAGAAAAATACATTCGGTTACTACCCGTTACTGAACCAAAACAAAGAAAAATGAAATGATTTACACTATTATTCACCTTGATTAAGTTGTTGGAGTTTGAGATTTGTCCTAGCTTTAATCTTCTAGCTTTCTTTCTTGGATCTTCCAAGTTTGCTGATCTCCCAAGGTGTTTTAATGGCTAGCTATAACTTCTCTTTTTTGTGTTTTGTGATTTGTGAAATGATAGGTGAGAATAAGGGAGGATTTAAGGATATATGGGGGTGGCTATTCCCATATTGCCCTCCTCTTATTTTCCTAAGTTGTAAATTATAAACCATACTTATATATTCATTAGTTTAGCCGCAGTCAAGTTAATTGACAATTAAATCTCAACTCCTTAATCAACCACATTATTCTATTAAAGTTTCCATTTAAATGTCTTAAATAGTGTTAGAAAAAAATTAGGGGCGTTACAACAGACTTTTAACATCAATTAGGGCATATAGGCAGAAGACGGGACCCACCCATGAAAGAAATAGGAATTGGTACCGTCCCGTGGGTATGGATCGGTGCTGACCCATAACTTGGGTGGATCCATATTGCTTTAGCCTTAGGTTTTTTTGACCTTGCTCCTATCTTCATTGACTTGGAGTCTGACCTAAGAAATTTGAATGTTTGCTTAGGGCACGACCTGAAGATTTTCTGAGGTCTTCATGCTCGGAGTTTTCCTTCGTTTGCTTGGAGTCAGATGTGAGAGTCTTGTTTGTTCGGCTTGAGACTTCCGTGTGTATGACCCGATTTTGCTTGCTTGGAGTCAGAACGAAATTTCTTTAGGTCCGGCCCAAGTTTTCATGGGTCTGTACCAATCCCAATTTATGGGTCGGTACTGAACCAAATTTGGTCATGTTTAGGGTTTTTACATGGATTACTTCCAGGTTGTGCTTATCCTACTTCGAGTCTGACCTATAGAATTTGTGGTTTCTCTTCGAGTCTACTCTTTCAAAAACTTGAACTTTCAAAATTTTCAACTTTTTTCGTACATTTTTTTATATTTTTTTCTTGTCTTTTATGATTTTCCAAAGCCTTGGGTCATTTCTTCATCATTTGCTTATTTGATCCAGTCATTTAAGTCTGTTCGAAGACTATGGCAAACTCAGCCATAACACTTTCCTCTCAAAGCACACCTTGTGAATTCTCAACTATACTTGGTTTCCAGACTCTAGGGCTATCTCTCCAGGCTGCCTGCCTTGATAACTCCTAAGTTCAACATGCCCATTTTATCTGCATATTGCTTGGTCAAATGACTGGATAACACTTGTATTACAAGTTTTAAATAGTATATAACATACTATGTAACGACCCGGTGTTTTCAACCATTCGCATCCGCACATGTCGGACTTGAATTGTTCAAAATACCGCGTTGTAAAAATAAATTTGGCAAAACTCAAAATATGCAGTAAATAAATCACAGAATCACAGACACAGATATCAGAGAAACTCGCAGCGGAATTTAAAATACTTAGTGGTTCATGAAGCCGCTATAAAAAAACTCAACCAAATAAAAATTACATAGTTTTAAATCTCCAATACAGTTTAAAACTTCAATAGAAATCCAAATATTCCAAAGTCTTGATTTCAAAATAAGATATAGACTGGAAGATTGGCCGGCAGCTCGAAAGATCTACAGAATGTCCAAGCTCCGGGGAGAAAGCTGAAACTGCAACTCAGGTTGACCCGAGCGTAAAATAAAACATAAACACTCGAGTCAGGACATACATACTTATATAGTGTAAGCTAATTCAAGTGTACTGTAATATAGAGCAAGTAACTTAAAGGATGCTTGGGACCGCCCATCCTCTAAGGATCCGTTAAACTATTTACTATGTAGTATATTGCGCTATTAAATAGTGTCTATTTATAAAATAAACTTACTTTTAAATAGCGTTAAGGCTTTACATTTTCCACCTTAACACATTTATATATTCCCATAGTCTATACAGTACTGTAATCTCCCCCGTACTGGGCGTCGTCAGAGGGCACTCCATAGGTATGGTACAAACCAAAATCGTATAAGGCTCGGTATGGTAGGTGACACGGCACAACTAGGCAATGCCAGGGTAGATATACCAATTGCTACTCGGACCGATGGAAACGCGTAGCCGCAGTTACCGCCCACCTCGAACAACACTCTCAAATCAAAGGTGCGCACCAAAATAATCACAAGAGTAATAGAATGGCATACGAAGAAGTGCGTTCGATCAGAGGTGCTACCTCATTAATCCGAGAATCGCTCCTGTTTTAGCCACCTTATGCAAACTCACGGGAGTCGGGTCCACGTATTTACCTTAAAGGAACCGTCACCACCATCCTACTTCATTCTGGAATCTCCACCGCGTACACGGTTGGTAAAGTGGTTTTCGGTATCGACAGAGAGTATGCCAGATATCCGATCCCGGTCTCTTTAACAACCAAACGTTATTATAACTCGTGGTTACAACTTTAAAAATGGTATTTACTTTATAAATTAGAATATATTTCCAATACTACAATATCAAAATATTGTTTTTAAACATTGGTCATTTTAATATACCATTTAAATCTATTCAATTTATTTAGGAATTAAATTTTCTTTTCTCACCTTTTTAAAATTAAATTCTTCCATAAAACCCATTCAAAAAAAAAAATCAATTCCTTATTTTATTAATTACATATTAAATTCCAAATTTTAATCCCCTTTTCCCAAAGATTATTTCCACAAATTGATTAAAAATATCAAATTTCAGTTTCTATAGCACTTATGAAAGGCTACCTAAAGTTTACAGGTTAAAACAGTCCAATTTTAAAAGACAGCATTTAAATGTTGTAATAGATTAATAACTTAAAAATTCCAAATATAACTTATTATCAATTATTTTCTTAACTAAATTCTTACTTTTACCAAAACCCAGAATTTTCAAAATAAGTTATATTCCAAAATTTTATTCAAACATTTATTTATTTATTTAACAATTTTAACTCATTCAAAATCATTATAAATAAAATCCTTTACATACATTTAAATCGGAATATTATAAACTTTCAAAATAAATTTAAAATATTTCTGAAAAATACTATAGAAACCTCGGGTCTGTATATAGTTTTCTAGCCTAGGTCAAGTGATACGGATTTATATCATTTCAATCCGCAATTTACAAAAACCCCAGGTTCTATCATTTCAAACCCGCAATCCCAAGTTAAATATTTAAAATTAAACAATTAAATAAATAAATGAATAAATAATTATCGTACAGGCCTATCATTTCAGCCTATAACGATCTCAATTTACAGGGAACTTGCAGTGATGATTTAACAGTAAATAAGCATTAAATAATATAACTGCAACCATATTACAACAGATAAACAACTGATGAGGTGTCAATTTAAAATGGGGTTTAACATCATACGTTATATTACAGACAGATGACATTTAATAAATAATTTACAAATACACTTGCGATAATTCACATAAATATAGGTATGTTTGTCTGGTGAGAAATACTCACCTTAAATTGCAGATAATCAGATTCAAACGATTTTACCACTTGATAAAGGATCGTACAAATGGCACGATTAGGTTTCCGCGGATGCCACGCCTCGATTCAAATCTAAAATAAGATCCAAATACCAAATACGCGACTTTTAAAATTACGGTCAAAGCAAAATTTTCAAAACAACTGGAACGAATAGAATAAAAGAAATTTTGGTTCAGCTTTTGCTCGACTGCCTCACCCCACATCCCGACCCCAACTTCATAGGCTTGGCAATACTATTTATTATTATTATACATTTTTTTTTTTTATTATTATTATTATTATTTCCACCGGCATACCCTAACTTATCTAGTTTTGAAAAACATGTATTTACACAAACTTACGTCTCTGCCTAAACTATTCTTCAATGCAAACTCTCTCTGTTTCTTAATTACAACACGTCTCTGCCACTTCAATTTCAAAACATTGTCGGATTCAGAAACATTAAAATTTAAATTTTTAACCATTCTTAACTTTAAAAATCATATTCCTACTTCAGAAAAATGTTCATTTGGATACCATTTATCTTATGATTAAATAAAATAAATTTTATAAATAAAATATCCAAATTTACTATGAATCATTTGTAAGTCAGAATTTCCCAATTTTACTTAACTTGTATATATTTTTTCCAAATAACTTTACACTTAATTTAAAAATACCCACTTCCTAAATAAAAATAAATTCTCATTTATTTACTTAACTTAACAATTTTATTTAAAACCCAATTTCAAATTTTCAAGTTAAGTCATAAATTGAAATTTCACCTTTCCATTTGAAAACAACATTTTCAATTATTTACTTACAAAACACATCCGTTCCATAAAATTTTTTTCCTTTTATAGTTAATATACACTAAATTTTCTTCACAACTTTATTCATTTAGACATCAATTCAACTATGATTCAAGTTAAATAAAAGTTATTCCAAAATGTTCCATTTCAATCGTCTTTCATTTTATCAATTTAAAGTACATTATTTATTATACCAAACATATCCATTTTCGGAAATAACTTTTATTAAAATTTCTAGGTTAGATTTCAACTCCATATTAAATCAAATTTAATTATTATGTCATTTATCGTAAATAAAATATTTAAATTCACTTTAAAACCAATTATTAACTTACAAAAATTTAACTAAAAAAACAAAACACCTTTAAAATTTTAAAGCCTTAAGTCAAATTTTTAGTTGAATTACATAAATTTTATTTCAAAAATACTTACAAAATTTTAGAAAAATATTATAATATATTAACCATGGGCTTGTTCGGGATATAAGCTTGGTTATGAAAACTTAGAGGGACGTGACGTGGTGGAGAAGTAGCCGAGCAAGGCAAAAGGGAAACAGAGAACAACAAGAAGAAGAAAGGGAAAAACTGAAAGAAGAAAAGAAAAAGTAAAACCATTACCTGATAGAGGCTTCAGCACAAAAGAAGAAGAAGGCAAATTTTAGATGCAATATAAAGTTTTTGTGTGAGGCTTTATATATATATATGAGAAAACAAGTTGAGAGTTATGAAGGCACGTGAGATCTTCTGAGATGTAAGTTGCACAATAATGTATATGGGAGGCTTGCGTGATTATAGGAAAACATTAGTCAAATATAATTTGCTTTGAACTGAATAGACTATACAAAAATTTTTATTTAATGAATTCCTAGAATGATGCGTGAATTTAGGCAAGAGATTGATTCTTAATTTATAAAATTCTTTCTTATGTATTCATGGATAAGGCTTGCGAAATATAGGGGACCAAACAAGCAGGCAAGAATGGCAAGTGATAATAAACATTTAGGCAGACCAGAAAGTTGCATGATTTATTATTGCCAGTTATACGAAAATCTTGATTAAATGCGTGCGTTGATTACTTTCCAGTTTCTTTAGTTTGCACGTTATTTTATATGCGTGATTTATGCTGCCAATTTATGAAAATTTGATTTCAACATTTTATACCATTTAATAGTTGCGTGATCAGCTATATGAAATTTTGATCTTTATTAAATGAAAGGCAAGAATTGGCAAAGATTTTGGAATTTAAAGTCATATACAAAAATTAAAACCCAATTGAAAGCTATGAAAAAGAGTTAACGTTTGCTATAGAAACTACTGACTGATATTTTAATCCATATAGATATAAATATGATTTTTACAATACGCCAAACTGACGCAATACAAAACACCCAAATTTATACAAAAGTAACGTTTTTATTTTATACGTTTTTACGTTACTTATATCATTACAATGCATGCCCTTTTTAAATGCGAAATTTAACAGTCTGTAAAACACTGAATTTTACAAAGTTATTACTTAAATTAAATTCGCTTACAATTTTTTTATTTTAAATATACAAAATTCATTTTTTATTAACATTGCGAATTTGAGTTGTCTTTTAACAAAATTTAAAAACTTCAAAACTTTCAGTTTATGTTTAGACTTTTAGGAAATGATTTAATCAAATTAATATGTATATAAATTGGGAAGTAAATTTTACTGGAAAGAGAAAAATAACGGATTAAAATTCTATACGTTTTCTTATATATAATCTTATATATATATACGGTATTTATTCCCTAAATTTAGGCGCCCTTTTTAACGCGTAATTACCCAGTTCATTTATACACTACAAAAATTCGAAATTCTGACCATGCTAAGACTCGAACTCGTGACCTGTCGTGAATAGCCCAGACGTCTTAACCACCTAAGCTATTAATGTTTTCTTAAGTAAAACTTGATTTTGCTAGAAATTAAGTTATTTACCATCTTCGACAAAACCCCAAATTTCCAAATTAAAGTTAATTCTTAACCATGTCAAAATTTCAGAGATCTTATTATTTAATTAAAAATTTGGTCAATTGTTTTTTATTTTTATTTTTAATCACTTTAAATAAACCCCAAAGTTTTTAAAATACAAGTGAAAAATACTTGTTAAAAAAATTGGGCTGTTACACTCTCCCCCACTCAGAACTTTTCGTCCTCGAAAAGGAAGAAGGTAGGGGAATAGAAACAACCTGAAAGAAAACTAAATTGAAACTTAAATTAGAATCATTAATCTAAACAATAAAAATTCAATTTTAAATTAATCATTGACTTCATCTATTTATACTTAAAATTTTAACATTTATTTATTTACATATTTACTTGTATAATATCCCTACACTAAAAAAAATCATTCTTTTTTTTTATCCAAATTTTTCACAAGGTATTATAACATTCTAATTTAAAATGTTTAATTTTAGTCCAAATTTGAAATGGTAATTTAACTTAATTTTTAAAGTAAATTTACCATTTCCCGAAATAAACTAAATTCCCCATTTAGTTTCTTCTTTATTCCAAACTATAATTAAGTTTATTTTTCTCAATATTTTTCTCATCTATGTCAAATATTTTTCTCAATATCTAAACCATATAAATTCAATTTAAATTAATTAATATTCAATAATTGATTTAATTCATTTGATTTTTACAGAAGTTAAATCAATCTTAACTATTTCCAAATTAATTATCTTATTATCCAATTATTTTCTAAAATCAGAAATTTATATAGTCATTTATAATAATCATCTTTTATTCAACAAATTTAATTCTTCTTTATTCCAGATTATTATTAAATATATTCTACTTAATATATCTTATCGCACATATTAAGTAGATTATATTTAATATAACTATTCCAATATATTTCTAAATTTCCTTTAACACCATTTGATATTGTATATTATTCAATTATTATTTTATTTCTATTTACCTCTATTTGTCTTGTTGTAACTGAAACTTTAAATGTATAACATTTATTATAACCACTCAAATTTTTATTTATAAAATCCTTTTATATTATACATTATCCAATTCATAGTTAATTTCTGAATGATTTAGGTAAGTTATACTGGCATGCAATTATACAAGTAAAATTTTCCAACTATATTATTCAAGTTTAAATATTCATTCCAAATTTGACTTTATTTTATCATTAGAATCACCTTTTAACATAAATTTATGAATTAAATTTCCAATTAACTTCAAACCCTTTAGAGATAAATAAATACATACATATAGCATATGTCAAATCAAATTTAAATCATATATCTAAATATATTATAAATTAAGTCATATTTAGAAATTCAAATCAATTAAATTTTTGAAGCAAAACTACAATGTGGTCTCTTTACTTCGATACTCGAAAATGAATATCGATGATGCTGTAGTCATATCGAAATTATTTTCCAGCGACAAAGAGAAGAGCACTAATTTTTAAAACTTTAAAATTCTTTGGAAACAAATTTATATTCGAAAATAATTTAAATAATAATATATCCTTTTAAGACTTTAAACACAAGGTTTGAAACTATCAGCAATTAAGTTCTTAAATTCTTGTTTTAGATCCATTTCTGTTTCCAAGTAAATTTATAACCATGTTTTATAGTTCAATTATTTATATAAGACAAAACCAATGGTTTACAAAACCATAAATAAAATCAAACACTATTATCTCTAAACAACTAGTTAAATTCTGAAAATTATACTTATATATATAATATTAGATTTTTCCTAAATATAGGAATAAATTTTTTTCAAAACAAGGATAGAGATTTAAATTTTGAAGGACTCAAATTAAAGAGAATTTTGATTTAATGATAAGTTGGAATCAGAAGATCCGATGGTTAAATAACAGAATAAGGAACCAGATAAGTTTATATAAATCGCGGGCAACCTTAACCTGGTCAACCGTGACTTAAAGAGTCAGATCGAATGTAGATTTACCATTCGATCCGTAGAGATAGAGTTCGGAATAACCAAAGATACTAGCATCTAAACCGAGGTTAAATATAAATCTCTGGTGAATCCATGCTAATTGTAAAGGAGTTTCACCCCTTTATTAGAATATTGGCGAGACCGCCAATTCACTATAAAGATCATCCGAAATGGAGTTATGGGATACTCCAGAATCAAAAGAAAATGAATAGTGAGGGACACGAATGAACTTCGAAACCGCAGGGAACGTTCCAAAATTCAAAGGAAATCGAATCAAAAGGAAGAGATTAAAGCTCGAATGAAAGTGATTCTGTAAATCAAATTTACCATACATTCTAAGTTTTGCCTAGAGCCAAAGCTCTGATACCAACTGTAACGACCCAGTGTTTTCAACCATTCGCATCCGCACATGTCGGACTTGAATTGTTCAAAATACCGCTTGTAAAAATAAATTTGGCAAAACTCAGAATATGAATTTGGAAAAACTCAAAATACCGCTTGTAAAAATAAATCACAGAATCACAGACATAGATATCAGAGAAACTCGCAGCGGAATTTAAAATACTTAGTGGTTCATGAAGCCACGATATAAAAATTCAACCAAATAAAATTTACATAGTTTTGAATCTCCAATACAGTTTAAAACTTCAATAGAAATCCAAATATTCCAAAGTCTTGATTTCAAAATAAGATATAGACTGGAAGATTGGCCGGCAGCTCGAATGATCTACAGAATGTCCTAGCTCCGGGGAGAAAGCTGAAACTGCAACTTAGGCTGACCCGAGTGTAAAATAAAACATAAACACTCGAGTCGGGACATACATACTTATATAGTGTAAGCTAATTCAAGTGTACTGTAATATAGAGCAAGTAACTTAAAGGATGCTTGGGACCGCCCATCCTCTAAGGATCCGTTAAACTATTTACTATGTAGTATATTGCGCTATTAAATAGTGTCTATTTATAAAATAAACTTACTTTTAAATAGCGTTAAGGCTTTACATTTTCCACCTTAACACATTTATATATTCCCATAGTCTATACAGTACCGTAATCTCCCCCGTACTGGGCGTCGTCAGAGGGCACTCCATAGGTATGGTACAAACCAAAATCGTATAAGGCTCGGTATGGTAGGTGACACGGCACAACTAGGCAATGCCAGGGTAGATATACCAATTGCTACTCGGACCGATGGAAACGCGTAGTCGCAGTTACCGCCCACCTCGAACAACACTCCCAAATCAAAGGTGCGCACCAAAACAATCACAAGAGTAATAGAATGGCATACGAAGAAGTGCGTTCGATCAGAGGTGCTACCTCATTAATCCGAGAATCGCTCCTGTTTTAGCCACCTTATGCCAACTCACGGGAGTCGGGTCCACGTATTTACCTTAAAAGAACCATCACCACCATCCTACTTCATTCTGGAATCTCCACCGCGTACACGGTTGGTAAAGTGGTTTTCGGTATCGACAGAGAGTATGCCAGATATCCGATCACGGTCTCTTTAACAACCAAACGTTATTATAACCCGTGGTTACAACTTTAAAAATGGTATTTACTTTATAAATCAAAATATATTTCCAATACTACAATATCAAAATATTATTTTTAAACATTGGTCATTTTAATATACCATTTAAATATATTCAATTTATTTAGGAATTAAATTTTCTTTTCTCACCATTTTAAAATTAAATTCTTCCATAAAACCCATTCAAAAAAAATCAATTCCTTATTTTATTAATTACATATTAAATTCCAAATTTTAATCCCCTTTTCCTAAAGATTATTTCCACAAATTGATTAAAAATATCAAATTTCAGTTTCTATAGCACTTATGAAAGGCTACCTAAAGTTTACAGGTTAAAACAGTCCAATTTTAAAAGACGGCATTTAAATGCTGTAATAGATTAATAGCTTAAAAATTCCAAATATAACTTATTATCAATTATTTTCTTAACTGAATTCTTACTTTTACCAAAACCCAGAATTTCCAAAATAAGTTATATTCCAAAATTTTATTCAAACATTTATTTATTTATTTAACTTTTTTAACTCATTCAAAATCATTATAAGTAAAATCCTTTACATACATTTAAATCGGAATATTATAAACTTCCAAAATAAATTTAAAATATTTCTGAAAAATACTATAGAAACCACGGGTCTGTATATAGTTTTCTAGCCTAGGTCAAGTGATACGGATTTATATCATTTCAATCCGCAATTTACAAAAACCCCGGGTTCTATCATTTCAAACCCGCAATCCCAAGTTAAATATTTAAAATTAAACAATTAAATAAATAAATGAATAAATAATTATCGTACAGGCCTATCATTTCAGCCTATAACGATCTCAATTTACAGGGAACTTGCAGTGATGATTTAACAGTAAATAAGCATTAAATAATATAACTGCAACCATATTACAACAGATAAACAACTGATGAGGTGTCAATTTAAAATGGGGTTTAACATCATACGTTATATTACAGACAGATGACATTTAATAAATAATTTACAAATACACTTGCGATAATTCACATAAATATAGGTATGTTTGTCTGGTGAGAAATACTCACCTTAAACTGTAGATAATCAGATTCAAATGATTTTACCACTTGATAAAGGATCGTACAAATGGCACGATTAGGTTTCCGCGGATGCCACGCCTTGATTCAAATCTAAAATAAGATCCAAATACCAAATACGCGACTTTTAAAATTACGGTCAAAGAAAATTTTTCGAAACAACTGGAACGAATAGAATAAAAGAAATTTTGGTTCAGCTTTTGCTCGACTGCCTCACCCCACATCCCGACCCCAACTTCATAGGCTTGGCAATACTATTTATTATTATTATACATTTTATTATTATTATTATTATTATTATTATTATTATTATTATTATTTCCACCGGCATACCCTAACTTATCTAGTTTTGAAAAACATGTATTTACACAAACTTGCGTCTCTGCCTAAACTATTCTTCAATGCAAACTCTCTCTGTTTCTTAATTACAACACGTCTCTGCCACTTCAATTTCAAAACATTGTCGAATTCAGAAACATTAAAATTTAAATTTTTAACCATTCTTAACTTTAAAAATCATATTCCTACTTCAGAAAAATGTTCATTTGGATACCATTTATCTTATGATTAAATAAAATAAATTTTATAAATAAAATATCCAAATTTACTATGAATCATTTGTAAGTCAGAATTTCCCAATTTTACTTAACTTGTATATATATTTTTCCAAATAACTTTACACTTAATTTAAAAATACCCACTTCCTAAATAAAACTAAATTCTCATTTATTCACTTAACTTAACAATTTTATTTAAAACCCAATTTCAAATTTTCAAGTTAAGTCATAAATTGAAATTTCACCTTTCCATTTGAAAACAACATTTTCAATTATTTACTTACAAAACACATACGTTCCATAAATTTTTTTTCCTTTTATAGTTAATATACACTAAATTTTCTTCACAACTTTATTCATTTAGACATCAATTCAACTATGATTCAAGTTAAATAAAAGTTATTCCAAAATGTTCCATTTCAATCGTCTTTCATTTTATCAATTTAAAGTACATTATTTATTATACCAAACATATCCATTTTCGGAAATAACTTTTATTAAAATTTCTAGGCTAGATTTCAACTCCATATTAAATCAAATTTAATTATTATGTCATTTATCGTAAATAAAATATTTAAATTCACTTTAAAACCAATTATTAACTTACAAAAATTTAACTAAAAAAACAAAACACCTTTAAAATTTTAAAGCCTTAAGTCAAATTTTTAGTTGAATTACATAAATTTTATTTCAAAAATACTTAAAAAAATTTAGAAAAATAATATAATATATTAACCATGGGCTTGTTCGGGATATAAGCTTGGTTATGAAAACTTAGAGGGACGTGACGTGGTGGAGAAGTAGCCAAGCAAGGCAAAAGGGAAACAGAGAACAACAAGAAGAAGAAAGGGAAAAACTGAAAGAAGAAAAGAAAAAGTAAAACCATTACCTGATAGAGGCTTCAGCACAAAAGAAGAAGAAGGCAAATTTTAGATGCAATATAAAGTTTTTGTGTGAGGCTTTATATATATATATGAGAAAACAAGTTGAGAGTTATGAAGGCACGTGAGATCTTCTGAGATGTAAGTTGCACAATAATGTATATGGGAGGCTTGCGTGATTATAGGAAAACATTAGTCAAATATAATTTGCTTTGAACTGAATAGACTATACAAAAATTTTTATTTAATGAATTCCTAGAATGATGCGTGAATTTAGGCAAGAGATTGATTCTTAATTTATAAAATTCTTTCTTATGTATTCATGGATAAGGCTTGCGAAATATAGGGGACCAAACAAGCAGGCAAGAATGGCAAGTGATAATAAACATTTAGGCAGACCAGAAAGTTGCATGATTTATTATTGCCAGTTATACGAAAATCTTGATTAAATGCGTGCGTTGATTACTTTCCAGTTTCTTTAGTTTGCACGTTATTTTATATGCGTGATTTATGCTGCCAATTTATGAAAATTTGATTTCAACATTTTATACCATTTAATAGTTGCGTGATCAGCTATATGAAATTTTGATCTTTATTAAATGAAAGGCAAGAATTGGCAAAGATTTTGGAATTTAAAGTCATATACAAAAATTAAAACCCAATTGAAAGCTATGAAAAAGAGTTAACGTTTGCTATAGAAACTACTGACTGATATTTTAATCCATATAGATATAAATATGATTTTTACAATACGCCAAACTGACGCAATACAAAACACCCAAATTTATACAAAAGTAACGTTTTTATTTTATACGTTTTTACGTTACTTATATCATTACAATGCATGCCCTTTTTAAATGCGAAATTTAACAGTCTGTAAAACACTGAATTTTACAAAGTTATTACTTAAATTAAATTCGCTTACAATTTTTTTATTTTAAATATACAAAATTCATTTTTTATTAACATTGCGAATTTGAGTTGTCTTTTAACAAAATTTAAAAACTTCAAAACTTTCAGTTTATGTTTAGACTTTTAGGAAATGATTTAATCAAATTAATATGTATATAAATTGGGAAGTAAATTTTACTGGAAAGAGAAAAATAACGGATTAAAATTCTATACGTTTTCTTATATATAATCTTATATATATATACGGTATTTATTCCCTAAATTTAGGCGCCCTTTTTAAGGGGTAATTACCCAGTTCATTTATACACTACAAAAATTCGAAATTCTGACCATGCTAAGACTCGAACTCGTGACCTGTCGTGAATAGCCCAGACGTCTTAACCACCTAAGCTATTAATGTTTTCTTAAGTAAAACTTGATTTTGCTAGAAATTAAGTTATTTACCATCTTCGACAAAACCCCAAATTTCCAAATTAAAGCTAATTCTTAACCATGTCAAAATTTCAGAGATCTTATTATTTAATTAAAAATTTGGTCAATTGTTTTTTATTTTTATTTTTAATCACTTTAAATAAACCCCAAAGTTTTTAAAATACAAGTGAAAAATACTTGTTAAAAAAATTGGGCTGTTACACTCTCCCCCACTCAGAACTTTTCGTCCTCGAAAAGGAAGAAGGTAGGGGAATAGAAACAACCTGAAAGAAAACTAAATTGAAACTTAAATTAGAATCATTAATCTAAACAATAAAAATTCAATTTTAAATTAATCATTGACTTCATCTATTTATACTTAAAATTTTAACATTTATTTATTTACATATTTACTTGTATAATATCCCTACACTAAAAAAAATCATTCTTTTTTTTTATCCAAATTTTTCACAAGGTATTATAACATTCTAATTTAAAATGTTTAATTTTAGTCCAAATTTGAAATGGTAATTTAACTTAATTTTTAAAGTAAATTTACCATTTCCCGAAATAAACTAAATTCCCCATTTAGTTTCTTCTTTATTCCAAACTATAATTAAATTTATTTTTCTCAATATTTTTCTCATCTATGTCAAATATTTTTCTCAATATCTAAACCATATAAATTCAATTTAAATTAATTAATATTCAATAATTGATTTAATTCATTTGATTTTTACAGAAGTTAAATCAATCTTAACTATTTCCAAATTAATTATCTTATTATCCAATTATTTTCTAAAATCAGAAATTTATATAGTCATTTATAATAATCATCTTTTATTCAACAAATTTAATTCTTCTTTATTCCAGATTATTATTAAATATATTCTACTTAATATATCTTATCGCACATATTAAGTAGATTATATTTAATATAACTATTCCAATATATTTCTAAATTTCCTTTAACACCATTTGATATTGTATATTATTCAATTATTATTTTATTTCTATTTACCTCTATTTGTCTTGTTGTAACTAAAACTTTAAATGTATAACATTTATTATAACCACTCAAATTTTTATTTATAAAATCCTTTTATATTATACATTATCCAATTCATAGTTAATTTCTGAATGATTTAGGTAAGTTATACTGGCATGCAATTATACAAGTAAAATTTTCCAACTATATTATTCAAGTTTAAATATTCATTCCAAATTTGACTTTATTTTATCATTAGAATCACCTTTTAACATAAATTTATGAATTAAATTTCCAATTAACTTCAAACCCTTTAGAGATAAATAAATACATACATATAGCATATGTCAAATCAAATTTAAATCATATATCTAAATATATTATAAATTAAGTCATATTTAGAAATTCAAATCAATTAAATTTTTGAAGCAAAACTACAATGTGGTCTCTTTACTTCGATACTCGAAAATGAATGTCGATGATGCTGTAGTCATCATCGAAATTATTTTCCAGCGACAAAGAGAAGAGCACTAATTTTTAAAACTTTAAAATTCTTTGGAAACAAATTTATATTCGAAAATAATTTAAATAATAATATATCCTTTTAAGACTTTAAACACAAGGTTTGAAACTATCAGCAATTAAATTCTTAAATTCTTGTTTTAAATCCATTTCTGTTTCCAAGTAAATTTATAACCATGTTTTATAGTTCAATTATTTATATAAGACAAAACCAATGGTTTACAAAACCATAAATAAAATCAAACACTATTATCTCTAAACAACTAGTTAAATTCTAAAAATTATACTTATATATATAATATTAGATTTTTCCCAAATATAGGAATAAATTTTTTTCAAAACAAGGATAGAGATTCAAATTTTGAAGGACTCAAATTAAAGAGAATTTTGATTTAAAGATAAGTTGGAATCAGAAGATCCGATGGTTAAATAACAGAATAAGGAACCAGATAAGTTTATATGAATCGCGGGCAACCTTAACCTGGTCAACCGTGACTTAAAGAGTCAGATCGAATGTAGATTTACCATTCGATCCGAAGAGATAGAGTTCGGAATAACCAATGATACTAGCATCTAAACCGAGGTTAAATATAAATCTCTGGTGAATCCATGCTAATTGTAAAGGAGTTTCACCCTTTTATTAGAATATTGGCGAGACCGCCAATTCACTATAAAGATCATCCGAAATGGAGTTATGGGATACTCCAGAATCGAAAGAAAATGAATAGTGAGGGACACGAATGAACTTCGGAACCGCAGGGAACGTTCCAAAATTCAAAGGAAATCAAATCAAAAGGAAGAGATTCAAGCTCGAATGAAAGTGATTCTGTAAATCAAATTTACCATACATTCTAAGTTTTGCCTAGAGCCAAAGCTCTGATACCAACTGTAACGACCCGGTGTTTTCAACCATTCGCATCCGCACATGTCGGACTTGAATTGTTCAAAATACCGCTTGTAAAAATAAATTTGGCAAAACTCAGAATATGCAGTAAATAAATCACAGAATCACAGACATAGATATCAGAGAAACTCGCAGCGGAATTTAAAATACTTAGTGGTTCATGAAGCCACTATATAAAAACTCAACCAAATAAAAATTACATAGTTTTGAATCTCCAATACAGTTTAAAACTTCAATAGAAATCCAAATATTCCAAAGTCTTGATTTCAAAATAAGATATAGACTGGAAGATTGGCCGGCAGCTCGAATGATCTACAGAATGTCCTAGCTCCGGGGAGAAAGCTGAAACTACAACTTAGGCTGACCCGAGCGTAAAATAAAACATAAACACTCGAGTCAGGACATACATACTTATATAGTGTAAGCTAATTCAAGTGTACTGTAATATAGAGTAAGTAACTTAAAGGATGCTTGGGACCGCCCATCCTCTAAGGATCCGTTAAACTATTTACTATGTAGTATATTGCGCTATTAAATAGTGTCTATTTATAAAATAAACTTACTTTTAAATAGCGTTAAGGCTTTACATTTTCCACCTTAACACATTTATATATTCCCATAGTCTATACAGTACCATAATCTTCCCCGTACTGGGCGTCGTCAGAGGGCACTCCATAGGTATGGTACAAACCAAAATCGTATAAGGCTCGGTATGGTAGGTGACACGGCACAACTAGGCAATGCCAGGGTAGATATACCAATTGCTACTCGGACCGATGGAAACGCGTAGCCGCAGTTACCGCCCACCTCGAACAACACTCCCAAATCAAAGGTGCGCACCAAAACAATCACAAGAGTAATAGAATGGCATACGAAGAAGTGCGTTCGATCAGAGGTGCTACCTCATTAATCCGAGAATCGCTCCTGTTTTAGCCACCTTATGCCAACTCACGGGAGTCGGGTCCACGTATTTACCTTAAAAGAACCGTCACCACCATCCTACTTCATTCTGGAATCTCCACCGCGTACACGGTTGGTAAAGTGGTTTTCGGTATCGACAGAGAGTATGCCAGATATCCGATCACGGTCTCTTTAACAACCAAACGTTATTATAACCCGTGGTTACAACTTTAAAAATGGTATTTACTTTATAAATCAAAATATATTTCCAATACTACAATATCAAAATATTGTTTTTAAACATTGGTCATTTTAATATACCATTTAAATATATTCAATTTATTTAGGAATTAAATTTTCTTTTCTCACCTTTTTAAAATTAAATTCTTCCATAAAACCCATTCAAAAAAAAATCAATTCCTTATTTTATTAATTACATATTAAATTCCAAATTTTAATCCCCTTTTCCCAAAGATTATTTCCACAAATTGATTAAAAATATCAAATTTCAGTTTCTATAGCACTTATGAAAGGCTACCTAAAGTTTACAGGTTAAAACAGTCCAATTTTAAAAGACGGCATTTAAATGCTGTAATAGATTAATAGCTTAAAAATTCCAAATATAACTTATTATCAATTATTTTCTTAACTGAATTCTTACTTTTACCAAAACCCAGAATTTCCAAAATAAGTTATATTCCAAAATTTTATTCAAACATTTATTTATTTATTTAACATTTTTAACTCATTCAAAATCATTATAAATAAAATCCTTTACATACATTTAAATCGGAATATTATAAACTTCCAAAATAAATTTAAAATATTTCTGAAAAATACTATAGAAACCACGGGTCTGTATATAGTTTTCTAGCCTAGGTCAAGTGAAACGGATTTATATCATTTCAATCCGCAATTTACAAAAACCCCGGGTTCTATCATTTCAAACCCGCAATCCCAAGTTAAATATTTAAAATTAAACAATTAAATAAATAAATGAATAAATAATTATCGTACAGGCCTATCATTTCAGCCTATAACGATCTCAATTTACAGGGAACTTGCAGTGATGATTTAACAGTAAATAAGCATTAAATAATATAACTGCAACCATATTACAACAGATAAACAACTGATGAGGTGTCAATTTAAAATGGGGTTTAACATCATACGTTATATTACAGACAGATGACATTTAATAAATAATTTACAAATACACTTTCGATAATTCGCATAAATATAGGTATGTTTGTCTGGTGAGAAATACTCACCTTAAACTGTAGATAATCAGATTCAAACGATTTTACCACTTGATAAAGGATCGTACAAATGGCACGATTAGGTTTCCGCGGATGCCACGCCTTGATTCAAATCTAAAATAAGATCCAAATACCAAATACGCGACTTTTAAAATTACGGTCAAAGAAAAATTTTCGAAACAACTGGAACGAATAGAATAAAAGAAATTTTGGTTCAGCTTTTGCTCGACTGCCTCACCCCACATCCCGACCCCAACTTCATAGGCTTGGCAATACTATTTATTATTATTATACATTTTATTATTATTATTATTATTATTATTATTATTATTATTTCCACCGGCATACCCTAACTTATCTAGTTTTGAAAAACATGTATTTACACAAACTTGCGTCTCTGCCTAAACTATTCTTCAATGCAAACTCTCTCTGTTTCTTAATTACAACACGTCTCTGCCACTTCAATTTCAAAACATTGTCGAATTCAGAAACATTAAAATTTAAATTTTTAACCATTCTTAACTTTAAAAATCATATTCCTACTTCAGAAAAATGTTCATTTGGATACCATTTATCTTATGATTAAATAAAATAAATTTTATAAATAAAATATCCAAATTTACTATGAATCATTTGTAAGTCAGAATTTCCCAATTTTACTTAACTTGTATATATATTTTTCCAAATAACTTTACACTTAATTTAAAAATACCCACTTCCTAAATAAAACTAAATTCTCATTTATTCACTTAACTTAACAATTTTATTTAAAACCCAATTTCAAATTTTCAAGTTAAGTCATAAATTGAAATTTCACCTTTCCATTTGAAAACAACATTTTCAATTATTTACTTACAAAACACATCCGTTCCATAAAAAAAAATTCCTTTTATAGTTAATATACACTAAATTTTCTTCACAACTTTATTCATTTAGACATCAATTCAATTATGATTCAAGTTAAATAAAAGTTATTCCAAAATGTTCCATTTCAATCGTCTTTCATTTTATCAATTTAAAGTACATTATTTATTATACCAAACATATCCATTTTCGGAAATAACTTTTATTAAAATTTCTAGGTTAGATTTCAACTCCATATTAAATCAAATTTAATTATTATGTCATTTATCGTAAATAAAATCTTTAAATCCACTTTAAAACCAATTATTAACTTACAAAAATTTAACTAAAAAAACAAAACACCTTTAAAATTTTAAAGCCTTAAGTCAAATTTTTAGTTGAATTACATAAATTTTATTTCAAAAATACTTAAAAAATTTAGAAAAATATTATAATATATTAACCATGGGCTTGTTCGGGATATAAGCTTGGTTATGAAAACTTAGAGGGACGTGACGTGGTGGAGAAGTAGCCGAGCAAGGCAAAAGGGAAACAGAGAACAACAAGAAGAAGAAAGGGAAAAACTGAAAGAAGAAAAGAAAAGGTAAAACCATTACCTGATAGAGGCTTCAGCACAAAAGAAGAAGAAGGCAAATTTTAGATGCAATATAAAGTTTTTGTGTGAGGCTTTATATATATATATATATATATATATATGAGAAAACAAGTTGAGAGTTATGAAGGCATGTGAGATCTTCTGAGATGCGAGTTGCACAATAATGTATATGGGAGGCTTGCGTGATTATAGGAAAATAGTAATCAAATATAATTTTCTTTGAACTGAATAGACTATACAAAATTTTTGATTTAATGAATTCCTAGAATGATGCGTGAATTTAGGCAAGAGATTGATTCTTAATTTATAAAATTCTTTCTTATGTATTCATGGATAAGGCTTGCGAAATATAGGGGACCAAACAAGCAGGCAAGAATGGCAAGTGATAATAAACATTTAGGCAGACCAGAAAGTTGCATGATTTATTATTGCCAGTTATACGAAAATCTTGATTAAATGCGTGCGTTGATTACTTTCCAGTTTCTTTAGTTTGCACGTTATTTTATATGCGTGATTTATGCTGCCAATTTATGAAAATTTGATTTCAACATTTTATACCATTTAATAGTTGCGTGATCAGCTATATGAAATTTTGATCTTTATTAAATGAAAGGCAAGAATTGGCAAAGATTTTGGAATTTAAAGTCATATACATAAATTAAAACCCAATTGAAAGCTATGAAAAAGAGTTAACGTTTGCTATAGAAACTGCTGACTGATATTTTAATCCATATAGATATAAATATGATTTTTACAATACGCCAAACTGACGCAATACAAAACACCCAAAATTTATACAAAAGTAACGTTTTTAATTTATACGTTTTTACGTTACTTATATCATTACAATGCATGCCCTTTTTAAATGAGAAATTTAACAGTCTGTAAAACACTGAATTTTACAAAGTTATTACTTAAATTAAATTCGCTTACAATTTTTGTATTTTAAATATACAAAATTCATTTTTTATTAACATTGCGAATTTGAGTTGTCTTTTAACAAAATTTAAAAACTTCAAAACTTTCAGTTTATGTTTAGACTTTTAGGAAATGATTTAATCAAATTAATATGTATATAAATTGGGAAGTAAATTTTACTGGAAAGAGAAAAATAACGGATTAAAATTCTATACGTTTTCTTATATATAATCTTATATATTATATACACGGTATTTATTTCCTAAATTTACACGCCCTTTTTAATGCGTAATTACCCAGTTCATTTATACACTAAAAAAATTCGAAATTCTGACCATGCTTAGACTCGAACTCGTGACCTGTCGTGAATAGCTCAGATGTCTTAACCACCTAAGCTATTAATGTTTTCTTAATTAAAACTTGATTTTGCTAGAAATTAAGTTATTTACCATCTTCGACAAAACCCCAAATTTCCAAATTAAAGTTAATTCTTAACCGTGTCAAAATTTCAGAGATCTTATTATTTAATTAAAAATTTGGTCAATTATTTTTATTTTTATTTTTAATCACTTTAAATAAACCCCAAAGTTTTTAAAATACAAGTGAAAAATACTTGTTAAAAAAATTGGGTTGTTACATACTACATGTCAATATGTGTCTAATGTGAATCATTCTACGTAGAATTCAAACCAAGGACCTCACGGACCAAAGCCGGATCACCTAACCACTGAACAGTGTGCTAGACAAATTCAGCTAACAAATATTTATTAACTGATCTAGTAAATCATAAGAAAGGATAATTCAGCATGTATACCACATTCTTATTGATAAAAATGTTAAAAATAATTTTTAATCAAGTTCATATTGTTCAAATTTTTCATAGTTATATACAAAATTTACTTTAATGCTCTTACATTATTCTAGATTCAAGTTCACAAAATTCCTTTTTTTATTTATTATTTCTAATACAGAGAAATATATACATAAATTTTCTTTGCAAGTGTGGTATTTGATTACAAACAAATTTATATGCAAATTTTTTTTAAAAATTGATACATCAATACAAATATATATAATTTTTCCCTTTTCAAAATTGGTATGTCAAGTGGATTCTTTATCGTTAATAAAACTAGTTCTTAACTCATGTGTTTCGCATGGTATGTTTGGAAAAATAACTATACAAATATTTTTGAATTAAATTTATTGTGCAATATATAGTGAATTCGCTAAGCTACTTGGGTTATTTACTGAACTTATTATTTTTAAGTTATCATTTTATAAAGAATAATGGGTCAGATACTCATTTGTTAATTTTTAGCTTATAATATTTGTTAAGACAATAAAGGAAAGTTTTTAGTATTTATTAATTTTAAAATTAATATATGTATAAATTTCAATATTTAAATATATATATATATATATAAAAACACACACATGTATTTTGAGTTTAATATTTAGCTTTATTACATTTATTTAGAGGATATATGATATATATATAAATTGAATTTAAAATGTACTTTGAGAGAATGCAAAAATTATCTAAAAAATGAAAGTGTAATGTAATGAAATAGTATGTATTTATGCATATAAAGCACATGTGGTTGATGTCAACATAGGATCTATGTATATTATATTACCAAAGTGGTACAATTTAATTAACGAATAACGGTAATGTTGAATAAAAGAAATATTACAAATCATATTATTATCTCAATTATGTAAAAATTATAGCTGTTATCTCAATTATGTAAAAATTATAGCTTTGTTTTTGAACCATTATTACATAACTTAATTAGTTTTAATTTGGAATAAAACCTTTCCCAAAATTAAAGATAATAAAATACAAAAGAAAATTTCTTTGAACCAATTTTATTTTTATTTATTAATTAACATAAACTACGAATATACGTAATTAAAAATTGGGAAACCTTTGGAAAAATAAAGCAAAAGTGGTTTGCGTGATTAAAAAATTATTTGATTTTTAAGAAGATAAAAAATCAGAATGTGCAAATGGAAATTTTTGACTTATTGATGTTAAAATGTAAATAAAATTAAAACCGAAGTTGAAAATTTTGAATTCAGAACTTCAAATAATGAAAATTTAAATACGAAAGTGGGAGATGTAAATTCTGAAAAATCAAACTTTGAAATTTGAAATTTGATGATTCAATTTGAAATTTCAAAAACTTTAAATTGAAAATTTCAATTTTTGCTCAAAAAATTCTAAATTTGAATTTACAATGTAGAAACAGAAATTTTAAGTTAGAAAGTTTAACTTTTAAACTGTGAAAATGATAATTTAAAATTTAAAACTAAAAATTTGTGTAATATCGAAATTTCAAAATTCAAACTTTTAGTTTTTGGATTTTGAAATAAAAAATTTTGAAACTCAAATTATGAATGAAATTTTAAACTTTTAAGTTTCAAAATCCTTGATTTAAGAAATTCAAATTCTAGATTTAGAAATTTTTTAATTCAAATTTTAAAAATTGTGTTTTGATTTTGAAATTTTTAGCTTCAAAATTTGTATTTAAAATTTCATTTCCAATATTTGGAAATTCATAATTTCAGTTTGCAATTAGAAAATTTAAATCATTAAATTTGATTTCTAAAATGGATTTTGAAATTTTAAATTTAAAGTTTTAGTTTGAAAATTTTGGATTTCATTTTTTGTTTTTTGTTTTTTCTAAATCTCGAAGTTTTACTTTTATAATTTTGGATTTTATATTTTTTGACTTTTGATTTCATATTTCATTGAATTTTTTAATGGTGAACCTACTTTTGCAAGTTATAAAGCAACAATAATATTTTTTTAATTCAATTAAGCAATAATTTTAAAAGATGTTCGATAAACTCTTTGACTTTCGGTTTTAAACAAAAAAACAACTTATTTTAACTTGTTTAAGGGTCACTTAATATTTTCACAAAATATGTTAACTGAAAATATTTATTATTTTTCAAAATTACGAACTACAGCGTTCATCAAACTTATTATCAATTCAACGTCATTCTTAATAGAAATAAATTTTATTAATGATATACAATTCACTTCATTTACCAAGTTTAAAAGGACAAAACGTTATATACATGTTTGTTATAGTACTTGTTTTTTAGAGAAGACACTATGCATATGTTTATTCGTAATGAAATACCAACATTAGTAAGAAAATTTATTTATATGTTTCATTGTAATAAAATATTAATTTTATAAAAAAAATTATGTATATTTTCTTTTACATAAAGAACTAATTTTGGAAAGAAATAAGTTGTGCAAACTTAAATGTCGAATAATGTAAAATTAAAAGATAATTTTGTATATAATTATGAGAATCTTAAGTTATATGGACTTGAATGAAATATTAGTTTCATAATTTTTGTCAATATAACGATGCACTAATTGTCATCTTTTTAGGACTTGTTATACCAAACAGTAGTAACGAGTTAATTGGATTTACTTTAAAATCTCAAATTTCATATCATTTGATCAATTAATTTAAATATATGGACTTCAATGTAAAATAATATGATAAAACTCAAAGGAATTTTGTAAATATCTATAGAAAATATTAAATGTTGATACTTAAAAGTAAATTCGTAATGGAGAGAATTAGTAGAATTTTATAATAATTATAAATTATTAAGATTTAAGAATAAAATATCATTATTGTGTAAGAAAATGACAACACCTCAACAAAACTAAAAATGATATGAATAGGTCTAAAACGAAAATAAAGTTATGAATATTAGATATTTTAGAGTGGTTTGCCTTCAAATCATTGCTTGCGTCCAATATAATTTTATTTCAGATAGTTTTACACAAGTAATATTGAATTGCAAAGTTGCAGATCTAGAAATTAATGGAAATTTGTGTTTAGGAGTACTTTGCACCAAAAACGAGGTAGAGAGTTCCAAATCAATTTTTCATTGGTTAAGGATGGATATCAAAAGGCAAATTCACCCATCAAAGTCGCTAGCTCATGGAATACGAGGTATAAAGTAGATCAACACCTTCAGGCATGAAGAATGAGTAAAAATTGTAACTCAAATCAAGTCGGAGCTGACATGATTTTGGATCTTGTTTATTCAATTTTCCTTTGTAGTTTTTCAAGCCTTCAAGTTCTCAAGATTCATTGATAAAATTGCTCATACAAATCATGTCGTTACCGATTGTCCTGCATAAATTTTTGTCTTTTTCTTCAAGTACAAGGCATCTTCATATACAGTGCAATGTAAATCTTACTTCACAAAACAATTTGGTATCGATACGGTTAACCATATCTATACGAACATGATTTGACTTATGCAAACTTTCACTAAACTTCTTGTACATTTCCTTTTCATCATCTTGCCATCTCTTGAGTTGCTTGTCCATCACCTTGAAGTTCAAATCCATCAGGAAGTCACTTGGTTCAAATATTGCATAGTAGTTGCCCTATGTTAAATCCAAAAGTAGCACAACATCCAAATATGACTAGTTGTAGGATTAGATCTAGCAGAAATAATAGAAAAATGTGGAACCTTGTAGAAAAATAGAGAGACACAAGATTTTTATAGTGGTTCAGCGATCTCTGGCCTACATCAACATTTCAATTTTATTGATTATTGATTTGATAGAGATTTAAAGTCACTAGCACAAGGGTTTGACAGGTCCTTAAGCCTAGATCTGCTGATAGTATTTGCCTAGGCGACTATTGTATGGGGGAGATAAGAGGTGTAGAAGGAGTTGAGTCCAAGGTTAGAGTGTAGATTCTTCTTTTGTTGCAACTAGGTTGATATTTATAGAGAAACATCAGCATAGATTTAGAGGCCCGCGTGCATTGAAGTCCAAAAGCAAGCCTAGGGAGACACAAGTGAGAAAATCGGCGCAAGAGTTATAAATTCCTCTCGGTACTGAGAGGTTCATCTTATTACTGAGAGATTTACTTAGTTGCAAACTCTCAACTTTTTCTAGCCTTACTCTCCTATCCTTGATTCAATGTTTTCTAAACTTTTTTCCATATACTTTGAGTCAATTTCGGTGGTTCTCCTGATAATACTTGTATTATCTTGCTTTGTTTACTTTCTTCTCGTCAATCCTAAGAATTGCTCGTCCAAACTCTAAGAAAATTACTTGATCATTGGAGGTAGGAGTAGAATATGAAGTATATGAAGTTCATAAGGCATGAATAGCTAAAAGGACCTCTGAATACCGAGAGGAACCTCTTGGTACTAAGTGGTTTACTTAGCCTTAAATCATGTGAAACTTCTTAGCATCCATTTTTTTATCCTTTTGATCATGTTTTCAAGTTATTGAGTCATTTGTCTTTATCTTAACCTTATACTTTTGGTTGATTTCTGTTCGGTAAAAAACCAAGTTAACACATTCCCCACACAATATGCTTTCTTTGAAAACAAATTGTGCTCTGGATCGAGATAAGCCTTGACTTGATATTGCATGAGTCTGGTTATTCATTAAGTGTTGCTTTGAAACACAATTTCCATTTTTGTGGATGTTCCTTTAACTACCATGCATATTTGGAATTCTACTCTTGTACATTGTAGATATGGCCTACACCCTGAAGATAGCTTCACCCCATACGCCAGTACACCCTTTTCTCTATCTCACTTTGGGAGTTTTTAGGCCATTTTAGGGAGAGAACGGACCACCTAGTAGGAGAGACACCTCTCGGTATCGTGACAATTTGTTCTCCACCGAGCCCATATATTTGGGGGACTTAATCATTTGCGTTCACTTTTCCTTCGTAGCCTTCAGTTTTGCACTGCGACCCTCATACCCTCCTTTTAGTGCCGAAATCTTTAGCTGCTGACTCCTCCACATGCCACCGTTCAACCCAGCAGCCTAGCCCAACACCATTATTGCCTCTTTGAACTTTGCCAGAAAGTCACTGCCACTCACATTTAGTCGTCCTCGCCTCCTATTCGCCCAAGTAAAGCTTTCGGTCATGAGTTGAAGCTTCAAGCTTCCACCCATCAATCCGAACTTCCAATTATTTAAAGTTGGCAATTGAATGACATGGTGATGGAGAACGTGCGGTTGTGGCCAATTTTAATTGAGAGGAGATGGTTAGAATTATGGTTGCGCTTAACATATGGTGAATCAGGACTTTGCCTTAATCGTATGCACATAATTTTAGTGATAAGTATGACTCTATGACTTCGACTATCGCTTGTCAAAACTCGGCTAAGCCATCAACCTCATTCGAGTTCCCATAGGACAATTTGTTTCGCGAATGGCCATACTATATGATTCCGTTGCACTACTTTTATTATTGCCGCACTTCCGCGTTCTTGGAAATAAAAGCCTGCACGTCACTACGGACAGTGGCTCAGTGGTCGATTATTCATTGATAATGGGTAAGTTTCGATATACATTTTTGTCAAATGACGCGGCTAGTTTTTCTAGCACGAGCAAGCTATCTACATAGGATGGTCCATTCATCATGTATAAGATACGAGATTCACATTACATAGATTAACACTTCTCACTTGTCTCGAGCAACGTTCATAATCCGATAGGTCAACACACGTCAGCATCCTTTAAATTCTAGGTGTTGGTCACATATGATAATTAGTCAAAATAAAACATACATGATCGGGCCGAATGCCAAGTTTTATTTTCTAGAATGACTCGCTAATTGCCTCAATTCATGACCATTAAGGGCACGTCCACACCTCCTAAAGCTGGATCTTCTACAACTTAGAGTTCACCAACCATTCCCGCTAGGTTGGGCCACCCTGCTACAAAAGAATTACAAGGCCCAACTATTCTATTATATCCCATAGCAGACCAACTGCTTCTTCTGATGACTTTATATATCTGAGAAGATTAGACGATCTGCCGGTGCAAGTGCCCACAATACTGACAGCTTGAATGCTCCAAAACATTTATCACCAACACAGAATCCCTAAAGATGATGTTCATCTCCTAAAGAGGGTCGGGTTTTCACACAACCCCCAAAAAGGATACACGGTGTGTAACCAATACACGTGCTTAGGTTGTGCCATCTTGCCTTTTTATCCTTTTCCTCTAATGGTTCTTCAGGAACTTGGATGAGCTCCATATCAGACACATCCAAACGGATATTTTCTTTTGAGCTTTCTTTACATCCTCTTTATAAATCATTCATTCGATCTCCAACTTTTCATAAACTCACTTATCTACTTCACTTCGAGAAAAGGCAAGAGTCTCCATCATATATGATAATTGAAGCCAGTGCGGCTGCAAGGTCATTTGAAAAGCTTCACAACAAATGCTTATACTTCAAAAACTAGTTCTTCTTCATACGATGCCTATATGGCTTCAACCGATTCTGGCTATTTGGAAGTAGGTTTCCATTTCACTTTCCCTTCCACTTTTGGATTCTTTGACCCAAGTTATCAACTTAACGAAGGATTTTTGCTTGAGATAATCGTACGGAGCACGAGACGATGCCTAAAGGTCTAAGAAAAGTTAGATTCGAACAACGCATTGTCCTATTCCTTCTAGCGAACGTATACCTTTGACGGTGCAATATGTTGCGTTCTAATATATTTACCATCTTTGAGTCTTCTACACATAGTGGCTCTAGAGCTTTTACACGTTCTCCCAACCCCTCTTGCAGCTCTAGAGAAAATATTCCGAAAGAAGTTGAGGGTCCATCAGTTGTAACTCACGTAGAGGAACTCACTAAGTAAAAGAATTGAGATCCCTTTAGTGGTGACGTTTTAATAGATAGGGATGAAATTCTAGAATGTCTCCAATTCCTTAAGAAGATGCGGAAGTCAGAATAAGAGAAGGAAAGGAGCATATAGTTGGAAATGTTGGAGAAGGCATCTATGATAGCAATAACAACTATTACATAAACGAAGGAGAGGAGAATTGTTCAGAGAGACACCTCATATGAGTCATGCTCTCCCTAGCTCACCGGCCTGAAGCACATTTCCATAGAAAATTTCATAGCGATTAAAGATCAGACTATGTTTCCCTTAGGGGAGATTTCACCTTGGTCCCATTCCTTTGGTGACATTTTCGCTAGATTAAGTGACATCGGCAAAATTGATTTCACAGTTTGCGGCATCTTAGAAAAAACGGGTTTAGGCTTTACTTTTTCGCTAGGGGGCTTTATAAGAGAAGGTGGAAAGACTTCATCTTTGTTTCGTCCCCAACACGATCTGTATAGTATTTATGGGGGAGTGTCGTACAATTATCTAGGATCATGAACACACATCCCTACATTTCTTTGATTTCGGAAGTCCGAATTTTTATACTATCCTTTTCTTATTTCAAGTTCCATAGGTCGTGACAGATATAAGACTCTTTCATGCAGTGGAGGCAAGTACAAAGGCCAAATACACGATCTTTATCTACCTTGCTCCAGCTATCAAGGTCACTATGAGACTGACGAGCAAAGGCAAAGGAGGAAACACCAGAGGCCGCTGAAGACCATCGAGCTGACAGGAACCATGAAAGTGAAAATAAGGAAAAAAGAGAGGGAGAGGAGGAAGCGAGAGGCTGAAGAAGAGTTGACACATGATCCCTCTAAATGCCAGAGGGAACCTACCAAGCACCATAGTCCTTCTTCCTGCAATTTTCCTTTTCGCTCCAAAGCTCAGACCACTTCTCAACAACGAGTTCCAAAGTCCCGCTCTAATTACTACAGTTCCACCTACTTCCAAGGGAGTCTCTTCTCCTTCATTTTCCCTTCTGATTGGTCCTTTGTGCTTACATGCTACATTTCCTGACCTCTTCTTTTATAATGTTAAATTTGACTAAGACATCGAGGACATTTCGAAAGAAGTGGCAAATTAGGAATTTCGAAATTTCCAAAAGCATGTTGATGAAGGGTACAAGTGGAAGAAACTATGCAAGGCCCTCTCGAATGTGAATAAAATCAATTATACTAATATCCAGTCTTTCGATGTCGAAAAGTCAACTTACAAGAGGATTTTGAGGGAAAGGGAAGAGGACCTAATGAAGGTCACAAAATAAAGGGACTCGACCCTTGTAGTGAAGGCTACTTTTGATAGCTTTAGGAAAGAGATGATGCATGCCCAAACCACTTTTGTGCTCGTGATGAGGAACGAGTTAAAAGATTCCCTGTTGAGAGTACCGAGTTCAAGAAGCAAGCAAGTGAGAAGGTTTAGGTTCTCACTCAGAATGATGAGATTATTTTATCTATAGACCAAACCATTTCGAAATAGGAAACCAGGCTTGAGAGGCTTCAAGAGGAGAGTCGATTACTTCATGACAAGAAAAGGAAGCTTGTTGATATTTGAATAGCCTTTTGACTAAAAAAAACTTGTCAATGATATAGAGCTTGTAATTTCATAACTAGAGCTCAAAGATATTCAGGATGCAAAGTATAAAGTGAGACGAGTCAATGATAATATCCAACACTTCTATGCTAGCGCCATCGTATATAAGAATTTGAGATGGTTAGGGACTGACTATCTTGTTACTCTCGTTGATGCTTGGAAAGAGGTGTTGTGCCGCGCTGAGCATGCTGAAGATACCCACTCTAAGGGAGAGCTAATTGCATAGTATCTCGATCCTGATTTCATAAGTATGTTTAGAGTTGATAAGGAAGTTCTTGTTGAAGGGGATGTCATTGCTGCTGTTGCTACCAAGGCTCTTTCTAGCCCAAGCTCATCTGGTCAGCATAGAACATTTGCTCCAAAAAATTTAGAGCTGATAGTGACCTTTCTTGCATTTGGAGGATTTATCTCTAGAATAGCCCATGTGATTCTAATTTCTGCAGCAACTTTTTCCATGAGCTCAACATCCCTTCTCTATGGATCAAACTTAAGAACAAGGGACCAAAGAAGGGGATTTCGTGATATCCTATATGGATCGTAGCCTATGTTCAGGTATATCTCTTGCCTCTTTGATGTTTGAGAAGCCTCGGTTCTCTCCAAAGTCCATTTCTAAGCTTTACTATTTTATCTATCAACTTGTAGGTTAACCACACCTTCCACCTCCGCCTCCAACTACATAGGGCTTAGAGACCATAGTTATCTTTACTACATCTACCTCCATTTTTCGAGACTTAAATTGCTACTTCTGCCTCTAGTTCTGGCAAAGGGCATTATTCTGAGAAGATAGTCGCCCAAAGAGAACTTGAAGGACATTTTTGTGCCCTAAGAGAAGACTTAATGATTATCAATGCTTCGAACCCAACCGATCATGAGACCATAGTGCAAGGTTGAAGGTGGATATAGAGAAGTAAAAGTGAAGAAAGAGCCCGCTCCTTCTATGCGGATAAGCCCAAGACTCAAATTTCCTACACTAAAGATTCGGACAACCAGGACAAAGCCCACCAAGACCCTAGCCGGCTAGTCTGAAGAGCCACATGTCGTGACCGACGAAGAGTCTACTCTCGAAAGGCGATACTTCCTTAGGTAGGGTAATTAAAGATGAAAAGAAAAGTCACAAGAGTCGTCCTTCCTACAGTAAAGGTGGCAAAAGGGGAAAGAAGTGAAGAATGCTTGAAGGATTAATGTGTAGCTGCTTATCCTTCATATCATGTCATCATCGAGTCTGTATCCATTGCTTTTTTTTAACAAGTCAAGCCTTTGTGTGCATGGCCTCCACTAATAAAAAATTGTTGATAATGAAAGATTAACTTTTGTTGTGTAATCTCTTTTCAGTTTACGTTGCCTGCGTTTCCATGCACTATGTCTGTTTATGTGCAATTGCCTGTGTATATAATACAACTGCTTGTACTATAATTTTCCTATATTATATACTTTTTTTTCTATGGAATATGCTTATTTACCTCAACTCTATACATGTAAATAATATTCTTGCTATTTCTTTAATTATATCATGTTACTTATCCCTATTCACAACAGTTAAAATGCTTTATTTGGCAAAACAAAACTGTTGTTTAACCATCTCTGCACCTACTCCTGTTCGGGCCCGATTCAATTCTTTTCGACCAAATGTTGGCATGAATGCCCCTGCTTAAAGGGCTGATTATTCTAAGTGCCAGAGTTTGGGAATTTACCAAGGATTATAAATTGTGGGAAATTGTCTAACTCGGAGATTTGGTAAATTTAATAATTCTGAGTTTTCACTTTTTACGACTATCCTCGCCTATCCTCGATTGAGGGTGTCCTGCACGGTCACCAATGTCATCACAGAAGTCTTATTTGTTTGCTAATTTTTATCCTTAGGAATTTGTGATTTGATTGCTCGATTGCAAGCGTTATACCCTCAATGCTGCCAATTTATGGGATTCACCTGAATTCCTTCAAATTTAGTGTTAGTAATTCGATTGTACACTAGTTTCTATCTTCAGAAACGAGCAAATCGGTGGTTATATATAAGGGATGTCTCCCAGATGTTGCTAATCTTCGGGCAATGGCAGGCTACTGACAGTTGGACAGTTAAATCGAGTGTCAGCTTCTATCACAGGAAGCTAGCATATTGACAGTTTGATTTTGAAGATTGCTTCCTGGCATTGCTACCTCTAGGAAATGGTGTAGTAATGTATGTTAGGATCGAATTACCTAATTGATCCCTAAGTTGTCGAGCCATTTCATCGTTGCATATCTCTGGGCAAAAAAAATTCCTAAAGGTTAGGTAAATTGGAAAGCCTTCTCATTATCGCCTATCTTTGGGCCACGATGAACTCCTGAAGACTTGTGATTCTCTTCCTTACTCTAGGCCAAGCCAAATTTTGGTAGGTTCGGGTTGATTTTCCCCTTCGACTTAGAGGTTTGAGACCTTTACGACAATATCTACGTCCCTGCAATGTCCATTCTTACGATCGATTTTCCCCATCGACTTGTTATTTTGGGACCTTTCCAACGTTGCTTTTCTCTGAGAAACACCTATTCCCGGAAGGTTAGGGTCTATTCTCCCATTGTCCTAGCGGTTTGAGACCTTCCCGTCATTGCCTATCTTAGGGCAGTGCCGGTTCTCAAAAGGTTAGGTTGATTTTCACCATTGACACAGTGTTTTGAGTCAATTTTCCCCATTGATGTGATGATTTGAGTCTACACTCTTTGTCTATTGTCCTAGAACAGAGGAGCACTTAGTCTATTATGCTGCTATTCACGCGACACAATGGTTTTGCTTACAAAAAAGCAGTTCCGTTGGTTGAAGAAGCTAGCTTTATTTTCAAATGGAAAAGGTGGTAATTCATGTCTTGTTACATTGCCCCTCAGTGTCCTTGGGTAGCTTATTTTGCAAAAATAAATAAAGAAAATATAAACTAGTATTGCCATAGCAGATCGTTGTTCCAAGCATATAGGATCAGGATTCCATCAACCGTTTCTAGCTTGAAGGTTTCGTTTCCAAGCTTCTGATAAGTTGCATAAGGTCCTTCCCAGTTCGAACAAAGGGCCACCATACCCAAAAGAACTCACTTTAGAATGAGGTCCCCTACTTCAGAAGTGCAGTTATGAACCTTAGCATTGAATTGCCATGCTACCTTTTTTGGCGAGCAAATACCTTTAGTTCTGCTCTTTCCTTTTTTCATCAACCAAATTGAGAGACTTGAGCAAGAGCCCATTTTTCACCTTTAGGTCATAATGCCTTTTACAATGAGAAGTGACTTCCGTTTCTATAGGGATCGTTGCTTATGATCCATAAGCCAAAGTGAATGGTGAATGTCCAATTGCAGACTTACATGTCGTCCTATAAGCCCATAGTGCTAGTGGAAGCTCATCAATCCAGCTAACTTCAGCTTTAGTTGGTCGTTTTTTCAAGGTGGGTTTGATGTTCTTATTTTTTACTTCCACTTTTCTTTTTTTCTTGCAGATGCACCATCATGGAGTATCTCTTCTCAATTCTGCACCATTTGCAAAAATCCTCAGACTCAACGCTCTCAAAGTGAGTTCCATTGTCGGTATTGATCTTCTAGGGTATTTTGAACCTAGAAATAATATTCTTTATTACAAAATTGATTACTTTTTTGTTGTAAACATGGAAAGATGTTCTACTTCGGTGCATTTTGTAAAATAATCTACTGTTCGATAGCATATTTGGCTCCTCCTTTCACATTAGTATCACACCTACAATGTCAATTCCCCAACTTATGAATGGCTATGAACTAAGAATTTGCGTTATTTCCATTAAAGGGGCTCTTGGAATCTTTCTAAATCTTTATAATTAGTCGCATGATTCGGTTTAGTCAGTAGCATCCTGATTCATCTTCGGCTAGAAATACCCATAGCAAAGTATCCACTTCACCAGAGTTTTCCCTTGGTGAGATTGCCATAGGTGCCCTCATGGATTTTCATGAGAATCTTCCAATCTTCAACCTTGGCTACACATCGAAGTAAGGGAGTTGAGAATCCTCTTCTGTAAAACACTCTGTCTTGCATTAGAATCCATGGCGTTTTGTGTAGAAGTTTCTTGTATTCATTCATGTCTCTTGGGAGAGTTCCATTGATCAAATAACCTTTGATTGGAGTCACCATGACTCCTCTTATGTAGTCTCGAAAATCCAGTCAGCATCCATCTGATGGTGATCTTAGGAGCTATCAAAACTTCCATTGAAGCCAATTCCATTAACTGTGCTTTCCTAGAGCTAGCTAGGTTGGCTAGTGAATCGGCCCTCATGTTTTCCTCTATGGGATATTGATATGGTATAATGTTCTATGTCTTCAAGCAATTTGTAACGACCCGATTTTATGACTTCCGAAAGTCGACATTTATACGTCCACTGTATCAAATGACGCGCAATCGAATGCCGAAAAATCGAACCATTAGGGTTTAAGAAGAAGAAGATAGAAGAAGAACAGAAACAATAACAGAATCTCACATTTCGTAGCGGAACAAATATAATAGATAAATAAATATCTTTAAACAGAATCACTATATCAGTAATTACATTTCATCACATTACATTATCAGAGCTTACAAAAATAAACAGCAGAAGAAAATATAACATATACTAGTAATACGCTTCGCCATCCAGCTTGCTCCTGGTCTCCAAAGCGACTTCTGAATTCCAGAATGACCTGATAACCTAACTCTAGGCTACCCGTGTGGAAAAATTATGGGCACTCAAAGTTTAGAAAGGGAACAATAAACTCCAGGTCAGTCATGGGACTGGTGTGAGATCTTAAAACAATTATTCTCTTACAAAAGAAAAACAAAGGAATTTAAAAGAAATCGGTAATGCTTTTTAGAAAATGAAACTACCATAAGGCCTCCCGCCGCACACACAATGCAATCGCAGAATTGGAGGAGATTTCTCCTTATGATAGTCAAACATGCTTAATACGTAAAATCCTTTCGATATTATTATTAGTGTATAGTGCAGAAAACATTTCGAAGGTATAATATAAATCTTAGCCAACATAGACATTTCGCACTATGCCTACTATAGCTACCATCTAAACAGTGGTGACCACCATAAGTAAATGGTAGGTTATACAACTAAAACCTTACTGGATTCGTATTGGGAATTGGATTTCCAACAAATGGTCAGGCCAAGGAACTTCCCATTGCCACATGGGTACGTCTCTGGATGGACGCCCTGAGAACCTAACCGGATCTCTGCCAACACAAGGCCGGGTTACCTCTGCAAAAATAGGTAACTACTACACGAGTATGCCATCCCCCGGTTGTAAACAACCTTTATCCGAGGATCCTCGACATCAACAATCACAAAGTAATATATATTTGCGACATTCACATAAGTTAAGTATCTGGGCTCCATACCATGATACCACTTCTATCCAGAAGGAAATGTACAAACCCTAAGGGGCGCTACTCCCTATAACCTTGTTGCATTCTTCCTGTTTTGACCATTCCAGGGTGTGAGGTCCGACGAAGTCTCGTTCACAAAGCTACGCTTTTCAAAAAAGCCATGCTTCGATCAACAAATGATCAGCAACTCTTCGTATGCTACATTACCAAATTGGGAATGTATCACTAGTAACCATCAACTACATAACCTCTGAGCTCGTACGTCTCAGAGAAGGGTGTTAAACTAAGAGAATAAATTCTCCGCCACCAACAGAAATGTATTTGATAGAAACCAGCTTAACATCTCAAAGTGTAACGTCAGACACACATCCATACAAGTCCGTTCCGGGATCGAACGGAACCGAAGGCACTTCAAAAGAAGCCCTTGCAATCCGGATATTCACTAATCCTGTATATGATTGTTGTCATCAAAATTAAGAACTAAGTATTAATAATATCCCCCGTTTTGATGGTGACAACCATTAAATATTCTTATATATAAAATATGGTAAAACTTCCCTAGAGTTAGATAACTCCTTCTGAATATATGCATGTATATATTCTATATTTTTTATCCTCAAAAATAGGTGAAAAATATAACTCCCACTAAATGAAATACATATTAAACTTATAGAGTCAAAATCAATATTTACGATATAATAAGATATGTTGATTAATATATGGAGATTTCTTAAATAAGATAAGATAAAATTAATTTATTCAAATCAAATTACACAAATCCAAACATACACATAAAAACAAACTAAACCAAATCAAAATTATAGTTGATTATTTTACAATCCACACTAAAATCAAAATAAATTATTTACGTATTACTAAAAATAAATATACTCCATATACATAATTATGAATTAAAACAAGCAAAAATTTAGATATTTTGAGGGACTTGAACCCAACCTTCAGATCCAAAGGTTGAATTTTCTTTGATGGCATCCCAATCTTCATTGTCTTTTGAGCATTCTGGGTTGTTGGTTTGATCATCTTTGATCAACGAAAAGATTAATCAACAAAGATAATCAATGTGCTTGTCTTGCTCTTTTATCATTTGCATTTAGCTTAATTCCAAGTGCCTCTTGGTTCCTTAGACTAAAAGAGAGAACTTCTTTGAATGATTTGAGAGTTTCTTCAGGGTTTTCACAAAGATTTTGGTGTGGAGAAGATATTTTATTAAAAAATGTTTGTGAATGGAATGAAAATAGAGAATAAAAAGATGAGTGAATTTTTCTGGAAGATATATTCTCTATAAAGGAGAGAAAAGTCATTTATAATGTATGAATAGATGGTAGTTATAAAACTTTTAAATTTCAAAATTTTTCTAAATGACTAGGATATGTCGACAAATGTCATATATGTAAGTTGACATATATGCCTGAATTTGCGATATTAATTTTTTGATTTAGTTTTTGGATTTACTTAAAACCGTCATATTTTATAATTTCCAGAGACTAATGTAACTATATAGAATGATAAGAAATAGATTTTATTACTTAGAATAGAGAAACACATAACACGAGTATGAAGGTAGAATAACTAGATCTAAAAGGATGAAGAATTCCACCAAGCTTCCTAATGATTTTCCCGAAACAATTATCCATTTTGTTAGAGAGAGAAGTGAACTTCTTACTAAAAGAACGTTTAAGCTTCTTTTGTTTTTTGAGAAGCTTCTCTTTATTCTTTAGAAACTCTTTGTTGGGAGGGTGAGAAGGTTTGTCGACGCTTTCTAGGGAAGTATCCATTTGCTCCTCTTCCTCTTCTTGATTACCCTCTTTTTCAATTCCCATTTTGTCATCATCCTCTTCTTGTTGTTGAATTTTTTTGCTCATCTTCCCATGCCAATCTTTCTTCTTTTTCAACAATAGTTTCATAGGGTTAAAAATAAAGAGGAATATGCAAGAAAGAGATGTTAGCATTGTCGAAAACTTTCCAAGGCACAGTGGTTTCACCTCTTATATCAGCACCAAAATATTCGAACACTCTAGTTCTCATGTCTAGAAACATTCTTTTGATAAAAATAATCTAAAATGACTTATGCCTAATTGATGTCATAGTTTCTATAGATGGAAAAAAGAGCTTTAAATTTTTTTAAGTCGGATCATTGTAATTTCCCATCCTTTGTGCAATGCTTTATTGTAAAATGTGACTCATAAGTCTCAATTTTAAATTAAGATTTTAATATTTAGAATCAAATTATCCTCACTTTCGAAAATATCATGAAAAAATTCATGATTTTGTTCATCAATTTTAAAGGTGAAGAGGTCAATTTCACTAAATATACAATCAAATGTTTGACATAAAATTTCACAATCTAAAATAATAGTAGTGCCTTTTACGCTACTCTAGAGTTGTCCTCTTTCCATTTAAATTTGTATAAAACATTATAATTAAATTTGGATAACAAACAAAATCATTTTGAGAAGAATCGACTAAACAAAGAATTTCATTTTGTAAACAAAGATCTTGAGGACCATAAGAAGAGAAATCATCAAACTTTGTAAGTCTTCTGGGAATTTTTTTTTCTGGAAGTAGCATATTCAATATAAATATCTATAGCTTCTTTATCGTTGAAAAGAAAGCCTTTGATTCTATTTGAGAGCCTATGGCTTTTTGTGGTTGACCTGAGGAGGCCATTTTTTGAGTTTTTGATGAGATAAGAGAATGAAGATTTAATTTGAATTTCGAAACAAAGTGAGTAAATTAATGGATAGAGATAGGATGAATTAATAGACAAAGAACTGACTTTTCAGTTTTGAAAAGATGCCTTTCCAGTAATTGGAGTTAATGCAATAGAGAGGGAAATTCAAATTTTGAATTTGAAATGAAACTTCAAAAATATAGTAGATATATCGATGTATAGGCTCCGGGTATGCTGGCATACGGGCCATAAAATCCAAAATTAAAACTAGTATAAAATATTCTTATACATACACACTTATTTGCATCTAATATTATTATTAACATATTTTATTCCTAAAAACATGAAATAAAAATTAAATGTAAAATATACCACATTTTGCTCCTTTCCTTAGATCAGTTCTGGTTAGCCTACTATTGTCGTGAAACACATGTTTGCATCCTCGGTATCTTGCACATTATCAGTTGAAGAAGTATCTGAATTATCTAATGTTGTTGTATAAGCCCTTTTTCTTTTTTTGGATGAACTGGTAACTGGCGAGATCCTTGATTTATTCTGATGCGGACGGTCTCTTTGTAGATGACTAGGTTCATCGCTGTTAAAACCTCTAATTGCAGTTCCAGTTCCAAGAGTCATGTTTTCAGGTCCTGAATTTTTTTAATCTTACTATAATTCAAGAGCTTTCTGAAATTTTTGGTCATGAAAGCAATTTTATCATCATCTGAATCATCTGAATCATGATCATCTATTATTGAATTTAATGAAATCCGTATTTTTTTTCATTTGCCTTGCTTTCTCTTTGTCATTCATTTGTACGTCATAGGACATTAAGTTACTTATTAACTCTTCAATTTTTAGAATATTGATATCTTTACCCTCTTCATTTGCTAGTATCTTTTGATTACACTCTAAAGAGAGTGACTTGAGGATTTTTCTAGCTTAGTCCTCTTTAGAAAAGTTTTTGCTCAATGATACTAAAGAATATACTATATCTTGAAATCTATAATACATGTTGGAAATAGACTCGTTTTGATTCATTTAAAATAACTGAAACTAATTAGTTAGCACAAAAATTTTAGTCTATTGACTTTACTAGTACCCTCTTGAGTGACTTCCAATGCTCTCTAGATATCATATGCAAACTTACAAATGGAGAATCTATTAAATTTATTTGTATCTAATGAGAAAACTAAAATATTCATGGCCTTAGAATTATTAAGTACTTGTTTCTTTTGGTCAATACTCCAACTTGAAAAGTCAGTCTGGGATTCGGTTTACTTTTTCTATGTAATGTTCCAAATATCTAAACATTAGACTACAAATAAATCTTTACATACATGACCAAGAAGTGTAATTACTGCATTAAAAAGTGGAGGTCTAGTAATATATTGTCCTCTAACAAAAGTGTTAACAAACGTACTAACAGTGTTGCTAGCCATTTAAACTTTTTCAAAAATCAAATTATTAGTTTTCTAAAATCTAGTGCTCTAATACTAAATATGGGTTGCAGAATTATACATCTTAAGGCAAATTAAACATAGGAGGGTATTGAATATTGTTTTCTAACTTATACAAACTTAATTTTCTTTTAAGTTTGATATTAAATCATGGATTAACAACATAGAATTATACTAATAATCAATCAAAAATAAAAATAAAAATAAAAGTAATAATAAAGAGTTAAGGAGATGACACCAAGGATTTTATAAAGTTTGGATATCTCCTACATCCAATCCCATACAATTTCTTATACATATTTCTTTTAAAATGCCAATCTTTAACTAGGCAGAAGCCAAACCCATCATCTGGCCTTTTGATCCGGCTATATTCAGACTGGTTGGAAAAGTTAGACTCGATGATAGACAAGGCAAGTAGCCCAAAGAGGTGATCACAAAGACTAGAGATCAAGTACAGATAATAGTATGAAGTAACGATCAAGCGAGACCAAGAGATAAACTCTATGGAATTCTTAGTAAGGATAGTGCTTCCCCTAGGCAGGAGATTGGATTGGATCATTATGAATATGATCGCTTGAGTCAACAATTCAGCTCAACGGAAGTCGATCGATATCTCTAAAAACATGAAAGAAACTATGCAAACAAATCTGGAAACATGAAGCTAGCATGGTGTACCGGCACAACCGATTACGCACTGTCACGTGGACGCCTCGACCGACCGGCCCCGATCGCTCCCAATTTGGAATTAGGCCTCAAAAAATTCTGGGTGACCTCGTCTGTATTTGGAGATCCCGCCAACGAATTTTTATGAAGATATTCAATCATCTATGCTTATACGTACAGGATTATTAGCTCATTTGAAGGATCTTTTAAGTCGTTGTTTTCTTTGTACTCCATTGTAATTACGGATTACGATTTGATCCCTCTTATACTTAGAAATTCAAATGATTAATAAAGCTATTTCTTCAGAGTGGACGTAGGCATTCAATGCTGAATCGCTATAAATCTATTAGTCGTTGTTTTTTACTAGGTTTCTACTTGTTTCCTCTATTTAAATTTTGATTTCTTCCTTTATTTCTCTATATAACATATTAGATGTTTGTGCTAATTTTTGGTTCAAAAATTTCGGTGCTTTCACTAAGAAGGAATTCTCGGCTTGTTTGGATCTCATTATCTATTGGTGGACTCCCATATCCATAAGATAAACCCAGATTGCTATCGATAAGTTTCTGTTTCTGCTCAGATTTGAATTAGATCTAGAAGGAAGCTATTATCCATGGCCAGAGGAAAGTCTACTACTTCCCATGATGGTGAAGGAAATGATGATGCCAGTGTTCAATAAGTCGATCAAAATGTACATCTAGCGGTTGTCGATGCCTAGATTACAACTAAATATACAACCAGAACTGATTTTGAAGTCCTAATGAAGGAACTGATAGATAACCATCAACAAGTCAACCATAGCTAACATCGACCCGATGAGCAAGTTGAAAGATTAGTGTGCAAAGACAAGGAGGAAACCTACTCCATATTTAGGATTGGAAAACTCCTCCTCACCTAATGACTATCATCGAAATAGGCACTGTAAAATGGATGCATATGCAGCTGGAGCATTGGGATGGGATCAGGAGATCGACTATGGCCGATCGGCACTAATCAATACCTACCTCCCTAGGGGATTGGCACCGAACCCTCTAATCAAGGGGGCAATCAACATGCAAGTGGAGGAGCTTGCTCTAGAATTGCCGCGATTGATCAAGGTCTTGGAGCTCAGGTAAATATAGGTGAACCGCTGCTGAGAGACGATGATAGAGCTGCTGCATGGGGAATGGATCAAGAGCAAGAAGAGCCAAGACAAATGGTGCTATGCTGAGGCATGGATCGGGTCGCTCACGTAAGGTAGAACATGACTATCTCCTAGCACCAACTCTCCAAACACTAGACTTAACAGCTATGGTGAGGCAGCTAGTGGAAGAAAGTCAAGGCTTGACTAACGATGATTGGGAACTCTTTAGAAGCCATACTCTGTTCACCGATAACGTTCCACATGTAGAATATCCAAGGATATATGCCAACAATGCCTATCTATGTAGGAAAAATTGACCCTAGGCAACATCTCTTGAAGTATGAATGGTACATGGACTATGCTCGAACCACTGATGTAGTCAAGTGTAGGTATTTTTTCATTTTTCTAGATTATGTTGTAATATGTAGTTTACCAAGCTACTACCGCGATCAATTTATTCATTTGATGAGTTAGTAAAGAAGTTCCTAGAGCAATTCCGCATGCAAATGACTTGCCCCAAGGATGTAATGTCACCCTCTAACTTGGTCCTAGCTCTAGGGGAGTCACTGAAAGATTTTTTGGAAAGGTTTAATACAGCTGTAATAGAAGTTAGTAATCTAAAAGATGATGCAATACTTATACCAATAACCTGAAGGGTCCACCCCGATTTCGAATTTGGCAATTGGTTAGTGGGAAAGCCTCCTTTTACATTGGATTGTTCCATTGCAAAGACGATTCAGTTTTTGAGAAAAGAGGAAGTAAAGTGAACTAGGAAGAAAGATGTTGGAGGCCGAAGCAAACTATGACAGATGATATCTTGTTTCAGAGTAGAGATGCAGAAAGGTGGAGCCCTCCATGATCAACCCAATGGTGATTTTAGCCATGATTTACGCTGCCTTGGCGAGAATTTTCTAATAGATTATGGAAGATCTATGAATATCGTTTTCAAGAAGGAATACAACCAGATGTTAGAGGAAGCCAAAGATCTGAAACCGTGTTCGCGGCTTTAACTGTATTGCAATTGAAGCGATAGGCTATGTAAATATAGCAATGGAGTTAAGAGATCGAAGTCGAAGGAGAGTTCATGTGCTGCCATTTGTTATGATGAACGCGAACTCACCACACAATGCTATTTTAGGCCAACCAACCCTTATGGAATTCAAGGCAGCTATCGTCCCTTAGTGCTTAATGCTAAAGTTCCCAATAGAAAATGGTGTGGGGTTTATTCATGGAGATTAGGCAACTGGTCAAGCCTGTTATGTGGCTAAGTTGAGAGACACTCAATGAAGAGAAAAAGAAAAGGATGTGGAGAAGACTCTCTACGTCAAAAACTAATTAAACTTAGCAATCAACATTCGAGCCTAGGCTCAGGCTCCATAGTCGCCTCTATAAAGATATGGATTTGAGAGATGAAGAAAAGGAGCCGAATGAAACCAAGGCTGCACCCGTTGAGTTGATGAACGACATCACGGTCAGCCACAATGACACATCATGGGTCTTGAAGATCGGATCATGGCTCAATGCAACAATGATGAAGGAATTAGCCAGTTTTCTCCAAGCAAATCTTGATGTGTTCGCTTGGACCCATTATGACATGTATGAGATCTCGCTGACTATCGCGAGCCATACATTGAATATCAACCTGAGGCATGTTCTGGTGAACAAAGCGATGCAGCACGGATCCGGAGAGATTTGTTGCACTTAAAGAGGAGGTGGATAAACTCAAGATCATTGGGTTTATCCATGATGCTCACTACCCGAAATGGGTGTCCAATCCAGTTCTTGTGAGAAAGGCTGGTGGAAACTGGCAGATGTGCATTGACTACTCAGAATTGAATAAGGCTTGTTTGAAAGACATCTTTCCACTTCCAAGGATCGACAAACTGCTAGACTCCACCACTGGACATGAACTTCTTTCACTCATGGACGCTTACTCCTGATACAATTAGATCCTAATGCACATCCCTGACTAGGAACACTCTAGTTTCATTACCGACCTGGGATTGTAATGCTATGTTGTATTGCCTTTTGGACTAAAGAACACTGGGCTATGTACCAAAGACCGATCAACTAGATGTTCAAAGACCAGATCGGGGGATCAATGGAAGTATATATGGATGATATGCTCGTCAAGTCATGACGATCAAATGACCATATCGATGATTTGGCAGAGATGTCCGGTGTTCTCTGAAAATATGGAATGAAACTTAATCCCTTAAAATGCTCTTTTGATCTTGCGTTAGGAAAATTCTTGGGATTCATCGTAAACTCTCATGGAATTGAATCCAATCCCTAGAAGATTCAAGCGGCCAGAAATATTCAAGTACCAAAGACAATTAAATTGGTGTAAAGTCCTAATGGAAAGGTCGTCACCCTAAGCTAGTTCATCGCCAGAGCGATCGACAAGTGCATCCTTTCTTTGACATAATTGAGAGAGGGAAGTGAAACTTTGAATAGATGCAGGATTATATTGATGCGTTTAAAGCTATAGTACATACTTAGAGAGACCAAAATCTTAGCCAAGCCGCTAGATTATTAAGGTTGTATATCTACTTGGTAGTGTCTGTACATGCCATAAGTGCTTCACAGCTACGCGAAGAGGATCGAATCCAGAGGCCAGTGTATTATGCTAGCATGCGATTGATAGGTGTTGAAAGAAACTGCCCAAAGTTGGAGAAACTCGTATGCTTCTTATTGATTGCATCAAGAAAGCTTCGCCCTTATTTTCAGCTCACTTAATCAATGTCTTCACTGACCATCCATTACGACAGGTCCTACAATGAACAAGAAATCTAGAAGTTTATTGAAATGGAACATTGAATTAAGCTAGTTCGATATCATTTATCTCTCTCGAAGAGACATCCGGAGACAAGCACTGGTAAACTTCATAAGTGAATTCACTGCATAAGGTGGCTCTTCGAAGAGCAATGAAGAACTTACCGTCCAAATGAAGATGTTCACGGATGGAGCATTCAATGATCGGTGTTCTCGCACCGGAGTAATAATTATAACTCCTGAGTAATGCTCGATCTACTACGCCCTAAAAGTTGACTTCCTTGCAACGAATAATGAAGCTAAATATGAAGCCCTTGATGGGTGGGCTTAAAATGGCTAGAGAGCTAGGAGTAAAAGCTTTGCAAATTTTTTATGATTCTCACATAGTAGTAAACTAAATCAAGGGAGAATACCAAACCAAAGGAGGGCTACTTGCTCCTTGCCACAACCAAGTCCAAGAACTGCTAATTGATTTTGAACATTACACCATTGCGCACATCTCTAGAGAGAAAAATGAGAAAGTCGACTCACTACCAAGCTGGCCAGTTTCGTGGATGCATAATTAATAGGCTTAGTCCCAGTTGAAGTACACAATGCTCCAAGCATTGACCGGATGGAGATTAATTAGGTCTTAGAAATGGAGCCTAAAAGGGAGTCATGGGTGACTCTGGTTAAAGATTATTTGCAAAGGGGAGTACCCCTCGAACGAAGGAATGCAAAACAACAGAACCTCCTTATATCTTCATGATATATCTTTAAAAAGGAGTTATACATAGGAAGGGTTTCTCTATCCCCATCCTTTGTTGTATCACCAATGATGAAATCAAGCGAGTATTAAGAGAAGTCCGTGATGGAGAATGTAGCGATCACATTGGGAGGAAAATCCTAGTGAAGAAGATACCCTGCTATCGTTATTTCTGGATAAATACTAATTGAGGCACAACTGATTATGCTAGATAATGCAATAAGTGGCAAATGATTGTGGAATTGCTAAGAGCCCACCGATGAAAATCACTCAGATTTTAGTCCATGACCATTTCCTACTCAGGGTACTGACATCATCAGCTCCTTGTCTATTTCCAAAGGTGGTACGAAGTATGCCATCATAGAAGTAGATTACTTAACCAAGTGGGCTGATGCCAAACCTTTGGACATGATCGCTATAAAGAAAGTAATCAATATTCTTATTCAAAACATCATCTATCATTTTGGTCTCCTTTGACAATCATAATCGACAACAGGACCCAATTTTATAGAATTAAGTTTAAAGACTTCTATCGTCGACACCATGTCGAGAAAAGATTTGTGGCAGTTTCTCACTCTCAAGCTACCAAACAGATCAAAGTTGTCAATAAAACCATAAAGTCAATTTTGAAGAAGCGTTTGAAAAAGATTAGAGGCAAGTGGGTTGATGAACTCCCATCGGCATTATGGGCATATATAACCACTCATAAGTCCACGATTGGTCATACACCATTCACCCTTGCTTATGACTCTAAAGCTGATATTCCTGTAGAAATTGCAGTCCCTTCTCATCAAGTGACTTATTATGAGAACTAACAAAGATCTCCCTTTAGAATTTCTAAATATGGTCGATGAGAAGCGTGAAAAAGCTAATTTGAGGGAGGCTGAACACCGACACCGAGTCTTCCAATATTATGATGTTAAAGTCCAAACAAAGACCTTTGAAATTGGCAATCTTGTTTTGAAATTAATCTTTCCTAGCCCAGCAAACTGGGTCTGAGATGGGAATGACGTATGTCATTGATTAGAAGCATGGAGATGGAACTTTCAAGCTAGCGACCGTCGATGGCATCATACTCCCTAGAGCATGGAAAAGCAAGCATTAACGATGCTACCTCACTTAATTTTATTTCATTCAGCTATATTTCATTTAGAATTTGCTTTTTTAGTCGAATTCAAAGCCATGTAATAAGATAGATTCTATCGCTTCTTTTTCAGTTTGCAATAAAATCTGAAGTTCCTTCCATGTCCATGAATTGTTTATGCATAATATAATAGTTGTAATATACGACCAACTTACATCCACATATGCATAATATAAACCAATAAATACCCAAAGTTTGGTGCCAACAAAGTACTCGGGTCCATGATCGAATTAAACAAAATGAATGTGGCTTACCGTTCATCCGTTAAATCTCACTTGCAATTTGATGAGCTGAATATAAAATAGAGAGTTGGTGTGACTCAACCATCCATTAACTAACTTCGCATCCTAATTCGATGGGAAGAATGTAAAATAAGAGCAACCGTGATATGACTAACCACTCTTTGACCTTTTTCCCCAAACATGGAGGCAAGGGAATTAATCAAAGGAAAGGTGAATCGACCATTCCCCAAAACATCCTCGGTCCTCGGAGTGTGATTGACTATCCATCGACTAACTCTGATTCCCAAAGTGTGGATAAGAGTATAAATAAAATAAATGAGTCCAAATTGAACATTCATTCTCCAATTCTGACCTGAACCCGATAAGAAGAGTATAAACTCATCATGCAAGGGACCTGACCATCCATGAACTAACTCTGCCAACCAAAGACTAGGGGAAGGAGTATAATCACTTAACCACTAAACAAGATGGCATAATACTATAGCTCGGACCTAATGTTTGATACGACTTAAAGCCACGGCTGAAAAGAAATTGTGAGATGAATTTATCAGATCAATGCTTGAAGTAATGGGTGACTGAAAGACATTGCAACTCGAATGACGAGCGATGAATTATAAGTACATTGAATGGAAAATTTAAAAGCTCAAACAAGTAGACAAGTTTTGTACAAAAGATGAATAGAAATGAAAGAATTTTTATTCACTGAAACTAAGAAACTAAGTACAAGTTTCTTTCAAAAACTAAAAGCCAAAAACAAGGGTCGTCCCTACACAATTGCAGCCAACAAAATGAAATTAGCTACCTAGTATGTATTACCCAAGCTGGTTCAATGGTATTTCTCTCTTTTATGGGCTTCTTCCAGGTGCTTCTTGGGATGGATTTTTCGAGGCTAACACTTTATCCTCTCCTTTTCGATCCTTTTTTGCCCTTGACACCCTTAGGAGAAATGCTTTCAAAGATAGAAGCAATCTCACTTTAGGACACAAAAGGATCAAACTCTTCAGAAGTGAGGTCGTCGTGTAGTATAACTTGGATCAGAGTAATATCCACTTCGGCACTCTTCTTCATGGATTACAATCTGGCTCCTCCTTTTCAATGCACTCTTTCATGCTAAGTTTACCAGTGCATTCGGAGGAATGGGTTACTACGTCATCCTCTATTTTATCCTGGCCCTACTGGTCATTAGTCCTTTCTTCATTTACAGCCCATATGACTTCAGCATCCGAATCAGGAGTCTCAACAGGTTGATCAGTATGAGCCACATGTACAGTGACGGTCGCAGCAGACCCCGTGTTTGTGCCTGCTGTTCCAAGGAAACATTGCCATTAGGAGCATAGAGAGATGCAAAAGAATCTGTAATTTCATGAAGACCAGTGGGTATGACTAACAGGCACGAGATGTAAACCTTCTCAAACATCGAATAAGTAAAAGATATATCTTCGCAAGAGCAGCCTTCAATCATGGTTGGAGTGCCGCTTTAAAATTAGAGATAACACAAGATTTATGCGTCCTTAGATGATCGGGATCATAGCATGCATCCTTTTCTGAGGCATGATAAATTGATGTGACGGCTGCTTGAGTAGTGGAAGGGCATTGGGAACTAGATTTCGAGGCTTCACCGCCATCTTTCCACTTTCCAATGATCGCTGGATCACTAAGTAAACTGAGTGGAGTAGCTTTAAGTTCATCTTGTCCTTCATCGTGCAAGATTTCATGCATGAGCTTCACTTCATCTACTTCAGTACCACCGAGGGACTTTTTTTTCAAATCTACAATATGGTCCTAGGCTTTGACGAGCGACTCGGGACACACCTCTCCAAGGAAGCGGAGATTGTGATTCATCATGATACATGCATTGTAATATATTAGCAGTGGATTTAACTCGTCGTTTATCTCTGCCTAATCTGCCTCCCTAGCCTCTTACTTAAAGGCCTCTATCTTCTGAAGTTCTCTATCAACCTCTATTTTAGCTTCGCGAGCCTCGACGATCTTCTCGCGTTATTATTAAGACTCTAGTAGAGTCTCATGTTTATCCTTCTTTTCCTTCTCAAACTCATCCTTGAGCTATTTAATATGAAGGGATAAAGCATCATTGTCTTTTTTTAACATGTCTTTCTCCTTCTGTAAGACATCTTATTCAAGGGCTAAAGTACTACTGTGACGAATTACAGTGTTCTGTTCGGCTTGGTGCACTTTTATTAAATATTCGATGGCTTTAGAAGATTCCTGGATTTTTTCTCAACATCGACCAGCTTTGTACCCAACTGCTTAATCTCCTCGTCTAAGTACTTAATGATGTCTTTGTCATGGATTGCCTCAAGAGGTAAGTGATCAATTTCGTGTTTCCTTTCCATTGACACCTTAGAAATTCTCTTAGCCACATGGAGAGTTAAACTACGCTAGACATAGACATCATTAATGTAAGAGGGCTCTATATCCTTGCCTTTGGAGGAATTGAATACAAAAAGGAAACATATTTGAACTCATCGAAGAAAAACTTAGGAAATATAGCCTTAAGCTCATCCATCTTCATAATAGAGTGGCTTCAAGTGTAGTCGGGGCCAAGAGGGCACATCGGTCGTGCTTATGGGATGAAGGATCGGGACCTTTAATGCCAAACAGGCATTCCAAAGATCAAGGATGTTGGAAGAACCCGAATGTTGCTCGGGTATAGTGGTTAAAAGAGGAGAATGAGGCAGTGATTTGCTACTACTATGTATAGTGGAGCATTAACTGGCACCCTTATCATGAGAAGATTAAGATTTTGTCTTATGCCTGGACGAAAAGTCCTTAAATTCATAGCTTCAGTCTCGGTCTTCTCTTCCTTTATACCCTTCTATGTCTCGATCGAGGTCCTGACCTTAACCGGACATAAAATAAGACGGTTGAAAGTATGTTGATCTCTTCGACTGATTATAGTTATGGGGGGTGTCATATCGAGCCTGCAAACAAAATAAAGTGCATAAGAACCATTGGAGTTAAAAGTGGACAAGTTTCTTGCAGTGCAGTGCACATGATCGTGAGTGTCCTAGTGTCCCCTTACTAAACCAATTATTGGAGCTTTTCTCGTAGCAGTAATATCTCCCAAGCTGGTGGGAGGAATGTCAATACCAAATTGAATAGGAGATTTAGACCTCCCAAAGCTTAAATTGATGAAATCAAAATTCCCAACATCGTATGAAATTGGGATACCCGACAGTCCCTTAAATAAATCTTTTGGACGGAGAGAGCTAGATTGATTTGTTGCAGTAGAGGTTGACTTGGATTTCCTAGAGAGCTATCCTCTATGAAGCTTATAAACGAGCCTTTTTTCCTTCTCTTCTCAGAGATGGGGAGTTGCGGGTTTTGGGCGGATCCGGTCTTATGACTTAAGCTCGCACCGTTACGATCAGGCTCATTAGCATCGCCCTTTACCTCAACATCCACGGTGACATCTTGAGCTCCTTCGACTGAGAGCATGTTAAACGGTGGAATTTCTATCAAATTAGAAAACCGTCAAAAAATTTCAAACTAAAATTTACTGCAAGCGCACGGCGTACGAATGTAGCACGTATGCGAGTACGGGTCGATCCATAGGGAATTGTAGATTTTAAAATTCTATTCAATCAAATTAAACCAAAGTCGATGGATCGTTAACTCGCTAAACAAGCTAAAACTAAGGAAAATACAAATAAGAGATTAAAGAGCATGTATTTAAAATTGCATAAAAAGAAGTTACATGAAATAAAAATGGCTAAGTAGCCATGAAAAGAAAAGTGGATCTTTCTTTTATTTTGTGCCTAAAACTAATGAAGAGGAAGAGGATGATTACATGAAACAAAAAGGGTATACATACATGTGTTAAACCCTAATTCATATGTTGGAGAATGCCTAAATTGCCTTTGAGGTAGTGTGGTGGCCAAGTAATCTTTAACATCCATGAATCCCCCACTTAAATGTACATGAAGCTTTTATGTCTTTTTATCATGTGCTTAGCTCCTAATTGAAAATCAAGGTAAGTGGGTAGTTCCTCCATGATCATCACTTTGAATTATTTCCATCTTCATTTGTTCTCTTCACTCTTGTGCATGCAAATATTATCATGAAGCCACTTGTAAAATTCACCAAATTTCCTACAAAACAACATGGAAAATTCCAAGCAAATTTTCACAATTTAATAAATGCATAAAAATGACCATTTTACCCCTGCATGAAGATGAATATGTGACCATTTGAAAATAATTTGAATTTTGGTTTAAACAAGTTAAAAATACTCAATATAATCATTTATTTAATTTAAATAGATTAAATACGGTGGTAAAAATAACACATTTACGCGCATATCAAATACCCCCGCACTTATCTTTTTATTCGTCCTTGAATAAAGAAAAACTAAAATAAATCCATTTTTGCAGGGAGCATGATTGCATTGAGCGTATGGAACAAGCCGTTTTACCTCTGGGTGTCCCTAGTAGGACGAATGTTGTCTCGTGAGGGTTTTCAGCGGATATTACCCACAAAATCCAAATGCAGGATGAAAATATTTACAAAATGCAAGATTTATTTCAAAGAGATGAATGTGAGTCTTTGAAATATTTACAATGAAGGATTTACTTTTAAATCGACACAAATAAGTTAAATATAGGTTTTGGTCATTATCTTGAGATTTAAGTCATTTACTCGTCAAAGTTTCCAATAAAAACAAAGTTATCATAACAAATAGACTATAGTTCAACTCGTTGTTTCGGTTGATAACAAAGTGTAACTATGAAATGGATCCTTAGTTGATTAGCAAAGTTTATCAAAGTGGTATTTTCATTTCTGTTCAATAATAAATCAAATAAAATAAGTTAAAATAGTGCTTGGATTTCATTTGCTTACTCTCTCTTATTTTTATGAAAATTTTATTGATATTTACAATATTTACGTATGCCTAACTCAGATAAATTGAGGCCTTTTACCCATGCACTGCCTTGCGGATTTATGTGAGAGGAATACAGAGCGTGGTGAGTGAACACACAAGTGTGAGCACCTATTGACTGTAGGCGTTATTAATAAGAATTTTTATATATACACCTAGCTCAGATAAACAGAGGCCAGATATACCGATCGTGCACTGCCTTTTTGGCTTACGTGAGAAAGGTACAGAGCATGGCGAGTATACACACAAGTGTGTACACCTGTCGACCGTAGGTGTTAAAAGAAAATATTTACATATATACAAATGTTTTGTTTGTTTTTTTTCAAAGTTTTTTTTGAAAGAGTGGGTTTCGCTGAATAATCTTAGCACCACTAAACTTAGAAGACAAAAAAATGTTATATCCTTTACTTTAAATCAGCCGCTTTTTAAAATAAAGATTTTCAATTAGGATGTATTTCATAATTAACACGTATGATTCTTCCTATATACTAGCTAAACCATTGTTATTTGCAATCAAACTTCATTTTTGTTTTTGTTAAGACAAATAAATTTTCAATAATTTCAATTTGATAAACCAAAACCATATATTTATCTTATAGTGTTTCTATAAAAAATAAATCAAAATGCTTTAAAAAAATTATTTTTTTTTATTTTTGAGATTTTTTTTACAAAGAAAAAGTAAAAATAAATCATGAAAAATCGAAAATAAAGATGAGTCTCCCCCCACACTTGATTTTGACTGTGTCCCTGCAGTCAACCCAAGTGGAAGGAGAAAAATAAAAATATAAATTTTATTTAAACGAAAATGAAAAGATGATTATTTACAAGACATCAAAAAATATTTCATTAAAGAGTAGATGAACCGGTCTTCCAAAAACCGTATCATTTGTCTCGTTAAGTATATGAGACACAGCTTAAGCTCAAAGAACCAAACCTTAAAGATTTTAAAATTGAACGCTGATTTGGAAAAACAAATGTCGTTTTATTAAAAGTTGTTCGAGTTGTTTTATTTTTAATAATTTTCGACGTTGATAGAATAATTTTCGACATTACATTCATACAAGTGTGGGGGTAGTGTGACAATGGGGGATGGTCTGTGATTATGGTGGAATTGGAACTGAAGTGAAGTTGTTTGTAGCAAGGGTGTTGTAGTAGGTTGTTGATGTGGGTTGTTGACAGCAGCAGTAAGGGAGTGCAAGTGGAGGTTGCTGTGAAATTATCTGCAATGGGAATGGATTGGCCGAGGATAGTTGAAAGTTGAGTTGCATTTTGACCGCAAGCAATGTGATGGCAATGTAAGCAGTGGCAGAGAAAAATTTTGCACGGCAGAAATATTTGCACAGTGCATAGTTTTTGTTTTTTTAAAGAGGAGAAAATGTAAATGTAAAAATAAATTTTAATGTAAAAATGTGAATGCAAAGAAATAAAATGTTTTTGTTTTTGAAACGAACTTGTGATGTTTTTTTATAGAAATGCAAATGCTAGATGAAAAGCAACAAACACAACAAGCACACAAATAAAAATGAAACCACAATAACCACATTTTTTTTAAATGCACTCAGCATACAAAATGAAACACATAACAAAATCAGAAGAAAATAATTCGAAGAATAGAAAATAAAATCAAGACGAATTCCCTGGCAACGGCACAAAAAACTTGTTAAACGGCGGAATTTCTATCGAATTAGAAAACCATCGAAAAATTTCAAATTAAAATTTACCGCAAGCGCACGACATACGAATGTAGCACGTATGTGAGTACAGGTCGATCTGTAGGAAATTGTAGATTTTAAAATTCTATTTAATCAAATTAAACCAAAGTCGAGAGATTGTTAACTCACTAAAAGAAAGCAAAAACAAGCTAAAACTAAGGAAAATACAAATAAGAGATTAAAGAGCATGTATTTAAAGTTGCATAAAAAGAAGTTACATGAAATAAAAATGGCTAAGCAGCCATGAAAAGAAAAGAGGATCTTTCTTTTGAGCCTAAAACTAATGAAGAGGAAGCGGAGGGTTACATGAAACATAAGGGGTATATATACATGTGTTAAACCCTAATTCATATTTTGGAGAATGCCCAAATTGCCCTTGAGGTAGTGTGGTGGCCAAGTAATCATTAACATCCACTAATCCCCCACTTAAATGTACATGAAGCTTTTATGTCCTTTTATCATGTGCTTAGCTCCTGATTGAAAATCAAGGTAAGTGGGTGGGGTCCTCCATGATCATCACTTTGAATTATTTCCATCTTCATTTGTTTTCTTCACTCTTATGCATGCATATATTATCATGAAGCCACTTGTAAAATTCACCAAATTTCGTACAAAACAATATAGAAAATTCCAAGTAAATTTTCACAGTTTAATAATGCAAAAAAAAGACCATTTTACCCCTGTATGAAGATGAATATGTGACCATTTGAAAATAATTTGAATTTTGGTTTAAACAAGTTAAAATACCCAATATGATTACTTATTTAATTTAAATAGATTAAATACGGTGGTAAAAATATGCACATTTATGTGCACATCAGAGCATGACAGTTCAATTTCACCACCTCCCTGCCCAATGGCGCCTCTTTTCTACAACTTCTTCCTTGGTGTTTCTAGGTAATCCTTTATTCTAGCTTTCTTCTAGTAAACCGAAGACAAAAAGGCGCTCATCGATAAGAAGAGAAATGATGTTCCCATCCACCATCGGTATATTTTTAAGCACTGAAACCACCTTCGAGCAAATGTCGCCGATGGGACATGGATGCCTACCTAAAATGTTCAATAAGAAACTGCTTAATTCAGGATATGATTTGAATAAGAGCACTTCAAGTTAAATTCAAAATGACACTTACCTCCTTCTAGCCACTGTCCTACAAAACCAGGTGGGCAATGCACATAGAACCATTCATTTTTAAACCGCTCAGTTTGTTCCAAGCACTAGTTCCAAGCGCTCAAGTCATAAATAGTGCTTGGATCAAACTGAGATCTTTAAAAGTGAATGGTTTTATGTGTGTTGCCCACCTAGTTTTACAGGATGGTGGTTTGAAGGACGCAAGTGTCATTTGAAACTTAACTTGAAGTGCTCTTATTCAAGTCGTATCCCAAATTAAGTAGTTTTTTATTGAAAATTACAGGTAGTCATCCACATCCCATCGTTGACATATACTTGGAGGCTATTTCAGAGCTCAAAAATATACCCGTGGCGGATAGGGACATAAGATCTCTTCTTACCAAAGAGCGCCTTTTTATCTTAGGCTTACTAAAAGAAGGCTGCAGCATAGGATTGGCAAGAAACATCGAGAAAGAAATTGTAGAAAGAAGTGGCACCATTAGCTATGGTGGTGACGAAGTTGATCTTGTCGTGCCCCTAATAGAAGGGGCTCAGGATGTCACCGTGGAAGGCAAGGTAAGGGACGATGTAATGAGCCTAGTTGTGATGATGCGAGCTCAAGTCATGAGCCTGCGATCGGATCCTCTCAAGATCCACAGCTCCCCATCTCAAAGAAGAGAAGAAAATGTCTCATTTATAAGCTTCGCAAAGAGCAAGTCTTCAAGAAATCCAAGTCAACCTCTACTGCAACTAATCAATCAAGCTCTCCACCTCTAGAAGATTTATTTAGAGGATATCGGACATCCCAATTCCAGATGATATTAGGAATTATGATTTCGCCAATTTATGCCTTGGGGGGTCTGAATCCCCTATTCGATTTAATGCTCATATTCCTCCTACTAGCATGAGAGAGATTAGTCTAGCAAGCAAAGCACCAGTTGTTGGTCCGTTGGAGAGGACACTATGATACTCGTGATCATGTACACTACAGTATCATGTGCACTACAGTGCATGACACTTGTCCACCTTTAACTCTAGTGGTTCTTATACACTTTTATTTTGTTTGTAGGCTCGATGGAATGCCCCCATAATTATAATCGCTTGAAGGGATCAACATACTCTCAACCGTCTTATTTTGCACCTAATTGAGGTCTGAATTCTGGTAGAGACAGGGAAAGGTATGAAGGAAGAGAAAACCGAGACCAAAGCTATCAATCTAAGGAGTCATCGTCTAGGCATAAGTTAAAATCTCAACCTTCTCACGATAAGGGTGCTGGTCAACATCCAACTATACATAGTAATAGCAAGTCGCTGCCTCTTGCCCCCACTTCGGTTACTGGGCCCGAGCAACATTCGGGTTCTACCGATGCCCATCGATCTTCGAAATGCCATTCTTGCACAAAATGTCCTGATACTTCATCTTGTAAGCAAGATAGATGGTCCCTCTCAACCCCAACTACTCTTAATACCACTCTTTCTGAGAAGATGGCCGAGCTTAAGGCTACATTTCCTAAGTTGGGGTTTGACGAGTTCAAATTTGTTCTCGCTTTGCATTCAATTCCTCTAGAGGCTAAGGACATAGTGCTTTCATATGTTAATATGTCTATGTCTAGCACAGTACAATTCTCTGCGTAGCTGAGAGAATTTCTGAGGTGTCGATGGAAAGGGAACATGAATTCGATTGCTTAAATCGTGACGCAATCTATGACAAAGACATCATCAAATGCTTAGATGAGGAGTTCAAGCAATTGGGTACAAAGCTGGTTGATGCTGAGAAAAATCTACCAAGCATTTTGAAGCCGTCGAGCATTTAATGAAAGTGCACCAAGCTAAACTAGGCATTTCTTTTCATCGTAGTGGTACTTTTACCCTTAAAATAGATGTCTTATAGAAGGAGAAGGACGTGCTAAAAAAAGACAATGAGGCTTTGGGCCTTCGTATTAAACAGCTTGAGGAGGAGCATGAGAAGGAAAAGCTGGAGAAACTTGAGGCTGGGCTAGAGTCTCAACGATAATGCGAGGAGATCATTGAGGCTTGCGAAGCTAAAATATAGGTTGACAGACAACTTTTGATAACATAGCTCAGAGGAAAGTCTCCCACATCCCGTCATGTACAATTGCTTGAACAGATTTCTTTTCAAATGTCAATCTTTAACAAGGCAAAAGGCAAACACAAATGCAATCTCGATTTCGAGGCTATGAGACACACCCTTTTGAATTTTAGAGCTCATGGTAGACTCGCTTGGTTTGAGTATGCTACAACCACAACCTCTTTATTTGAGTTGGGCTACTATCACACCCAAGCAAATAAAAATAGAGTTGGTAGTTTTTCCAAAGACAGATTCTTATACTTTGAATACAATGGACCCTATAACCTCTTGGATAGCACTTTGATCTTTGAACTGAGAGAGAGAGATGTTTCCAAAACAGTAAGAAATTAGTGTTAAATCATTACAATGAAGTATGAATTGATTACATATAATTTTGAAGAGAATAAAGTATATTTTTCAAGGGAATTTCCAAGAGAGTAAGAGGAGGGAAGAAAGCAAGTAATTGGTTGTTCAAAATTCTTTTTCACTCCCCTTTATAAAGCAAATGAATGGATATGTCCATTCATGAAGTGTTGCAACAAACAGACACTTTCTTTCAAAATTTAAAAAACCTATTGGCGACATGTATGTCGATAGACCCTATAATTATATGTCACCTTATGATAGTAAAATGAAAACAAATTTTCTTTTAAATTGTTTTGAAAATCCTATACTTTGTAAAGTAATTTATTACGTTGTAAAATAGTTTAAACATAGTTTATAAATATTTTTAACTTTGAAAAAAAATTATAAACTATTTTAAGATATATTTTGAAATATATTTTGGTTAAAAATACAAAAGATTAGAAAATTGGAGACAGAGATTAAAGATTGCTATCAAAGACTTTAATAGTACATGTTGTGACCCCATACACTAAATTATAACCTTGAGATTTTCATATCTTGGACTTAAAACTCATGAGCCTTCGTGCCTATCTCTTAAGTCTTTAAAATGTACAGTCTTTGATTCAACACCTGTGTAAATTTTGCACTATATACTACATAACTTGGAAAACATTAGTATATACGTTTTATATGTTTGTTTATGTTGTATATAGTTGTCGTCATCAAAATAAATAACTAAGGTATTAATATCGGCTATGGATCCCGAGCCAAGGGCTACCCTGTAATTGTTATGCTTGCTGTTTCTAAATGTGGAGAGTTATCCCCACATTCTTTCCCAACTCATGGCACTTAGCTTCTCACAGTTCTACAACATGACATTCTCTTGTCACACTTTGGTCTCCTCACATTACTCCTATCTCATTCTCTATAAGGAACTTCATTATCAAACACCAAGGAGCCAAAGCAATTTTGAAATAAGTTAGGGACAGTCTTCCCAAGAAAGCATTGTACGCGGAGTACCCCTCAACAATAACAAATGTCTAAATGTGACCCACCTTACATTCTCTTACACCCAGTTTTACGGACATGTCGATCATCCTGGCTATATAGCCTCATCCGTAAATCATTGAATCTTCATCTTGTAGGTGGTCACATCCTTCATACTAATTTTTATACGGTCGAAACTCTTAATGAATAGGATTTTAATTGTGTTTCTATTAACCACCAAAATTTGATGCACAACTAGTGGTTTAATTTCTATTGTTATCACCATGGGATCGAGGGTTGGTGCTTCAACTCCCTCAAAATCTCATTCTACACATAATGTCATCTGTTATCATACTATGTTGCTTAGCCAGAGCTCCATCTTCGATGGTGTAGCAACTTTGCTGTTGTGCATGCTTCATTGAACTCGCATACCTCTCCATATCCTACTAGCTTCTCTCCACTAGGTGTGGTCCTCCAGTTATGTATTAACCAGCACACTTCCTTCAGCACGTCCCTCCACCACTGGGGCCAGAGGGTTTTCCTTGAGCTGGGGGTTCTGGGACCTATAACTTGATCAGTGTTTTGTTGTTGCTTGACATATCGTTGGCGTCTATTTTTTCATATCAATGCTTCAATTAAATCCTTCAAATGATGATATTCATTCATGTTGTGCCCGTGAGTATCATGGAAGCGGAATAACTCCCTAGATCGCTTTTGTTGCTCTACTACTTCCCACTTGGCTAGTTTCTTATATTGCTTAGTTCTCGGAGTAGTGAGATAAATATCTCCAGCGTATCATTCAAAGGCGTATTATCTTTTAGTCTCATACTCCTCCGACGTTTCATGTTGTCATTACGCCTACTGTCATGACCTTGATTCTGTTTCTTCTGGTTACCAAAGTTTTTAGTGTTTTCCACGACAATACTAGCGCTATTTACATACCATTTAAATGCCATGTTGCTCTGGATAACCTCTTTCAATTATCCATCACTAACCTTCGCTTTATCCACACTTGCTTCCTCTAACCGCAGAAACTGGTCCACCTTTTGATCGAATTCTTCCATAGTAGTTAGTTATTTCATCTTCAACCACCTACAAAATCCATGTCCAAGTGAATTCATTAGACTAGTACCATGAATTCAAGATCATCCTTTTGATTGCTATCTTTCGCTTGAATCGGTTCAAGAAACCCTTCACTGACTCATTGGGTCCTTGAGATAAGCGAGATAGAGGAATCATGTCCTTTGGTCGAGAAGCATGGATGCTCTAAAACTTTCTTAGATAATTCATCAACAGTAGATATGGACCTTGGTGGGAGCCTAGTGAACCACATAGAAGTGACTTCTTCCAAGAAGATGGGGAAACAACTACAACAAACAGCATCTGTAGCTCTAGCGCCATCCATATTCCATTCATATTCGAGTAACCGCTGTCTAGGTTAGTAGTTCCGTTGTATAGTGGCATTGTTGGCATCATGAACTTTCTAAGGTATTCTTCTCTCAAAGTGTTTTCAGTCAATGGAGTCCTATTTGGTGCAACACGGAATCTTCATTCTTCCTGCCTTTGCTTTCCTCCACCAACCGTTTAACCATATTAGCTATGTTATCCTAATTAGCATGGTAATTCAAAGGTTGACTATTAGGGGCTACACCAAGTGTTTGACTCTGCAAACAGTCTCGGTTTCGACTAACTCTAGGTCTTCTTTCTCTAAGAGAACCACTCCTTTGGTATTTCGTGGGCATGCGGTCGATTGTGCTATAGCTGTTTGAACCCAATCTCCATTAGCATTAACCATCATCATTAAGATGTAGATCCATTTCCTCATTAGAGACCATCAATCTATCAACTTCTTGTGCATCACCTCCTCCTAGGTTCCTCTCAGTACCAAGAGAAATCCTCTTGGTACTGGTAGGTTTAATTATAAGAGGAGCTCTTCTACTTCCTCCTGTAAGTCCTTCAATAACTCCAATGGTTCCTAACTTCTGTTTTTGCTTACCATCTCTTCTATTTTGGCTAGAAATGGATGAATTCTCTTGTTCTACCGTAGGTGAAGTTTCCCTTCCGGTTCTTCTAGTTCTCGACAGCTATAAGGTTAGCAAAGCATCCATCTTATCCATTAAAGCTTTGTAACTATCCACCATCTTCTAATTCTATTCCTATGTCACCTTATCAAGCTCTCCTTTAGTAACTACTTCCTATTGAGCAGAAGATGCTGGTTGCACCTGTTGGTTACTCATTTTAACTTGATGAGCATTTTCTTCATCACTGCCAGCTACTGCTTCTGTAGATCTATAGGATCTTCTGTGTGCCATTGAGTTCAAATGGCAAACTTTTCAATTTCTTAAGCAAAACGGGTAGATCTAACTACTGAATTTCTCCAAATCCAAAGTGGCAAGCTAGATGTAATCCTGAATGGATTTCCCTATGAAAGCACCAAAATGTCGATACCAAACGTGGCACAATACCCAAATATGACCTATTATAGGATTAGGTATAGAAGAAATAATTGAAAACTGTGAAAGAGCTTAGAAAAGTAGAGAGGTAAAAGATTTCTATGGTAGTTTAGCAATCTCTGACCTATTTCCAATTTATAGCTTTATTGATTATTGACTTGAAGAAATTTAGAGTCACTAGTACAAGGGATTAACATATTCTTAAGCCTAGAAATGCCAATAATATCTGCCTAGATGACTATTATAAGGAAGAGATAGCAGATGAAGAAGGAGCAGAGTCCAAGATCAGAGTGAAGATCCTTCTTTATTTTCAATTATGTTGATATTTATAGAGAACAGTTGCATTGGCTCAAGAGACTGCTTGAATTGAAGACAAGAAGCTAACCTCGGGAGGCATAAGTGGTAAACTCATCCCAATTGGCTATAAATTCCTCCTAGTAATGAGAGGTTTCTCTCAATATCAAGATGTTCACATAGTTGTAAACTCTCGACTTTTTCTAGCCTTTCTCTCCAATCATAGATCGATGATTTCCAAAATCATTTCCATATACTTTGAGTTGATTTCGGTGATTCTCTCTATAACACTCGTATTATCCTTCTTTCTTTGCTTTTTCTCATCAATTCATAGAACTGCTCATCCAAATTCTAAGAAAAGCACTTGACTGTAAGAGGTAGGAGTAGAGTGTGAAGTATATGAACTTTAGAAAGAATGAATAGCCAAAAGGATATCTTGATACTGAGATGAAACCCTCAGTGTTGAGTGGTTTTCATAGCCTTAAGTCTTGTGAAACTTTTTCAGATCCACTCTTTTATCCTCCTGATCGTGTTTCCAAGTTTTTACGTCATTTTCTCTTCGTCTTGGTCGTCTACTTTTAGTTGAATTCTGTTTAGTTAAAAAACCAATTAACACTTACCTTCTAGAGTATGCTTTAATTGAAAACAAAGTGTGCTTTGGATTGAGATAGGCAATCAAATGCTATGTATATAAAAGTCATCAATCGATCGACCATAATCTCGAAGCATTGTGTCCATTTCAAGAACGTCGATTTATTACTTTAAATAATCATCGAATTACTTCATTGTGCAGAAGATCTTGAGCCTTCGGTTATGTGGAAGCTATATAGTACCCTGTTAGGTAGACTTCCCTTTTCTTTTCTTTTTAACATAAGGTAAAACATTAGGTACCATAATGATCTTATCGGTACTGACATGATTTTCTAATTACATATATATATATACGGTACCTAGAAAACTTTCTAAGTCCCTACTTTATATCTTAGAATATCACATTTATATGCAATTTGCAGTAGCCTCCTTCTTATACCTATCGACATCGCTACCATCTACTTCAATGTCGTCGTCATTTGGACTATCCCATCAATTGAAAACGTCATACCCTTTTAAGTCTTAATGATCGCATAGGGTTGGAAAATAAATCACATCACACCACATTTCTCCCTCTCCACCCCTCGAAGGTGAATCTACTGTTGGTGTCATAAAGATGCAAGAAGCTCTTTTTAAATTTTGCCTTGAGGAGGTTAGATTTGATTACGATGTCAAGGACATTCCATGAATCTATGCGAATGAAGGCATCGTCAGGCACCAAGAGGTCGTGGAGAAACTATATCATTGGAAGAAATTGGCTTAAGGCCTCTTTGATGTCAATCATGCCAACCGGTTGATCATTTAAGCCTTTGATGTAGAGAGAGACGACCATAACCACAAATGTAGGGAATTTAAAAATAGTTGGCTACAGTCAAGAAGGAAAGAGGAGAAAAAGCTAAATCTTCCAAGGATTCCGAGCAAAGGTTAACTGATTCAATTAAATCTCATGCGGTTGAGAGCCTAGTCCTTAATGAATAGTTGAAGGATACCCATGCCACCATTGTCAGCCTTAAGAAGAACATTCAGTTGAAAGAAGATGAGAACGTTGCACTCCAGGATGGGGTCGCAAAACTCAAAGCTGACTTGAAGGTTGAAAAGGCATCAAGAAAACATGCCCAGGGTAAGTCTGCTAGTTTAAAATTTTAGCTGGCCACTGCAGTGAAAGAAAATGTACTTCTTAAGCCCAATGTAGCCCATACTTAAGAAGAAATGGAAGTCACATTCCTCCAACTCTTTGCAAACATTATAGAAATTGGGAATCTTAAGTGGTTTGGAGATGGCAATCCTTAAACACTAGCTAAGAATTGAGATGAAATTCTAAGAAGGGCCAGGGATTTTAGTGGTGATGTAGATAAAGAGACGTTGAAGAGCAAATTTTTGAATTAAGAGGACTTGGATTGGAAGAGGGTAGAAAAATCATCTCAACGGAAGCTATATTTAAAAGACATGTTCCTACTAAGACTCCCGTTGATATTAACTCTCTAGATCACATAGAAGACCTGCTCTAGCTCAAAAAGATTCTTTAGTTGATCTCATCGCTTCTATGGAAACTAATCTATAGGCTGCAGAACTAAAATACACATACTTGTAGCTCCATTTACCAAAATTCTATAAGGATATAGTCTGGACGCTTCATCCTTCAATCCTCCAGCAAGTCATTGTACTCTACCTACATCTCCAAAAATACTAGCTCTCATAGTGACTCAAGCATAAGCACTTCAACAACCGAATTAACCACTATCAACATAACTCTCATTCCTCCAACGTTGCTTACCAGTTGTGTCTTTGGCCCTAACTTTTAGAAAATAGGAACCTTGCAAAACTCGAAGGATGCTGATGGTTTTATCGATGATGAATTGACTATAGTCGCCGAGAAAAGGCCCAAGACAACTCCAATGACGAAGTGGCTGAAAATTGACTTTTCCAAAATCAAGGTTAAGCTCGAATCAGATATGGAGAATCCTCCTCCTCTGCTATCGACATCTCTCTCTAGCTTAACTATCAAAACTAATTCCCCTTCGATCCCTTTTACACCTATGCTTAGAGCTACATCAAGTTACCCTAAGTTTGGCTCTGATGATGATGACAAGAATTTTCTTTAATAACTTGTTACAGGAGAAAAACACAAGCCTCCGAAGAAGGGTGGTGCCTCTGTAAAGAAACCAAAGAAAAAGTAAGGTATCCAGCTTCATGGAGATTAATTTATATGTTATTTTGTCATCATTATGTACACAGGCCATCATTTTGCAAAGTCTACCACTACAAACCTTGTAATGTAAATAAAAAATTTATTTTATGTTTGATCTTCTTCTATTTACATTACTGCAATGTTTATTTCTGCTGCATATACACTTGGCTATACTTATAATATAATCATCTATAATTTAGTTACTTATATTTAGCTCAGCCTATATCAGTGATCTGTGCAATGCCATTAGTTTTTGTGACACTGTACGTATAAATAAATGTCTATAATTGCTCAATACCATTCTCTTACTTAGTTTCATTTATCATAGCAAAAAAAAAATTCTTGGTTGGACAAAACAAAACTGTATTTCATTGGCTAACTCTGTTTATTTTTGGCTGAAAGTGTTATGTTCAACGTAAATGAAGACCTATTCATAAAAGACTTAATTCTGCATCAACTCTTATCTTCGGGAACTGGTCTCTTGGATGCCTGTCTCTGGACACCTATCCTTATTTTTGCCTACCTTCAGGCGATGAGCAAAGATGCTTTATCAACAAACCTTGTTCATCGTCAACTAGGTGTATTGCATTCGTTCATAAACAAGGTTGCACTTGCAACTAGATTAAATTCCATATCGGTTCCTATCTGTGGGATCTGATACCTTGGATGTCTGCCTCCGGGCATGTATTCTTGACATTGCCTATCCTTAGGTGTTGACCAAGGATACTTCGTTGGTACACTTCACCTATCATCGATCGAACATGTCTTGCTAGGCCGTAAGCAAGGTTGCACCTACAAAAAATAAGATTCTACATTGGCTCCTTTTTTTAGGAACCGGGCCTTAATGCTATCTTCAGGCATCAACCCTTCACCTTTCCTATCTTCATGCATTGGTCAAAAATTAGATGTGTAAGGGCGAACCGTTCGATCAACCCCAGTACGAGTATACTCCAATGACCCAATCATGGATCGAAGGAGTTCATATGTACATACCTCTAGGTAGCTAGACATTTGATTTAAAAAATATAGTATATGATTTTTTCACTGCTAACGTAGTACAAAGTGGGACTTTAAGAATATAGTTTCATTGATTCTAAATCCAACATTAATTATAAATTAAAAATGTTAGATTCTACATTGTTGAACCAAGTCCTAATCGATGGGACTTATCATTTGAAAAAAAATGAAACTAAGTGAAATAGCATCATAGATGTTCACTATTCCATGCCTAATGAACTTAGATTTTTTCAATAGTCAATAGCTTGAAAGTTCTGTACCCAAGATTCTATTCAATAACATTGGGACTTCCAAATTCGAGCCAAGTGCCCTCATACCAAGAAAGACCCATTTCAACATGAGGTGGCGTATGTCAAAGGTACAGTTTCTTAACTTGGTGTTAAACTGTTTTGATACTCTTATATGGTGAGCATCTATCCTTCGATTAGCATCTTCTTTTTTATCATCGACCAACTTGAGGGACTCACGTAAGAGTTCCTCGTTAACCTTCGGATCATAATGTAATCTTCAGTAAGAAGGAACTTCAAATTCGATCGATATCATTACCTTGGTTTCATAGGCCAAAATGAATGGAGTATGACTAGACGCGGAATTGTTGGTTGTCCTAAAAGCCAGAGTGCAAGTGGTAGCTCATCAACCCAGCTGCACTTGGCTCTTTTCAATCTTTTCTTAATGATGGATTTGATGATCTTATTCATTACCTCCATCTATCCATTCACTTAGAGGTTTGCCACTATCAAGGAGCTCTTATTAATTTGGTATCGAGCATAGAATTTTTGAACTCGACACTCTCAAATTGAGATCTGTTATTTAGTGATCATCTTCTATAGACTTTCGTTTTACACAAAATGTTCTTTGCTACAAAGTTGATCACTTTCTTTGAATTAACCATTGTTAGTGGTTCCGCTTCAGCTCATTTTGTGAAGTAATTCCTTCGCCTCTTAACATTGGTAGCACACCGATGTTATCAATTACCAACACCACAAAGGGCCATAGACTAACCATTTATAAGCTCACTGGATAGGGCACTAGGTATCTTCATAAAAATCTAGCACCTACCAAGTTAATCACATCCTATATGACTATTGGCTAGAAGTATTTTTAGCATAGAACCTTCTTTGCTAATGTTCGGCCTCTAATATGATTGCCACTGCTACCTTCGTACACTTCCTCAAGAATTTTCTTAGCTTCTTCTTTTGTGACACACCTAAGCAAGGGCATTAAGAATCATCTCTTATACAATACTCCTTCTTGCTTAATGAATCGAGGTACTTTACACAGAAGTTTTTGTTGTTTATTTCTTCTACTTGTGAGAGTCCCTTTTAGTAAATATTCTTTAATTGGAGTCATCCATGATCATTCTCTTCCTTTATATCCAAGATTCAGTTAATATCTATCCCGTTTATGCTTGGAGTAGTCAAAATTTCAAATGAAATGATACTCAAAAGTAGCGCATCTCTAAAGCTAGCCAGCTTGGCTAGTGAATCAGCTTTCATATTCTCTTCCCTAGTGATATGTGTTATTGTGTAATGTCCGATATCGTTCAGTAATTCTAATACGTTCATCGTGTAGGGGATAGGTCTTACTTCCTTATCCTAAAATTCCTTCCTCGCTTAGCAGACCACTAACTAAGAATCACTGAATATATGCAACGTCATGACTGTCAAATCCATTGCTATCTTGAGCCTCGTAATCAACACTTTGTATTTTGTCTTCGAGGACTCTAACTTTAAGGCGAAATAGATCCCCTATCCTTCCAAGGTCAGGAGAACTACTCCTGCGCCATAATGATGCTCATTGGAGGCCTCATCTATGTATAGTTTCCATTAAGAAAGCAAAACTCGTCCCTCTTCCTTTTCATCATTCTAGGTAGTGATTAGGGAATGAAATACGCCAAAGACAATCCTCAAATCGCCATTTTAAGACGTTAAGATATATTGTATTGGCTCAACTTGATATTCCATTATTATTAATCTTTCCAAAGTCCCAGGTCGATGTCAAACTTTTCTCTATGGTTGATCGAGTTAGCACTTTTCTAATAGGTTCGAATGAGCATCCTTACATTCCTTCATCTAGACACACTTTTCTTTTCCTTTCTTGATGGCATCAAAGACTGTTATACACTTATCGGTCGCCTTCAAGGTGAATCTACTACGTGAGTCCATATTTTAATTCTACATCTCCCTCCTCATTTTTGGAGAAGTAACCTCTCTTGATACTTTAATCTATTTCTGGTTAGCTTTAATGCCTCTTGAGTTTACAATAAAACAAAAAAATTGGCTGATGAGACTTCGAAAGAACACTTCGGTTGATTGAGCTTTATTCCACACTTCTAAAGTACATCAAACATTTTCGAGAGATCATTTATGTGATTTATCGATTGTTGTGACTTCACAAGCATATTGTCCACATAGACCTCATCATACATTTGATCTGATCTTTAAACATCATTTAAACCAATGCTAGTAAGTATCTCTAGCATTTTTTGGACCTAACGGCATGACCCGATAATAATACAACTCCAAATCGGTTATAAAGCTTATATGCTCTTAGTTAGGGACGTGCATTGTTTTTTGATTGTAGACAAAGTATGATTCATATAGTATAGCAATTCATATGTAACAACCTACCTTAAAATGTGTGTAAATCCTGATCCAGAAAAAGCCCATCGAATTTTAGAACCATTCCAAAGCTGGCTAGTAGTTGGTAAAAAAAACAATACAAAGTTATTTATCCATTTATTCAGAACTCACAATGGAAGAATAAAATATAATAGCATAAATAGTACCCATATTATTAAAAATTCCAAATGTTACAAAACCATAACATATTGTCAACAATAACCACTACATAATCATGTTCAAAATACATTGTCATCTTCAAATAGGTACATCAAAAAATAGCACAAATAGATAAACAGACTACTCCCACAAGCTTCTCTCATCAAAATCTCCATCTTGGTCACCGTCTCCTTTCCTAACCTGTGATGTAATAAGAAGGGATTCAAAACAACAATGTTTGGTGAACAAAAACCTCGAGCCTTTCTGTATCCATATTAAGGCAATGTAATTTAAATAAGATATGTCTTTCGCACTTAAAAAATGTTCAATACCATTTAATAATTCATATAGGGGGCAAGAAGGAGGCCCTAAAATAACCACTTAGTACCTTTAATCCTCAAAGAAAGTCCTTCATATTATAATCAATACCCTATTACCATCGTTATTGATGTCTACCAATGTGAGAGATAGTACCCTAGCCACTTATATCTTTGAATGGAAAATAGACTTTGAACATTTAAGACCTTAACTGAGGTAGGTGTAACATCCCATATCATGAGGCAGAAGCTAAGTACTACATATGTTGTAGTCATCCATAATATTAATTTCCAGTGAAAAAATACGGGAATGTTAGTGGTATCCATAATATCAGAAGCACATGAATATGAAACAAAAGCAGCACAAATTAAAACAACTGTTCTGATTACATTCCAAATCAATATTTCATATTCAATAACATAATTTCATGATCGATTCCTAGGTTTTTGGTCAAATATAATTATTACAAATTACACCAAGAGCGACATATGAAGATGCCCCCTTGGATGATCAAAGTACCAAATAGACAATCAGTCTTAATACAACACAGCGTAAATAAAACTAAATAACTCCATGAAAGTATTTGGAAGCTTATTCGTTCACCTACCAAACTTGTAAAACCCTAACTCTCAATCTACTCAAATTAATTTTGAGCACCCGAGAGTTTAAGAGGAAAAACATAAACTTTGAGTCGAACATAAAGCCTGATATGAGTAATACTATTACATCACCATTTACTGATATTAAGTGAGAACACCCACTTAGTGGAATAGGTTTCCCCTCACTAATATCCCTTTAGAATATATCCTTTTGGGTTGGCGTCAAAATTAACCACCAACACCCAATTATACATGAAATCACTAGTATCCAATCATGGAACGCAAATAGTATATGATGTAGAGAATATAATATTAATAATAATCAAATTAAAGTGAAAGCAAGTAAAAGAGACAAGTTTTATAGTGGTTCGGCTAACTCCGGCCTACATCCACGCTAGTATAGTCCTCTTTATTACACTGAAGTTTGATTACAGTTACAATCCAAAATCCTAGAATAGAAATGGCAGAGTATAGTCTAGGTAGAAGAAAAAGAGAAGCATAGTGTCAGTCCCCACTTTTCGAAGCCAAGCCTGTTGTTTTTATAGATGAAACTTCGGCTATAGGGCCTCCTTGCCTACATGGCCCTACTATAAGGATCTGCATGCATGATTTTTCCATAAGTATCGATCGGCTAACATATTGTCGATACTTTCCCTTTCATCCACATCAACGTCGATCACCTTCGGAAGGTCCTTCATGTCGATCCCTCTTTTTCCATCAAGCTGCACCGATCCATCCTCCCTGAAGCATGCCGATCACCTCTGGAAAGTCCTTTACGAAAATGCTGATCCCTCCTTCCCCATGAAATCGTGCTGATCCTTTCTCTTCCATGTGGATATGACGATCCATCCTTCTATAAAATGGTATGCCAAACCTTCCAAATCTGCGAAAATATGCCAACCCTTCCCTATGTTGCCTGGAGAGTACGCCGATCTCTCTAAGGCATGTCGATCCATGGCTCTTAGGTTGCTATGTTGATCCCTAATGCTTTAGGGTATTGTGACGATCCAACTCCTTCTAGTGTATGCCATATTGATCCATATGATGAAGTTCCAATATGTCGACCACTTAGGTTACTATCTAGGCCAATCCATCCATCGTGAACAACGCCGATCCATGCTCTGTCGAACCAAGCTATGCATATCCTTCCCATGTGATCCTTCCCATGCCGCTCAAAACTATGTCGATCCATGCTATGCTAATCCAATCCATGTCAATTCATATTATAATGGTCATCCTCGAATGATCGATAAGAATGATCGGCCATCCCAAGACCTTCACTTTTTGTTGCATGATCGTTTGTGTAGGCTCGCCTCCTTATTTTATTGATCCTTCTTGATCGATCTATACAAATCCTTGATTCATACAAATACATTCAACTATCATCCGTAGCTTTAACTGTAATTGATTATCCATCCACCCATTTGAGCCAAATCCCTGAAATCCCAGCCTTGATAAGAAGTCTATTGGGTTAAATCTGCCTATGTATTGCCTGACAGAAAAGAGGGCTAACACTTTGCCCTCCAAAACATGCATGTGATAGGAAGATGTGTTTTATATTACCATAAATCCAAAATTCGAAGTCCATGATTCGTTGATTGCTATACAATCCAGAACCCAATCCATTGCCAATCCAATTTTTTGATCTCTCCAGATCATTAGCAAAATCCATGACTGTTCTGAGCCGATATCTAGTTTCGATTCATTCCAAATCATCGATCTCTCTGGATTGTTCCATCCAAATCCAGGACTGCTCCGAGTCCAAATACAAATCCTTAGACCTCTCTAGATGGTTTTATCCAAATCTGGGACCGCTCCAAGCCTAAACCCAAATCCTTAGACCTCTTCGGGTCTATACCCAAATCCGTAGACCTCACTGGGTCATTCCAAATCCGGGACCACTATGGGTCCAAATCCAAATCCTTAGACCTCTCTGGGTTCATATTCAAATATGTAGACCTCTTTGGGTCATTTTGTCCAAATCCGGGACCACTCTGGGTCCAAATCCAAATCCTTGATCTCATCAGATCCTTGCCGAGCATATTCCATGCATGACGACCTAAGTATGCCGATTTTGTCGCTCTCCAGCGAAGTGGCCTACCCCTTTCCAAGCACAGTCCAAATTGACGATCTGTTGTGTTATATTCTCAGCCTCGACTCTCCGATCGAGGACTTAATCCATGGGGTATCCTACTCTAACCTCGATCCCTAGTCAAGGACTTAATCTAGGCGTATCATACTCCAGCTTCGGCTTTCCAATCAATGACTTGTCCATTTACGAGTCCATTATGTCGCTCTGCTATGAAGGGACTCGCAACTCATGGTTTTTTCCCCATCTCTCTGGTCGGGGCCATAAACATGACCTATACTATTTATTCCATTAATCTAGATTTAAGCATTCCAAAGTCCATTTTTTAAAATATTAAACAAGAGTCCATACATCCAAAAAAAAACTAAATAACCATGGTACTAGAAAAGGTAAAGTACGTAGTAAATGGGGAAAAAAATATTCTACAGACCCAAGCACTACTTCATCATCATCTCGGAGCATATCTAGTGACCGTCCTCAAACCCATACATGTGTAAGTGACTTAGCTATATTACTGCGGGGTTTATTACTTATTCCATGCCATAAATCCAATCAATTAATGATAAGCTGATGATGATGCCTTGATCCAGTGCTATTTTCATTCGAGGTGGACGGTGCCTGCTCCTATTCAGCCGCCAAAGCTTGAGTCCTTATATATTATTATAACTGGCCATTCCTTACATGTTCCTCGATGATATCATTTAAATGCCTACGGTCATTTGTATTGTGCCCATCCAGCTCATGGAATAGGAAATGCTATCTTGATGCCTGCTCGTATTCGGAGGGTTCACTTTACACTGGCCTTTGATACTAAAGGCGTTCTCGAGTATCCAAATAAATCATTTCCAAAGGTTCAGTCAAATCCATGTAAGAAGAGAATTTCGGTTCTCTCCATTGACCTTTCAACATATTACTGCCATTATTCATTTTCTACTTGCCTTCATCATTCTTGTTTACATCTCCTGTTGACCCTCCACTTTGCACAGCATTCACCTCTGATTTGTTCGCTTGTGCATCTTCTTGTCATAGTAATCTTTCTACTTCATGGTAAAACTCTTCTAGAAGCATAGGTGGATCTCATGCTAGTAAATCCCTTAACTCAGTGCCATCAGTATTTCCATATACAGCCGCCATCAAAACCATGGATGGATCTGGATGATCCACCGATGTTGTCGAAGCACTAAACCATGTTAGAAAACTCCTCAGGGACTCTTCGGTCCTCTGTTTCAATGTTATCAAACTCATCACATTTTTAGGTCTCGAGATGTGAACCCTAAACTGCCTCATAAACCTTTCAATCAATTCTATCCATGTGCTGATAGAGTCGCTTTCTAACTGTCTGAACCATAGTGCAACTATATCCGTCAAATACAAAGGAAAGCACCGTGCCATAACCTCCTCCAATGCCCCTCCCTTCCCCCTCCTCCGTGCTTACATTTTCCTTATGTGTCTCGTCATATGAACAGCGGGATCTATTTTTTCATCTTACGTTCCAAGCATTGATAGTTTGAATTCCTATGGATTCCTAGCTTGCCCGATCCTAGGAGCATGTTCCAAATCTCTATTTACCAGTCCTGCTCTCATTGCCCGTCTGATCATTTCCACCAACCTATTATTAACTTCATGTGGAAATCTTCATCCATTGTCTCCAACCTGCTTCCCGAGTCCATAAGGGAATATGGAAATCTGTTCTTCTAGATGAGCATTCATATTCTAATCAATGCCAAACAGCATAGCACCGCTTGGTATCCTGCTTGGAATTGAATTAAGTTAACCCGAAGGCATGCCTCCGAGTCTGGAACAATAGACACCGATTGTTCGATAACAACCGACTAAAGTACACTGATCATTCCTAGTTGGTCAGAACGATGGGTTAAAGTACCACTGATCATTCTTGGTAGGTCAGAACGATGGATTAAAGTACCACCAATCGTTCTTGGTTGGTTGGGGGTTGCTTCTGGCGGTTACACTCCATCCTGCATCACGTTTGCTTCATTTCCTTGGTTCTGATTCCGGACTTCCTCTGCTCATGCTGCTTCAACTCCGTGATCCATATTTCTAGTATTCCTTGCTACTCCATTTCCTTGATTTTCTACTCCATCTTGTCCAATCTGTAGGAGTAAGTTCTGCATCATTTCCTCATGTCTCTTCAACATCCTTTCCTGCATAGCATCCATCATTGTTTCCATCTCATCTCTAGTAATGAAGATTGAGTTTGATTATCTCCTGAGGAAGCCTCTTGACTCCCTTCACGATGGCTCCTATCTGTTTTTTGTCTCCTTGTTGATTTCCTAGCCATTGCTTCCAAGATCTAAATATCCAAGCCTCTAAATCTAAGATCTTAGCTTCCAAATCCATAAGTACAAGCCTTCTTGATGAAAGTACCAAAATGTTGGTGTTAGCACCAAAATTGGCCATTAACACCCTTGAATAGAATTGTGTGGAGAGATTAATGAAGAAAGTAAACTAAAACAAAGGGATATCACAGTAAATGTAATAACAACAAACAAGAACACCAGATTTATAGTGGTTCAGCGTAACTGCCTACGTCCGCTTAGAATGTAATCTTTATTGCTTTTTCAAATACTTGAATACAGATACAATCCGCAAACAAACAGCTTGAATACAAGTTTGAGTAAGAAGAAAGTGAGTATAGAAAATGGCAAGTCCCTTTTTAGTTCTCAAAAAAAGGTCCCTCCAACTGGACCCTGCCTCTCTATTTATAGACGAAGATAGGTTAGATTCTTTATTCAGGCCCATGACTAAGATGGTTCGGCCCATAGCTGAGGAGTCATACATACCGAACCAGGCCCCCGACCCACTATATCCGACCCCCTTTTGCTCACTTGGAATCCCTTGACTCAGAGCAGCCCCCCTATATACTCGAAGTATTCTAGACCACGACCCGAAGTCACTTATGCTCCTGCTTGTGTTAATCCATTCCTTCCATTCTTGATATCAAATTAGGGTAGCCGAACCACCTTGACTGTACCACCAAGGCCAAACCACTAAGAGCCAAGCCACATGGACCAACTCTTCTAAGGCCGACCCATCCACATCGAACCACCTAGGCCGAGCCAACACAGCCGACCCATACTTACCGAACCACCTATGTCGATCCCTCCATAACCGACCTACATGTATTTACTACCTTGACCAAACCACATTTACTTATCTATCTCGATCGAACCACTACCTAATATCGAACCATGCAAATAGGTCGACCCACATAAATATACTGAACCATTCAATTTGCACTGATCCTTCGTATTCCCCATCCCTTCATGGCTTGAGTCCTATCTAGGTCCAACCATAGCCTCTGCAACTATCGCCTTATAGTCGAGTCAAGTAGCCGGGTAACATTTGCCTCCCTAAAGTGCATTGTGCGAATCAGCATGGCGTGCTTTGAATTAGCAGTCAGTCCTTGCTTTCAGAAGCTAGCTCATTCAGAATGACAACTGAATGTCATTTTTCACTGGCCTTTGACGAAGCTTTGTGTCGCCTAAACGTACTAGCTCAATCTTAAAGAAGCTTTTAAAGTCCTGTTTTAAATTTACAAAGGCTGAATGTATACAACCTTTCAAAGGCAGAATCATGGTGGATTTTTCAAACCCACACTTCTCCACTCATATGATAGTATCTGTCTCTTTGTCACATACTATCTTCAACTATCACTATGTGTGAACATATTCATGTATATGTATATTTATCGTTATTATTGTTGTTGTTTTTTAAAAACGAAAGATGGATCAACACACTAATACCAACCGACATGGTCCGTTCGCCTGGCAACGAACAACACCTTTCTTCACCGACCTATTAAAAGACGCTGACCAATTCTATAGGATACTGTCTGTTCGTCTTCCTATATCCATATATAAACTTTTGCTTTCGTTTTTCTTCTCCAACTTCCCCTTTTATTTTTCATATTTTCCAATCACTACTCCAAACCTCATCTCCTCCAACCCACCAAACTACCTCACAACATCGTTCCACCCCCCCATGCGCGCTGCAACCACACCCCTTGACTCTAAGCTCCAAGAAACTCTCATCCCAACCCTGAGTTAACACATAGGTAAGGACCATACCTTCACCCGGGATTTATTACATACGTACGGATCCTCATGATGAGTGGGAGAGGAGAGGAATAGAGTGAGTAAGCGTATAGGGCAAAGGTAGTAGAGGGCTTTATGCATGGATTTGTATCAATTCGAGAGGAGTCGTCATTGGTGGTTTTAGGGAGGTTTGCAATTTGTAGGAGGAGAGGACTTGTCATGCTGAGAGAGGGAAGTCAGGTGCTTAAGGAGCAGGAAAACCCCGTCGGCAATCCTTGTAGGCCAATCCACCTAAGGGAGAGTCAAGTTGAATCACTCGAATAACTGATCGGTAGAGGAGTTTATAAATTAGGGTCGACACTTGGAGAAAGAGGGTGGATCGGTTCCTAGAGGGAAGGAGAGATTGGGTTGGTATCTTGAAATAATATACCGGTTAGTGACTTGAGAGTGAATGTGGGTCGGCTATTTTGAGATAGAGTGAGAGTGGATCGGTATCTTATGAGATGGCGTGGATCGATAGGAGTCTATAAAGAGAGTCGGTCGGTACAGGCTCAGTGAGGCTGGGTCGGTAGTGGATTGGCAATCCTATAGGATAGCGGGTCGGTATATCAGGGTTGGCATTGGCAATCAAGATTGTTCCTACTTGAACATCACACACATGAGGAATACATACCCCTACCCTTGGGCATAATGCAATGAATAAGAACAAAGACTAAAACATACAAGTCCATGGACCTAACTTGGACTAAAAACTGTATAGCTCAAGCAACTCTAAACATGAATCTAGCCTAAGTAATAAAAGTTACAGCGTTTACACTCTATGATGTCAATGCTCGATTCCAAGACTTTCACGACTAGCCATATGATAAACTGCCTAAGACGGTCATCAATGACGGTCTTCAAAGATGATAACTTAAAGCTTCATCATGCCATGCTTGTCTTTAAAACTTTAATTTATCTGTACTCATGTTTGAATCGACGCACTAGTTCACACATCACATGAGGGAATATATTGTTGTTATATTTGATGTCTATCATCTTTCGAGTATAGCTTAAACATGTATTAATTCACCGCAAGTGTCTTCTCGAAATGTCTAAGAAGTCAAGCTCCGCCACTATATCTGGCAAGCCCAGACCAAGTTGATGGCAAGAGGCAGTAGGGCGTCAAGTCCACCATTCGCCCCCATTCCTAATACTCCAGTTCCCCCTACTAAGGTTATAGGTCTGGCTCCCGATCCTGTAAACGAAGTTGTTATTCTGGATAATCCATTTGATTCACAAGCCTCAAAATTCAGCGAAGCCTCTCTTCATTGATTGTGTTCTATCCACAAAAAACCCTTCGAAGACGTTCTACTTCCGTCGGCACAAGATCGACCTCATTTGCCCCCAGTCGGATACACTACATGCAAAAAATTCATGTGTTGGGCCAGAAGCATGCCACCCTCCAATTCATTTATCCGTGAAGTGTTATAGTATATAGGGATAGCACCTACACAACTACAACCTAATAGCCATGCATTTATTCACGGTACATACATTCTCTTCATGAGCATCCTATTCAGACCTCTAACTTCTGAGGACATCCGCTAGATCTACACTTCAAGTGACGTATTAATAGTCCATCCTACATATTCATTGAGCCATATCCCAAATGTCAAGTTCTGATGGGCACATGGAACAAGCTTTCTTAGTTCAAACAGGAGTTTTTCTATGTATGTCACTCTCCCAGCTTTGCAAGAAGATGGCTGGAAGGACATAAGTATCATCCTTATCTCACACTTCATTCTTAGACTTTAGGCACATTTTTCTGAAAGTCTGAACTTATTTTAATACTTATGGGTATCCGCCCATGAACCAAAGGCACCAGGTACTCTGAGGCAGTTGAGGCTATTCGAGCTACTCCTTGGAAGATGGGAAATCAAATTCGTAGTTACCCACGAACTACTTCCGAGATTCATTTTACTTGAAGAGGGCCTTAGGGCTAGCCTTTCAAGTGGCACTACAATTGCAAGAACGGACGTGGAAGCAAGTAAAGAACAAGTTGGTCCTTCAATCCCCCCTATCGAAGGGGCTCACGATAGTACCAAGGAAGGCAAGATTAATGAAACTGAAGTGCTAGTGCTGACTGATGAGAATATAAGTTCCGAATAAGGACCAGTAGTTGATGCACGTGGTGCCGACCAACCACCGCCTCCTTCGAAAAAGAAGAACTTAGCGTATAAGCTGGAAAAAAGGTCAGCGGAACTTCAAAGGTCACGATAACCCTTATCGAGAAAGGATCATCTTCTCAAAAATTAGAAGGCTTACATAAGGGACTATCTGACTTGACCATCCTCGACGATTTATTGAATTATGACTTAAATAATCCCGGTGCTATGGGATTTAACTCGCCTACGAGAAGTGATGAAGGCACACACTTCATGATCAGGGAGAGAAAACTCCAACGAGTAAAGCTAAAAACACTGGTGCATTAGGGGGATACACTAAGACACACACGAACACTCACACTCCACCATGCACTTGAATTCAGTTCGTCATGTGACATCTACTAATTCATCCTCATTTAATCTTACATAAAGGTGAAATGGGGTGCATCCATGGCATTGACCGTCTTCAAGAATTATTTGTCTTCTATCATTCTAGTCGAGACTCAGGATCAAGCAAATGAAGAGATAAGGGCAAAGGCGAAGGTAGAGACTATCATTTTAGAGAGTTTCCCTCATCTTCCAGAAGGAGGACCCACGGCCACTCTTCATATTCAAACGATCCTCCCAATCTCCCGGCGCGTAGTGGGGACAAGCCTATTTAAAAAGGCTCCCAATTCGAAGTCCTTTGTGACCAACATTCTGGCTCCTCGAGCACCAAGCAATCGCGCGAGCCTCACAAGAAATCCATGACTCCGGTAAGGCAGACTCCCTTAACTCTTACACATGATCCGTCCACAGCAAAAAAATTAGCCGAGCTCAAAGCTATGTTTTTCGAAGATCTATTTCGACGGACTGAAATTTCTCCTCGCAATTCATCTTATTCCTGGGCATGTCAAACAGAGCGTTATTTCTTGCAACAACGACGTGGATTCCAACATGAGGCATTCGTACACTTAGCGGAAAAAGTCTCGGAAGTCTCCATCAAGCGCCATCACGAAAATGACCGCTTAAGCTCGAAGCCATTCATGACAGAGATATTATAAAGGGCTAGGATGAGGAACTACTCTCATAAAATATCAACTCGTGATGCCCAAAAGAATGCCAAGAAGACTGTTGGGCGGATTTTCACCCAGAAGATCTCACGACCAAGAAGCCGCAGTTTCACCCGGGCTCGCGAGCAACCTCTACTTTGTTATCCCGTTTTTTGGTCAAAACTGGAATATCAATGTCGAGCGCGTCTCCACCACGATCAAGCTAAGAAGAAGCAACCAGCAAGCGTATGTAAGCCCAGAGTTCCACTCAAAATCCAAATACAAAGTCCATTCGGCCTTATACTCTCATGTTCATTCGGCTATGCAAGCATACAGTCCCATTCGGCATTCACATGCGCAAGTTCATTCGGCATAAGCTACCGAACCAACTCCCTGCTACCCCATGCCGAACCAACTCCCTGCTACCCCATGCCGAACCAACTCCCTGCTACCCCATGCCGAACCAACCACGAGAACTCACCATCAACCGAACCAAGTAACCACCGAATCAAACCCAAGGTGGCACCGAACCACACTCCTCTCCTCTACCACCGAACCAAGCTTCGCCGAACCAGAACGCTGCCAGGCCAGATTGCTTCAGCCCGGGCCCACTAGCAGCTATATACTTCCATGACCCCTGCCCCCTACCTCATTCTATAAATAGAGGGGCAGGGGTACAACAATGGCAGACAAGTTTGAGAGCTCAAGCAAGGAAGGAACTTTCAAACTACTTTCATACACTTGTATACAAAGCCTTGTACTTGTAATCTGGAAGAAGAAAGATAATAACATATAAAGTGGACGTAGGCACACTCTGGCCGAACCACTATAAATCTGCGTGTCTTTTACATTCCAGCCCTTACTTTTCTCATATTTACATACTCATCTAAAATCATTGAAAATCACACATACTCAACTAAAATAATACGACTTGGAGGTGTTTGTCCATTTTTTGTGCAAACATTTTTGGTGCTTTCACTGAGAGTTGAACTCGAAGCTTCAGCTTCTCCCACTCAACCTTCTTCCTCATAACGACGTTCGTCGCTTAGAAATCATGCCTTCCAAGCAACGGAAGGATGTTAACAAAGGAAAGAACATCGCAACTAGCAGTCTTCCGGATCCAGTAGCCCCAGATCAAGAGGATCATCCAATTTCAACAGCAGCACCAGATGGATACCAGGCAAATCTGATAGCTCCTGCCACCGAACAACCAATAACTAGGGCAGATCTAGACAGAGTTGTGGCTGAAGTAACCAACCACTTCACATCCCAACAAGAAGCTTTAGTGGACCAACTTATGTCACGCTTAAGGGATGCTGAAGAATCCAACCGCAACACTGAATCATGGGATGAGTCTCAATCTGGAGGATCTCGGAGACAGCAAAGGTATTCCTTCTTCGAAGAAACTATCGACAGGAATCATAGAAACCCCGCTGAACGGAGCCAAGCTGGAACCCAGCCCGAAGTTGGCCCCATGGAAATGCTCGAAGCAGAACCCCACCGGGTAAGATCAAGGCAGGGGGCAACTGTAGCTGGTCCTAGCATGCATCCGAGCAGCCAGAGGCAACCACTGGATAATGCAAGAAGTGATAGATTGTACCATCCCTACAGGTCATCTGGACGAGATAGATCCCGCAGGGAAGAACTAAGCTCATTTTTGTCCGCTCCAAGTTCTGACGAACGAATGGCACGATTATTCAGAGAGTGTGTCCAACGAGAGCAAAGGGACCGGGGGATAGGCGCTAGGGTCACCAGCCCCTTTACCCGAAATATCGAAACTACCATCGCCCCCCGGGAATGGAAAATGCCAACCATGGAACCTTACAAAGGAACTTCCGACCCCATCGTACACTTACAGAGATACACCCAGCATATGCTCATGAGTGGAGCAACAGAAGGAGTATTATGTAAATGCTTTCCGCTATTCCTAGCAGATCTAGCTACCTCCTGGTTCTGCCATCTACCCCGAGGATCCATCAGCTCATGGGAGATGTTGAAAGAAAGGTTTATTAGCCAGTTCCTCATCCATGTGGAACAACCCAAGGATGCTTATTCTCTATCCAATATCAAACAGAAATCCGGAGAGACGCTGCAACAATATCTAACACGGTTCAACGCCACAGCAGCAACAGTTCAAGATGCCAATGAGAAACTTATCCTAACGGCCCTTTGTAGTGGCGTGCATCCGGATACCAAGTTTGCTAGGAGGTTAACAAAAGATAAACCAGCTACGTTACCTGACTTCTTCCATGAAGCTGGGAAGTATATGAGGCTTGAAAACGCTACCGCTAAAAGACAGTCAGGACAACAGGCTAAGACTACCCATGGCGACACTCCCGCTGCAACAAAGGACGTTTGAAGAAATGACTCTAGAGATAACGCTGGGGGCAAGAAGGGAGGAAAGCGTTTATATCAACCAGGACAGAGATTTGACTCTTGCCCCCCTCCCTTGCTTTAAACTTTGTCCTGGATGGCTAGAAGGATGTTTTTAATCATTTCACCAAATGGGTGGAAGCGGACCCTTTAAAATAAAATATCTTTGGCATAAATTGTCAACTTCTTACATAAATTATCAACTTCTTGATCAAAAAATATTCTACGCAGGTACGGAGTCCCACTCAAGATCATATCAAACAACGGACTCCAGTTTGACAACAAAGAGTTTACCAACCGATGCCAAGAGCACATAATTCACAAAAGCTTCTCATCTGTAGCTTATCCTCAGGCAAACGGACAAGTCAAAGCTGTCAACAGAATTCTCAAAACCCTAACCAAGAAGAAGCTTGAAAAGTCAAAAGGCGCTTGGGTGGACGAACTTCCTACGGCACCCTGGGCCTGCCGCACCTCTCATAGAACATCAACGGGGCATACTCCTTTCTCTTTGGCATACAGATTGGAGGCCATGCCCCCAGTTGAATCTGTAGCGCCATCTCACCATGGGACCCACTGCAACCCAGAAGAAAACGAAGAACTCCTCCTCATGTCTTTGGATCTGATTGAGGAGAGGAGAAACGATGCAACACTTAAAAGCAGAAGCCCACAAGCAAAAAGTGGCAGCACAATGCAACTCCAAAATCAAGCATCGCAGCTTACAAGAGGGAGATCTTATCCTCATGCGGATCCTCCCGCAACACCGAATCATGGACCGAGTCCCAATCTGGAGGATCTGTGAGACAACAATGACCTTTCTTCTTCGAAGAGGTTAATAAAGAAATGGTCATGGTAGGAGCCGAGCCCGGACTCAGCCCGAATTCCGACCTGAGGAAACACTTGGAACCAAACCCAACGGGGGAGGTGCCAGGCAGGGGTCGGATATAGCTGAGCCTGTCATGCTACCTAACCATGAAAGCACCAGTAGACGGACCATATGAAATTCATCAAGATCTTCACAACAACGGAGCTTATATTTTGTCAACAGTGGACGGAGTGGTGTTCCAGAGGGCTTGGAACATCCGACACCTCCGTCGATACTTTGCTTAACATGTACCGCCCATATGAAGCGTATTAACACGGTGGACGTAGGCATTATCGTGCCGAACCACTTTAAAAATCTTATCTCTTGTTACCTTGTGCCTTCATATCTTGGCTGCTTGTTAAGCTTTATCCCTTTCTGTTGAACAAAATCCTATGGCATCTCCACTCAAGATGCACCGCGGCCTCATCTGGACTAGGCCTAACAGGTACGCTACGATTCTATGCACTCGCCAATGAGACACTTTTGCTCCAGCATCCCTCTGCTGCGGGTTAACTCATTGTGCGCCTGCCCTCAAAGCCAACTGTAATGAGCCGATTATAAGTCATCATAAAGGCCGACTATAGCCGATGGCAGCTCATTACGGCGTTCGGCTCGCCGGTAACTGTGAACCTACTTTAAGCCCCAACATAAGGTGTGGCCAGCCAGGGGTAGTTCACGGCCAACGGCACCCACGCTAGCCGGCCACGGTAAATCGAATAATACCCACGATTACGGACCATAATGGTTCGGGTAGTTACCGTGCGCGATCTCGGCTCCGATGTGTCTTAAGTGCGGCTGTGGTAAAAAAGAAAACTCCCCGCGGAGGCGTAAGATGGGTGACAAATGTCTCCAAGACCCACAGCTAGGGAAAGTGACTACAAAACCCGTTTGCCACGAACTTAAGCACATCGACGGCCTTCCGTGACTGGAAGTTTTACTTTTACTATATTTCCATTCCATTTAAATATTTTTCTCCTATCCTGTATAACAAACTCTCAAGTACAGGAAACCGAATAGGAAGCATTTACTCATGAGGCTTTAAGCCTGCGTACTGGGTGAAAGGGCGCTCTGCTATACCCGTGAACAGTTACACAAGACACTCAAAGCTACCGCCTGCGAATAAAACATAAAGGGCGGTACTCTCTTCTCTTGTACATAAATGCGTAACTATAACTTATTCATACACTGACATTGCAAAACGTGAAATTATATTTCAAGCAAAAACTTAACATCAAACACAAGTGGAATCACAGGCATACACATAATTATACTTCTCACACAGCACATAAAGATAGCAACAACATTTAAACATGACAAAATCAGCTTATATTATAAGATCACACGAAGTTATTCTTTGCAAATAATTTTATTACAGTTGCATATCAAAGACTAACATGAACAGTGATAAAAAAGAAACAAAAAGATGGCAGATGCATCCACACTCCATCACCGACTCCCCCAGCCTACTTAGCCGCAGGATCAGAACCCCCAGCATGTGGATCTGAAGTCCCACCTGTCCAGATCGGAAGAGGAATTCATTAAACGAACGATCAAGTTATGAAAACACGGAAAGAAAAGAAAGGGAAAAGAATAACTCACCAGCATCCGCCGCTTGATCCTCATCATCCAACTGCACGCCCGCTTCCTCCGCAGCAAGCAGCCGCATCCCCTCCTTCACCGCCGCTTGCTCCTCCTTTGAGAACTGAGCAGTAACCGCACTCAAGTTGAAAGCCTCTCCGCCTTCCTTACCCGCGTTCACCCTGGCCTCCTCTAAAGCCTGGAGATACACCTTGGCCATGACCCGAGGGTAATCGTCCATCCAAGACAAGCCGCCCTCTTTCCAAGTATGGAAGTACATATCCTGAAGCATCTCATCCATCATCCCCTCATTTTCCTCAAACTCCCTCACCCGAGCCTCGGAAGCTTGCAACTTAGCGACGGCGACGTCCCTCTCTGATTGGTATCTCAAGCAGTCAGCCTGGAGAGACCTCCTCATTTCCTCCTCCTTCAACCTAAGGGACCTCCTCATCTCCTCCATCTCCTCCTTCAACTCAGCCTGAGCCATCTCCGCAGCCTCGAGTCTCCCCGACAACTCCTCTACCCGCTCGAGATCCGCATTTCGAACCTCATCCACCGTTGTAATGGCCATGTTAATCCGCTCCCTGCAGGTAATCTCCATCTTCCGTAACTCCGCCCTACTGGCCTTCTCCATGGTCTCTTTCAGACGCTGGGAGGCTTCCTCATGCTGGGAGATCTGGATGGCTTGGTCGGCAAGCTGCTTGGCCTGATCGGCAACCTTTAGCCTTAACCGAATATTAGCACTCCCAATCTCCTCCCCGGCCTTGACCAATCGAGCATGATGCTCCATTAACTTCTTAGTCTCTTCGGCCACCCGGTCAATATTAGCCTTGGCCTCGTCCCCCATAGTAACTACCCGAGTAGTAAGCAGATCAAGATCTAGGGACTTGGCCTCATCCAGCACACGTACCATGGGGTTGCGGGGAAGTAGGTGCTCGCCCGTGGTCTCATCAAATGAAATGTCCCGAAAACTTGGGTCTAAATCAGGATGACCGGCAAAAGGGTCACGAGGCACGGGGCGAGGCACATCGGGACGCCTTATATGAATGACAGTAGATCTCTTGGAAGGAGGAGGAGGGGGGCAGGGCTCCGTGCTCTCCTCCGTAGTATCACGAGGAGGCTGAGTAGGGGGAGGCAGAGTAGGAAGCTGCGAAGCAGAAGAAGACTCAAATAAGGAACGGCTCCGCTTCCTTTTCTGAATGCCCTCTTCGATGACCCCAAGGAGAGGGCGGTACTTGACTACGTCCCCAGTGCGATCAGTAGAAGGTTTCGCGGAAGCTCTCCTCGACTTAAATTGTTCAAGACGATGTCGAACATCCGACGTTTTAACTGCCTGGCCTGCCCCTGGAATAAAGAACAAGTGTTACGAACATACAATAATCCGCAATTCAAAAAATGTGCTAAGTTAAAAAGAAAGAAAAGTGAGGAGACACATCTATTATACAAACCCGGCGGAGGAGTGGGATACGGCAATAAGTCCTGGATCTCATTCCAGGACGGAAGTGAACCGTAAAAAAAATTTCTAAGTCCTTATCGAAAATAGAATCGGCAGAAGACAAAAGTTCACCTTGCATCGCCGGGATCACCCTAGCTGAGGAACCCTTAGAGGATGGGTCAGTGCCAGCCACAGATTTGCCGGTTTCCTTTGCCTTCTCCGTTCCCTTCTCCGTTTCCGACTCTCCCTCCGACTCCCCGAAGGCCCGACGGAGAGCCTCATCCAGTTCGAGGTCTTGTTCAGAGGTTAGAGCAGCAACACCACTACCACCTTGACCGTCGCCATCTCCTCCACCCTCCGACCCTTCTCCAACTTCGCCTCCTTCCTCCTCTTCCACACCTTCCTCCTCCGGGACAGTCGGGCAAGTACTTGGAGAAGGGCCATCGGACTTCTTCAGTTTCTTCCCCCCAACCGCAGGACGCGCTGCGAAAGGCTCCCTCTTACCGCTCTTTACCGTAGCCCCCTCCTTAGCTTTAGCAGCCCTCTCCTCAGCCGTATCCCTTTGCTTAACCACGGACTGGCGCGGTAAGATCAAATTATACTCCAAGAGGGCTGCGTTCCTGATCAAGAAAGAGGCCGACCGGTCCCGTGCCGGAATAGCCTTTAGTTCAGCAGCCATTCGCACTAAGGAATCGTCCTCCACGACTGCAATACCACCTGTCGCTAGCCAGAAATAGAAGCATGTCAGAAAAAACACTACAGTCAAAACACATGAAAAATATAAATGAAATCAATCTTACAGCCGGAAGTGAAAAGGCGGAAAGAAACAGCATCGTCCTTGACGAAGAACCACTCCTTCTTGAACATGGTGAACTTGGAATACAAGTCCAGAACTGGTTTGAAGGGTACGGCCGCCTCCAGACTAATATACGGAGACCCCTTCTTATAGCCTCTCAGGTTGTACAAGTATCGGATTTCCCGGTTAGAAGGAGGACGCCCGTACCTCCTCTGGAAGATGACAAAGAGGCTCACCAGGATAGCATATGAGTTAGGCTGAAGCTGGAAGGGAGCCACCTTCAAATATGCGGTGAAGCTTACTATCCAAGCGTTGATAGGAGGAATGGCCCCACACATGCAATGGTATCTGCTAAAAGCGAAGTAGCCCTCGGGAGGATTATATGGCATCACCCCATCTCCTGGCAGCAGCATAAGAGCCCTATCTATCCCAAAGGAACGGGATATGACGTCAAGTTGCTCCTCCTTTAAGGAGCTAGGAAAGCAATCAGGGGGGGAGATCAAAAGTTCCTGTGGACCATATCCATCCACTAGAGACCTTGGAATGGGTCGATGTTGCTCGGATCCTGATTGGACTGGGGGCAAGGAAGAGGAGGGCTCTCTTGTGCCTCTAGATTTCTTTCTGTCTGATCGTGTTTCCGCTTTGCGAGACATTTTCTGCAGCACAAGGAAAACACGGTGTTAGAGCAAGAAGTATAGAAAGATAAACAAGCAAGTATCTAAAGAAAGCATATAAAAGCATAAGATTCCGCTCAAGGTTCAAGTATGAAGTCTCATTCGGCGGTGCAAGACGAGTTCATTCGGCACCAAACTCCAATGCTCATTCGGCATACATGTCATTCGGCATACCTCATTCGGCTATTCAAAACACTCCGTACACATTCGGCAAACAGGGCCATCCGGTGGCAAAGGTTCATTCGGCAGAAAGTATACATACCTGGTTCGGTATAAGCTGGTTCGGCGAAGACTTTGGTTCGGCAGCACAATATGGTTCGGCTCTACTCGTTCGGTAATGAAAAACGAGGGGGGTGCGGCCTCTATATATAGGCGAGCTCAGGACCGGACCAAGGCATTCGACATACCGGACCGAATGGAAGCCGAATGGAACTATCCATACCGGACCAGCCTCCAACCGAATGAAACTTGTGCCAACTCGAACCCGAACGAAGCTACCTCTACCAGCAGAAACCAGAAACAGGGGGCACGCAGGGCGCTTCACTCAGATAAGTGCCGAACTCTAAGAGCTTACTAATAAAATAAAAAATATGATAACAATGGATAAGTCGTGAATCTCTCACTAACATGGATTAATCATTTACACGTGCACGCGACCACGAACGGTCCATAGGCACGCTCTGAATGGCTATTAACCCTATCGTCATGAGAATTTACACTTTGACATCCCTTTTTAAGCTCATCAGTCAAATGGATATTTGATAATTATGAAATGGCTAAGCTACTTACACATGTACGGGGTCGAGAACAACCCCTAGGCATGCTCTGAGCTAGCGATAAACCACCTTGACAAACGATCCAGGGAACCACTCTAACGTGAACCTGGCATCGATAACCCCCTCGGGGTACACTAACTCGCCTCGAACGGCGCAATTCACTTGATCACAAATATTTCGACCCCGAACGGTCGTTATTTGAAACCACACTAAAACTATAAATCTCTTTGCAGGACATCCACAAGATATAAACATCCAGCCCATGACATTACAAGACGAGTCTTCCCACCAACGAGAAACAAAGCGCGACACGTGCAAGCACGTGCCCCACTTTGGGGGGCAAATGTTGGGCGGATTTTCACCCAGAAGATCTCAAGACCAAGAAGCCGCAGTTTCACCCGGGCTCGCGAGCAACCTCTACTTTGTTATCCCGTTTTTTGGTCAAAACTGGAATATCAATGTCGAGCGCGTCTCCACCACGATCAAGCTAAGAAGAAGCAACCAGCAAGCGTATGTAAGCCCAGAGTTCCACTCAAAATCCAAATACAAAGTCCATTCGGCCTTATACTCTCATGTTCATTCGGCTATGCAAGCATACAGTCCCATTCGGCATTCACATGCGCAAGTTCATTCGGCATAAGCTACCGAACCAACTCCCTGCTACCCCATGCCGAACCAACTCCCTGCTACCCCATGCCGAACCAACTCCCTGCTACCCCATGCCGAACCAACCACGAGAACTCACCATCAACCGAACCAAGTAACCACCGAATCAAACCCAAGGTGGCACCGAACCACACTCCTCTCCTCTACCACCGAACCAAGCTTCGCCGAACCAGAACGCTGCCAGGCCAGATTGCTTCAGCCCGGGCCCACTAGCAGCTATATACTTCCATGACCCCTGCCCCCTACCTCATTCTATAAATAGAGGGGCAGGGGTACAACAATGGCAGACAAGTTTGAGAGCTCAAGCAAGGAAGGAACTTTCAAACTACTTTCATACACTTGTATACAAAGCCTTGTACTTGTAATCTGGAAGAAGAAAGATAATAACATATAAAGTGGACGTAGGCACACTCTGGCCGAACCACTATAAATCTGCGTGTCTTTTACATTCCAGCCCTTACTTTTCTCATATTTACATACTCATCTAAAATCATTGAAAATCACACATACTCAACTAAAATAATACGACTTGGAGGTGTTTGTCCATTTTTTGTGCAAACAAAGACAGCCGAAGAAGTCAGACGCTTAGAGGCCAGTCATAAAAAAGAATTAAACAAGGAGTTCAATGCAGCGGCACTCTAGCTCTGGAAAAAGACTCTCTGCATAATAAATAAGATGTCCTCACCTAACGGGTCAAAGAGTTGGAGGAGCTACTTTCCAAAGAAAAGGAAGAAAAAATCGCAGCGTGGGAAGAATCACAAAAATACTACGATGAAATCATCGAGATGAGGAATTCGAAAACAAAACTCGATGAAGAGCTACTCAAGATTGAACCGCTCAAAGATGTAGCTCGTGAAGAAGGCAAAAAGGTAGCACTTTTACAGGTAGACCCCCGAATCGAGGAAGCGACCGAGGCTGGTAGAGAAGAGAAAAAGTGTTCCTTTTACTCACTCGTCGTCGAGTACAATACAAGAGTTCTCCTATACCGTGACCAATCTTTCTTGGGCGATGGTTATCTCGAATTGCTAGCTGAAGCACGGGATACCTTAATAAAAATTAAGAAAGTGGAGCTAGGCGTTGAAGAGGTTGATGAAGAGGCTCTTGTGAGGAAGTGCTTCGAGGAAATGAATCTTCAAACTTATCTGCGGCAAAAAGACCTCTTTGTAAGAGACTTCCCATCATCGAAGGGTAAGGAAGATATTGTTGGCTCGTCCGGCACTGAGTCTCAAGTTCCTCCTCTTATTCATCTGGTCAAGACTTCATCAATTAGGCCTCTCGAGCAGCATGTTGGTTATGACCAGGAGAAGCCCGGACTTGGCATTCACATTTATCCCCAATCCTTGAGGGTGATACTCCAAGGACCACTTAAAGTCAATTGGAAGCTGGTATGTAGCTTCACCTTCCAAGGTTCGGGAAATCATCGCTTTTGACAAGTAACGGATGTGTTCTAATATTTTCTTTCCATGAATTCGTGTAGGTTGCTCTGGTCCCGAGCCGACTTCAAGGAGCGATGTCGCCATGGAGCGGGAAGAAAAAGAGGTCAAGGCACCTCACAGCGGAGATACCCCTGGTCCCAATGCTCAAGTGATCGAGGCGTTAGATGAGGATAAACCTGAAGATCCTTTACCTTTAGAAGAACACGACGATGTCGAAATCACAGGCACTTTTGAGCACACTTCTAAGCTTAGCACAAAGGAGTAACTCAAGGAGGAGGAGAAAGAGAGAATCAAAGTTAAGATAGAATCCAAGGTGGTGGAACTCGACGATCCCTTAAATAGAAGGTCATTCTCCCTAGTAGGACCACACCCTTAGAAGTTACTCCTCCTTCCTTGGGTACCACATTGCCGAGAGGAAAAGGGTCCAGGAAAAGATGGTTGGATGAGGAGACTTCGAAAACGTAAAAAAGGGAAAGAAAACCAAAGAAGTAGTCGTCTCCTCGCAACATTTTTCTTAGCTCAAATAGTTGAAAATCATGTAGTTGCTTTCCTTTCCTTGTTGCCTTTCTTTCATCAGTATTCGTTTTAGATAGACTTAGCCTTTGAACTTTCAGAGAAGTGGGGAATTTTTTTGAGAAGTAAATAAAATTTTGTTTCTTTGCATTCATAGATTATCATTGCATAACTTATAATTTAGTCTGAAACTGAAACTCAAAGTCTTACGGGTCATTTAAACTCCAGTTTTCCTTCAAAGGACTTAGAGTACTTTTGTCCATATTCTAGGACTTGAGAAAATTTTCAAACCGTTTATACTCCAGTCCGCACTCTAGGGACTTAGAAATTTTTGAGTCGTTTATACTCTAGTCAACGCTCTATGGACGTAGAGTACTCCAGTCCACACTCCGAGGACTTAGATATTTTGAATCATTTATACTCACGCTCTGGAGACATAGAGTACTCCAGTCCGCACTTTGGGTCTTAGAGATTTTTGAATCATTTATACTCTAGTCAATGCTCTGGGGACTTAGAGTACTCCAGTTCGCACTCTTGGGACTTAGATATTTTTGAATCATTTATACTCTAATCCACACTTTGGAGACTCGGAGTACACTAGTCCACTTCAGGGACTTAGGGATTTCTGAATACGTAGCTGGTCGACTTTTAGTTTTGTATGTGCATTCATACGCTATAAAGATTAATGCAAATTAATTTTGTCATGAAATTATAAAACACGGAACACCAATAGTTTATAGGAAAAAAACTTCAAGCCTTTATTGATTGTAGAAAATAGGGACAAACTGAATTGCCTTATTGCATATCGGAAATAGAGAATAAAAAAGAAACATAAACTGGGAACAATTGCTACTAAAATGCAAAAGAAATAAACTAAGTATAATAACGGCGCAAATGCTTGCTATTCCATGCTCTGGGGAGTGTCATGCCATCAACAGTAGCTAGCTTGAAGGTTCCATCTCTAAGCCTCCGTTCAATGACGTAGGGACCTTCACAAATGGGATTCATATGTGACATGACCATAAAAACTCTCTTCAAAACAAGGTCTCCTACATCGAAAGCTCTTGGTCGAACTTTTTCATTATAATATTGGACGACTCGGTGCCGATATGCGGTCGCCCTTAAATCATCTTCTTCATGCTTCTCGATGACAAAATCCAACAACTCCAGTAAAGGATATTGGTTCGTTCTAGGATCATAATGAGTCACCCAGTAGGAAGGAACTTCAAGATCCACGGGTATAAATACTTCAGTGCCGTATGCCAAGGCAAAAGGAGTGTTGCCAGTCACCGACTTATGGGTGGTTCTATATGCCCAAAGTGCTGTTGGAAGCTCATCCACCCACTTGCCTCTAACCTTCTCCCAAAAAATTTCAAGATGGCCTTAATTATCTTATTTATGGATTCAACTTGACCATACGCTTTAGGGTGAGCGACTGCTGCAAACCTTTTCTCAATGCAATATTTTTGACAGAACTCTTTGAATTCTCTACTCTCAAATTGAGTCCCATTGTCAGTAATGATAGTCCGTGGGAGACCAAAGCGGCATATAATATTTTGCAAAATAAAGTTAACAACCATTTTGGTGGTGATCGTAGCTAATGGTTCCACTTCTGCCCATTTGGTGAAGTAATCGACCGCAACAATTGCGTATTTCCCACCACCTTTGGAGATTGGCAAGGAGACGATAATATCGATCCCCCATATCTCAAATGGCCATGGACTAACAATTTGCATGAGTTCCATCAGCGGCGCTCTAGATATCATTGCATACTTTTGACATTTGTCGCATCTCCTTACACAGTCTACGGTGTCGCAATTCATGTTCGGCCAATAGTATCCATAGCAGAGTATTAATTTGGCTAGTGTCTTCCCTCCAGTATGGTCACTAAATTCTCTGTCATGGACTTCCCTTAAAACTCACTTTATCTTGTCGTGGGCGATGCACTTAAGCAAGGGAACATAGAAACCCTTCTGACACATCATTCCATCATGCATTATATACCGCAAGGCCTTGTGAACAACTTGTCGTCACTCGTTCCTTCTCTCAGGAAAAGTCCAGTGTAACAAGTATTCCTTGAACGGGGTCATCCATGATTCCTTTTCAGCTTCTACCACTGCCATAAGATCAACCTCCATCTCATTCATACTCGGGGCATGTAAAGATTCAATAGGAACCAAGACCGTTTGTTGCGCATCGCCTGTGCTTACAAATTTCGCCAAGGAATTGGCTTCCCAGTTTTGTTCACGTGGAATGTGAGAGATATCGTAGTATTCGAGGTCCGCCAATAATTCTTGAACCCAAATGAGGTATGGGGCAAGCCTTTATCCCTTTGCCCGATAGTATCCTTGGACTTGGTACACCACCAGTTGTGAGTCATAAAAGATTTCTATCGATTTTACTCCATGTTCTTTGACAAGCCTCAGTCCGACGACCAGTGCTTCATACTCGGCTTCATTGTTTATAGTGGGGAAATTAAGTTTCAAAGCATAATAAATCGATCGGTTCTCAAGAGTCACAAGAACAACACCAGCACTAGAATAATGGTCGTTGGATGCTCCATCGGTATATAGCTTCCATCGTACAGTGGGAATCGTGTCACTTTCATTCGGTTCAACCTGCACAATGAACTCTACTATAAAATCTGCCAACGCTTGTCCCTGGATAGCCCTCCGACGTAGGTCAGTGATGTCGAATTGACTAAGCTCACTATTCCATTTAAATAGCCTTCCAGAAGTCTCTGGTCATTGGGGCACCTGTCGTAAAGGTTGGTCAGTATAGATACTGATCGAATATGCCTGAAAATATGGGCGGAGTTTTCATGATGTGATTACCAAACAGTAAGACAACTTCTCAATCTTGGGATAATTTCTCTCTGCCCCCGTTAAACGCTATCTAACATAGTACACCGGCTTTTGTATTCGGTCCTCCTTACGAATCAAAGCCACGCTGATGGCATGCTGGGATACGGCTAGGTAAAGATACAATTCTTCATGATCTACAAGGTTTGACAGAATAGGAGGCCTCTCCAAATGAATCATCAGAGCTCAGAACACATCTTCAAAATTTGGTGACCATTCAAAATTTAGTCTCTACACTTGCTTTATAGTTCTGGGTGCCCGTATGTCCCGAATAACTTGAATTTTTTCTAGGTTTGCATCAATCCCTCGTGAATTGACAATGAAACCCAAAAACTTCTCCGATGCAATGCCAAAGGAACATTTCAATGGATTGATTTTCATTCCATAAAATCTGAGTATATCAAACATTTTGCCAAGTCTTGAATATGGTCGTTTGATTTCCATGACCTTACGAGCTTGTCATCCACATAGACTTCCATCATTCTACCGATCTGATCTTTGAACTTTCGATTTACCAGTCGCTGATAAGTTGCCCCTACATTCTTCAGTCCGAAAGGCCACTACATAACAGTATAGTACAATATCTGTGATAAAACTGGTGTGCTTCTGATCTGGGATGTGATTGGGATTTGATTGTATCCCAAATACGCATCCATAAATGACAACAACTCGTGCCCAGCTGTTTAGTCGACCAACTGATCAATTCGGGGCAATGGGAAACTATCTTTAGGGCAGGCCTTCTTTAGGTTAGAGTAATCAACACAGGTCCTCCACTTTCCATTTGCCTTCCTCACCAGCGCAGGATTGGATACCCATTCAGGATAGAGGGCATCGTGGATAAAACCATTGGCTTTGAGTTTGTCCACCTCCTCTTTGAGAGCAGCGGATCTCTCCAAGTACATGCCTCTCCTCTTTTGTTTCACCAGTACATACTTCGAGTCAATGTTCAACATATGACTTGCGATAGCGGGAGAAATCCCATACATATCAGAATGGGTCCATGTGAAAACACCGAGATTCACTTAGAGGAAATAAAAAGATCCCTTTGCATCGAGGGGTCGAGCTGCAATCCTATCTTCAGTACCTACAACGGGTCATCATGGCTGACCATGATGTCAATCGTCAGTTCAGCTGGCACCGCCTTAGCTTCCTTCGGTCCTTCATCGTCATCTCTCGGATCTGTATCTCTATGGATCTGACTGTGTTACCCGAGCCAAGGCTCAGGCGCTACTTGTCAATCTTCCGCCATATGGATGCAGACTAATTTTTCCACATCCTTTCCCTTCGCTCTTTGATGGGCCTCTCTCAGCTCAGCCACATAACAAGCACAATCAGTCGCTTGATCGTTGTGCACCACACCAACTCCATTGTCTGTCCGAAATTTCAAGTTTAAACACCACGGGGACAAAGCTTCCCTAAACTTTTCCAAGGCCGGTCGGCCCAGAAAAACATTATACGGGGAATCAATGTCCAAAACAATGAACTGTTGGATTCGTACTCTCCTAATTCACCATCTCCTAGCTCAACTGGAAATTCGACAAAACCCATTGCATCGATAGCTATACCATTAAAGCCGTGAATGCGAGCTTTAGATGGTTTTAGATCCTTAGCCTCCAACTTCATTTGGACATATGCTTTCTTCAAAATGATATTAACAAAACTTCCACAATCAATGAGTATTCTTCTCACAAGCGCTGGTCCGATCAGAGCTGAGACAACCATCTGGTCAATAGTTGGAGCCTCTACTTGATTGATGTACCAACTCTCGAACACTCTGTCATAAGTCATCATTTGTTGCTATTTTGATGGAGTCCTGGCTTCTGTGTTCGAGCAGCACTCAAAGTCCACATGCTTCAAGAAACTAGCATAGCATTCCATTTCTTGCCAACTTTTGTCTACCGAATGAGGTCCACCGATTATCGTGTTTATGACTAGCCTTCCTTCAGTCCAAGCAGGCTCCTAAGGTCGGTGTAAAGCTTGCCCGTGATGGGGGGTCAGATATTCCATGTCCGCCTTCCTACGGATTCTTAACAAACTGCTGTAACTTCTTCTGACGCATCATCTTTTCTATAGCATCATGGAGGCATCCGCACTCTTCAGTATTGTGTTTGTAGGTCTCGTGAAACCGATAACACTTTCCAGTCTACTTTTGTTCCTCAGTCGATTCCTTTGGGCACGGCTTTTGATATTGGAATGTATTACAAGTTGATAGATAAATATTCTCCAAAGATGTATTGAGAGGCGTATATTCACTATAGGTTGGAATTCTTGGTTTCCACTTTCTTGCTTCCCTCTTTCTTCTGGAATTTCCTCCTCCGGATCATTTGGATTGCTTTGGCTTATTTTGAACATTGACCTGGACCTTACCAGAGGTTTTTCCAGATTGCTTTACCGCAATGTTTTTTCCACCGCTTCCTTACTGGATCCTGGTGCATTGCTCTACCTTAACCACCTGGCCACTTCTTTTCTCATGAATTGATTCGCCTTTGAATACAAGCGTTCTATGGTAGTCGGCCGTTTTCCTGCCATCCAGTCACCAAAATCGGACCTCGGATCCATTCCTCGCATGATGGCCATAAGGATCGCTTTGTCATTCGGCTTACTAAATTCAGTAGCAGCCATGTGGAATCTCTATAAATAGTCCTTCAACGACCCACCAGGAGCCTGAATCATACTGGATAGCGACAACATGTCTTTTGGACGAGTAGCATGGATCCTAAATTTCTCTATAAACTTAGTCGCTAACTCATCAAACCTGGAGATCAATCGTGGGGGATGTCTGGTGAACCACATGGTAGCGATTTCATATATGGTTATTGAGAAGCATATTCATTTGGTCACATCGTTTGCCCTAGCCAAGTCCATCATCCACTAGTATCTCATTATGTGCTGTCGAGGGTCGGTTCTCTCTTCATAAGCTGGAATAGTTGGCATGCTGAACTTTAGGGGGTACTCGGCATGTAGAATGTTATTTGTAAACAGAGTATGACCCCTTGATACACCCCATTTGTCATTAGTCAAGCCCTTATTCTCCCTCATAAGCTGCCTAATCATGGCAGATAAATCCGGAGCTTGAATAGGGGTTGCTACGTCGATATCCGTCTTGCACGGTTGCGCCAGATGGTGCCTCCTTGATAGGCAATCACCTAAGGGCCCGTTTGGCAAACAAAAGCAAAAGGACTTTTGCTTATTTCAAAAGTCCTTTTGCTTTTAGAAAGTTAAAAAGTTAAAAAGCATATTTGGAAACTTTTGACTTATAAGTCGAAATTGAAAAAAAAGTTCAAAATTCAAATTTGAAATTTTGAAAATTTAAATTGTAATATTTCGAATTTGAAAATTTCAAAATTCAAATTTTGAAATTTTAAAATTTGAAAATTTTAACTTTTAAAAATTCGATATTTTAGAGTTCAAAGTTTTGAAATTTCAAATTTTAAAGTTCAAAATTCGAAAATTGAAACTTTAAAATTCGAAATTTTGAAATTTGAAAATTTGATATATTGAAAATTGAAATTCGAATTTCGAAAATTTGAAATTTTGAATTTTGAAATTGTGAGATTTGAAATTTCAATTTTGAAATTTTAAATTATAAAAATTTCGAAATTTGAAATTTTGAATTTGTGAAAATTTGAAATTGGAAGTGTTAGTTTGAAAATTCAAATTTCAAATTTGGAATTTGAATTTTTAAAGTTCAAATTTTTGAAATTTCAAATTTTAAAATTAGAAATTTTGAAATTTGATGTTTTGAAATTCGAATTCTGAAAATTTGAATTTTTGAAATTTCAATTTTGAAATTTTGAATTTGTAAAATTTTGAAATTTGAAAATTTAACTTTGAAATTTTGAATTTTATAATTAGAATTTAAAATTTTTGAATTTGAAAGTTTGAAATTTGAGATTTGAAATTTGGAATTTGGAATTTTTGAATTTTTGAAATTAAAAATTTTGAAATGTGAAAATTTTGAGATTTGAATTTGAAATTTATAAATTTTGAAATTTGGAAATTTGAAATTTGAAAATACATTTTTTTAGTAATTTTTCACATAAAAAATCGACTTATGTAAGTCGAAAAGCAAAAAAAAATTGCTTTTGCAATAAGTTGAAAAGTGACTTTTAAAAGTCAGTAGATTTTGTTTATCCATATTGACTTTTTAACTTTTGCATTCTATAAGCAAAAAAGCAACTTATTTATTGCCATCCAAACGACCCCTAAGTGTGCATCATGAGGACCCGCTTCATTACGATCATGGCGAGGTAGTTAGCTAGCTTCCAAGCATGCTCCAGATCCTAAGTTTCTCACTCCAAGTTGGGTGCGACTCCCCAGGTGTAGTTGAGGAGCCACGGTTCTAGCTAAGGGATCTGGATTGTTTTGTTGGTTTGTCCTTGGCGACTCGTTACCAATTGTTCTATTCCACCAGTTTGTGCCATTTCAATCCTATTGTGTCTACACCTAGGGTTTTCATCTGACGAAGCAGAGCTATCGGATGATGAGTAGGAAGCAGGGATTCCTCCAGCATTCTGATGCTGCTGCTGAGCGATCTGGGTCATCAGGTTGGCGTTTGCTTGAATCTGCTTATTAAGTTGTCTCCCTCTTTCCACGAGCTCCCTTATCAACTCACTAAACTCTTCCCGGGTGATAGCTTCTGGTTGGTTTAGGATGATGGTGGGTTCTGCACCTACATTAGCTTGTTGATTGTTGGATCCTAGTTGTTGGACATTGGCGGTTTCATTAGCTTCAGCGTTGTAGAAGGTGGATCCACTACATATTCTTATCATCTTAGAGTTATCAGCAGGAACTTTGAGTAGAATCTATAAACTCTTGAGAATGACTTTGGATCTCCTTCAGGAGATTTCCTCAATCTAGTAGCAACAAAGTAGATCCTAATAGCCTGAGAATGAACGTTCTTAGTGAAAGCACTATATTGTTGCCACCAAAATTGATTACTAACACCCTTGAATAGAATTGTGTAGAGAAATTAATGAAGAAAGTAAATTAAAATGGAGGGATATCACAATAGAATGTAATAACAACAAAAAACAAGAACACCGAATTTATAGTGGTTCGGCGTTACTGCCTACATCCACTTTGAATGTAGCCTTTATTACTTTTTCAAATACTTGAACATAGATACAATCAACAAACAAACAACTTGAATACAAGTTTGAGTAAGAAGAAAGTAAGTACAGAAAATGGCAGAGTCTCTTTTTAGTTCTCGAAAAAGGTCCCTCTAACTAGACCCCTGCCCCTCTATTTATAGACGAAGATAGGCGGATTCTTTATTCAGGCCCATGACTAAGATGGTTCGGCCCATAGCTGAGGAGTCGGTAGACTGAACCAAGCCCCCCGACCCACTATGGCTGACCACCTTTTGCTAACTTGGAATCCCTTGAACGTTGAATCGAAGCAACCCCCTTGTATACTCGAAGTACACTAGATCACAACCCGAATTCACTTATACTCCTGCTTATGTTGATCCATTCCTTCCATTCTTGTTATCAAATCTGGGTAGTTGAGCCACCCTGACCGAACCACCAAGGCCGAACCACTAAGGGCCGAGCCATATGGACCAACTCTTCTGAGGCCGACCCATCTACACCAAACACCTAGGCCGAGCCAACACGGCCGACCCATACTTTCCAAACCACGTATGCCGATCCCTCCATAACTGACCCACTTTTATTTAACTACCTTGACTAAACCACTATTTACTTATCTATCTTGAACGAACCACCACCTAATACCAAACCAAGCAAATAGTGTAGGATCGATTTCACCCTAGAGGGGGGGTGAATAGGGTAATAGTGTAAATTATAAAAATTAATCGCGGAAGCTTATCAATTAATTTCAATTCAGATCACAGAATAGCAGCACAGATATCGCAGAATATAAATAACAGAATAAAACAGAACAACACAGAATTTACCCAGCTGCGGCAAAACCCTGCCTACGTGCTGCCCCCAAGGTTTCTACTAGAAATTAGATAGTCCCTCGCTTACACACGTAAACTCGCTATACCCGCTATTGACTAATCTAACTCTACGCTCAAAACCTTGCCACAACTCAACTACCGAGTTGCGAATTCTCAAGCTACGCCACGTAGCTTGTCCCCTAGTCACACAACTAGAAAATTAAAACGGTTTAAAAAAATGAAAAATACAAATTTAAAAACAATGTAAAAAACAAAGCCCTATAAATATAAACTAAAACCCCTTTTTATATTTAAAACCCTTTTACTCTAAACAAAATTTAGCCGGCCCTTCTTTTCTTTATTAGTCAACCCGATACTTCTCTCTGGCTTGAACAAATGGCGGCTTTGCAACTGAATTAGGGCTTGTGAAAAATTTGGGGCTTTCATTCCTCTTGCGCTCTGATCTTTGGGCTTTTCGAAGTGTCGTTCCTAAATCGATCGAATTGTTGATTGTTTCGAGAATTGCCTAGCTCGATCGATTTCTCGTTGCTCTCTCTGGCTACTTCGACGAGTTCGATTCTTGCTTCTGGTAAGAATTTTTTTTTCTCTGTTGCCTTTTGATTTTTGTATTCGAACTCTACTTTTTATGCCGATGATGATTGGGGCATTTTATATAGGATTCAAAACCCTATTTTTGCGTTCGTATAAATCATTTGAATTTGTCACACTATTCATCTCGGCCACTTGATTTTGTTTTGATGATTGAGATGTTTTCTGACTTGTTCATATTACTTGAATCTTATGGTATTGATTTTGGCTTGGTTCGATACCTTGATTCTCAAGGTTCTGACTTTTTCATACTTTGACTTCGGCCATGTTTTGATTACGTGGATTTTTGGCTTGATCAACCTTGATGTTGAACTCCGTCTTCACCTGACTTTGAAATCGGTTTTGATTTGAACTTCTGTAGTGATATGATATTACTGCAATGTGAACTGTTGTGATGGTTCCATTTGTGTATCTCTGACCTGTGCATTCCATTCTATTTTGCATTGGTGCAGTGCTGTCATGTTGGTTCGAATTGCACTTTCTCTTTTGTACTGCTTCACCATGTTACTTGAGGTCTTGCAGTTGGTGATTTGCACTTGCACACTTGCACTGCTTCACAAGTTCAATTTTATCTGTTTCCTGTCATGTTGTTTGCAACTGTGTTTGCATAGCTGAACTTCACTGTTGCACTTGAGTTTTTGCTTCTGGCCTGCATGTAACTGTTGCTGTGCAGTTTTGTGCTTTGAGTCAGTTTCGTTGTTGCTGTTGGTTTCTTGTCTCTGATCATTTCTTGGTCATTGTACTGATTCTTGGTGGCTTGAGCATTTGGTCTGTGTTCTTTGTTCATTGGTCATTGTTGTAGTTGTTATGCAGTTGTTTGTTTGGTTGTTTGGTGTTGGTCTGACTTGTACTTTCATTGTTGAGTTTGTTGTGTCACTTACTTGATGTGTTTGCACTTGTATCACTGTCTGGTATGCTGCAGCTTGTACTTGCATAGTACCATAGCTTCTCTATTGCACTCGAGTTTGGACTAGCTGTGCATTTTTCATTCCAGTGAGTTTTGTTTTGTGATATCCATGTTGCAACTGTTTTTGACATGTGAACTGCCATGATTGTTGCAGTCCATTTTGCTGTTGGTCTTCGTTTCATTCATGTCATGTTGCCTTGTGTTGAATCCAGTTTTACAGCTCGGGTTTGACCTTGTGCTTGTGTCGTAATTTTGAATATACTGCACGTGAGTTGAACCCGGCTTTTCATTTGGGTTTGACCTGTGCTCACCTGTCTCTGTAAAACAATCAAGTGTATATATCGGTGTGCACGGCCTTGTGGCATATACAGTAATACACTGTGTATGTCACAAGTTGTTCGTGTATGATGAATTCAAATTTAAATGATGACGAACAGCCCAAATAACTGAGGAAAATATCATTTTCAAAAATTCACGTTTTATTTTATATCGCAAAAATATTTTATTTTCAATTTTACTGCGTTAGTAAATATTTTTGCAGATTGCTCAGATGCTGGATTCAAACTGGAAGGAAGTTGAAGATAAATACGAGTGTGAGTGATATGTAGTGAGGTGAACTGTAAATATGAAATGTGATGTTATTGTAATCAAAGTTGTATAGTTATAGTGAGAGCTTGAAATTGTACTATTCAAAGTTGTAATAAATATTTATTTGAATAAAATATTCGTTTGAATTCAAATTCCGTGTTATTTATTTTATTCAGCAAATATTTATTTAATCTATGAAAAATAAAATAGTATATTATCAAATACATTTAAACGAATGTATATATGTTTATTATCATCAAACAAAAATCATATAAGCGCATATTCAACAATCTCCCCCTTTTGATGATAACAAACATATATTTAAGATTTTGAATATGTTAAATGTATTTGATCATTGATATGCTCTAATTGCTCCCCCTATTTAAATGCTTCATCTCTACACAAAGCTCCCCCTACATATATGCATACAAATAAAAATATGCAAATGAGCCTAGATGCAAATAGAAAATTATTTGACCTTTGCTTGATTTTATTTGACAAAATCTTAACTTTTCTCACCCCCTTTTGTTATCAGCAAAAGAATAATAGTGTTAGAGAAAATAGAGATAAAGTAATCGATATTAATCCAACATTTAAACTCAATTGAATACAAATATTAAATTTCAATAAAAAGTCAAACAAAAATCATAAATATTTTGTTAGGCGCATATTCCACTTTTAGAATGATGGAAATGATGTCATCATATAAAATCATACAGTTGTGTCTATTTGTGGCATTTTTATATCAGGAATTTGAATATCTACTAACCATGCATAACCGTTAGGACTTTTAAATGAGATTAGTAGTATTCCAATTTTATTTAAAAAAAATGAATTCAAGTATCTTCTAACCACGCATAACCGTGAGGACTTTTAAATGGGATTAGAATCAACTTGTTTATTTTAAAAGAAAAAAAATCAACTTTTGATATGCGTTCCATACATGCATAACCGTGAGGACTTTTAAATGAGCATGGAAGCACATAACAAATTCCAAGTAATTCGCCCATGCATAACCGTGAGGACTTTTAAATGAGAATGAATACTTTGGTATTTATTTATTATTATTATTAATTTTTTTATTTTAAAAAATGTGAAAATGAAAAACGAACGATTCCTGTTTAAAGTACCACATATCGACAAACTATATAGAATTTTGATGAGTGATGGTTGTTAGAAATATGATAGATATAGAGATGGTCATGGAATTTTTTACCAACAAAAAGTTTTATAACTCTTGTTTAAATTTCTAAAGAAATTTATTAATTATACCGTCTCAAGTCATAATATTTGATCAATATTAACACTCATCACTTTTTCAATCACTATTTTTCTTTCTGATAAACATTAGGGAGTCAGATTAGTCAAAATGTCATTTAAAATAAAATTCAAAAAATAATTATGAAATTAATTTTTCAAAATGACTAATATGAAAATATGGTCAAAAATGATTTTCTCGAGGGGGTTTTATAAGAAAATTTTCTGCAATTTGAAAAATTATTTGAAATGAAAAATATGCAGATATTTTCTTTGAAAAACTATGCAGTTACTAAATGTCTCAACAAAAATCACGTTTCACTAGTAATTTTTCTATCAACTAGATTACCAGTGTAATCTGCATCTGAATTTCTCTTTCACTCAAAAATCATTAATTGAATTTGATTGACCAAAACATGAAGTGTGCACCAAAAATTTCAAACTCAATTTTAACAGCAATTTAAATGACATTCTTTTGAAATTGAATTGAAGTCGTGTTAATAATCGGAAAACCGTGAATATAGAGTCAGCCGTATTATAACCAATTGTATTATCCAACAAAACACTATTTTTAATCCAAACTAATATATATGAAGTAATTCAAAGAATCTAGAGACTTTTATAGTGTTTTTGGCATAAGAATATACTTGGCCAACTATGTTGAATAAGTCAGAATCAAAATCATCATCTTTTCATCAATCTCAATATTGGCTGATTTTAATTCAGAATATGGTGCAGATTATCACATTTAATATATCGTTCAAATAAATATTCCATTACCTGTTTTACCTTTACGATATTTTTCGTCGTTGTCCATTGTGATTCTGTCACCTTTATACTAGGCTAAGGAACTTTGCTTTGTCGTCCGTTGTGTTTCTGGAACAGCCAAAATCCAGAGAACATTATTGTTGTTCCTTAGCCTGCCACCACACCTACACAGGAAAAGACTTATGTGACCTATTTGTTTTTATAGGTCCATGGTTGTTAGTGGCAGAATATTTTGAAAAACAATTTTGTAAAGACCCAAAACTATTTATAATTGTTCCTTTCGGCACCCAAATTTGTTTAACTTTGAGAGATTTTATATTTGTGCCTTTTGGAACCCAAATCGGTATAGTTTTCACATGTTTGGGTCTATACCAACAATTATTGTGATCGTGTTCAAATTTTCTACAAATTGTGCACATAGAATTAACTTGATTAATATTGCTTGCAACAATTTTCGAATTATTATATCCAAGTCCTTGTCTAACCGTATTAACAATTTGCTTTCCTAATAGCATATTCAACGATTTTTCACTTTTTGAAAATTTATCTAAAGTCGTTGACAATTGTTGGACTTGTGTTTTGAGAGATTCATTTTCGTTTAACAACTATGTGCACTTTTTAATAGAATTCTCTCTCCTAGTATTTTCATTCTCTTTCAAAATCAGAATTTCATTTTCAAGTGATTTTATTTTAATTTCTGATTTTTTAATTTCTTCATCAAATGTTGGACACTTATCACACTTAGGGATCCTACTTTGATAGGTTTTAACTAATTGATCAAGTTGTTTATTACATTCTATCAAAGTATCTTTTTGAGATTCAAGTTTGGCGTGTTTTTCCCTAAGTCGTTCAAAACAACCGTTTACTTCATGAAAATATATAAGCAACTCAGAATGAGTAAGTTTTGATACCTCACTTGGCTCGTCATCGTCACTGTCAGTTGTATCACCGCGAAGACACAATTCTGCCTTTTCGCTTTCACTGCCAGTGCTTTGATCATTCTCGTCCATTTCATCCCAAGTGGCTGTAAAACTTTTCTTTTTCTGTTTCTTTCCATGGCTGAATTTAATTTGTGGACAATCGGGCTTGATATGGCCGGGTTTGTTGCAATTGACCGCCAAACAACCACTTGATATAAGGGAAAAGGTCAGCCTTCAAACAACCACTTGATACCTTCAATACTCGAAGTAGGTCCTCCTTATTATGATCCGTACGCCATGGAGATTTCCCACATTAGTTCGACAAGTCATAGGAACTGGTAGCCAGATTAGTTGGAAAGATTTACCCTACAAAATTGGGACTAACCTCGCATCATCCGTAGTTACTTATTATAGGATGTGTCTCACATCAGCTTCAAAGCTACATTGCTAGTAGCCAGATTAGCTGTGCGGACTTCTGTGTGCTTTTGACTGACCTCACATCCTTATAACTTAGTCATATATCATAACACCCTCTAAATATATTATCACACATCATAACGTATTAATTATTTGGGTCTTATAAGAAATCCTTCTTATTTTACTTTTACAATTAATTACTTTCTATAAGGGATTTAAGTAATGATTATTAACCTGTTTAACTATGCCATTAGTACGTTATAATTGTACATTATTTACGCTAGTTATATATATTTATATATGCGCTTTAATTTTAATTTCTATGCATGTAAACATTATGTTTTAAACTAACGTTTTAAATGTCGAATCTACCAAGATTATACGAGTCTCATTTCCACAATAACATATATACAATAACCTCAATATTCCAAAATAAAATAATAGACTTGTATATGGAATCTAATTCCAACTTATTTTACGTTAAAGCAATGGAACAAATCAATAATAATTGAAACTTACAACTTAATTAATTTACACTCTATTCAACTTCTTTTACATGATGGTAGACAAAGGAAATTCTATTCATTCTGTAGAGATAGATGGTGCAAAGTACGAATAAGAATTTGTACCATACACACCATTTCTTAATCAAATTCCTTAATCGGATCTGAAGAATAAGAAGTGGAATAGAAGGTATAACACTTACATTGCAAAATCCTCACAAACTACATTATTTTAATACAAAAAGATTAAGATTCCAATCTCAGAATTGACATTTTTCTTTGGGGAAATTTTGCGGATTTTTAATATGATGTTTTTGTAATCCAAAACTCCTTAAGGCATATATCAATCCGCTCTATACTATTTAATTACGAAAATAGAAAAACTAATATTTCCATACATATATGTCCTTAGCTTTGCCTCCTTTTACGATTTGACAGGCCTATAGTAATCTCCTCTGAATCCCTACATCGTGGTATATACAATAAGAGATTTGTATATAGAGATTAGATTTAGAAATTAAGGGATTGGAAAAGAATAAAATTAGAAATAACCAATGTCTAGAATTTCTTACCTGAAATCCTAAAGAAATTTTCTAAAACTTTGAAGAGAGATACTAATAGAACTTCGTTTGGTTCCCAAAATAATTTGTGAATAAAAGTGAGGTTGTTAGGCTCTTATTTATAGTGATTATAATGCACTAGAACAATGGATTCAAGTTAGTTTAAAATAGTAAAATCCAGAATGTTCATTATGCATTCAAAACCCTGGCCGTCACCTATTCACCGGTAGATCGCCCTCGCCTACTAGTCAACTTCTAACAGTCGACCGGTCATATCACATTGGAAATGTTTTGATTGCATTGATTTATTTTCATTTAATTCTTTAGTTACCAATTAACGTTAACATTAATTTTAACATTTATTTAACCCCAAGTATAATAAATGTTAACTTTTGTATTTCAAATTTTGATATATTTATTTATTTGAATTTGATGCTATATAAATTAATTGGAATTTGAAACTTCAAATGTCTATACCTTTCTTGTTTGAGCTTCATTTCAACATATTATATATGGAAATTGATCATAAAATCGCCATGTATGCAATGACATAACTTTCGTGGTTGAATTTCGACTTTTACAAAAAAAAAAATTAACTCAATCTTATTTAAATTAATTTATCCAATTTAATTGTTTGTAGTTGATTTTACGGGGTATTATATCTTGTTCGAAAATTTCATCTACAAGTTGGTCTATCCTCTATAAGGGAAGCGGTCTTTCGAGCATGCTTTATTCAAATCTGAGTAATCAATGCATGTTTGCCATTTTCTGTTCGCATTTTTGACCAACATATGATTTAATACACATTAATGGTATAATTATCATGGATAAAGCCATTTGTCTGTAGCATATCCACTTTGTCCTTTAGCATAACGGATCACACCAGTTCCATATTGTGCCTCTTTTGCTTCACCAGAGGGTATCTTGGGTCCACATTTAATGCATGGCATCCTGCCTTCAACAAAATTCCATATATATCAGAAACATCCAAGCAAGCATATCCATGTTTGCTCGGAGAATCCCTACCTACTCCTTTCTCGTCTTTAGGCTGAGCTGAAACCCAATCTTGAGAACCTTCATCGGATCCTTATCATCAATCGAAATATCGATCGTCAGCTCGGTTAGGGCAGCCCTCAAATCCTCTCTCTTTTCATGGGTCCATCAGTTTATAAAACTTAATGTTGGACTCGAGCCCGGCTTTAGGAGGTAGCTGCTATGCGTTGAAAGATATAATAAAGAGAGGCTTCGCTGATCCTTCCCTTCTCAGGACGCTTCACCTCTCTGAACTTAGCAACATAGCACTCTCTACCTATTATTTGGTCTCCTTGGATCGCCCTTACCCCATTTGTGGTTGGAAAAGTCATCATTAGGAACCATAGAGAAATTTTTGATCTAAAAGCTTGCAAGGGTTGGTCGGCCTAGAAAATGTTGTAAGCCGAAAAACCACCCGCCACAATAGCCATCTGCACCTACATAACTTTGCAGTCTCCTTGTCCCCACTCAACAGCAAATCCATGAACCCACCGGTTCCTTACCCTCTATGGTAAGTCCTTGAATGCAGGGTTTACAAGGCTTCAGAAACTTCTTATCGAGGCACGTCTTATCAAAGGTTGTCTGAACAAGATTTTCATTGAGCTCCCAGAGTCATTAAGGATTTAGTGCATCGTAATTGACCTTATCACAATAGTTATTACCATCGGTCAATCATCGGTGCATCGACCCCATCATAATCCCTATATCTGAACATTATATCATCAGTCATTGTCCTTTGTTGCTTTGTTTGATCCCGTCCTCCAAAACGTAATAAATTTATTGAGGCGCATGCCTCATCGAGCTGCCATAGCACTCTATTTCATTTTGGCTTTTCTCCGCTGAATTCGGGGCTGTAGTTATAATTTTAATTGCAATTCCTCAAGTAGGTTGTCTCGATCCTTTATCACCAGATCCAACCTGATTCCCTTGGGCAGGCTGCCTTTAGGTTTGTTATTCGTCTGCTCACTAATATCACCAGTTTGCTTGATAGCAATGTTGCTTTGAATTGCTCCACTATGTCCCTCTTGATTGTCATCGGTTAATCCGAAGTCAAACCACCTCTTTCAAGTGCATAAATTAGGATGGCTTTCTATTAAATTATTTTATGGTAGATGAATGTGTTCTCCTAAGCTACCTATCGAAATCCGTCCTTGGATGAACCCCATTGATTAATTCTGTCAGTATAATCTCCTCTATGCGGTTCCTTACTTCAGTAACTATGGTATTGAATCTATTCAAAATGTTCTTTAGAGTATGTATGGAACTCTAGTGGACGTTCGATAATAACATGTCTTTTGGTCGCACAGTGTGGACCTGGAATTTCTCTATAAACTTCTATGCTAATTGATCAAATGATGATATTAACCTTGTCACGAGCCGAGTGAACAACATCGTCGCCACTCCATCCAAAAATATAGGGAAGCACCTATATCTTACAGCATCAGTACTAGGAGCATTGTCCATATATCATATGTACTTTAGCAAGTGCTACCTTAGATCGGTAGTTCCATATATAAACAGACATAGTAGGCATCAAAAATTTCTTTGGATACCTTTTTACATTATTTTTCCAGTGAGTGGGGTTCGACCCCACTCATTGTTGTGTTTGTCATGTCCTTCATTCAATAATCTCTTAACCATATCAGCTATATACTCTTCACTGCTTTGGATGGCTGGACTATGAGCATCCAGAACAGTCACAAGTGTTTGACTCTACAAACGTTCTCTGTTAGTTGGCCAGCTCTCCTGTCTTTGGGGAAGCCATTCATATAGACCCCCTTTGTTGATGCCTTGTCGAACCGCGTTCCTGCCTAGTTGGTTTTCCCATATTCGTCTAAACATCATTTATTTGAACTCTGCTAGTCTAAGTACAAATAGCTTATCCATCATTAGATCCAACATCCTATAACTCTACTTCACTATCAGATAAATTCACTGCTTCAGTAATCATGTCGGTACCGACTTGATTGGACATATCGGTGCCGTCATGTTTCTTCTGAACCTGAGTTGCACCGTATGTAGCAGTTCAGTTTTATGCTACCCCAACTCCTATCTCCATCAGTTGTTTTCAACCCATCTATTTTGTTCAGTCGAAGGCGAGCTTTCTTCCCTAGAATCAGAAGATGAAGATCCCCTTCTATCTTTCCTTTGCCTTCACGAATCATTTTCTGCCAGGGAAAAGCCAACGTTAACAATTGTTTTAGCATAGCTCCTATCAGACCCATTTGTTTCCTTTACTGCTCCATCATCCTCGTATTCATATCAGTCATCATCCTCTCTATTTCAGCTCTAGTCATGACTTTAGTCGATTGAGATGAGGATGCCGGTAGAGCAGGCATAGATTGTGTGTTTTCATCTTCAACATGCATGCTGAGATCCTTTATGATCTCCTTTAATAATGATTCTATATTTTGAAGCACTTTTCTTTGGAGCCATCTCTTATTAGATCTGCTAGTTGAATTTTTTTCAATCCAAAAACCACATACCTTCAGCAAAAATGTTCTAGATCTACCTTTTAGACACTTCAGACTTAAATTTAAAGTGTAGATCTACTCATGAGAATATACACACTCAATGAATGCACGAAAACTGTTGTGCCTTAAAGTAACATAACACCTCAGATCAACCGAAAACGAGATGAATAGATCTAGAAACGAAAATAGAAGTTTGAACATATAAGATTTTAAAGTAATTCGACCTCAAATAAAACTGCAAAAGTTCGTTATAATTTTGTTTCAGATAATTTTGCATTTACAATCAAATTATAAAGTTTCAAATGTAGAAATTAATTAAAATTCAAGTTCAGCAGCACATTGTGGCAAGTACGAGGTAGAGATTTCGGATCCATTTTTCATTGCCCAAGGATGGATATTTATAGATTCACTCATCAAAACCGCTAGCTCAAGGAAGACCAGGTAAAAGTCAAATCCACTTCTTCCGACAAGAACGAGTAAAATTCATAACTCAAATCATGTCGATAACGGCATGATTTTGCATCTCTTATTTTCGAATTTTCTTCGAAGTTGTTGAAGTCTTTGAAATCTCTAGATTTGCTGATAAAATTGCTTATATAAATCATGTCAGTATCGACATGATTTGTCCTATATGAACCCGCCTTCGAAATGCAAGGTATCTTCTACCGTAGAATGTAAATCCTACTTCACAAAACAAATCAATGCTAACATGATCGATCATGTCTGTACTTCGACTTATGCAAATTCTCATCAAACTTTTTATACTTCTTTTCATTATTCCTGACATTTCTGAAGCTTCATGATCCATTCTTTCGTCTATCCAGATCCATTAAGAAGGGGCTTAGTTCAAACGGTGGATATTAATCATACATTTACTTTTGATAAATAAATGTTATATAAGAATGTTAGATGCATAAAAACATATTGATCTATTAATACTACACTTCCATTTTAGGTATTTTTTTCACCGTTCTGGCAAGTAATATTTGAAACTCTATCTATACATCATTTATTGTACATGTCATTTATCATTTAGTCAAATGCATAAAAAGCTAAATGTCAATTTCAAAATTTATTTACCTAAATATTTATCTATAAATTTTCACAAAAATATTAATTTGAAAATCAATTAAAAATACTATTTTTCATTTGTTTGCTTAATAAATATTGAATCCAAAAAAAAATCAAAATATAACTCTATTTTATCCAAAAAAAAAAATTCAATGTTTATTTAAATATAAAAATACATAATATTCATAAAAAATTTCAATTTATAACTCATTTATTTCAACAAATTCACTATATATTGCATGATAAATTCCATTCTTATAAAATATTTACAAGACTACTTTTATGTAACACCACGTGCAACGCACGATTTACACGGTGGTAGTTGATCAAAATTGAAGTAAAGTGCAACCGTCAATCAAAAACTTCATATATGAGTCCATATACCATACAAAGCTTGCATTATCATAACCAAAGCACCGAACACAACACATAAAAGTACAAGCCATAAGATGAATACCATGTTGATTCAGATACATGAGGAACTACTGATGAAACAACTGTTTATTGGAGCACAGAAAATAATGAAAATGTTTGTAAAATATATCTAGCGAAGGAGCTTGCCAAAAACATGTAAAAGAGAAACGACAGCAATGAAGCCAACGCTCATGATGAGCACGGTGTTGGGGGACATTCTGCGTCCTGAAGTGTCGTCCGTGTAAAACTGGAGCATTGTGCTTGCAGCTCCTGATCCACCATTATTAGCATTTCCAATGCCGCCTCCTCCTCTTCTCCTACGCAAACTTGCAGCAGCTGCTGCTGTTCCTCGTGCTGGTGCTTCTCCGTTTGCCATCTCTCTTTTAACCTTGCTTATCTGAATGTACAGAGAACTAGCAACTCAATTACTATATTTTTACTCTACTACAAATTTAGTACAAAACAGTTATGCATGTATCTAACTCATTAGTAGCTATTGTTATTTACTTGACAGCACAAAGCAAATGCGCCAAACGTCTGTCCTTCTTATACCAATCATATCAGGACTTGATTTCCCTTTTTATATGCGTTTACTATAATTAGGAAATGACTATAAGATGATTAGGGTATGAGGACATGATCAAGAATTGTGTCAAAAGTCATCCAATAAGAAGGGTTTCAGTTTATTCAGATGAGCATTTTGAACAGAGATTAATTACGCTCAGAAGAATGACTACTTCGGGAGTGGGACTCGAAAAAAGAGTTGTTTACACCTCTTCCTATGTCATTATCATGGTGTACTGACTGACTGTGTACATTGGGCAGCGAAATTGGTTTAGATGAAACAATAGGAAGTATTTTGAATGACTTATGAAGGGTTCTTTTCTGACAGATAGTAATGCTTCTATTTTTCCAAGAACAGTAAAAGAGAAAGATTAGTAATGCTTATGAAGGGTTCTTTTCTGACAGATAGGAATGCTTCTATTTTTCCAAGAACAGTAAAAGAGAAAGATTAGTAATGCTTATGAAGGGTTCTTTTCTGACAGATAGTAATGCTTCTATTTTTCCAAGAACAGTAAAAGAGAAAGACTAGTTTCGTGAAACTCATGCAAAGTGATAAATGAGACTTGCTGCTAAACTAATATGCTTTCGGCTGGAGGAATCGTGTATTACTGAATTACAACAAAAATATCAAGAGGCTTCAATCATAAACCCTGCTTCTGTATAACCAAGATCTAGAAGAATTGCCATCTACATCAAGAACTAAATTGTTATTACCAAGGCCTTTCTCATTGAAGCTACTATAAACGGTTCCTTAACTCTACTGAGTTCTTATCCGACTTGATTTCTAAACAGTCTGTTCATCTTCTCAACAATGGCTGACATTTTTGAATTGTATATAATACAAGTACACAGAGTCATACGAGTTGTGCTGTTAATGCACATCAGTCATGCTAAATCATATAGAATTTTAAACGATTACTACTGGAATTACCGACTTTAATTGTGGCCCTCTAACAGATTGAAAAGGGTTGAAGTGTAAAGCTTTGAAAATCAAAGCTTAGTGCCGATTATTGAAACAATACCACTAGCACTATGAGAAACATTTAACATCTCATCCTCAGCTTACATATTGATGTTTACATAGATTAACGTACAACTATAATAAATCAATATTGTGGTTATATTTCATTCAATTCGTCTTTAAATGTGAAGGCCAAATTATTCAATTAAAATAAAAAAAATCCTACAAAATCCATTTTTACTCCATGGGATCTTTAAAAATAAATCCATAACATAGTTTCAGATTATTATTATTATAGGATGTTTTCCTTCTACGATTCTTTATGCCATATACGCGATCAAAATTCAGGTGATTATGATGGGTTATAAGAAACTCGGATTCTCATCCACTTTGAAATCAGTATAAATTCCTTTTAAATTCCTAGTTGGATAATCTTCTTAAAAACTAAACAATTAAGACATAAGACAGATAATACAACCTATTGTTTAATCAATGTTTTAATCGGAACCTTATACACGTTCAGATCAATATCGATGTACGAACTCTACCATTTAGCTCGGTAATCCATAGCAATCATAACAACTAGCAACCACGCATTACTGTCAATAACCCAAGTCTCGATGCATAAAACATGTTAAAAATCAAAGAAAAAATAGATCAAACGAATAGAGTCATTAATTGAATAACGAAAGGGATAAGGGAAGCATACCTTTCTCTTCCAGCCGGGAGTTTGCACAGAATTTGCCTCTTTTTTTATAGTTATTTTTGTTTGATGACTGGCGTGAAAAGTCAAGTCAAACGATTGAAGATATTAGCCGTCAGATAACCGTTGAACGGTTGGTAATAACTGGGATGACTCACTCATTCCTCAAAATTATAAAAAGTTGTGTACGGAAAACATATCGCAAGTTCATTACTTCCTTTGGATCACGTGGATTAATATGTCAAGATTCCTTTAAACCAAGTGATTATCTGTACAGTAACCCTAATTGGAGGATAAATAAGTTAATGGTGGACGCGGGTCGGTTTGGTACGGTTTGAAGTCCAAACCATTTCCGCACCGCATCAAGCGGTTAATCAAAAATATAAATCATTATACTAACTATTTAAAAGGTTCGGTTTCGATTCAGTTTAATATAATAAGGTCCGGTTTTGGTCTACTTCGGTTTGAACTCATATTAAACATAAAATAAGAGAATTACTTTCACCAACAATCAATTTACGAAGGCAGCTGTGTGAAGCCTTTATACTTAAAGGTTAAAACACACAATGTCATATAGAAACAAAAAATTAGTTCTTAATTGAATATTTTAATTTGACATTTAGCTATAAGTTAGATTTTTTCAATAGATTAACCAATCATCAACGTTAACAAATGCATAATCATTAGTAAAAGAACTTGAATAAGATTATAATTAGCATTTATCCAAAACAGGAGATGAAAAATATCATACTAAAACTATAATTTTTTCCTTTATGACAACGATTATTATTGATACAGACTTCAAATATAATATACATTTTTAGAATATAAAATAAGATAGGAGTTGCTTATATTTTTATCATAAGAGTAAATATTCGATTCGGTTTAATATGGTCGGCTCAATCATCAAAACCGAAACTAAACCATATTGATGCGGGTCGGTTCGATTTAGGGTGTTTACATTGATTAGAAGTTTCGGTGCATGTTTCCGCACCGTTTTTGCGATCCGGTGCGGACATTTTCCGTAAAGCGGTGTGGTTTATGCCCACTCCTAAAATGAATAACGAAACTTCAAACTAACACTAATTCTCGCATCCGAAACAAAAAATGCCACTTAATGGATCACTACTATTTTTCGGGTTATGGTAAAAACAAACAACAAATTTAACAAATGAAATTTGTTCCTACAAGGTTACTGTATCTGCTTGAAAACATGCTCCGACTAGGGTTGTTTTCTTTTTTTCCTCCATTTTTCCAATGTGACGACCCGCCCTTCTACTACCAGAAAGACGTATCATCATTAAGAAAGAAAGTGATAGAAATAGAAAAGAATAGAAAAGAAAGAACAACAACATCAGAATCTCACAGCGGAACGGAACAAAATATAATATATCACATAATTATTACATAGTTTTACATATATCAGAGTTATACAATATCAATACATATGACAGTCATACATACATCTGTCACCACAATACATCAGAGGTACATCATACATCAACTAACACAACGGAACTCGATAGACATCTATATACGTCTGGAACTCCTGCTCCAAGCTCCTCCAGAAATCAAAGTCTCAAAACCTATCACTTGGCTACTCATAAAAATTTGAGTATCCAAGAGTTTATGACAAACAAAATATAAACTCCGGGTCAGATATGGGTCTGGTATGAGTAAACGGTTTAAAGTTGTTTAACTTTGAAAAAACATTTGAAAATAAAGGTATCACGTAAGACTCCCCACAAATAAATACGGGTAAGTTTTTACCTTACGCTAACCAAAACATTGCATAGGAAATGCAGTGATATTATAATAGTGTCTAGGGTTTTCAAGTAAATAGAAAATAGCCGAAATTGTTACATTCATTAAATTCCAGCTAATAACCACAAAAGTAGGTAATACAAATCAAAACCGTAGGGTCTCATAGGGAAAATGGATTTCCAACAATGGCAGGACTACCGGGGTACCGCCTGTCACAGTACGGGGCCTAGATCACCGTACCGAGGATCACTCCCGACCCCCTACAACACAAGGCCGGAACCATTCCTTACTGAACAGTCCCGAACAAGATAATCCCGCGGTTGTAGCTAGCAACCACCCACACAGCCGAAATAAAAAGGGACATATAGACAGGGGAATATCTCGTCCTGCTTGGGCATGACCCACCTAACCTTGCTGCACCTTCCATGTTTTAGCCATTCCCGGTTGATGAGGCTTGAGGCTGCGATTACCTTTATAGGACATATTTCTTAGAATGCTCATCGTCCGCCTAACGATGCGCTGAAAGCATTTAATCCATACAAGTTCGTTCCGGGTTCGAACGAAACCGAAGGCATTATCTCGTTACACTCATTTTGGAATCTCCCTCAGAGTCAACGACGATAACCCTTGCATTCTGAAAACACCATCTCGATCTCCACTTGAGATATCACGACCTAACGTTTAATTTGGATCGATGTGGTTTTCGGAATATCAAATTGACACCCGATCCCGGTCTTATCGAAATCCAAACACCATTTTAAAGACCAAGTTGTCTAATGAACTTAAACGGTTTAATTCAACACATTGAATTAACATAGCATTTATCACAGATGAATCATACAAAATCATCACAGATATAACATAGCATATCACAGAGCATCACAAAAAATCACCAAATAAATATCACAAATCAGATATTCTACACAACAATCTATAAACAATCATCTTAAATTCTCATTTGTAATTAATTCAATCAAAATTTATTACATCAGAATTAATTACTTAACCCTGTTTACTTGATCATTAATTAACAGTTAATTACTAATTTCTTTTCAAATTATTTAATGTAATGAATCTTAACTTAATCGATTTTTAAGTCTTATTTATTTAATTACTTAATTATCTATTCCCTGATCATTAATTAATAACTTTAATTATTTATTAATAAAACTTAATTACCCAATTATTATGTGCTAATTACTTAATTAATCACTTCTTAATGCTTAATTAAATCACTTGATTAATTACCTATTAATCATTCATAAATTAACTTAAGTAATTAATTACAAATTCATTTATTTCTTATAATCTATTATTAATTACAATTAAAAAGTAATTATTCTTAATTACTTCTGAAAATAATCAATAAATATTGATTATTCACTTAATTAACATTTACAGTCTTCTTAAAATTTAAAATCAATTATATTCTAACTACAACATTATTTGTTAATTGACTTTATTTATTACTTAATTAAAATATTAACAAGGTTTTAAAATATGGTTAAGCCTTAACTAAAGTAATTAGTTAATTAAAAATAATTAATTACGAGTTAAACCGTTGTTAAACCTCAATTAGGATAATTAAAACTTAAACTAAGTTTTAACTTAAAGTTTAAACATTCATTTGGTTAACTGTGATAAACTGTTGATAAAAAATTTATTCACCAACATCACTTTATTAATTCTTTATACTTCAGATATAAAACCCAAGACCCCCCTATCGAAACTCGTGCGCTACTTCGAGTTATCCCCCAAAATCACCCGAGCCTTCCCTGTACGCACCCTTCTTCTTCTCTCCTTCTCTTTTTTTATTTTATTTTTTCCTGTAGTTTAAGTTTTAAACAAAATTACAAATACACGCATCAGGCTACCCATACACGCATGCGATCTACCCCGAAGCTTCCACCATTTTCTCTCGAGCACGACTCGAGTCAGATGAACTTCGCTACACTGACACAGTGCACGGCAGCGCGACCCAACTCCGGCGATCACCAATAGCCTCTGCAAGTCATAATTCACCCCAAAGCACGAAATCTAAACTCGGGATGCCTCTAAAAATTTCGATTCGAAAAAGAGTTGCTCTGCTCGAAACCTGTAGCTCACCCTATCGCTACTTTCACCTCGCCACCGTCACTCACATCACCGAAGTCACCAAGATCTCGTCCATACCCTGACAACGCGCAGAGCCACCCACCTCCAAAGAATCGTAGCACTCGATCACGCGAGGCCAACGAACACGACCCATTTACTGGCATGAACAAAATTGATCACAAGCCCTAATTTGCACTCGTTTGATTAATTCTTGAATTAGAAAAATTATACAACATTTTGCCCAACATCCCAGATATACAAACTTGCTTCAAAAGAAATTTCAATGTTTATTATTGATTAAATCTTTAAAAATTGACAGGAAAGCAATTTATATTCAAATGCCAATTGCTCTTAAATTTCTTAATTAAAAATCTTCGTTCTTGTTTTAAAAATCATGAAATTCAATAACATTTATGAATATGAATTAACTTTTTCATCAATTGGGTTTATCAAATTTTTGTTCAACTTCCTGTAAACATAAGTTTCCAGGGTTACTTCCTCTCCTATATGTTTAAATCAGTGTTAAAAATCTTAGTTTGGGGTTTAATCATCTTGTATATTTTGAAATTCTAAAATTACCATGACTTGATGAAAATATTTGAGTTTTGAAAGAAAATTTGCAACCTGTAACATCAACTGAGAGCTAAGAACAACACAGATTATACAAGATCAAGTATATACCATGTCACATAATCTTGGAATCATGAACTGTTTTAAATTGAACTTTAAAGCTTTTAAATTTCTTGTTTACTCACCTGCCATAATTCCTGTAAACAGAAAGCATTGATGTTTGAAACCTTGTTGCTTTGAAACTGAAGTTTGAACTGCAAATTTGAATCTATCTTGAGATTTTTGTTTTGAACTGCAATTTTGAATTAAAATTTTGAACTTGCCCTTTTTTTTGTGTATTTGCTGAACGAACCCAATGGTCCAGATGTATTCATATATATATATATATATATATATATATATATATATATAAGGAAAGAATAGGAAGCTCAAGGCAGGTATTAACTAGTTAGGCTGTTTCTCATTTTTGTTTTGATATGAGCAGATCTTTTAAAAATATTTTGAGCTGACAAAATGTTAGGCTTGAGCAAATAATATTCAGTACTTTGGTTTCTAAAGATGTTTACATACTAGTTATCATTTGTTTTGCTGTAAAGATATTACATGCAAACATGTACTTATGCAGGTAGGCTTAAGGCTTGTGTATGAAGCTATTGTATATAAAAATGTTTTTTTTTATTATTTGCTTGCTTGAATAACTCATATGATTATGTTTGTGTCAGGATTATTTTTATTTTGGTCTGGTATTACTTCTAACTTGCACTTGCAGGCAAACACTGTCATATATATGAAGATATTTATTTAGATATTTGTTTTGTTATTATGTTATACTTGTTTTATTTCATTTTATACTTAGTGTTTCATTTAACTCTTGTTTATATTTACATTTATATCTTGACTTTGACCAACAATATTTAAGTTATATTCAATATGGTGATTTATATTAGCTTTATACATTTTTTGTATTTGTATTTTAGCTATAAATATTTAAATTAGGTTCATATGATTTATTTACATTTATATTTATATTTCATACTTAACTATCAATATTTAAATTATGTTTAAGATGATTAACTTACATTTATACTTATTTTTATAATTCATTTCCATTGGTATTTTAACTATCAACATTTAAGTTATATTTCATGTGTTTGACTTATATTTAATATTTGTATTTCAAATTTATAGAAATTGATTTTATTTAAAACAGTATCATCTATATATATTTATACCCAATGTAAACAAAGTAAAGTATTTTATTTCAATCATATAAGATAGATTTTAATGTAAATATTATTGAGATATTTATTTCAAAGTTTCAAATCAATTCCCCTTTTAAAATACCAATCCGTATGAACAAATGGCAGTTATTTCCAAAATCGTATTCATTTTAATATGATCAGTTTACTTTTTATTTAATTAGATCAAATATTTATTAAAATAAACGGGGCCAAAATCTAGGGTCGTTACATCCAAACTTTCCTTTTGCATTTTCAGAAAAAATTAATGGAAAAAATAGGAAATTTCTCCAATTTCCATGAAATTTACTTTTCATCCAATCACATAATTGCTCCAACTTTTTCGATTGGACGGACTTATAAAACGAATAGGTCCTTGTCATAAAATATTTGAATAAAAATTTATGCACTCGTTTGTGATCCATCCTATTAGACCAATTAACATCATTCCAATAATAAAGGTGAGACCATCATTAAAATAATACTTTTCTGAACTGATCCAAACTCACTTATCCCAACATTACACAAGTTTATACGGCATTTATAATGTTGGAAAGAATGGAGGCCACCATTCAGTCCGCGTGACGAACAATTAATTGTAACCATACATACTATCCGTCAATATAAATATTAGATAAGCAAGCAACCCTTATAGCCACTTAAGTGACCTTGGGGCTGGCTTGGGTGGTCCAAATGAACCAACCAAAGCCTAGTAAGCCCTATTAGGAATGGGTCACCGACTCAGTTATCCCCTATTGGGAGTGCTCTTAGTATAAATTACGCCAAAAAATAGGATTTCCAACGAGTATAAGAGTTGTCAAGAATTTCAATAACATTTATATGTGTAGCGATAGGGACATGGACAAATATTTATAACGCTTATAAGCGTTGGAAGATTTTTTTCGCCAACGCTTATAAGCATTGGGAAAATAGATCTTCCGACGTTTACGAGTATTGAGAAAAAATATCTTCCAACGCTTATAAGCGTCGGGGAGAAAAAATCTTCCAACGCTCATAAGCGTTGGAAAAAAATATCTTCCAAGGTTTATAAGCATTAAAAACAAATACAAACAAATAAACATTATTAGTAACGTGAATGTTGAAAGATGTAATGGTTTGAATGTTAAAAGATATAATGTAGACCATATCTAATATGAAATATTATCTTAATTTAGCAAATTATAACCCAATCAATATCAATAACAATATTCGTAATCAATAATAAACAGTATCAATTGAGAAGTTCAATAAATAATTAAGTTATCAATACCTAGTTTACCAATTCCATACTAATACTAATTCATCTTTACTTGTTTCATAGAAGAAGTAGAAGTAACTGCTCGACGATAATTTTTCTTTCTATCGGAACCAAAAACTTCTGCAATTGGATCATTTTCAAGATCTTCTACTTCACCATTACCACTAGAACTGCCACCCAATTTCCTCTTTTCTTCTACTTCTTCTATAAGTACCTGCATGCATTCAGTATCACAATAAATTGAAATTTGTACTAAAAAGAATGACAAATAGTAATCAAAGTGATATCACATGATTTAACAATAAAATGACATTAAATAAAACAAGCAAATATGCAAGGAAGATAATTTGAAATTAAGTACTTCATATATGCAATGACATGTTTGGATTCCTAAGGTGGTAAAATTCAAAACTGGTCGGATGGTTTTTGAAATTTTTTTGATTAACAGAACGGGTCAGAACTGATCATATATGCAGTAATTTTGATTAAGCCAACGTTACCTCAGTTTTAAACTGAGGCTATAAACAGAGGCCACAACGGCCTTAGTTTAGGTAACTGACGCCAATTGTGCCTCAGTTGTCTAAACTGAGGCCGCTGCGGCATTAGTTTAAAAACCAAGGAGCACTGTTGGCCTCAGTTTAGACAACTAAGGCCGCTGCGGCCTCAGTTTAAACTGAAGCCAACATGGCTATGTGATGTGATGACTCTATAATTGATACGCGAGTATATTGTTCGGAAATAATATCAGCAAACAAATGCATATGAACATTACAGGAATATATCAACAAACAGAAAGGGTAATTTTAGTTTAATCAATACAATTTTGTATGTAACAAGTGAACTTTATAACATGTTCTCGATGTGCACGTTACCTGCATAGTGTTCGAGTGTAACCACTGTATATTAAATACTTGTAAATATCTAGCACCACAAATGCAAAGAAAATGAAAACATATTTTTTTAAAGGCGAAATCAATTTGGTTTCTTAAGACGCGCATACAACTATAGGACAATAAAGTAAATTATAAGCATGCAAATTATAAACCATAGAATATAAACATGTAAAATTTCGAACCATCTATCCATGCAAAGTTGGAATGTAGCAGGTAGTCGCATATTTCATATTCTCAACATAAAACCTTATTACTTAGTGCATAACGTATATAAATTAAATCAAATATGTTCTATTTATTTGTTCTATTCCTCAGCTGTGTTCAAAAGCTTCAGTTTCTCTATACATAGTCCATATGAAAAAAAGTTAAGGTAAAATAAAACAATGAAAAGGTATAATTAAAATAATGAAAAACTATTGACATTTGATAGTAATTTATTATAATGCGTGTTATAGTTATCAGGGACGGTCCAGACCATTGGGTTGCTTTAGGCGGTTACAATTTTTGTTGCCCTTTATAAACTATAAATTGGTTCAAAATTGAAATATATAATAATAATAATATGCTGTTCACTTATGAAAAACAAGTTAAGTGAACAACAAGTTATGATATCTTTAACGTATAAATAAGTCTTAACAAAAACAACATGATGCGTTTTCAAGTAATCTCTTTGATTATGCAGTTACGTAGTTACAGTTCACTAAAGATTGCCAATAAATTTGTAACTTCAAATATAAAAATCAGTATCAATTGGAGTAAATACACTAAAGACGGTCATTTTGTAACGGTTATAACTGTTGGTAATCAAAATCCCAATGGTTATAACCGTTGATAGCAGGTACATTATATTATTTTTTTACATATTTTGTAACGGCTATAACCGTTGGGAATTTTTTCTTTTCCAACGGTTATAACCGTTGGAATTTTTTTCCTTTTCAATACTTATAACCATTGGAAATTACGGTTATAGCCTACGATTATTTTCATATTCCCAACGGTTATAACTGTTGGAATTTTTTTTTTCAATACTTATAACCATTGGAAATTACGGTTATAACCTACGACTATTTTCATATTCCCAACGGTTATAACCATTAGGAATTTTTTAATTTCCAATGGTTATAACTGTTGGGAATTCCTCGCACACATAGGTAAATAGCAAAATGACCGACATAAGCGTCGCAAATTTGGTATAGTTGAACCATATCTTATTCAGCAAATAATAGCATTTCATTCAACTATATTTAAACGAATTTATAACAATAGAAAATACGAAACTAAATTTCAAAACTAACATATCATCAAATTATAAAAAACTTCAAACGTACGAAATAGTACATATCAAATCCTACAAAGTTCATTGTAACAACTTTAAATTTTTCACTACTACAATACTTAGAAAGCGCTCGGCTTCTCGAGTCGTCCGGCACATATGATTCGTTCGGCACTCAAGTTCGGTCGGCATCTGTGGGACGTTCGGCATGCGAGAGCGTTCGGCTTTGAGAGACATTCGGTATTGTATATCGTTCAGTATCTATGGGACGTTCGGCATGCGAGAGTGCTCGGCATCACTACAAGGAAATTAATAATTTCTGACGGCTGATAACCGTCGACGGCCGTTGGAAAAAGCCGTCGGAATATACTACGTCGGGAAGCAGTATTTCCGACGACTTTCGACACAGGGTGTCGTATTCTGTTCTGACGGAATCCGACGGCTTCCGACGGATCCCGACACATGTCAGTATCGGTCGAAAGCCGTCAGAAATAAAGTGCTACAGGTTGTCAGTAGCCGTCGTAGGCCATCGGAAATTTTGACCTGTAAGCTGTCGGGATCCATCGGAAGCCGTCGGAAATCTGCTTTTTTTTTGGAATTCTGCTGCAAATATAACCTTCCATCCACATTTCTCTTCCAAACACTATTACATCAATACTGCACAATCAGTATACAATATTCCAACCAAATATCAAAACCCAAACTACACAATATTCAATAAACACACAAATAAATAAAATTACATCAAAATAAAATACATGATATACATAAGCATTCCAACATTGATAATAACTCTAACAATAAGTGTTCTACCATGTTATAAATACACAAAATCGTCAACATCCTCATCCACATCTTCATACAACCGCAAAACCAAATGTATCAAACATAATTATATAAAAATCAACAATTACCTCCACTGTCTACCAAATCATTCAATACTAAAAAAACATACCTGAACAAGCAAGCAAGCAATGAATCAATCTCCTTCAGATTCAGAGCCAGCCGAGGAAGGAAAGCGGCAACCAAACTGCTGCATGTACTCTAGCAACTGTGTGGTCTGAATGGCCTGTTGGCGGTTCTGCTCCTCCAGCTGAGACACTCTAGTCCGCAATTCTTCTATATCTGCTAGATCGCTCTGAGCTCTACTCCGCTGTCCCGTACACTGACTACTGGCCTGCAATAATGAAAAAATGAATAAAATCCAAGTTTATTGTTTCGAAAAGGTCAAAGTATCATCTTTGAAGTATTTTAAGATAAAATAAATTATTTACCACTTGATTGCCAAATCCGTATCGTCGACCATGCTCTGCTGGATCCATAATGGACTCAAAAATAGCATCATCCTCATCAGTCGTCAGCTGATCTCGACCCGTATCAGCAAGGAGTTTCTACCGCTGCTCCATAAACTTCTCCTGCATTAACAAATTAATAATATCGTATCTTATTTCATTATAGTTTAACAAGCAAAACAATTACTAATACTGAATAAAATGAAATATGCTTACATGGCTTTTGCTGGATTTATCGTCCTGCCATGTATACGAAATAGTCCCGTCCGGATTAACATGCTCGACAGCATGCGTACGGGTAAACATGTCCATATAGCCCATAGGACCATGTGCCTCAGCTTCCTGAAGTTGATTGTTACATACAATTATTATACATTTAAAATTATATAGCATAAACTATTTACATTTATTATTCAGTAAATTTACCAACTCCTGCCGATACTGCTGAAACGACTTCGATCCTCCGCGATGAGTGACGGGATTCTTATTTCTGTTTGCAGAGTTTCTATCTGACTCTGCCTGTACATTCAAAATTTGATACATTATTTTTTCGATCACGTCAAATTAATAATTCAAAAAAATTTAGTATACTTGAATTCGCCTCATCCGTCTTCTAGTATCTCAACCAAGCTTGCCATATGCTCTCCCCCATCCACCGTGGTTTCTTACCAGATTTCTTAATCTCAGATATCGTGTCCTTGTAGTTCTTGCGCATCTTCTTCATCCAGTATCCTCGTGCCAGCATCATATCGTCTGTCTGGATGTCTATCTCAGCCTGTGTTTCACGATAAAAAGTAAAAATAAAATTACACTTTAAACGATAAACAGTAGAAAAACGACAAAAACGAATTAAAAATGGAAAACACAAAAATATACATACTAGGACATCTTGCCATATACACTCTATGATGTGAGGAGGAATGTTATCCCACTTCGGCCAGCAAGCACTCATTCTACTGCAATAAGAAGCTCTAGAGACATCCAGCACAACCTTCGAGGGAAGTAGGTTGAACCCCTTGTTTTTAAATACGATATAGATAAGTACGTACGTATATCATAAAAAATAAGATGCTGAATAAAATTTAATTCTTACCCCTCTGCTCTAGGGACTAACGAAACTACTGGACTTTGTGGCTCTTGCGATGGGCCACTGCCATCGCCTCCTAATGATCGGGAAGAGCTCCTACCTCTATATGACATTATGATAAACCTGTGACATATATACACATCATTATATAAGAGAATAATAACATGATAATGAGATATATTTCATATGAAATGACATCAACGGTATAAATTGCTTAATTAATGACTGAAATGGAAATAGAAATGGAAGTGTGTTATACCTAATTCATAATGGGTGTACTCTTCCGAAGATAAGCAGACTTCATTGCATTTTTAATAAAAATTGCTAAATAAATGACAAATGGAAATGACATAAAACATGTAAACAATGGTAAACGGATTTGGTTTCATAGTTACATCAATTTCATAATACATCAAGAATTCAACATAGTTACATCAATTGCAAAAAAAAAAAAACAGATTCAGATTTATATCAGTCATCATCGTCTTCTGATTCAGATTCGGTGTCGTTTTCTACGATATTTTCCTCTGCACTGTCAAACGCTTCTACCAAAACATTTGATTCATCGATCAAAGGACCAAAATCTGTATGATCATCTGTAATTATTATTTCATTATTTTGCTCAAGATCTGCCTGATAAGCTTGTTCGTCCGGGATATTCTTCCCATCGAATATGAATCTGGCCTTTGTTTTAAAAACTGCAGACCAATCTGCTATATCTCTTTTTAGATACGGATAAGGAGCGTAATAAACTTGCAATGCGTGTTTGGCTAGTAAAAAAGGATCATACTTGTGATAGTGCGATGTATGCTTTATATCGATAAGATTATAATCCTTGTGCACATTAATTCCAGAACTTGGAACATTGCTAAACCAATTGCATCTAAATAGAAACACCTCCTCCGCGGGTCGTGGGAAATACGTCAGCTGCAAAATTTGTGTTAGAACGCCATAAAAATCATTTAAGTGATTTCTGGATCATCACTACCTTTAACAAATACACCAGTATTATTTGTTAATTTTTCTGCACCGTATTCTTTGGTGTTAAATTTATATCCATTGACGAAATATATTGGATTTGTCTTGACCACTCTTTTTGGTCCCATCGCAATATTTTTCAACCCTTCGTCAACAACACAATTTCTCGGCTCATAAACGTAATTTGAAAACCAACCGGAAAATTCTTTACAGAGATCTTCGTTCGGATATTCACGTTCATAAACACTGTTTATATAAACAAATTATTACATTAGGTTATACACGCGCATGCATTATAGAAAAGAATAAAACACAAATTGTTATTTCAGATGATCTAACAAACGGTGCAAGCTCGGCACAATTTAGAAGAATACAAGTGTGTGCTACATGAAGATCTCTATCGTCTAGCCATATTTCTACATATTTTCCAGAAGCCCGACCATGTTGTCTAAAAATAACATTGCTTGAGAGGACTCTTATTCATCGCCTTCGTCATTACGAAGAACACTTTCAAATGAAATATTCACATGGTCACTGAAATAGTGAGAGAAAAAGAATGAAGCTTTACATATCGAACCTTCAACTCGTGTTTTTTGCCTCACTTTTTTCTTCAGATGATTCAAATATCTATGCAAAATTAATTTATATTAACTTCATCTTTCAAATGCAATTAAATTACGTGATAACATATTACATACCTTTCAAATGAATACATCCATCCATATTGGACAGGACCTCGAAGTCGTGCTTCAGATGGGAGATGAACAGGTAAATGTTCCATTTTATTAAAAAAACATGGCGGAAATATTTTCTCTAATTTGCAAAGAAATATAGGAATGTCCACTTCAAGTTTACGTAAACATTGCACTTTTAAAGTAGTCGAACAAAGCTCTTTGTAAAACATACTAAGCTCCGTTACTACCTTTCAAACTTTTAACGACAGTAGTTCTTTGAACATAACGGGAAATAAATTTTCCATCATTATGTGACAGTCGTGACTTTTCATTCCGCTCAATCTACCATTTTTAAAGTCAACACATCTACGAAGATTTGATGATATTCCATCAGGAAGTCTTAACCCTTCCATCCATTATAACACAGCTTTAACTTGATTATTATCTGATTCGTAACATGCTTTGGGTTTTTTACAGTCATTTGGTTTCATATGAAGCTCAGGGCATTTGCATAATTCTTCTATATCACATCTTGATTTCAAATCATCCTTCGTCTTCCCTTTCACATTCAAAATTGTGTTAAAAACATTATCAAATACATTTTTCTCATTGTGCATCACATCTATGTCATGACGAAGCAGAAGATGTTTCTAATACGGCAACTCACAAAAAATAGTTTGTTTGCACCAGTTATGATCAACTGATTTGCCTTCAATTTCTTTTTGCTCGCCAGTTTCATATACTTTGGATAGTCCCTAACAAGTTCATATATGTCTTCGCTTGACCATATCGTCGGTGGTTGTTTGGTTTCTACTCTATTAGCTAAAATGATTTTCTTGTCTCCTCTGAAGGGATGATTTACATGGAGAAAATATTGATGACAGTCAAATCATGAAATTTTCTTACCATGAGGTAAAGAAAACGCTCGTGTTTCATCCAAGCAATATGGACATGCTAGACGACCAGCAGTACTCCATCCCGAAAGCATTGCATAGGCAGGAAAATTACTTATAGTCCACAAGAAAGAAGCAAACATACGAAAAATTTTCTTCTTGGACACATTGTATGTTTCTACTCCTTCGTTCCACGGTATTTTTAACTCCTCAATCAACGGTTGTAAATATACATCGATTCCTTGTGTCGGATCGTCGGGGCCAGGAACGATAGCAGTAAGAAACATATTGCGTTTTCTACACATCCATGGAGGTAAATTATACGGTGTGACGATAATGGTCCAGGATGAATATTTAGAACCAAACTGAGAAAATGGAGAAAAACCGTCCGTACGTAATCCTAATCTAACATTTCGACTCTCCGTTGCAAAATTTGGATACGTTTTATCGAAATGCTTCCATACTTCTCCATCGGCCGGATGTGTCAACGTACCATCTTCCTCCGTTCTCACGCTATGTCATCTCATATTAGATGCGGTTACAAAGGATGCATATAATCTTTGAAGTCTTGGAGTTATGGGTAAGTAATGCATACGCTTGTACGGAACTTCCTTCCCCTTCTTTTTTCTTGGTTTGTATCTCTCCTGGTTACAAACTTTATAATTTCTAAGGTTTGCGTCTTCCTTCCAAAACAACATGCAGCCTTTTAAACATGTATCTATTTTATGATAAGGTAAACCAAAAGCCGACATAAGTTTTTTAACTTCATAGTGATTTTCACACATTAGATTATCGGGCGACATATGTCTTTTTGCGGCTTGTACAACAGCCGTAAATCCAGCTTCAGTGATGTTGTATTTTGACTTCATCGCAATGTATTCTGCGATTACTGACAGCTGAGTGCCACTCTTACAACCATCCCAAATAGGTTTCTTAGCAGCATCTAGTAAATCATAAAAAAAATTCTTCAATATTTGGTTCTTCAACATTTCCATCATCGTCGTCAACTTCAACCGTAGGAAACATTGATCGTGCTGCATCTTCGACCATATTTTCTATGCGGGTCGTCGAAACTATTTCGTTAATGACACTTTCAGACTCTACAGAAGTATTTGCTACAACTTCTCCATGTTGATCCCAAACATAATGCTCGGGTACGAAACCGTTTTAGCACAAATGAACTTTCACAATATCTGGTAACAAATACTTCAAATGTCTACACCTACTACACGGACAACGAATTTCTGGATCGTTTCCGTTATTACTTAAAGTGAATTCAACAAACTCATTTATACCATTATAAAAATCTTCTTTTATTGAGCCCCTCGGTCCTTTTCTTTGGTACATCCATCTCCTCTGATCAACAAAATAATCAATCATTTTTCCTATTTGACAAAATGAGAAGTTCAAAATTTAAATTTATTTTCAAGAATACAAATTCGAAAAAGATTATTTTCATGGTCGTATAAAATTCGAATTTAAAAAACAACTTCACAAATTTAAAAATATTTTCAAATAGGACACATTTTATTTTTTAACGTGTCGATATAAAAAATTGCATAATTGTTTTTTCATTGGTCAGGCATCATATTTCCCATTACAAACACAGTAAGCATTTACATTTCGTATATTACTTCGCCTCAAACAATTCAACAAAATTTCGGCAGCATTTCCCTTTTGTTCCCTGCATTGTACACAAATGCGTGTATGCAGGAAACAAAAAAGAAAAGTTAGGCCGAAATTTTATGAACCGTTTGAGACGAAGTAGTATACAAAATGTAAATGCTTACTATGTTCATAACTTGTCCAATACAGGGATAAATCCAACAAACATTGTACCAGATGAAAATAAATGATCGTTTTTCGAAAAAAACGACTATTTATATAACGATCATGTACAATGCTCGTCAGACGGGGACAAAATCTCTCTAAAGGACATTTGTCAATTACATGCGCGCATTTTACGATAAAATACAGTTTTACTAACAGTTCATATTTACAAAAATATATATTAATTTAACACATTTGTTCGATGTATTACATCAACTTAAGGCTGGTTTAACATTTTTGTCATTTTTCAATACACACAATTATAATTTAGACTCATGCATTTTTTTTGTTTCATAAGTCAATACGTGCACAATATAATACTCCTAGCTCGTTCATTTATTTTATTTTATTCCAACTAACACAATACAATGATAGCAGCGCTACACACATATACAATCGTAGAACCATTGCATGTACAACGATTTACATATACATGAACAACATGTTTTTCACAATTTCACGATAAAAGATGAAATAGGTATACCATGTGATGCTATAAACCGTTATTACGCTATTGGAAACAATTGCAATCACTAATTCGCCCTAATTTATCAATTTATGCAAATCTAGAATGAGGGTAAAACTGATTTTTTCACAAAGATAAGAGATTATACCTAAGATTAAGAGTAATGGAGTTTGATTAGGCAGTCGTTGAGGATCCGAAAGCTGGAAATTAGAGATTTGAAGCTTGGAGAAGGGAATTGGGGTTTTTTTGGTTAAATTTTCGTATGTGATAATGAGGAAGAAGAGGGCTCGGCCGAGCCCTGTAATTCGTAGATTTCCGACAGGTTCTGACGACCGTCGACGGCCCGTCGAAAGCCGTCGGAAATTAGCCGTCGCTCCTAGCTGTCGGACTGAGAGCCTTTCGTAGTAGTGCATGCGAGAGCGTTTGGCATTGAGAGACATTCGGTATTGTATATCGTTCGGCATCTATGGACGTTCGGCATGGCAGAGTCATTCGGCATTCCATACTGCTCGGCATCCAAACCTTGTTCGGCACAAGTACCTCGTTTGGCATTCAAGAAGTTCGACATCACTTTGTTCGGCATGATTCCATACTGCTCGGCATTCAGCGTGTTCGGCATCACTTCGTTCGGCATGAGAATGTCGTCCGGCATTCAAGGTGTTCGGCATCACTTCGTTCGGCATGAGAATGTCGTTCGACATTCAGGGTGTTCGGCATCACTTCGTTCGGCATGAGAATATCGTTCGGCATTCATGCCTTGCTCGGCATTTTTGCCGTTCGGCCTCTCTGGATCGGCACACAGAGATCACTCTATTTGGGCCAAGCTACTTAGCTACCTGACCCATCAGGGAAGTCCAACCTATTCTCGCCTATAAATAGAGAGGCAGGGGCACAGTGAAAGGGACCTTTTTTCGAGAACACCGGGGAGACTCTGCCGCATTCAAGACTCATTCAAGACTTATCTTTTTTGCTTAGCAATTGTATTCAATATAATTGGTATACGGATTGTATCTGTAATCGATTATCGAGAAAAGCAATAAATATTAACCTCAAAGTGGACGTAGGTAATTACGCCGAACCACTATAAATCTGTTGTTCATGTTTTTTACATTTAAATCTGCATATTATCCTCTGTTTAACTTTATTTTCTTCATTAATCTCTCTACACAATCTCTCTTAAGGGTATTAGTGACCAATTCTGGTGCTAACACTGGCCAAACTATAAAACCACCATCAACCAACCCAGATAATGTATAATGACCATTTTGTGACGCATCAAAAAGTGGCTCATCTGGATTAAGAACATCCTCCACCCAAACAACCTTTTCTCCATCTCCGACCTTTCTACCATGACAAATCTTTTGCACTCCAAGAGATCGGCGTGATAAGAAACATATACATTTTAAAGTATAATTATAACCATTTTTATAAATCCAAGCCACCGAAACAAAACATTCACCCTACACGTGTAACATTCAGTTGTAATCAATAATATTGTTTTATAAAATAACCAGACAATCAATATACATACCCTATATGACTAAAAATGTTATAGCCATAAACCTAATCTGTTTTTGTTGAGATAAGCATTAGTTTTTTGTTTTAAATGCTCAATTCTGATTCTTAATTGTGGAATATTGAATCATGGATTGATTGATTGTTTTTATTTTCAAAATTTCTTTAAATGATCCTTGATTTCAACTCAACGTTCATTTATTTAATTATATATAAGTTTGTTCTCGTTCCAAAAGTTTCTTTAACATAATAAACTAACCTTAATACAAGATCAGATACTTCTCTTTTCTTTATTTTGGTTGGATCATGGATGCGAAGGTGAGTATTACCTTGCTCCAATTTCATATCTATTTTTAGTTTTTTCTGTTCATTTTCTGATATATATTTTTATAAGTGTATCAGAAAATGGTTGAAAAATGAATTACCTTAATCATAACTCCAACCTCTGAGTCAAAGCTCTCATAGCGCTTGCGGATAAGCTCCCCCAGTGAACCATACTGGATAAAAAAAATAAGAGGAGAGCATTGTTAGATTTTAGTGATATAATATTTCATATTTAATTAGATATTAGAGATATTTGAGTCTATGTGGAATTATGACTCAAATTCATTGCATATTTTATAGATTTGATAAAATTTTGAAAGGTGATTTATTGTATCTTTTAGAGACTTTGCGTATTTGATAGAGAGATTAGTTGCCTCTTTTATTGCATTAAAGAAGGCAACAAATTATCTACTTGAGAAAGATTTATGAAGGTATTCAATAGCTTCTTAAATAAGATAATTTATAAAGTCTATTATAAATAGACATGTCTAGGATTAATAAGAGGCATGGGAAAAAGTGTATTTTGTTAGGTGTTTGGGATTGAGATTTCTTCTCAATTTTAAGTCTCTTTTGTATTTTCTTGGTTGAATCAATAAAAGTTTTTGTTTTTTGGAGAATTATTTTTGTTTGCTTTCTTTACTACTTTCTCTTCTAAATCTAATTGTGTAGTGATCCCAGAAAATTCTTAACATTTGGTATCAGAGCCAACTACACAAATTTTTTGGAAGAGTCTTTGGCTATGGAGAAGATAAGTGTTGAAAAGCTTAATGGAAGGAACTGGGGTTATGGAAGGCGAAGATGGAAGATTATCTCTATCTTAATGATCTTCACCAACCTTTGGAAAACAAAGGGGAAAAGCTAAATGGAATAACTGAGGCAAAGTGGAAAATTTTGGATAGGAAGGCAGCTGCAGCAATTCGGTGTTTTATGGAGAATTCTGTATTTCATATCGTCGCTTGTGAAACTTCTGCTTTTGGTATATGGAAGAAATTGGAAGGCATTTATGCAAAAAATTCTACGACGAATAAGGCATTCCTGATGAGAAAGTTGGTCAATCTAAAACTAAAGAAAGGAGAATCGATTAGCGAATATCTCAACAGCTTTCAAGCAGTTGTGAACCAATTGGCGGAGATAAGCTTCAAAGTTGATGACGAAACTCAAGCTTTAATATTAATGAGCTCATTGCCTGAAAGTTGGGAAACTCTTGTAGTCGCATTGAACAATTCAAATTCTAGTGGTGTTATTTCCATGGAGACTGTGGTTAGCAGCCTTCTTAATGAGGAGATGCGGAGGATAAATTCATCAGAAGGAAAAGACCACTGAAGAAAATGAAACTACAAATCCATTGGCAGAGGTCCACTTTGCAAAGAGAGAAAGACGCTCATTCAAGCCAAATACTGATCGAGATTTCATTTGCTATTACTGTGAAAAACCAGATCATCAGCTGAAATTTTGCAATAAATTAAGAGATGATAAAGAGAGGATGAAAACTCAAGAAGGAAACAAAAATAAGCTGGAGGTAGACGGTGATGAGGAGGTAAACTTTGGCATTGGCAATGATGTTCTTTGTGTTGATATGAGTATGGAAGGAGAATGGGTGCTAGATTCTGGTGCATGTTTCCACATTTGCAATCAAAGGGAAGCATTCACTGATTATAAGGAGGAAGCATGTAAGGTGGAGTCCGCTAATGGTGGAGATCTACAAGTTCAAGGCATAGGTTCTGTCATGTTGAAGATGGATACAGGAAGGTTGGTGACGCTTACAGGGGTTAGACATATCCCAAAAAATTAAAAGGAATCTTATCTCTATTGGACAGCTGGAAGGGAAAGGTTGTAACTTCTCGATTCGAAATGGAGTAACTAGGGTTTGGAAGGGAAATAGGGAGGTGTTGCGCGCGAAGAGGAAAAACAATAATATTTATTCATTGCTTGGAAAAACCTTAAATATTGCAAATTTTTATACAAGTGAAGTTGGAGAGACAAATCTACCAAAATCAAGGTAGAGCCAACAACGGAAAACCACAAAGCCTACTTGGAGGTCTTTGTGGTATTACAAGCAATTCTGATCTGTTGATGATGTGCATGTTCTATTGGCGGGCATGCATAGTTTGAAGGGAGGTTTAGCTTTTGGTGAAGACATATGTTTCCATGGATATATTGTTTGGAGTTAAGGTTTAAGGAGGAGTTTGGATGTCATGTACGAAATATTATATCAAGGTGGAGATTGCTAGATTTTAGTGATATAATATTTCATATTTAATTAGATATTAGAGATATTTGAGTTTATGTCACTACAAGGGGAGGGGGGATTTCCGACGGCTGAAAACCGTCGGCGGCCGTCGGAAGCCGTCGGCGGCCGTCGGAAAAAGCCGTCGGAAATGAAGGCGTCGGGGAGCAGTATTTCCGACGGCTACCGACGGGTGATGCCGTATACATTATCGACGGTTTCCGGCGGTTTCCGGCGGTTTCCGACGGCTTCCGACGGCCGTCGGAAACCGTCGGAAACCGTCGGAAATCAGGCCAATAAGCCGTCGGAACCCGTCGGAAACCGCCGGAAAATTTCGACCAATAAGCCGTCGAGAGCCGTCGGAAGCCGTCGGAAACCTGTTGTTTTTTTTTAAAATCTGCTGCAAATAGAGCCTTCCAACCACATTTCTCTTCCAAACACTACAATATCAATACTGCACAATCAAATAAACAATAATCCAACCAAACATGCAAACCAATACTCCAAAATATTCAATAGACACAGAAATAAACTAAATTAGAATAAAAATAAAATACAAAATATACATAACATTCCAACATTAACAATAATACTAACAATAACTGTTCTAATCATGCATATCCTGATACAGCTACAGAACCAAGTGTATTATACATAATTATACATATCAACAATTAATTGTTCCTTCTACCAAATCATTGTAAACTAAAACTAAACATACCTGCACGAACGAATTAGAAAGCAATGAATCAATCTGCCCCAGATCCAGAGCCAGCCGATGAAGGGAAGCGGCCACCAAACTGCTGCATGTACTCAAATAACTGTGCCGTCTGCATGGCCTGTTGGCGGTTCTGCTCCTCCAACTGCTGAACTCTAGTCTGTAATTCTTCTATACTTGCTAGCTCGCTCTGAGGTCTACTCCGCCGTCTCCTACTCTGACTACTGGACTGCAATAATTGAAAAATAAATAAAATCAAAGTTTATTGTTTTGAAAAGGTAAGAATATCATATTTTAAGTATTTTAAGAAAAATTAAATTATTTACCGCTAAATTGCCAAATCCGTATCGTCGACCATGCTCTGGTGGACTCATAACGGACTCAAAAATAATGTCCTCTTCATCGGTCGTCAGCTGCTCTCGACCCGTATCAGAAAGGAGTTTCTGTCGCTGCTCCATAAACATCTCCTGCATTGACAAATTAATAATATCATATCTTATTTCATAATAATTTGACAACTAAAACAATTACTAATACTGAATAAAATGAAATATGCTTACATGGCTTTTACTGGATTTATCGTCCTGCCATGTGTACGAAACAGTCCCGTCTGGATTAACATGCTCAACAGCATGCGTACGGGTGAACACGTCCATATAGCTGACAGGACCATGTGCCTCGGCTTCCTGAAGTTGATTGTTACATACAATTATTATACATTTAAAATCATATAGCATAAACTATTTACATTTATTATTCAGTAATTAAATTTACCAACTCCTGCCGATACTGCTGAAACGACTTCGATCCTCCGCGATGAGTAACGGGATTCTTATTTCTATTTGCAGAGTTTCTATCTGACTCTGCCTGTACATTCAAAATTTGATACATTATTTTTCAATCACGTTAAATTAATAATTGAAAAAAAATTAGTATACTTGCCTTCGCCTCGTCCGTCTCCCAGTAGCTCAACCAAGCTTGCCACACGCTCTCCCCCATCCACCGTGGTCTCTTCCCGGATTTCTTAACCTCAGATATCGTGTCTCTGTAGTTCTTTCGCATCTTCCTCATCCAGTATGCTCGTGCCAGCTGCATATCATCTGTCTGGATGTCTATCTCAGCCTGTGTTAAAAAAAGATTACACTTTAAACGATAAACGGTAGAAAAACGACAAAAACGAATTAAAAATGGAAAACATAAAAATTACACATACTAGGACATCCTGCCATATGCACTCTATGATGTGCGGAGGGATGGTATCCCACTTTGGCCAGCACGCACTCATCCTACTACGATATGCTGCTCTGGAGACGTCCAACACTACCTTAGTGGGTAGTAGCTCGAACCCCCTGTTTTTAAGTACGATACAGATAAGTACATACGTATAGTATAGAAAAAATAAGATGATGAATAAGATTTAATTTTTACCCATCTGCTTTGGGGGCTAACGTAACAACTGGACGGTGTGGCGCTTGCGATGGGCCACTGCCATCGCCTCCTGAAGAACGGGAAGAGCTCCTCCCTCTATGTGACATAATGATAAACCTGTGACGTTTACACATCATTATATAAGAGAATAAAAACATGATAATGAAATATATTTCATATGAACATGACATCAATGGTATAAATTGCTTAATTATAATGACTGAAATGTAAATAGACATGTAAGTTTGTTATACCTGATTCATGATGGGTGTACTCTTCCTACGATAAGCAGAGTTCATTGCATTTTTAATAAAAATTGCTAAATAAATGACAAATTGAAATAACATAAAACAATAGTAAACGGATTTAGTTTCATAGTTACATCAATTTCATAATACATCAAGAATTCAACATAGTTACATCAATTGCAAAAAAACAGATTCAAATTTATATCAGTCATCATCGTCTTCTGATTCAGATTCGGTCTCGTTTTCGACGATATTTTCCTCTGCACTGTCAAACGCTTCTACCAAAACATTTGATTCATCGATCAAAGGACCAAAATCTGTATGATCGTCTGTAATTATTATTTCGTTATTTTGCTCAAGATCTGCCTGATAAGCTTGTTCGTCCGGAATATTCTTCCCATCGAATGTGAATCTGGCCTTTGTTTTAAAAACTGCAGACCAATCTGCTTTATCTCTTTTTAGAGACGGATAAGGAGCGTAATAAACTTGCAATGCTTGTTTGGCTAGTACAAAAGGATCATACTTGTGATAGTGCGATGTATGCTTTATTTCGATAAGATTATAATCCTTATGCACATTAATTCCAGAACCTGGAACATTGCTAAACCAATTGCATCTAAATAGAAACACCTCCTCCGCGGGTCTTGAGAAATATGTCAGTTGCAAAATTTGTGTTAGAACGCCATAAAAATCATTTAAATGGTTTTCTGGATCGTCACTACCTTTAACAAATACACCAGTATTATTTGTTAATTTTTCTGCACCGTATTCTTTAGTGTTAAATTTGTATCCATTGACGAAATATATTGGATATGTCTTGACCACTCTTTTTGGTCCCATTGCAAGATGTTTCAACCCTTCGTCAACAACACAATTTTTCGGCTCATAAACGTAATTTGAAAACCAACGGGAAAATTCTTTACTGAGATCTCCGTTCGGATGTTCCCGTTCATAAACACTGTTTATATAAACAAATTATTACATTAGGTTATACACGCGCATGCATTACAGAAAAGAATAAAACAAAAATTATTATTTCAGATTACCTAACAAACGGTGCAACCTCGGCACAATTTAGAAGAATATAAGTGTGTGCTACACGAAGATCTCTATCGTCTAGCCATATTTCCACACATTTTCCAGAAGGCCGACCATGTTGTCTAAAAATAGATAACATTGCTTGAGAGGACTCTTGTTCGTCGCCTTCATCATTACGAGGAACACTTTGAAATGAAATATTCACATGGTCACTGAAATAGTGAGAGAAAAAGAACGAAGCTTCTTCTTCGATGTAAGATTTACATATCGAACCTTCAACTCGTGCTTTTTGTCTCACTTTTTTCTTCAGATGATTCAAATATCTATGCAACATTAATTTATATTAACTTCATCTTTCAAATGCAATTAAATTACGTTATAACATATTACATACCTCTCAAATGGATACATCCATCCGTATTGGACAGGACCTCGAAGTCGTGCTTCAGATGGAAGATGAACAGGTAAATGTTCCATCACATTAAAAAAACCTGGCGGAAATATTTTCTCTAATTTGCAAAGCAATATAGGAATGTCCACTTCAAGTTTACGTAAACGTTGCACTTTTAAAGTAGTCGAACAAAGCTCTTTGTAAAACATACTAAGCTCCGTTACTACCTTCCAAACTTTTAACGGCAGTAGTTCTTTAAACATAACGGGAAATAAATTTTCCATCATTATGTGACAGTCGTGAGTTTTCATTCCGCTCAATCTACTATTTTTAAAGTCAACACATCTACGAAGATTTGATGATATCCCATCAGGAAATCTTAACCCTTCCACCCATTTTAACACAGCTTTAACTTGATTATTATCTAATTCGTAACAAGCTTTTGGTTTTTTACTGTCATTTGGTTTCATATGAAGCTCGGGACGTTTGCATAATTCTTCTATATCACGTCTTGATTTCAAATCATCCTTCGTCTTCCCTTTCACATTCAAAATTGTGTTAAACACATTATCAAATACATTTTTCTCATTGTGCATCACATCTATGTTATGGCGAAGCAGAAGATGTTTCCAATACGGCAACTCCCAAAAAATAGTTTGTTTGCACCAGTTATGAACAACTGATTTGCCTTCAATTTCTGTTTGCTCCCCCGTTTCATATATCTTTGGATAGTCCTTAACAAGTTCATATATGTCTTCGCTTGACCATATCGTCGGTGGTTGTCTATTTTCTACTCTATTAGCTAAAAAGTTTTTCTTGTCTCCTCTGAAGGGATGATTTACATGGAGAAAATATCGATGACAGTCAAACCATGAAATTTTCTTACCATGAGGTAAAGAAAACGCTCGTGTTTCATCCATGCAATATGGACATGCTAGACGACCGGCAGTACTCCATCCCGAAAGCATTGCATAGGCAGGAAAATCACTTATAGTCCACAACAAAGAAGCAAACATACGAAAATTTTTCTTCTTTGACACATCGTATGTTTCTACTCCTTCGTTCCACAGTATTTTTAACTCCTCAATCAACGGTTGTAAATATACATCGATTCCTTGTGTCGGATCGTCGGGGCCAGGAACGACAACAGTAAGAAACATATATTGCGTTTTCATGCACATCCATGGAGGTAAATTATACGGTGTGACGATAATGGGCCAGGATGAATATTTAGAACCAAATTGAGAAAATGGAGAAAAACCGTCCGTACATAATCCTAATCTAACATTTCGACTCTCCGCTGCAAAATTTGGATACGTTTTATCGAAATGCTTCCATGCTTCTCCATCGGCCGGATGTGTCAACGTACCCTCTTCCTCCGTTCTCACGCTATGCCACCTCATATTAGACGCAGTTACAGAAGATGCGTATAATCTTTGAAGTCTTGGAGTTATGGGTAAGTAGTGCATACGCTTGTACGGAACTTCCTTACCCTTCTTTTTTCTTGGTTTGTATCTCTCCTGGTTACAAACTTTACAATTTCTAAGGTTTGCGTCTTCTTTCCAAAACAACATGCATCCTTTTAAACATGTATCTATTTTCTGATACGGTAAACCAAAAGCCGACATAAGTTTTTTAACTTCGTAGTGATTTTCACACATTAGATTATCGGGCGGCATATGTCTTTTTGCAGCTTGTACAACAGCCGTAAACCCAGCTTCAGTGATGTTGTATTTTGACTTCATCGCAATGTATTCTGCGATTACTGACAGCTGCGTGCCGCTTTTACAACCATCCCAAATAGGTTTTTTAGCTGCATCTAGTAAATCATAAATTTTCTTAGCTTCAATATTTGGTTCTTCAACATTTACATCATCGTCGTCAACTTCAACCATAGGAAACATTGATCGTGCTGCATCTTCGACCATATTTTCTATACGGGTCGTTGAAACTATTTCGTTAACGACACTTTCAGACTCTACAGAAGTATTTGCTACAACTTCTCCATGCCGATCCCAAACATAATATTCGGGTGTGAAACCGTGTTGGCACAAATGAACTTTCACAATATCTGGTAACAAAAACTTCAAATGTCTACACCTACTACACGGACAACGAATTTCTGGATCGTTTCCGTTATTACTTAAGGCGAATTCAACAAACACGTTTATACCGTTATAAAAATCTTCTTTTATTGAGCCCCTCATTCCTTTTCTTTGGTACATCCATCTCCTTCGATCAACAAAATAATCAATCATTTTTCCTATTTGACAAAATGAGAAGTTCAAAATTTAATATTTATTTTGAAGAATACACATTCGAAAAAGATTATTTTCATGTTCGTATAATATTTTGAATTTAAAGAACAACTTCACAAATTTAAAAATATTTTCAAATAGGGCACATTTCATTTTTTAACGTACGTAACGATTAAAAATATATAATTTTTTTTCATTGGTCAGACATCCTACCTCCCATTACAAACACAGTAAGCATTTACATTTCGTATATTACTTCGTCCCAAACGATTCAATAAAATTTCGGCAGCATTTCCCTTTTGTTCCCTGCATTGTACACAAATGCGTGTACGCAGGAAACAAAAAAGAAAAGTTAGGGCGAAATTTTATGAACCGTTTGAGACGAAGTAGTATACAAAATGTAAATTCTTACTGTGTTCATAACTTGTCCAATACAGGGACAAATCCGACAAACATTGTACCAGATGAATATAAATGGTCGTTTTTCGAAAAAAACGACTATTTATACAACGATCATGTACAACACTCGTCAGACGGGGCCAAAAACTCTCTAAGGGACATTTGTCGGTTAACATGCGCGCATTTTACTCAAAAATACAGTTTTACTCACTGTTCACATTTATATATTAATTTCACACATTTATTCGACGTATTACGCATCAACTTAGGGCTGGTTTAACATTTTGTCATTTTTCAATACACACAATTATAATTTAGAGTAATGCATTTTTTTTGTGTCATAAGTAAAAACGTGCACAATATAATACTCCTAGTTCATTCAATCATTTTATCTTATTCCAAATAACGTATACAATCGTCGAATCAAGGCATACACAACAAAATACATATACATGAACATGCACAAATTATACGTGTTTATCACAATTTCACGATAAAAGATGAAATTGGTATACCATGTGATGCTATAAACCGTTATTACGCTAGTGGAAACAATTGCAATCATTAATTCGCCCTAATTTATCAATTTATGCAAATCTATAATTAGGGTAAAAACTGAATTTTTCATAAAAATAAGAGATTATACCTGAGATTAAGAGTACTGAAGCTTGATTAGAGTGCGTTGGAAGATCCGGAAGCTAAAAATTAGGGATTGGAAGCTTAGGGGTTGAATTTGGGGGGTTTTTTGGGTTTTTTTCGTATGAAATGGAGGAGGAAGAAAGGGCTCGGCTGGCTGGTATAATCGCAAATTTGCGACGGCTTCCGACGGCCGCCGACGGCCCGTCGAAAGCCGTCGGAAAATGGCCGTCGGAAGCCGTCGGTCTTGGCTGTCGGTATTCTGCCTTTTTCTTGTAGTGTGTGGAATTATGACTCAAATTCATTGCCTATTTTACAGATTTGATAGAATTTTGGAAGGTGATTTATTGTATTTTTTAAAGATTTTGCGTATTTGATAGAGATATTAGTTGCCTCTTTTATTGCATTAAAGAAGGCAACAAATTATCTACCTGAGAAAGATGTATGAAGGTATTCAATAGCTTCTTAAATAAGATATTTTATAAAGTCTATTATAAATAGACATGTCTAGGAGGCATGAGAAAAAATGTATTTTGTTAGGTGTTTGGGATTGAGATTTCTTCTCAATTTTAAGTCTCTTTTGTATTTTCTTGGTTGAATCAATAAAAGTTTTTGTTTTTGGAGGAATTATTTTTGTTTGTTTTCTTTACTACTTTCTCTTCTAAATCTAATTGTGTGCCCAGAAAATTCTTAACAAACATAAGCTTTAAGTCACTATAGCGTAAATAAATCTACAAACAGCCTTCACTTGCAAAACTTTTATTCCAAGCATAACTAATTAGTAGACACATACTAATCTATCACTTACAAAGTAGTCGCATTTCCAACTTTGACCTTCTGGCTGAATAATTCTTTGCAGTCGGCTCCTTTTACTGCAAACTCCATCAGAAGTTCTTTGAACGGCTATTTCAGTTGAAACTTGATTTATTTGGAGAAACCTCTAGAGCTTTCATTACTGTCGGCTCCTTCTTTTGTTCTTCATTTGCATGGCCTACTATTTCTTTGACTAAGTAAGTTCTTTGATGCTATAATAAACATTGTTAAAATTACTTTTAGTTCATCCTTTTGCTACAAATAGTCATTATTATCATTGTTTGTTACAATAAACATAATTTATTTTACTTTTATTGCCATTTATAAAATTAAAATGGTTTAAACAAAAAAATTGGATGAACCAAAAGAGCAGCTTACCTAAATGAGTAAACTGCAGTAACAACAATCAGCAGTATACAACTCTTGCAATGATTCCATTATGAAAATACACAGAAACAAGTAAATTATATGCATACCAATGATTTACTTTACCAGTTTATGATGGAAGTAGTAGTTAAAATACTTTATGGATACAACAACTGCAACTGCAGCATAAGCAATGCTCCAAACAGTCATTGCAAAAAAAACATTTTGAAGAAATCACCATGCATTTCTCTTTACTTTCTGATGCATCCATGAACAACATTGAAATTATGAAATTGCATAGTCAACGAATTGCATTTGTACTGGCCAATGTGCTATAGAAATTATAAAATTGCACAGTCAATGAATTACATTTGTACTGGCCAATTTGATACTGAAATTATAAAATTGCGTAGTCAATGAATATTGATATACAACATGGACATCAAACTACCATATACTCATTGTTAATTATAATCCAGATATGAAATATATAAAGCATCTCTTTTGTTGCACGCTTGCTTAACTATAGATGTGCTCAATAAATGATTTGTGAATCCAAATAAACAATAAAGCATCGCATAAGTAAAACCGACTTAAGGCAATAACTGGACAATCACGTACACCAACTCTAATTGTATAAATTCAATCAGTTTGAGAATGAGTCAAAATATACTTTGTTTGTGATGGATATTTACTAGACAGAAATGGATGAAGAAATTAAAAAAGGTGTAACTGTTTTAGAAGCTAATTACTGCACTATGTTGTTTTTTTTCTTTTTACATAACGAATTGAAAATTGATTAAGAAACATCTAGAATCAAAGAATATATACATTACTAAGATTCAAACAAAAGAAATCTCACCTTGAATCATAAAAATGCAAGAGTTTTAAGTAACCTGCATGACGTCCAAGAGCGTTCACAAAACTTCCTTTTACATTTAAACCATGCATATATATTTCTTTCTCAATAATTAAACATGATACTAGCTATATCTGAGTATAAAGGTGAAAGGAAAATTGACTCAAGATTAAAAAAGATATAGGACAATATTGATGATGAATAGACTTCTAAATATTTTATATTTTTGCATTTCTCATTAAGTTTACTAAAGTAGAAAACAGTTGCGAACATTGATCCTATATAAGTCCCTTATTGTCATTTTATACCAAGGTACATTGGTTGCAAAGTCTTTGCAAAGTTGAACCTTGAACGGTTTCATTTTATAAGAGGGTCATCCACCAGAACATAGCAGTAAGTCCTTACTCTAGCCACATTTAAAAATTCCATCATCCATTGTCTTTTTCAATTATTGTAAGTCACCAAATAGCCAGTGTTTACATTTCAGGTACATTTTATAGAATATTTAATGACCAAATACATTCAGTTATGTACTTTGTATTAGAAATTTGTGATCTAAGTTAAAGTTCATTTACTTCAACGGATTATAATGGAGATGCAGACATAGTTGTTAACTGTAATGTAGAACCATCGATTTTGTTTGATGTTGTTTTGTGTTGACAAATCTTATGTCTATTTCCATATTAGATTGTACCAGATTGATATTTATGTATCGAGATAAGTTGTCTGTGTAGATTATTAGATAGCCTATAATTTAATTTATCAAATATTATGTTCTAATTATGTAAATTCTTTTAAGTATAACTTAAACAACCCAGTAAAGTAATTCAAAGGAGAACTTAATACTTGCATCTCACATAGTTTACTAAGAGAGTGACATGTCACACCACATCAAAACTTGCATCTCACATACTTCAGTTAATTGAATATAATATCTAAAAGCAAATGTATACAATATTAATTGACCATACACATAAATACCATCCTAAAACAATTCCTAAAGTGGCCAGTTATGGAGAAAGCCATTAAAAAGCTAGCATGGGATTTCTAAAAGCTAACTATTTGGTAAAATTCTTAACAGATTCAGTATATCTATGTAATTCTTGTTAATATTCATGACATATGTTTTTAAATCAACTTTAAACATTAAATTCCACAACAGTTGCATGCTTGCATCTTTATTTATAGGGTACACTTTGACAACTTTGATACAACCAAATATTTAAGTTGTTGAATTATGTGTAAAAGATGATGAACTAAATTATGAACCTTTAATTTAATGAGCTCACCAAGTTTGAGTGAGAGAAAGAAAGATACCGTTATATTTTTTAGACATTTTTTTTGCAAACAAGAGTCTCATACAAGCATAAGACACCTTCGCAAATTCTAGAAGGAAAAAAACCTCCAAATTGCAATAAATTTTGCAATAATTCATGACAAAGACCTCGCAGTTTACAAAGAAGAAAATAAATGACATAGTTAATTTGGTTCTAACGTTACATATGTTTTCTTTTGAAAATGGACGTTAATCTTTATAAAAAAATCGGGTATGTTTGCTGGGAAAAAACAGAATTATTAAGCTTTAAGGTTGATGTTAACAAGAAAACTTAGTTTGCTATCAAATGATAATTTTAATATCAGAACACTTTCATTGCCTCAAGTACTACACATTTCTTTTGCATCTTATATAATTTTCTGAAGAAAAAAAATGTTCTGCAACTCATATTTACTTATCTATCTCTCGGCATCACTTTAAAATCCTTGGCCTGTGGTTTCTTTATTGAAGCAAGAAAACATGTTAAGTAAATTAAAGCTCATTTTATTCATTTTTATGACTTAACTTTTTTTTTTTTTTTTTACCTACATGCAAAAACTAGGTTACACAAACAAAATACCAAGATAGCGAATTAAACCACTGCAAAACTATTGATTTAAGAAATAACTACCTAAGATATTGATTTACCCTGATACTGCAAAACTATTGCAAAACAGTGAAATAACTATTGCAAAATGAATTCAACTACTGCAAAACTATTTGATTTAAGAAATAACTACCTAAGATATTGATCGAGGCAAACAGTGAAACCCAACTATTGATTGAGGCAGAGAACGACACCCTGATACTGATTGAGGCAAATACCAAAACCCTGATATTTATTGAAGTGGATAACGATACCCTGATATTGATTGACATGAATGAAACCTTGATATTGATTGCGAGCAGTGAAACCCTAGCTTGATAGAGAAAGAAACATGAAAAGAAAAACGAGGACTAAAACGACCGTGATAGATGTTTTAAGTGCTAAAGTAGTAAATTACAAATTTACCCTAATCACTTTAAATTTATTATGAAATTACCAAATGTAATAACCTAGTTGAAAGAAAATATAGCATCACAAGTTTAAAATTTGTTGTTTTGTACTTAAAAAATAATTCACGAATTAAACGATTATTATCGAATTCAAAACATTAATTAAATACTACAACAGCAACAACTAAGTCATTATTTTCGAACAAGTTGGGGTCGATTAATTAACTACAATTCAAATAATTTTGTTTTTCACTATGTGATAAACAATAACCATACTCCAATTCATATTGTATCTCTGTCCTATTTGATTTACCAAAAAGCAAACAAATATACAATCATTCAAGAAATTTTTAAGTATCCATATTACGCATGAAACTTACTTTCTACGGACATGCATTAGTGTATCAACCAAACTTTGCTCAAGTCCACACAATTCATTGATTCCGTCAAGAATATTCTCCTATTCATTGCCTACATGTAATAAAATCAGTGATAAAACCGATAAGAACTGGACATAACTTGAATTATGGTCACCTTATCTCTTTTTGGAGTTTCTGGTTATCTTCTTCAAGGCTCCTCAATGTACTTTGCATCCTCTACATTAAATCAGACATAAATTTACATCCACGATAAAATTTATAGATTATTGATAAAGTAAATATGCACGTTTTCAATTACCTCATACGGATCATTCCATAAATCGATGTGGTTTCCTTTTGATATTTGTGCACAGAGCCAGCCACAAGACAAGGTTACCAAGACTAATGTCTAGGGAACATATCTCATAGGGGCAACTATATAATGATAGGTACAATGATGTTATAATATAATTATTTTAAAATTATTTTAAAATAATGTCAGTTAGATTAAAACTTGAGAAACATAAAAAGTTCCATATTTTTAACTGTTATGTACTTTGTATGTCTTATAGGGGCAACCTCTAAACCAGATTTTGATGTACTATATATGTGTAGCAATTCAAGAATAGGTTTGTCAGTATTTCATATAAACAATTTACATGCTAGATAAAAGTATGTCAATTAATATTTGGCTAGGGCAACCAAAGACTGCGGGCCGGCCCTGTTTGTGCACAATCTTTTTGGTATCATATCACATCATACGGTCAACTACATTGACCATTTCATATATAACAAGAATAAACATACAGAGTGCCAAGAGAATAATATGAGTCAATAACCTAGTAGAAGGGCTGCACTATTAAAGTGGATCAAAATGCAAGGACGACTATTGCATCCTATCAATTATAAAGTAGTTCTGTGCCATATTCATGAATTTGTCACACATGTTAATCAAATATCATTCAAAAACCACTTATTTTCCCAAAGTCGTAATCATATACTCAAGTACTCTACTACAAATGTGCATAGTTACAGTTCACAAAATGGTATAACAGAATAGAAATGTATCATGTAGTTTCAAATTTCACTACTATTAACATTTTAATTTCAAGGGTATGAAAAATTATGTCTTGATAACTGTTGCATCTTAAAAAGAAAACTATAAGCAGCAAAGACCAAAGTAGCAACCGTTTCAATTAAGAAGAATATTGAATCAAAATTAGTTAACTACTCAAATAAGATTGAAGATATTAAAGCTATTAAAAAATTACAAAATTATTTACCTTTACTGGATTTAGAGGATTAAAGACTAAGGCTTGTTTTTATGATGAATAAATAGGTTTGGAGCTCTGATTAAAAGAAATGACTGCAAAACATGTATAAAAAAACAAGTCAAACAGATGAAGTCCTACCAAATCCATATAAGAGGAACTCGGCTGCATATTCACCTTAATTGGCTTCAACGTTTCATTTTAACACTCGATCCTCCTTTAATTTTTTTAATATTTTATGTGACGAACCGCCTTTCTTACTACGAAAGACAAGTCGTTAAAAAGAAAGAGATAGAAAAGAAGAAACTAAAGAAAACGCAGAATCTTATAGCGGAACGGAATAAAATATATTACATAACATATATCACATGGTCACTAATTATACAATACATCAGAGTCATAATTATATAGGTACCATATTCAGACAATCATAACGATCAGTCCATTACTTACAAGTCCAAAATACAGATACAGATACAGTGGAATATAGATAATAACTCGCTAACGTTGAAGCCACCTGCTTCAGCTCCTTCAAAATGCGTCGTGAGAAACCTGGATCACTTGGCTACTCATAAAAAATTGAGTACCCAAGAGTTTAGGGAAACATAAGATAAAATTCTGGGTTAGACATAGGTCTGGTGTGAGTAAAACGATCAAATTGATTTAAATTGTAAACCATTTGAAAATCAAAGGTATCATGTAAGACCACGCTGCACATAAACACGAATGGGTTTTTCCCTTACGATAACCAAAACACTTTTATAGAAAATCCAATGATATTATGATAATGTCTAGGATTTTCAAATAATTATTCACATAGCCAAAATTGTTACATTAATTAAATTCCAGCATAATAGGTGTACAACTAAGACCGAAGGCACTTATTGGAAAATGGATTTCATGCAATGACCGGGCTACTGGGGTACCGCCCGTCACGGTGCATCTCTAGATAAAATAACACCGTGGACCATGCTGGGATCCCCTGCCACACAAGACTGGCCTACTCCTAACCTGTATAATACCGAATAAGATTACCCCTCGGTTGGGATCAGCAACCGTACCGAAGTATACACAAATTAATAGGGATTCTAAATAAGGGTAACTTTACCCTAATTAGATACGACTCACTTAGTCTTGCTGAATCTCCATGTATTAGTCATTCCCGGTTGATAAGGCTTGAGGATACGATTACCTTTCAAGAAAAAATTCACTTAGAATGCTCATCGTCCTCCAATGACGATGTTCTGATAGCATTCGTCCATACAAGTCCGTTCTGGGTTTAAAAGGAAACGAAGGCACCATTTCAACTACACCCATTATTGGAATCATCCTCAGGGTTAGTGACAAATAACCCTTGTACTTTGAAATCTTCATCCTGGATCTTACCTTTTAATCTTCCCAACTCGTTCGCTTATTTTGGATTGAAGTGGTTTTTGGATATTACTGATATCCGATCCCGGACTCATCGAATCCAAAACTTTACATTTTTAAGGCCAAGTTGTTTTTAAATAAACAATTTATAATCAGAGTGTCAATATTCACATATGGAAATTCATTCCATATGTTTTACTTTATCATGACATGTCCATCGAAATTAAATCGCTTGTAATCATCACATTTTCTGAAATCCGGAATAATGATCGGTACAAGTCGATTTACTTTCAATAAAACGTGTCAACGTTTTATGCTAACTATTTTAATTTGTTTGGCTACCTAATGGCATAGATAATAGATAATTGAAAATCAACATCTAAAAGTATATCAGTCAACATAGATCATAACTCAATCAACAATTTGTATTAAATCAGTTTTCAATCAGACCGGACTAGTTTAACTTAACCGAGTTGGGTTATACTTAACTCCGGATTATTTGTTAATCAAATAAATTTATTGAAATAATTTATTTTTAGTTAGTTTATATTTGACAGATCATTTAATAATCAACTGGTTAATTTACATAAAATTTGACTACTTAAAAATTTACCAATTCATTTACTTTAAATTTTATAGATCATGAATTTTCACGTTGCAGAAATCTCGACAACAACAATTCAAATGGAACTACTTGGTGATAAGGTCTCGGTATAAAAATCGGCTCGTCATTTGGATTTTAAACGAGTGTGAAAATAGGTTTTAGTTTTATAGTTTTAAAACTTTAGAATTCCTCCTTTGATTTTAAAGCCCTCATTTATATTTCACTTTATTCTTTATATCCAGCCCAACCTTCTGGCCCGCGAAGAGAAAAACAGGCCCAAACTTTTTTTCTTTCTTTCTTATCATCTTCCCTGCTTCCTCTCATCTTTCTTTTTCCCTAATCCCATCATGCATATCATTGTGCATGTGCACATGTCGCCGTTAACCTTCCCTTCACCGCCAACCACTTCCACACATTGCCCACAACCACCTGACTTCACCAATCACCTAACCATTAGCTCATTCGAAAATTCCACCTCCGCCCAAAAATTGGAGCCTACCCCGAAGTCACCAAATCACCATGCCTTGCCACCACTGGCCACCATCACCCACCAGGTTCTACCCCAAGCTTCGCTGACATCTCCTCTTCCAATTCCCCATGTAGCGCATGCCTCTCTCCGCCTCTTGCCACCGCCATCGCCCCAAAATCCGAACCCACTTAGAAATCCCGCTAAAACCCTACATTGACCTCGACTCGATGCCACACCTCGCCAGAAAATGCCGCCCCATTTTTCCTCTATCTTCCATCGCCCCAGCAACCTCCACAACCAACGACGAACCCTCAAATCGCCTCGGTCACCTAAAATCGACCAAAACCCCAATTCTGGTCATCTACCTCTATCTCATTCCACATGCAAACGAAAATCCCCATAATACTTCCAAAAATCATGAATTTCCACCACCATCACAATCATATACTTTTTGATTAAATTAGGATGTTTGATTTTCACCTATTACTGACATACTCGCGGTTTCATGAATTTTTCTCAGCCTCTACCCAATAGATTTGAATGAAACAAATTTTAGAATAACCTATACCCGCAAAAACACATCTTTTGTTTGACACCAAAGAAAGAAAATAAGTAAAAACTAAGTAATTGATTTTTGAAGTTGAAAATCTTGACTGTTTTCAAACACAACAGGTACGGGAAGTAGTAAAAAAAATGAAACACAATACATCTAGGCTCATCTGATCGTGTAATGAACATGTACCCATACATATTCACAACACATACATATATGCTTGGCAAAATCAAGTTTTACAAAAGAGATCATAATCAAATATGTGCTCAGATATGTTAACCAGTGGCAAGAAATTGAAAATTTCACCCACTGTTTTTTTTGAAGAATAACACTGCTGCTTTGCTTTACTCCTTGAAGCTTTGAACAGTCGGTCTTTTATGTTAATAGAAGATTTTTTTTCCTTAAATACGTGAATAACAATGGTAACATGGTATGGTATTTATAGAGGAGGGGAGGGAACAGCTAGACACAAGGGGGGCTGAAGCTTTCACATGTATAGGTTTTCACTCTTTTTTTATTTGATTTCCTAGTTTGATTTGATAATTTGTGTGTGATTTGATTTATTTTGTGCTTGAATTAATGTTTTTCATCATGATGCCCCTATGCATATACACACACACACAAAAAAAATCATACACACACACACACACACACACATACATACACATACATACATACATACATACATATATATATATATATATATATATATATATATATATATATATATATATATTCCTGTAAACTCTTTTGGCCATATGTTTTCATGCTTACATATTTACATATCCCTTATTTTTATAAACATATGTTTATATCTACACCTATATATTTTACTTTCATCTTAAAGTTTATACTTATATGTATATATTATTTCATATACACTATATTTATAACATATGCATGCATATAGCTACTTACATGTATTTATTTCTTTAATTTTATTATTTTTCCTTTCATACTTTGTATATATCTACATATAGATATTTAATCCTATATATGAAATGTGAAGTTTTACATACATACATACATACATACATACATACATATATACATACATACATACATATATATATATATATATATATATATATATATGCGTATATCTATTTAATTATTTCCAGAAATTTGAAATGTAAATTTTAAATCATAGCCCCCAGAATTTATATATTCATATATTTCCTAAATCAGAGATTTATTTATTCAGCTGATAAAAATTAATATTTTAATATTTAAAATTAGTTAATTACTCTAATAACAGGTGTAAAAAATCTAGGTCGTTACATTTTGGGAGCAGACTTCATATAACACCAATATGACCTACAACCATTCGTAAGAAAGCCTCATAAAATTCAGCTTACTTTATATCACTTATGTAACTTAAAAAATTTGCAAAAATTCACTATGATTATTTATTTTTTTCTTAAGATTGTAGAGTTCAAATCCTAACTTACAGAACAATGATTGACACTTCAAAATACATATACCATTAAATTATAAGCCATACTTACGTCGAAGCAGTTGCAACAAGAAGGAGATTGGGTTTGAACGCCATGTATCGGAGGATTTTGGATTCGATTAGCTCGATTGGCTTTTTGAATGCAATGTCCTAACGTCGAGACCAAATGCCTAAAGTCGAGGGTAAGAGCGAGCGCGGCCGAAATCTACTCCCTTGACGTGGCCGATTGAACTGCAAGTCGTTTTCTTTTTTTGGAGCAACAAAGCGAATGAATAAGCATTTAGAAAAGGAATAGGGTTACGGATGAGAAGGAATACCCATGTACTGTTTTACCTCACAACATTTGAGTTAATTTCAATTTAACCAGATTTTCTAATGCAAATAGCAATAAAAAAGTGTAAATGTGTATTTTCAATAATATATTTTTAGCTTAGCAACGGTTATTGTTGTGGCTAATCTACAACATAAATAAGTGTTGGCATCTGAAAAAAATAAGTGTTAAGAAATGGATATTATGGTATAGTGAAAGGTGCATTCGTAGATAATATTCGGTCAGTTTAGACTTTGGACGCGTCCAACGAAATCCCAACCGGCCAATCACCCGATGTACCGTTTAAACGAAGTAGTTGGAATTAAGCCATTGAGACATGACGTGCCAAAATGCCATATGCATCATGTCCTAACAATTCAATTCCATACGACCATTTTCCTAAGCTATATAAACCTAACCGCTTTTTTACTCCTCCACAAAACTCACGCACTCCAAATCTAAACTTCCATGTCTCAAATCGTCACTTTTCAAGCTCAAATTGAGATTTTTTTCTTTTACAGTTATATTTATTTCACAGTTCTATACAATATATATTTATTATAATTTTTCCTTTGAATTTCAAATTGTCGATTGCTTCTACCAAATCTTATATTGAAAATATTATCGATTGGATTGCCGAATTTCAGAATGTCGATTACTTTTACCGAATCTGTTATGTTTAGGATTTCATTAATATCTATGTAGGGCTATTGTTACCCATTGTGGTCGAGCTACCAATTGGTACAATAATGTTGTGTTTGAATTTAACAACCTCTTAGGAACTGTTTGTGTCAAAATTGGACACAACACTCGTCGAAAGTTTTTGAAGAGATAATAAATGAAGAAAGTAAATTAAAACGTGGATTATCTGACAAAAACTTCAAATAACAGGAAGTAAATTGCACAAGAGACAACGATTTAGAGTGGTTCGGCGTTTTGCCTACGTCCACTATGAGGTTTTGTTACTTTATTGCTTGATATTTGGAGAATACAACTTTTTGATGTCAAAGTACAGCAAGTAGTAAGCCAAAATTTAAAATCAAAGGCAGTGGTGGTGCTCTGAAGCAATTATGGTAGCGTCTAGTCGTGCTTTATCTTCACAATTCTCCGATCCCCTTTCTGAATGACCAGGGGCTCTATTTATAGGTGCTGGAGGCTGATATTTCTCCTAAAATCTGGGAAGACCAATTCTGGCACGTGTGGGGGCCCACACGCTCGTCCTTAGGAAATTGGGCCCATATTGGGATCGATTCGAAGTAAGGTTCGAATCGATCAAGAAATCATCCAATTGAGCCGAAATTTGGTGAGAACATTCTTCAACATGTATATAAGCTCCTGTAAAAAAATTATTGCATTTGGATCAACGGTTTGGGAGATATGATGGATTCAAGTTGGGGATTTTCGGCATGCTGGTTGGTTCGAATCGACCTATGGGTTCGTTCGAATCGATATGGTTCGAACCCATAGGGTCGAATCCATGCTCCTGTGACGTGGCGCGCGTTCTTCGAGTCGATCCCTATTTTTCGCCGAGTTGAATGAGTCGAGTCCTAGGTTTTAGCTGCGTTGACCAAGTGGGTTCGAAGGATTGGATTCGAAGGAATGCTTCGAATCGATGGAGCCGGTTCTTATTCGAATCGATCCAAATACGTGACTGTGGATCGATTCGAAGTTGCTTCAATATGGGGATTTGAGAGATCCTTCTTTAATGGACTCGAGGGTATGGATTCGAGGCAAGGTGCAGGACGGGTTAGAGGTATAGCAACTCTATGGATTCGAACTCTTCAACCTTGAGGGATACGAAGAGAGGCAGCATCGTGGATTCGAAGGCAGGCCATCGTGATGGATTCGAAGCAAATGGAGTCGAAGCCGATGGAGTCGAAGCAGGCACTGGCTGATGGATTCGAACGATATTTCTGCCTATCGATTCGAACATCGTACCTGCTCTAATGGGTTCGAACTTAATGAAGGGGCGATGGATTCGAACCGAGCAAGGTTCATTAAATCGAATCCATCATAACTTGAGCATACGAACTCGGATTGACTTGAAATTTGAGATGCGGACTTCTATGGTCTATCTTGCTATGTCCTATCAATTGTAGCTCAATCTGGACTCGGACAAAATCCATCAATATTCGTAGTAAACCAACAATCATTCAAAATTGAGGACATGCGACCCTTATTTTCCAACCAGTTCCTTGGTATCTCGGCCTTGCCAAAAGGCGGGATAACATTTGCCCCCCAAAGTATGTCTTGTTAAAACATGACGTGCTTTGTAAAACTGCAGTTCCATGTTGGACAATCAGGACTTGCTTTTCCGAAATTCATCAGCTGTCGCAACTATAACGAGGTGAACATTTGATCCCTGTAAACGTTAAAGATCAAGTGTTAGTCATACGCATACGGATATATGTACCGCTTTTGCTTTGGTTAGCGTTGCGCGATTGCTAGTTGTCACCAGTTTTGGTTTGTTATCGAATTCTGCATCGGCCCTCTCCTGAACCGATTTGAGATTCGGGTTAAAGTATTGTTGTTATAGCCATCTATGATCATCCTCTTGTATCGATCCTCTCCTGAATCGGTGTAAAAGGTAGACCAGTAATTTTTCATATCGAAGCGTTGTATTCATTCTCATCGATGGTGCCTAATGGATTCGAAGCACGCTTGTTCGAACCGATAGGGTTTCGAATCGATGGAATTGCTGGTTATGGGATAGGTACTTCGAATCGATAGGATTTTTCAACTCAGTCCTCATTCAAGTGCTTCGTATCGATGACGCTTCGCATCGATGCTGTCTTGATGGATTCGAAGTCACGTATGTTTGAATCGATGGTCTTGCCTTTGCTCAGTGCTTCATCGAATCGATGATGCCTCGCATCGATTAAGCTGGGATGGATTCGATTGTGTAAAAGATTGGAAGGCAATGGATTCGAAGTGGAGTATGGATTCAGCCGTGTGATGGATTCGAAGTAACGACTCTACGCTGTGATGGATTCGAATGCAGTGGGTTATTGAGCGATTGTTCGAATCGATGGGGTATGGCGAGTGACCGGTGGTAGGAAGTAAACACAACCAGGAGTCGAAGGGTCACGCGTTTTCTGTGGAACCCATATAAATACCCAAGGCCATCTTCGCTTTTACTTTTCACTTTTCACTTTTTACTGCTGCTATTTCTTCAGCTCGAGCCTTCAAAGCAAGAAACCACTGTGTCATTGCATTCGAATCGATAAAATTCCATCAAGTCTTTGTTTGTAAACGAATCCAGTCAGGTAATTTATGGGATCAATTCGACTGTAGAACGACGAAACTGGAAATTTGTCATCGATTTGAATTCTTCCTTTCGAAAACCTTGAGGGACAGTGAGATTCGATATGGGTTGACTGGATGGATCTGGGGACGAACTTGTTCAAGTCGTATCGATCCTGTGTGTTGCCAGGGAGAAGTGTAAGCAATGATGGATGTTATCTTCTTTCTTTGCTTCGCATCGATCTGTGAATGACCATTTCGAATCGATATCAAGGAGAAGGCTTCGAATCGATGGTTGCAGGAGAAAGAAGGCATCGAACCGATCGATTCGAAGTAGTGTTACTTCGATCGATTCGAAGGTGCACAATTTTGATCGATTCGAAGCCACGCAGGTTATATGGATTCGAAAGGTTTTTTCATTCCAAGGCTTCACCGAGTCGACCTTCACGGAGCCGAAGCGTATGGATTCGAACGTCTTCGATTCGACTCGTATCGATTCGAGTCGATCGATTCGAACGTTCGAACATCTGAAACTTCTGATTTTCTGATTGGCTCCAACTTCTGAACTATGACCAATTTCAAGTTGAACTTTGACGAGCTTAATGAACTTTAGCATACTTGACCCCGACGAGCTTCGGCCTTGCATAATCGAATTTGACTTGACCTCTCTGTTGGAGCTCGTCGATGGCACCATGACTTAAACAAAATATAACGAATTTATACTTGAATTGGTCAGTAGCATCTAGGTGGCGTGAAAGTGACGGTCAGCGATGACGGTCGTTTTCATTCTCAAATTCCAAAGTTTCGTCGTTCGGACACCTCGTTTCATCTTGTAAAATCTGCTTAAATTTTTTGCCTAGCACTTGCATTGCACGACATACTCATACACTTTGCACCGTGGGAATGCATGGGTTTTTTACATATTTAACGCCGCTTTCTGGTGAGTTAGTTAATTATGGAGTCTTCGAGTTCTTAACAACAAGAAGCACAAAGCTCGCCTCTTCCAGCGCTTGAGATTCCGGACATCCCTCCTGAAGTCGTAGATCCGGCCCCGGATGAATTGCCGGAGGCCATATTTATCGAAGATCCTGTCGATTCTGTTCAATCCAATATCTCAGAGTCTCTGTTGGGCCGGATATGTTCGAAACATAACATATCTCTGGACGATGTTTTATTACCTAGTGCTAGTGATAGACCTCACAACCCTCCTGAAGGATATACTGCCTTCTACCCTCATGCCTGTGCGGCTGGATCTCTTCCTCCTTTTAACCAATATATCCGAGAGATGCTGTCGTATTTAGGAATCGCTCCTTCACAGCTTCATCCCAACGGGCATGCATTACTAAACAGTGTCTTCGTCATATTTATGGATTGCCTTTTTCGCCCGCCAAGACCTAACGAGATCAGGCATATTTTTAACTTTAAGAGTAGGGGTGATAGCCCGTCTTTTACTTTTCTGGAGGCAGTTAGGAACTGTCAGGTCGTGACTGGGGCCTGGACCAGGCTTAGTTATTTCAAGAACGAGTGGTTTTTTGTTCGATGCCCCCCAGGGTTTGCCAGGAGATGGTTATCCAGACGTAAGTATCATAATTCATTCTTGAATGGTCATTTTTTAATACTTTATGCCAATACCCTGCTATTCTTGCAGCTATCATTTCGAGACCTACTGGTGGGCATTATAGAGGCGTCGTTCAAAGCTTACAAAGGGTTCCCCGCGACTCAAGGCACATAGATTTGCTGTTGACCGATGATAACTTAAGGACACTGGGTTTGATTGAAATGGGCCAGAGTATTGTAATTGAAGGTTTGGCGAAATCGGCCTCGAGGAAGAAGAAGAAAGTGGCAAAAAGAAAACCTGGCGTTGTGATAAGAGACATGAGCGATGATGAAAGAACGCCCAAAGATACTGAGATAGCAGCCGACCTTTCCCGAATAGAAGAGGGCCAGACAGGCAAGGCTGCTGTACTTAAGTTTAAGAGATGGAAGTCCGTAGTCGTAACCCGTTCCCAACCTGGGGTTACTGTTTCCAGCGCCTCTCCTTGCCAGTCCGGAGACCTTTTCACAGGGTTGGACGATATTCCCATTCCGGACTACGTATCTCTCCACCACGGGTCCGGGTTGGAAGAGCTCCGGAGAGCGCTTGATATAAGCGAATCTTTACCCGTTAGTGTAATCGACGCTTCTGGTTGGTCGGGGGGTTTACGCATTTATACACTTTTCACAACACTTCACAACTTCCATATGCATTGCAGTGCTTTTTCTTGGTACTTAATCGAATTGTCCCTTTTTTACAGGTGCCATGTCGAATCGGCCTTCTACACTTGATAAACTTCGGCGAGTACACCATTCTTCATCCTATTATGAGTCTCGCCGTAGGGATTCTGACCGAGATCGTGAGCGGAGGTATTACGAACAAGAGCATCGCGATAGGGACCATTCCCGATATTATTCTAGCCAGGAGCGTTCTGATAGGGACCGAAGGTACCGTTCACCCTCTCGTTCTCCTCCGCCATCCAGGGGCCAGGCACCTGCAGTCGAAACTTCACGGCAACAACCATCTCAACAAATTTCTAAACCTGGTCCACCTCGTTCAAGGATTGATACGGCTCCGACCGTAACTGTGGAGGAGGCACCTCTTGAACCGTCTGGTGAAGGGGCTATTAGAATTGCTCAGTTGTAAAAAGACTTTCCAGAAATATGCTTTGATGCCTATATCTTTCCACCCAATCTCAAAAGAATTCCCGAAGAGGCCGTGAACACCGCCCTCAGCTATACCCGGGATTTTTATGCTCAGTATAAAGAATGGTACAGGGCGGCTGTTAAAGCCTCGAAAGTAGCCTTCGAACGAGCCAAAGTTATTGAGAAACTGGAAGCGAACTTGGCTCATAAGAACTGTATTGTTGACATACTTCAATCTGAAACGGAATCTTCTCGCAAGGCTGAACTGGAGTCGCTACAGAAGGTCGACGAGACATTGGCTGAGATGGCGAAAATGCAACAAGCGCATTGTACTTTAGTTGAAGATTTAGGCCATCGATATAAGAATGTTGAGGCCGAGCGAGATGCGGCGGTCAGAGAACTTGAGGAGTTAAAAGCTAAATTTGCCAGCTTAAACAAGGAAACGCTAATACGGCCGCACAGGAAGCATGCGAGCGAGCTGTGTCTCTCCGAGCTGAGCGAGACGCGGCAGTTGCTAAAGTTGAAGCGGTGGAGACAGAGGTAGAAGGGAGAGTTCAGGCAGAGATATTTAGAGTAGAAGCTGAGTTTGACGATCTCCTCGACACTTATAATGCTAATGTACTTGAGCACAGGAATCTCTTGTGGCTCGGAGATTATTCTACGCTTCTACTCAGTGCTTGGAAAAAATTGGTGGCGAACAAAAGAGCATCTCTCCCTGAAGGCGCCGTAGACGAATTTGAACTTGAATCTCGCTTGTTGAGCGAAGAGGAAAGGAAACTTCTCCATGATGCGATGATCTCCGCTGAGAGAGAGAGGCTTGGTTTTCACCATGTGGAAACTGGTGAGGGTTCTGGAGCCGAACATTATAGTGAGAATGTTTCAGTTGATGCCCCAACCTCATCTGGAGTCACCACTACAGTCGGTCCACATGTTATCCCTGCTTATAACCCGGATCGACCGGAACTGTCTCTCGGTACATCTACCGTTTCTGAACTTGTCCCATCACCGAGCCGCAGTAAAGAAGGTATTCTAAATGTTGCTTAAGTGTTTCTGGAATTTTGAACTTGGAGCCGATCATTTGACTAATTATCCTCTTTTCTTTTTAATCAGTGACTGAAAGTGATGCGCCTGCACTTCCAATACCACAAACTTCGCAGCCAATGCAAGGAGCCGTTGTTACTGAGACCATCACAACCACTGCCGTTACCAGCGAGATGGGAGAGGGGAGTTCGATGTCGTTTGATGTTCAGATGATTGATGAGCTTCTCAAGCAACCCTGTGAACCTTTTCCTGATCCTTCCTTCACAATGGGTGGAGTTGCCCCAAGTTTTAGCTCGTTTATGCCGACCGTCAGTGTTTCCAGCGCTGCTCGATCTTCCCAAGAAGAAGAAATTCTTGCTGAGATAAGCGCCGAAATGGCTATGGTGACGACGGTTGGTGGTTCCGGAGGCGATGTTGCTCCATCAAGCTTAACTCCTCCAATTGTTACTTCCTTCACCGGCACAACTATAACTTCTAGCGTTGAAGCTTTGCCACCTGTTACGGCTTCCCCGCCTCCGGTTCGTCCTCACAAAAGGATCTCTATCCCTTCCAGCTCTGAGGAAGACGTGGATATCATGCCAGATCCTGAGGATGCTCCAAAGAAAGACAAGAAATCCCGCAAGAAGCCGGGCAGTGGATCTAGTGGCTCAACTCCGAAGAAGAAACCCCGGAAGAAGAAAGAGTGAACTTCTTGTTTTACCATGTAGTTGCGAAAGGGCAATTCTTTTTACTTCTCCTTTTCTAGGCCGTGTATGAGTGTGGATTCGGCACCCACTTTATGAATTGTTTTTAGTTTTATCATGTAATCAAACCCCTTTTTTGTTTGTTGATAACATGGAAAACTACTCTTTTCTTTTTTGCTCAAGTATTGCATTAATTAGCTTGTGCTCACATATGCCATAAGCCTTGTATACATGTCCACACTTCGGGGACTTAACATAATTAGTTGTTAACAGTTCGGTGTACTTGTGGTGTTTTTACCGTCAAGTAGAGTTCGCTTTTATTTGCCAAGTCTACGAATCTTGGTCGCAAGTTGTAATCAATGAATAATCGAACTTCGGACATTGTATCACTTTGATTAGCGATTAACACTTAGCTTTTTTGCCCCCTAGTCTCGGGGAATAGCATTTGTGTTTTGGTGGTTGAGTGCGTTTTCGCAAACTTTGAGCACATGTCCACATTCTGGGGACTTAGGATAATTTGTAATCGATAACTTGGTTCGCACCACGGGAATTTGAGAGTTATCGATGTTTGTAGTATGGTTCGCATTCCGGGAACCTGGAATTGATGTCTACACTCCACTTCACGCTCTAGGAATCTGGAGTTAGCACGGATGCTTCGGTTCGCGCTCCGGGAACCTGTAACTTAATGTTTATACTCCAGTTCACACTCCGGGAACCGAAAGTTGAAGTTTATACTTCAATTCACACTCTGGGAATTTGGAGTTAGCTCACACTCTGGGAGCGATGGATTTATATTCCGGTTCACACTCCGGAAACCGAAAGTTGAAGTTTATACTCCAATTCACACTCTGGGAATTTGGAGTTAGCTCACACTCTGGGAGCGATGGATTTATACTTCGGTTCGCACTCCGGGAACCAAGAGTTGAAGTTTATACTCCAATTCACACTCTGGGAATTTGGAGTTAGATCACACTCTGGGAGCGATGGATTTATACTCCGGTTCACACTCCGGGAACCGAAAGTTGAAGTTTATACTCCAACTCACACTCTGGGAATTTGGAGTTAGCTCACACTCTGGAAGCGATGGATTTATACTCCGGTTCACACTCCGGGAACCGAAAGTTGAAGTTTATACTCCAATTCACACTCGAGTTGGCTCACACTCTAGGAGCGATGGATTTGTATTCCGGTTCGCGCTCCGGGAACCGAAAGTTGAAGTTTACACTCCAATTCACACTCTGGGAATTTGGAGTTGGAGGAGGGATTGTCGTGTATCAATCCCTGTGAATGTTGATGTAGTGTTCTGCCCCCGAGCTCGGGTTTCACTTAGCGAGTGGCTGGTCGTATCACAGTCACTCCCTACTTGAATAAATCCCACCACGTGATGGAACTTAGCTCTCCGTGCATTGTGATATTGTATGTCATATTCAGTAAATCACAGCTTTGGCTCGAAGAGATGGCATTTTATTGCTGAAACGAGAAAATATGGCAAAGTCAGTTGCCTTATTACAAATTTAAATCTCAAAATGCTAGAATAAAATGCAAAGGAATAAATTGACAGAAAATAAGTAAGTAAAGTTTTTCTTATGTAGTAGCGACGAAGACTTTCGCTATTCCAAGCTCTCGGCAAGGTAAAACCGTCAACTGTCGATAATTTGAACGTGCCATCTCCGAGCTTTTGTGAAATTACATACGGCCCTTCCCAATTTGGCTTCATGTGTGAAGGGACCGGATAAACCCTTTTGAGTACGAGATCGCCGAGTTCGAAGGTTCGCGGACGGACCTTGGTGTTGTACAGTCGGGCGACTCGATTTCGATATGCGGCTGCCCTCAAATCAGCCTCTTCGCGCTTTTCATCGAGTAAATCCAAAGATTCAGCAAGTAATATGGCATTTGTTTTTGGATCATAATATGTTACACGATGAGAAGGCACTTCCATTTCGACCGGAATAACGGCTTCAGAAACATAAGATAGAGAAAACGGGGTATGACCGGTTGCAGTTTTATGAGTCGTTCGATAGGCCCATAGTGCCATAGGAAGTTCGTCGACCCATTTGCCCCTGGCTTTTTCCAGTCGCTTCTTTAGAATGGACTTGGTAACTTTATTAACAGCTTCAACCTGTCCATTTTATTGAGGGTGCGCTACTGCAGAGAATTTCTTATGGATGTGGAATCGTTGACAGAAATTCTTGAATTCAGCACTTTCGAATTGAGTTCTGTTATCGGTGATGATAGTATGTGGGAGACCAAAACGGCAGATGATGTTATGCACTACAAAGTTGATTACTTTCTTTGTTGTAATTGTCGCAAGGGGTTCAGCTTCAGCCCATTTGGTGAAGTAATCAACTGCGACGATGGCGTACTTCACGCCACCTTTGGCCAGAGGCAATGTGCCGATGATATCTACTCCTCATATCGCGAATGGCCAAGGACTGACCATTTGGGTTATCTCAGTAGGAGGAGCTCTAGGAATTCGAGCGTGTTTCTGACATTTTCACACTTCCTAGCATAGTCTGCAGCATCGCGATTAACAGTAGGCCAATAATACCCATATCGAAGTATTTTCTTTGCGAGCGCTTGCCCCCCAGTGTGATCGCCACATTCTCCTTCGTGTACATCGCGTAATACTCGCCTGACTTCATCGTGCGCGATACACCGGAGGAGAGGAACAGAGTATCCTCTCCGGTACATGATTCCATTTTGAATAACAAATCGTGAGGCCTTTCGTAGAACTTGTCCTTTCTCGCTTCGTTGCTCGAGCAATACACCATGTTCGATATAATCTCGATAAGGGGTCATCCACGACTCCTTATTGGAGGTAGCTTCAAATGTGAAATCAGTCTCCCTTTGATCAATGCTCGGAGAGGATAGGGTTTCAACCGGAACAACCCCCAACTGTTGAGCCTCACCCGTACTCGCTAACTTTGCCAATGAATCAGCCTTTTGATTGTGCTCTCGGGGTATGTAGAAAATGGCATAGTAATCGAATTGGTTAAGAATCTCCAGAACCCGAGTTAGATAAGCAGCTAATCTTCGGTCTTTGGCCTGATATTCTCCTCGAACTTGGCATACCACCAACTGGGAATCGCAGTAGATCTCTACAGCAATGATTTTCAGATCACGGGCAAGCTTTAGCCCGGTAAGTAGGGCTTCGTACTCGGCTTCGTTGTTGGTTGCACGGAACTCGAACTTTAAAGCATAACATATGGATCGTCCCTCGGGGGTTTTAAGCACTACCCCAGCTCCTGAGCACCGATCGTTTGACGCACCATCGGTGTACAACTTCCAGATGTATTCGGGAGATTTGCTGGTCTCGGGAAAGTCTTTAGGGATAGTGAATTCGGCTATAAAATCTGCTAGGACTTGGCCGTGAATGGCTCTCCTTGGAGTATAAGTTATGTCGAATTGACTCGGTTCGATGTTCCATTTTAGCAACCTACCGGACGTCTCAGGCCGCGTAAGGACCTGTCGTAACGGCTGGTCGGTGTACACAGTAATAGGATGAGCCTGGAAATATGGACGGAGCTTCCTCGAGGCAATGACTAGGCAATATGCCAACTTTTCAAGCTTTGGATAATTTCTCTCGGCTCCGGTCAATCGTTTACTCACGTAGTAGACCGGCTTTTGCACTTGGTTTTCCTCCCGAATTAATGCAGCACTGATTGCATTCTCTGATACTGCCAGGTAAAGATATAACTGTTCATGATCTATAGGCTTTGAAAGGATTGGTGGTACGGAAAGATGTTGGATTAGCGATTGAAATGCTCCCTCACATTCTGCAGTCCATTCGAAATTTCGTTTCCCCTTTCGAATCAAATCAAAAAAGGGAATGCATTTGTCGGTCGATTTTGAGATAAACCTGCTCAGTGCTGCAACTTTTCCATTAAGACTCTGAACTTGTTTTACAGTTTTTGGAGTTTGGAGATTTCTGATAGCCCGGATCTTTTCGGGGTTGGCCTCTATTCCTCGGGAATTGACAATGAACCCAAGGAATTTTCCGGATGCGACTCCGAAATGACACTTTAGTGGATTAAGTTTCATCCCGTATTTCCGGAGGATATCAAACATTGTCTCCAAGTCTTTGACATGATCACCAGAGTATCGTGACTTTACCAACATGTCATCTACATAGACCTCCATAGTCTTTCCAATCTGATTGGCAAACATTCGGTTGACTAAGCGTTGATAAGTTGCGCCAGCATTCTTTAATCCAAAAGGCATGACCTTGTAGCAGTACAACCCCAAGTCGGTTACGAAGCTTGTGTGTTCTTAATCCGGTACATGCATGGGTATCTGGTTGTAACCTGAGTAAGCATCCATGAAGGATAACAATTCATGTCCGACGGTTGAATCTACCAGTTGATCGATCCGGGGGAGTGGAAAGCTGTCTTTCGGGCAGGCTTTATTCAGGTCGGAGTAATCGATACACGTTCTCCATTTTCCGTTTGGTTTCCGGACAAGTACGGGATTGGACACCCATTATGGGTATAAAGCGTCTCTAATGAACCCATTTGATTTCAACTTATCGACCTCTTCTTTCAGGGCGGCAGATCTCTCTGGATCCATACCACGTCTTTTCTGCTTGACCGAGATATACCGCGGGTCAATGTTCAGGGTGTGGCTCGCGATGTCAGACGAGATTCCACACATATCAGAGTGTGTCCAGGCGAACACGTCAAGATTTGCCTGGTGAAAATCAACCAATTCCTGTTGTGTCTTTTGGTTAAGCTGAGACCCAATCTTCAACATTCTCGAGTCATCGTGATCATCGTCAATCGAGACATCAATGATTAGCTCGGCCGGAGAAGCCTGACTTTCCGTAGATTCTTCTTTATTATCATTGTCCCTTGGATTAAGATCCTTTTGTAATTGGTTGTGGTGCCCAGGCCGAGGCCCAGGCGCTAATTGTCAAACGCCGGTAAAACGGACGCAGAGAGATTCCTCTACGCCCTTTCCTTTCTCTTTTCGCTGCGCCTCCCGCAGCTCAGCAACATAACACGCTCTTCCAGCAGCCTGATCTCCTTGTACAACTCCTATCCCGTGGTCAGTAGGGAACTTCAGAGTTAAGCACCATGGGGCAATAGCAGCCCTAAATTCAGAAAGGGCCGGTCGGCCCAAAAAAGCATTGTACGGGGAAGGAATATCTAAGACAACAAATTGCAACATCCGAACTCTTCGGCATTCTCCCGCTCCCAATTCTACTGGCAATTCAACTATTCCAGTTGGTATCGTTGCACTCCCGTTGAAGCCGTGGACTCGTGATTGACAAGGCTTTAAGTCCTTAGCTTCCATTTTCATTAAATCATATGCTCTTTTAAACAATATATTTACGGAACTTCCGCTGTCTACTAAGATCCTCTTCATCCAAGCAGGACCAACTTGAGCGGATATGACCAACGGGTCAATTGTGGGAGCTTCAACTCTATCGGCATCTCGATTTCTAAACACGATTTCATCAGCCATTGTTTTTTGTTATTTAGCCGGTGTTCCGTCTTCCGAGTTACTATAGCATTCAAAGTCCACATGCCTGATTGAGCTAGCATATGACTCCATTTCTCTCCAGCTTCTGTCTGCTGGATGGGGACCACCGCTTATTGTATTGATAACCAACCTTCCACCCGTGCGAGCGGGTTCACCTTGTCTTTCCTGATTCTGCGTTCGATTTTGATTAGATGGGCCCGCTCCACCAGACTACGGCGCCCGAACAAACTGGTCCAACTTTCTTTCTCTGATCAACTTTTCAATGAGGTCTTGCAAATGTCTACACTCATTGGTATTATGTCCATAACTTTCATGAAACCTACAGAACTTTCCTGTCTGAATCTGCCTCTCCAACGAAGGCTTCGGAGCAGGCTTCTTGTATTGCATAGTATTACAAGTCTGTAAGTATACGTTTTCCAGTGACGTGTTAAGCGGTGTATAACTGTCAAACATTGCGGCCCTACGTCTCGGACCGCGGTTCTGGTCTTGCTTCTTGTTTCGGTTATCACCGTTTCTTGATCGTTGAGTCTGTTTATTTTGGATATTCAATTCGACTTTTCCTGAACTTTCTCCAGATTGTTTAACCGCAACATTACTCTAAATCCCTTCACTGCTGGGTCTTGCATCGTCTTGCTTCCTAGACTGTTTCGCATCCTCTCGCCTCAAGAATTGAGCGGCTTTCGAATAGAAACGGTCCAACGATGCGGGAGGTTTTCCGGCTAACCAATTTCCAAACTCGGAATCAGGGTCGATTCCTTTAGTCAAAGCCATTAGAATGGAATTATCATTGGGGTTGGTGATTTCTGCGCATGCATCATTGAATCTCTCCAAATATCGTCTAAGTGTTTCTCCGGGAGCTTGAGTGACACTTGATAGGGTATTAACATCTTTAGGTCGGGCAATATGCATGCGAAATTGTTCAACAAATTTAGTAGCTAACTGGTCAAACGAAGAAATAGATCGTGGCGGTAATCGTGTAAACCACATTGTCGCAATTCCCCCTAAGGAAATGGGAAAAATGCGGCACTTTACTGCGTCATCAGCTCTCGCAGCAGTCATCGACCATTCATATTTCAGAATATGTTGATTTGGGTCGGAATTTCCTTCATTCATGGGAAGGGTTGGCATTCTGAATCGCCGAGGAGGTTCAGCATACAATATGTCATCAGTAAATGGGGTATGACTCCGGGAGATTCCCCAATCGTCATTTGTTAGGCCTTGACTCTCGCGAATCATTCGTCGTACCATGGCTGAGAAGTCTGGCATTGGAAAATTCTATGGGTGGTGAGCCAAGGTATGGTCGGGTTCCATAGTGCGAGGTGGGATCGGGCGCTGTCGACGATCCGCATCTCGCCTCCTTGGCTCGATGTCTTCTGGGACATATGGCTCTGGAGCCTGTCCCTGCTGATGATAATTTTGATTGGAGTGATCTCGAGCATCAACTCCTTTGTCAACTGCAGCGGCTGTAGCGGCTCGATCATTTGCAGTGTGTTGCGGAATGGTGCCTCCTCGGGATGAGGGTCCAGTATGGAAGCTGGTTGATGGGCCAACCCTTATCCGCCCAACGGTTAACGCCTGTTGATTGTCAGCAGCTTGCGCATGGTTTCCGTCTAGCCTGGGACGGATAAATCTGTTACTGTAGTCAGATGAAGCGGAGCTTTCGATGGAAGAATGAGGAGCTTGATCCCTTCTGGATCTTCTTCGCTTTTGGCGATTCAGTTGATTGGTTAACTCAACGTTAGCGCGCAACTGCTCAGTTAGCTGTTGTCGACTTTGGGTTAGTTCCTGGAGTAGCGCCTGGAACTCCTGTCTTTTGACCGGACCTGACTGATCCGTATGCCCAGCAGCATCTTGATTAGTGGACTGTAGCTGTGTGGGATTTTGCCTATCCCGACCTTCTTGATCACCAATGTTAGAAGTGGTTCTTGTACTCACCATCTTGAAGCGTTGAATTCTTTCCTAGACTTTTAACAAATCTGAATAGAACGGAAGGAATCTAAATATGAGGTCTGGATCTTCCTCTTAGATTTACGCAATTCGGTATCGAAGATAGATCCTAGGAGCAAGAGGAAAAAACTGGGTTTTTTCTCGGTGGAAGCACCAAAGTGTTTGTGTCAAAATTGGGCACAACACTCGTCGGAAGTTTTTGAAGAGATAATAAATGAAGAAAGTAAATTAAAACGTGGATTATCTAACAAAAACTTCAAATAACAGGAAGTAAATTGCACAAGAGACAATGATTTAGAGTGGTTCGGCGTTTTGCCTACGTCCACTATGAGGTTTTGTTACTTTATTGCTTGATATTTGGAGAATACAACATTTTGATGTCAAAGTACAGCAAGTAGTAAGCCAAAATTTAAAATCAAAGGCAGTGGTGGTGCTCTGAAGCAATTCTGGCAGCGTCTAGTCGTGCTTTATCTTCACAATTCTCTGATCCCCTTTCTGAATGACCAGGGGCTCTATTTATAGGTGCTGGAGGCTGATATTTCTCCTAAAATCCGGGAAGGCCAATTTTGGCACGTATGGGGGCCCACACGCTCGTCCTTAGGAAATTGGGCCCACATTGGGATCGATTCGAAGTAAGGTTCGAATCGATCAAGAAATCATCCAATTGAGCCGAAATTTGGTGAGAACATTCTTCAACATGTATATAAGCTCCTGTAAAAAAATTATTGCATTTGGATCAACGGTTTGGGAGATATGATGGATTCAAGTTGGGGATTTTCGGCATGCTGGTTGGTTCGAATCGACCTATGGGTTCGTTCGAATCGATATGGTTCGAACCCATAGGGTCGAATCCATGCTCCTGTGACGTGGCGTGCATTCTTCGAGTCGATCCCTATTTTTCGCCGAGTTGAATGAGTCGAGTCCTAGGTTTTAGCTGCGTTGACCAAGTGGGTTCGAAGGATTGGATTCGAAGGAATGCTTCGAATCGATGGAGCTGGTTCTTATTCGAATCGATCCAAATACGTGACTGTGGATCGATTCGAAGTTGCTTCAATATGGGGATTTGAGAGATCCTTCTTTGATGGACTCGAGGGTATGGATTCGAGGCAAGGTGCAGGACGGGTTAGAGGTATAGCAACTCTATGGATTCGAACTCTTCAACCTTGAGGGATACGAAGAGAGGCAACATCGTGGATTCGAAGGCAGGCCATCATGATGGATTCGAAGCAAATGGAGTCGAAGCCGATGGAGTCGAAGCAGGCACTGGCTGATGGATTCGAACGATATTTCTGCCTATCGATTCGAACATGGTACCTGCTCTGATGGGTTCGAACTTAATGAAGGGGCGATGGATTCGAACCGAGCAAGGTTCATTAAATCGAATCCATCATAACTTGAGCATATGAACTCGGACTGACTTGAAATTTGAGATGCGGACTTCTATGGTCTATCTTGCTATGTCCTATCAATTGTAGCTCAATCTGGACTCGGACAAAATCCATCAATATTCGTAGTAAACCAACAATCATTCAAAATTGAGGACATGCGACCCTTATTTTCCAGCCAGTTCCTTGGTATCTCGGCCTTGCCAAAAGGCGGGATAACAGGAACTAATATTATCGGCGTGCATATAAAGAACAAATGAGGCAAAATGAAACGGTCTTGGGTAGAGTGGAGTGGAACAATCTACTACACACAATAGGGGTGTGTGGTCGGTTAAATATGACTATGTTCAAGGACATTATGAATGGTGGAAGACCACCACTTTATGATTCCGCCACTTAAAAGACCATGCACCCTCCAAATTCAAGAGATAGACCAACAATTTTTTTATTATTTTCTCTTTATATTTTGAACTACCAAAATATTAGTTGTGCGAAATAAATTGTTATTTGTGGACCAATCAAAGTATTATCACATGGTTCGTCTATGTTAAATAAAACTGTGAACTTGTTAGGGTAAAAGCTAGGCCAAATTAGTATTTCAAGGGGAAGTAAAGGTTAACTAAGGTCATTATCATAGTAGAACGCACAGAAGCATGCCATCATGTATGCAATGGAGATAACTACGTCATTTATGCCAATGCGTTTCCTATATTATAAAATTTTCAATTACAATTTTCCCTAGCGATAATGAAACCACAATTCCAAGCTCACTTTACAAAGTTAGAGAAAAAATAAAAATGAAGGAGAATGAGGGATTGAGCAATTCGATCCTTTTTGGGAGGTTACCCCAATATTTATAGAGAATTGGAGCTGTTGGATTCTTGGCACGTGGCATTCCATTAGAAGACGATGGTCATGATTAGTCCATGTGGCACACAATCGAAATGATATGTGGCACAGTTATTTAATGATAGTTCCTGATTCAAGATTATAAGCGATTGTTGTCTTGAAACCTTCCACGATGGCTCTAGTTTGTTGCTTCAGAATAGCAAGCAACAATTCTAACTCATCGCGATAGCGTGGATTCTTGGTATTATTAGTTTGTGAACTGAGCATGATAATATCTTAGAAATCTTTCACGGTAGCTTAAATCACATATTTTAGAATTGCTCTCAATGACATGTTGGAACTCCCTAAATTGCATGTGATGTATTCATTAAGCTCCCTATGATAGCTTTACTTTGTCAATGCATAAGAGACTCCTCTCGATGGCTTGGTTTACCACTTGGAGAATGGTATGTCATGGCTTTATAGGACTTTCCATGATGGCTTTTTTGCTTTGTCAACTGACTGCTTCATAAATATATCATGATGGCTCCATTTTTCATGTTTAAAGTTGTCACAGAGAAGCTTCTTGCAAATTGTTCTATAAATTCTTCACGATATCCTATAGAAAACTCTTCGTGATGGCTTTATGGAATTCTTCTCAATAGCTCTGCTTCAACATTGAGCCATTATGTGATGGACTTATGGGACTCTTAGCGATGGTCTTTCTTTAATGCTTAAGAATAGCATGAGATAGCCTTATGGAACTCTTAGCGATGGTTTTGCTTTAATGCTTTAGAATAGCATGCGAAGACTTGTGGGACTCCTAACAATGGCTTCTCACCCTATTATCCTACTATGACTAACATATTTGGGGTATAACACTTACCCCTCCATTACAATTTTTCTCATATTTTAGTATAACAAATGATTCATGTTCAAAATTTTCATCCTAGCTGTTGATATTCTTTCTTTTTGATTTAACGATTGTCTTTACTTTCCTTTTCTTCCTATAAATAGCCATTCTTTCCCTCTTTCTCTTTTACATGCTCTATCAAAAAAATTCACTTTTATCATATTTCCTTACATTAGATCATGTTTTCTTATTATTTTTATCTAGTATATATTCTTATTATTGGTTCCTTTATTTATTTCTTTGTTGAAGGGGCCTTTAAATTGCTTTAGTTAATCTTAATTTTATAAGTATTAGATTGAATTTTAGTTATTTGTTTCGATCTTACTGATTTCTTCGTGAATTTCTTATCTAATTGTTATTTTTATCCAAATTTGGTTGCATAGTCCTCCATTTTATTGTTTATGGGTTTCAGGTTCATAGGTGTATATCAATTATCTAATGGATCCAAACCATCGTTGTTTGATAGGTTTCTACTCGATGACTCAGTACTCAAAGATCCATCCTTTGCTTAAAGTTTATACCAATGCCTTATTTTTATTCTTTATTCGGGATTGTTATGTTCAAGCTCATCGCGAAGAGTACTAGAGGTCTATGTCTAGTGGAAACTATGTTTAAAACTCATCGGGAGATTAATTTTTTTCTTAAGGGCCATATCTTATAATGTCTATGTGATGACCCACCCTTTCGACCTTTAAAAATCGACATTAATACATCCTTCATATTCATGTGCTGCAAAACCAAGTGTTTGGAAGGACGGATAGTAAGGGTAAAATAAAAACAAAGGCAGAACCGAATCATACATGAATGAAATGTCATATACTATTTCAATATATATATATACATATCTTTGCAACAGAAATTTTAAATACATTTATCAGAGTCTATCTAATAAATCTGTCTGGACGGTTATAAATATCCATCCTTATAAATGATAAATACCTTTAGTAAACTGATGTAGCGGAAATACTTATGTGGGAATGCCAACGATTCTCTATTGATAATACACTAATAGCAAGGTATTCGTGTATTCATGTATTACTAACGCTATTGGGAACCCCTGACCAAATGTGACGAACCACCCTTTCAACCCTCATAAAGCGACGCTAATACATCCTCGGTATTCACGTGCCACAAACTCAAGTGTCGGAAGGATGGATGAAAAAGGTAAAAAGAAAAAAGGCAGGATTCTACATGAATGGAATGACATATATATATATATATATCTTTACAGTGGAATTTTAAATATATTCATCAGAGTCTATCTTATAAATCAGCCTGGACAGTTATAAATCTCTGTCCATAAAATGCTAAATATAATCAGTAAACTAATGCAGTGGAAATGGAAATGGAGAACTATCTACGGAAACATCTTCAGCTCCAGACTTGAAGCTCCATCATAATGCTCAAAGTAAAACCCGACTGCTTAGCTACCCTTAAAAGTAGGGCACCTAAAGTTTAAGGGAAAAAGAAAATAAACTCTAGATCGGTCCTAGGACTGGTGTAAGAAACTCAAAATACAGACATTCGAAAACAAAGGGTATGTCATAAGACCACATCGCACATAAACACGGAATGAATTTTTACCTTATGATAACCAAAACATTTGCTATGCAAAATCAAGGATATTATCTTTAATGATATTTTTGGAAAACCTTTTCAAACAACATAATAATAATAGCTGGAATTGTTACATTTGTTAAATTCAATAGCATAATAGGTTTACAACTGAAATCGTAAAGGCTCATATTGGAGAATGGATTCCATACAATGACATGTTAAGGGACTACCTTCCGATGGTATATCTCTAGTGGGATGCACCTGAGGCTCCAACCTCTACCAACACCGAACTGGCTTACCTTCACCATAAATAGTATTGAATATGACATCACTCTGGTCGTTCCCGACCTAACCAAGATCTCTCATAGCATATACAACTTACTAGCTACATAGGGGGTAATCTAGAAAGGTGATGACCATATCCTAATGGGAGCAACCCACTTAGCCTCGCCACATCTACTATGTTTTTTCATTCCCAGGTGAAGAGGCTCGAGGTAACGGTTATCTTTCTCATAGTACACATTTCACTTGAATGCCACATTGCCAATTCCATCACACACTATTAATTTCCACAAATGTACAACTTCTGAGCTCGTATATTTCAGAGAAGGGTGTTAAGTATAGGAGAGTTGCCTCCTACACCACCAAACAGATGTACATTTGTAAAAATCAATATACGTGCATTTTAGAAATGCAATGTTAGACATTCGTCCATATAAGTTGTCCAGGAATAGGACAAACTGAAGGAACACTCGCGAATCGCCCCTAGGATTAGTAGCAAGCAGCCCTTGCATCGAAGATTAAATGAAGATAATAATGTTACATATATATGATATGGGAAATTTCCCCCGAGGGCCAATGACAAATAGCCTTTCATTCCATTTGTTATCAACCCATGTCTTCACCTTCGAACAAAAAAATGGTTCGAAGTGATTTTCAAAGAGGAATCACCCAAATCCAACCCCGGTTCCTTCGAACTATTCATCAATAAAAAATGTTAAGTAAATAGGTGCTTATCATTTGATTAGTTACTTTCTCTTTATCAAAATATATCTTCTAGATATATATATATATATATATATATATCTTTTAAACATTTATTTCTGGTATATACGGAATCATTAAACCTCTTTTTAACTTTGAAAATACCAAATCAAAATTATTTCTCATAAATCACATTGCAAAACCTTATAGAGTAAAAAAGGTTGATGGAAATTATACTAATTCTACTCAACATCAATTTTCGTATTCAACCTTTACTATCCGCCGAATAATGGTAAAATCACCTTTTGAATTCACACAAGTATTATGCTTTCCCTCCTCATAATTTAATACCAAGTATAAGAAGATTATTTCTATACAATCCAAGTTGAATTAATTTGGAGAAATTAAATCTTTTATACTTGCCTCATTTTCAACTTTTTGACCTTATCTATTCCTCGTCTAGGAAAGAGGCCAGGTGAGCTAGGGCATTGGTTATTTCTAAACATCCCCTTAGTTAAAGCACCTTATATCCGGATCTCTTGAAAAGAAAAATCCAGTCTACTCATCTGCTTTTAGAGCCAAGATTAAATCACTTATTTATATCATCTTTTCTTTAAATCATTTATTAAAACTCTTTAAAATAAATTATAAAACCTCCAAATCATCTTTAAAATACTTAATTTTTTATTTGATAACGTTTATAAAACATTTGGAAAAGAATACTTAAGGTTAAAGCCATATATCAAAAGTTAGTAAAAATGCTGTAAAAAGTACTACAAATAGTGCTGCGAATAGTGCTTTTAAGGCTTATTTGATCAAAACAACATTCGATCATTTAAAAATTTATTTTTGTAACTCAAATATCTTTTGAAATATTTATGGAAATTATTCTAATTTTTAAATAATTAAAAATATCATTTTTAAATAATTTATCGCTTTGGTTTCTGAACTACCAAACCGTGACTATTTCGAAAACTTGATTTGCTCATATTTCAAAATCTACTAAATAAAATCTTGATCTTTTTCATTTGTTTGAAAACTATAAGAGTTTGTAAAATTCTTATTTCAAATAATTCCAACTCCAATTCCATCGTATAAATGAATTTAAAATTTTACGGCGTGAAATCGCGAACTGCCTTTACGCGACGTGCTTATTTTTGACTCAATTTTCATAACTTTTCAAAACTTAACCAAATTGTGTTTTAGTGTTTATAAACATTTATAAACTATTTTTAAATAGGTTTAGCAATCTAATATATACCATTTCATTTATTAAAGGAAGATGATTTTCTTTGTGGTATTCGACGTGTATTAAATGTGAATTATTTACACGTCCAAATAAACATATTATCGTATCCAACCATAGGTTACAATCATCACAACCAAGTATAGCCAAACATATATATCATCCAAATATATGATAATATAAATAGTGTTTCTCACCTTTATTGGTTTCTAACTTTATGAAAATTCGCTATAGCTTCGCTACGGTTGAATCAAAGCCTTTGGAATCGGACCTTGGATTTTTGAATGGGCTCGGCCTAAGCTTGCAAGTGGAGTTGGGCTCGGCCTTTGTGGTAGAAGGTGGTGGCCGTGAGTTTTTAAGAGAGAAGAGGAGTGGTTTTCCTTGGTTTTGAAGTGGATTGCTAATGTATATATACTTATATAAATTATTTTCTTTTTGCTAATTTTTCTTCATAATTTTTCTGAGATAGGAAGCCATTAAATAGTTTGATAAAGAGGAAGAATAAGGTGAAGAATAGTGTTAAAATTATGAAAGAATGGATGGGTGTTTATAAGTAATTTTTTGGAAATAAATATCCAAATGTGCATGGATCAAAATGCCTTTGGCCACACTCTCCCCATCACCTCAAGGCACATAACTATGCCACCTACCTATATGCCTCCATGTGTGTGAGTTGAGTGTGTAAGAGTTTGACTTTGTTTTGCTTAAGGATGAAGTTTATGAAAATATCTTTGATATTTTTTATAATATATAAATAAGTGTATATGTATATTTGTTGTTGGGTGTGCTTTCACCCATATATTTCCACCCTTCACCGAACCAAATCCATCGAGTAAATCAACCTACTACAGAACCAAACCTTATCCTCCACCAACACCGGTCCATAACACAGCCGTACCACACGAGGCCAACCCACCTACCGAACCGGACCAACATCACCGAATCACCCACACCGGTCCAAGTCCTACCGGTCCAACTCCCCCTGCCGAACCGAGCATTCACCATCACCTGCCGAACCGAGCATTCTCCATCACCTGCCGAACCAACCATGCCACACTCGCTACCGAACCATCCATCACCGGTCCAAACCCCACCGAGCCAACGCCCCTCCAAGCAACGCCGGTCCAAGGCTGCTCCAAGCAATGCCGGTCCAAGGCCAGGCAATACCAATCCAACTCCTACCGAACCGAAGGCCCTCCACTCCATCACCAAACCAACCTCACTTCCCGTGCCACCGAACCGAGGCCAATGGGAGCTACCACCGGATCATTTACCACCGAACTAAGCAACGCCCTCGCTACCGGACCAAACCACGCCCTCACCTTTGAACCAAGCCTTGCCGAACCAACACTGCCAGGCCACATTGCTTCAGCCCAGGCCCACCAACAGTTATATACATCCAAGACCCCTGCCTCCAGCCTCACTCTATAAATAGAGGGGCAGGGGTACAACAATGGCAGACAAGTTTGAGAGCTCAAGCACGGAAGGAACTTTCAAACAACTTTCAAATACTTGTATACAAAGCTTTGTACTTGTAATCTGAAAGAAAAAGGAGAATAACATATAAAGTGGACGTAGGCACGTTCTGGCCGAACCACTATAAATCTGTATGTCTTTTACAGTTTAGTCCCTGCTTTTTATATATTTGCATAAATCACCCAAATACTAGAAACAACATAAAACCAACTAATTCATACGACTTGGAGGTGTTTGTCCATTTTTGGTGCAAACATGTTTGGTGCTTTCACTGAGAAGGAGGAAGCTCGAAGCTTCAGCTTCTCCCACTCAACCCTTTTCATATCAACATCGTTCATTGCTTGGAAAATATGGCTCCCGGACGGAAGAAAGATGCTAACAAAGGAAAGGACGTCGCAACTGGCAGTATCCCAGATCCAGTGATCAGGGACCAAGACAATCGTCCAGTTCCAACAACAAATTTAAATCAGGCAAATCCGACAGCCCTGGTACGGAACAACCAATTACAAGGGCGGATCTAGACAGGATTGTGGCTGAAGTAACTAACCGATTCGCATCTCAAGAAGAAGCCTTGGTGGACCAACTCATGTCACGCTTAAGGGATGCTGAAGAATCCAACCGTAACACTGAATCATGGGGTGAGTCCCGGTGTGGAGGATCTGGGAGACGACAAAGGTCTTTCTTATTCGAAGAGGCTAATGACAGAAACAACAATGGTAGGAGCCGAGCCCAGGCTCAGCCCGAATTCCGACTCGAGGAAACTCTTGGAGCCGAACCCAACAGGGGAGGCACCAGACAGAGGTCGGATGTAGCTGAGCCTGTCGTGCTACCTAACCATGGAAACACCAGTAGATGGGGCCGAGATGGAGTCCAGCCCGAAGTTGGACCCGAGGAGGTGCTAAGAACAGAACCCAGCAAGGGAAGATCAAGGCAAGGGCCAACTGTGGCTGATCCCAGCATGCCCCTGGAAGACCAAAGGTAGCCTTTGGAGAATGTCAGGAGTGATAAACGATACCATCCTTACAGGTCATCTGGACGGGGTCAATCCCGCAGGGAAGAACCAAACTCATTTTTATCCACTCCAAGTTCTGATGAAAGAATGGCGCGATTGTTCAGGGAGTGCGTCCAACGGGAGCAAAGAGATCGAGGGATAAGTGCTAGGGTAACCAGCCCCTTCACCCGCAAGATTGAAACTGCCATCACCCCCCGGGAATGGAAAATGCCAACAATGAAACCTTACAAGGGAACCTCTGACCCCATCGTACATTTACAGAGATACACCCAGCATATGCTCATGAGTGGAGTAACGGAGGGAGTATTATGTAAATGCTTCTCACTCTTCTTGGCAGACCTAGCTACCTCCTGGTTCTGCCACCTACCCCAAGGGTCCATCAGCTCATGGGAAATGTTGAAAGAAAAATTCATCATCCAGTTCCGCATTCATGTGGAACAACCCAAGGACGCTTATTCCTTATCTAATATCAAGCAGAAACCCGGAGAGACAGTGCAGCAATATCTAACTCGATTCAACGCTGCAGCGGCCGCGGTCCAAGATGTCGACGAGAAACTTATCTTAATGGCTCTCTGCAGTGGTGTACATCCGGATACTAAATTTGCTAGAAGACTAACCAAGGAAAAGCCATCTACTTTACCTGATTTCTTCCATGAAGCTGGAAAGTATATGAGACTTGAAGACGCTGCCACTGAGAGGCAGTCAGGGTAATAGGTTAAAACAGCCACAGACAGGGTTTCCGCTGCAACGAAGGATGTTCGGAGAAATGACTCTAGAGACAATGCTGGGGGCAAGAAAGGGGAAAAGCTCCTATATCGACCTGGACCAAGATTTGACTCCTACACTCCTTTGAATGAAACGATCGAAAACATCTTCCTAGCCACTCAAGACGAAGTTAGATACAAGCGCTCCCCGCACAAGAAGGAGTCAGATAACGCACTCAAATCTGGAAAATTCTACCATTTCCACGAATCCCACGGACATGACACCAATGAATGCCACCATCTCCGGGACTTGATTGAAGAACACATTAGAAGGAGGAGACTGGAACGCTATGTAAAAAGCCAGAGCAAGACTCCAGCTCCCGCCAATGAAAACCCAGGGTTACCCCTCCCAGAAGAAGGCGGAGGAAATCGCAACACCAGCGGCTCCAGTCAAGAGAAAATAGTAGTCCATACCATATTAGGAGGACCACACATCGCCGACAGAAGCTGGGCAGAGATGGAAAGATACGGTAAGTCACTTAGAAACGCTAAAGGCTACGTTAATTCTGTCATGGAAGAACGCCACCCGAAACGGAAAGAGAGTGACGACATCACATTCAGTAGGCGTGATCTAGAGGGAAGACAGTACCCACACATGGATCCTATAGTCATCTCTGCCTGGTTCGGTCCAACCCAAGTTTTCCGAATTTTAGTAGACACTGGAAGCTCAGTGAATATACTATTCAAGCATGCATTCGACAAAATGAAGCTGTCAATGAAGGATGTGTCTCCCTGCAATAAACCACTACATGGTTTTACTGGAGATGCGAAAGTTCCCCTTGGGCAACTGGACCTTTTTGTTGAAATAGGAAGTCATCTCCGCTCCGCTGTGCGAAAACAAACATTTGTACTAATAGAGAACCATTCGGCCTACAACGCCTTTTTGGGAAGGCCAGCCTTGTCTGACTTCCAAATTGTCCTAGCCCCATGGTGCCTGAAGATGAAATTCCCAACAGATAACGGAGTAGGAGAAATAGAGGGAGATCAAGACGCCGCTCGAGATTGCTATGTAACTGAGCTTTGCAATAACCGTAGGAAGGATAAAGGAAAGGATGCAGAGACTTCTCTCTGCAAGAAAAGCCTGGGAGCATAGCAATTAAAGAAAGCCCCTTCTCTTTGATATACCAGCGATCCTTTCAACGAATTAGACCCCAGGGACAAAGAGGAGGAGGCCACCACCGAGCCTGCAGAGGCTATGGAATTTGTAGCTGTAGACAAACACGACCCAAGCAGACTGCTGAGAGTCGGGTCTCAGTTAAGAGCGGAGTTGAAAGATCAACTCGTCGATTTTCTTCGCCACAACATGGATGTATTTGCATGGACGCACGCCGACATGACATGAATCTCTCCAAACGTAGCATGCCACATACTGAACATCGACCCCACCAAGTTGCCAGTGAAGCAGAAAAAGAGGAGCATAGGGGCAGAACGATCAGCAGCCCTCGAGGAAGAAGTAAAGAACTTATTTTCCAATTACTTCATACGAGAAGCCATCTACCCAGAATGGATCGCCAACTCGGTACTGGTAAAGAAAGCCAATGGGAAGTGGCGAACATGCATCGATTTCTCCAACTTAAATGACGCTTGCCCGAAAGACTGCTTCCCACTCCCCCGAATCGACCAACTCGTGGACAGCACAGCCGGACACGAACTCTTATCCTTCACGGACGCATACTCAGGATACAACCAGATCCCTATGCACACCCCCGATCAAGACCACACCAGTTTCATCACTGACCGGGGATTGTACTGCTACAAAGTAATGCCTTTTGGACTTAAAAACGCCGGAGCTACTTATCAGCGCCTTGTCAACAAGATGTTTGCAAAACTAATAGGGCAAACTATGGAAGTTTATGTGGATGACATGCCGGTAAAATCAAGGAAAGCCAACGATCATATAAACCACCTAAACGAGATGTTTCAAGTACTTCGCCAATATGGAATGAAACTGAATCCTCTAAATGCTCCTTCGGAGTATCGTCGGGAAAGTTCTTGGGATTCATCGTCCATGCCAGGGGGATTGAAGCAAACCTCGAACAAGTCCGGGCCTTGCAAGATATCAAGATACCATCCACTCGAAGAGAGATGCAAAGCCTAAACGGGAAGGTGCATGCCCTAAGCAGGTTCATCTCTAAAGCAACCGACAAATGCATCCCTTTCTTCGAAGCTCTTAAGAAAGACAAAGGAAAGTTCGAATGGACTGACGAATGCTCGACAGCCTTCCTTAACTTGATCGAACTCCTCCAAAGACCACCAGTACTCTCAACTCCAAATGAAGGCGAGGAACTATACCTATACCTAGCTGTATCGTCCCATGCTTTAAGCGCCGCTTTGGTGAGGGAGGACAACCACGCACAGCGACCCGTATACTTTGTAAGCAAGAGATTCACAGGGGCAGAAGCCAGATACCCTAAACTTGAAAAGCTAGCATACTGTTTGCTTATCGCGTCACGAAAACTGCGACACTACTTCCAATCTTATTCCATCAGAGTTTTAACCGATAAACCGCTAAGGCAAGTACTCCATCGCCCCGACACTTTCGGGCGACTACTTAAGTGGTGCATTGAACTTAGTCAATATGATATCACCTACCATCCTCGCACCGCTATCAAGGGGCAAGCCATAGCTGATTTCATTGTCGAATTCACTACTAACGAAGGTAAGGAGCAATCTGAAATAGCAGAAGATATCAAGTGGAATCTCTTCGTAGATGGAGGGTCAAACGAACAAGGCTCGGGGGCAGGTGTTGTGATAATCACCCCCAGGGGAAGGAAGCTGCACTACGCCCTAAGGTTGGAATTCGCTGCCACCAACAATGACGCAGAATACGAAGCGGTGATAGCTGGATTAGAACTGGCCTTGGAAATTGGAGTCGGTTCTTTATGTCTCCATAGTGATTCTCAACTCATTATAAATCAAATACTGGGAGAATTCCAGACTCGAGGGGAACGACTCACAGCATATCTAAGAAAGACCAAGCTGTTGCTTAACCAATTGGATCACTATCTAATCAAACACATTCCTCGAGAAGAGAACCAAGAGGCCGACGAACTAGCAAAGCAAGCTATTATGAAGAACATCACTATTTTCGGAGCATCAACCATCTCAAAATGGCTGGCACTAAGTTTCGAGCAAGTGAATCTGATAGCTGCGATCGACGAAGAAACTTGGATGACTCCTATCCAGGAATATTTACAAGATGGCACACTGCCCGATGGGCGTAATGAAATCAAGAAAATCTTGAGGAGAGCTTCCCGCTATACATTACAGGAAGGCATCCTCTATCGGCGCGGCTTCTCTAACCCCTTATTAAGGTGTACCGCTGGAAGGGAAGCCAGGAAAGTCTTATCCAACATCCATCAAGGAAGTTGCGGAGATCACACTGAAGGGCGGACTCTGGCAAAGAAGATACGCCGATATGGATATTACTGGCCCACTTTAAACAAAGATGCCTTGGACTTCGTCAAGAGATGCGACAGATGTCAGAAATTTGCCAAGATTCCTCGACTACCCACAAATGAGATTACTCAAATGACCAGCCCTTGGCCCTTTGCAATATGGGGAATTGACTTGATTGGCGAACTGCCAACGGGCCGAGGCGGAGCCAAATATGCTATAGTGGCGGTTGACTATTTCACCAAATGGGTGGAGGCGGAACCTTTAAATAAAATATCTTCAGCAAAAGTTATCAACTTCTTGATCAAAAATATTCTGTGCAGGTACGGAGTCCCACTCAAGATCATATCAGACAACGGACTTCAATTTGACAGCGAAGAATTCGCCGATTGGTGCCAAGAGCACGGAATTGACAAAAGCTTCTCATCTGTAGCTTATCCTCAAGCAAACGGACAAGTCGAAGCTGTCAACAAAATTCTCAAAACCTTAATCAAGAAGAAACTTGAAAAGTCGAAAGGCGCTTGGGTGGACGAATTTCCTACAGCACTTTGGGCCTATCGCACATCTTACAGAACTTCGACAGGGCATACTCCTTTCTCTTTGTCATACGGATCGGAGGCCATGCTCCCAGTTGAAACTATAGTGCCCTCTCACCGTAGGATCCACTACAACCCGGAAGAGAACGAAGAACTCCTCCTCGTGTCTTTGGATCTAATTGAGGAGAGAAGAAACGATGCAGCACTCAAAGCAGCAGCTCATAAGCAAAAAGTTGCAGCACAATACAACTCTAAAGTCAAGCACCGCAGCTTTCAGGAAGGAGATCTTGTCCTCAAGCGGATCTTCCCGCGCCCCGGAGCGCTAGATCCAATCTGGGACGGACCCTATGTAATTCATAAAGATCTCCACAACGGAGCTGATATTTTGTCAACAGTAGACGGAGAGGTGTTCCAGAGGGCACGGAACATCCAACACCTCCGTCGATACTTTTCTTAACTTGTACTGCCCATATGAAGTGAATTAACAAAGAGAATCAGTGGACGTAGGCATTTTCGTGCCGAACCACTTTAAAAATCTTGTCTCTTTTTAACTTGTTCCTTTATATCTTGGCCGCTAGTTAAGTGTTATCCTTTTCTGTTGAACGAAACCATGTATAACGACATTTCCATACCGGAACTTCACGGCGCAACCTCACCTGGACAAGACTCAACAGGTACTATGCGATTCTATGCACTCGCCAATGAGACACTTTTTCTCCAGCATCCCTCTGCGGCGGGTTAACTCATTGCTCGCGACTGCCCTCAAAGCCAACTGTAATGAGCCGATTATAAGCCATCAAGAAGGCCGACTATAGCCGATGGCAGCTCATTACGGCGTTCGGCTCGCCGGCAACTGTGAACCTACTTTAAGCCCCAACATAAGGTGTGGCCAGCCAGGGGTAGTTCACGGTTGACGATCGGCACCCACGCTAGCCGGCCACAGTAAATCGAATAATACCCACAATTACGGGTCATAATGGCTCGGGTAGTTACTGTGCGCGATCTCGGCTCCGATATGTCTTAAGTGCGGCTGTGGTAAAAAAGATAAACTCCCCGCGGAGGCGTAAGATGGGTGACAAATGTCTCCAAGACCCACGGCTAGGGAAAGTGACTACAAAACCCGTTTGCCACGAACTTAAGCATATCGACGACCTTCCGTGACTGGAATTTTTACTTTTCCTATATTTCCATTCCATTTGAATATTGTTCTTGTATCCTGCATAACGATCCCCAAAGTACAGGACACTAAGTAGGAGGTATTCGCTCACGAGAATCTGAGCCCGCAAACTGGGTGACAAGGCACTCAGCCGCATCCATGGTTAATTACACAAGATGTCCAAAGCTACCCCCTGCAACCAGAACATGAAGGGCGGCACTTTTTCTCTTGTACATAATCATGTAGCTATGACTTATTCATAACATTGAAAAACATGAGATTATATTTCAAGCAAAAGCTTAACATTGAACACAATTAAATCATAGGCATATGCATAACTATGTTTTTTATACAGCACTTCAAAATAATAACAGCATTCAGAATATAACAGAATCAGCTTACGTTATAAGCTTACATAGAGACGTTCAATAGCATAATTACAACTTAAGAATACATTAATGTTTTGAACTAGCATGTACAGGAATGTCAAGAAGGCTAAATGAAATAACCAACTGCACCAGTACTCCACCCTCGTCCTACCAGCTCTTCGAATCTACTTGACTGCAGGATCGGAGCTCCCAGCATGATGACCAGAGGCCCCACCTGTCCAATTCAGGAGAAGAGTCCATTAAACCAACAACGAACGATCAAGTTATGAAAAGCTAAAAAGGAAAAACTCACCAACACCCGCTTCTTGGTCCTCATCCCCTAACTTCACACCGACTTCCTCCGCAGCAAGCAGTCGCATCCCCTCCTTCACCGCTACCTTCTCCTCCTTTGAGAACTGTGCGATAACCACGTCCATTTTGAAGGCCGTGTCACCCTCCTTATCCGCATCGGCCTTGGCCTCCTCCAAAGCCCGAAGATATATCCTGGCCATGACCCGGGGATAGTCATCCACCCAGGATAGATTACCCTGCTTCCAAGTACGGAAGTACATATCCTGCAACATTTCGTCCATCATCCCCTCATTCTCCTCACACTCCCTCACCCGGGCCTCGGAGGACAGCAACTTTGCGATGGCAATATCCCTCTCCGATCGATATCTCAAGCGGTCAGCCTGGAGAGACCTCCTCATTTCCTCCATCTCTTCCTTTAGCCTGGCCTGAGCAAGCTCTGCGGCCTCAAGCCTCCCAGATAACTCATCTACCTGCTCGAGATCCGCCCTCCGAACCTCATCCACCGTAGCAATGGCTATGTCAATCCGCTCCTTGCAGGCGGCCTCCATCTTTCGTAGTTCTGCCCTACTAGCCTCTTCCATAGTCTCCTTCAACCGCCTGGAGGCTACCTCGTGCTGAGAAATCTGAATGGCTTGATCGGCAAGCTGTTTGGCCTGATCAGCAACCTTCAGCCGCAACCGAATATTAGCACTCCCAATCTCCTCTCCAGCCTTGACCAGATGAGCATGATGCCCCATCAATTTCCTGGTCTCCTCCGCAACCCGATCAATATTAGCTTTGGCTTCGTCCCCCATGGTAACTACCCGAGTAGTAAGAAAATCAAGATCTAAGGACTTAGCCTCATCAAGCACCCGTACTATGGGATTGCAGGGGAGAAGATGCTCACTCGTGGCCTCGTCAAAAGAGATATCCTGAAAACTCGGGTCCAGATCCGGATGGCCAGCAAATGGGTTGCGAACCAAACTAGGATGGTCTATCGGGGAGACGGTTGGATTTTCGGACGGATGTGGGGAAGGCATAAGCTCAGTATCCTCTTCAGTAATATCATGGATAGGCTGGGTTGGAGGCTGAGGGCCAGGTAGAGGTTCAAACGAAGATCGGCCCCTCTTTCTCTTTTGCATATCTTCTTCAATAACTCCGAGAAGAGGGCGATATCTAACCGCATCTCCAGGACGACGGCTTTGGTTTGGCGGAAGCTTTGAGTAACTTATACTGCTCAAGACGGTGCCGAATATCTGATGTCTTGGCCACCTTACCCATTCCTGGAATGAAAACCAAGTGTTACAAACATACAATGATCCATAATTCAAGAAATACGTTAAGTTAAAAAGAGTAAGAAGGCACATCTATTTACAAACCCTACGGAGGAGTAGGATACTGCAATAAGTCCTGAATCTCATTCCAGGATGGGAGCGAACCGTAAGATATTCCTAAGTCCCTATCGTCAATGGAATCTGCAAAATGAGTTAAGAATTCACCTTGAACCGCCGGAGTTGCCTTAGCCGAGATACTCTCAGAAGATAGGCTGGCACCGGACCCGGCCTTATCAGACCTCTTCGATTTCTCCACCAAGGCTGATCCTTCCTCCAACCCCTCAAAAGCCCGGCGGAAGGCATCATCCGTCCACTCTTGAATCTCGCCTGCTTGCCCAGGAGGCAAAACCCCTGCACCATCACCACCACCGTCACCTTCTCTGTCGTCTCCGCTCCCTGCCTCTCCACCTACATCGCCTCCTTCGCCTTCACCTCTATCCTCCTCTACATCTTCCTCCCCCGGAGTCATTGGGCAAGTGTTAGGAGAGGGACCATCAGACTTCCTAAGCTTCTTACCTCCGAAAACGGGAGGCTTTGTAAAAGGTTCCCTCTTGCCACTTTTCACCGTGGCCCCTTCCTTGGCTTTGGCAGCCTTCTCCTCAGCCGTATCCCTCTGCTTAACCACGAACTGGTGTGGCAGGATCAGGTTGTGCTCCAGGAGAGTAGCATTCCTGATCAGGAAAGAAGCCGACCTGTCCCGTCCCAAAATGGCCTTTATTTCCGCAGCCATCTGGACCAGGGAATCACTCTCCACGACCGCAAAGCCACCTGTCGCTAGCAAGAAATAGAAGCATATCAGAAGAAGCACTGCAGTCGGAACAAGGAAACTGTAAATAAAGTTCAACTTACAGCCAGAAGTGAAGAGGCGGAAGGAGACAGAATCGTCCTTGATAAAAAACCATTCTTTCTTAAACATGGTGAACTTTGAGTATAAGTCCAAGACCGATTTGAAGGACACGGCCGCTTCTAAACTAACATACAGAGACCCCTTCTTGTAGCCTCTCAGATTATACAAGTATCGGATTTCCTGGTTAGAAGGGGGCGCCCATACCTCCTCTGGAAGATAACGAATAAGCACACAAAGATAGCGTAGGAGTTGGGCTGGAGTTGGAAAGGGGCCACCTTCAGATAGGTGATGAAGCTGATTATCCAGGCATTGATAGGAGGAATGGCCCTACACATACAGTGGTATCTACTGTAAGCGAAATATCCTTCAGGAGGGTCATACGACATAACTCCATCCCCCGGCAATAGCATGCGCGCTCTGTCAATCCCGAAGGAACGAGAAATGACATCAAGCTGCTCCTCTCTGAGGGAGCTAGGAAAACAGTCGGGCGGAGAGTTCAGAAGCTCCTGAGGGCCATACCCATCTACTAGCGACCTCGGGGCAGGTCCATGATGTTCCGATCTTGGCTGGGCTGGGGGCATGGAGGAGGACTCTCCTTCGCCCTTAGACTTCCGTTTATCTGATCAAGTTTCTGCTTTGCGAGACATTATCTGCAAACACCGGAAGAACAAATTAGAACAAGGAATATGGAAATACAAGCAAACAAGTACATGCAGCCAGGGGTTTTCACTCGCAGTTCAAAACACCAAGGTTGAGATTAAAGTCCATTCGGCGTTGAAAGCCTTTAAGTTCATTCGGTACAGCAAGGCGAGAGGTCGTTCGGCACTACACTCCCCGAGCTCATCCGGTGGTAATTTCATTCGGCATTCAGAGTACCTTATTTCATTCGGCATTCGAAAAACCTTGATTCATTCGGCATTTCCAATGCCGACATTCATTCGGCATTCCCAGTGCTGAACATTCGGCATTCAAAAAAAAAAGGAAAAGAGAAGAGAGGGGTGAAGAAGGGACATTCGGCAGTTACCTGATCCGGCAGTCAAGATTGGTCCGGTACGATAGCTAATTCGGCGATCCACTTAGAATCTGATTCGGCTGCTTCGTTCGGTGAGAAATAGCGAAGGACTGGTACTCCTACTTATAGGGGAGAGTTGGATGGCCGAACAAACCGGTTCGGTTTTTTGGGCCGGATGAGGTTGTCCAAGTAAACAAAGCACGACATATACGAGTATATGCCCCACTTTGGGGGGCAAGTGTTGGGTGTGTTTTCACCCATATGTTTCCACCCTTCACCGAACCAAATCCATCGAGTAAATCAACCTACTACAGAACCAAACCCTATCCTCCACCAATACCGGTCCATAACACAGCCGAACCACACGAGGCCAACCCACCTACCGAACCGGACCAACATCACCGAATCACCCACACCGGTCCAAGTCCTACCGGTCCAACTCCCCCTGCCGAACCGAGCATTCACCATCACCTGCCGAACCGAGCATTCTCCATCACCTGCCGAACCAACCACGCCACACTCGCTACCAAACCATCCATCACCGGTCCAAACCCCACCGAGCCAACGCCGGTCCAAGCAACGTCGGTCCAAGGCTGCTCCAAGCAATGCCGGTCCAAGGCCAGGCAATACCAATCCAACTCCTACCGAACCAAAGGCCCTCCACTCCATCACCAAACCAACCTCACTTCCCGTTCCACCGAACCGAGGCCAATGGGAGCTACCACCGGATCATTTACCACCGAACTAAGCAACGCCCTCGCTACCGGACCAAACCACTCCCTCACCTTCGAACCAAGCCTTGCCGAACCAACACTGCCAGGCCACATTGCTTCAGCCCAGGCCCACCAACAGCTATATACATCCAAGACCCCTGCCTCCAGCCTCACTCTATAAATAGAGGGGCAGGGGTACAACAATGGCAGACAAGTTTGAGAGCTCAAGCACGGAAGGAACTTTCAAACAACTTTCAAATACTTGTATACAAAGCTTTGTACTTGTAATCTGAAAGAAAAAGGAGAATAACATATAAAGTGGACGTAGGCACGTTCTGGCCGAACCACTATAAATCTGTGTGTCTTTTACAGTTTAGTCCCTGCTTTTTATATATTTGCATAAATCACCCAAATCACTAGAAACAACATAAAACCAACTAATTCATACGACTTGGAGGTGTTTGTCCATTTTTGGTATATATATATATATATATATATCCATGCGTATGTTAGGGTGTGCATGTCATATGTGCACAAGACAAATAAATAAGGTTGCAACAACTTTGAACACATTATGTTCGTTAAAGTGTTGAAAATCAGAAAGCTGATTCTCGGTCATATTTTCACTTATGAATTAATTTAGATAAATGTAAAAGTAATTTGAAAACTAAATTTCCATCATTACTAATTAATTAAAATGATCTCATTTGAATTATAAAACCATATAAATAAATATTAAACAATTGTTTATAGAAAGTTTTGTTATATCGGTTATCAATTTTCTTATATTTTCAAATCAAGTATAACTTTACAAAACTACTATAAATATTTAGTATCACTTCATAACTAACTAAATAAATTATTGTCATTAAAAACAATTATTTGAATAATTATAATAATTATTAAATCATTAAGTCTTACTTTAAATTCATAAATCAATTATTAATCATGATACCATATGTCAAAAATACATTTTATTTTCAAAAATAAAATAAATTATTTTATTTTATATTCATGTTTAAATGGATAAATAAGTGTATGTATCCAGCACCGTGCGTAACTTTTGATAATTATAGAGTGTTTATTGATAATATGATTTTCGATCATTTTATCGATATTCCTGCCAAGGTATATATTTTTGTAAATATTTATTCAAAACAAGATTACCAATATTATTGTTTAAAACATCATAATCTATGTTTTAAAAAGCTTATATTTGAGTGTTTAAACTAAATATAATTTTCAAACTAATAAATTTACAGGTCGTTACAGACTATGTTCAAACTCATCGTGGGGAGTTCTATACACAAGGACTATGTTTCGGGTCGACCATGTTCAAACTCATCATGAAGAATTTTATACCCAAGGACCATGCCTTACGATTACCATTTTTGAACTCATCGTAAAGATTTATATTTATTAGGATTATATCACATGATGACTATGTTCAAAATCATCATAATGAGCTTTATACATAAGGATTTTGTCTCATGATGTCTTTTTTCAAGGCTTAACTTTAGACTTTATACACGAAAGGTGCAACAATTAATTGTTTGATAACTATATACCTTAGCATCATTTTGTACCTTATATATGCATACTCGTATATTCATATTCCAACATATTCATTTCTTCGTATAATTTGCAATGACTGGTTGTTGATAGCTCTTGCTAATTACTAGTCATTTTTGTATATTATATATAGTCATTTTATATATTCATATTACCATTTGGATTATGATAGGGAGAAATTCAGATGTTGATTTTCAAAAATTCTATATATGTAAGGTGTGATAAAGTCATACTAACAACTTGCTACACCGTATGTTGACATATAGTATTTTATGGAAAAATTAATAAGTTTTGACCTTTATATATATATATATGGCTAATGGATTTATATCCCTTATTTATGTGAATATTATATTGATATGTACTTGGACTCTTATATATATATACATATATATATATATATATATATATATAAGTGTCTATGACAAGCTTGTTAGTTAATAGTTTACTTTTTGTTTACCCACTTTTTAACCGAAACAGCTAACTTAAAACAGACCGAGAGAACTCATACGAAGTCGGATTGAATTGAAACTTTAGAATATTTAGAAGACATAAAAGAAGGCTTATAGAAAAAAAGGGATCAATTGGAGGTTATTTAATGGATTGCTAGCGAACTAAATAGATGGATCGCTAACGATCCACGTAGGTTGGGCCCCACAACCTAAAATTTAAAGGTTGAGTCCCACACACCCTAGAAAGAGTATTTGTAAAGTTTCCTTTGGTTTCAATAAGTTTTGAGTGAGTTATCGATGATTCTTTTCCAAATTGGGCTCGTTTGATCCGTCAGGTCCAACCCATGAGAATAGGCCCCATGATCTATGTTCCATAGGGGAGGCTTTCCTACTCATTTAAAGTAATATATGAAGTTTCGTGTGATTTGGTTAAGTATTAAGTGAGTTATAGATGATTCTTGTGGACTAGACAACCATAAAGGCCGATGATCAAATGAACTCTAAACAACTTGATACTTGGATAAAGGTCTTAAATGGAAGATAGGAAGAAAACCAAACTAAGATTGCTCAAAAATATGCTAAGTGGACGGATAGCTAGTGATCCATCCCCTATGGATAGTTAGCGATCCATCAAGATAGGTCGGATCACCCACAAACTTTCCGAGCTCCTTGTAGCACTGAGTAAAGGCTTTTGGTAGAAAAATTTGCTAAGTTGATGGATAGCAAATGATCTATCCCCTACGAATAGCTAGCGATCCATAGGAAGGACTCAGATTGATTTGAGATATCCGGTGATGACTTTGGCATAACAACTGGACTTTTCTGCACTTGAACTTACAAACCAGTACTCACTGAATTCCCCTATAAATAATCACCTACTTACAACTAGAGGTGGATCTTTTCCGAGAAGAGAGCCACCATTACTCTACTGGAATTCCTTCACTTCTACAATTTTCTTGTCCCTCACAACAGTCATCAAGGAGATTATTATGATTCTCCAATCAACCCTTGTACTTGTGACTTACTCTAACTCATTGTAACTTAGATCTAAGGACTAGTAAGTTGATATCTAGAGAGATTCAATTAGTATAATCATAATAAAGATTGGTTAAAGTGGATGTAGGCCAAAGTCAGTCGAATCACTATAAAAAATTTGTGTCTCTTTTCTTACTTCTTCTTTTTGCTTGTTGTTTATATAAGATTTATGCTGCTGATTGTCTGCACTGGTGCATTTATACTCGATCCAGGGTGTTGGTCCATTTTTTGGGTTAAATTTTGGTGCTTTCATTGAGAAAACTGAACTCGGGGCTAGATCCGAAGACTTTGACTTTTAATCTAAGACTTGAAGAAGATGAGCAGGCCTAAAACAAAATCTAAAGCCGATGCAAATCAACCAGAGCCTAGGGGGCGCTAGGATGTGTCCTTAAATTTTCAACAATCCAACTATGTGATTAAGGAGGATATTGAAAAAACGAGATGAAATCTTAGCTAGACAACATGAGATGATGGACGGCTTTTTCCAAAAGATGGAGAGCAAGGGATGGCTAGATCTGTAGGGAATAGGAATCAAACTCCAGGGAACAATGCAAGAGCTACCAGAATTAAATTGGAATAAGGTGGAGTCTTTTCCCTATGCCCAGAGCAACCGATACTTAAGGCAACGCTGGAACCAACAAGTGAATCAATCCCAATGCCGGAGTAATTGTTGAAAGACAAGGAACTAGCGGTATAGGAGCTAATCCAAATACTAGGATGCAACCGACGGTGAATATGTACCGGAACTTCCTCGACGGAACGCAGGTCTGAATGAAGCTAGTGTTATGAATCAGAAAACAAGCATGCAGCTTGAAGAGTACATCCTGGGATACTCCCACTGGAACAGGGGCAAAATATTACTTTAGAAGGGAGCCCAATGATTAAGAGAAAAGATCCAGAAAGTTTTACATCTTGCATGAGTTGAATGGGCATGAAACGAATGAGTGCCGACACCTTCACGATCTGATAGAAGAATTGGTTCGAAACAACCAGCCACCAAAGTATGTGAGGAATGGAACTGCGATAGAATTGCAATAACAGCCACCATCCATGGAAAATGCATCAAGAAATGCCTAGGGATCTGAGACAAGACAAATTATCCCATGGTAGGGGTAGATGGGAGTCATATCCGGCTCTCATGCTTTGCTTCTTCATTTCTTTTTCCGCACTTTTCTTTTAGTATTTAGGCAATAATAGTCTCGGGCCACTTACACATATGCACAATCCCGAACGGTCCCAAGGTACGCTCTGAGTCGGATGCCTGAGATGACTATTTAGACAATAATAACCTCGGGTCGCTAACACGTGTACGGGATCTCGTACGGTCCCTAGGCAAGCTTTGAGTTGGATGTCTTAGATTACTATCTAGGATAATAATAACCTCGGACCGCTTACACAAGTACAAGACCCAGATTGGTCTCTAGGCACGATTTGAGTCAGATCTCCAAGGCAAATATTAAGGATTTCTACTTGTTTTGATTCTTGCTTGTTTGGTTTCTGCTTGTTTGTTTTTATTTGAATATTTGGATTATGAAAAATCCACTTTGATTATAATGATTAACATTGATCGTCTTAGAGTCCCAACATGAGACCAAAGTGCAAGGTGCAAGTCCCCTTGCCAGTAAAGGAAGTGGATGGATTTGTACAATATTTATCACCTTAGAGTCCCAACACAGGACCAGAGTTCAAGGTGCAAGTCCCTTTGGATGGACTTGTATGATATTGATCACCTTAGAGTCCTGACCAAAGGGATGAGACCAGAGTGCAAGAAATAAGTCCCATCATCGGAGAGTGAGTGGATGGGTCTATTAAATCCCTTTTAACTTAAAAAACAAACGATCCGAAGAGATCATCCCCTTTAACTTAAACTTTAAACTAAATATTAAACAGTCCAGAGAGATCGAACCAAATTGAATTAATAAAAGGATTTGAATGCCTTATAAATAGAATAAAACTGATAAATCTTGGATGAACACAGGATGATTTAAATATATGATGTGATTCAGACATATGATGTGATTTTGATATATATTGTGATTTCGATATATGATGTGACAACTCTGAATGAGAAGCAATATGATAATGATGTAAATCTCGAAAGAACTAGGGACAATTAGAGATATGTGATGTAATTGGAGATATGTAATGTAATTGGAGACATGTGATGTAATTGAAAACATGTGGTTTAATTAGAGATATGTGATGTAATAACTTCAAATGAAATCAAAATGATTGTGATGTATAGATTACTCTTAGGCGGAGTCTGGAATCTTAGGCTATAATAGGTTTGGAACGACTTGTGATTGGTAATCCAAAGGAACTAGACGATTCACCAAGAATGAAGCAGCTGGAAAGCTAAACTATCGAAGACTGGATCTAAACTTATACTTAAGAAAAACACACCTTCCATTCAAAAGGCGTACATTAGGGGGCAAATATTTACCCTCCTTTTAGCCAAAGAAGCTAAATTAAAAAGGACCTAGAGAACTCATACGTAGTTGGATTAACTTGAAATTTGGAAGAACACTTTGAAGACAAAAAAAGGCTCACGGATAAAATAGGATCATTTGAAGGTGGTTTGATGGATCTATAGTGACCTAATTAGATAGATCACTAACGATCCATGTAGGTTAGGCCCCGTAACCTAGAATTTATATGGTAGGTCCCGCACACCCTAGAAGAATATTTGAAAAGTTTCATATGGTTTTGTTAAGTTTTGAGCGAGTTATGGATGATTCTTCTACAAATTGGGCCAGTTTGATCCATCAGGCTCAACCGAGAAGAAGTGGGCCCCATGACCTATGATCCACAGAGGAGTCTCTCCTACTAATTAATATTGAATGTGTGAAGTTTCATGTGTTTTGGTTAAGTATTGAGTAGTTATGGATGATTCTTCTGGACCAGACGACCCATGAAGATGGATAATCAAACAAAATCCAAACGACTTGATATTTGGACAAGGTATTTAAATAGAAGATAGCAAGACTACCAAATTAAGATCACTCAAAAATATGCTAAGTGGATGGATAGCTAGCGATCCATCCCCTATGGATAGCTAGCGATCCATCCCCTATGGATAGCTAGCGATCCATCCCCTATGGATAGCTAGCGATCCATCAAGATAGGTCGTATCGCCCTCAAAATTTCTAAGCTTCTTCGTAGCACTAAGTAAAGGCTTCTGGTAGAAAAATATGCTAAGTTGATGGATAGCTAGAGATACATCCCCTATGGATAGTTAGCAATCAAAAGGAATGATGCAGATTGATTTGAGATTTTCGGTGATGACTTAGCATAACAAATGGACTCTTCTGCACTTAGAGCTCAGTCCTATACTCATTGAATTCCCCTATAAATGCTCACCTACCTGCAACGAGGGATGGATCTTTTCAGGGAAGAGAGCCGCCATTACTCTACTGGAATTCCTTCAATTCTTCAACTTTTGTATCCCTCACAATAGTCATCAAGGGGGTTGTTGTGATTCTCCGGTCAACTCTTTTACTTATGACTTATTCTCACTCTTATAACTTAGACCTAAGGACTAACTGGTTGATATCCAAAGAGATTCAACTAGTATAATCGTAATAAAGATTGATTAAAGTTGGCATAGGCCAGACACAACCGAACCACTATAAAAAATTTGTGTCTCTCTTCTTACTTCTTCTTTTTATTTGTTGTTTATCTTAGATTTATGCTGCTCATTGTCTGTACTATACTCGATCCAGGGTGTTGGTCCATTTTTTGGGTTAACATTTTGGTGCTTTCATTAAGAAAATGAACTCAGGGAAAGATTTAAAGACTTGAACTTTTAACCTAATACTTGGAGAAGATGAGCATGCCTAAAACAAAATTTAGAGCCGGAGCAAATAAATCAGAGCCCGGGGGCCATCAGGATGTGTCCTTAAATTTTCATCAATCTAACTATGTGATTAGAGAGGAGATGGAAAGAATAAGTCGGAATCTTAGTTAGACAATAGGAGATGATCGACGGCCTCTTCCAAAAGATGGAGCAGCAAGGGATAGCTAGATCTGTAGGGAATAGGAATCAAACTCCAAGGAACAACGCAGGAGCTACCGGAATTAAATTGGAACAAGTTGGAGTCTTTCCTCTTTTCCCAGAGCAACCGATACTTAGGGGCAACGTTGGAACCAAGAAGGGAATCAATCCCAATGCCGAAGTAATTGTTGAAAGACTAGGGACTGGTGGTATGGGAGCTAATCTAGGGCGTTGATCCATTTATTTAGGTTAATGTTTTGGTGCTTTAACTGAGAAATCGAACTCAGGGTTAGATCTGAAGACTTGAACTTTGATCTAAGACTTGGAAAAGATAAGCAGGCCTAATACCAGATCTAGAGCCGGAGCAAATCAACCAGAGCCTAGGGGCAGCCAGGATGTGTCCTCAAATTCTCATCAACCCAACTATGTGATTAGAGAGGAGATGGAAAGGATGACGAAAGAGATGTAGGATGGAATCTTAGCTTGACAATAGGAGATGATGGACAGATTCTTCCAGAAGATGGAGCAACAATGGATAGCTAGATCTATAGGGAATTTGAATAAAACTACATGGAATAATGCTAGAGCTACTAGAGTTGGATTGGAACAAGATGGAGTCTTGCCCCCACGCCCGGGAAACCGATACTTAACGGCAATGCTGGAATCAACATAGGAATCAATCCTAATGCCGGGGTGACTGTTGAAACACTAGGAACTGGTGGTATGTGAGCTAATCCAAATACTAGAATGCTACCCATATAAGAATATGTACCAGAACTTCCTCGATGGAACACAAGTCAGAATGAAGCGAGCATTATGAATCAGAACATAGGCGTGCGGCTGGAAGAGTACATCTCGGGATACCTCCACTGGAACAGGGGCAAAATATTTCTTTAGGAGGGATCCCATTAATTGAAAGAGAAGATTTGGAAAGTTTTGCATCTTCCAGGAGCTAAATAGGCATGAAACGAATGACTGCCGACACCTTCGTGATCCGATAGGAGAATTGGTCTGGAATAATCAGTTGTCACAGTACATGAGGAATGGAAGTGTGGTAGAATTGCAAGAACAACCACCATCCGTGACAAATGCATCAAAAAATGCCCAGGGATATGAGCCAACACAAGTTATCCCAAGACCGGGTAGATAGGAATCGGATCCGGCTCCCATGCTTTTCTTTTTCATTTCTTATTCCTCGCTTTTGTTTTGGTATTTAAGAAATAATAACCTTAGGCTACTTACATGTATACGCAATCCCAAAGGGTCCATATGCATGCTCTGAGGATGTCTGAGATAACTATTTAGACAATAATAACCTCGAGCCTCTTACATGTGTGTGGGATCCTGAACGGTCCCTAAGCACGCTCTGAGTTAGATGCCTGAGATGACTATCTAGGACAATAATAACATCAAACTGCTTACATGTGTATGAGACCCAGATTGGTCTCTAGGCATGCTTTGAGTTGGATCTCTAAGGCGAACATTTAGGTGTTCTGCTTGTTTTGATTATTTCTTGTTTGATTTATGCATGTTTTTTTTTATTTGAATATTGAAAAATCCAATTTGATTGCGATGACTAATATTTATCGCCTTAGAATCCCGATATGGGACCAAAATGCAAGGCGTAACTCCCCTTGGTTGGACTTGTATGACGTTGATCGCCTTAGAGACCCAATTAGAGAGACGAGACCGGAGTGCAAGAAGTAAGTCCCCTCACTAAAGAGCGAGCGGATGGGCCTACTTAATCCTTTTTAACTTAATAAAAAAATGGCTCGAAGAGAACAACCCCCTTAACTTAAGCATTAAATAAACATTAAAAAATCCAAAGAGATCAAACCGATTTGAATTAATAAGAGGATTTGAATGCCTTATTAATATAATAAAACTAATAACTCCTAGATGAACACATGATGATTTCGATATATGATGTAATTCTGATATATGATGTGATTTTGATATCTAATGTGATTTTGATATACGATGTGGCAATCCTAAATGAGAAGCAAAATGATAATGGTGTGAATCCCGAATAAACATGGGACAATTAGAGATATATGATGAAATAGGAGATACATGATGTAATCGGAAACATGTGATTTAGTTAGAGATATGTGATGTAATAAATCTAAATGAAATCGGAATGATTATGATGTATAGATTACACTTAAGCAGAGTCAAGTCTTAGGCTGTAACATGCTCAAAACTACTTGTGATTGGCAATAGAATCCGAAGGAACTGGCCAATTCACCAAGGCTGAAGCTGCTGGAAAGCTAAACTATCAAAGTCTAGAGGTAGGAACTTGTTCTTAAGCAAAGCACGCCTTTCATTTAAAAGATTTAATTTGGGGGCAAATGTTTACCTGCCTTTTAACTAAAGCAGCTAACTTAAAACGGACCTATAGAACTCATACGGAGTCGGATTGATTTGAAATTTTGGAAGAACACTTAGAAGACAAAAGAAGGCTCACAGAAAAAAGGGGATCATTTGGAGGTTATTTGATGGATCGCTAGCAACCTAGCTACGTGAATCCCTGACGATCCATGTAGTTGTTCCCTACAACCTGAAATTTATAAGGTAGGCCCTATACACCCTAGAGAGCACCTGCAAAGTTTTAACTAGTTTCATTATGGATAATTCTTCTCCAAATTGGGCCAGCTTGATCCGTAGGTCCGGCCCATGAGGAGTGGGTCCCATGACCTGTGATCCATAGGGGAGGCTCTCTTACTCATTTACATTTCATATGTGAAGTTTCATGTGATTTGGTTAAGTATTGAGTGATTTATGGACGATTCTTCTGGACCAGATGACCTATGAAGACGGATGATCAAAAGAACTTCAAACGGCTTAATATTTGGACAAGGCACTTATATAGAAGATATGAAGACAACCAAACTAAGATCAGTGAAAAATATGCTAAGTTGATGGATAGCGAGCAAACCATCCTCCATGAATAGCTAGCGATCCATCAAGGTAGGTCGGATCACCCTCTAACTTTCCGAGCTCCTTTATAGCACTAAGTAAAGGCTTCTGATAGAAAAATTTGCTAAGTTGATGGATAGCTAATGATCCATCCCCTATGGATAGCTAGCTATCCATAGGAATGACTTAGATTGTTTTGGGATTTTCAGTGATGACTTGGCATAACAATTGGACTCTTCTACACTTGGACTTCTAGCCTAATACTTAATGAATTCCCTTAAAAATATTCACCTACCTGCAACTAGAGATGGATCTTTTTCGAGGAGAGAGTCGCTATTACTCTATTGGAATTCCTTCACTTCTTCAAATTTCTTATCCCTCATAACAGTCATCAAGGGGGTACATTTATTGTCCAGTCAACCCTTGTACTTGTGACTTATTCTGACTCATTGTAACTTAGGTCTAAGGACCACTAGTTGATATCCAGAGAGATTCAACTAGTATAATTATAATAAAGTTTGATTAAAGTAAATGCAGGCCAGAATCAGTCGAATCAGTATAAAATTCTTTGACTGTTTTCTTACTTCTGCTTTGTATTCGTTGATTGTCTTAGATTGTGCTGCTAATTATCTACACTGATGCTTTCACACTCGATCCACGTTGTTGATCCATTTTTTGAGTTAACACTTTTCGTTCTTAACTCGGGAAGTTTTTTTGGAATTTAATTTAAATAAATGAAGTCATTCTATTGTAGACTTCATTGCTGGAGGCAAAAAATCGGTTTCCAAGGAGCATCAAAATTCCCTAAATACCATAAGCTTGTGGGTTTTCTGAAGAAAATATTTAACTTCTCATCGGTTCTACTTTATGAAGCAATAGGACATTGACTCTGTTCTCCACCTTTTCTTTTTTCAGGGATTGTAACAAAGGTTTCAGGCCTAGATGATCGAATCAACACTCCAGGGTTTTTTGCCTTTGCTCCTCTTCACATCTAACACTCATGTTATCTACCATTCAATCCAATTATCCATAAGATCCTGGCCTTCTTGTAGATTGCTTTTATTTTATTGATTCCTAACTCCTATAATTACATGAATTCCATGTTTTTTTTGTTTAAAGAACTCAATTTGGAAGATTGAATCTTCCATTATTTTCTCCTTAGTTACTCTTCAAAGAATGAAGAATTAGCCTAGGGGTTCTAGTTATCATCTTAGTTCAATTGGTGATGGAGTTCTGACTTCGTCAACAAGCCTCAAAATTGGAGTCACTAAACTGTTTTGTTTGATGTTTTTCTCCCAACGTTATTGGAATATTCTCGATCCTCGATATGCAATCTTGCTAGTTTTTTTTAGTTACTTAGCATTTACACAAGTTTTTATCAACATACATTTCTTTCCTTTATAATGAATGGCAGCAGCTGATTCAAAGTACAATGATCCCCGAGTTTTGGCTAAGCTTTAGAGATGCAACAACATTCTCGAGGAGCCTGTTGAGGCTTTTTAATAAACATAAGTTAAAGAAGTTCTCTCTGATTCTGCTAACCCACCTAGTTTTGGGTGAACATCTATAATGCAAAGAATAGAAGAAACCATCGGCCCTTGTTGTAGACAAATTGGACGCATTTTCCATAAATTCCCCTACACAATGCCCAATGACTGAAAATCCTGATATTTTCTAGGTTTTGTTTCTTATTCTCCTTTTATTTCAGTGTAGCAAAATTCGTTTCTTAAATGCTTTTCCTTTTATAAATAGATCCCTATGACATGCACCTTGCGAGCAAAGATTCCTTACCGCCTAATAAGGGTGTTTTTGAATTGTGTACTTCATCCAAAGAGACATAAAAGTGACAGCTCTCACAACCACTTTATTATTTGTTGTTTCCACTACTCAGGATGTTATCGTGAAGGCTAGAGAACATTTGATGAGAAAAAGTTCCAAGGTTTGTCTCGCTCTATCTAAGGTTCCTTTTAAAAAGCCCAAATGGGAGGGATCCACTATACGTCCCCCCTCCCCATCATGTTCTTTCTTGTAGTGTTGTTGCCATCATGTCCACACTCCTAGCAAAGCATTCTATAGCTAATGATTCTGCTTCCACTCTTAAGGAGTCCATGGTCTCTTTGGACCCAACTTTAGAGCTTGACACTTCGCTTGAGTATGCTTCTCCCTTTCTTCCTAAATAGGGATCTCCTTGTCATGCTGAATTTATGGACTTATTTATGAAGGTCCTTCATTCTTCTGCATTTGCTTCCTCGAGCTCTTCTGACACTATTCCTTCTTTATCCTCAGAGCCATTGAAAAATTGTTTATTGAACCTTATTCAGGTAAAGTTTTCTTATTTTATTATGGTATAAGGTTTAAGCTTTGTTACTTTTTCAGTTACTGGCTTTGCATTACTCCCCCTTTATAGATCGGCCATTATTCGTTTGACTTCCAATTATCATGTGCATCTTCTACTCAAGATGCGTCTCGTGTAATATCCCATATTTAGAGGCCAAAAACTAAGCGCTACGGATGTTGTAGTCATCTATAGTATTAACTTTTGGCGACAAAATACACCAATGCTAATGGTATTCATAATATTAGAAGCACTTGAATATGAACAAAATCACATATTTCCAAAAATAACATCTTACTGATTACATTTCAAACAAATCCATATTTGTATAGAAGCAATCTTTTTGATCAACAGTGCTCAAACTTCCAAACAAGATAATACAACTGTATCTCCACTAGACCCAACCTCAGATCTCCACTGCAATCTGCTAAGGCTTCCAAATCCTTCCACTCAGCAATCATCACCAAAACTGCATTCTGATATTTCTTGCTAAGTGCATATGCATGCCTTTTCCCGGTATGTACTCAATCTCAAAATCATAAGAGGCAATAAACTCTAACCATATTTGTTGTCTCCTGTTCAACTCCTTCTTAGAGAATAAATACTTCAGCGACTTATGATCTGTATATAACTCAAACCTTTCTCTCAAAAGGTATGCCTCCACACCTTCGAAGCAAAAATAACTACAGCCAATTCTAAATCATGCATCGAATATCTAACTTCATGCGGTCTAAGCTGTCTAGAAGCGTATGCAATCACTTTACCTCTCTACATCCGCACAACTCCTACTCCTATTCCATATGCGTCGGTATAAACCACCAAATCCCGATTCCCTTCTAGAACAACCAACATAGGTGCATGGGTCAGTAAGTGTTTCAGACTCGGGAATGCTTCCTCACATTTATAGGTCCGCACAAACTTCATATCTTTTCTTGTTAGCTTGGTCATTGGTGCCACTATCCGTGAAAAATCCTTAATGAACCTCTGATAAAACCGGCCAACCCAAGGAAACTCTTTATCTCGGTTACTGTCTCGGGTTCCTTCCAACTATTTACTGCCTCAACCTTAATCAGATCTTTCGTCAACCCTTCCTTTAAGACTAAATGACCAGGAAAGTTCACTTATTTCTTTCAGAAGTGACATTTCAAAAATTTCACTTTCAACTGATGCTGCCTCGGCGTCTCAAGCACTACTCTAAGATGAACTTCATTCTCTCTTTCATCCTTAGAGTATATCAAGGTACCATCTATGAAAACTAATATGAACCTATCCAAGTGCTCTCGAAAAACCCAGTTCATTAAATCCACAAAGAAAGCTAGTGCATTACTTAGTCCGAATGGCATGACTAACCATTTGTACAACCCATACCTGGTCTTAAACGCCATCAAAGGTATACTATCCTCTACTACTCTGAGATGATGGAACCTGTCTATAAATTTAACTGTTAAAATACTTTGGCTCCACTCAACTGGTCACCAAATTGTCAATCCTAGACAATGGATATCGATTCTGTATCATCCTCTCATTCAACTTACGATAACCTATACATAACCTTAACGATCCATCTGGCTTCTTAGCAAACACTACGGCTGCTCCTCAAGGCAAACTACTCGGCCTGATAAAACTCTTTCCTTCTAAATCCACTAACTGCATCTTTAACTCCCTCATCTCCGAAGGGGTCATCTTGCTTCGTGGTCCACTCACTAGTTCTTCTCCAGGAACTAAATCTACTCGAAACTCAATGGCTCGTTTCAGTGGTAGTCCAACTAATGAATCAAATACATCTGTGAATTCTACAACCATAAAAACTCGACTCGACTCAGCTTTCGACTCCATAGCACCCAATAAGGCATACATCTCACCGCAAGAACCTTCTACAGTATAAACAATCCTATCACTACAATCTAGGTGTCTAAGCGATATTTTCCTATCCTAGCATCGTACTCACTCAACCAGTCCATACTAAGAATGATTCCAAGCCACACAAAATCAAACACATGCAAACTGCAAACAAAAACATGACCTAACAAGTCAAACTCTAATCGGTAACATCTCAACCCTAGAGTTGCATACCCTCTTATTGGATTTGCAACCAATAAGGAAGTAACTAAATATGTGGGTTCTACGCTAAGCTTATCCATCAAATATGTATATATAAAAGAATGCGATGCACCAGTATTAAAGAAAATGCTAACATACATATCATGAATCTGAAGCATACCTCCTAAAACTTCCTTTCCTATCTCCTGAGCTGTTGGCTTCAAAGTAGAAGCTCCAATGCATACACTTTGCCCTTTCCATCCTTAGCGGGCTCCTTGCACTGGCTCTTATAGTGGCCTATCTGGTCACAGTTGATGCACCTAACATTCTTCCTCCCAGCCACTTCTTCAACCTTCCTAGCACGACACCTATTGGCAAAGTGCCCCTTCTTATTGCACTTGAAACGGACAATCTCATACTTCCCTTTCTTAGCTGCTCCACCCCTCTGAGCGGCTGACTTAGGAATGAACTTCCTCTTCTGAACCTGCCTAATTGGAACTTCCTTAACCTTACTCTTCTCTAGAGAATAAAGCAACTCTTTAAGCCTTAAGGTCATCTCCACTACAAAATAAAAAGGATCTCTAGTATGAGGTAATATAGACCTGATTAACGTAGGCTATAACCCCTTGATAAACTTTTTTTCCTCTTCATCACTGTATCCACTAAGGCATACCCATATCTGGCCAACTCCTCTAACCTCCGAGCATACTCTATAATAAACATCTCTCCCTCCTCTAATTCAGCAAATTTTATGATCAGAGCTGACTATGCCATTGCAGACATGAACCACTCCTGGAACTTTCCCTTGAAATCTTCCCAGGTCATAGTTTCCTCATCTATTGCCACGGTCACATTATTCCACCGCAAAAAACAGCTCTCTGAAGCTGTCTAAATGTCAACCTCTTATTCTGCTCATCATTGAGCCCTAAATCTACGGAAAAAATCCTTTCGCAGTGCAATAACCAATTCTCTACCTCGTTGACATCCTCTGTTCCAACTAACAGCTTCCCTCCAAGCTTGGTGCAATCTCCACTCAGCTTTGCATAATGGTTAACTATCGAAACTTTCGGAACCCCTACTCCTGTAGCATTTTCTCCTAACACACCAGCTACAACTCTCGCCTACAACATATTCGTGAAAATCAAATACATATCTTCCGTTGCAACTTAATGGACTCTAGTACCTACATTCTCTGCTTGTGTCTGACCTTTACCTCTTCTCACATTAGGTCTGGCATTTCCGTCGGTGCCTTCTCCTCCTGGGTTAACTCTTCCACTTCTTCCTTTCATATCTTTATTCAAACCTCATGAAATACAAAAAATAATCTAAAAAGATAGAAGACTAGAGATAAAGTGTATACTTATATATAGCAAATACAAATATGTTACTATAGCGTTATCCCGTACCCCAACCTTACTCTACTTCTTAAGAATTATGTTTCAAAAAAAGTTAGTTAAAGTTTTTCATAAAACCTATGCTCTGATACCAAGTTGTAACATCCCATATTTGAACGTCAAAACCTATAGTATTTACTTTTGGTGACAAAATATGCAAATGCTAATGGTACTCATAATATCAAAAGCGTTTGAATATATTGTAGATTTCCAAAAATAACATCTTACTAATTACATTTCAAACAAATCCCTATTCAAATTACATAATCCTATGTCTGTTTCCTAGGTAAAGATCAATTACAATCATTATAAAACTCTACCAAGAGCGACATACGACGATGCCTCTTTGGTTGATCAGAGAAATATAGTCATATCTGACTTAATATACATAGTGGAAAATAAACATAATAATTTGTATTCCTAATTAGCTATCCATCAGCCACCTGCTTATCTTCGAAAGCTTTATTCGCCAAAATATCAAAAACATAAAAACCTTAATCCTCAGCCTACTTAAATCAATTTTGAGCATCCGAGAGTTTAAAGGGAAAAAAACTTCGATTCAGACATTAATCCTGGTGTGAATAATCTTTGTTACATTTCATTCTACTGATATTAAGTGAGACCACGTCGCTTAGCGGAACGGGTTTCACTCATAATATCCTTTTCAAAACATATATATTTCGCAAATTCTTGTCTACAACAAAACTGATTAATCAAAATAGCAATATCATTTATGCTAATAAATGGACTATCTATCCATAAAACATGTAATATGTGAACTATCTATCCACAACAAAATAGCAAGGTCCGTTATGCTACAAATGGACTATTTGTCCATATAACTGCATTGACTGCCTACAAACTGGACTAATTGTCCGAATCAAAATGGATCAACTGTCCGAATCATTTTCTTAGGGTTAACTACCCTTCAAATTTTCCTTGAAAACCTTTTCAAAATATTTAGTCCTTCAAATCATATATGTGCAAGGAAAATATATCTTTAGCTTTACTTTATGCCATTTTGCCAAGTTATATATACTTTACTCAAAATAATGTTGATGAATTCAATGAGGATTAACTATCCATCCAAAACAAGTGAAAACTCTTATTAACTTAAAAATACTTAAGCAATATTGCCTATATAATACATGAAAAACCTTTGTTTAAAATAGCTAAACTACCCCTTCGACACCATTGAAGGTAACTCCTTCGAAACCATTAAATATTGCCTTTTGAAAACATTGGAAAAACATTACCTTTCTTTTCTCCAAAAGCTTCAAAACATTAGACATCCTCCTTTAAAACCATTTAAGTATTGCCTTTTGAAAACATAGGAAAAACCTTTCCTTTCAATCCTTTGGAAACCCCCAGGAACCATCTCTTTCGAAACCATTCATTAAAACCTTTCGAAATAGTCAAAACTCAATCCTTTCAAAAGCACTTTAGGTTCAATTTAAAATATGCGGAAACCTTTTGAAATCATTAAAAATTTCATACCTTTGAAACCTTTGCAAATCGTCTTGGTCGAAACTATTTGGACGCTGCATTTAAGTAGAACAAAAGGATTATAAACCCATTAAAGTCGAAAGCATCTGTTTCGAAACCATTTAAAACTATCTCTATCGAAACCATTACTTCAAACATAGAAAAAGGGTTTTAAAAAACATTTAATTCAAAAGCATCTGTTTCAAAATCACTTCCTAAGTAATGAAGTGATGATGTTGAAATCATCCTCCCGATAGCATTGGAGAGGTGGCCATATTTTCGAAAACCAAAAGAACCCCTTCAAAACCATCTAGATCGAAAGGCAGGAAGCGGTAGCTAAAGGATTCGACTCATTCGAAAGCAAGCATTTAAAAATAAAGGCGCAACCCAATCGAAACCATTATTTTAAACCATTTGACCTAATCGAAAGCCAGCTAAATCTAAAGCATCTTAGTCGAAAGCAAGCAGGCGCATTTTTCCTTAAAACCAAAATAATGTTTTGACCCCTTCGAAACCCTCTGGTTTTGACCCTATACCTTTCCCCCACATCTAATTCATTATGTACCAGTTTTCTGATACCATTTGTGTTAGTTTCGACTGTGTCAGAGGCAATAACATGGAGGCAGAACCTGGTGCCGGAAGACATGATCCAGTGAAAAACCTATTTATTTGTACTTTTAAACTATTCTTTTGTACCTAACCTGCCTTGTTAGTCTAAATCTGATTGGTTGCTAGGTTTTTCTTTTCAAAAGTTCTACTGACTTTCCAAATTTAACAATTTAAACATTTTTCAAAAATCCCCTTCTCCTCCTTTAATGCTATAAAACATTTAAGTCTCATACCTTAAATAATTTTATATAACCATAAAAACACTTGGGAAAAATATTAAAAAAATTACAAAAAATCACATTACGTATTTTTTCTAACGTATAAAAATTTCAGACCCAAACAATTAATTATTCACCCATAATTAATTTATAACCCAAAATACAATTTTCTTTGTAGAAAATTCGTATTAATTCCATGAAAATTCAGAAAAATCTGAAAATTGAAATCCATCTCCAAAATAATATATTTGATCTTCATAAAAATTCATAAGGCATTTAAATGTCATTTAATAGGGTTTTTACCTTGAATCATATCATAAATTCAATATAAATAACCATAATTCATCAACAAGTGTGTGTGTGTATGTGTTCATTCCATCATTTAAAAACATGGAAAATCATTGCAAAATATTCAAAATTCATCTTAAAGCCGAAGACACAATCAAAAATGAGGTGTAAACATTATTCACCTTAGCTTTAGAGAGTAAGGTGCTTGAGATTTGGATGAATTTGATTTGAATTAGCTTTTCCTTTAGTTTTTCTTACTCTTCTTCCCCTTTTCATTGTTAATGGTGGTTGGCCTCTTGTTTTAAAAAATTTCAAAATGAAATGAATGTGTATTCTAATACACGGTCAAGGTTTTAAGGATATAGGAATGGCCTGTTTCCTACCCTCCTCCATTTCAATTTAACTCTTATTTTAATTCATTGTTAAATGGCACAACCACGCCTTAATTAAAATCAAATCTCAATTACCTAATCAACACATTATTTTATTTAATTTAGCTAATAAAATATCCTAAATACTGTTACCAAAAATCTGGAGTGTTGCATCTCAGTTACTGGAGATGGATTCCTTATTGTCTATAAAAGCATTTACCCTCGAGACTTAGCTCAATAATCTTCAAACTACCAATGAATCGCCATCTTCTAAGGACAAGATGGTTATAGTCTTGTTAGAGTTAGAAAATGAAAGGTATTAGAAGTTGGAGAAAGGAGGTGAAGTTATTGGAAGAAAAACTTGAGAAACAAAAGAGTTGGAGGAAAAAGCGAAGTCTTTAGAGGATGAACTTTCTTGAGTGCAGTCGAAGACCTCTACTCTTAGAACATCCTGGGCAAAAGTTCCGACTTAAAGGACTTGGACAAAACAAACCTTACTATTGGCAAGCTCAAATCATCCATTCACGCTATGAAATCGAAGGTTTCCTCTTTTTTGAGCGATCTCTTTCCCTGATGGAAAGGACAGTGTACTAAAGCAGTGATGTTCGCTACGTACAAAGACAACATTGAAAAATGCCTAGAAATGGGTTTTACTTCATTTGGTGGGTTGGGAAAGGATTACAAGAAGAGAGTTGACATCTTGTTTGCATGTGTTCCTGATGATTACTTCGATGTTATAGGAGAAGATGTTATTGACCCCGTTCAATCCTTGGCTTCTGATAATGTATTGAGGAACGATGACGATGAGGGGTCGGAGAACGAAGCTGCCAGTAAACAGAATGCGGATGGCGACAACGACGACAATGTAGATGATAATGTTGAGAACGATGGTATCGATGCCCTTTATGGAAAGGATTTTCTAAAAGGAAATGGGAATGGTGGCTCAGACCAAGGTGATGGATCTTGAACCCCATAAGCTTTGGATCATACGTCTAACCTTTCTCCTTCGGAGATAACAAAAGGCGTTGATAAATCTCTGCCTTAGATACTCTCCTACTGAGCCAATGCCACTTGAATATGGTGAAATAGGTCAAACTTCTATTGGGGCACAATCTTCTATTCAAGCCCAAACTCCTTCCAATGCTTCCTTTATTCGTTCTTTCGGGTCTAGCACCACTACCGCTCCAACATAGGTAACTTTTCATTTTATTCGTTATTAATTCTCTATGTGCATAGTTTAATGTTATTAACATGCTTAACTACCGGTATAGGATGATGACTAGGAATCGGGTAGAGATTATTTTAGATAAAAAGAAATAATAATTTTAAAGGCTTAACCGAGAAGGAGAAAAGCTATACAAATAATTGAATGGGTCATATAAAATATTATGAGGATTTTAAAGCTTCTCAAATATCTCAAGGATTTTTAGAATACAAGAGTTGCACCTCTTCTTTGAAATTTATGCATTCACCGGGATAATTTTCGCAAGGAAACGAAGAAATAACCATATTTCTTTAGATGCTAATTGAGAAAATGAATAAACTTATGGAGTGCTTATATCTTGTGTATGCTCGATTTCCCATGACCGACTTTTCCTTTCTAGTTGATGGTTGCGAAGTACCGATTAGACACCTTCATAGGAGATATGTGGACTTGCATGGAACTGACGCTCACCTAAGGAAGTGTTGGAACTTGCCCAGGGTTATCACTGCGCCTTTAACTGTCGACTCCTTAACCCTTGATAAGATCAAGTTCATAAGGACAAATTTATAAATAAATATTATAAGGAATCCCTTCTTTATGAACCTATATAATGTGTAGGCCTCTAGACTTATTCCTATTATTCCTTCATCCCTTATGATAAGGGTAACTTAAGTAAACTGGTCATGTTAAAAAGGACTTTTAAAGAAATTTTCTCCTTGATTAACAAGTCACGCTTATCAAAATACAACTTCTTTCGTGACCTTCATCAGATGTATATTCAATTTCCAAATCAAGATTTTAGTTTCTTGGGCTAACATAAAGACCAAATTCTTCATGAAATTCAAATTAACTGTGCCAAGCTGTTGTGTGATTGACTTACCCCTCCCTCTTTAAAGAATAGGACTACCATTGGTTTTGTCCAGTTAATAATCCTTCTGGTGCTCATGCTCCTATTACCACAATGTTTTCTATCTCTCCTTCCTCTTTTCAGGAGATTAGGGACGTCCTTTCTTATTCTAAAAACTAATTGTGTTGTATTTCTTATTATTGTTGTAATCTATGGATGTAATACTTCTCACGAGAAATTAATTATTATTTAATGGAAACCGTGTCGTCTTCATTTTATTTCTTTTTTTTTGAAATTTTGTTATTTCATATTTCCTAAATTAGGATAAATTATTTTCTTTACCAATTGGTGCTCCTAATTTTAATCTATGCCTCGAGATTATTCAGGCTAAATTAATGTTAGCATTAAAAGAACGACCTTCTCGCTCCATATTAGGTCCTTCAATCATAAACCATAATGAAGCAAACAAGTGGTATGAGAAGTACATTAAGGTAAGATATATTCAAAATCAACTTAGAAAATAGTAAAATATCATGAGAAGAATTTTTGGCAGATGGGTGTTGAAATGGCCGAACTGACTAAGAAGGTTGGTTCGTGCACCGATTCCAAATAGCAGTTAGAATTCGATACAAAGATTACTCAAATAAATAAGTGCCTCTTTGACTTGAAAATCGAAGTGGTAAAGTATATGAATGAATGTCATGATATTTAATGAAGGTAAATAAGGGTTGCCTAGCCCTACTCCAATTGATCCTTCATAAAGGAAATCATCGCATTTTGCACTTCATCCCAAAGGCGGCCGACCAGTGGTTGCTACGTGACTGATTCTCCCTAAGTAGATAAATTAGGGAATTTGCAATATCGAGCAAAGCCTTCAAATTAAAATGTGTTTTAAATTCAAAGATAAGAGGAACAAGAAATTTATCGAGACATTCTCATTGCAAAGACAAGAAAATAAGATGCTAGAACGCCAAAGGAATTAATTAACGATCTTGAATACAACATCAGTGAGATGAACCATTGAATTTCTCGATTTAAGAGTGCAAATAAAACTTATGAAAAGGGTTTATCAGTTCACTATATTGATTCTCTTAACATCATTGGCCACAAAGAGAGAAAGCTAAAGAAGTATCTCCTGTTTTCCTTACAACAGATTGTTGATCCTCCTTATATTCTTAAAATTCTTATGAATGAGGTAAGAGAACTAAAAGACCAATTAGTATTAGTGCAATTTTATTCTACTAGGGCATCCTAACTTGACTACCTTGTTGATTACTTAACCAAGGTTATAGTTACTTTTAACTTAAAGATCGAATTTCACATTTTTAGGTGAAGAGGGAGATAAAGATTGAGGATGGCCGTCATTTCTAGTTATCAACGATTTGAAATATGGATGATATGAAGATTTGAAAGATATTGAAGGGCTTGTAATTTTGTATAAAGAAACGGGCTTAATTAATGAACAAAATTCTTGTACTTTAGATGTAGAGGGGAAAGGGAAGGAACTCATCTATCAGCATCATCCAATTCCTCATCCTCCATAACCATAAAGTGAAATACACTTATTATTAAAAGGATACATTGTGTTAAAATAGTTGTGTTGTGCCTTTTATGAGTCATATTATACATAAATGTTTGTATGAAATTGTATAATATGTGTATGCTGATAAAATAGACTTCTTTCTTTTGTGTGCTTGATTTCGGTGATTTGCTGTCTTAAAATATCTCCTCTAAATTATTGTTATGTTCTCTTTGACTTATGATTGCCTTGAACTAACTTTGATTGGTCGAGTGTTGAATTCCTTAAACGGTTTTGTGGGGACTTGCTGTGTGATCATGCTTTCCTATTTACTTCTCTTGGGTATGTGCTTTGGCCAAACCCGACAGTGAGATCTAAGGCTTAATTGACTATAACTGCTCGAGCCATGCCCAGATGCAAGATCGAAGCCTTTTCGACCATCTCCCTTGGATGGTTACTTTGGTCAGGCTTGGCAGTAGGACCAAAGGCTTATGTGACCATCACTCTTTGGATGCATGCTTTGGCCAGGCCCGAAGGTAGGATCAAAGGCTTTTCGTTAATCTCGCTTAAATGGGTGCTTTGACTAAGCTCGATGGCGGAATCAAAAGCTTGATTGACTATCACTCTTTGGATGGTTACTTTGGGCAGGCCCAAAGGCGGGACTAAAGACTTTTCATCAATCTCTCTGGGGTAGGTGCTTTTTACCAGGTTCGATGGTGTGATCAAAGGCTTAATTGACTATTACTCTTTAGATGGTTGCTCCAACAAGGTCTGAAGGCAGGACTGAAGGCTTTTCATCCCTTTTCCTTGGATGGGTATTTGGCCAGGCCTGGCAGCTGTACCAAAGACTTTTAAAACATCCATTAATCCCTCTTTTAGTTTTCAATAATAGAATTTATGATTGTTGTTGTCCTCTCACTTAGTTTTGCTGGCTTTGGTTCTAATTTTTTGAACATTGAGATTCAATGAACTCATGTATATCCCTTTGCCTTACTAGTACCTGATTATTTTAGATAAAGCTCGACAATCATTGTTGTGGTGTCAATTAGCTTTATGACAGCGACGATATTAATCTCCTTTTATGCCTTTCTTCCTTTCTCATAATGTTATTGGAAATCCAATAGTTATCCTTCCCTTGGTTTGAAAATACACTTCTTCTTGAGGGATGAGATGATTTTTGCCATTGTTCCTTTTACTTTTAGGGTTTCGTTGTTTGTTTTTATACTTTTATCATAGCTTTGCATTCCATGACCCCCTTAAAACTTTCATTTCCTTAATAGAGATTCCAACTTAACTATTTTTCCTAATTCTGAGCATATTTTTCAAAATCATGATTCACTTCCGTTTCAAAGACTATGCCTCATGCTTGAAGTTGAATGTTCCACCTAATCTGGAAAAATAAATTCTTATAGGAGCTTTGGCTTAGCTTTTTTGATTTCAGCTTGTTGACTATAGCAAAGATAGACCATTCTCCAATATGAAAGGGGTTTAAACTCCATTTACCTAGGTTATATTAGGCAATCATTTTCTTTTATTACAATATTCAAAGAGCCAGTCCTCTCAAATTCAATTTCTATTCTTTACTAAAGTGTCATGTGCTTATTAGGTAAGATAAACGGTTTAGATGTAGTTTAGAAGATCCTTGTTGTGACTTAATTTCTATAGTTGAAAGTCCAATCAAGTTTGGTTTATCTTTGAGGAGTGGATAAATAAGAGTGAGCCTTAGGTTCGGCTCTCAATGAGAGCACCAAAAATATTAGGATAAAAGGTAGGCTAGTTTAGTAATTTAAGTTGAAGTAAAGGTGAACTATGGTCATTATCATAGTAGAATCCGTGAAAGCACGCCATCGTATATTCCATGGGATAACTATGTAATTTATGACAATGCATGTCCTTTATTACAAAATTATCAACTATAATTTTATCAAACAGCCATGAAACCCAAATTCCAAGCTCACATTACAAAGTTAATGGAAAAAATAAACATGAAGGAAAAGGAGGACTTAGGCAATTCTACACATTTTGGAGGGGGTTACCCCTATATTAATAGAGAATTGGAGCTATTAGATTCATGACAGGTGGCATTCCATTAGAAGACCAATGGACATGATTATTCCATGTGGCACATGATTGAAATGACATGTGACACATATATTAATGATAGTTCCTGATTCAAGATTATACACGATGGCTCCTTTGAAACCTTCTACGATGGCTCTAATTTGTTGCTTTAAAATAGCAAGTGACAGTTCTAACTCATCGTGGTGGCATGGATTCCTGATGTATTTTAGTTTGTGAATTAAGCATGATAATATCTTGGAAATCCTCTATTATAACTTAAATCGTCTATTTTAGAATTAATCTCGACGGTATGCTGGAACTTCCAAAACTGCATGTGATGGCTTCATTGAACTCCTTGCGACAGCTTTACTTTATCAATGCATAAGGAAAATCCTCTTGATGGCTTGGTTTACAACTTAGAGAATGATACACAAGAGTTTGTAGGACTTCTCATGATGACATTTTTATTTTATCAAGCAACTGCTACATAAATACATTATGATGGCTCCATTTTTTCATTGTCAAAGTTACCACATAGAAGCTTTCTGCAAATCATTCTATAAACTCTTTACGATAACCCATAGAAAATTCTTCACCATTGCATTATGTGACTCTTCTCAATAGCTCTGCTTTAACAGTTGAGACCATCATGTGATGGCCTTGTAGGACTCTTAGACGTTAGAAAATTTCTTTGCTAACCTATTATGCATGGCAGACTAAGGCTGGTTGAAATAAGCGCTTAAGTAGCCTTATGCAAATTCAGGAGAATGTGCAGGTCCAAGCTCAAGTCCAAGTCTAAAGGTAAGTCATAAGTCATATCCATGTCTATATTTCAAGTAGTTGAGTATATATATTTAACTGAAGTATGCTATGCAAAGTTTATTACCCAAGTCCTTATGTGTGAAAGTTTAAGAGTTACAATCCTCTAAGGAAATATGCTATGCAAGGTTAAATATACAAGGCCTTACATGTAAAAAGTTCAAGTGTTATAATCAGCTATAAATATCCTTAAACCAATTTAGGGTTTAAAACTTTAAAATTTAAGAAATAAGGAAAGAATGAATCCTCTCTTTTAAGTGTCAATGGGGGCTAATTTATTGGGATACCAATCACGTGAGATGGTTTACACATGGCATGGCTTTGAATCCAAGGGCTCCAATGACACCATCCTGATGAAACCTTGGCATCCCATTGTTGAGATTAGAGATCAGTTGCTTATACAAGTTCAACAACATAATCTCCCTTATAGGAACTCAACATCTTCTACATTTTGAAGGTTTTGATATCCCTTGTTACTTATAAAAGCTCAAAATACTTTGCTAGTGTTGAAGCTCGATATCATTTATAGTAGATGCTTGTCAACAATTATTGTTGTAGAGGCTCGATAACAATTATTATTGTAGAGGCTCGATAACTGTTGATGCATTATAGGCTTGTTATTCATAGAAACTCGATATACTCCACTAGACGTTAGGCACTCGAGATCCTTTAGTGGTGTGCTATCTTTCCTTTGCCACATACTCTACAAAGTTTTGCGTTGTAAAAGCTTGATATCTCTTGTTCTTCCAAGTTTATTGTAGCTCGACACCTCTAAATATTTACTAGTTCAACATCTTCATCCTCTTAAAACCTCAATACCCTTCTTTGCTAATGTTCGACATCACCTTCTACTTGTTAAATGCTCGAAAACACTTGTTGTTGTAGAGGATTGTTACCTCTTAGAGACTTGACACCTCTTCACTGCTTTGTTAACCACTTAAATATTCAACATCCTTAGAAACTTGGCACCTCTCTATTTTTAAACGTCTGATTCCTTTAGAGACTTGGCATTCTGATGCTTGATACAATTGCATTATTTAAGCTTTTCATCGTTTGTTATCTTCAAAATTGACATGTCCTCTTTAGATGCTCAACATACATATTTGCAGTAACATTTACCCCCTTTGTATAGTAGAATCTATTATAATTTAGTATAATTTCAGTTTTCATAGTGACGCCTATGGGCATTTTGATGCTTTCAGTCTCATCCGTTCATCCGAACGAGAATCGAAGCTCCCTGCTTTGTCTCCCTTCTTCTATAAATACTTTCATTTTCTTCTCCCAATTTCTTCACCTAAAATTTAATAACTTAAATTGTAATTATAATTTTTCTTTTCAATCTTATAATTTCAAAAAAAACTTCGATTTCTACCATATTCAAACTTGATTCAAGGTCTGATTTCTATTTCAATCGATCCAAATATAGAAAAAAGGGACTTTTCAATTCTAAAACTGGGGTTTTATTAATTGGGTACTTACGAATTGATTGGGTCTGATTGGCAATTCAAATACTATCGGGATTTGTGCATTGTTTTAATTCAAGAGCTGTTTACAATTTTGTGTCCCTAGGGACTAAAAGAAATTTTATGAGAAACAGAGTAATGATAACCATCATAGACCTGAAAAAATCTTTGAAATTCATTAATTAATTTGGGTTTTGGTAATTGTTAAAGACTCGACATTTACTTAGAGAATTGTTCGCCTGCTAGAGGTTCTCTAACTAGTTATAGTTTGCAACTGCTTTATAAATACATTAAAATGGCTCCATTTTTCATGCTTAAAGTTATCATATAGAAGCTTTTTGCAAATTGTTCTATAAACTGTTCACGATAGCCCATAGAAAACTCTTCATGATGGCTTTATGGAACTCTTCTCAATAGCTCTGCTTTAACACTTGAGACCATCACGCGAGGGCCTTATGGGACTCTTAGCTATTAGCAAATTACTTTGCTAACCTAATATGCAAGGCAGACTAAGGCTAGTTGAAATAAAGGCTTGAGTATCCTTATGCAGATTCAGGACAACATGCAAGTCCAAGCTCAAGTCCAAGTCTAAAGGTAAGTCATAAATCATATGCATGTCTATAGTTCAATAATAGTTAAGTATATACATTTAACAGAAGGTTGCTATGCAAAGTTTATTATCCAAGTCCATATGTGTAAAATTTTAAGAGTTACAATCCTCCAAGAAAATATGCTATGCAAGATTAAATGTTCAAGGCCTTATATGTAAAAAGTTCAAGTGTTATAATTGGCTCAAAATATCCCTAAATCAATTTAGGATTTAAAACTTTAAAAATTGAGAAATAGGGAAAGAATGAATCCTTTCTTTAAGTGTCAATGAGGGCTTATTTATTGGGATATCAATCACGAAAGATGATTTACATGTGGCACGGCTTTGAATCCAAGGGCTCTAATGACACCATCCTGATGAAACCTCGGCATCCCATTGTTGAGATTAGAGATCAGTTGCTTATACAAGTTCAACAACATAATCTCCCTTATAGAAACTCAACATCTTATACATTTTCAAGGTTTCGGTATTCCTTGCTATTTATAAACGCTCAAAACGCTTTACTAGTGTGGAAGCTCGATATCATTTATTAGTAGATGCTCTTCAACAATTATTACTGTAGAGGCTTGATAACAGTTGATGCATTATAGGTTGTTATTCATAGAAACTTGATATCCTCCATTTGCGGTTAGATGTCCAACATCGTTTAGTGGTGCACCGTCTTTCCTTTGCTATATACTCTACAAAGTTTTGCACCGTAAAGGCTCGACATCTCTTGTTCTTCCAAGTTTTTTGTAGCTTGAAATCTCTAAGCATTTACTTGTTCGACATCTTCATCCTCTTAAAAGCTTGATACCCTTCTTTTTTAATGTCAGACGTTACCTTCTACTTGTTAAATGCTCGATAACACCTACTGTTGTAGAGGATTGTTACCTTTTAGAGACTCGGCACCTCTTCACTGCTTTATTAACCACTTGAACGTTCGACATCCTTAAAAACTTAGCACCTCTTTATTTTTAGACGTTCGATTCCTTTAGAGACTTGGCATTCCTATGCTTGATAATTTTGCATTATTTACGCTTGACATCACTTCTTATCTTCAAAATTGACATGCCCTCTTTAGATGCTCGACATACATATTTGTAGTAAAATTTACCCCTTGTATGGTAGAAGTATAATATAATTTAGTATAATTTCACTTTTCATATTACCACCTATGGCCATTCTGATGTTTTTAGTCTCATATGTTCATTCGAATGAGAATTAAAGCTCCTTACTATGTCTCTTTTCTTCTATAAACACCTTCCTATTCTTCTTCCAAATGCTTTACCTAAAATTTAATAACTTAAATTTCAATTACTGTTTTACTTTTCAATCTTATGATTTCAAAAAAAATTGATTTCTAATGTATTCAAACTTGATTTAAGGTCTGATTTCTATTTCAATCGATCTGAATAAAAAAAAATAGTTTTCAATTCTAAAACTAGGGTTTATTAATTGGATACTAATAAATTGATTGGTTTTGATTGGCAATTTAAATTCAAATACTATCGTGATTTATGCATTGTTTTAATTCAAAAGCTATTTATAGTTTTGTGTCCCTAGGGACTAAAAGAAACTTTATGAGAAACAAAGTTATGATAACCATCATAAACCTGAAAACATCTTTGAAATTCAATAATTAATTGGGGTTTTGGTAATTGTTAAAGACTCGACATTTACTTACAGAATTGGTAGCCTGCTATAGGTTTTCAAACTAGTTATAGGCTCACTAGCTAATTGTAAACTCAACAATTAGCTAGAGACTCGACAACTAGTTAAAGACTTGATAACTAGTTATGAGCTTGCCTATTAGTAGTAAGTTTAGCAACTAGTCAGTGACTCAATAACTAGCTATGGATCCAACAATTAGTTAATGAATCATTAACTAGTTACAAATTCGACAGCCCTTTAGAGAGTTATTAACTAGTGACAAATTCGATAATTACATATATATAGTTAGCTAGTTACAAATTCGATATCTTTTATAAGTTTGACATCTAGTCATGAAAAAGATTTTTTAACTGGTTACGAGCTCACTAGCTACTTATGAGTTTGACATCTTGTTATAAACCCAATAACTTGTTACAAGTTTGACATCTTGTTATGGTCTCGGTAACTAATTATGAAATCAGCATTTTATTATAAACTTGATAACTAGTTAAGGCACTCTAGTTTAGGACTTATTAACCATTTACGAGTTCAACATCTTATTATAACTTGATAATTGGTTAAAGGGCCTTTAATTATTTATGAATTCACTTAACTATTTATGAGTTCGACATCTGGTTACCTATTTATTCAGATCTATAATTAGAGAATTAAATTTTCTTCGACATTTACATAAGTACTTTGGACTTTTATAACATATTTGATACTTCCTTAATTTCTGCATGATATTGCTTCACAGGAAAATTGCTGGCAAGAAGGGCGCTAAATCCTCTCCTGCTTTAGAGAAAGGGGACTATAGACTCATTCAATCTTCTATAACTACTCAGGATAAGATAAACACTGTTTTTCAACAGTTGTGCATTATGAACGTGGAAGCTAAGGTGGCTGGCCCATCCAGAAGGATAGACAACCCTCCAGAAGGATTCTTTACTTTCACTCCAATCCATAACTGGCATTCCGTCTACTTCCATTTTCTAGAATTCCTTGTACAATTCTTTGACCACCTAGGAATTGCTTTGATATAGTTGCTACCCAACTCTTATACATATCTAGGCTGCCTTGAGATGCTAGCTAGGGAAGCTGACCTCCCCTCACTTGATGCTAAAACCCTTCATTCATTAGTAAATCTTGTTAATGTAGGGAAACATCCAGCCTATATCATATATCGCCTCCTTCCTCATCCAAAGAACTTAATCATTGATTTGATCAACAGAACTAAGGACTGGGAAAACTAGTTCTTTTATATTAAGTGCCATACCCCTAGAATCAAGGAGTCCTTCTCTATCTATAGTAAGTCTTGTTACTTTCTCTCCATTATTCATACTATATTTTGTTGTTCTCTTCTAATAGCTACTCTTTTTCAGAATCCCATTCTAAAGGGACGAATTCTTCTATCGCCAGTACAATTAGTGCCATAGCCTGGCTTCTTAGATTATTTGGGATATGCTTAAATTTCTAACTGAAGTTAACATTTGAAAGTATTCCTTGATTCTGGAGAATCATAAAGTGTTTGGGAGCCTCCAATAATCAAGAAGGATGCTCATGGGAAACAAGCTTTGGTTATTAGCAACCAAAACACCTTTTCTCCGTATTCTCCCATTCAGCATGATTCTTTTGGTAATTTCTTACTATGATATGATAGAATTTTCTATACTATCATCTTATGGTTCCTTCTTTGACTTAGGTTCAACACTTATCATCTTGATTGATAGGTCTAAGAAAATTAAAGCTCCTACCATCTCCTCAGCTGTGACTACGAAAGCTGCTCCCATTATTGGCTCTATCATCGGTATCCTTAAGGCTATTAAGAGTTGCAAAAGGAAAAATAATTTTGACAATTTGTCTTGTGTTTCAATTCCTTCTCTGATTGAAAAGGCCAAACTTGGAGTAGACCAGTTTCTTGCGATTATTTGCTGAGGAACCTAATGCGGTTATGGTTATAATCAACCAGGACTCTAGTTTTATTGAGTTAAGGCTATCACGCCAAAATCCTCAAGACTAAACACAAGTCCGTCACACCCCGAGCCCTATTATTGACATCATGATTCCCTCATTTGAAGCTGTTTTTCAACGATTGTAACATGTGTTGGGCCTGACTCCTACTCCTGAATCTCTGCCTTATGAAGCTTTAACTTTATCCATTCCTTCATATTTCGATGATTTTGTTCGCTCGATCTTTTAGTCCCAATCTGTGGCTTCTATAAAGAGCTTTTTTATCATATAACTCACATGTTGAAAATATAGAGAGAGCATGTTAGGTTTGAACATAATAAGGGGTGTTAAGCTTGAATGAATCAATCAACATATAAAGAAGGATAGCGAGCTTATGGCAATAATATGAAGATATCGTATGGCTAAGGGGTGTCGAGTTTCTAAAAGTGCCACAAAGAAATGGTATCGCAAAGAAAGGATGTTATGTTATTAGAAGGTATCGAACATCTAATAAAGGGGAGGTTGTCGAGTAACTGTGAATAGCAAGCTTCGACAGCACAAAGAAAGGATGCCATGCCACTTAAAGGTAACGAACCCATAGATAGTTAAAGATGACGAACTTAGACAAGCTCTTACTGCAAAAAGTGATACCGAGCTTCAAAATTACAAATGGTCTCGAGTGTCCATAACATAGAGGAACTAGAATATGTACGATTAGAGGATGGCATGTACATGCAACATGAAGGATGACGTATGTATGCAATATAGAGGCTGTTGTGTATCAACAATAGAAAGAGTGTCTTGTATTAACAGCTTAGGGAATGTTGTATATTTACAATACATAGAGAATGCAAGTACAATTGACAAATATTTAGGAGGAAAGTTCTTTGGCTTGTAATTTCGAGACCTAGTGTTTAGTTTTCAACGAGAGCTTAAGCCTCGGACTCATAGTCGAGTGCATCTAATCTGAAAGCATGATTTAAAATGTCACCCAAGATCAAGACCATTCTCCAGCTAAGATAAAGGGTTAGTTGAGAGCAATAGTTTCCAAAACCAAAAACATTTCAACAAGTATCAATAGTCAATGGCTCAAATAGCCCCACACCGACATCAACAGTTAGGATAGACAAAAGGAATCAAGGAAGCTATGTATGAAAAAGCATCACTTTAGCAATCTACTTCAAAATGTAGTAAACCAGATGATGAAAAGTGTTCAAATCTAAGCCACATAGTAAGCCAAGTCATCGATCCAAAGAGAGGGCTATCTACTAATAGTGTTAAGGCATATTTTCTATAAATAAGTGGAAATCCCAAGGCACAAGGGATCTTCTAACGTAAAAAAGAACTAATATAAAATCATATAGTACTTTCCCATATTATAGCTCTATTCAAAAACTCATTAATGGTGAAAACACTTAATTTCGTTGTAATAAGCCTCTCGGCTATATAAGGGTGGGCAAAAAAAAGAAAAGACAACGGACATAGGGATTTTTGACCTGAACCATTATGAAAATCATAGTGTTATTTATTTTCCATACTTTAACATCTCGTCATTTATTATCGTGATTCTGTAGTTTGATATCTCATAACCCAAGTTTGACCGTATCACACTTAAGTACTCTCATAACCAAAGTCGGTAATAAACTAGCTTTCAGATTTATAACTTCGAACATCGGGCTCTTGCTATAGATGAAATTCCACACCAACATTTTTGGCGCTAGAAGTAGGGCCTGAACCTCCTCATTTGTTCCCTCTCGAAAAATCTAGTGACATCATCCCTTCAACCATGACTAACTTTGAGAATGATAAGCTAACCCTAGAGTTTACTCTCAACCTTCACATTTAGCTCTTTGAAGAAGACAACAAACAAGAGATTGGCTTCCCTCATTTTGGAGAAAGAGAATGGTAAATAATATAATCATGTCTATAAACTTTAATCATCTCAGATCAGCCAGCTTTTAGAATATCTTCAAGTATCACTTCATGAATTATCCTAGCTCCGAAAGATTATTAAGACCTTGAATAGTGAAGTTAAGAACCTTTCCACCGAGTTTCTGAAACATAAGATTTGCTTCCTTTCGATAAGAAAGCCCTCTCGAATACTCAGGATAGTGGGTCTCGGAAGAAGTTGAAGCGCGATCAGGTCTTTACCCTACTCAACTAGAGATTGTCAGATATTCTTGGACACTCGTGAAGACTTCACCTACCAGGATTACCCCCATCAAAGAAAAAAGACTCAAATAGTGAAAGTATCCTGTCTATCATTTGGTGAATAGGCATAAGATAGACAAATGCTGAAAGCTTTCTTACGAGATCAAGAAGTTTATACAAAAAGAGAAGTTTACCAAATTTACTAAACATTTGTTTGAATAATTAGTCCCAAAATTATTTACTTTGTTCCATTTTTATGCCTCTAGGAGAATACTGCATAACTCTTGCCAAACAAATGCATACGGTGCTTTCTACTAAGATGAAGCTGCAAGCGCCATTCTTTTTATCAAACTCCCATAATCAAATGGAAGATGCTAATTTTATTAACATGCTCCTCTTGATTACAACCTCTTTCGCGAAAGTTTCAACTCTAAGGGGAGCCATATGGTTTCAGATTACTTAAAGATTAGTCAACAAGTCTCGTTTTCATTTTCTAGTGCATTCTTCTTGGTATAACCCTAATTATAGAGTCTTTATTCTGAAGGTGCGTTTGAGTCTTGGTATTTATGATATCTCTTTTGGTATGTCTCATCCCTTTAATAATTCTTACATATCATACATGCATTTAGGATTTAAAGACTGAAACCCTCCATTGATCGAGGAAATCAATGAAGAGTTTCATTTTTCTAGAATATATATAAGTAAATATAATAATATCGATTCCATCATTTATCTTCTTTCTCAAACTCGGATCAAACTTTCTATTGGACAATGTGCTTTAAAAACTATGTGATTTCTAAAGTCGTTTACAAAATGGTCTGAAAGAACTCTTTTAAAAGGATTCATATTTCCCTTTTTCCAAGTTACAACTATCTTTCCATATGGCATTTAACTTAAAATAGATTTTGATGGCCAACACCCGCCAAAAGAGGTTGTAGATGGTCGATATCCATCAAAAGTGATTGTAGATGGTTGATGCCTTCCAAAAGTGGCCAAAGATTTGGACCCAAAGATAAGTTGGTAAACCTGGCCGTAAGAGCACTCCCACAGTGATGCCATAAAGTGTAATACCATATCACCTAGATTTAAAAAGACATCGAAAAGTATAATGCATGCTGATAGTGAGTCATGGTCAAATGGAATCATACCTTGGGAAGATCCCTAATTAGATGGGTATATTTCCAATAATAGTGAGCCATGGTAAAGTAGTACCATGTGGTAGGTAGATTCCTAGTTAGTTAGAATACTGGGTAGATTCCTAATAACAATGAGCCTGGTCAAGTAGTACTATATACTAGATATATTCCCAATTAGATTAGAATATTGGGTAGGTTCCCAACAATAGTGATCCATGATCAAGTGGTACCATGCACTAGGTAGATTCCTTGTCGGATTAGAATATTGTATGGGTTTCCAATAATAGTGAGCCACGACCAAGTAGTACCTTGCAGTGGATAAGTTCCTAGTTAGACTAGAATGTTAGGTAGATTCCAAATGATAGTGAGCATTGGACAAGAAGTTCCATGGCTTATGTAGATTCCTAGTTAGATTGGAATATTGGGTAGATTCCCAATGATAGTGAGCCATGGACAAGAAGTGTCATGCATTGGGTAGATTCCTAATAATAGTGAGCCATGATCAAGAAGTATCATGCATATGCTCAAAATTAGAAGGATTCCCAATAAGGTTAGAATCCAAGAAAAATTCCAAAGTTAAGAAATCTAGAAGATTCACAATGAAAAAGGAAGAAATTACTAATTGTGTCACTAGGCTGGCCCTGAAAAAGACTCCAACAATGGAACTTGGTGGGGTCTGAGATATGGTTTTGACAAAGTATACTAAGGGAAAAAGATACCCCATAAGGAGAAAATTCTAAAGCACATCCAAACAAAGTGAAACATAAGAAATAAAATCGAAAGGAATAAAGTTCTTCGACATACAGTTTGTCCAAGGAAATGTTACAAGTGGTTGCCAAGAAGGATGCCTAATTTATTAAAGAAACGATATTACAAAGATTGGATTACAAAATCGAGAGCATCAAAGGATAAGTGTGAAAATGAAAGGAAAAAATCCTTCCTAAATAAGCAAGCCAAGATAGTAAGTCAGGGATCACCGAAACAATCTTAGTATTCGTGATCTCGAAATAAATTTATTAATAGTGTCATCCCTAGCTTCCGTCCTCCCCTTCATCGAAAAAGGATTGCGACATCACTTATCGAGGTCAATTTGATTTAGGGCTCACTCCTCTGCAAAGAGAAGCATCTATTGATTTTTAGACCCATCTTTGAACCAAGGAAATCGCTCTTACTCTTAAAGGCCTTAAGGGTTACTTTTAGCTTTGGGAGAAGCAACTATTGATTTTTAGACCCATTTTTCACCCAAGGAAATCGCTCATACTCTCAAAAGCCTCAAGGGTTACTTTTAGCTTTGTAAGTTCGGCTACCTCGTCCTCATAAGATTGGTAAATGGAAGCATAATATCCCTTAGTTTTTGAGCTGTTTAGGCAAGGAACTCTCTAAGGTACATCGACTTAAGATTAGTAAAAGGAAAAGATGGGAAATAAAAAAGAACTACGTATCAGTTGCTCTAGTTTAGGATATCATATGAAAGTCACATGGTATAAGGTTGGATGGAAATTTAAGTATTAAAAAGTCATCAAGAAAGCTTCGGTCAAAAAAACCATTATACAAGCAAAGAGTTATATTATTACAAGGAAAAGCTACAGAATATTTTCTTCATTAAGCCCATTATCATAATGATCCTCTCATACCTCCTCGTCAAAAGGATCCACTTCCTCCTCCTCCACTAGGGTTTCGGCTTCATCCACCACCAAGGCCTTGGTTTCTTTTTCCTTCTCATATTCCTCCTACCTCTTAGCAAAGTTAGCCTCTACTGTGACAAATGTTGTTCCCTAGATATGCTAAAGATAAAGTCATGTTTTGATCTCGGTGGAGGGCATAAGCATCAAATAAAACTTGGAAAGCCCGTCTGCTGGCCTCCCTCTCATGCTCGTCTCTGGCAATAAAATGTTCTTTATCAACCACCCCTGCCTTGGCTTTCTCCAGCTTCTCGTCCCTTTCCTTTAAGGCTTTCTTAAGGGTCTCGATCTTATAATCCTTCTCTCCCATAGTTCTACCCAATTCCTCCACTTAAGTATTCCCTCTTCAACTTTAGCTCTGAATTCTGAAAACTTCTTTTTCGTTGCTATGACAGCAACCACCCATATTGAAGGATGGAGATTTCTGCCATAGTCTAGAAAGAGTAAACCGAGTAAGCATACATATTGAAATCGTAAGCTTAGACAAGAAATTTTACCATGATGCTTTCCCGGAGGCAATACATGATTGTTTTTTGGATTCCCAGAGCAGAGGTTAGAAGTCTAACATGTGCTTCAGTAATGGCATTGAAGAGATCGCCTTCAAAAATAGCTCTTATATCTCAATTGCTTGCTTGCTTGTTTTTCTCGGCAAGTGGATCAGAGCCCTTCCCCTTAGAGTTTTTAATTTTGGAAGACTAGGAAATCTTTTGCTTCTTCAAGACGAGATAAGTTCCATCAGAGGTCAATAAGTCAGACCTCTTCTTTTTCTTATCTAGAAAGCCGATCTTCTTAGAAGAGGAAGTCACAACAATGAGAAAAAGGGATAACGCCAAAACTAGAATCAAAACTAAGTAATACTAAAAGCATGGAATAAATTAGTTTAATGGTTAAAGTGTGAAAATTCCCAATCTCGCTTTCCTCGAGACTGTATTCAGCTTCTTCTCCACTATTAATAAAAACGGTAGAAGCTTTCTCGAATAGACAGAATCTTCATGATCTTTTTATGCCTATCCATATATTGAATGGTCATAGCCGAGCCATTACTCTTCTTAGGTCTCACTATTTGACATTTAAAAAATGAGGAAAGATGACCAAGATTAAAAAAAAGGGAAGAAGAAGGACATCAAGGGACATACCGGCATTATTGAAAGAAGTAACTATTCGATCAAAACAGAACTTAATAAAGAACAATTGTTGTGGCATTATTTTACTAAATGGATCCTTTAAGGGATAAGGCTTAAGAACTTGAGAATGTACAATGGACTCAAGCAAATTGAATATATAGTTGATCTCGATCGTGGACATATCTCGGTAGCCTTTTTCAAAGTATAATATCTTCATAGCTATTAAGGTTGAATAAGAAGTAGCCAAAAGTTAAAAATGATTAATGCGGTGGAACTCAAGGACCTCAACAAATAGAGGGGCTAAAGGCAAGATAATCTCATGTTTTAAATATTCTATGGACTATAAAAAATACCCTTCCGTAGGGTTACTAAATTGATCTTGGAGCCGGGAGCGATCGCCCCAACTCCTGTGATCTCATAAGAAGCCAACATCTCATCAAGATCATGCTGAGTTTTAACAGGCGCATCTATTTCCAACCTATGAGAAGGGAGCAAGATATCTAGTTATGAAAAGAAAAATTAGTATTTTCCTAAGGACAAGAATTAAGCAGGTTAAAGCTAGCAAGAACCAAATCCGATCTTTGGAAAATTAGTAAAAAAGGAAGGTCACCGATGATTACATTATCGATCTTAGTAAGAATAATAATGTTGAAAAAGAAACGTACTAGCTTGAGAACGGATATCGAAAGAAGAATCGAAGCAAGCTTGAAATACCAATAGCGGTTTCACAATGTTTAATAGATAAAAAGAAGAGAGAAAGAAGAAAGATTTTTTATATTAAACAGAATGACATAGATTAAGGAGATAGAAGTCTTTCTCACCATAGATCTCATTTAGAAACTACCTATAAGTGGAATGTCAAGAGATTTCCTCAGATATCAGATCATCCTTGCACAAGAAAAGAGAGTCACTTTTTAAAGATAACTAATCAACTACTAAAACCTGGACTCACATTTAATGCAAGATCAGAACCCTTCTCATCAAAGTCCAGTCCCGAATGATCATTTATAAATTCCATATCGCAAGTACAGTTTTGATCTCACGGTCTTGGCACTGAAATAGTATCAATTACCACTTAGTCTAGATGACTTCAAGTGGCAAGCATATTTTTTTAAAAAATTGACCTTGCGGTCTCAACTCTTAAGTTTTTACCTTCATAGTTTCACTTACCACTTAACCTAGATGGCTTTAAGTAATAAGCATAATTACACACAATTTGACCTCATAGTCATAAATTTTATTTTGCCTCTTGGGAACAAAGTAGTTTTGCTTATCGCTTAGCTAGATGGCTTCTAGTAGTAAGCACAATTTCGTACATTTTGACCTCATGGTCCCAGATTATATTTTGCCTCCTGGAAACAAAGTAGTTTCACCTACCACATAATCTAGATGGTTTCAAGTGGCAAGCATAGTTTTCAATTTTTTTTACCTCATTGTCCTAAATTAAATCTTCACCTTTCAGCTATTAAAACCTTTAAATATTTACTTCTTGAATAAAATATCTTTCTAAGCCTTCATCTCTGGGCACTGATTTCAAATTGTTTTTCAAAACCTCTAGATAAGGTTAGATCTTTACTAGTTACATAAGTAAAGCAATGCTTTTGAAAGTTCTCGGAATACTATTTCATCCGAAATCACAAAATCAATGGGGATGGCATAAACAAGCCATGTATTAAGCATGACATGACACTATTCTTTCCAAAGTCCACCTAATATCAACCATATGACATGAAATTTAGGAGGGAGCACGTGTCACGCTGTAGTTTCCCAAAGTATAACCTACGAATATTTAGGAATAAATTTCTTCGGCTTGTAATTCCGAGACCCATTATTTAGTTTTCAATGAGAGCTTAAGCCCTAAACTCGACAGCCTAGAGAATGTAATCTGAAATCATAATTAAAAATGATAGACAAGATCATTGTCTAGCTAAGATAAAGGGTTAGTTAAGGGCAATAGTTGCCGAATCCAAAAGCATTTCAATAGTATCAACAGTCAACGCTCAGATAGCCCTAGACCGAAATCAACGGTCCGGATAGACGAAAGGAATCAAAGAAGCTATATATAAAAGCGTCGTGTCAGCAATCCACGTCAAAATGCACCCAACCAAATGATGACAAATGTTCAAATCTAATCCATACATAACAAGCCAGGTCATTATTCTAAAGTGAAGGTTCTCCACTAATGGTGCAACGGCATACTGGTTATAAATAGGCGGCGATCCCAAGGCACAAGGAATCTTCTGACGCAAAAAAGAACTAACATAAAATCTTATAATATTTTCCTATATTAGAGAATCTATTCAAAATCTCATTAATGGAGAAAATGCTTGGATTCAATGTAATAAGCCCTTCGGCTATATAGGGCAACTAAATAAGGAAAGGACATTGAACGCAGTGACATTCGGCCTGAACCACTATAAAAGTCTCAATGTTATTTACTTTCCATACTTTAATGTCTCCATATTTATTATCATAATTCTGCAGGTTGATACCTCATAACTCAAGTTTTACTGTATCAAGCTTCGGTACTGTCGTAACCAAAGTCAGTAATCAATTAACTTTCAGAGTTATAACTTCGGACCTCGAGGTGTTGGTGTAGACAAACTTCTACACCAATACACTTGATGTCTCGATTCTTCAAGAACTAACGAGGCCATTGGATTTGCATCCAGGACATGTGTCAATCATCCCGCATGATTGATGCTGGTATAAATAGAACCCTCCATCATCCACTAAGGAGAGGCGAATCATTCTTTTCTCTACATCTCATGTCTTAAAGTTGTAAATCTGAAATTAATTTAGGGATTTTAGTGTCGATTATAATACTTTAGCATTTGCATATAAGGATTTGAACAATAAACTTTGCATAGCATAACATAAGTTTTTGAATACGTGCTTATTTGACTATTATTGAACAATGAACATAAATATGATTTTCCTCTTGGACTTGGACTTGAACTTACATGTTTCTATAAGCTTATATAAGGTCATCTAAGCCCTTGTTCAAACATGTCTCTATCACCTTGCATATTTGGTTAGAAAAGAAATTTGTTAACATTTTGGTGCTGAAAGGAGGGCCCGAACCTATGATTCCCTATATATCCCAGTAATGAACTTTCCTTAGCCTGCATATAAAGAATATAAAGGATTTTCCCAACCTGTAAATTTCCTTTAAAGAACTTTTCAAACCTTGCGTAATGACCATTTCGAAACAAAGATCCTCCGATCCTCACTTGGCCAAACTAGTTTACTAAGTCACTCGTAGTTTGCAATGTCATGAAGAACAAGTGTTATAGTTGTTGGCACTAAAAATTATGGAAGAAAAGGGATAGGTAAAGTGGAGCATAAATCCGTTCCATATAGGCTCTACCCCCAAATATTCTAATCTGACAGAGGAGAACACAAAATTGGATGGCTTGTTCTTAAGGATGAGGACGGCCATACAACTTCAGTCTAAGGGAACTATTTTTGAAAGAGAAATAACAAAAGGCTACAACAAGTTTGCCTTTTATACTTTCTTCATTATTTAATATCAATTATTAAAATTTGCTCAATAATAACTAAAATAATTTAACGCAACTAAAAAGTACAATATAAATAAATAGTCATTGGCCGTTCAGAATGCCCATTTTGGATGTCCCGTGTGCTTCACAATGAAATCAACCTAAGGTTCAGTCTGACCAAATCCACTTAGTGTCTGTTACCCATCTAACAAATCACATTAGATTTGACCAATATTAGAATATTTTTAAAAATATTAAAAAAATAATTTACATTTTAAGTTTCTAAATAATTAAAATTTCAAATTAAAATTTTCAAATTCCCATTTTCAACCAAATTATAATTTTCATACTTTTTTGAGAGTACAAATGATCCTCGTTTCTAGGAGAACACTCAGTTATTCAATTTACGAATTTAATTTTTAATGTTTTGAATTCAATGAAAAAACATAAATTTTCGAAGCTTATCTTTTGAATATAAACCCAAGTTTTCAAATCCAATGTTCAAAATTCAACATGTTGGTGAATTTCTACATGACTATTGTAACAATATACCTTTTTGGACATAATGATTCAATTCTTAAAGGCGAATTTCAAACTTGCATTGTGCTAAAAATGATGAATCATTAGGTTGAGATAGTTTGAATGATATAGAGTAGGCATAAATTTTAAACACCTACACTTTTAGATCTCACAGTGGAAGAAATGTAACAAATATAAAATTGAAACTATAATATCTACTTAAACAGATAGTGACCATTAAAGGAAACAAACTAGGAAAATCTCCTGATAAACAACTAAAAAGGCAAATAAATTATGTTTGACTAGCATAATAAGATATGTATAAAATGACTAAAAATAAAATAACTATTTCACACATAGTCTCGTGAGTAGGAAGCATCACTAATGGTATGATGTTAATAGGAAGATAAATTATTATTCATAATCTATTCCACCTAGTGGTGTTTATTCGAACACGTACACCTACATCTAGTAAGTTTTCCAACTTATACAATATAGGACAATAACCTACAATACTCACATAATTTGATAACTGCCTACATGTATTCAATTTGAATGTTTGATATCACAAAATTAGGTAATCAAATAATACATTGAGTATACAGTCTCGATGACAAGCCACTTAATATAATACATTGAGTACACAGTTCTGAGGGTACACTGCCTAATGAAACATCGAGTATACAATTTTGATGGTAAACCGCAAGTATAATCACACAACCAAGTCATACGATCTCTATTGCTCAACCGATATCATACAAGGATCAGTAATAAACCAATTCCATTGCAAGTACATCAACCAATGCAACCGAAATCCTACTAATATGGATATCTCCATTCTCCCAATGGTTTGCACATGGAAATGTGCAACTCATAGGATTGACAGTTTCAATAATGGCAATCTAATTTCGATAAGTCATGCCCTTATTGAATGTCATGTTATATAACATAGAAGCATCATGTTAACTACGAATTTCAACAAAACGGGAAAAGAATATCCAAAACTGCACTACTTGGCCTGCGCAAGGTCTAGGTTCGACCTACGTTTACTATAGACTGTCGGTCAAATGATAAACATTAAACACTCGATTGTTCACTTTTATATTCACTTATTATTTATTGATGCAAATGTCAACTGATTAAACATCATCGGTCGACTGTTCGATCATCCAATCGATTGATGACCTAAGATGGTTGGTTGTTTCACCTTAAATTATACTATTTTCCCTTAGGTTCTCCTTGATTTTTTCTTAGGTTTTTCTCGAGTCGATCAGTCGACCGATCATAAATAGTTAGTCTTCCATCATGTAGGTTTTTTCCAGCATTTTAACTTGTTATTTTGTCCAGTTTTTCTCCTTTGTCATTGAATATTCTCTTCGAACTCAGCACTATTACTTAATTTTTTTCATAATTAAGAAGGCAGACTAACTAGTGTATTCTGGCCTGGCCCAGACTAGTCTAGGCTGACTAGGTCAAAGTTAGATCGCAAGCTAATTGCGGCTGTAGGCAGATCAACTGGGTTATATATGTATGATGATAGCCTGAATGCAGCCTACGCATGCACTCCTCTTCTTAGTTGCACATCAAGCATTCTGCTGGCGAAGCCTTCCAACATGGAAACCCCAGCTAATAGCTCTCTTATTAAGAAAAGGCACAAGAATAACTCGGCATATCTCTCATTGGTCGACTAACTCTCTCTCCCTCCTACCGACTTGGAACCCAACTCCAGGCCATCCCACTTGCTCAAGCATCTCTCCATCGGCTATCTCCCAATCGACATAGTTTGAGACTGCCTCAAGGGTGGCTCATCATTGATCCAGCTTCGATACTACCACCTACGACATGCACACCATCTTGTCTCATACATCTTGGCATAACCTTGGCTCTCACCAGTTCTTTATCCTACTTATAGTCTTAGAAAGCCAACTCGACCCATTCTGCCTCCTAGGCATGCGAGAGCAAAGCAATAAGAGGTGCAACCAAGTATACCTATTTATGACAAAAATCATGTCTCATTAAAGCATATTGCAGGTGCAAGCACATTCAATGAAAGCATGGTAAAGCATGCTCCTGGTATAGTTTAGTTGGCATTCATCTCAGCCACACGTTCCTTTTTTCCCCAACTGTACTTATCAAGTCCATTCAACAAGATCAACGGCCAGGCACACTTCATTTCTGTTTTGTAGTATGATCTTAGCCGTCCAAGCATCACTTCAACTATTCTAAGAACCCTATGCATAGGTACTTCCAAGTGGTTGGTTGAGCCTTAGGGGAGGGGACCAAAGTTGTTTGGGCCCCTAGTGGAGAGCACCCAGGTTGGTTGGGACCTCGAAGGAGGGAACCCATGGGGTTGGAACCCATTATCTGCCACTCAACCTTTCTGAGATCAACGGCTCCTTGAGATTAACAACTTCATTAATCTAAAGAGTACCATCTTTTCTTACTATTGTATTGTAATTCCTTATAATAATAAGAGAGCCATATAGTAAGAGAACTTCATGGTGAACGCAGGCAGATTCGCCAAACCACTTTACCTCTAATTTCATTTACCTTTAAATGCTCTTTTCTTCTTACTTTTCCATCATAACTAATGATTAATAAGTAAACTTTTCTCTTTATAATGCCTTATCATAATTCCGAGGTTTACGAAAAATATCATTAATATTTTAGCATTAGAAGGAGTGGTAACCTCTGATCATGTGGTTAGCCTTTTCCTATGCAAGCTCTTTCTATGCTTGATATCTCACATCTAGCACTGATAGTGGCAATGGTGTACAGTGTTTTATCACTCCTCTGGTCACTAGGAAGAATCCTCAACTGTCTTGGTTGGCTTCATGTTATGCACGCCTGCTCATCTACTTGCATCGCTGCTATTATTAACCAAATTATGAAAACCATGCATGCATCCTTTATGAGGGTTGCACACAATTGCTCAAAATCTGCCTCAAGATTTAGACTATCCCAATCGGTCCGCTTCATGGAAAAACCTAGGGTTAGGGTAACACCTTAGAAATCCCGATCACCCACCGAGCACGCCCGCATAGAGGCAAAGCGACCCAACACTCATGTTAATATATAGAGTAGCCCCCTTATGGGTCGCCAAATAATTCTCTCATTCATCTCTTCCCTTAACGGCATCCGAAAGCGACAAGATGTTTGCCCACATGTCTCATGATGCCCAGACTCCCTTCCGAGCTTGTAACCTAATATGAAGAAGCATCAGGGCTTGGATCGTTCAACACCTTCACTAAGGTTATGCAACGAGGATGAGTTATCATGTTCTCATTAACTTGTTTAGAGACTACTGACCTTTGCCACTAAGGACAGCATGAGTTACCGCTCCCTTCCTGTCAGACTGGCTATCTTCATGGATGGATTATTGAAAATCCATTTCCTTATCGGAGACTGGCAGTCTATCCAGTAAGATTGAATCACCATGCATGCAATTCCTTGCTCAATAACTACCCATTGCCCCATTATTTAGGGTAAAACATCTCTCCCCTTCCTTCTTAGGCGCATCAACGATGGATATGTGAACTTAGTGATTCATAGCCCTTGCCCATAATGCTATCCATCCCACATACATAATGGGATGCTATTGTCAGGATCGATGCTATTACTTTGAGTGATGCTGAAGTCCAGCATCCGTAGTATGCCCACAAAGAAATAGGCCAGGCCTAACTTCTTAGTACAGTGTGTCACCTTGAAGAACCTTCAAGCCTCTCAGTGCTAAGGTTCAAATCGAGACCGCTTGTCAACTCCTTAGTGCGGCATATCTAGAGAACCTTTAATCCCCTCGGCATTTTGTGTAACACCCCATATTTTGGAGGGTCCCTAATATGAAAAATTAAATTATATCAAAGAATGGACAAAACTGTTTAATTGCAAGAATTGCCTAAGGGAGATTTAATTAGTTAAGCGTGTGACACTTTGAAAGGTTAATTGAATGGACCAAAGGTAATTAATGCAATTAACTTAGGCCTTGTAAATGAAAATAAATAAAATTATGTTTTGGATAAGAAGGATTGGTATTATAGAGATACATTCGTGAAACTAGGCCATATGGGATGTTAACCCAAGCTAAAATCACTAGCCCATTTCCTTCGGTCCTAACTCCTCATTTCATTTGACTTCATTTCATTTACGAAAAATCCCTAAAACCCAAAATCAAGGCTGGTCACCATCTCTCAAATAAGAAGAAGAAAGTTAAAGTTAGAAGATCAGGCTTTCAACTTTAAAGAACAAAGAAGATTAATCAAGTTTTTCACAATCAAAAGCGAGCAAAAAAATTCCTAAACCCTTCCTAACACATTAGGGTTCGGATTTTGATTATAGATGAAAGTTTTGATGAAGATCAGCATGTTTAAATGCCTTAAAAAAAAAAATTATTATTTGAAATTTAAATGAAGTAAATTAGTTAATTTTAAGGTAAAAGAAGAATTGATCAAGGTTAAATGATTTGAAATTGAAATATGATCCATAATTTTTGGACTTATTTTGGAATCATTATTAATTTTCTAAGTTAAGAAAGGGGCAAATTTCGGCAATTATTCATTCAAAATAATAAAAATAATTATGCTGACTTGAAATTTTGATATAAGGTAAAATACGATAAATCTTATTTTTGGTGAATTTTTTAGTTTTTCCCTATTGATTTTTTTATTTTATATAAATTAGCTGCTTAAAAGAATAAATAGTTAGTTAGTGATAATTAATTAATAAGAGAGAAGGTAATTAATTTTTTTTGAAAAAATGAACTGCAAAAATAATTGTGTAGCCAATGAGAATTTGACAAAAAATAGGATTTGGTGAAAAGAGATTACCTAATAAAGTTATGGAACAATTTTCAATAGCATAATATATTATAAATCCACGATGGCATTAGGAAATTCATGATGCAATAGCTCTTCAAGCGCAACCCTCTAAAGCTATTAATACGCAATGGCTACTTGGAGTGAACTAACTATGGCTACTTAGAATCAACATGCGAAGGCTCAGGCGAGTTTACACACGAAGACTCAAGGGAGTCAACCTAAGAATCAAGGGAATCAACATGCGATAGCTTAAGGAAGCTATCAACTCATGATGGATACTGGAATCAACATGTGAAGGCTCATGGGAGTTACACACGAAGACTTGGGGAAGTTAACATGCAAAGGCTCAGTGGTGTCAACTTGCAATGGCTTAGGGGAGTTAACATGCGATAACTTGGGAAGTCATTAACTATAAATGGCTTATGATTAATCAATGTGCGATGGTTATGGGATAGCCAACATACGATATCTAAGCTTGACATTCAAAATATATGGGACAGTAATATGCAACGACTAAGGTCAACTCATGATAGCCAAGGAGGCTATAATTTCTAAGTAAAATGAGAAATACATATTGCACTTTGGAGGACAGTTTCGAACTGTCAACGAACTATTTCATGGGAATGGACTAAAGAAATAATTTCATAAGTTAAAAATTGTGTTAACTTATTCTTGAAATGAAGGAAAGCTTGGAGAAGCTAATAAATGATAGGGTATCATTTAAATTGAAAGCTAAAGTTGCTTTACCTAAAGATGGTGTAGGGTACACTATAAAGAAAGGAAATGGGTTGAACTATGATCGTAAAGATATATCAGCTCATAGAGTTATTGGATAGTAGGGTGCCTTGACTATTAGTCTAAAGTTCAATGGTACATGGCAAGGTGCCACAATAAGGTCCAATCATAATACATTTATTAACTCTAATGGGGAGTCAGGGTAAGGTCCATGGTAGAGTGTTAAAACACATAGAAGTGTTATAACGAAAATAAATAAATCAGCAACGTGAACAATAACAGTTCAGGGACTAAGACAACATATTATTGCTTAGTAAGGATGCTTATTAGAATATATTCAGGGTGCTTACATGCAATCTCTTAAGAGAGTCAGGGTGACTCTAGTTAGGGTGGCTTCCACTGGTGGAATGAATGGTTATTTCTTCAGATGACGTTGTCAAGAAATGATAAATTAGTGATAGATAGACCTAGGGAGGTACCCACTAAACAAGTTAATGATAACTTAACGATGGAATCCTAAAACTAGAGGATAATGAAATGTTTGAATGGATGATGAATGATTGTATGACATGGTTCACAATAGGATGATAAGTGTAGGGTATACTTAATTTGTATAGATATATGACATGGTTCATAACTGAAGGATAAGTGTAGGGTATACTTCTTTATTGAATATAAGCACATGGTTGATTTTTATGTAATGTTGTTCACATATATGATGTACCTTGATGATGATAAAGTGAGGGGAGTTTGCGACAACAGTGTGGTCTCTTTATGTATGATTAAGGTAAATATTTTACTCATACTAGGCTTTATGTCTGACCCATGTTCATCATTTCCTATAAACTCATGAGTATTCATTCAAGTGGACTGAGGTTATGGATTAGATATGTATCTATTGAAAGGATGAATAAAGATTTCGAAGATGAAGCAGGAGGCTTATCTAGAGACTAAAAATGTTTTGAAATTTCCATTATGTAAAACTATAATTATAATGTGTTATGTGTTGTGTTGGCACCTTTATATGTCAGACACAACTTCACTCTATTTTCTATTGTATTTACCCCTATATGAGAATGAAAGGGTTAAAGACAATGCAAAGAACTATGTAATTCAAATTGATGTAATGGAAAAGCTATTTAGTTATTGTATTTACTTATGTTGTGCAAAATTATATTGACTCACTCTGTAGGTGGAAAATGATTTCGGTGATGACTGCAGCATCAATGGTGTCTATTTTCGAGTCTCAAAGTGAGGTATGTTGCACTTAGCTTCGACCTCGAATCGCCCGTAAACTCCATAGTGCAAGGTTTCACCATGGAGAACCTTCAAGCTCCTCCATACTTAGATTTGAGTGGGATTTCCTTTCAGATCCTTACTGCAACGTGTCACCTTAGGAAACTTTCATGCCCCTCGATGCTTAAGTTTGAGCCAGGGTCGCCTGTCAATTTCTTATTGTAGAATGTCACTTCGGAGAACCTTCAAGCGCCTCAACACTTTGGTCCAAGCCAAAACCTCATGTAAACTCCTTAATGAGACATGTCATCCTAGAAAACCTTCAAGCTACTCAGTGCTTAGGTTCGTGTTGGGACCACCCAACAGCATAGCGATGCACGGATCAGTTCACTTTTTACCATTTCAATCTGCCAAGTCTTTATGAACGATGACACTTATCACTCATCTCGCCATCATATCACACCCGTATGCTTGAGTGTTTGATCCAGTCATGCACCCCAGTTCAAACTGGGTCTTGTAGTCACCTGATGATAGGCGGTGTGTCACCCAGGAGAACCCTCGAGCCTCCATGCACTCTAGTTCGAGCCGGGCCCATCTGCCACTCTACACATGACTGCTTATCACCTAGGAAAACCCATGGGCCAGTGTGCGCTCCTACTTTACGCTGATACCACCTGCCACCTAGTACCTGAACCGCACTTCCATCTTATTCATTCCCATGTTCGGCCATTCGCATGACAATATTACTACTTAGCATGTTTTAAACAAGATTTTTTTTAAAAAGTAGTGCGGTAATTCTCCCTGAATACATGTTACCCAGTAGGACCTTGATCCACTCAATGCTCGAGCTCATGTCAGGACCACCCATTAACAAAGCAGCACAATGAAGCTCAACTTTCATTTGCCAGCCTCAGCACCTGATGAATGACTGGGTTGCTTAGTCAATGCTCATTTCCAAGCCTATTGATCGGCCCAGCCCATTGATTAGAACAGATTATTCAAGCTAGTGCAAAGGACTTTACTTGCTACCCAAGATACGCTACCAAACTAGAAGTAGGCAAACAGTCAAAGACAATAACTAATTTCATAAATAGTAAATTTTTAACACAAAAATATGTCCTCATTCAACACAAAATAGTGCGGGGGCATAGTTCCAACTCCGCTAAGCTTATAAAGATTTTAATCTATAATTATTTGAAAAGAAGAAAAGAAGAAAATAGAAGAATAAGAAGCATTTAATAGAACTCTTCAGAGTCATGCCAACCCGTGCTCTTATCACAACCCAAATTGCGCTCAGCTCCACCAATGATACTCCTCCAATGCATCAAGCCATCAAGAATTTGTTGAAGAAAACAGAGGGTGTCGCCAACTTTAAAGCGCTCACTATCAAGTTTTGCAAGAGGCCCTTAAAGTTTCTAGACAACATCGATATGAAGCAAGCCACGACTTTGGCTATGGTAGAAGCAGTAGAGGCGACAATAACTACTCTTTCTAGTAGAGCAGTTGAGCGTCCAAACTAACCAGAGTTTGGGAATGTCATATCATCAAAGAAAAGGAAGCACCTAGCTTCATTGGACAATTAGTATGAGGCCGATAAGCAATTACCATTGGAAATATGGTTGAAAAGTGCAAGCACATACCCAATCCAAAGGAAAAATCCATCTCAAGAAGCAAAAATCCAAGCAAATGGTCCAAACTACAATTGACAAACAGAGTTCGGTCCCTAAAGATCTACCTCATTCCTTTTAAAACTAACGAAATTTGATGAAACTCAAGCAACTCAAGAGAAATGGGAGAGGAAGAGGAAGGCAAAATAATCCATTTTATTAATAGAAAACTGTGCAAAGTTCAAGTTTGCTAAAGAGATTGCACGCTAATTGCCCCATAGGCTCAAAGGGAAAGAATAGGGGGTAATTATACAACTCTCTTTTCAGTCATAATCATTATGATCAAACAAGGGGAAATGATTTTAATCATTAAAGAGTGATAAGTGTCGTGTCACACTACGCACGTAGGCGAAATGACATATCCCTGCCACATCTCGAGAAGCACAATTGTCATTGCTAGCGGTGCAATGCCACATGGGTGGTAGATTAATTGCATACCAGATCCATCAATCGATTGAGCCTTTATGATTTATAAGCCCACATCTTCTTGTGGGCATGGACTTGGGAGCCAAAATGTTGCTCATTTTTTCACAAACAAGATGGTAGACTAATCAAGGTACTTGGCATGGCCTGGATTAGTCCTAGCCAACAGGGTCCAAGTCAGCTCATAAGCCAGCCACGGTTAGGGTCAGGTCGACTGGGCTTCCTATATATAATGATAGATCAAATCAAGCGTAGGCCCGCATGCACTCCTCTGCTCAATTGCACATAAAGCTTTCTACTGGCAAAGCCTCCTGGAGTAGTCACCCTAGAAACTAGCTCGTTGATCAAGATAAGGCGCAAGTGCGGCTCGACCCATGTCCCATTGGCCGATCGACTCTCTCTTCAGCACATTAGAAACCTGGCTCCAAGCTAGCCTACTTGGTTAAGCATCTCTACCTTAGCTCTCTCTCTCGATCAACATAGTTTAAGATTATTCACGGGTGGCTCACCATCAATCCAGCTTCGATACTACCACCTGTGACCTGTATTCAATCTCGTCTCAGCCGTTTCGGTATGCTCTCAACTCTCGCCGGTTCCCCATCATCCATATTGTCTCAACAGGCCAACTCGACTAGTTCAGCCACCTAAGCATGCGGGAGAAAAGTGATAAGAATTACAGCCAAAAGTACCTATTTTTGATAAGAAGCGTGTCCCATTGCCTACAAGCACACTACAAGTACAAGCACATTTAATGCAAAGCATGGTATATCATGCTCCTAATACAGATTTGTTGGCATTCATCTCAACCATGCATTCCTTTCTTTTGTTAGTTGTCTCTCGTGACGTCCATTGAGCCAGATCATTGGACATGCGTGGTTCTCGCTTGTTTTAAAACATGATCTTAGTCGTCCAAGTATCAGTTCAATTATTATAAGAATCCCATGTATGGCCACTTTTAAGGGGTTGGCTAGGCCCCGACGGAGGGGAACCGGATTAGTTGAGCCCTAGGTGGAGGGGACCTAGGTTGGTTGGGCCCTTGGTGGAGGGGACCGGTAGGGTTGGAACCCATGATCCACCACTCAAGCTCCTTGAGATCGGCAACTCCCTAAGATTAGCAGCTTCATTCGTCATAGTCGTATGATCTTTTCTTATTATTCTCCTATAATACATTTAATTGTAAGAGAGTCGTATAGTAAGAGAACTTCATGGTGGACATAGGTAGCTTCGCTAAACCACTTTCCTCTTGTGTCATTTAGCTTTAAATGAAGTTCTCCCCTCATTTTTCCATCATTAAGCCTAGTGATTAGCAAGTAACTTTTGCTCTTCATAATGCTTATCATAACTCCGTGGTTGACGAATAATATCATCAACAAGCATAATTTATGATACATTATGATTTCATTCTAATCACTTATTGATATTCATTCATTTCTTTTAATATTCTCATACGATCATTGATTCTTTTATCCAAAACTAAATTTTTGATGTGAATTATCGGTACGACCGTATAAACTATACTATGATCGATATATCTATAAAATTAATTTTTATTCATCGTAAGTGGGTACTTATCTATTGTACATAATTTGACCTGCATAGTTTAAGGTGAGTTTCACATCCAATTTACCCTCCCTCCAATTTATGCTAATTTTCTTCTCAAAGTGATTATTTAAGATTCTTCCATTTATAAAATTGAAAACTATCACCAGTTAAATTATCAAATCAATCCTAAATCATATTATTAAACTTTAATAAGATATATATATATATATGGTATTTATTGCGTATAACCATATAATCATTTCATAGATAAACCCATTCACCTAGAATTTCCAATTTGATTGACTTAGGTTGAAATCTTCAAGATTTATCCTTTAATCCAATTTGAATTGGTGATTCCCTCTTTTTATTTGAGTTGATATTGTTTAGATTAGGTTGTCGAGCTTTCCTCTTTGTTTTGACAGTTGGTTTGATAAATTTGGAGGAAATTTGAGGTTGAAAAGTGGAAATTTGATCTAAGGATGAATAATGGCTATTGGATGAAAAGGAATGAGATTAGAATAAGGTACACGTACTTATCCTCTTATGTTAAACACTAATGTCCATATTTAACCCTATGTCCACTTAGGCTTCTAACCCATTCTACCCTAAAATTAAATAGTCTGTATCTCCTTCGTTCGTTACCAGTTTCTGATGTTTTATATACGAATTTGGGGTAGAAAATCTAATTGACGTGACGATAAATTGAAATTCCCAAATTCTTTCTTTTTTAAAATTTCTATTTCTGCATTTTATGTGAATTTACAAAAATGCCCTATTTCAATTGAGTAAATATGTTTGTAAATTTTTAGGGTATTATGTTTTACCCTTAGAAGAATTTCATCTTCGAAATTCCAAGAGGCAGAAAAATATAATCCTTGGATTCAAACATACAATAACATCCATATGCATCACGTGCACTCAAACCATACCATAATCAAAGCAATCCAAACAATTCATATTAAGCATATCCAATTCCTAATATTTTTAATAATTTATATATGATATTTGAATGGATAGCAACTGTAATTTGCATACAGGGAACAATATACATAAACAATAATACAAATGCAAATAGACGATAAACATCCATCAAATCATACATATATTAAGAATATATCATGTGATAAATGCATAAATGCAACAAATATGATCCCTATAGAAATGGAAAATCATGGCATATGGGCATGTATGCAAAACATCCTAAAATACACTAATGATATCTATACTTATGCAACATTGATTTAAAGTAAAGTCACACACCAAAATATACCACACAAACAAATCTCCATTTAACTAAGTGAACAAAATATGAAAAATGTACCAAAATGAGTGAGTGAAAAGAAGCTCCAATCTTCTCCTTTGACTACCAATTACTTTTAGTCGGGTCATTCTCCCAATGGACTCTAACCAATTTAACTACTTTGTTGCAAAGTCGCTTTGTCCTATGTTCAACGGTGCAAGTAGGTGCACGACAAACAAGTCACTCTCTCTCAACTTCAACCTCCTTTATCTAACTTGGCTTGACCATAGTAGTTGAATCATGTAAACTCTTTCGCAAGTGTGGTACATGGAAAATATCATGAACTCCCACCAACTTTTAGGAAGCTTTGTTATACATGCTAACCTCTCTACTATCTCCAAAATCGAAAAAGGCCCCACAAACATCGGTGCCATATTTCCCAAACTTCCAAACCTACTAATGTGTCTCAATGGCGAGACCTTCACAAAAACATATTGCCTATAGAAAATCCAAATTTTATGCGTCTCATGTCAACATACTTTAACGACCTGGAAATTCAAACACTTCATATTTAAATATCTAAATTATTAAAATATTTTGATTTTGGTAAATGTGATAAAGTGATTTAATAACCTTGTTAACCCTATTTTAGTAATAACTAATTATGGTAAACTTGTTTTATAAAATGTTTACAAAAACAAATAGTTTGAAGAAATACCGGTAAAATGATCAAAAATTGTTTTATTGATAAACAGTTTTTTCTAAACGGAAGTTGTTCGAACTTTTTATGCTTATCTGATTAATCATTGTTTAGGCAATCAATAATTAAAAATATTTGTGAAAAAAATTGGTTACAGCTTCTAGTAGGAGTTAGGAGAAGATATTTTGAAGGAATGGTGTTTATATATTTTCATGCAAATGGTGAGGTGTAAAGTGCACATGGGAAAAGCATGCAAAGGAGTTTGGGTGGGGCTCCTTGTGGCTAAACAAGAGGGGTTAAGGGAGGCTCAGGTTCCTTTTACACTTTATAAATTCTAAAAGCTTAAAAAAATAAAAAGAGTAAAAATGGTAGAAATGGTTTAGCATTAATCTACTTCGTCCTTTACTAATCTTTCTTTGATTGATTGAAGTCTTCTTTAAACTTCATCAAGCTTTCATCAATACCTTAAAACATCTTAGTAAGCATGGATAAAAAGTTAAAGTGGAGGAAGTGAAGAGAAAATGGGGTTTCCATCTAGCAATGAGTAATGGAAAGTGGAGGGTGGTGTTGCCTTGCGATTTCGGTGCTAAATCTTGGATCTTTGGGTGTTTGGAGATGGTAGGATTATGTGTGCTTGTGCTTATGTTTGGCTTAGATTTAAGCGAGTTTACTAACTATCTTGTATGTATATATTGTCTTTGTATAAATAAAGTTAAAGTGACATTAATTAATTAAAGTTATAAACTTTGGACCCCTTGCTTTTAAAAGCAAAGGACAACTTTATATTGTATAACATCACTCCTATTACCTTCTATAACATGTGATATGGCCGTAACCTGAGGTTTAAATGTTTTTCTAGATTGTATGTTGAATTTGGAATGGCTATGGAATAGTCCGTATAGCGATAGTTGTTATAATCTTGTTCTATTTGATTATTTGGAAATATATTTTGGTACAATATATTTTTGTTCTTTTCTACACATATTTTGGTGAATGAAGTAGCAAGGAATTGATTTGGAAAATTATATCAATTTTGAAACAAATTCGTGAAATTTAGAAGCGAAAAGGCTGTTGTGGATGCACTTTGAAAATGTCTTGTATTTGCTGATTTTTAAAGTCAACTTTGAAAGATATCCTAGGGCTTCTTTGAATTTTTAATAATTACACTTAGATTACTTATTTCTTGCAAAATATTGAAATTTAAATCATTAATTAACTTCTAGAACAAAGTTGCAAAAATTTATAGCATGAAGAAGGCCACTATATGAGCCCATTGAAATACCGTGTTTTTGGGAACTTATAATATGATTTTGAAAAAAAAAATTAGAGTTTAAATGGTTTATAACCGGTTGAACAAAGTGGATACATTTTGGGAATTTTCATAACTAAATTGGAAAATATTCTTAAGGTTCCTTTCCATGTATTTTAAATACCCTAAGTATATTATTTACTGTAACGACCCGCTATTTTTGACCATTCAAATCGACACTAAAACCATACATGTCCGACTTGAATAATTCAAAATACCGAATTGTTAATTTAATTTGGCAAACTTAAAATATACAGTAAATAAATCAAACACAGATCACAGACACAGAGTAATATAATGCAGTGGAATAGAAAAAATAGTAGTTCATGAAGCTACTATATACATCAGAGTTTAAAATGAATACATCAGAATCTCTTGAATACAGAAAAGTCTTCAGTACGAGCCAATGACTTCTCTGAACCAGTCAACTAGAAAACTGAAAGCTGAAACGATAGTTGGATCTCCAAATGATGCTCCAATCTCCAAAGGTGAGTCTCTAATGCTGTATTACTCAGTCTGACCCGAGCGTAAAGCAAAACACAAAACACTCGAGTCAGGATTAACATTCTTATATCAATAAATTCAACTCAAATGAAATATCAACTGAAATACAATATAACTTAAAGGATGTTTGGGATGTCCATCCTCTAAGGGTCCATAGAACTATCTACAGGGTGGAAATATACACTATTACACCGTGGTCATTTACTTAATTTATACCTCAAACCCAAATATCAAATTCGCTTTAAATAATCATATTTCCCAAGATAGTATTTATATATTTTAATAATGTATACAGTAAAGTACTTTCAATTTCCTTAACTTAACAAATCGTTTCACATCAACCCGACCTTCCCATTTAAATTAAATCCAATCTCATTTTATTAGTTTAAATCTTCCTAAAATAACCACTTAAATCTATAATTCCCAAATTTGGATTTGATATCCCAATTTCCCCGTTTATTTCAATATGTTTCCATATTTTAAGTATTCAACATTTCAACTAAAATTTTCCCAATCTAGTTTTCTAAATAAAATTTCCAATCTAGTTCAAACTCAAATTTCACTAAGTTCGGTTAGTTATCTACATAACCAATCTATCTTGGTTCCAAATACATACCGAACCTCTACACCATTTAATTACGCTATGGTTCATAGCTTATATATAACAATTTAAATTTAACAGTTTCATATAGATTCTCGATTTTTACATCGTTATTATCTAGCCTTGAACCCTCCCTTATTTGATTCAATATCATTTTAGTGACCTTAAATTACATTTTACTCAATATTTCTTAATTTATTTAAACGTGAAATATCTCCTTCGATAAATTTCAAATTGATTTAAATAAATAAATCCTTATCTGAATACCATTAAAAATAACCCAAATTTATCTCCCAATCTTAATTGTTCAATATTATTGCAAAATTTTTCCGAATAAAATTTACATAGATATTTATCATGATTTATGTATTAAATCAAATCTTTGATTAAACTAGACATAATTAACTCTATCTTTATCATTACCCTTTATACATGTATTTAAGAATTTACATTAAATAAGACCATATATTTCTTATCACATGGTCAAGTGTTACGGATATTATCATTTCAATCCGTACACTAAATGTATACGGGTGGATAGCATTTCAACCCGTAACCCCAAATTTGATTAAATGGAAACCGCTTGGGTCTATCATTTCAACCCATTTCAATTCAAAAACAAACATAACAAAGGGAACTTGCAGTGTGATGACAGGGATGGTGTCAAAGTAAATAAACAAACAATAACAACAATCAATAACAATTAAATAAATAAATCAAATAACCCCGAAATAATCGTATTAATTCGCATTGTTACTTGTATAATTATTTCTAGAATCTACACTACCATTTCATGTAGATTAAAGATTATTACATTACAGTTTTTCACTTGTCGTTCCTTTTTAAATTTAAGTTCAAAGCTACAACAATTAATCCAAACTACGTTCAAATATTTAGAGTATAATTTATCAATTTCTACGACAATTAATGGGTCAAATCTACTAATCAAGTTCACATATGGCGGGGTCAGGTTTTAATAAATCCAGGTCCGTCATATATAATCCGTTAAATTTGTAAACTATACTACCCCAACTTAAACTAGCAAACTAGTTATCATTTAACAATAATAATTAACATCCAATTTAAACAACAATCAATCAGAAAATCAATTATCAACCAATCTGTATTATTATCACATAAATAATTAACCGATAATGGTGTCAGGTGTCATAGGTGAACAGATACAGGTAATAGCAGTCATAACAGTAAAAACAACTAACAGCAGCATATTTCAATTGTCGTTTCAATTGAAATCAAATTTAATAAATAAAAGAATGTTAATCGTGAGTGATTGCTCACCTTTCGAGGCTAAAGAAAATCGACAACAGAGCAAGCTATGAATTTTGGTCACGCTCTAGAAAATCGAACAAATCCAAACAAAATCGCAAAGCGAAGTAAGAATGAAAGTGGATCTTGACGTGCAAAGCTGAAAGATAGAGTTTGATGGAAACGAATCAGAATCGTATTGATATAATCGGAAAAGAAAATATAAGTTATAAATTATTCCCTAAAACGAATTTTCCTTTAAAACATATATTTAAATAAGAGGGATATATGTATTATACTTATTCCAAATCAAAATAAATTTAAACATAAATTAAATTAATACGCTTTGTAAAATATCAGTGTATATACTCTATTTTAACAACAGACCGATGAACCAAAGATAACTAAATTTCTATAATATAAATACAGACACTTTGTATAAATTCAAACCCTTATGCAAAAAAATATGTACTACTTTACCAATATCATAAATTATCATGTTATGTTTTGAAATATTACCAACTGTACACAACTGTAAATGACAAAACCAATATATATATAACACATAGACAAAGCTTTATATGTATATATACTATACGTAAACCTATTTATATAAACCGACTTATATACGTATAAACTAACATAGATTTAAATATATCATATACACATATAAAAATTAATAAATATACATATACTTTTATCATTGACCGTAAGAAAAAAACAGAGATTTTTAACTTCATATACTTACAGTACTTTATTCCATGTGTATAATCAAACAGTCTTGCTTTATATAATATAATATATGCTTATAGATATATATATATAGCTTACCTTGTAAACATTTAAACATAGACTCAAAGAATTATTATACTATGTATACATATAGCTTACAAATCAATATTCGTAACTTATAATATACCTTGTAACCTATTACTGTAAATATGTATGCTATAAACATACTTATTTTATTAAAATAAATGTTAGTCAGAGAATCAATATGGGTTTGTCCCTTCATATCAGTATACCAATATAAAAGTACCCTAGTCTACTGCAATATTAAAATTGAAATCCTTAACATAAAATATGTGTAAACAAATGTATAAAACATGCAATCGAATACATAAAATACAAATGCAGACCTAAATTGTATCAACTTATCTAATCTAACCTTTTTAAACAAATTACATTCATCAACTAACTGAATGCATCATATATTATAAACGGAAAAAAAATCAAAATATAGATACAAGTTAAATATGTACATATATAATACTAACTTGCATCATCTACCGGCTATACAAGAAAAGGAGGGGGGCGGAGGAGGAAGGAGTGGTTTCACGTGAAAAGTGGGGGTGCAGACATAAGTGGAGAGGTAAGAAGAATAGAGAGGAGAGAAGAAAGGCTGATTGTGGAGAGAAAAATGAATAGGAAGGGTATAAATTTGATTGAAATGGAAACGTACAGGAAATTAGAAAGGAAATAAATGAATGGAATAAAACGTATAGGAATTTAGAGAGGAAATAAATAATTGAAATAAAACGTATAGGAAATTAGAAAGGAAATAAATGAATGCGTAAAGAACGTATAGAATTTTATATGTTTCAAAATCAACGATACAATTAAAGCAATTTTATTATTTGGCAGGTTATAAGTTTTATATTTATTTATTTCCTAGATCTCAATTCATTGCCTATTATATTAAGAAGATTTATTATTATTATCAAACGTTCAAAAAGTTATCACCCCAAAATACAGAGATGACATAACAACACCTAGAAGCATAGATTTAGGAAATATTATTAAAGCAATAAATTTGATTGGATGGCACACTTTGAATTTTGAAACGGAAGGGAATTTTGAACGAAACAAAATGAATGCACTATCAACAGTCACCCTATGATATAGCTAGAATTTTAAAGCAATTAATTTTGATGTTTGTACATCACGTCATCAGTTTGAAAAGGCAAGGATAAAGGGGAAAAAGAATGGACAGAGAAATGTAAGCAAACGGAAAATTATAAAGGCAAAAGATGAAATAGCTAGTCTTGTTTTGTTTTTTTCAATGGCGAGAGAAACATGAAGATGAATTTAGGCAAGCATATATATTAAAAGCAGAGAGGATGGAGAGGTAATAAAACTTCAATAGGAAGAAAATATATAGCTTAAATTTATTCTGTAACCGAAATCATAAAAAAAAAAAAAGGAAACGAATATGTATAAAATAGGGGAAAGAATAAGGTAATATCAACGGTCAAATTCCCTGGATTTGAGCTGAGCAATTTGTTATTATTTTTGTCCAGCACGTTTCAAAGTTTTAATTGTAAAAGAAACGGAAATTGCCCATTGATTCATCAACGTGATTTAATCAAAATAAAAGGAAATGAAGAGTAACTGTCAAACGTTTTGATTTGGTGAATATTTACAGCAATTAAACAGTAAAGAAAATAAATGAGCCAATATAAAGTCAAAGAAGGTCACGAATAAATTTATTGAATACATTGAAAATGGAAACGGCAAGGTAGGCTGAATTCAAGGAATGGGGAAATCTATCCAAAGATTGAAAATTTTACTAAAGAAAATAAAATTTTGAACGGTAGAAAAAAATGATAGCTACCCACTGATTTAGACCAATTAAGGCGATTAATAGCTTGAATGGATATCACGTTCAAATTTTGAAACGGGAGAAATAAAGTCAAAATTAAAGGTACCGTTACCTCGAACAATTTATTTTAATAGAATGTGTCAGTGCATGCAGTAGAGCACACTACTATTCAACATGTACTTTTCTTCTTTATTAGTAGGTTTATCACGTAAAAAGTGAGAATTTGAAATTATTTACAAATATGAAATATTTATTAACAGGGAGTTTGATTTTTTTATTAGTATAATGATATATACGTATAGGAACTTTATGCGTTAGTTATTAAGACATATACATTTAGGCATGTCAGTTATACTATACTATATTATAATTTATTATATTATCTTATATGTATGTTTGATTTTAATAAATGAAAGTTTGATTTTTTTATATATATGTTTGAAACGCATGTGTATTAGATTTATTATATTTGGATTTAGAATGAAAAATTTTGTTTCAAAATATTATTATTTAAAATTTCTCAAAAATCTAATTAAGTACGCTAAATAAAACCATTAAAAATTAACAAAACTTTATGGGTCGTTACATTTACTATGAAAAAATTGGACCAAAAATCAATTGTTTAAGTGGTTAAAACTGGCTACAAAGATCAAGCATTTTCGTGTTGATTTTCTGCTTAGAACTTTAGAGCATTTATAAATGATGTCCTTGACCTACTACGGCATTTTTGTGTTGTTGCATTGTTTTGTTTTAAATGCGATGTTTTGACTAGTTTTTCATGATTTAAATGGTTTATAATTATTATTTTTATGTAATCTTTTATGGAAGTTCTAATAAAATGGATTTGAATATGAAAAAAAGATTTAAAGCTTAAATATATTTTAATAATTATGAATTTTTAAGTAAAATGCTATGAAATATAAAACATGCTTTTTATTGATTTTTATCAAATTATAAGTTAATTATATTTAAGTAATATCTACATAGATATTTAAAGCTTATTTATAAGTATTTTCAAAGTGTGTATGTGTATGTGTCTGTGTGTATAATAGTTTGGAAAAGTAAATTAAGTATTTTATAAAAGAATAAAAGGAAGTTTTGGATTATAACACTTATGTTATAATAAATGGTTTTGAAAGTTAAATAAAAGTATATTACCTTGTTTATTAAGTGTAGATATAGTTAGATCTTTAAAAAAGAACGTGTTATATATAATGTTAAGTATAAATGGTTTTGGGTTGTTGTGACAATGTATTAGTAATATTTTTCTTAGATCCTTTTAAATAAATTTGTGAATGCAAATAGACTTTTTAAATTGGTATTTTAAAGGTAATTTCAGGTATGGAATCTTTGGAAAAAATAGAAAAAGTAAAGATTTAACTTATGGAAGAGAATGGGTTTATAGCAAAGATGTTTGAGTAACGCTTGTTTTTGACCTCTTTAGTTATATTTTAAAGAAGGGATCTATTAAATATTTGTGATATACTTATACCAATTGAGACAAATATATGAATACTTTTTGAAGTTTTGAAAGTAGGCAAATGAATAGTGGAATAGCAATAATTGGTATACGAAGTGTTATTAGATAAAAGAAGTTTTACTAATAAAAGACACTACAAGAAAAATTGTTTTTAGTAGCATTGATCGGCAGCGTTTCAAAGTTAAGTGCCACTACTTTTTATTTAAAAGAACAAAAATAAATAAAGAAATGCTGCCCATGGTTACCACCAATACTTCAGTAAAATTTTGGTGAAAATTTCATTTGGTCGCTCGTATCCTCTTTCTTCCGCTAAAATATTTCTTTAATAAAAAAACCTAAATAAAAACAATGGCTATCTAATTTTCAACCACCACCCCTCATCTCCGCTTTTACCTAGTTCTCCACTCTATCCTTATTTGTTTCTTAACCTACCCTCTCATCCAAAAATCCATCTCATCTGCTCGCTTCCCTTTCAAATATACGAACCCTATATCTGCCTTTTTGCATCATCTTTCTGCATCATCGCTCTCGTCATGGTCTACTCCCAACGCCGATGCTTTTAGGTTGCCAAATCTCAATCTCATCCCATTGCCATTCACTGAGATAATCGATGGTCGCTCAATGAATCCATGATTTCAGCGCTAAACACTTTTTAGACTCTGATATAAAAATATGTGAGTTTTGGCCAATAAAGGTACTAACATTTCTATTGCATGTTTGTAAATCTCCTTCCTACTACACACCAATAATATATTGCATTCAAAATTGTAAATGTATTTCTCGATTTTTACTAAAGCCGTTAAGTTATAGTTATGGTTTAATTTTTGGTCAAGCGGCCTAAGTGCAAGCTGAATAATCCCATGCATTATCGTTCAAGGGTGAACTTAAACTTAGCTTCTTTTTCCACCATCTTATCATAGTTAGGTATTTTTACATCACAATGGACCATTGATCTAATACAAGGTTATTTTGTCTCACACACATAAACACTGTATAAAATGATTAATGGTCTATTGTTAAGGACATTTTGATACACAGTGGAACTACATTATTTTGTCTTATCTTATTAGTTTTGGGTGTTTAATGTTGGAATTGGAAGTAAATGTTGATGGTGGTCTCTATTTCACACTGTTGTCCTACAAAACAAAGGATATAATAATGCTAAGATAAAGACTTTAATTTAACCCCCTTGTTTTTCTGAAATACATTATTCATCTATACAAAATTTCATATATAAACATTCATCGAAAATGTGTGACTTTTATGTAATGTCACAAAGAAGTGGGGAAATAATATTTTAAAGTGTGGTGGCTGGACAAAGATATATCAATCAAAATTACATTGAAAGTTATCTCATCCACTTGATTTTCTTCTCCCTTCATCTCCACGATTCCACGGGTGTCGATCTTTTCATCTGTTATACCCATCATAAAATAAAGTTGAAAATCTAAATTGGTTGATCTACTTCAGCATATAAACATAGAAGCAAAGAAGTTATAGTTTGGTTTTCCTCTTTTGAAATTGGTTTATGGCTCTAGGCTACATTTTTTCCAACGTTGTATTTCTTTAACAATATTGTGATAAATTGCTTTAATTAATTGACTTAGTCATCACTGACATTTTCTCCTATTGAATCCTATGAAGTGCGATCAGGGGAAGAAAACATACAATCTCGAAACTAACTTGTACGTTTGTTCTTATCTCGTATTTACATTTTTCATGATCGTAATTAATTAAGCAATCAAAGTAAGTTAATGGCTATAGCTTTATATGTGTTAACATGTAGAACTTTTTTTGTACCATGAACATGAATTTAATACTCATTTTTATTACTATACTGTTCCATTTGATATATGTTGATAGTGTTAGATATTTTATTTACAAACATATTTACAATTTATAACTAATTTTATTACTTACGATTGAATTTGATTTATAGATGGCTTGATGAAGTAATTTTGAGAATTATATGTGGGCCAAACAATTTGGAACCCAACTTAATATTGTACTGACAACCAGAGGTCACGACCAATTAGGTTTTACAAGTAAGATATGTTTTTCTTCTTCATTCTATTGTGAGAAGCAGCAAATAGAGGTGGAATGCTCCAGTTCTGTCCACAAAATTGAATATGTAAAAGCATAGTAATTGATATTTGTACCACATCTTACTAAATTCTATTCATATCTTTTATAAGGAAAGTGTTCAACCATGTCTCAAGATTTACTTGCCATTAGATTAAAATAACCCTTACTAAGTCTTCTATTAAACAATATTAATCGAAAATGAGACTAAAAATGCTATGATTGTTCCCGTAGACCTACGTTGATTGCATCTTAATTCAGAGTTCTACTTAATAAATTATCCTACTAAATATAAAAAGTCATCATTGAATATTGAACTAAACTTCCTTTATTTCAAAAATATCCAAATGTATATAAGACAGATTCCGTATCTTTTAGCGGAAAAATGTGCACATGATAACTTCTTTATCGGATAAAAATCTACAAATTGGCTTCAAGGGATATTTAGATATTTATATTTGGAACCTTCCTTCACGTTTCTTATCACGTTGATCTGAACTATATATATGGTCAATATATTTAAGATATTTTAATGTAACACACATATAAATAATGGATTAATGCACATCAACAAACCTGAAGAAACATGAGTGGTTAAAAAGAAGATATTTGTTAGTTAGCTTAAAATAGGAAAAAGGAGTATAATAGGCAAAAGTATTATGATTTAATTATGAGTGCAGTACGAAAACCAATTATTAATAGCCTCGCTTGTTAACTCTACTTGAACTATTTGCTGATGATAGTAACAAAGAGTTTTCTGATGGACATATAACCATGTACATTTGTCATAAAAGGATCATATCAGCAGTTTTTAAAGGTCAAAAGTTACAATAATGTAGTAGTTCCTCTGCAAGTTTTAAGTGATAAAGTTAAAGAAAGTGAAGTATTATAAGGCATTTATAACTAAGTATCGCATACCTGAACTTCAGCAGAAAATGAATAGCTCTTCAATTAACATTTTTGTTCTTAGGCGTCATGTATAAACAGTGCCTTTTCCTCCACTGACTAATATGCTATGAATATTCAACCAACCCTTTAGTTCCTTACATTCAAAATTTCTCTATACACTGGCAGATTAAGAGGACTTGAAGCTTTCTAAAATGGCCCGGCATAATGCATCTTGTTATTTTAGAAGCAGAGAAGGTTTTTCTGATACCATATAGTTGTATCAATGATATCAGTACGTTCAGCTCTGTAACAAAAGGAATCAATAAGCTTTAGCCAAAAGATTATTATAAAACACTAATCAAGAAACTTTGTTCAGTAATCAAGATGTATTTTGGATACCAAACAGTTGTTATTTGTATGCAGTTGACCTTTTTTAGGTCCGAACGTAAGGGATGTCGCATTTGACTTAAACCATACTTCAATGATTTGGGAAGAAGCATTTGAACTCTTGGAAATGGGGAGGTTTCCTTCTTACATTCGAATTTGAAGTTAGAGGTCTTCTAAATGCACCCTTGCAAAAAAATTTGGCATTTTTTATTGGACAAGATAAATAATAGTATGGAACTATTATTTTCATCAAAATCAAGCCCAATTATCTAAATCAAACACTGCTAAGGATGTTTGACTGTTGTTGCTATTATTCCCTACTATTATTTGTATTGTGTTTCTATTGTTTACTGTTTACTTATTTTGATGTCAATCTGCTCATGTTGCCTTTTAGCTTAAAAGCTATCATTCTTTTATCTTTTACTCATAAGACTCTTATAGTTATATGAGAATATATATGCTGCTTTTTCATCATGTCCAAAATTATACTAAAGTATTTGTGATTTAACTTTTCGAATAAAGGAGAAACTTAAATTGAAGATTTTTCAGCTACCACAATGAAGTATATGAAGTCGGATCAAAGCCTGACTTTTTTAGATTCTTAACGATAATAATAGGTGAACTTATTTTCATTCAACTGAAAAATTTATTGGTCATTGCTTATCTTCTTTTTTATACCCATTTCCATGCATTATTTATTTATTCCTGATAAATAAATTGGAACTAGGGATGCTAGTATTTTGATTTCATTCTGAAGTAGCGTATTATTTTCGTTATGTATGTTTAAAGTTTTATATAAAGTTATAAGTAAATGGATATGTTTGAGCTTAAGCAGGGACTGTTCGGCTTGCAATGACATATATGCATGGTTGTATATGATTCATTCAACTGGAAATTCACTTTAAAATGGGGCTAGAAGACTCGAGAAACAGTTATTGTTGGTTTGGAGCACCATACTATCAAAACCGGTCTTTTATTGTGTGAATATCAATTAATACAATATAATGGAATCATGCGGTTTTTGCATTTATCATTAAAGTTGTTTAAGAAGGCATTTAAGAAATGTTTACTTGTTAAACATCATCATTTTTTCCTTTACAAATATACTAAAAATATCCATATATACTAATGCTGATATTTTTCTTTATATTGAATGAATTTTTGATAATGGTGGTTGATTGAAGAGCTGATGTGTATTGCATTGATAATGAACTAAAGCATAGACTTGTAATTGAGCTCAAACATGTTAATGAGCCGACTACTGCATGGTGAATGAGTGATACACTTTGACCAGACTGCTACAAGAAGACTGTTGCATGGTGAATGAACATGTTGAAACAGTCACAGACTTGACTACTGCAAGGTAAATGAATATGCTGAAAATCAAAATGTTAAGCGCACTAAAATTTAGAGTATGCTGAAACATAGACATGGAAAGCCGAACATGTAAAAGAATACTGAAACGGTTGAAACATGATAAATCCTACCACTAAAAGGTAGGAAATCCAAAAATGCACAAAGCGTATAGAAGAATGCTCACTAACATTTGCTATTATATGTTTTTACGCTTTAAAATGTGTGTGTGTGTGTGTGTATGATACCTTAGAGTATATATTATGATATACGATATGAATCTGATACATATATTGAATTGGGATGTGCGGAAAAGCACTGACCGTGCAAAGGAGGTGCTGTCGAATTTTGAATAATAATAATAATAAATTATACATTATTACCGAAGCTAATTAAGTTTTTTAAAAATTACCTAAATTTATAATAATGATAATAATAATTTAACTAAGTTAATTAAGTTTTATAAATAATAATAATAATTAATTAACTAAGTTAATAATAATAAATTATAGAACATTAACCAAGTTAACTAAGTTTTATAAAAATTAACTAAATTTATAATAATGTTAATAATAATTTAACTAAGTCAATTAAGTTTTATAAATTATAACAGTAAAAAATTAAATAAGTTTTTAATAATATTAATAATAATAAGAATAATAATAATAAATTATAAAATATTAATAATGTTAATTATTTCTATACAAATTATCTAAACTTATAATAATGGTAATAATAATTTAACTAAGTTAGTAATAATAATAAATTAACTAAGTTACTTATAATAATAATAAATTATAAAATATCAACCTTGTTAACTTAGTTTTATAAAAATTAACTAGATTTATAATAATGATAATAATAATTTATCTAAGTCAATTAATTTTTATAAATAATAGTAATAATAATAAATTAGCTAATAACAACAACAACAACAACAACAACAACAATAAGTTATGAAATATTAACAAAGTTAACTAAGTTTTAAAAAAATTAACTAAATTAATAATATAACAATAATAATAGTTAAACTAAGTTAACTAAATTCTATAAATAATAAGAATAATAAGTTAACTAAGTTTTATAAAAATTAACTAAGTTTATAATAATAATAAATTACAAAATATTAGCCAAGTTTACTAAGTTTTGTAAAAATTAACTAAATTTATAATAATAAGAATAATAATTTAAAGAAGTTAACTAAATTTTATAAGTAATGATAATAAATTAACTAAATTTTATAAAAATTATCAAAGTTTATAACAAGAATAACAACAATTACAAGTTTATGACAAATAATTTCAATCTGGTTAAAGCATTTGAACTTTTTTTTCTTGATATAAGAATTAGTTTACTCGATGTGGAACTATTTTCTTATGAAGATAATAAAATGATTATTACATTGATATATGATAATATATATTTCATTCATAATCATAAATAATATATAGTATGTTAAGGATAATTATTAGATGCAATCTTAACTGTATTCTGTGAAAATGTATTACTTAATCTATAGATAAGCCATAACACATACAAATTAGATATAAAAAATTAGTTAATATTACCAACATGTTTAGTATCACAATTAGCTTGTACATAGTCACTCTACGATGAATATTTACATCAACTATTTTTTGAACATAGAATACATCTACATTATTAGAGAATTCCTACCATCACAGTTTGCTAAGCCATGTTCACCTGGGTCTGTTGATAAACCTGAACAAAATTTAGGGTATTTTGCTTTGGATAAGGACATAAGGTGAATCTGGGATGTTATATTGGTAATACAGAGTTAAGCGAATGGTAATCTTGTCTTTTTAACTGAATGCACACTTATACACTTGAATTTGAGTTTTTTAAGTCAACGTTCTTTTTAATCGGATCAAATGTTTGGGTTTTTTGAGTTTGCAGTAAATGGAAAGTAGAAAGAGAAATGATAACGGAATATGTGAAAATTGACATGATAATGGATCACTGTTTGTATCTCATTTCCTTTTTGACTCTTATATAATGAATTCACATTTGTTCTCTTCTACTGCTGAGCTCTATTGCCTTTTTCTTTCCTATAGGCATAATGGACTTTCGAAGGAGATAGGCTTGGATTTTCCATGATTTATATTTTTTCTTTGAGCAAGCTCTTTTTCTATGATTTTATGTCATTAACATTTGTGCTTAAAACATTGTTCATGAAACGTTGTATATGACTAAATTTTATGGTGTATGAAATTGATGTAGCTTTGATTATATTATATGTTATAACTGCTTATAATATCGGACTATATATATTAGTGTTTCATAAATTGAGCTGTTTTGAATACATTATTCATGGTTTATATAATTGTGTTAAAATTGCAGCAGTAGTTGTAAAATGTAGCAAAAACATCGATATACTGCAGCGTTTCAAAAATGTTGCATAACTTACTTTTGCAACGTTTCAAAGCTAATTCAATATTACCGGTTCTCCTAAGTACCGATGTTAGAATGCGTTGACAAAAGGTTGCTAAATGAGTTTGCAGCCTTTAATTAACGCTGCAACATTAATTTACTACAACGTTTTTAAATGCGTCGATGGCCATTTATTTAGCAACATTTCAAAAACGCTGCAGAATTTCCTAACTCTATTGCTGCATAATATTAGGCAGGGTTCTTCGAAATGCTGTTAATGATTATGGTAGTATTTTTATAAGGCTGCGAAAGGTCCTTTTGCTGTAGTGAGAGGTTTTAATTAATAAATGAATTAATTAAATAGAAAAGGGATTAGAAGTCACTTATGTGATTTAATCGTGCTTTGTGTAACTTAATCATGTTTTGTGTGACTTAATCGTGCTTTATGTGTTTACTCATTTATGGAAAGTATTTCGTATGCTTTGCACTAAAAGCCGATGAAGTAAGCCTGTCCCATCTATAGAAGTTAAGATTAGCGTTTGTGCAGGATGTAGAAGAAATAATGCTCTAATCTACCGGCTTCAATCTTAACCAAGGGTTAGCATGAGTTGAGAAGGTCAGAAATGTGATAAGTATACAAGACTTAGTTTCCATCTGTGATCGTTCCCATTGTGGTTGCATTTGACCAAATTAACTTAGAAAATATCCAGAAGAAAATCATGAGGATTATATGGTACAGTTATCTCCGATGATGTACACATTTATGTATTGTTTATTTCTAAAAGAACCAGGTTTGAGCTAGTTGGAAATCTATCGATTGGTTTTGGAGCATCCGGTAAGCATGGAAGTATACTTATATAAAATGACCCCAAACCGTATAACCATATACGTTATCTATGCCGAAATCTATATGGAGACTTGTAATCTATTCTAGATGCTCGAATTTATGTAGAGAATCGCGATCAATTCAAGATAGTGGAATCCATTTAGAGATTGGTGATCTAGTTGGTATGCTAGAATCCTTTTGGGATTCATGATCAGTTCGAGTGATGAAAACTCATGTGTTGAGATGCTGAATGTGACTTTACCATCGGTAAATTACTAAAGACAAAGTAAGATGAATAGACTGGGGGGTTTAGCTAACCTTAAGGGTATTATCAACTCCATATCTAGAGATGCTTTAGATATGTTGGCCGGTGGAAGTTGATGATATTTGGTACTGTACCTTCGGGCCGGGGCTTGTTATGTTTACCTTATGGTAAATTTTATTTAGAGATATACAATGCTTGGTAGGTAGTTATCAATCCTTATCATGGAGATCTGCCATGATGTACTGAGGGGGTCTCCATGGAATATCCTTATGTGACGTACCTTTGCAGTTTTAGTTGTACTTCAATATTGTAGTGTCATGAGATGCAAGCTGCAAGGCTATTTTCTGATTATATTATATTACCTAGACATTATCTATTATATTATTACCTTATGTACTTACTGGATGAGTGGTCCTTTTAATGGGATAACCTCTATGGTATTTCGTGTGGTCTCAAAAGTAGTGTTATATGTTGACCGCATATTTCTTGAGTTTCTCATACTAGACTTATGTTTTACTCATTATTTTATATTTTTCTTATTTCCATAGGTTCTCTTTTGAGTAATTTGAGAAAATCAGGTTTTCGTTGATGTTCTTTGGAGCTTCCGGAGGTGAGCTGGATGCTTCCATTCACCTACCGTAGTGTTCAAGTATTCTTGTTTCTGCTGATTACTATTATGTGTATGTCAACAATTGTGAGGATTATTTGTTATAACTGTCCAAGCTGATGTTATTATTTAGAATTGTATCCCTAAAATGTTATGCATCTTAGAATGATAGTTTGTGTTGTCTTTTAATATTATACGTTATCGTTCCGCTATGATATTTTGATGTTGTGTTCCTTTTTTTCTGTTCTATTTCACTTTTCACTTACCCTAACAATATGTCATTCCAAGAATTGAGTGCTCGACAGGTAAATATGGTAGGTGTATTAGTTTGACATTTAGGAGTCAAAAAGGCAGGTCATTACACATACTATTTCTTCCTATCCTAAGTAGCTTTCACCTTTAGCAAATCAAAACTACTTTGTTCAAAATCTCTCTGACCATGTCTGGCCCAAGAGTAATCTTGTCTGCTGTATCCTGGCAACGGCAAGGAGATTTGCACGACCTCTAGTATTATGCATTGAATGGTGTCATTCCAATAGTTTCTCAGTGGTTGTTATTAAGCAATCTCTAATAACGAAAAGTGGTCTTTCCAAGAACCTCCCAAATCTAAAACATATATAATAAATCCTCCAATACTTAATTTACCGTCTCAGTCCATCCATCTATCCGTAAGTGATAGATTGTACTCAAATTTAGTTTAGCACCCAAAGCTGCCTGAAGACTCCTCTAAAATTCACTAGCAAAATGCGGATCTCGATCAATGACAATAATGAAAGGAACTCCATACAATCAAACTATCTCTCTAATATATATAAAGTCTCTAAAGATGCAACTGTTCTCATACTTCTAATCGTAATAAAATGTGCTCATTTGGTTATCGATCGACAATAACTTAAACACTTAAATTTCCTCTTCTACTCGTAGGTAATCCATATAAATAATCCATCAAAATACTTTCTCACTTCCACTGTAGGATATCTAAAAGCTATAACAATCCATCAGTCCTTTTGCGGTCTATCTTGCACTGACATGTCAAGCATTTTGAAACGAACTTTTCTACATGTTTCTTCATGCAAGATTCGTAAAATACCCTTTTCATGTCTCAGTGCATTTTGTCACCACCGGGATGAATAATCATCCTAGAATGATATGACTGATCAAGTACTAATCGAATCTATGATAATTAGAACACACAACCTATTATCTCCACGAAACCAAACTTTAGAATCAATGCAATGACGATTCAAATGACCTAAATGTTCACCTCTACTTAGCTACTCAAAAAAACCTAATAACTCCATATCTTACTTTTGACTCGCACCAATATGGTTCACTAGTGAAGGCTGAACATCTAAAGCAGCTAATAACTCTAGTGCTAGACTTGATGAAGGTCGAAAATCAAATGTAGAAATAAACTCCAGGCGCTTCCACTCCAAAAACATAGAATTAAGCATACCATATATCCTACTCAAGGCAACTGCTACAATATTGCATTTTTTGGTAGTATATGAATACCAAATTCATATGATGCAAAGAATTTCGTCCATTTCTGCTGTCATAAATTCAAATATTTTTGAGAGAACAAATATTTTAAGGATTTATGATTTGTAAACAACTCAAATTGTTTCTTAAAAGACAGTGACTCTAAGATTTGAGTGCAAAAATGATAGTTTGCAACTCAAGATCATGAGTTGGATAATTTAACTTGTGTACTTTGACTCTACTCTCCTGCATTAAAATAACATCCAAGCCATATACCTTAAGCAACAGTATACATAGTAAACGACTTTGAACCATTATGAAGTATTAAAATAGATACACTTTCATTTAATTAAATAAAAGCATGCTCGCACTTTGAGTTCCACGAGAAAACAATTTTTTTTAATCAGGCATGTAAATGGTGAATAAACCTTCGCAGTCTTTAATAAGATTTTCATAGTAGCTTTCCAAATCTACATATCTTCTTACTTATGCACAATTTTTTGGTACATTCCAATCTTTAACTGCAACAACTTTACTTGAATTGATAAAATATTCATGCTTAGAAACAACGTGATCGAAAATGAAAAATTATTTACACTAAAAGTGACATTTAGAAAAGTTTGCTTTTAGTTTATGCCTATGTAAAGTATTGAGTACTACTATCAAATACAAATTGTGCTCTTCTTCACTTTATGAATAAACGAGTATATCACCTACAAATACTACCATAAACTTATTCAGCAATTCTCTGAAGAGTTGGCTCATAAAGTTGATGTTGGGCATTAGTCAGTTTAAGCGGCGTAAGTAACCACTCATAAAGTCCATACGATGTACGAAAAGCATTTTTCGTAGTATTATCCTCTACCGCATATAAGTGATGGAATTTGATAGTCAATTCAAGTTGATAAAGTATCCTTACTCTAAATAACTGGTTGAATAAATCATCAATATATGGTCATGGAAAACGATTCTTTTTGTCAGCTTATTCAGTTTACGATAGTCAATGCAAAGCCTTAAGGAGCTATCTACTGTAGTAAACATATAGTAGGTTCTCACCTATTTAAAACACTACTTTGAATAAGATTCTACCTCAGTAATTAATTAACTAGTCTACTGAGCTTATATCTTTCTCTAGAAACCATATACCTAAGTGGTAAAGCAGCAGCACCGACATCCCACTCTAAATAAATCTAAAATTCAATTTTCCTATGTGGAGGAAGAAAAAAAAACTTAGGGAAAACTATTTGTAAAGTCTCAAACTATAGGAATGGAACATAATTCGCCTTATCATAGTTTTAGGGAATATAAATAGGTTGGCATGACAGAAATTTTGGGCTCGCAATAACACCAAGGTTGTGCCCACTACAAGTACCCAAGTGAACAAACCTCCTATCACAATCTGATACTACCCCATGTATAGAAATCCAACCCAAAAAACTAGAAAATACCAATACAAATGCATCGAAGTCAAATTCAACACCCAAAAATATGTAACATACCCCATTCTAAGGCTCAGAAACAGATACTACTAACACTGCAATCATCCTCAGCATTATTTTCCAGGGACAAAATGAGATCCGTTATTGAATCATTAACACCAAGAGTGTAACAACTCGTACCCTTTTGGGTCCGACTTTTCTCTAAATCGAAAATTCATGTCCACCAAAGTATGGATCATTGGTTTGATATCCTGGCATTATCGATATAACTCACGGTGGAAAGTAAAGTATAATAAATCACCCAAACTCATTCAACTGCTTCTAGTTTTCGAATATGATAAAATCAGGCGAAAATTATTAACATACGAAAAGATTCTTTGTTTACATTATATTATATATTGTTATGTTCTAAAATTAGCCAAAGTATTTATTGCTTTTTGCCGATACCATACACTCATTTGTTGTTATTTGAGGGAAAGAAAAACGTGTCCATGTCGGCCCGAAGGAATATTAACGGATGTCGCTCATAATCGGCCTAATTCTCTATATTACCAGGCAATATTAATATGTGACATTCTTTGGTAATATTGTTGTAGAGGTGGGGCGTTACAACTTGAATATTTTGGTTTTGAAAATAAGGTTGTTACATACCCCCTTAGGAAAATTGCGTTTATGGAATTTCTTATAGAGAGACGTCCTACACAACTCATATTCTCATAAAAACTATATCAATACATAGCCATGCTTTTGGAAATCAATACATAGCTATGCTTTTGGAAGTGAGAAATATTTATATAGTATGGTACCATGTCTCTTTCTTTACAAGGGATAGTACAATAGTGTATTGCTTTGCAAGTGATAGTACAATAGCATGGTTTGCATTGGAAGTAAAAATATAAATAATACAGTTGTATGGTTTTCTTTGGAAGTAAAAAGATAAATAGTACAATAGCATGTTTTGCTTTAGAAGTGAAACTTGTAAATAATAGATTAGTCTAAACATGTTTTGAAAGTGAGAATAATAGACACAGTAGCTTGTTTTTCTTATTGCATGTTTTGCCTACTGTTTTGCTTGTAGCATGAAAGTGAAAATAATAACGTAGTAGCAGCATGTTTTGCATTGCTATAAAAATACAAAGTAATAGACGATTTATAATACTTTACTATTCCATATTGAGTTATATCAATGGTGCTTTGATATGCATTTATTTATTTGTAGGATACCAAACCAATGATACATACTTGGTAGACCTGTTTTTTCAATTTAGGGAAAATTTGGGCCCATCGGGGTGCGGGTTGGTACAAAAAGCACTGGAATATACAAATTTTAATAAAACATTTCATTCATTAATTTGAAAATTCATTACAATTCATTTCCATAACCCCACGAATACATCATGTAGATAAAATATAATAACTACATATATAATCCCAAGAGTGACAAATGAAGATGTCTCCTTGAATGATCAGAGTTTTAACTACCTAGAGGTTATATTACCCAACAATACATACATTCAACTAAAATAAAAAGTTGTTAAACTACTGCACATCAGAAATATATAATCTTCTATGTAGTAGCTTGCCTTCTGCACATCTCCGAAAGCTTATTCGTCTAAACCTTAAATATAGTACTCCCAGCCTACCATATTCCAAATTAAGCACCCAAAAGCGTAGGGGGGAATTAAAAACTTCGGGTCGGACACAAAATCTGGTGTGAATAATATTATGCCATATCGAGCCAAATTGGATACACGGTGAGACAACAACACTGAGCGAAACATGTTTTCCCCTCACTAACTAAATCATATCCTATCTACAACCGGAATGATTAGCATATAATCAGAATATAATCATGCAATAATAGGTAAAATGAATTGTCCTTCATTCATTAAGGCTAAAGGGTTACATGGTCCCATAATTATCAATTCCTAAAATAGTCCATGGCATAGTTTTCTCAGTGTCACTACGAACCTATTAGTTTTCTTTGGCTGACTAGAAATCTATATTATCATTTCTACCTCACTATAAACCTATAGGGCTGACTCATAATCCAAAATCTCTCATTCGACGAGAGGACCTCAACTTTTTTCCAACTGAAGGGAAATATAACTAGATAATCTTGTTCAATGAGAGTAACTATCCTCGGCTTCTGTTCAAAAGCAGAAAACAATGGTGAGCATACTTTATCTACTATTTCCCTGCTTTGTGTAAACTAAATTTTGCCTGTTTTTCGGCATAGGCTCTACGTAATGAAAATCATAGACCTTCTAACCGTGGGCTAAGCAGTCGAGCATAGGGAGTGACTTTACACCGATCTCCACATTTAGATCTTAATTCCTAAATCTGGTTCACATTGTCAATAAGTTATGTCTTTTGACCAGTTCAGGCATCCTAACACAATTTTGATCTTCACGATCTCGTGGATGCAAACCTACTCACTCAGGAGTTTAAGTCTGGTCATACCCACTAATGGAACAACCCTAACTGGCCATTTGTTCCTTAAATCCCCAAGGTTACAAATTTGGGTAATATCATATAATATATATAAGTGAGCATGTCAATAATTCAATATATGCAATACTAACTGATTATTATACAAAAGTGAATATGGAACACATTGTCAATCAGTTAAATATATGTGTTCAATACGATAGCCAATTCATACAAATTACTTTTCTAAGGTAAAAACTTCTTTCTTAAAATTTTTCAGAAATGGGCTAACATATGTTTCTTTTCTTTTGAAATCTCACTAAAATACTTAACAAAACCATTTTTTGTTAAAGTAAAAAATTTAGCCCTAAATAGAGTGAAAATCTACCAAGTATTATAAAATAGCTACCATCCGCTTTTTTAAAAACCATAACTGTTGAAGGCTGACAAAAAATTATAGCTATCGCGAACCACAAATCAAAGCATCATCATCGATAATTCATTTTGCACGTCATAATACACACACGGAGTTTGCTGAACTATTAAATTTGCATGCATGGTGAGATGTCGCTTACATTTGCCTTCACGTGCAAAAGAGTCTTCGCTTGCATTCTCTCTTTTTTTCATTTGTTTCACGCTAGTCGCATGGAGCCATCACTAATCAAGCCAAGCTGTCGAAAATATACATATATATTGTCGGATGAAATCCAACAACATGTGCTCAGGTGTGATTTTTGCCTTCATATATACATACCTTTGCGAGAAAACGCTTTCACTGGCAATTTTTATTTCATTCTCAATGAACAATTACTAGCAATTCATTTATATGTTGTCGCTATTAAAAATAAGAGTTGTCGCTTGTAATGCCTTTATATGAAAATAGGGAGCATCACTTGGATGCATGGGACCATCGCTAAGAATGTACATACGCTTTCAAACATTTAGGGGTCGTCACCAAAAGTTTTGAGCCATCGCCAACAAATATTAGGAGCCACCGCTATGCAGTTTTCCTTTGTGAATGGGGTGATTTGATTTACTTAATCAAAAATTGTTCATTAATAGTTTTATAACCAAAGCAAAAATTAATTAATTACTCCTTCAAACCAATTCTTTTCTACAAACCTTTTTTGTTGGCTTTCCATTGCCAAACTAATTCTTTTCGGTCATATTTCTACAAAATGTTAACCCCTAAAACTTAACACAAATAATTAATTAATTTTTCATAACTAATTAGCATTTTTTTTCGCTAATTAATTCATATAAAATAAAAATTAATGGAAAAAATCCGAAAAGTTCATCAAAAATATCATTTATCACTTTAAATCTCTTATAAAAATTTTGGGCCAAAATAATTAATATTCTTATTTTTAATAATTAATTTCCAAAATTCAACCATCCTCCCACTTAGAAAGTTCATAAAATATTCATATAAATTCTAAAAATCATGAAATTTAAAACCTATCTCTAAAATAATGATTCAAAGATCATATCAAATTTTTTAGATCTTTTAAGGATAAAAAACTTAGGTAGTGTTTGGTTTGTTGTTTTTAGTTATAGGTTTTCGTTCATACAAAAATGCACATGATGCATATATATATTGCCGAAAACAACTAATTGAGAAAAAGAAGTTAAGATGCAAAATAGAAAACAACTTTTTTTATTTTTCGTGTTTTAAAAAATAACACAAGCACGTAAAACAATCCATTCATTCGTCGTCCTTTATCCCCTTCGTCCTCCCATCCGTCTTTCTTTCATCCCCTCCGTCGTCCCTCAAATTTTCTCATATTTGATATACATATTGAAAATCGAAAACACAAAACTCGTTTTTAAATCAAACGTTGTCTTAGTTTTTTCATGTTAAAATCCTTTAGGAATATCCGTAAATTTTCCTAAATAATAAATATTTCATCTTACATAAGATTATTGTAACAACCCGGTTTCAGTGTTAATTTTATAATAGATATTTGGTTAATTTAAAATGGAATATTTTTTTTAGGCATTTAAATTTAAATGAATAAATATAGAAAATTTTCTAATAATGGATAAATAATTATGTATGGTTAATATAATCTTATTTGAAATTTAAGGATGATTTAGAGTATGATAAAATATATTAATAAATGATGACAATAAGATTAACAGACCTTTTTTTAGTTGGATTCGCGGTTGAGAGCAGTATCACGGACCCAATTACGGGAGTCTGCGGTCATTGATGATGTCGCGATGTTTATCGTCTGCAGCCGAGGAGGTTGAAGGACGCAATTTGATACGCGGGGCCGTTGGTATTGGCAGCAGTGTAGGTGCATCGGGTTGGTGAAAAGAGGAACGTGGGCAAAAAAGGGAGGTGATTTCGTGGTCTATATCTCGGGGAAGAAAGAGCTTAGAGGGAGAAGAAGAATGGTGGGCCGCGTGGATATGTTGTCTTGGGCCTTTGAACTTAAGGTGAGTCGAATCTTTGTTTGCTGCTATATACATATATTTCTTAAACGAATGCACTTAATGACTTAATGGTGTTTTGCTACATGTTTATTTACAACTTCAACATTAATTTTTGATGTTTATAATTTACAAATGAACGAGTCTATTTATATTTTATAATAAACTAAGCTAGATATTTACCTAAAACCATATTATATGTATATGCGTGTGAACGTAAGTATGAGCCTAAGTGAATTGATAAGTGAACTCAATTGCTTTTTATAATAACACTTAACATAGTTCTTTTTATAATCAATATAACATGTATGGTACAGACATTTGACTCTTTAGTGCTAGTCATTTACGCTATCAGTAGATACTTAGTCAGCTACAAATGCATGTTCTTGAAATAGTTCTTTTAATAACTTGAAATAGTTCTTTCAATAAATACGTGTCTATAATAAATACATGTTTTGACTTCCGTGGATATGATTGAAATAGATCTACTGTGGATTCACTAAAGCATACAATAAACTACTACTTCTGCATATGTAAACTGAAATTCATATTCTAGTTGGTGAGAATATATGTCACATATTTTTCATTCCTATCTTGCTGCTGTTTGCAAGTGGTCCTTTGCAAGCGACCTAGTGGCTGCCCATTTAATTTTCATTCCTATCATGGTTTAAATGAAGTGTTGAGTTTGTGCACTACAACAAAACATCCATTTACAACTTTTTCTTTACTATTGGCACAAACTGACAGTTGTAACATACGTCTGTAGCAATTATTCTATTTGCGCAGCAGTTGTAACATACGTCTGTAGCAATTATTTTATTTGTGCATGCTGTTATATTTATTTATAACAACTATTTTTGACAGTTGTCTTTTTTATAAATTATGCGTAGCACATTGCAGGTTGAAATTAAAACCCAATTTAATTTTCGGCTCGTGAAAAATTAAAGTAGTGTTTGCTTTAAAATCAATTTTGTGTTTTGAGTTTTCAACATAAATTACAAAATACAAGAGGAGCGGAGGGACAACAGATATGATGGAATGAAGATGAAGGGGACCACGGAGGAGTTAAAGGACCGATGAAAGATGGATTGTTTGGAGCGTTTCTTTTATTTCTCAAAACATGAAAAATAGAATAAAAGTTGTTTTCTATTTTTTATGTTAATTTTGTTTTCTAAATTGATCGTTTTCTACAATGTGTGCATTTTTGCTTAGACGAAAACTCAAAACTAAAACGAATAAACCAAACACTCCTTAGTTTCCCTCCCAACATTTCAATCACCGCTTGTAACGACCCACCTTTTTTGATGGTTTAAATCGACGATAAAGCACACATGTCGGACTCAAACCATTCAAAATGGAGGATTGTTATGGGGTAAATAAGAAAAAAACAGGAAAATAAAGAAAAACAAACACAAAATCTCACAGCAGAATCACAAAATATAATAATCAAATAAATAGTTCGTGAAGTTGTTTTACAAATAACATTTTATTACACTTTTATAATATAGATCAGAGTTACATACAACAGAAATAAATAAATGCAGCGGAACAATATGATGTAGTGCAATAAATATAATAAATAACAATAGTACTAAATCTTCGTCTTCGTCCTCCAAAAGTAGTCTTCGATGCGCTGAAAAGCTCAAACTGACCCGAACGAATTGAAAAGACAAAACGCTCGAGTCGGAACTAAAATATCTTATGTAAGTTAAATCAACAGTAAATAAATATGAGTGTAATAGCGTCAGGGATATTTACGGGGGCCTCCTATTAAGTGTCTAACGTGAGCGCAATAACTTAAGAGATGTTTGTGATTTTCATCTTCTAAAGACCCATTAAACTATCTACATACATAGTACAATACGCTATTATAATGATGTATACACTAAAATAAAGTATTAAAATAGCGTTAAGCCGTTATATAATGTTGTAGTCTATACAGTACTATAAACTCCACTGTAAACTGATGGGCTATCAAGAAGCACTTCATAGGTACAACATAAGCCAAACTCGTAGAAGACGCATGACAAGGCATGCGAGGCAATGTCAGGGTAGGATTCCACCAGTTGCATTTCCGAACTAGTGGTAACACATAGCAGTTATTACCGCCTACCTCGGAACACACTTACATAATCAAAATCGAGGGGTGACCGTCAAATTAATCACAAAGTAATAATATGGTATCGAAGAAATGTGTCCGATCGGAGGTGCGACCTCACTTGGTCCGGTATAATTCCTGTTTTACCACATCAATCTGACTCACTCGGGGCTACGTACATACCTTATACAGGATCGTTCCCCAAACCATCCTAGTTCATTTTGGAATTTCCACCACGTACGTAGTTGTTAAAGTGGTTTTCGGTATTGGCAGAGAATATGACAATATCTGATCCCGGTCTCTTAACAACCAAACGCTTATTTCACACCGGATGGTTTCATTACATTTCAAAAGTCAATTCATAATTGATATCAAAATATCATATTCGATTCAAACATATCACTTTGGAAATCATATTCACTTTCGAAATCATATTCACTTTCGAAATCATATTCACTTTCGAAATCATATCGACAAAATAGGTTAAATCTCATTTCAAAATCATTATATTCAATCAAATATGTCATTTCACTAGAAAATATCATTTAAATCCTAATTTAGGTTATAACATCATTTAACTATATTTGCTTTTGAATCAAGAATTTTAAATACAGCAATCCAACCTTGCACCGTTTTATTTTTAGAAAATAGTTTAGATAGTTTTAAAATAGTTTTAAATAGTTAAAATAGATTAAAATAGTTTAGGTGGATTTAAGATAGTTCAATAGATTTAAAATAAATTAAATAGATTAAAATAGTTGAAAATAGGTTAAATTAGTTTAATAGTTGGAAATCTTAAAATCAGGATTTTTAAAATAATAAATCTTTGAACAGTATATATATATTAAAATAATTAAGTTTGAAATTGATATCAAAATAAACTATTTATGCCTTTTCAACAAATCTAGACATATCTAGATTTCAAATCACCAACTCGAATTTAAACTTTCAATTCAATTTTCATTAAACCATCTTTATTTATACTGATATTAATCCATGGTTGAACTACAATTCTAAACCACTTCAATTTCATAGATTTCAAAATTTAAATCTTTAGACATTTCCAATAACTCCATTTTGATAAATTTCATTTATATTTCAAATTCAACTTTAAAATTTTCATTTTTATTCTTTTAAACAATTTATTAAACCAACTCCAATTTCAACGTTAAAAGCTTGGATTTCGAAAATAATTCAGTTTATACATGTCGGATTTTATTTCAAAATATCGTTTAACTGAATTCAAATTTTAAGGTTTTAAAATCATTTAATTCAAGCAATCAGGTGTTCGTATATAATTTTCTACCCTATGGTCAAGTGATACGGATATTTATTATTTCAATCCGCAAATATTTTTACATTTATGGGTCTATATCATTTCAACCCACAATTCCAAATTTTGCTTCAAATCCGAAAAATTGCTCGAGTCTATCATTTGAACCCATAAGATTTCTCCCTAACCTATCAGATCGTTCGGGTATGTATCATTTCAACCCATATGGAACTTGCAGTTTTATAACAATATAAAAATATGACATCCAGTCATCAAATATCAACAATCAACATCCATCACAATCACCATTCAAACCAATCAATAAACAATAACAAGTGACTGATTATCAATAACGGGTATTAACTGGCAATTTAGAATTTAATACTAAATTAATGACGATAATATTCAATAAAAGTCAGATCTAACTGGAATGACAATTTAAATATACCAAACATCAACCAATCAATTTCTAATCACATCATAAATTCAATATAACTAACATAAGAAAATTTAATAGTTGTGGGTGGGTCAAAACACGCACCTTTGATTTTTCGACAATTCAAAATCCAAATAGAGGCCCAAAATTCAACAGTCTCAGAATTCATCCAAACCATGTTATAATGTCCGGAATTTCGATACGATCGCAGCGGAATAAACCGCGCGTGAATCTTACCTCGTATGCGAAAGTTATTCATGTTAGAACATTCTAGATTTAAAATTTATATTAATTAATATAAACAAGTTAAAGCCACGTCACCATAACTTGGCCAATCATCTCTCAGAACAAACTCTAACCCTTGATGCTTTCGCTGAACCCAAAACAACACACGCCGCCCCTCCAGAGATCGACCAACGTCGCCACCAACGGCCTGAACGCACGCCGCGACCAAGCCTTCCTTCTCGCACCGCCTTTCAGACCTCCGAGACCCAACAGATCGCCATCGATGACCATTGATTCAGCCGTCGCCAGTAAAGGACAAAACCTAATCGAATTCTACAGTCCGATCCAACCATCAATCGTCTAAACAAACGACACCGATGCACTCCGCTTACCACTCTCCATGCCACCATACCCTCTGTTCGACGGTCCATCGTCGTTGATCGTCCTCCAATTGAACGACCGAGATTTATCCCTCAATTTGTGGACACATAGAGACCCAAATCAAAAAATAGACCGTAGATCTAGATTGCGTTCATTGAGAGCTTCGAATCGGTATAATATAATAAAGTTTTGAGAAGTTTGATTTTGAAATTGATTTGGAAATTGAATTTAGGGTTTTGAATTTTGCAGCCATTAGAAGAAGGAAGAAGCTGATTGATGGAATAGACAGATACGTACAAAAATAAGAAATAAAAAGCCTGCTAGATTTAGAAAGATCTAGTTATATGAACAAAGTCCGATAAGAAAAATGAACACGTATCGAATTAGTATGAACGACAATAATGATCCGAAAAGTCCATTTCGCTTTCAAAATAAAAGTGGATCATCCCATATAACAAAATAGATGTTTTCGATATTTTAAACTCAATGGAACAGGTTTCAAGTGCTAATTCCATCGTATGAAGATAATGTAAACCTCTAACGTTTCAAATAATGTATCTCATAATCCAAATGAACCAATCTGCATTAATTCCTTACCCTTAATATACTCAGTGTCCTTGTGAATATCATTAAAAAAATGGGGAATTCCTAACTAAATACTGCATATCACTAGTGGAGACTATGTGTACTACTCAAAAGTAAATCTATACCTGAGCCATTAGAAGGCTGTAGTGGCCACTCGTTGAAGAACTTATACTCCTAACTGATCTAAGGACACTCAAGCTAGATCCAAAATGTTCATGATTTGTTGCTTCGGCTCTACCACGCAGAGAACTAGATTCCTCAATCACTTCAGTGTCCACTCAATTGAGACTCTCTATTCTCCTCAACGAACTACTTAAACTTACAAATGGAACCCGATCTCATCTATGCCATCTATAGTCATGATCTATCGAGTAATTTTCTTTAACTTCTTTGCTACAATCATATTCCAGATCTGGTGCTTCACATCTACTAACATGCTTCGGGTCTAATGTCACACCTTATGACCTGTACAGACTACCTGTTCACAAGCATGCTCCAAATTTGACATTTTCATACCTTGTTCAAAACATTCGCTAACATGCTCCTGATATGAATCTTCTCTTTACAACCAAGGTTTCCTTGCCGCAGCACATCCTCGACCACCTTCCACCGCTAGCATTGGCTTCTTTTTCTTACACGAGTGAACCAGAACAAAAGGCAGAAGCTCTTGTAAGGTCTATAATGTACGCAGTCTTTCCCTCGCATTACGAAGAGACTGTTTTCAGACTTGAACCTGGATGTTCAGACATGCGGACGACCTAACCGTTGCATCAAGACTCCACCTCCTTTAAACGTAAATTTTTATCCAGAAAAAAATAAATATCTAGCTTTTAAACATTTCTTTTAAAAGTGTTTGATTAGGTGAATATTTGACATCTAGTTTATTGGATTATTGCCAAATAAATATAATCACAGATCCACAAATGGGAATAGAGCATATGAAGCTTATGTTCATAATAGAATAGACTTAAAAGATTGTTTTGAAGGAGTAATATGCTTAGAGACATTGAATTAAAATTATGATGTATCACGTAATGATGATAATTCACAAATATTTGACATCCTCAAGCACATCTCTGAATCAAATCTTCCAAATTCTAGTATCGAACCACCAAAGTATCCAATTCTTTGCACATGTTGATGCTACGACCAAAGCTCTTAAGCTTGCCAACATCGACCCTAAAAGAACTGTAAGCACAAGGTCTCCCCATTAAAGTTCCATTCTAGTTACTTGAGAATAATGTTTTGGTTTCTGCTAATTGCGATATTGGTAGTACTGCAGATATTCTTCGATGATGGTATTAGAAATATCCACGCTGGCACACGCTGTTCTGGTAATTGTTTGTCAGTTTAACATTTTGTAACATTAAGATTAAAATAAGTTTCTAATTAGTTCATATGCATTTATGATTAACTAGTATCGGTCCGTGCTTCGCACACGGGCTCTTTGTGTAATTGTATACGTTGATAATTTGTTTGACGCAAATATGTAGAGATAGAGATGAGTTCTATATAATCGTGATATACACATGATCTTTAATCATGGACGTCTACATGATAAATGGTAGGTTTTGATAAGGTTGAATGCAAAAAAAATTATGCTGTGATGCAAAATTGATTGTATTTCTTTTGGAGGAACTAAAGCTGCATAAAAAAATTTATGTCAAAAAAAATGAAAATTGGACTATTTATATTTGCAATAAGATTTTATTTTTGTCCATTGTTACAATATTTTGTAATGATTGTCTGCTTATTGTTAATTTACAACTATAATGGAGTTGGAAGAGAATGTAAACAGAAGTTTTATTAATGCTTCATATTTGATACAAGTGCAGTACCTCTGTATTTATAATACATATTTGTACAATGGGCTACTATATGGGCTAAGGCCCAATACACTATAATATAATCTCCTTTGTATACATAGCAATAAGATATAATCTGCACCGCTACTTCATATTATAACCTAACTCCCCCTTTCAATCTCATCTAGGGTTTCCTCTTCCCCTTTTTCTTCACGCCGCTCTCTTTAATTGTGAGATCTTTCTTCAGTTGAACAAAATATTTTGTAGAGAGGGGTTTTGTGAGGATGTCCGCTCTTTGAAACTGAGAGGGGACATGGTGAACTTTCAGTTTGCCTTCAGTAATCTTCTCACGAACAAAGTGCAGATCTATTTCAAAATGCTTTGTTCGTGAGTATAGCACTGGATTAGCAGAAAGATAAACTGCGCTCAAGTTGTCGCACCAGATTATGGGGGTATTTGAGATGTTGATCTTGATTTCTTTGAGTAGAGACTCGATCCAAACAATTTCTGTTGTTGTGTTGGCAATCGATCTGTATTCAGCCTCCGTGCTAGAGCGCGAGGTCGCAGTTTGCTTCTTTGAGCTCCAAGAGATCGGGTTGCTCCCTAGAAATATGATGAAGCCGGTGGTTGATCTTCTGTCGTCTGGATCTGATGCCCAGTCCGCATCACAGTAAGCTTGTATGTTTAATCCCTTTGCGTCGTTGAAATGTAGACCATGATCCATTGTTCCTTTCAGGTAACGTAAGATGCGTTTTACGGCCTTCCAGTGGTTGCTTAGAGGCCTATGCATGAATTAACATACTTTGTTTACGCTGTAGCTTAGATCTGGTCTTGTTATAGTGATATACTGAAGTGCTCCTACAGTACTCCTATACTGTTTTTCATTTGTGATGGTTTCCCCTGATTCTTTCGATAATTTGAGATTACTTGTCATTGGTGTAGGTAGGGGTTTTGCCCGATCCATATTTGTCTTCTTAAGTAATTCCCGTATATATCTCTTTTGACATAAGATCATCTCTGACTTGGATGTTTGAGTAACTTCTATACCTAGAAAATGATGTAAGTTGCCCAGATCTTTGATTGAAAAAGCTTGATCTACGTATTTGATTGTTTGTTCCATGCCTTGACTGTCATTTCCTGTAATGATGATGTCATCTACATATACTAAAATATATGTAATTTTCCCCTGCTTGCATTGCATAAACAATGAATTATCTGATTTGGTTGGTATATATCCTAAATCCATCAGTGTGGACTTGAGTTTCTCATTCCACACTCGTGGTGCCTGCTTTAGTCCATAAATTGCTTTATGAAGTTTGCAAACTAAGTTATTGTTTGTACCTCTCTGGTATCCTTCTGGTTGTTCCATGAAGACTTCCTCCTTTAGATTCCCATTAAGAAAGGCATTATTTACATCAAGCCGTCTAATCTTCCATTTTTTGTGAAGTGCAATGGTTAATATGATTCTTATAGTAGTGGGTTTAACAACTGGAGAGAATGTTTCATTGTAGTCAAAACCATATTGCTGATTATATCCTTTAGCCATCAGACTTGCTTTGTATTTTGAGATACTTCCATCTGTATTTCTATTAATTTTGTAGGTCCACTTGCAGCCTACTATATTCTTGTCTTTTGGTATTGGCACTAGACTCCAAGTTTTATTTTTGATAAGAGCTTTGTACTCATTATCCATAGCTTGTTTCCAGTTATTATTGCTGATAGCTTCAGTGTAGTCTTTTGGCTCTGTTGAATCAAGTTGAGAATTGTATACTTTAGGTTTGAAAATACCACTTTTTGATCTTGTGATCATATGATGTTCTGTTCTTGCAGGTGGCATGTCTAAATTAGTGTTGTTGTCTTCTGACTGTTGTGATGTGGATTGAGAATCTTCTCTTGAACTTGGATTGATCTGACTGGTGTTATTGAAGGAGCCGGAGGATTTGTCAGTTTCATGACCTAATCCAATGTCAACATTGGATGATGTGTGTTGTGACTGTTGAATTCTCTGCACACTTCCACTGGTTTGACCCCACTCTGGTATGACAGGTATAGATGACATTGAGAAGCTATCTTTAGTATGCACCTTTTTAGTTGTCTTGATGCTTTTGTCTGCAAAAGGAAAAAATTTCTCATTAAAAACTACATGTCTAGTAACATAAATCCTGCCATCATTGCTTAAGCATCTATATCCTTTTTGGTTGTTTCCATAGCCTATAAATGTGCTTGGGGTGGATCTGAGATTTAATTTATGATTGTTATAGGGTCTTAGACATGGGAAGCATAAGCATCCAAATGTCTTTAGACTGTTATAATATGGTTTAACCCCAAGTAGTAATTCAATAGGACTTAGAAGCTTAAGAACTTTGGTAGGTAATCTATTGATTAGGTACACAGCTGTGTTAAATGCCTCTGGCCAGTATTTCATAGGCATTGATGCCTGTGCCAGCAAGGTTAACCTAGTTTCTACTATGTGCCTGTGTTTCCTTTCTACCACACCATTCTGTTCAGAGGTGTACGGACATGTTGTTCGATGAATAATACCCTTTTTCTGAAAATAATCTCTTAGTGGTTTATACTCACTACCACCATCAGATTGTACGATTTTAACTTCATGACATAGTTGTTTTTCTGCTTGAGTTATGAATTCTATTACAGTCTTTTGTGTGTCTGATTTTGATTTTAGAAAATATATCCATGCATATCTTGAATAACAATCAACAAAAGATATATAATACCTGAATCCATAGTCTGAATTTATTGGAGCAGGTCCGCACAAGTCAGTTGCTACTAACTGAAGTGGTTTGTTAATAGAAGTTGTAGAATCTGTAAAAGGTAATTTATGGCTTTTGCCTAGTTGACAGTAAGTGCAAACATATGGTAAAGATACATCACTGGAAATATTATTATTCATAAGAATTTGTTTTACAACATTTGCATTGGGATGTCCTAACTTGTAATGCCATAGAGTAAACATTTCTTGACCATTTGTAACATGGGACTCAGTATTATTACACCATACATTTCTATTTTTGCTCTTTCTTGCATTTCCAAAATTGAACTTGTACAATCCACGGTCCAATTTACCCTGTAACAATATGTCTTGATTTAGTAAGTCCTTAACTAAACAGAATTTTGGGTGAAACTCAAAATACACATTATTGTCATTAGCGAATTGAGATACACTCAATAGATTCTTTTTGATATGTGGCACTCTCAACAAATTATTGAGATGAAGAATTCTTTTACCTTGAATACTTCTGGTTCCAACATGTGTAATTTTTAAAGCTTCACCATTCCCCATGTGAATAGAATGCGTACCTGAGTATTCTCTATTGCCTAAGTTGAGATTTTGCAGGTTGCTTGTGAGATGATTAGTAGCACTTGAATCAGGGTACCAATCTTCTTCTGCCATTTCATCAGATCTGGTATGTCTTTCTGCATTTAGGGCTTGTGGTCTTGTCATTTCTGTTTGACTTCCCTGCCTCTGCTCTATTTGTACAGCATTTGCACTAATGTTGTTGTTTCTTTGATTTTCCTGATTCTGTTGATTTGGGTAATACTCAGTGTTGAGTCGGAAATAGCACTGTCTTGCTGTGTGGCCTGGTTTTTCACAAATTTGACATTTTATTCTGTTACTGTTCCATCTTCCACTCCTTCCTCTGCCTCTTTGATTTGTATTGCTTCTTTGATTGTTTTCTTGCCTGAAGTTTTGATTTTCTTGTTTTCCCCTTCTGTTTCTTGAATTTGAAGCATAATTAAGGGACATTTCTGTGTTACTTTCTTTTCTTTGTCCGATTCTTCCTTCATGAGATAAGAGGATTGAGTAGACATTTTGCATATTTGGTAGAGTCTGTTGTGATGAGATAATTGCTACCACTGACTCATATTCTGCATCTAGACCATTTAAGATGGTCAATATTTGTTCAGATTCTGATACTGTGTGCCCTGCTGCATCAAGAATATCATAATAAGATTTTATTTTTGTAATATACTCTCTCATTGACATATTCTCCTTTCTGAGATTCTGCAGTTGTCTTTTATAATATAAGATTCTTGTTGCTGATTGTGTGTTGAAAATTTGTTGCACTGCAGACCATATCTCAAATGATGTTTTGCATCCCACGATTTGTGATAGTAGATCAAAACTGATAGATGAGAGCAACCAGGCGGCCAGTAAGCTATCTTGCTTCTGATAATTAATGAATTCTTTATTGACTGTTCTTTCTCCAGTGTCTTCTGTCACCATTCTCGCTGGTACAGTGGCAGTGCCGTACAGAAAATCCTCCAACCCATATCCTCGAATGCTTGTCTCAACCTGATATTTCCACAATATGTAGTTGTTTTCATCAAGTGTAGTGCTAACTAAATTATTCTTGGGTTTAACAATATCACTGTTTCTTGTTTCTGTAGCCTGTGTAACTTGATTTCTTGATCTTGGTTCATTCTGACTTTTAATTCCACTTGTTGCAGATGAAGTTGTATCATCTTCTCCGGCCATCTTAGTGATGCTTCAAATTGGTACCTGATTGAAAAGATTTACAGTGCAGCCAGAATCTTGATTTCTTGGCGAGGCACAATTTATTCTCAGATGATGATAAGCAATATACTGAGAGCAACCAGGAAGGTGAGTGATGATTCAGGTCTGACACCTTCCTCAAGACGGCTCGATGATGATGAGATTGCAAATTCTGATGAGATTTCAGTGTAAAACTGATCTTAATGACTGTCGTTAGACAGTTCCTTTTACTGCTCTGATACCATAATGGAGTTGGAAGAGAATGTAAACAGAAGTTTTATTAATGCTTCATATTTGATACAAGTGCAGTACCTCTGTATTTAAATACATATTTGTACAATGGGCTACTATATGGGCTAAGGCCCAATACACTATAATATAATCTCCTTTGTATACATAGCAATAAGATATAATCTGCACCGCTACTTCATATTATAACCTAACTAAATATTCTAGAGTTGATATTCGTTTCTTCTTACTGTTAAATATATATAAATAAATAAATAAAAAACTAAAACTTAATTCGTTATCTGTTTTTTATGAACAAGTTTCGATAAGCTTTATTGCAATAAACAACCTATATGTACAAGCATATACAACAAACAGACCATGATAATATAGAAACAATGCTTATCAGCCCAAACCCTAACAACGACCCAACTAGAGATTCGCAAAATTGAAAATACTACAGATTCGCAAAATTGAAAATACTCTACAGATTCGCAAAATCACTAAAACCAAAGCTTAAGATTGAAAATTTCTTCGTAAAGTAATACAAATTATAGATCTGAAGTTTAAAAGCATCGCCAACCGTCTCCATGATTACACCATCGAAAAGATAAGAATTTTTATATCTGTGGTCTAGAGTTAATGGATTTTCACCTCAGATTGACATACTTCGTGATTTACAGGTGAGGCATGAGAAGAACTCCTCGAATTCCTGAACAATTAATTTGCCTGTAAAATATAAATATTTATGCAATTATATATGTAAAATTAATACAACGGCATACCTCTCCGGAAGTAAAGGAAGAAATCGGAAATGATGGTTTAAGAGACGATCTGCATGTGTAACAACCCCCGAAACAAATCATTCCAAAGTTGTCTGTAAAAGAATAATACGGAGCCATTTATCTACCCACTCATAATTCACTGTAGAATGATAGAATATCTTCGTTTAAAATACAAAATGCCATCAATAACAACCGTTACATATCTATGGTACATCATTTTTAAATACAACGGTTTCTAATGTCAATTGAATAGATAAATAAATAGACTACCACAGGCTCATTCCATCTTCGCCTACAAAACGATCATCTTTCTAAGCTGTGTTTTAATGACGAGGCAGTCTGAACAACATATGTCTGATGAAGAAAAATCTTGAGCCTTACTATATTGCTACTTGGACAGTATAGTTTACATAAAAATATGTCTTACGACTCCATCTACAACATAAGTCCTTTTCAAATGTAAGCCCTAAGTCTTTTTTCAAACTTAAATAAAAAAACTTCCGTAATATAAGTCCATAGCTAACTTGCTATCATCTCAATAACTCATATCTATCGTCTATAACTTTTTCATTTGAGCTCCGTTTTCAACAGATCATAAACGAAAACTGATCAGAATTTTGTTATGAACGCAACCACATAACTTTTGTGACCAAATTCCAACTTTTGCAAAATTTTCATTTTGATCCTACTTTATTTAATTTAATTTATTTATGTTTGATTTTGCGGGATGTTACAGCATACCACTAGTAACCAGCGAGCCCTTTCTTCTTCCTGTTACTTACAAATTCCAAGTCTGAGATGTTTATGATATGAGTAAATTTAAATTTAGATGTGGTGATTTTGACATAGTTATGGATTAACACTCGTAGGTTGTGTTCTGATGTGAACGAATTTGAGAAAGCCATTTAGTTTCTTTTCTACAATAAGCACCAAATAGCGGTTGACAAAGCAACTTTTGCTATATCAAAACTTCTACATTTAACTGCAGATCTATTTTCAATTTCATCCATTTCAAAGAGAACTATAAGTTGATTTATATTTGTGACCATTTAAGTTTTCGCCGCACCAACACCAAATGCTCACTGAAAATTTACATTCAAAAAGTAAGCGATTAACATCTTCGTCATGATTAAAGCACAATACACATTTAGGATCAATGGCTAATTGTTTTTGAATTAGGCTAATTTCGGTTGGCAAAAACTTGTTGATTGCACGATATAGGTAAATATCTATTTTGGGAATATGGACTTTATTCCAGATAAACACTACAAGAATCAGATCAATTTCCGACGGCTCCTACTCGTCGGCAACCGTCGGAAGCCGTCATGAGCCGTCGGAAATATCTGCTGCAAAAATATCCGTCGGCGAGCAGAATTTTCGACGACTCCCAACAAACCCGTCGTCATTTTCATAAGGCTGCCGACGGTCGTCAGAAGACACATGGGCAATCACGTTGTGTGTCGAAAGCCATGGTGAGCCGTCGGAAAATTACCGCCTTCAGGCGTTGGAATTTTCTTGCCTACAGGCCGTCGGGAGCCATCGGAAGCCGTCGGAATATCTAAGTCTGTTTTTCTGTATTTCTGCTACATTTTCGCCTTTCGTCCATAATCCGTAAACATAATATATTCCACCCAACAAGCATATATCCAACTCAGATATTCAATATAAAGTCAAACCGTACAAATATAATCAAATATCATAAAGAAATAAATCAAGCATAATTTATATAAAATCAAACCAAACTTCCTACCATAATTTACATACATCTAATTATACGATATATACATAAATCTTTCACCAACTCATCACCAGCAACTCCTAGATGTTATAATTACCACTACTAAATGTATCATCAAACAATATACATAACATTTCAAATCCAGCTCCACCAACTCAATGTATCATCAAAACTTACTAGACAATGATGCAAAACAAAAGGCATACCTGTCACTCCGGTCAATCAGTTTCAAAACCTCTCGAACCAGCTGAGAATGGAAAGCGACCATCATACTGCTACATGTACTCAGCAATACGCTGATCCAGCAGCTATATCATCTCGATGGCCTGGCGTCAGTTCTGCTCTTCTAGCTGCGCCACCCGATCTCTTAACTCTTCGATCTCTACTAGATCGATGCCAGCTCTGGCCGTTTGGCTGGCTCTCCTCTGTCTGCTAGTCTGCAACACTTATTTAATCTAGTTTATAATCTTACTATCAAAATTACAACATAATGTGTTAATTGTTATATCTATAAACTTATTACTAAAACTAAGGCGATGTGAAGTTCTTTAAGATTAAAAGATTATTAAATTGTTATATCTTAATACATTATTCATTACCACTTGAATGCCAAAGCCATAGCGCTTATTTCGTGATGGTGGATCCACGATTGACTCAAAAATAACGTCATCCTCATCCATCGTCAGTTGCTCTCGACCGGTATCCTCCAGGAGTTTCTGGCGTTGTTTCATAAACCTTGCATGCATGAACAAATAAAAATGCAATTACCATTAATATCATGATATCTTAATTCATTATACTTTAGCAATAAAGCAATTACTAACATTACATAAACCAAAATATGCTTACATGGCACTTTCTCGTTTTATCATCGTGTCATGTATATGAAACTGTCTTATCCGGATTTACATGCTTGGCGGCATGTACGGCTAAACACATCCATATAAGACACGAGACTTTGTGCCTTAGCTTCCTGAAATTGATTATTATGTATGTTATTGTATATTCAAAATTATATAGCACAATAACTATTTACAATTCAAATTTAATAAATTTACCAAACCCTAACGATATTACGGGAACGACATTAACCCTCCTCGATGAGTGCATGATTCTTGTTTCTATTTGCAGAGTTTCTTTCCGACTTTGTCTGTACATTTAAATTTAATAAATTATTTACTTACTATTTTTTTTTTGATATTTACATATCAATCAAATAATTAATAAAAGTTTAATACACTTACCTTCACCTCGTCACTTCCCCAACCACCATTCCCACACACTTGTCTCCATCTAGTTTGGCTTCTGCCCTTTATGCATCATTATCGACATGGAATCCATGTAGTTCTCCCTCATCTTCTGGATCCAGTGACGTCGTATCAGCTGCAGGTCATCTGATTATATGTCCACTGTGGCCTGCATTTCATGATAAATGAGCAACCAAAAATTAAACAATAAAAGGTGAACAATAGAAAAGCGACAAAAAAATTAAGAATGGAAAACAGTAGATTATACATACAGTAAAATCCTGCCAAATACACTCCGGGATGTGGGAAGGGATATTATCCCACTTCGGCCAACAAGCCAACATCCTACTCTTGTACTACTCTGTCGAAACTGATAGAACTACAGCTGATGGTTGTAGTTCAAACCCTCTATGTTAAATATGATATAGATGAGTATATCGTACACAAAATATTTAAGATGCTGATAACAGTTTAATACTTACCCCTCCGTTCTAGGTACTAGAGACACAACGGGTGTTATACCAGCTGCAATGGACCGTTGTCATCGTCTCTTGGAGAATGGGAAGAAGTCCTCCTTCTGGACGACATGATACCTTTCACAGACACATCATTTTAAAAGAGAAAAATAAAATGGTAATGAAATATATCTTATAGTTAAATGACATAAATGATATAAAGTACAAAAAGTGCAAAGTATACCTGATTCAGATTGGGTTTCATATTTCGACGATAAGTAGAATACGTTGCATTTTTAACATAAATTAGTAAATAAATGACAGAAATAGTAATGACATAAAAAATATAAATGACGATAAGATTCGGTTTCATAAATGATATAAATTACATAACTAGCAAAATAAATCTCAACAATTACATCAATTTCGTAATACACCAAGGATTTAACAAGTACATCGATTGCATAATTACATCAATTGCATAATTACATCAATTGCATAATCACATCAATTACATCAATTGTATAATTACATGACTAGCAAAATAAACCTCACTAATTATATTAATCCTCATCGTCTTCTGATTCAGATTCGGTCTCATATTCTACACTAGTGCGAACACGTGCTTCGCATATGGACCACACTCAACCTTTTATCATCATAACATATTTAAATGATTTATATGGTTCATTGATTAAGAAATAGTGAATTTTTTTTATCAATTTTCAAATAAGGTTGCATTTTGTCTAAAACTTGTGTATAAATCTTTGAAAACAGTAATGCAGATAGTACCGGTGCTTGATAAACAATTGTAAAATATCGAGCAAAAATGATTTCAAAGATAAAATTTCAACACAATACACATATAAATTATACACATACAACTTTAGTGTGTGCATCAGCTGTTGCTCCATGCATCAGCTGTATTATATGTAACTTCATTTGATGAGATACCTTTATCAATCATTTCCTTTAATACTTGATGTCGTTGATTCCATTTGCTGCTTCGGTAATAACTATCTATAAGAGCAGTGCAAGTAATAATATTTGGTTTACACTTGACCATTGATCCAAAAATGCTAAAAGCAACGTTGACATGATTCATGAGAACGCAAGTGTTGATGATGGTTCCATAACTGACTATGTCTAGGAACATATTATGCAACATCATATTATTGTAGAATGATAAGATTAGAGGATAAAGATATTTATTTCTGTTTTGAACGATTCTTGTGAAAAATATGTTAAATCTAACGTATACATATTTTACGTCTGAAGTGTTGGAACTAAGAACCATTATTCAACAGTATTTATTTTAATTTGAAGAATATCATTGTATTTCTTTTACAGTCAAAGCAAATTCAATATAATAAGAAACATATAATTGTATTTAATGCTTTTGAGCTTTGTGGTTCCATTTCTAATTCCATCTAAAATTGTTGCTGTATTTTGGTAATGTTGGATTTCACCAGACTTGACTGCAATTTGTGAAAGTAGAATCAGTGGCTGGAAATTTTCAAAACAATCAACGACATAGATTAGTTAAAAGAAATAAAGTCAGACAGATTTAATAACTTTAATAATATGAATAATCCGAAAAAATATGATTTAAAAAATTTATTTTTAGCTATCAACAATGGATATCATTGGAAATCATATTAAATTTGTGATTTAATAGTGAAATCGATTCTTAAATCCAATTAATGTAGAAAAAGTTATCACATTTCAAAGTTTGGAACAGAAAGAAATTAAAAACGTGTCTATTCATTTCCCAAAATATGAAGGAGGCCTGTGTGCTCTTGATATCTAACTCAATAATAATATTACAATATAGATTATTTTCCTCCCTACTCTCGAATGGTTTTACCAAAACGTTTGATTCATTGTTCAAAGGTCCAAAATCAATACGGTCGCCTGTAATTATTATTTCATTGCTTTGCTCAAGATCTGCATGATAAGCTTGTTCGTTTGTAATATTTTTTCCATCAAACATAAATCTTGCCTTTGTTTTAGGAACTGCCCACCAATCTGCTTTATCTCTTTTTAGAGACAGATAAGGAGTGTAATAAACTTGCAATGCTTGTTTAGCTGGTACAAAAGGACCGTACTTATGATAATGCGATGTGTGCTTTATTTCAACAAAATTATAATCCTTATGCATATTAATTCCACAACCTGGAACATTGTTAAACCTATTGCATCTAAACAGAAACACCTCCTTCACGGATCATGAGAAATATATCAGTTGAAAAATGCCATAAAAATAATTTGTGATTTTCTATATCATCACTACCTTTAACAAATACACATGTATTATTAGTTAATTTTTCCGCACCGTATTCTTTGGCGTTAAATTTATATCCACTGACGAAATATATTGAATATGTCTTGAAATTTTTTGGGTCCCAACACAAGATGTTTCAAACCTTTGTCAACCACATAATTTCTCAATTCATAAACGTGGTTTGAAAACCAATCAGAAAATTCTTTAGTGAGATCTCCGTGCAGATGTTCACTTTCATAAATATTGCATATTTGAATAAAATATTGCATTAAATTCTACACATGCATGCATTATAGAAATGAATAAATCATAAATTATTATTTCAGGTTACCTAACAAATGGTGCAACCTCAGTAGAATTTAGAAGAATATAAGTGCGCGCTATATGAAGATCTCTATCGTCTAACCATACTTTTACATATTTTTCAAAAGGTCGGCCATGTTGTCTAAAAATAGATAACATTGTTTGAGAGGACTTTTATTCGTCGCCTTCATCGTTCGAGAGATACTTTCAAATGATACGTCCACATGGCTACTGAAATAGTGAGAGAGAAAAAACGAAGCTTCTTCTTCGATGTAAGATTTACATATCGAACCTTCAACCGATGCTTTTTGCCTCAATTTTTTTGTTTAGATGATTCAAGTAACTATGCAAAATTAATTTACATTAACTTTAACTTTTGAATGTAATCAAATTAATAGGTAATGTATTACATACCTCTCGAATGGATGCATCCATCCATATTGCACAAGACCTCGAAGTCGTGCTTCAGATGAGAGGTGAATAAGTAAAAGTTCAATTACATTAAAAAAACCTGGCATAAATATTTTCCCCAATTTGCATAGCAATACAAGAATATCTTCTACAATTTTACGTAAACTTTGCACTTTTAAAGTAGTCGAACAAAACTGTAACAACCCGAAATTTAAGCTGTAGTAATTAATTAACAAATTAATCAAATGATAAAATAACTTTGTGAAATTATCATAATTAAGCCATGGGAGTTGCACCATTGTGTCCGTGGTAATTTTTTGGTTAATTTTCATATATAGAACATCAAAATTCGAGCTAGCATGTAGAAGTTATGAATTAATGAAGAAACAAGAAAAAAATTATAAAGGAAAGGTCGACCCTAAAGTCAATCTTCACCGTAGCTAGGTCGACCCTAGCAAGTGATGGGTCGACGGGGAGGTCAACCTGCATGCATTTTTTTGCACATCTTCTTCCAGTTGATTTGAACATGTCATTTTGCTATTTTCACTTCATCTCGTGCGACCGTGCTTCCATCCGATGGTTCCTATCAAGCCTATGATGTGGTTGCACTAGATTTAATCTACAAATCCAACGGTTTGAGATCCACAAGTGACACTATAAATAAGACCCTAGGCCTAGCTATTTTCTCATTCGGATTTTCTCCATCTGAATTCATTGTCCGAGGCTGGACCCTAAAATGTATATTTTTCTGAGGCGGAGATATTTTAATTAAAATATTTTATACCCTTCAAGTGGATCCGCGAAGGCCAAAGGAAAGAGCTAAGGACCATAGGTCAGTGTTTAGTAATTATTTGAGGTTTTGAAGTAATTTAAAATAATAGGGTTCCCAATAGTTATAGTTTTTATATAATTTTGGTGTAACCTTTATGCAAGTTTATTTACAGTCTTAGACTTGTTTTTCAATCTATTTTCTTTTAGCTATTCCATTTCAATTATTTGCAATTATTTACTGTTAGTTATAGTTTTTTCCAATTATTTACAGTTATTTACGTTATTTATATTTTCTTTACATCTATTCTACGACTGAGATTTCTTCTGTAAATGTTGTTCATTTTAATTTCTTTTTTACGCGAATGGAATAAGTAGAAGAATAATTGTTAATATTTTCTAAAATGGGATGTAAAATAAGAAGAACTGCAAAAAATTAGACTTAGACAGAAATTAGCAAATTTAAGATTTGTAAGCATAGTTATAACATGTAATTATAACTAAAAAGAGAAAGTAGAAGAAATGGCAAAAGTAGCTTATTTTTATACATAGACCTTGGGTTAAGTTAATAAGTAGAATTATAACACATAGATTATAATTAGAGATAAAAATCAAGTAGAAAGAACATGAAAGGATTATTTTAAGACTTAAATTAAGTTAATATGCAAATAAAGAAGAAATAACAGAAGAGGCTTACTTTAATAAACTTAGACTTGGATTTAGTTAGTAAGAAAGGTATAGAAAATCGAGTATTGTAGGCCCAACGGGGTAGTACTTTACTGATACAGAATATCTATATTGTAGGCCCAACGGGGTAGTCCTTTACCGATGTAGAAGATTTGCATTGTAGGCCCAATATGGTAGTCCTTTACAGATATAGAAGATCGGTATTGTAGGCCCAATGGGGTAGTCCTTTACAGATATAAAGACTTATTTTAAAAACTTACATTAATTTAATAAAAGGCTAATAAATTAAGTTGAAATCATGGGGTTTGTACAAAGAGCGTAACTAGATTTTGTTTGTTAGATAAGACCCGTACCAATATCATTCAATTTTTAGTTAGACGCAGGTGGCCTCACAATAGCACATGTAAGGCAAGGGCATGCTTGTGCTAGAGTGGTGGTAAATAAGAGGGAAACAGGATGGAGCAACAGATAGCACGAGTCTAATGGTGGTCGAGCATGCGGACTCGGTGCTCGCTGATAAGTCGTTATTCAGTTCCAAGCGCTAAGTAAGTATCTATTGCGTAGGGACAAACAAGGTCTAGTCCATAGCAGTAGTGTCTATTACGTAGGGACCAATAGGGTCTAGTCCGTATCTTTTGCGTAGGGACCGACAGGGTCTAGTCCGCATCTTTTACATATGGGCCAACGGGTCTAGTTCGCAGTAAGCACGGTAGAGATAAAAGCCTATCAAAAGGTAGAATTAGGACTTCAGCCTAATTAAAGTGGGATTAGGGTTCCAACCCAGCAGTTATCTAAGGAAGATGCAAACAATCTAATCGAACTATCTAAGCAAAGCAAACAATTAAATCGTATTTAATCTCAGTTTTATCTTTCCTTTATTTTCTTTTATACTAGAACCGTTGCAAAGTCTATTATTTTTGTCTTGCTTAAGAATACTAGTAATTAATTTCATTCACCGGACTTTTAGTTTGACTCTCTTCTCTATTTTTCTTTTTTCCCTCCATAGGCCACCAAACACAGGGATAGTAGATTTCAGAGTTTCTTGGAGGTTCAGCTGCAAAGACTTTCTTCATGTATTCTACTTCTTCTTTTTCAGTTTTTATTTCATTTGATGTATTGGTGCTTTTCTTTTAGAGGTATGGTTATTTTATGTACTCTGATGTTATGACTGAGATAATGTTTTTCATTAGACATGGATTTTTGGTACTTTGAGACATATTTGGTTTTATGAAGTACTTATGGAGTTCAATTTTAAATAAGCTATTGTTTTAATTATTTCCGCTGTTTTATTTATTTTGTCTTGTGAATCGTAGTCTTTATAAGTTTTTAGCTATACCTACAACGCACCACATCTTTTAATGTGCTTTTTTAGGTATACTATGGAGTATGGAGTGTTACATTTGGTATCAGAGCTTAAGATTACAAGATTACTAAAAATTTATTTTAAAAAGTAAAGTATTTTTCAAAATAGCTTGTTTTAAAGTATTTTTCAAAAAGAAACTCTTAAAAATAGTTTTAAGTATAGAAGAATTTTTATAAAAATCTCTTCATAGTCCAGTTCAATCTTCCTTCAATTCTTTCGAGCCTAAATTCTCTTTTTCTTTGAATAAAATGGCAGATGCTCCTAATCTTCCAAAGGGCGTCCAAGTTCCAGCCTGTTTTCATAGATAGCTTCAAGCTATGACTATAGAGTTGCAAGGGCAGGCGCCCATCCAGCACCAATGGGTGGGAATCCGATTAACCCACTTGCAGCAGCCGATTTCTCTAAGCTATGCAAGGATTTCGCCAATTTAGGAGGCAATACATTCTCCGGTACGGAGAATTTTATGGAGGTGTGAGCTTAATTAAGAAATACAGAAATGATATTCGGGCTATTAGGACTGGAGGATCAGCAGAGAGTTCAGCTTGCACCTTGGCAACTGAAAGGAGAGGCTTCTTATTGGTTGGAGGTTATTGAGTTGGAAGAAAGAGATGTTGGATGGTTTGGATTCCGAGAGAGGTTTAAGAGGAAATTTTTGTCACAAGCAGAAGAGAGTGTGCAGATGGAACAGTTTATTGGCTTGAAGCAAGGTAGTCTTTATGTTAAGGAGTATATCAACCAATTTAATAAGTTGTCGTGGTTTGGGATGGAGTAAGTGAATACACCGCACAAGAAGGCCTTGAAGTTCGCAAAGGGATTGAATCGACCCCTTCAAGTGTTGTTGTTGACTCACGTACCGAATGAAGCTACTTATGAGTCACTAGTGGAGATGGCGCTTATGTCTGATGTAGGTAAGGAAGGAGAGTCTAAGGAAGTCCCTAAGTCGGAAAGTTCTAAGAAAAAATGGTGGAAGAATAAGAAGAAAAGGGAAGGCCCTTGGAAGAAGATAAAGAAAGGAGTAAAGTGCAATAACTGCGGATTGCTTGGTCATTTTGCAAAAGATTGCAAGAGAGAAAATGAAGGAAAAGTGTTATAATTGTGGATAGCCCGGTCACATTATTAGAGTTTTCCCTTAGAAGATAGGGCAGGGAAAGGGTGCACCGGTAGCATAGATATAGGCTTTGGATGCAGCACCTTCCAGTATGGACCCGAGAGAGGTAGGAAAGTCACCGTGGAAGTTTTGATTTCTATTTCTGATTTTCCATTCGGACTTTTTTGATTCTGGAGCATCATACTCTTTCATCTCTAGTTCTTTGGTAGATTTTTGCAATTAGACATCTCTTTAGTAGACCCCATTGTTGTTTCAAACCCCATAGGAGGATCGGCACACTTGTCTATGATTTGTGGGGTTTGAAATTTTTTCCTAGGCTTAGAGTTTGACTGCGACGCATATGTATTGGGATTTTCGAGGTATGGGATGATTTTGGAGATGGATTGTCCATCCACATAAGGAGCGATATTAGACTGTGAGAGGAGAGTCATTAGACTAGAGACATGCAGTGGTAGGATTCTTAGGATTTCTCATGACCCACAATATTCAGTCATGTTAGGTTTTCTTTATTCTCTCGATTCATCATCCGTAGAGTTAGATTCAGTTTCGGTCGTCAGAGATTTTCTAGACGTCTTTGAGGAGGTTAAAGGACTACCCCCTAAGAGAGAGATCAACTTCAGGATCTATTTGACTGACAATGCTAAGCTAGTAGCCATGCTCGTAAGATACATGGCACTTAGGGAGAGGAAGGAGTCAAGCAAGCAGATTTGTGAGCTATTAGAGAAAGGCTTCATTAGGAAGAGCATATCTGAGTGGGGAGAGCCAGTCGTCTTCGCTAGTAAGGCGGATGATTCCCTTCGATTTTGCATAGAATATAGAGAGTTGAATAAGCTCACGAAGAAGAACCGTTATCCACTTCCTAGGATAGATGACCTTTTCGATCAGTTGGTTGGCTCTTCATAATTTTCTCAGCTTGATTTAGCCACTGGATTTCAACAGCTTACAGTCGCTGACGATAGCGTTAATAAGACGGCATTTAGGACACCCAACAGATTCTTTGAGTGGTTGGTTATGCCTTTTGGGCTAACCAATGATCCAGCTTATTTTGTTGATTTGATGAGCCATGTTTCTAGAGATGTCCTAAATAAGTACTTAGTAGTGTTTGTGGACGATATTTTGGTGTTTTCCGAGAGTATAGGGGAGCATGTTGTTCATTTTGAGGACGTGCTTCGTACACTTCGTGTTCATCGGTTGAGGGAAAAGTTCTCGAAGTGTCATTTTAGTGAGGGGAGGTAAGTTTCTTGAGGCATGTAGTCTTAAGAGAGGGTTTGGCTGTTGACTGCTAAGGTAATTGCAGTGCAAGATTGAAAGGCTTCTATGAACGTTAATAAAGTTAGAAGCTTCCTAGTATTGGTTGGCTATTATAGGAAGTTCATCGGGGATTTTGCTAAGATTTCAGCACCACTTACTTGCCTCACTAAGAAGAATAAAGCATTCGTATGGGACGTGGATTGTGAGGATTCATTCACGATGCTAAAGAGAGCCCTTACTAGTGCACAAGTATTAGTTTTACCTGATGAAGCTAAGCCTTTTATAGTATACACTGATGCATCTGGGACAGGTCTAGTAGCGGTGTTGATGCAAGAAGGGAGGGTAGTATGTTATGGAAGTAGATAGTTGAGGACACATGAGAAGAACTACCCTATCCATGATTTGGAGTTAGCTACTATAGTTTTCGCACTCAAGTTTTGAAGGAATTACTTGCTAGGAGAGAGGTTCGAGCTTTTCACTGACCATAAGTCATTGAAGTACCTATTCTCACAGAAGGATTTGAACTTGAGGCAGTAGTGATGGATGGAGTTTTTGGCATCGTATGATTTGATATAGCTTATACCCCGGGTAAGGGAAATGTGGTTGCGAGTGCATTGAGTAGGAAGAAAGCAAACGTTAGTCCGATTTTTGTAGAGTGGAGGAACCTAGAGGTTATTTCCATCTTTGATTTGAAGCCCCCTACGGATATTACCCCGGCATTGTTAGCAACACTTGAGATGAGGCCTACCCTTGTAGATTAGATTGACTCGAGGCAGCGAGAGGATTCAGAGCTTATGGATATTATGGATAGGATTAGCAGAGGAGATGTCTCTAGACATCTCTAACGCTATTCCGGGGATAGTAAAGGGTGACTAAGGAGAGATGGAAGACTTTGTGTCCCCTGCGCTAGTGATTTTTTAAGAGCAGTTCTAGAGGAAGCACACCATTATCATATGACTATTTATCCGGATGGTGATAAGATGCATAGGGACATGAAGAGGATGTTTTGTTGAAGTTTCGTGAAGAAGGAAGTGGCAGAGTTTGTGGCTAAGTGTCTTGTGTGCCAAAGGGTTAAGGCGGAGCAGCAGAAGCTCGGTGGATTACTTCAGTCATTCGATGTGCCCGAATGGAAGTGTAAGAGAGTTTCGATGGACCTTATAGATGGTTTGCCCTAGTCTAAAAAGGGGAATACTAGCATTTGGGTGATTATAGATTGGTTGACCAAGAGTGCCCACTTCATTCAGGTCAAGAGTAAGAGGATGGCATTTTATTTGGCATCCTTATACGTTCGTCAGATAGTCCGACTTCATGGAGCTCCCTCTAGCGTAGTGAGCGATAGAAACCTTATTTTTACTAGCGAATTTTGAAGAAGCTTGCAAGAAGCTTTTGGGACACAACTTAGATTGAGTACGGCTATCACCCTTAGACGGATGGCTAAACAGAGAGAGTTAATAGAGTGCTTGAAGGTTTGTTGAGGATGTGCATTCTAGATTTTGGAGGAACTTGGGAGGAGCATCTTCTTTGGTAGAGTTCGCATATAATAACAACTTTCAAGCCAGCATTGGGATGACACCGTTTGAAGCTCTTTGTGGAAGACCTTGCAAGTCATCTTCATCCTGGGTGGAGTCTACGGAGAGGTTGCTACTTGGTCATGACATGGTTAGGGAGACCTCAAATAAGGTGGATTTGATTAGAAGAAGGATGAAGACAGCCCAAGATAGGCAAAAATCTTATGAAAACAAGCGGAGAAGAGACATTGAGTTTGAGGTTGGAGACTTAGTTTTCCTTAAAGTATCCCTACTAAGGAAGGTGGTGAGGTTTGGATCAAGTGGGAAGTTAGCTCCCAGATTTGTAGTACCATTCACCATTGTAGAGAGAGTAGGGAAGATAGCGTATCGTGTAAAGCTACTAGAGAGCTCGTAGGAGTATACGACGTTTTTTGTGTTTCGCACTTGAGAAAGTGCTTACATGACTCGGTAGAGATTGTGGAGCCTAGTCATTTTGTGGAAGTGGAAGTAGAAATGGAAGCATCGGTTCGTCATATTCCTTCAAAGATCATTGGACAAAACATCAAGAGGCTTAGGAATAAAGAAGTCTCGTTAGTGAAGGTGCAGTGAGGAGATGATGTTGCGGGCGCTAAATGGGAAGCTGAAGAGAAAATTCAAACCTCTTATCTGCATCTATTCGATGGTAAGTTTTAGAATTTTCTATTTCCATCTTTAGCATTAAATAGGTTCTTTCCTTTGTTATCCTTTGGGAGGGTAGAACTTAGAATTTAACATATGGATGGTAGGATTTGATGTGAACATGTTATTAGAACATGTTATGTATGATGGATACTAGTGGTTGCTAGTGCATGCTAATGGACGCGTATACTTACACTAGGCACTATTGTCTCTTAGGGATCGACCTAAATAGGACATTAGAGCATATGCATATAGATGTGTGCGCATTTGCGTTATTATTTTATTTTCCATGGTTGTTATAAATGGATGATTATCACATGATGGTTGCATTTGGATGATGATTTTGGCATGCATATAGAACTATCAGTTGTCATTAGGAAAATTGCATTCATTTGGATACATGGCACAGACTGATTGCATAAAAGGAGGTCGACTGAATCAGTAGACCACCTAATATTTTGCATTAGTTAGGGACATTGACACTATAATAATTGCATAAGTATCATAATTCACATTAGAAAAACTTAAGGATAGTGGATGCAATATATGATAGTTGAGTAGTTGGTTGTAGAACTTGGATGGAAACATGTATTTCATTCTTCTATCCTTAGAGATTTCGACAATGAAATCACCCAAGGAAGGGAGAGTGTAAACAACCCAAAATTTAAGTTACAGTAATTGATTAACAAATTAATTAAATAATAAAATAACTACGTGAAATTATTAGAATTGAGCCATGAGAGTTGCATCATTGTGTCCGTGGTAATTTTCTGGTCAATTTTCACACGTAGAACGCCAAAATCCGCTATGTAGAAGATTTGAATTAATGAAGAAACGAGAAAAATAATTATATAGGGAAGGTCGACTCTCACCATAGTTAGGTCGACCCTAAGATCGACCCTAGTAAGTGATGGGTCGATAGGAAGGTCGACCCGTGTGCATTCTTTTTGCGTGTCCTCTTCCAGTTGATTCGAACACATCATTTTTCTATTTTCACTTCATCTCATGCGACTGTGCTTCTATCCGACGGTTCCTATCGAGTCTATGACGTGGTTACACCAGATTTAATCTCTAAATCCAACTGTCTAAGATCCACAAGTGACACTATAAATAAGATCCTAGGCCTAGTTATTTTCTCATTCAAATTTTCTCCATCTAGGTTTATTGCCTAAGGCTGGACCCTAAAGGAATATTTTTTTTGAGGAGAAGATAATTAAAATATTTTGTACCTTTCAAGTGGTTCCGAAAAGGCCAAAGAAAAGAGCTAAGGACCACATGTGAGTGTTTAGTAATTATTTTAGATTTTTAAGTAATTTAAAATAGTAGGATTTTCAATAGTTGTAGTTTTTCTACAGTTTGGGGGTAACTTATGCAAGTTTATTTACATTTTTAGACTTGTTTTTAGTATATTTTCTTTTAGCTATTCTATTTCAGTTATTTGCAATTATTTATCGTTAATTATAGTTTTTTCAATTATTTACAGTTATTTACATTATTTACAGTTTTTTACTGTTACTTACGTTTCTTTTACATCTATTATACAATTGGGATTTCTTTGTAAATGTTGTTCTTTTTAATTTCCTTTCTACGTGATGGAATAAATAAAAGAATAATTCATTAATTTCGACTAAAATATACGAACATTGAATGTACAGAAAATATGATGTAAAATAAGAATTCTAACAAATTGGACTTAACTGAAATTGGCAAATTTAAGATATTAACAAACATAGTAATAACATGTGATTATAACTAAAAAGAAAAAATAAAAGAAATGGCAAAAGTAATTTATTTCTATACTTTGACCTTGGGTTAAGTTAAAAAGCAGAATTATAATACACAGGTTATAATTAGAGACAATAATTAAGTAGAAAGAATAGAAAAAGCTTATATTAAGACTTAAACTAAGTTAATAAGCAAATAAAGCGGAAAGAATAGAAGAGGCTTATTTTAATAAACTTAGATCTTGGATTACGTTAATAAGCAAGATATAGAAGATTGATATTGTAGGCCCAACACGGTAGTCCTTTACTGATATAGAAGATCTGTATTGTAGACCCAACAGGGTAGTCCTTTACAGATATAGAAGATTGGTATTGTAGGCCCAACGGGGTTGTCCTTTACAGAAATAAATGCTTATTTTAAAAACTTACGTTAAGTTAATAAGAGGTCAATAAATAGAAATTCAAATCATGGGGATTTGGACAAGGGGTGCAACTAGATTTTGTTTGTTAGATAAGACACATACCAACAACATTCCCTTTTTAGTCTGACACCCGTGGCCTCAAAATAGCACGGGTGAGGCAATGGCACGCTTATGCTGGAGCGGTGGTAAATAAGAGGTGAACAGGAGGGAGCAATAAATAGCATGAGCCTAATGGTGGTCGAGCGTGCGGTGTCAATGCTGGCTGATAAATCGTTATCGAGTGCTAAGCGTTAAGTAGGTATATATTGCATAGTGGCCAACATGGTCTAGTTTGCAGTAGTAGGTGTTTATTGCGTAGGGACCAACAAAGTCTAGTCTGTATCTTTTGCGTAGGGGCCAACAGGGTCTAGTCCGCATCTTTTATGTAGAGGCGAATGGGTCTAGTCCGCAGTAGGCACAATAGAGATAGAATGTCGATCAAATGGTAGAATTAGGACTTCAGCCTAATTAAAGTAGGATTATGGTTTCAACCTAATCAAAGCTGTTTTCTAAGGAAGGTGCAAACAATCTAATCGAACTATTTAAGCAAAGCAAACAGTTAAACTGTATTTTACCCCAGCTTTATCTTTCCTTTATTTCCCTTTATACAAGAACTGTTTTAAAGTCTATTATTTTTATCTTGCTTAAGAATACTAGTAATTACTTACATTCACCTGACTTTTAGTTTGACTCACTTCTCTATTTCCCTTTTTCCCCTCCATAGGCCACCAAAGGCAGTGATAGTAGATTTCAGAGTTTCTTGGAGGTTCAACTATAGAGACTTTCTTCATATATTCTATTTCTTCTTTTTTAGTTTTTATTTCATTTGATGTACTGGTACTTTTCTTTGAGAGGTATGGATATTTTATGTACTCTACTGCTATGACTGAGATAATGTAGAAGATTTTCATACATAGAACATCAAAATCCAAGCCGCTATGTAAAAGATTTGAATTAATAAAGAAACGAGAAAAATAATTATATAGGGAAGGTCGACTGTCACCATAGCTAGGTCGACCATAGTAAGTAATGGGTCGATAGGGAGGTCGACCTGCGTGCATTTTTTTTGCACGTCCTCTTCCAGTTGATTCGAACACATCATTTTGCTTTTTCACTTCATCTCATCGACTGTGCTTCCATCCGACGGTTCCTATCCAGCCTATAACATGGTTGCACCAGATTTAATCTCCAAATCCAACGGTCTGAGCTCCATAAATGACGCTATAAATAAGATTCTAGGCCTAGCTATTTTCTCATTTAGATTTTCTCCATCAAGGTTTATTGCCTAAGGCTGGACCCTAAAAAAAATATTTTTTTGAGGAGAAGATCTTTTTAATTTAAATATTTTATACCTTTCAAGTGGATTTGGGAAGACCAAAGGAAAGAGCTAAGGACCACATGTAAGTGTTTAGTAATTATTTTAGATTTTTAAGCAATTTAAAATAATAGGATTTTCAATAGTTGTAGTTTTTCTACAGTTTTGGGGTAACTTATGCAAGTTTATTTATAGTTATAGACTTGTTTTTCAGTCTATTTTCTTTTAGCTATTCTATTTCAGATATTTGCAATTATTTACCGTTAATTATAGTTTTTCCAATTATTTACAGTTATTTACGTTATTTACAGTTATTTACGTTTTCTTTACATCTATTCTACGATTGGGATTCTTCTGTAAATGTTGTTCTTTCTAATTTTCTTTTTATGCGATGGAATAAATAGAAGAATAATTCGTTAGTATGGACTAAAATATAAGAACACTGAATTTGCAGAAAATATGATGTAAAATAAGAACTGTAACAAATTGGACTTAATTGAAATTGGCAAATTTAAGATATTTGCAAATATAGTAATAACATGTGATTATAACTAAAAAGAGAAAATAAAAGAAATGGCAAAAGTAACTTATTTCTATACTCAGACATTGGGTTAAGTTAATAAGCAGAATTATAACACACAGGTTATAATTAGAGACAATAATTAAGTAGAAAGAATAGAAAAAGCTTATTTTAAGACTTAAATTAAGTTAATAAGCAAATAAAGCGAAAATAACAGAAGAGGTTTATTTTAATAAACTTAGATCTTGAATTATGTTAATAAGCAAGATATAGAAGATTAATATTGTAGGCCCAACGGAGTAGTCCTTTACTGATATAGAAGATCTATATTGTAGGTCCAACATGGTAACCCTTTACAGATATAGCAGATCAGTATTGTAGGCCCAACGGGTTAGTCCTTTACAGAAATAAATGCTTATTTTAAAAACTTACATTAAATTAATGAGAGGTCAATAAATAGAATTTCAAATCATGGGGATTTGGACAGGGGGCGCAACTAGATTTTGTTTGTTACATAAGATCTGTACCAACAGCATTCCCTTTTTAGTCTGACACAAATGGCCACAAAATAGCACAGGTGAGGCAAGGGCACGCTTTTGCTGGAGCGGTGGTAAATAAGAGGTGAACAGGAGGGAGCAACAAATAGCGTGATCCTAATGGTGGTCGACCGTGCGGCCTCAGTGCTGGCTGATAAGTCGTTATCGAGTTCTAAACGCGAAGTAGCTATCTATTACGTATTGACCAACATGGTCTATTCTACAGTAGTAGGTGTCTGTAGCATAGGGACCAACAAAGTATAGTCTGTATCTCTTGCGTAGGGACCAATAGGGTGTAGTCTGTATCTTTTATGTAGAGGCCAATGGGTCTAGTCCACAGTAGACACAGTAGAGAAAGAAGGCCGATCGAAGAGTAGAAATATGACTTCTGCCTAATTGAAGTAGGATTATGGTTCCAGCCTAATCAAAGCTGTTATCTAAGGAAGGTGCAAACAATCTAATCAAACTATCTAAGCAAAGCAAACAGTTAAACCGTATTTTATCCCAGCTTTATATTTCCTTTATTTCCTTTTATACTCGAACTGTTTCAAAGTCTATTATTTTTATCTTGCTTAAGAATACTAGTAATTACTTACATTCACCGGACTTTTAGTTTGACCCACTTCTCTATTTCCCTTTTTCCCCTCCATAGGCCACCAGAGGCAGGGATAGTAGATTTCAGAGTTTCTTGGAGGTCCAACTGTAGAGACTTTCTTCATATATTCTATTTCTTCTTTTTTACTTTTTATTTCATTTGATGTACTAGTACTTTTCTTTGATAGGTATGGATATTTTATGTACTCCGATGTTATGACTGAGATAATGTTTTTTTACTAGACATGGATATTTTGGTATTTTGAGAAGTATTTGGTTTTATGAAGTATTTATGGAGTTTGATTTTAAATAAGTTATTGCTTTAATTGTTTTCGCTGTTTTATTTTATTTTGTCTTATGAATCTTAGTCTCTGTAAGTTTTTAGCTATACCTACAACGCACCACATCTTTTAGTGTGCCTTTTTGAGTATACTAAGGAGTGTGAGGTGTTACAAAAGCTCTTTGTAAAACATACTAAGCTCCCTTATTACCTTCCACACTTTAACAATAATAGTTCTTTGAATAGAACGAGTAATAAATTTTCCATAATTATTTGACTGTCATGGTTTTTCTTTCCGGTCAATCTACCGTTTTTAAAGTCAACACATCTACAAAGATTTGATGAAATCCCATCAGCAAATCTTAATCCTTCCACCCATTTTAACACAACTTTAACTTGATTATTATCTAACTTGTAACATGCTTTTTGTTTTTTACCGTCATTTGGTTTCATATGAAACTCAGGACGTTTGCATAACTCTAGTATATTGCGTCTTGATTTCAAATCATTCTTAACCTTTCCCTTGACATTCAAAACTGTGTTAAAAACATTATTCAAAGACATTTTTCTCGTTGTGCATCACATTATTATTATGACGAAGCAGAAGATCTTTCCAATAAGGCAACTCCCAAAATATACTTTGTTTGCACCAATTATGAATAGTCGATTTGCTTGCAATTTCTGGTTGCACACCAGTTTCATATATCTTTATATAGTCCCTAACAAGTTCATATATGTCTTCGCTTGACCATATCGTTGGTGGTTGTTTGGTTTCTACTCTATTAGCTAAAAAAAATTTCTTGTCTCCTTTGAAGGGATGATTGACCTGGAGAAAACATCGATGGCAGTCAAACCTTGAAATTTTCTCACTATTTGGTAAAGAAAACGCCCGTGTTTCTTCCATGCAATATGGACATGCTAGACGACCGGATGTACTCCATCCTGAAAGCATTGCATAGGCCAGAAAATCACTTATAGTCTACAACAAAGAAGCAAACAGACGAATTTTTTTCTTTGAAATGTCGTATATTTCTACACCTTCGTTCCATAGTGCTTTTAACTCCTCAATCAATGACTGTAAATTAACATCGATTCCTTATGTCGGATCGTCGGGGCCAGAAATGACAACAATAAGAAATATATATTGCGCTTTTATACACATCCATGGAGGTAAATTACAAGGTGTGATGATAATGAGCTAAGACGAATATTTGGCAACAAACTGAGAAAATGGTGAAAAACCATCCGTACATAATCCAAGTCTAGCATTACGACTCTCCGTTGCAAAAGTGGGATAAGTTTTGTTGAAATGCTTCAATGCTTCTTCATCGGCTGGATGTGTCAATGTTCCCTCTTACTATGTTCTCATACTATGTCATCTCATATAAGATGCAGTTACAGAAAATGCATATAATCTTTGAAGCCGAGAGTGATGGGAAAATAATGCATACATTTGAATGCAACTTCCTTTCCCTTCTTATTTCTTGGTTTGTATATTTCCTTGTTACATATTCTACACTTTCTAAGAGTGATGTTCTCTTTCCAAAATAACATGCAACCTTTAAACATGTATCTATTTTATGATAAGGTAAAACAAAAGCTGATATAAGTTTTTTAACTTCATAGTGATTTTCGCACATTAAATTATCGGAAGACATATGTCTTTTTTCCGCTTGTACAATGTTTGTAAATCTGGCTTTGGTGATATTGTATTTTAACTTCGTCACAATGTATTCTACGGTTACTGATAGGCATAGCTGAGTATCGTTTTTATAACCATTCCAAAGAGTTTTCTAGCAGCATCCAGTAAATCATAAAAAAAAGTGCTTCAATTCGTGGTTCTTTAACATTTTCATCGTCGTCGTCAACTTCAGTAGTAGGAAACATTGATTTGCTGTATCTTCAACCATATTTTCTATATGGTTCGTCATAACAATTTCATTAACAGCAATGTCTAATTCAGACTCTGCAGAAGTATTTGCTACAACTTCTCCATGGCGATCCCAAACATAATACTCGGCATGAAACCAGTTTTGTACAAATGGACTTTCACAATATCGGATAACAGATACTTCAAATGTTTACACCTACTACACGGATAACGAATTTCTACATCATTTCCGTTATTACTTAAAGCAAATTCAACAAATATGTTTATACCATTATAAAAATCTTTTTTATTAAGCCTCTCAGTCCCTTTCTTTCATACATCCATCTCCTCCGATCAATAAAGTAATCGATCATTTTTCCCATTTGAAAAAATATGTTACGAATTCAAAAATAAATACCGGTCATGTTACAAATTCACATTTTATTTTTCAAAGTATCGATACAAAATCTTACAATTTTACCCCACTTAAGAATACAATATAGAAATGTTGGTTTATTATTATCTTTTTTCTGTTCAGTCATCCTACTTCTCGTTACAAACACAGTAAACACTTACATTTCGTACATTATTTCATTTTAAACGATTCAACAAAATAAATTTCGACGGCACTTCCCTTTTGTTTACTACACTGTACACAAATGCGTGTACGCAGGAAACAAAAAAAAGTGACAGTGAAATTTTGTGAACCATGTGAAATGAAATAATGTGCGAAATATAATTGTTTACTGTGTTTATAACTTGTCCAATACAAGAAAAATCCAACAAGTATTGTACCAGATGAATATAAATGGCAGTTTAGTGACAAAAACATCTATTTATATAAAGATCATGTACTACATCAGTCGGATGGGGCCAAAAACTCTATAAGGGATGTAAGAAAATAGTTTATAAAAAAGAATATTTACTAGTTTTATACATTTCAATAAATTATTAATTAACCACATTTGTTCTGCATGTTTTATCGAATAAGGCTGCTTTAATATTGTTGTCATTTTCCAATATAGTCGGTAAAAATTTAGACTCGTGCATTCATTGTTGTTATACAAGTCAAGATGTTATACAACCCATATCTTATTCTAATTAACACAATACAATGGTAGAAACAACACATATACAATGTTTTACATCTACACACACAAACACAAATTATACATACTCTTTAAAATTTCATGATAACATATGAAATAGGTATATCATGGGATGCTATAAACCATTATTACCCTGGAAACAATTGCATTCACTAATTAGTCCTAATTTATCAACTTATGAAAATCAAGATTTAGGGTCAACATTAGATTTTTGATAAAAGTAAGAGATTATACCTGAGATTGAGAGCAATAGAGCTTGATTAGGCAACCATGGAGGATCCGAAAGCTCGAAATTGGAGATTGGAAGCTTAGAAGAGGGATTTTGGGGTTTTTTGATAAAAACTTTCGTTCTGCAAAATGAGGAAGAAGAAGGCTTGGCTGGGCCCGTAATTCGCAATTTCCGATGGCTTCGACGATCCGTCAGACGCCGTCGAAAGTTAACCGTTGGAAGCCGTCACTAAAGTGATATTGGAATATAAGCCTTTCTTAGTAGTGAAAATTAGCCTACTGTTTGTCCTCCTGATTAATCCTTATTGTTTTCCAAATTTATGAGAATTTTTTCCTTTTGTTTAGCTAGTCCATTACTAGAAATTAGCTTCTCTATCATTAATAATATTTTCTTGTTCAATTTCTGGTCCCAATTGGTGAAATAAACTCACAATGTTGATCGGTGGATGTCCTTCTGAAATGATATCACTGACTATAATGTTGTTATTTCTTGTATTTTCATTGGTTTTGTTCTCAATCTATGAACTAAACAACCCCCTGAGGCCAACGCTCAAACCACAGTGGAGTGGATATACCATCAACAATTCTTTTCTTCATGCATCTAATGGCTTGAGGACGTAACTATAACAAAAACTTCCACACTCCTGAAATATGATTTCTGCTAAAAATTTCCCAAAACGAGTCACCTCTAATATATTTATCATTAGTTTAACCCATATTCCCTCTTGATTTATTATCTTCCATATTAATTTAATGCCCATGGCCATGTTCAGATCCTCCAGTCTATGTAGCCCTAGGCCTCCTTCTGCTTTGTGCAAGCAAACAACATCCCACGACACTTTACTCGCTTTCCCTTTCCATAAAAGGTTTTGACATATGTGTTTAATTTTGGTAAGCATTGTCATTAGTAACTTAAAACACTACATCTAGTAATTCATTAATGGGTAGATTGTGGATTTAATTAATTCCAACCTTCATGTGATACTGAGCAACATTGACTCCCAACCTGCTTTTTTTTTTGCTTTGTCTTATCAACAAGCACAACACGCTCTTTATACTTGAAATAGACACAAGAAAAAGGAATGCCCAAATATTTTACTAGAAGTTAACCCCTTTTAATATTCAAAATTTCCTCAATTTCATCTTTATTTCTCACCCTCTCACCAAAGAAAATACTTGATTTTTCGCAATTTAAATAAAAGCTTGAACAGTCAGCCAAAATTTTGAACGCTCCTTTGATTGCTTCAGAACCTTTTACACTTTTTCTGAAAATACCAAAACGTCATCGGTAATGTCAATCAATTTTTCCTTGCCATCGTGGGTATTTCTGATTTGCTCTATGTTTACCATATCTTTCATCAATAACGTGAAATATTCCATGATAATTGTAAAGAACAATGGAAATAATAGATTATCCTAACGTAGACCATATGTGCTACCAAAATAGCTGAAAGCTTCCCCTTAATTAATAATTGAGAACCTAGTTGACTCGACAACTTCTTTAATAACATTAATCAGTTTCTTCGGGAATTTCATACACCGTAACAAGTGCAATATAAATTTCTTATTAACCGAGTCATAGGCCTTATGCAAGTCTATTTCGATACACATGTTGTTATTGTCCTTTCTACTTAACCCCTTGACAATTTTGTGAGCATATAGAATACCATCTACGATTCTTCTATTAGGAATTTCGATAATTAAGTTACATAGAAGAACTTTAAGTCTAACACACAACACTTTTGATAAGATTTTATATATTATGTTAAACACGATAGGGCGAAACTGTCAGAAGTTATGTCATGTTTTAATTGGTCAATATGGTATGTTCCACATCTATAGGTTAGTGTTAGGTGATGGTTAGGGCGTAACTGTCAAAAGTTATGCCATCGTGTTAGATGATGGTTAAGATCCACATCTATAGGTTAGCGGATAATTGTCTTTAGTCTATTTAAAGCTTTGTAATTCCTATTTTTCATTAAGGGAATAACAATGTAGTTACTATTTGGTTGATGTTGTATCTCTCTCCTCTTTCTCTGTTTTATATTCTAACAGGTATCAGAGCTAGGTTAGAGAGAGAGTAAAGAGAGATCGGAGGGTTGAGAAAATAATTCCAAATAAACCACAATTCATAATCAAATTCTCCTTCCTCAATCTACTTCCACCTCCACCTTGCCTCTATGTTCCACGATCCAAGCTATGTCCACCGCCAAGCCTCTCCCTAGTCCAAATCTGACACTCTACCTTCATCGGCTTTTCACATATCCAAATCCGATATGTGTCCTCTGCCTTCCAATCTCGCTATCTTTATGCTCCAATTCCTATGTTTGAACTTCCTCCACCTCGATGCTTCACCTTTCACATCAGTTCCAACCCGCCTTTCCTTAGGCGATGCTACGCCTTTCTCACGATCCAAACATGCTCCACTATATATCTGATTTATGCTACCAGATCTTCCATCGACAATTAAATCACCAATGCGCTCTTTGCCAGGTCTGATGCTTGACTTGCTCATCCGTACTTCATCGCCCTCTTTTCAATCTTGATGCGTGATTGTATTAGGTTGTAAAGGTTTGCAAAATTGTATTGTGTTTATGTAAGATAAAGGTGGGTTGCTGTGTTTATATTTAGGATTGGTGATTGTGATAATGGTGATTGGCTGAAGCAAGGTTGCTTGTTTTGGGGCTGGACAAGGAATCAGTTGTTGTGTAACGACGGTCGGAACAAGCTTCCCATCTCCAGCACGTGGCATACGCATATGGGTTGGCACACATTTTGTTGTAACAAAAGGAATCCCTTATGTTACATGCCTACCAACCCATATTTATACACCACTTCTCTATATTATTTAGCGATGTGGGACTTTTTCCCAATCCAAACCGTCGTTCCTCCATTAAACATGCGAGACAACCCTAACAGTCTCCCCCTTGACTCGCATCCCTTTGAGGTAACCTTTGAGAGTACTGTCGTGTCTGCATGGCCCAGTCCGTAACCTTCGGCTCTGATACCACTGTTGTGTAACGACAGTCGAACAAAGATCCCCATCTCCCGCACGTGGCGTACGCATATGGGTTGGCACACATTTTGTTGTAACAAAAGGAATCCCTTATGTTACATGCCTACCAACCCATACTTAAACACCACTTCTCCATATTATTTAGCGATGTTGGACTTTTTTCCAATCCAAACCGTCATTCCTCCATTAAACATGCGAGACAACCCTAACATCAGTGTGAGGTTTTAGCTGGCTTGGTGAATATAAGTGACATTGAAGGCGTGCTTGGGTGTCTCTTTGGAAGCAAATTGATTGAACGGGGAAGCTAGTGGAGGTTGATGGAGAGACCGACTTTAAGGCTGCAGTTGGTGATGTGTTGGAGTAATAACATCAGTGTGATATCCTGCATAACTTGGATTTGTTTGATGTGTTTGGGTTACAGGCGATGCTAGAAGAAATAGTTGAAAATGGAGGTGGGTGTAGGGTAGTCAGGTTGCAGGTCAGAAAAGTTTGTTTGATGTAGGAGAAATTGTTGAGGGAACATGAGTATGATGAACATAGTTTTGGTTGTTAGATGACATGGTGATTGGCGGTTTTGGGTGTGAAATGGAGATTTTGTGTTTGAATGTTGTTGAGTATTGTCGAGAATATCGTGTTTTCCATTGAAAGAAAAAGGGGGTTTGCAGCAACAGCTACAAAAACAACAGAGAGAAAGTGCTGCAGTGGTTGCAGAATGAAGTTGAAGATGACGATGTGTAGAACGCCGTTTATAGAGTTGGACATTTGTGGAGTGCTCAAAAGAAATGTTTGAAGTAGAAGCCTACAAGTGAAGTAGGTAAAACCTGTATGTGAAGCAGGTGTAGTTTCATGTCATTCAACATGCAGACGAGGAAGAGCCGCAGCTTTAGCTTGTTGGGGAGATGATAGATACATCAGTATCAAGGGACGACCCGAGTGGAGCGGTCCATGAATCCCTAAGAGGAAACTAAGAGTACTTGTCAAAGGTTGATGAGTGAAGAATCAATCAATGTGAAACAGTTGAGCAAGTCCAACCAAAAAGATGAAAAAGCGCTATTTGTGATCGTTAATGGAAGACGATGAGACAATCAAGAACCGCACTACGTTAAAGATTGTTTGTTTGGTACTTGGTAAACTGGATGTTTGTACATTCAGTTTAAGGGAGGGTGTTAGAAGTTATGTTATGTTTTAATTTGTCAATAAGATAAGTTCCTATTAATGTGTCTATTTATGTGTTAGGTGGTGGTTAAGTTCCACATCTGTAGGTTAATGGATAATTGTTTTAGTCTATCTAAGCATTGTAATTCCTATTTTTCATTAAGAGAATAACAATGTAGTTACTATTTGGTTGACGTTGTATCTCTTTCCTCTTTCTCTGTTTTAAATTCTAACAGAAACTGTTCAATTGCTTCTACATTTTCACTTTTAGGAACCAAGTGAATGAAAGTGTGATTAATTTCTTTCATCATTTTGCATTGGTGAAACATATCACCAATAGCCTCATGCAAAAGGTTTTTGATGGACTTCAACTGAACTTCGTTTTTTTTTGCATTAAACCTATCTGGTCCTAGAGCTACATTAGCTTTCACCCCGGAAATGACATCTTTGACTTCATATAAATCCACTTTTTCACTCGGGAAGTTTCTACCATAATCCGTGATAATTTTTTTTTTGCACATCATGCTTGCAAAAACAAAAGTCTTTGATTGATTGAATAATTCCTCATAGTATAGAATTACTTTCTTGACAAATTCATGCTAATTTGAACAACTTTCTCCATTGATAGAAATTTCATGAATTCTATTTCTCACACTTCTCATGTTTGATATTTTCACATAAAAGAAAGTTGTAGCATCATCGCCTAAGAGCAGCCTATCACATTTGGATTTTTGCTTTATGTATATCATTTCTTGATGAATTGCTCTTTTCTATTTCTTCTTAGTTTGGTTTAGTTCTATTTTGATAAGAACGTTCGCTACAAGAATTCTTAATAATAACAGCCCCTTGGAATAGCATTTTATCTATTAATGCTATACACCAATAGGAAAAAAAAGAAACCAAAAGCTATTTATATGATTAGGCAGGATATTAATAAAATAATACGTGAAGGGAGGGACATTGCCAGTTTTTCCCATTTTACCTCTACTCATCTCTTCCTGCTTCTCCATCCCTCATGCCTTAATTCACAAAAATCAACGTCTCTCGATCATAAAATCGTCTTTTAATCTTAAAATCTCATCGTTCCGTCGCTCTTCTCTTCTACTCTCCCCTCAATCCCCTTTCCTCCATAAATAAACGATTCCGTGCTCGATCTGCCCTGAAATCTCTTAGGTAACAGGTACTTTTTCCCCTTCAGTATTAAAGTAAATTATTCGTTTATACATGTTTATTTGTATATGGTCATCTAAATGTGATTATATGCAATTTCTTTATATGCAGTTTTAAGCAACAAACTCTTTTCCCTCATCGATATCGATATGTTTATTTATATGCACTTTCAGTATCGAAGTAAATTATTTTTATGGATATTTACAGGTTGGTCTTGGACTATGTATCATGTTGATATATTTCTGTAAGGCTAGGATTGAGATAGTTAGCATTGGATAGTTTTGGACTTTTAGATCAAGAGTTTGGGCACTCTAAATCATAAAGTGCACTATATTAATTTAAAGTTTTACTTAGATGATATACGTGTCCAATAATCAGGACTATGTGATCACAATATTTGATGTCTTAAATCCTATGGTGTTCCTTTGGTTTGATTATCACCAAAGAAGCCAATCCATGATTGAATTATTATCTGGTCGGGATAAATGTAGTATATTGCTGTTTTGTTGGGGGGTGGACATAGCATCCTATGATACAAGAGCATACTTAGCATAGTCATGTGTGGTGACTCTTGTAGCATTCACTTGTATGTTTGTTATGTGCATGCGGTTCTGCATCGTTTTGCCCTTGTGTGATGGAAATCAAGAGGCTACAGGGGTACTACAAACAAAATATGGTGTCATCGAAGCCTCCTCATATATATATATATATATATATATATATGTATGTATGTATGTGTGTGTGTGTGTATATGTATGTATGTATGTATATGTAATTGCACATGTAGCACAATTATCTCCATTTCTAGGTAAACGTTGGTTGGAAATCCTTAAATTAGTTACACACTATTGTTCTTTTACCACCATCGACTTATCTAAATAGGGCATAGGTATGAGCAAGTTCCTTCTCATCTCTCAGTTTGGAGTACTTATTATTGGACATCTGTGAGTGGTTTCAATTTGGATTGGAAACTACCTTTTGGTGTAACACATTTAATAGGATTTATGTCCCTCTTGCTTGTTGCTTTATGGTGCTTGTTTTGAAGAATGATGTCGTTTATTACTCAATTTATCATCTACGATGATATTCAAATTTTTAGTGAGATACCTTTATTATAAGGTTTGGTGCATATGCTTAATGTACAATTTATATCTTGGATTTTGACTGCTGTTATTTTTGACGAATAATTCAATTTTTATTCCCTCATTATTGTCCTTAAGTATTCCTTTGGTCTCTCTCTTTCTTAGTTAGTCAATACATATCTACTACATGTTTAAATCATCAAATTCACCATAAGTGGAGCGACTCGGGCTTATTCAGTTGTGCAGGTGCTCGTAAACAAGGAATTCAGCGACATATGTAATCAAATTTGGCAATGTTGAATAACTGTTAGCAATATAATTGAGCACTAATACCCACACGATTATACATGTGAATAGAATTGTTTCAAAAGCAAACAACTAATTCATTAGATAAAGTAACCAATGGTTGGGCTAATAGAAGCAAAGTTAGGCAGAGCAACCCAAGAATAATATAGAGCAGAACATGGAATGTTTATGAAGAAAAACTAAGATGAACGAGAAATGGATTACTCGGAAAATGATTATTTAAGCTTAATTTAACACACAAGAATAACTAACTTTCACCATATTTACTTCAATTAAACTTTGTTTATTCTTCATAAATTACTTCAAACTCAATCTCACAACATTGTTAGAAATCGAACATTGTCTATTAAGACATGACACCATAATAATCATTTGTAATGTTGTTATTCATAAATTACTTCAAATTCAATCTCATAGGACACCATGATATTGTCTCCGTATTTGATAAACTATTCGAGGGATTATAGTAACTCTGATGAAAATATCATTAACGCAATAGATTTCACTTAAAATAGCAAACTATTTGTAGAGCACTATGGCAGACGTGAACCAAAAATTATTTCGTGGATATGCAACAACGGCTACAGTTCAAGAGAGCAAAGAGAATTTTTTGGTAATTTTACTGAAGAAAGGTGCTACACAGCGAGCATGCAAAGAGGTGCTTATTAAGGCTTGTTTTAATGGAAGAACACAATCAATGAAACTTCTAATATGATCTGATCTTATAGACTAATAGCGGTTGTTTATACTTTAGTTTCTATTGCATCTAGAGGGTATGCAGATGTGGTTGACACTCTAATTAAGGTATTTTCTTTAGACCTTGATTAAATAAGCATTTGTTGATTCAGTATGCAACGGTACTTTCGCAAGCCAACCTAAAAATAAGCCAAACCCGACCTGTTTTTATGTCGATATTGAAATTGACTTAGTTGATTTCATTTTAGGTTTTTAGCCAGACCAAAACAAATGAGTTGCTACCTTTAGCATCTGCTGCGACCGCGATATGTTGTTGCCGTCGTCACCTAGCCTCTGCGAATTTAATTTTAGTTTATAAAATAGTTTAAGGCGAATTGAATTTTTGGTTTATATAATAGTTTGATAAAGCCTTTTAGTTTATAAAATAATTTAATTTTTAGTTTAGTTTAATTTTTAGTTTTGTAAAATATGAAGTAATTATAAAATCGTTCTACTAAAAAAGCCCGCACTTGTATAAAAGGCACACAAAAAACCCAAAGCGCAAAAAGCCCAAGGTGCAAGACTTGTGCTTTTTTGCTCCTTAGCGCCTTAACTACTTTGGAAAAAATATATAATAAAGATGCTGTCGGTTGGAGAATTTTGCGAATGGAGATATTATGACAAATCCCTTTTTTCATAATGGTAAATAACTTTGATTTTATCCTTTTCTTTCTAATTTGATATGTACAACAACATGTTTTAACTATGTAAATTATACTGTTCACATGAAGCTTCATCCAGTGTTCCTCAAACACAAAATAATATATGAGCAAATAAGCATTTGAGCTTCCAGGTTGCTATTAGCAAAGTACATAACATGTCCGCTTTCTGTTATTAAGAGTAACTGTTGTTAACTTAGCCTTTAAACTTTTCTTAGTTTTTACCATGAACTTGTTGTATCACTTGGCATTAATACGATCTTGAAGACAACATCGATAACTTTAATTCCCAGTTGGCAGCTAATCTTCTTACTTATACATAATACACAATAAATATATGGAGGACATTTTGATTTGTTACTATAATATGATTAATTTGTATACATGTACATATGTAGACTGAAAACACATATATGTAAATAAATTTTACAGTAATGATTCTACCATATCATAAATAAATGAGCCACGCCCTTGTTCAATAGTAACAAATTATACATGCTCGTAATATTGAATATTGAATATATATATATATATATCTGTGTGTGTGTGTATGTATGTATTTATGTTTGTGCAGCCTCCGTGAGTTCTCATATTAGTATAGCAAGGGCAAACATCTCTTTTTCTAGAAGTACCAGGAAGGCGCAGTTTCTTCTCTTGCAACATGTGTTACATGCACGTGGCATAGCTTTCTGCGTGAAGATTTACTAGATCGATAACTGCATTTGGATCTACAACCTGCAAACCACAGTAAGATTTACTTAAGCAAGTCTATTATTTCTTATATTGCATTCTTTAGGTTAAAATAGCAGAAATAAAAAATAATATACCTCTGCCTTCTACATCAACCATGTCATTTATTACGATTTATTTTCTCTGCCAAAAATTAAAATTATTTTTATTAGCTAAGAAGAGTTGTTTGTACATTTATCTAAAAGAATAAACCGTACATGGTATTTAATTCACTTGCATAAAAGAAAAAATAAACAATGCTAGACAAACAAGTTTAATATTTGTAGCATAAACAGTAAGGTAGGAAGAAAAAGATGAAGGCAAAGATAATAGAACTTTTTTGTGTGTATATAAATAAGATGAACTTATGGTATAAAGAAGTAGTGCATGTTATTTATGTGCACCATTTAGAGCAGGTGTTAGTTTGCAATTTGAATACGTTGCTCGTCATTTACAAAACTGTTTTGGTTAGAAGTCTTGAATGTTGCATGGTTTTGGATGATAGAGTTAGAAGTTGTTTGGTTTAGAATAATACTATCGACATGGAGGTTTTGTCGTAGTTAAGGATTATTTCTATCGTTTCAGGCACAGGTGGCTTAGTTTCATTGGATGATTTGAAATCATATAATGCAGAAGGGAAATATGCAGGTTTTATAGACTTTTCTTTAGACAGAAAGACGCTGTTCTAATCTGATCTCTTTGGTATATACATAAGATTTTCTTTTTATGTGACATATATTTTGATTTTTCTTGCATTTTAGAATTTTCTCTATTAGATTAAATATTGGTAACGACATGACATAATTTTTTTTTTAATCGCCTAAATGTATGCTGCGAAACACGAGTATTTTATGTTTGAAAGAAAATTTTGATTTTTTTTAGAATAATAGTAGCAATGGTTCACCTTCACATTTCCCGTAAATTTCTTGTAATCTCCTAAATTTCCTGTTACCTTCCTTTACATTTTGAAACAATGGTTCACCTTGAAAAAGCATACATATACATGTGTGTGCGCGCACACGTGTGTAGTTATGACGTTCAACTACCATAGGATAAGTAAGAAAACTCAAAATGGGGAATAGCTGTCATTGTAGGTAACATAAAAAATACATCATTTTGGTGTACATAATTTTTGGTTCAGGTCCTGCAATTCAAATTCTTTTATCCTCGAACCTTATAAATTGTAAATCTAAGTACTTATTTTCCAAAACAATTGTTAGAAATAAAGAAAAAATCCTTTAATATTTTGTAGCACAAATCAAGTCTACCCTCATATTGTAACTACTTTTCCGTAAACTGATAATACATTGAATTAGTGATATTTTGACTAATAAACTGCAATTTGATTTGTAATAGGGATATGTTAGAATTGCTTTCGGAGTTTAATGCAGTGGTGTTTATAAGATTTATTTTGGTAATGAGACATTTTGTCCTTTTGATATTCTTCTGTTTTGTCATGTTAAACTGCTGCTTATCGTTAGCGAGCATTAGTGGATTAATGAAAAAGTGGTTGAAGCTGCACGTAAATCTTGGTTGTAGTGCTTAGATTGCACGATTTATTGACATGCTTCATCATTCTTCTCCTACTATTCTAGGTTGGGCTGCTTTTGCTCTCCTTCACGTATCAATTCCACTTCTTGCATAACTTGAGCATTTTTTTTTTGAAATTGTACTTAGATACAACATGTCACTGGGACAACATAACACAAATCACATGTCAAAATATGTTCGAATCACTTAAGCTCTTGTGACCTCTCGCATCAAGATCGAATCACTTAACCACTGGGACAATGGTGCATGTCAACATGAGTATTTCTTACTGTGATCATAACCCATGTCACTGCATTTTTATTTGATACTTCTTAGGTCTCTATATTGCTTTTGAGTGATGCATGCATTTTAATTTTGTTATGATTTCAAAGTTATAATATGGTTGAATTTTAGTTTATTGGAGGTTTCCTAAGGCAACCAGTTAAAATTTTAATACAGTAAACTAGCTTCATTTATAATTTCAAAGTTAACTGAGGCGATCGATTAAGTCAATACCAAGGCTGCCTAATATTTACTGAGGCAAATGCCTCAATATTGACCGAGGCGATTGCCTTAGTTAAAATGAGGCGATCGCCTAAGTTGAAATGCCTCACTTAAACTGAGGTTGCTTCAGTTAAATCAAGGTAATGCTGATGCTTTTCCATTAATCTTATCGTCGTTATTATGCGCAATATATTGACCATGAGATTTATTGTACTCCCTTTCCATCTACATTTGATTTATTTATGAGTTTTGTGATGCCATACTATTATCATTCACATTACAGTTTTTTCAACATGTGCAAGCTAATTTATTTGTGCATCCGGTTTATAATATATGACGAAGTTGAATTTAGGCTAAGATTTTAAGAGTTGGGAACTGTGAAATATGGAAAGCAAGAAGATTATAGCTCAGGCACGTTATAGCAAATATTTAGGTGCATCTAGTAACCTATAATTTCACTATATACCATATTCATCACAATGATAAACCAAATATCTAGGTGCATTGTTCTTGGCTGGTGATAAATATTAGTTAAATTGGATTCATATTAACATTATCAAACATCATTGTCGTTATTTTCAGTTTTGTTACTCTCTATTTATGCTTCTAAATTTGACAACTCGGGCGATATTTACATTTTTTCTATAGCTAACTAGATATAGTCAGCACATATGCATCATCTATTATTTAGAAATTTTTTATTTTTTATTTTAGTATGTTTAGACAGAAACCAGATAATAAGCTTGTTATATTATATGAGTTATTATTTGATAACTCATGATAATACGCTTTTCCCTTCTGCCTTTTCTATAGTAAAAAGTTAATTAGTGATTTTATAGAATTGCCCACTAAAGATGATCTTATAGAAATCACAATGAAAGTACAGTTGGTTAAGAAAGAGGTGCTTAGTTTGAATAATGGTAATGTCATGACATAAATTTCCTGTAATTGCCTAAATATATGTTGTGAAACATTAGTCTTTTATGTTTTAAAAGCAAAACTCAATATTTTTTAGAAAAAATTAGCAATGGCCATCTTCAATTAAAAAAGTTTGCTAATCTAAATGTTAGTTCGCTCATTAAAATCCCTCGTGTATTAAATACATGACGATGAACTATGATTATGAACCGAAAGCTTGAAATCAAATTTCAATCGGCATCTTTTTGTATGTTTAGTTTTGGAAGGATAGTTTCCAGTAGAAAGCGATTATTGAATTTTGAAAGAAGCATAGAACTCAATTAATTAATGTCTTCATTCCATTATTAAAAAAAGTGAAACAATGAATCAATTTGGGTTGGTTTTCCTATATTTATTTTGGGTTTCCTTTGATGAAAATAGCTTTATCGATTTTTTTGGCTAATATGTTTCTCTGTGCAATGTTCAACTATATATAAATGGTTGATTTAGGAAAATTTGGATGAAATACTTCCATAAAGGTGGATCATAAGTATACAAATGAGAAGAGGAATTGCTGCATGTGGTTCATGTTAGGAATCGAACGTAGTCTGCACTTTTTATTAAAGGGATTTAGGTATGGGCCTGAGAATGGGGTGGGCAATGGTCTAAAGTGTGCTTTGTTCACTACAACAAAATAGACTTTTGATAGCTCACCATGTATTTAACAGTCTTTTCATCATTTTCCGATTATATGCATAGTCCCTACATAAGAGCAAATGTCAACATAACATCACAAAATGTTTACCATGACTTTAAGCATAAGTCTAGTTCTTTGACTGCCCTAGTTGACTTTGGAAAGTCTCATATGCTCTTAAGGAAGATTTCAGAGGCAGCTTCGACAAATTTAATATAAGTATTTTTTGGGATATTCTATGAATTAAACTGAGTAAAAAACATACATTGTTTCCTCATAATTGTTCTCAGGGATTTATCTTACTAATATATGAATTCAATCCATAGCATGGGTTAATTTAGTCTTGTGGCAACCAACATGCTAAATTTTGTTTGGGAAATGCTAGTTTGATGACCACATTCACAGTAAGACCATTTATACTAATTCAAATGGATAAATTTATTTCTCAATTTTATCTCCTAATTCCAATGTCAGTTGCATCAATAAATTATAAGTACGTTAACTATGCTTTAAGAAAAAAAGGGGAAAACAACTTTGGGCAAATTAATATTTCCATGGATGTTAAGTATTTAATTTCAATAAAGCAATGAGAAACATTATATCTTTTCTTACTATGGAGAATGACAGTTTGTCTTCTCATATTTATTATGCATGCAGGAATACAAGAAATAGAAAGGACTGAGATTAGAATTAGTTAACAGTCATGGTACTATTTTAGGCAAATATTTATATTCATTTATCCGTTTAGAAATATATGCTAGGTTCGGTTAACTTCCTGTCCATCTCATTGATTGGATATCGTCTTCATTGTAGTTGTCAAAATTGTCATTTGGCTTCTCCTTTTGCAATGTTTCTTTTAACACTTATTCATTTACTCCATTTTCCTTTTTTGTTTAGAGTCGTTTCTGGTTCGTTGTCCACGGCATTTGTGATGTTCTCCTTCCCTATTTGATTATAAGTGTTCTGGTCTCTCATAAATTTTTCTTATTTGTTGTTCAGATTTTCTTCTGATTCATTCCATCCCTCATTTTCTGTTGGTAAAACCCTACGACCACCCCATGGCAATAACTTCTTATTCCATTGCTCATACCTTAATTTTAAAAAATGAGGAAGAAGAAGGGGGTAGACATTTTTCCTTATATAGTTTTTAAAATGTGATGTAGCATTAGTTGGAAAAAAAATTATTTCAATTTTACTTCAATTTTTTTACATGATGAGCATAAACTTAATTTAACAACTGCTTCATTATGCATCCTTGTACTTTTCCAACACAAAACAGGCAATCAATTTGACAAGGAGAAATAATGGCGTCCTCTCACTCTCAAGAAATTTGGACGAAACTTTCATCTTTCTCTCAAGATTATTGTTCGTTTTCTTCATTGTCTGTCAAATCTACCAATCTCCCCAATCGCGGTTTTCATCCGTATTCATATGCTCAGGCCGTTAAGTTTCAATCTCCTTCTCAATTTCAAGGAGCGTTTTTTCGTAAAATAACCTGAGATGGATTGAATCCAAAAAGGGAAAGAAATACTGTTTCAGATGTGGGGATTTAAATCATCTTGCTAATAAATGTTGAGATCCAGTAAGATGCTTTTCTTGTGGCAACTTTGGACATAAGAGTAAGGATTGTGGGATTAATTCGAATTCTTATAAGGCTAAATCGAATTTGACTAATCACGGTTTTCTATTCGTCCTGAACTTCTTGAAGCTTAAAGGTGTTCTTGATTATCTCTGGTTCAAGAAGGATATTGGAATTAAATACCTTGACGAACTGTTGTATCATTTTAACATCATTAATGAGCCGAACATAGAAAAGGTTATTTGGAAAGATTTGGTAACCCAGAGATATATTTTGGTAATTCTGATGTTGGTGAAGTTAAAGAGCATACTTATCCATAGATTCCGAGTATCGTGTACATGGAAGCTCTAAACCTAATCTGATTAACCACGGTTTTTAATTCGCTTTGAAATTTTTGTTGTTAAGGGGTTTGTTGATTGAACATCTCTGGCCTAACAAAGATCTAGAGATACGATATCTCGATGAACTTTTCTATCATTTTGACATCATCAACGAACCGAACTATGGCAATGGGTTCACTGATAGTTTTTGTAGCTCTTTAGAAATTGTTGGTCAATCTGAAAACTTGAATGAAAAGCCTGATCCTCTAGATGTTTTTACAGTTGAATCGATTACTCCTAATTCTCTTGCTGTTAATGAGATTAATCTGGGCTTTGACCCCATTCTTCTTGATCCTGCTGTTTCTGTATGTTTGAATCAGTCATCCTTATATCATCTTCGAATGAATGTGAAAATGTTGAGGTTCAGGGCCATATATTCATCTCTGCTCGAAGGAAAAATCGTAAGTCTAAACTTCGTGTTAAGGAAAACTTTGAGTTATCTACCATCAACGGATTTGATTTTCTGTCTTTGAGTTTTGAAGTGGACTTATCTCTAGATAAACTAGATGATGGTAGTGAACTGTTGCATTACACAGAGCATATTATTCCAGTTCAATCGAATAGTTCGAGAGATTGCTTTTCAATATTGGATAATAGTAGCGAAGTTAAAGATTGCAGCTTTCGAGTGTTGCTATGATAGATTGGTCTGATGATCTTGGTGGTGATGTTTTCAATTTAATGGACCAAGGGTTAATTGATCTAGATAATATTAGCTATGGGGTTCAAAAGATTTTTGGAATCAAGAGTTTTGTAGCTTATTCGAAGTTTGAAGTGTCAAACTATCTCGACTTGGTTTTAAATTCTTAAAGCCTTGTGAGTTTCCATCTTTTGATTTAGAAAATTCATCAAAATATTTACAAGAGGATATACTATCAGCTGAATGCTCTGATTTGGAAAATGTTAATAGCAGCAGTTGTAAATCAAAAGCATGTATTGAAACATATTCGAGCAATATTGATATAATGGATCAGATTATTGGATCTGAAGTTGTTGAAGATTTGGATGAAAAAGAGGCTTAATTGGAATTAGGAAATATGCTTGAGGATAATAATGATTTTAGCATGGCATTAGTAGAGTTTTTAGCATGCGTGCACACATGCACAAGGGATTCACAATGTTTATGTAGCGAGTCTTTGGAAAATATTGGAAATGATATTCATAAGTCGGTAAAAGCTTGTTCGGGTGTTAATACAGAAGACGTTAGGGTGTTAAGTTCTGTCTTTTGTCTTCCTTCATCGAAGAAGGTAGAAGTTGCTCCTGTAATTACTTCAAGAGTGGATGGGTTTTTGTTGAACACTTGTGTGGAGACAGTTCTTCAGCCAACAACTTGGACTCTTTTCGGCCATAGAGTGGTAGTAGATCAGTTCCTAGTTCTTCTTCGTGAAGAAAGGAAGAAGCAGGAAAACAGTAGCGTCTAGTGGTCTGGTTCGTCGAAGTGCTACGATTTGCAGTTGCCAACAGCAGACTATGGGTGAGCAACCTGGATTGAGTGCCAGATGTGGCGCTACGAATCCAGGCTCAGGTATGAGTTCTTTTATGGGTAGTACATACTCCATTTATGCATTAGGAAATTTATCATCTACAGAGTTTTGTCAGCTTGCCTATGAGACTAATTTTATTTTTTTGATACTGAGATTGATAGAGAGTATATTAGACGTAAGGAATTAGAGAGAGCTAGTACACTTAGTTTATAAGGATCATTAGTTGGAACATTAGCGGTTTGAATGATTTGAATAAGTGTGATAAAGTTAGAGCATTCTTTAAAGACTATTCTATTGACATTGCTTTACATCAGGAGACTAAAATTTGCTGTCCCGATGTTAGGTTTTTTAGAAGATTAGGTGGGTATCATTTTAGGAAATGTGTTTTTTTACCTTCTGTGGGTACTTCAGGGGGATTAATGACAGGGTGGCGGGATAATTATTTTAAATTACTTCAATGTATTGTAAACAGCATTCTCTCCATGTTATATTTATTAATCTTTCTGATAACTCTTTTTTAAATATTTCTAATGTTTACGGACCTAATTCTAAAATTAATCAGAGAATTTTATGGAATGATTGCCTAGATTTTACATCCTTTGCCCCGGCTTCTTGGATTTTGGAGGGTGATTTTAATGTTACGCGTCTCATTGGTGAGCGTTATCCTAGGGAAGGGAATTACTCTGTAATGGAGGAATTCGATCAATTTATTTTTAATTCTAATTTGATTGAAATTACCCTATCTAATAGAGAGTTTACTTGGAATAACACTAGAGAGTCTCCATCCATGGCTCTTCTCGATAGTTTTTTTTATTAGTGATGAAATCGAAGACGAATTCCCAATCTGTAGAGTCACTGGTTTACCTTGTACATATTCCGATCATTGTCCAATTATACTTACTTGTGAATACCATAGAGTTATTATTAACAATTTTAAATTTGAAAAGATGTGGCTTTTGGAATCTAACTTTGTGAATCTAGTTAAAGGTAAATGGGTTTCTTTGAGTTTTCATAATATCCGAAACTTTTGTTTCTAAACTTAGGGATCTTAGGATTTTTCTTAAAAACTGAAACAAAACTGTTTTTGGCAATCTAGAAATTAAAAAAGATAATACTTTTAATGAAATGCTTAAAATTAATAAGATAGAAGAATCTAGATCTCTAAATATATGTGGACGTAATGTTCTTGCTAATTTAAAGGATGAATTAAATTCTATTTTTGAAAAGGAGGAGGTAATGTGGAAACAGCGATCCAGAATTAATTAGATCAACGAAGGTGATATTAATACCAAATTTTTTCTTAATATAGCTAATGGAAGAAAATGTAGTAATACAATTAATTCTATATTTGTTAATGATATAGAGTTAGTTGATCAAAGAGATCTCAACAAAGCTTTTACAGACTATTATAAGGATATTTTTGGTTCTAAAATCAAACATAGAATCAATATTAGATGGATAGATTTGTATCCATCTGATTCTATTGTTGATTTATCAAATTTAGATAATTCTTTTACCAAAGAAGAAATTAGAAAAGCAATTAATGACATGCCAAGTGATAAATCCCCGGGACCTGATGGGTTTCCTATTTTATTTTATAATACTTCTGGGACGTTTTAAAATTTGACTTAGTTAATATGTTTAATGATTTTTAGAATGGTAATTTGCAATTAGGTACATTTAACTTCGCAAATGTTATTTTGTTACACAAAAAAGTAGGAGCTAAAAACTTAAAGGATTTTAGACCTATTTCTTTGATTAACTGTTCAGTTAAAATCATTTCTAAAGTTCTAGCTAATAGACTTAGTAAAAGAATGAATGAATTAATCGATTGTTCACATTCGGCTTTTATTAAAGGGAGAAATATCACTGATGGAGTGGCAGTTGTTCAAGAATATATTAATTACTGTTGTAAGAATAACATAAATTGTGCAATTTTAAAACTTGATTTTGCTAAAGCTTTTGATTCAGTAGATTGGGATTTTCTTGTAGATATTTTTCATGTTAGAGGTTTTAGTCATAGATGGATCAATTGAATTTTGACTTTGCTTAAACTCTAGTATTATGGTTAACGATATATTAGGTAATAGAATTCAATCTAAGAGAGGTTTAAGGCAAGGGGATCCCTTATCGCCTTTTGTTTGTACAAAAAATGGGAAAACACCTCCAAGTCGTATGATTTAGTTGATTATATATGGTTCTTAGCGATTTGAGTGATTTATGCGAATATATAAAATAGATGGACTAAACTGTAAAAGACACACAGAATTATAGTGGTTCGGCCAGAATGTGCCTACGTCCACTTTATATGTTATTCTCCTTTTCTGTTCAAATTACAAGTACAAAACTTTGATTACAAGTATCTGAAAGTTGTTTGAAAGTTCTATCCGTGCTTGAGCTCTCAAACTTGTCTCCCATTGTTGTACCCCTGCCCCTCTATTTATAGAGTGAGGCTGGGGGCAGGGGTCTTGGATGTATATAGCTTCTGGTGGGTCTGGGCTGATGCAATCTAGCCTGACTAAGTTGATCCGGAACGTCTTGGTTCGGTGGAGAGTGGTATGTTGTTTGGACCGGTGGTAGGTTGGGAGTGAGTTTGGTTCGGTGGTGGTTGGTCTGGCTAGGACTCGGAGATGGGCTGATTCGGTGGTGAAGTGGTCCGGTGATGTGTGGAGGTAGGTTGGTTCGGTGGGACACGGTCCGGTGGTGAGTGGAGGTAGGTTGGTTCGGTGGGACATGGTCCGGTGGTGAGTGGATGGAGATGGTCACGCTATGCTTTGGTTCGGTAGTTGTTGGAGGTGGATTAGTTCGGTAGGTGCTTGGTGTGGCAGGGAAGTGGTCCGGTGTCAAATTCCTTTCCTTTGGTTCGGTGGGGGTGGAGACGCCCCAACATTTCCCCCCCAAAGTGGGGCATATGTCAGTATATGTCACGCTTTGTTTTAGCTTGGCGGATTCTCGCCCGGTCTTGTATGCCGAGCCAGTTGGTCCGATTGTTGATTTTTGCCTATAAGTATTGGCCTTAGGCTTCCTTCATTCCTTACCCGCCGAATTGATTATAGTGTCGAACCAATTATAGTGCCGAATCAGTCTCGTTTGCCGAACTATTTAAGGTGCCGAATCAACTGATTGCCGAACCAGGTGAGTCATTTTTTTGCCAAATGATCTTATATTCTTGAATTACCGGATGCACTCGTGGATTCCGAGTACCGAATGAACTTGTGCTTGAATTGCCGAATGAGGACGGGGAAGTATGGTTGCTGAATGACCTTTGAGTTGGAACCACCGAACGAATTTTGGGAGTGTGAGTTTCGAATGGGGTCTCGGACTCGTGCCACCGAATGAAATATGGTGTTTTGAATTATGGGTGAAGTTCCAGGCTTCACGCACTCGCTTGCTTAACTCTCTATATTCCTTGTTTTAACAGTTATGTTTTTCTGGTATTGCGGATAATGTCTCACGAAGTGGAGACTCGATCAGAAAAGAGAAAATCTACGGACAGAAGAGAGTCCCATGTGATGCCCCCAGCCCAGCCAGGACCGGGACGATAGGGACCCACCCCGAGATCACTAGTGGACGGATATGGTCCTCAAGAGCTTCTGAACTCTCCTTCTGATTGCTTTTCGAGCTCTCTCAGAGAGGAGTAGCTTGATGTTATCTTCCACTCCTTTGGAATTGATAGAGCACGCATGCTGCTGCCAGGGAAGGGGGTCATGCCATATAATCCTCCTGAAGGATACTTTGCTTATAGTAGGTACCACTGCATGTGTGGGGCCATTCCTTCGATCAATGCCTGGATAGTTAGCTTCGTTACTTATTTGAAGGTGGCCCCTTTCCAGCTCCAGCCCAACTCCTACGCTATCTTGGTGTGCCTATTCGCGATTTTTCAGAGAAAGTACGGGCGCCCCCTTCTAACCGGGAAATTCGATATCTATATAACTTGAGGGGTTACAAGAAGGGGTCTCCATACATCAGCTTGGAATCGGCCGTGTCCTTCAAGCCGGTCCTGCACTTGTATTCAAAGTTCACCATGTTTAAGAAGAAATGATTATTCGTCCAGGATGACACCGTTTCGATCCACAGCTTCACATCTGGCTGTAAGTTGAAGCTTATTTATAATTTTCGTTCTGACTGAGATGCTTCTTCTTATGTGTTTTTATTTCTTGCTAGCGACAGGTGGATTTGCGGTCGTGGAGAATGATCACCTGGTTCAGATGGCCGCGGAGATAGAGGCCATTTCGGGAAGGGATAGATCAGCTTCTTACCTAATCGGGAATGCCACTCTTCTGTAACACAACTTGATTCTACGACATCAGTCTGTGGTCAAGCAGAGGGATACGGCTGAAGAAAGAGCTGCCAAAGTCAAAGGAGGGGCCACGACAAAGAGTAGCAAGAGGAGACCCTTCTCGATACCTCCAGTCGTCGGGGGAAGAAGTTTAAGAAATCTGATGGACCCTCTCTCAGCATATGCCCAGATGTTCCAGAGGAGGAAAGTGGAGAGGAGGAAAGAGGCGAGGAGGGGAGCGGAGGTGATGGAGAAGGTGATGGTGGTAACGGTGGCGAAGGACAGAGTGGTAGTGGCGTTGCTGCCTTGACCTCTGGGCAAGCGGGTGAGATTCAAGAGTGGACGGATAATGCTTTCCGCCAAGCCTTTGAGGGGTTGGAGGAAGGGTCGACCTTGGTGGAGAAACCGAAGAAATCTGATAAGGCCGGGACTGGTGCCAGTCCATCTTCTGAGAGTATTTCAGCTAGGGCAACTCCGGCGGTTCAAGGTGAATTCTTGGCTCCTCTTTTAACTTCACATGTTTCTTGGATTATAGTATCATGCATGCTTGTAACACTTGGTTTTTATTTCAAAAACGGGTAAGGCGGCCAAGACATCAGACATTCGGCACCGGCTCGAACAGTTCAAACTCCTCAAAGCTTCTGCTAAACCGAAGCCCTCGACTGACCGTTCTGCGGGCGTAGTCGGCTACCGTCTTCTTCTCGGAGTCATCGAATAGGATATTCAAAAGAGAAAGAGGAGGCGTTCCATGTTCCAACCTTCGCTTGGACCTCAGCCCCCAACCCAGCCTATTCATGATATTACGGGGGAGGATACTGAGTCCATACCATCTCCACATTCATCAGAGAATCCTACCGTTACTCATGTTGATCGTCCCGGCTTAGCTCGTAACCCATTTGCAGGTCATCCAGATCTGGACCCGAACCTCCATGATATTTCCTTCGATGAGGTTACCGGTGAGCACCTCCTACCCCGCAATCCTATGGTAAGGGTGTTTGATGAGGCTAAGTCTTTGGATCCCGACTTGTTGACCACTCGGATTGTGACTATGGGGTATGAGGCTAAGGCAAACATCGATCGAGTGGCTGAGGAGACCAGGAGGCTGATGTCGCATCATGCCCGACTGGTCAAGACTGGAGAGGAAATCGGAAGTGCTAACATTCGGTTGCGGATAATGGTTTCCGATCAAGCCAAACAGCTCGTTGATCAGGCCATTCAGATCTCCCAGCATGAGGCGGCCTCCAGACGGCTAAAGAAAACTATGGAAGAGGCTAGCAGAGCCGAGCAGCGAAAAATGGAGGCCACCTGCAAGGAACGAATTGATATGGCCATTGCCACGGTGGATGAGCTTCGAAAAGCGGATCTTGAGCAGATAGAGGAGTTATCTGGGAGGCTTGAGGCCGCGAGGCCGCAGAGCTTGCTCAAGCCAAGCTGAAGGAGGAGATGGAGGCGATGCGGAAATCCCTTCAGGATGACTGCTCGAGATACCGATTAGAGAGGGATGCTGCCGTCGCTAGGCTGTCGGCTTCCGAGGCCCGGATGAGGGAGTTTGAGGAGAACGAGGGGATGATGGATGAGATGCTCCAGGACATGTCTTCCGTACTTGGAAGCAGGGCAACCTATCCTGGATGGACGATTATCACCGGGTCATGGCTAGGATATATCTCCGGGCTTTGGAGGAGGCCAAGGCTGAGGCGGATAAGGAGGGTGGTGTAGCTTTCAGGATGGATGTGGTAACGGCCCAGTTTGCTGAGGAGGAGAAAGTGGCAGTGAAGAAGGGCATGCGGCTGCTTACCGCCGAGGAAGTGGGTGTGCAGTTGGGGGATGATGATCAGGGAGCAGATGCTAGTAAGTCTTCCCTCTCAATCTTTTCTTAACTTGATTGCGTATTATTTATCTGATGGATTCTTCTCCTGAATCGGACAGGTGGGACCTCTGGCCAGCATGCTGGGAGTTCTGATCCTGTGGTCAAGTAGATCTCGGATGGCTAGCAGGGCGGAGCCCTGCTGCAGCCGACTACTTTTTTGGTTTACTTGGCATTCCTGAATATACTAGTCCAAAATATTAATGTACTTTCAGGCTGTAATTATGTAATTATGTCGTTGTAGCGAATGATTTTATTCTTATATAATTTCATAACATAAGATGATTCTGTCGTATTTGAATGCTGTCGTTATTTTGATGTGTTGCGTAAGAAATATAGCTGTGTATATGCATGTGCTTCAATCGTGTTTGATGCTATGCTCTTGCTTAAAATATAATTTCATGTCTCGCAATGTTAGTGTGATGTGTGAATAGGCCATACCACATGTTTATGTACAAGAAAAGGAAGTACCGCCCTTCATGTTTTAGTTGTAGACGGTAGCTTTGAATGTCTTGTGTGACTGAGGATGGAATGCAGCCGAGCGACCTGTTATCCAGTTGTGAGTTCTCATTTCCACTAGCGAGTGTCTCCTATTTTGTGTCCTGTACTTTAGTGATCGTTATAGAGGATAGGAGGAAAGTTTTTTATAAATAAAATGGAAATATAAGAAATAGTAAAACTTTCAATCACGGAAGGCCTTCGATGTGCTTAAGTTCGTGGCAAACGGGTTTTGTAGTCACTTTCCCTACCTGTGAGTCTTGGTGACATTCGTCACCCATCTTACGTCTCCGCGGGGAGTTTTCTTTTTTACCACAGCCGTACTTAAGACACATCGGAGCCGAGATCGTGCACAGTAACTAGCCGGGCCATTATCGCCCGTAATCGTGGGTATTATTCGATTTACCGTGGCCGGCTAGCGTGGGTGCCGATCGTCAACTGTGAACTGCCCCTGGCTGGCCACACCTTGTGTTGGGGCTTATAATCGGTTTACAGTCGCCGGCGAGCCGAACGCCATAATGAGCTGCCTCGGCTATAGTCGGCCTTCTCGGGGGCTTATGATCGGCTCATTAGAGTTGGCTTTGAGGGCCATCGCGAGCAATGAGTTAACCCGCAGCAGAGGGATGCTGGAGCAAAAGTGTCTCATTGACGAGGGCATATATTCGTATAGTACCTGTTGGGTCTTGTCCAGGTGAGGTTGTGCCGTAAGTGTCCAGAATGGAAATGCCGTTATACAAGATTTTGTTCAACAGAAAAGGATAAGGCTTAACAAGCAGCCAAGATATAAAGGAACAAGTTAAAAAGAGACAAGATTTTTAAAGTGGTTCGGCACGAAAATGCCTACGTCCACTGATCCTCTTTATTAATTCACTTCATATGGGCAGTACAAGTTAAGAAAAGTACCGACGAATGTGTTGGATGTTCCATGCCCTCTGGAACACCTCCCCGTCCACTGTTGACAAAATATAAGCTCCGTTGTGGAGATCTTTATGAATTACATAGGGTCCGTCCCAGATAGGATCTAGTGCTCCGGGGCGCGGGAAGATCCGTTTGAGAACAAGATCTTCTTCTCGTAAGCTGCGGTGCTTGACTTTGGAGTTGTATCGTGCTTCCACTTTTTGCTTGTGAGCTGCCGCTTTAAGTGTTGCATCATTTCTTCTTTCTTCAATTAGGTCCAAAGACATGTGTAGGAGTTCTTCATTCTCTTCTGGGTTGTAGTGGATCCTACGGTGGGAGGGCACTACAGTTTCAACTAGGAGCATGACCTCCGATCCGTATGCCAAAGAGAAAGAAGTATGTCCTGTTGATGTTCTGTAAGATGTGCGATATGCCCAAAGTGCCCTAGGAAGTTCATCCACCCAAGCGCCTTTTGGCTTTTCAAGTTTCTTCTTGATTAGAGTTTTGAGAATTTTGTTGACAGCTTCGACTTGTCCGTTTGCCTGGGGATAAGCTACAGATGAGAAACTTTTGTGAATTCCGTGCTCTCGGCACCAGTCGGTGAATTCCTCGCTGTCAAATTGAAGTCCATTGTCCGATATGATTTTGAGTGGAACCCCGTATCTGCATAAAACATTTTTGATCAAGAAGTTAATAACTTTTGCCGAAGATATTTTATTTAAAGGTTCCGCTTCCACCCATTTGGTGAAATAATCGACTGCCACTATAGCATATTTGGCTCCGCCTCGGCCCATCGGCAGTTCGCCAATCAGGTCAATTCCCCATACTGCAAAGGGTCAAGGACTGGTCATATGAGTAATCTCATTGGTTGGTAGTCGAGGGATTTTAGCAAATTTCTGACACCTGTCGCATTTTTTGATGAAGTCCAAGGCGTCTTTGTTTAAGGTGGGCCAGAAATATCCATATCGGAGTATCTTCTTTGCCAGAGTCTGTCCTCCAGTGTGGTCTCCGCAACTTCCTCGATGGATGTTTGATAAGATTTCCTTGGCTTCCCTTCCAGCGACACATCTTAATAAGGGGTTAGAGAAGCCGTGCCGATAGAAGATGCATTCTTGTATCGTGTAGCGGGAAGCACTACTCAAGATTTTCCTGACTTCGTTACGCTCGTTGGGTAGCGTACCATCTTGCAAGTATTTCCAGATAGGAGTCATCCAAGTTTCTTCTTCGATTGCAGCTATCAGATCTTCTTGTTCGAAACTTGGGGCTAGTTGTTTTGAGATGGCTACCGTTCCAGAAATGGTGCTTTTCTTCATGCTAGCTTGCTTTGCCAGTTCGTCGGCCTCTCGGTTCTCCTCTCGAGGAATGTGTTTGATTAAATAGTGATCCAATTGATTGAGCAGCAGCTTGGTCTTCTTTAGATATGCTGTGAGTCATTCTTCTCGAGTTTGGAATTCTCCCAGTATTTGATTTACAATAAGTTGAGAATCGCTATGAAGACATAAAGAACTGACTCCAGTCTCTAAGGCAAGTTCCAGTCCTGCTATTACTGCTTCATATTCCGCATCGTTGTTGGTGGCAGCGAATTCCAACCTTAGGGCATAGAGCAGCTTCCTTCCCCTGTGGGTGATTATCACAATGTCTGCCCCCGAGCCCTGTTCGTTTGATGCTCCATCTACAAAGAGATTCCAGTTGATATCTTTTGCTATTTCAGATTGGTCCTTACCTTCGTTGGTAGTGAATTCGGCAATAAAATCGGCCATGGCTTGTCCTTTGATGGCGGTGCGAGGATGGTAGGTGATATCATATTGACTCAGTTCAATGCACCACTTAAGTAGTCGCCCAGATGTGTCGGGGAGATGGAGTACCTGCCTTAGCGGTTGATCGGTTAGAACTCTGATGGAATGAGATTGGAAATAGTGTCGTAGCTTTCGTGACCTGATTAGCAGACAATATGCTAGCCTCTCAAGTTTAGGGTATCTGGCTTATGCCCTTGTAAATCTCTTGCTTACAAAGTATACGGGTCACTGCACGCGGTTATCTTCTCTCACCAAAGCGGCGCTTAAAGCATGGGACGATACATCAAGGTATAGGTATAGTTCCTCGCCTTCATTTGGAGTTGAGAGTACTGGTGGTCTCTGGAGGTGTTCGATTAGGTTAAGGAAGGTTGTCGAGCATTCGTCAGTCCATTCGAACTTTCCTTTATCTTTCTTTAGAGCTTCAAAGAAAGGAATGCATTTGTCGGTTGCTTTAGAGATGAACCTGCTTAGGGCGGCCACTTTCCCGTTTAGGCTTTGCATCTCTCTTCGAGTGGATGGTATCTTAATATCTTGCAAAGCCCGGACTTGTTCGGGGTTTGCTTCAATCCCCCTGTCATGGACGATGAATCCTAAGAACTTTCCCGACTATACTCCGAATGAGCACTTTAGAGGATTCAGCTTCATTCCATATTGGCGAAGTACTTGAAACATCTCGTACAGGTGGTTTATATGATCGTTGGCTTTTCTCGATTTTACCAACATGTCATCCATATAAACTTGCATAGTTCATCCTATTAATTCCGCAAACATCTTGTTGACGAGGCGTTGATAAGTAGCTCCGGCGTTTTTAAGTCCAAAAGGCATTACTCTGTAGCAGTACAATCCCCGGTCAGTGATGAAACTAGTGTGGTCTTGATCGGGGGCGTGCATAGGGATCTGGTTATATCCTGAGTATGCGTCCATAAAGGATAAGAGTTCGTGTCCGGCTGTGCTGTCTACGAGTTGATCGATTCGGGGGAGTGGGAAGCAGTCCTTCGGACAAGCGTCATTTAGGTTGGAGAAGTCGATGCATGTTCGCCACTTCTCATTAGCCTTCTTTACCAGTATCAGATTGGCGATCCATTCTGGGTAGATGGCTTCTCGTATAAAGTTATTGGCAAGTAGGTTCTTTACTTCTTCCTCGAGGGATGCTGATCGTTCTGCCCCCATGCTTCTCTTTTTCTGCTTTACTGGCACCTTGGTGGGATCGATGTTCAGTACGTGGCATGCTACGTCTGGGGAGATTCCAGTCATGTCAGCATGCGTCCAGGCAAATACATCCATGTTGTGGCGAAGGAAATCGACGAGTTGATCCTTCAATTCCGCTCTTAATTGAGACCCGACTCTCAGCAGTCTACTTGGGTCATGTTTGTCTACAGATACAAATTCCATAGCTTCTGAAGGCTCGGTGGTGGCCTCCTCCTCCTTGTCCCTGGGGTCTAATTCGTTGAAAGAATCGCTGGTGTATCGAAGAGGAGGGGCTTTCTTTAATTGCTATGCTTTCAAGTTTTTCTTGCAGAGAGAAGTCTCTGCATCCTTCCCTTTGTCCTTCCTGCGGTTATTGCGAAGTTCGGTTACATAGCAATCTCGAGCGGCGTCTTGATCTCTCTCTATTTCTCCTATTCCGTTATCTGTTGGAAATTTCATCTTCAGGCACCACGGGGCTAGGACAATTTGGAAGTCAGACAAAGCTGGTCTTTCCAAAAAGGCGTTGTAGGCCGAGTGGTTTTCTATTAGCACAAATGTTTGTTTTCGCACAACGGAGCGGGGATGACTTCCTATTTCGACAAAGAGGTCCAGTTGCCCGAGGGGCATCTTCGCATCTCCGGTGAAACCATGTAGCGGTTTGCTGCAGGGAGACGCATCCTTCATTGACAGCTTCATTTTATCGAAAGCGTGCTTGAATAGGATATTTACTGAGCTTCCAGTGTCTACTAGGATTCGGAAAACCTTGGCTGGACCGAACCAGGCAGAGATTACCATAGGATCCATGTAGGGGTACTGCCTTCCATCTAGATCACGTCTACTGAATGTGATGTCATTATTCTCTTTCCGTTTCGGGTGGCGTTCTTCTGTAACAGAATTAACGTAGCCTTCATTGCTTCTGAGTGACTTACCGTATGTCTCCATCTCTGCCCAGCTTCTGTCGGCGATGTGTGGTCCTCCTGATATGGTAAGGACCACTATCTTCTCTTAACTGGAGCCGCTGGTGTTGCGATTTCCTCCGCCTACTTCTGGAAGGGGTAGCCCTGGGTTCTCATTGGCAGGAGTTGAAGTCCTGTTCTGACCTTTCACATAGCGCTCTAGTCTATTCCTTCTGATGTGTTCTTCAATCAAGTCCCGGAGATGATGGCATTCATTGGTGTCATGCCCATGAGATTCGTGGAAGCGGCAGAACTTCCCAGACTTAATTGCATTATCTATTTCTTTCTTGTGCGGGGGGCGCTTGTATTTAACTTCGTCTTGGGTGGCCAAGAAGATGTTTTCGATTGTTTCATTTGAAGGAGTGTAAGAGTCAAATCTCGGTCCTGGCCTATATAGGCGTTTTTCCCCTTCTTGCCCCCAGCACTATCTCTGAAGTCATTTCTTCGAACGTCCTTTGCTACTGCGGGTGTGTTGCCATGAGCTGCCATGGTTTGTTGCCCTGTCTGCCTTTCAATGGCAGCGTCTTCAAGTCTCATATATTTCCCGGCTTCGTGGCAGAAATCGGGTAAGATAGTTGGCTTTTCTTTCGTTAATCTCCTAGCAAACTTAGTATCCGGATGCACACCACTGTAGAGGGCCATTGGGATAAGTTTCTCGTCGGTATCTTGGACTGCGGCGGCTGCGGCGTTGAATCGGGTTAGATATTGTTGCACTATCTCTCCGGGCTTCTGTTTGATATTAGATAGGGAATAAGCGTCCTTGGGTTGTTCCACATGAATGCGGAATTGGCCGATGAACTTTTCTTTCAACATTTCCCATGAGCTGATGGAACCTTGGGGTAGATGGCAAAACCAGGAGGTAGCTAGATCTACCAAGAATAGTGGAAAACATTTACACAATGCTCCCTCTGTTGCTCTGCTCATGAGCATGTGCTGTGTGTATCTCTGCAAGTGTACAACGGGGTCAGAGGTTCCCTTGTAATGTTCCATTGTTGGCATTTTTCATTCCCGGGGGGTGATGGCAGTTTCGATATTGCGGATGAAGGGGCTGTTTACCCTAGCGCCTATCCCCCGATCCCTTTGTTCTCGTTGGACGCACTCTCTGAACAATCGTGTCATCCTTTCATCAGAACTTGGAGCAGATAGAAATGAGTTTGGTTCTTCCCTGCGGGATCGATTCCGTCCAGATGACCTGTAAGGATGGTATCGTCTATCATTCCTAACATTCTCCAATGGCTGCCTCTGGTATTCCGGGGGCACGATGGGGTCAGCCACAGTTGGCCCTTGCCTTGATCTTCCCCCGTTGGGTTCTGTTCTCAGCACTTTTTCGGGTCCAACTTCGCGCTGGACTCCAGCTCGGCCCCGTCTATTGGTGTTTCCATGGTTAGGTAGCATGACAGGCTCAGCCATATCCGACCCCTGCCTGGTACCTCCCCCGTTGGGTTCGGTTCCAAATGTTTTCTCGGGTCGGAATTCGGGCTGAGTCGGGGCTCGGCTCCTACCATGGCTGTTTCTGTTGTTTGCTTCTTCAAAGAAGAAAGACCTTTGTCGTCTCCCAGATCCTCCAGACCGGGACTCACCCCATGATTCAGTGTTGCGGTTGGATTCTTCAGCATCCCTTAAGCGTGACATGAGTTGATCCACCAAGGCTTCTTGTTGAGATGCGAAGCGGTTAGTTACTTCAGCCACAACCCTGTCCAGATCCGCCCTTGTAATTGGTTGTTCCGTAGCAGGGGCTGTCAGATTTGCCTGATTTCCATTTGCTGTTGGAACTGGACGATTGTCTTGATTTCTGATCACCGGATCTGGGATACTGCTAGTTGCGATGTTCTTTCCTTTGTTAGCATCTTTCTTCCGTCCGGGAGGCATGTTTTCCAAGCAATGAATGATGCTGATAGGAAAAGGGTTAAGTGGGAGAAGCTGAAGCTTCGAGCTCCTGTTCTCAGTGAAAGCACCAAAAATGTTTGCACAAAAAATGGGCAAACACCTCCAAGTCGTATGATTTAGTTGATTATATATGGTTCTTAGCGATTTGGGTGATTTATGCGAATATATAAAATAGATGGACTAAACTGTAAAAGACACACAGATTTATAGTGGTTCGGCCAGAATGTGCCTACGTCCACTTTATATGTTATTCTCCTTTTCTGTTCAAATTACAAGTACAAAACTTTGATTACAAGTATCTGAAAGTTGTTTGAAAGTTCTATCCGTGCTTGAGCTCTCAAACTTATCTCCCATTGTTGTACCCCTGCCCCTCTATTTATAGAGTGAGGCTGGGGGCAGGGTCTTGAATGTATATAGCTTCTGGTGGGCCTGGGCTGATGCAATCTGGCCTGACTAAGTTGATCCGGAACGTCTTGGTTCGGTGGAGAGTGGTATGTTGTTTGGACCGGTGGTAGGTTGGGAGTGAGTTTGGTTCGGTGGTGGTTGGTCCGGCTAGGACTCGGAGATGGGCTGGTTCGGTGGTGAAGTGGTCCGGTGATGTGTGGAGGTAGGTTGGTTCGGTGGGACACGGTCCGGTGGTGAGTGGAGGTAGGTTGGTTCGGTGGGACATGGTCCGGTGGTGAGTGGATGGAGATGGTCCGGCTATGCTTTGGTCCGATAGTTGTTGGAGGTGGATTGGTTCGGTAGGTGCTTGGTGCGGCAGGGAAGTGGTCCGGTGTCGAATTCTTTTCCTTTGGTTCGGTGGGGTGGAGACGCCCACAAAACCTTTATTATTTAACTTATCTGATGATGTTTTTGCTAAAAGTATTAAAAGAACAGTGGATAATGGATCTCTAGGACGTGTGGGCAATGAAATTTCACGTAATGGTTTATCGGTTCTTCAATTTGCTGATGATACCTTACTTTTTTCTTCACATCTTCCTAGACACATCATTACCCTTAAGTTTATCCTTTACAGTTTTGAACTTTTATCCGGTTTAATAATAAACTTTGACAAAAGTTCCATGTTGGTTTTAAATGATTTCGATAAAGTTGAAAACTTAGTTGCTAATACTCTTAATTGCAAAACTATGAACTTTCCTTTTGACTATCTCGGTTCTGCGATTAGACCCACCAAACTCAAACATGATGACTGGATTAGTATCATTGATAAAATTAAAAATAAGATTTCTAACTGGAATGGGAGATTTCTATCTAGAGGAGGTAGACTAGTTTTAATAAATTCGGTTTTATCAGCTCTTTCGATTTATTAGATGTCCTTACATTTGTTCCCGAATTGGGTTATTGATAAAATTGAAAAGATTAGAAGAGATTTCTTATGGAGTGGAGAAAACTCTAATAATAATATTAAATGTCTGGTAATTTGGAAAAACGTCTGTAAGGCCAAAAAAGAAGGTGGATTAGGTGTTATTAATTTGCGTAATATGAATTTGTCTCTGTTAGGTAAATGACTTTGGAAGTTTAAGGACATAAATGATAGCGCTATTTGGAAAGAGATCATTTCTAAATATTACTATAATGGAAATAGCAATTTATATCAAATTGCTTCTCCAGCTACTCAAAATGTATCTAACTTTTGGAAAAACATTTTAAAATGCAATGAGATATTTAATTTAGGAATAAATACAATTGTTCATTCTGGTAATCGTACTTCGTTTTGGCATGACCGTTGGATTTCAATCTTGCCCCTTAAGATAGAATTTAAGGATCTGTATGAAATTTGTAACTTTAAGTATGCTTTAATCAATGAAGTTTATTCTCCTGAAATTGATCTTCCTTGGAATTTCAGTTTTAACAGAATTTTAGCTAATTCAACTTTTAGACAACTTTCTTTGCTTTATGCCAGATTAAATCTTTATAATGTTGATAATGATAATGATTTTATTAGTCGGGAATGGGATAAAAGTAAGAAATACACTTCTAATTCTTTCTATAGATTCATTAATTTTTCGGGTACAATAAATAACTCATTTAAATATATGTGGAAATCTAATGCTCCTCCCAAATCAAAAATTCATATGTGGTTAATTCTTCATGGAAAACTTAATACAATTGAATTTTTATAGAGAAAAATTAGTCAAAATGACAATAAATGTTATTATTGTAATATGTATCTTGAGGACATTAATCATATATACTTTAATTGTATGGATTCTAATTATCCTCTAATTAATACTCTTAAATTTTTTAACTTTAATATAACAACTAAAATTTTGGATTGTGAATTCTACTGGAATAATTATAGATTCAAGTTTAAAAAGAATATTAGATTTTTACTTGACACTTTATTCATTATTATTAGTTGGTTTATTTGGTTTGAAAGAAATCGAATAATTTTCAATAATAATAATTGTCAATTAAACAAATTGATTTTTACAATTTCTTCATTTTGTTTTAATTGGATCTCTAACGCCAAATATAATTTAGTTAAAAACATCCTTTTCAAAAGGTATCTTAACAAGGTAAATCATAATATTAATTTTTTAAACAAAACAATATTTTTTTTTAACATTGATAGTAGTATTATTAATATTTTCTCTAATTTAGATGATGATATCACTTCTAATCATAACTTACTTATGATTAAAGGTTCATAAGATAGAGTTGTCTCAATATTTGCACTAGTCTCTGATTGGTTTTGGTTTTTAGGTTCTTCATTTATGTTGTTATTGTCCAGTTAGTCTTATTTAGGTTTTTATTTTCTTTTTTATAAATACATATATATGTATATTTATTATATAAATATATACATATATATGTATCATTCTAATTTTTTTCTTTAGTCATTTTCCAGTTACAGGTATGGGAGATAGGATATCAGATTCATTTTGCAGGTTTCATATCTTCAGATTGCTGGACATCAGATGGTAGAGAGGTCACCAGAGCAGAGTATCTTCGTCCAGGACTACTAGCGTGTTTCTCTTCAGATTTAAAGGCTTCAGAGCGGCTTCTCGTTTCAGCAGATCCACTTCAGTGTAGATGTTTATTCACCTCTCATGATTCAGTTGGTTGGAGCTTCCTCATTAGTCCGGGACGTCATCTAGTAGTTTTTATCTTTCCTCTAGTTTTTTAGGTACTTCTAACATCTTAATATTGGACGGTGGCCATGCCGGAGCTCGATATTGGATGGTGACCTTGCCGAAACTCATCTGAGGAGTACCTGAGATTTGACATATATGTATTTGGTTTTTGTTACCTGCCAGTCATGTTGGCAGCACCATATATTCATGATATATATATTTGCATGTATGCTCTCCTCTATTCGTAGAGGATCACACATTTTTCTCAACAAAAAAGTAGGAAATCAATTTATAACTAAAACTTTTGATTTCCATTTCACTAATATTTACAATTTTGCTGACTGGATAGACGATAAACTTCTTCCTTATATTGCTAAATAAGCCTATTCACAGCGTACAAGAAAATATCTACTGTAGAAACATAAAAGTAGTACATTGTACATGAGTGTACAACACCAATTTTCTAGTCTTATTCTATTCTTTTTTTTCAATTTTGCATTGTTCTAGCTTTAATTGGAAGTCTATTCAATTTTGCATTGTTCTAGCTTTAATTGGAAGTCTAATGATTCAGCTGCGAATGATTTCATCAGACAGATCATAAAGTACATAACAATCGCAACAGCCACATCATCAAACTGTGGTCATTTGTATTTTTTGCTGTCTACTTTACAAAGTAGCAAACTTGATTTACCTTTTCTTGAATCCATAGTCTTGGAAATATTTGCTTGCCATCGGTTTTGTAATGTGCATCATGTTAAGTAGAAAATGGATTTAGCTTTACATCTTCTGAGTGTAGATCTTAGTAATATTTTAGCCACTCTTTAGTGGTAATTAATCATTTATTATATATTTTTGAAGTGATATTATATATGTAATATACATATTTCTAAACGCATATACTGTAACATGCATGTATTGTATATGGGTGGCATCCTACTTATTGGAAACAATGTGAATCCTTTACTCAATGTTAATGTATGCCTATCCAATCCATATTTTGTCATGTGGTTGTTTGGTTTGTCCCTTGCACTTTATTTATGTACGTATTTTCTTGAAAACTAAGGAGATGGTTGACAATGCTTTTATGTTTGCTGTTAAAAGATTAGGATTTGGTTACTTGTTTTATTCAGTTGTAGTTTTTCATTTTGACCACAGTTTATCTCTGTTTACCAAGTTGATATGAACCAACATTCAAGGCAGTATTTAACGTTTTTATGTTTAGTTTGAATACGTGCAACACTCTCCATTGGTTATTCCAACATTTCGCACTTATGGGCAAATGGAAAAGAAACGTTGAAAGTGTATCGTCATTTTGTCAACTTGATTGCTCGTAATAATATATGTTCTACCTTTTACTTTAAGATGTCATAACAATTACTAACACATTGACTGTTTATTTGACATTAACATGACCGATATCGTTGATGTTAGGGAGATGATATCAAAAGCAAAGCAAGATTAGATCAACCATTTAACTGCTTTTTAAGTAACTTGTTGATATGTATGATAGATTATGTATGGACACAGAAAAGTTGATAAAATGATATTCATGAAATAATAAGTATGGATATGTGAAAATTTATTTTAATCATATGTATGAAATACTATGTTTGGATATGTGAAAAGTTGTTTGAATGATGCGTGTGAAATACTATGCAGCAATTTCATATTTGTTGTCGTTGAAAATATGTTATATTTATATGAAGAAAAGAAATAGGTAAGTGCATATTATATACATATATGGAAAATATAAAACGACGATAAATAAATTCTATAAATTAATATTACATACAACAGCGTTTCAAAAACACTGTTGATTTAAAAATGCTATAGAAAGTGATAAGAAATATGGATATAAAATGCTATAATATAGCTAAGTAGAGCTACAGGAAAATGAAAAAAATGATATACAATTATGCTAATAAATGCTATAGTAGTATGTATAAAACGCTATGTAGGTATGCTAATAAATGCTATAAAAATATCACAATAAACGCTTTAGAATATGAAAAAAATGCTATAAAAGTAGCAAAGAAACACTATAGAAAGTAACTACTGGATGATGTTTCCTATAGCATTTTTGTTTAATAACAAACAATAAATGCTATAGAAAATTAATTTTTTGTAGCGTTTTTATTTCTTCCATTTAAAGCTGAAGGCCTAACTAGCATGTCGTTACATGAAGTTTTTTGGAACATTGGTAGAATGTAATAGCGTTTTCTAAATGCTATGAAAGACCAATTTTGTTGTAATGATTAGTACTATGCTCCAGTTTTCTTTGAAGAGTTTCATACGAATTTTAGGCCAGTTCAATCTTTTTCCTCGTGTTGTTTCTGTTTTTGGACTAGATTTTCAAAGCCTGCTTAATATTTTCAGCTTAACCATTAGTTGGTACATAGGTCTTCCACTTACTTCAGTTTACCATCTTGAGCTAAAACAATCCATGTAATCCTTAAATAGATGCCAACGATTCTTCTGTTTGAAATTTCTACTAATGTTAATTCTTTGCTCAACTACTGGCACAAGAATCACAGTATGTCACTCGCTCCTGATTATAAATATCTTGCAGAGGTATCTTTAAAAATATTCAACCATGGAGCGTTGATAAGCATTCTATAATTTCGTGAGTATGTTTTTTGCGGACCCAACCACCATAAGAAGTTAAATCCAATTATATTAAACTTGTTAAGCCTAGCCTATTAATCCAAAGATCCATTTCCTGGAGCTTGCTGAATGGAATTGAGTTACCACCTTTTTTCTCCTTAACAAACCAAATGTAGTTGAAATCCCCAATGATCATCCAAAGTACGAAAATACTAAAAGCATCAATTTCCAGATTATCCCATACTTAGCCCTAATAATTTCAAAATTTTGGCCGTATACGAACGAGATACTACATTTGGTGCCGATTATATTAGATATATCAAGTGTAATATGCTAGTCACTTGTGTTAATCACATTATACTTCCATATTTTCCTATTGATAATAACTAGGATTCTATATTTGTAAGCAAGCTATATTGATGATAACTTCCTACTCAACACCATGTATTATCTATAAATCAACAATCTCATTGAAATAAAGCTTGTTCTCTAATACACCAAAACGACTAACATTGTATTTATTGGTGATTTTGCAAACTTCACTAAATCTTTCAAGCTAATGAAAGCCTCTAACATTCCAAAAAGTTTTAGACATTATTTGTTTTTGGCAAAACTTCTTACTACCTTGCCTTGCCTGGCGAGAACACTCTCTTCTTGATTCGGGTTTCTTTTCACTTTCCATTCAGGATTTGTGACAACAAGTTCAATTTTGACGCTACAATTTTATTGCTTTGACCGGCAAGGCTCTCTAAGTGCCTCTTTGCACTGGGAATTAGCTATAGCATTTTGATCACTTGAACTTTCAGTAATTCCCGAGTTTACTTACCTATGCTTCTCTGGAGAAAGATCTGCATCCTATATTAAAGAAACATTTTCATTACAAATCATACCTTTAAGCTAAATAGAATTAACAAAACTAGAGGGATTAGAAAAAGGTAGGATTTATGACTATCCGATGATGAATGATGGCATTTAAGAATACTAATAGAGGTAGTAAGTGACTTTCCTTTTCGTTGTGCTGAGTTAATGGCTCGCTCTGAAACAAAATTTGAAGTGAAACGATTAGGTATTTTTGGACTGAAGGTTACCCCCTCCAAACGCTTATGTAAAGATGATTCCTTCAATAATTCCTTGCTATCCTCCCTCTTGACATCACGTTTAACATGCATGACTTCTGGAATTGATTCTTTATTACATTCCTCTCTAACACTACTACCGTCATTTTCCAAGATAACTGCATCTCTAGCTTGTCTAAACCAATCAATAACATAATCAATTTCACTTATTGTTTTGCTCGTGCCCTCCTTTTGATTACTATGATCCTCATCACGCTTATTGTCTGAATTTTCTCTTTGCTCCACTTTAACTAATTTGAAATCTAGCATCACCATCTTGGAGTTGAAAACAATCTTATCACTTTTCTCATCTATTTTATCCAGTTCGCCAACTTTTTTACCAGCATCTTTCTCCTGGTTATCACCATTCACATACTTATTATGTTCCTTGGAATTATCATTATCAATATAAGCTGAATTCGATTCCAATTTTTTTTTTCTTAGGCACCTATACCTTCCTAATTGGACACTGACTCTGAAGATGCCTAAAACATAAATAATTGTCACATCTAGGTGGCGGGTATTCATAGATAACTTCTTGTTTGATAACATCTCTGTTTGCATCCACAACTTCAATGATATTGGGGAGGTCATTATCTGCTCTAGCTCCACAAGTACTCTAGCAAAGGAAATCCTTGATTTGTTTCTTTTAGTTTCATCCATCTTGATTGGAACTCTAATAATACTAACAAGGGTACTAATGGCCTTAGGTCCCCATAGTCTAAAACCACGGCTCGTAACCATAATCCACACAAGCATCGTGGTTAGAAGATCTCTTTCAGTACTTATTGTTGCATTCGTTTTTTTCATGATAATCAGTTTTTTTGTCAATGAACCAAGGTCCAATATTAATGATTTTCTGACAATCTATCTTCTTTTCAAATCTTATAACAAAGAAACCATTGTCTCTTAATTGAACATAAAAATTCACTTCTATTTTCCAAATTCTTTTAATATAGGCTTCAAATGTTTTAAAGAACGATTTGTTACCTACGACATATAACAAAATACAATTTTCCCACCCATCTTCTACCTCTAAAATTGCATCTTTCATCAGCAAACGTTTATTTATCCCATTCTCTACAATTTGTTCGACGTAATCAAGTTCTAGTGATTTCACGTTGGCAATGGCACCCTGCTTAACCACATCATAAAACGATGTATTGTTTGCATCCTTGTCTTCGGTACATTTGATATGGTTGCCTTTGATATAGCTACTTGAAGGCCTAAACTGACTGCCCCTTCAGATTTGCTTCACCTTTGATACTAGCAGCCACCCTACTTGTAAATCCACCCGACATCCCTTCCGGATTCTAATTACCTTTAGTTTTTGTTTCCACACCACTCGCAGAATCACCTCCTTCCATCGGTTTCTTACCTTTTCTTATGAATACCTCTTTCTATCCCTCCTCGTCTTGTTCAGGTTGCATCAGAATAATTATGGAACACAAAATATACAGTGAAAAGAGAACATAAAATAAGGTTGGATAAGATTGATTTAGAAAGAGAAGAAACTTAAATTTGATAAGAAAATTATTGCTCTTGGCGGCGGATGAGACACCATTAGGGGTTTTTACAACACTAAAAAATTACAATTGCAAATGATTTTTGTATATATCTGTTATATGGTGCTGTAACATACCAAGATCTCTCTCCCACCTTCCCTCCTTCTTTATCTAACAAAAAAAAAAAAAAAACTAATCTTCAAATATAATTATTGTATTCCTCTTGAATATCCCAAATATGTTAGACCGGATATGTGAAAAATTGTTAAACCCAAACGTACTTAATATTTTTAGCGTAGCGCTATTACTTGTGAGTGTGAAAGATTAACATATATCTTGAATATATAGCATTTATGAGAGAAGAAAACTAATGCAACTACAAATTGTTTTTTCGTTGTTGATTTGTTTGAGGCTTAAATATAACTATTAACTAATCATATTATGTATTGATACCAAAGTTGGTAAGAGATCACAAATCTAATAAAAGAATATATTTCACAACTTGCGGAATTTTCAGTGGTAAACTAGAACACACTGTTCTAATTTAATATGCATCACATATGTTATTAATATTACATGGTCTAAGTGTAAAGAATACTTATAATAATTTCAATGCACATCTTTTAGAGAAAATGAAATAAAAATCTTTTTATAGCTCTTTCATGTAGTTGTTTTGAAAAGTTCGAGTTAACGTTTCATAAAATAGGCTTCCTTCTATCATTGTTTTAAATATAAGTGCAACAGTCGCTACTTTACTCAATTTTCTCCCATTTACTCTTAAAAAATAATACATAATCATGTGAATATTCAGCTTGACATAGATATAACTACTTATGGCAAAGAAATATAAAATTTTCTTTTTGAATTAAGTGAGAAAGAATAATATATTTGTTTTAGTTTATTCATAACTCAATATTCTCAACATATAGATGCACTCTACAAAAAGAATATGCTTAAATTGAAGCAAAGGTAGTGGTATGTCTATGGTGATTGTAATAACCCGCATTTTAACGACTCAGTATTTAGATAATTAATTTTAATATTAATTCATTGATTAATGTAATGCCTATTATACTTAATTTTTCTACGATGGATGAACTGGAACTCGAGACACCTATAGTTGAGACCGCTTTTCCAATATGAGAAAATTGATTATAAATTTGTCTATGTTTGAAGTTAGAAAGTTTTTAAAGTGTAGTGTTTTTGTTTGGATGAAATGAAATTGGACTAAATTTATTAGCTTGTCCCTAAGATAGCTTATATTTAGCTAACTCCTCATTTCATCTTCATTCAACGTTTTATTTTATTCATCTTCTCTAATTACTTTCCTAATTATCTCCTAACCCTACATCTCTTAATCCAAGCCCAAATAAATTACAATAAATCCTTATAAAATCACTACAATTCCCCTCCACTTATTCCTCATATAACCCAACAAGGAATTAACTTGAATCGATGTTTGGAAGTTCATCTCAAATTTCAAGAGAGCTAAGATTGATTTAGGGTTGGATTTAATGAAGAAGAAGATGAGTGGGATGATTCACTATTTATATTTACTTGTTAATCTTCATTATTTTTTTATTGATAACTATGGAATTCTATAAAGTAATTTGGAGATTGTTTGGGTCGGTTTAGGCTTGTATTCATGTTATGAACATGATTATACCATCTCATTATTTGTTTAGGATGTTAATAATTAGTTTTGAAGATAATTATAAGCTAAAAATTGGATTTTGGGTTAATTGGATGATTATATGTGTTGTTGCTATAGACTAAAGACTAATTACATAACATTATTAAGTGCATATCATTGATTAGTAATATTAAAACTAATTCGAACGGTTTTATAAAGTTAGTAAGCTTATAAAGTAAGTTTAGAACTCTACACTTATTATTAAACTGATGTAAGGTTTAATGAAGCTTATATCACTTATGTATATTATTTAAAAGTAGAGAAACGATCTTTATAATGAATAGTTACTTGTATTTAAAGGTGTTATCACCAATATTAACCTTGAAGATACACGACATTCAGTATGATCGTGACGCTGCCCCAGTAATCGACACCGAGGGAATGAAGAACATCGAATTTCAACAACAAGCTGATATATGAAATGCTGCTTTTGTTAAGGATATCAACATCATCTATGTTGATTGTTGTCAAAAACCGCCTATCATTTATGTTGACCTCATTGGTATATCTATGGATTAATACCACATATGACCAATGTTGCACCTCTTCAAAGAAACAACAATGTCGAATGAGATCAGTATCGTAAGCCATCATTGTTGTGTTGACATTATCCATGCCGCACCTCATTGGTGCCACTTTTCAAGATGGAAGTAGTGATGTGCATTGACAATATTGATCAATGGCGCTAAGAAATAATGTCACATCTCTTTGATGTTGCTTCCATTCTAACATCTGCACTTCTTAGAGTCGTCTTTTAGATAGCACCATCCATCATTGACGTCTCCAAGGGTCAACGCCGCACAACATCTTTTATACAGCACATTTCATCAACTCTTAGAGAATACCACATACCTATGCATGTGATGTTGATGGAGAACGTCGTTAATGTCCATAGAAGTTAACGATGCCGACACTAAATTAGATGAAGTTGATATTTCTCAATATTACCATATATCAACACCGCTCTTCATCAATGCTTAGTGTCGCCTTCAACCGATGCTATCGACAATCAATCAAAAGCATCTCAGCACATAAGGTTGATGATGCCGAAAGCCATCAACATTCATAAGATCGATTAAGGATGATGTTCTGAGGAATGATATAACTTCATGACGATATCACACCATAGCAATATTGTTCCTTATTGATGCCAAATACTATTGAAGCAACACCAAAGCTCAACTGTGAAATGTTGAAGCTAATGCTGTGTGACATAGCTGACATCGAAAACTAGCAATGTCGACTCTAAGCTGCCCTGTCGCTTAGCCATCCCTATAATTACCGACCTAAGGGTCTTGGAGTGGAGAGTATCATTCTTGCCTCTCTTCTTACATTTTAAACATTGTAAAACCTAAATTAATTTGGAGATTTTTGCCGATTGTAGCACTCAAACTTTGTAAATATAAGGAATTGAATATCAAACTACTACATAGCATATTTGATAAATTAAACTCTTGAATAGTGACTTGCATACTGACTTGGATCATGCATGATGTTTGACATGACTTTGATTACTATACAAGGAATTGTAATGGACTTGAAATCAAGCATACTTCGTCCTAGCTACCTTACCTAGAATTGACTTAGTCATTCTCATTTTCCTATGCATTTGGGGTTAACAAAGAAATTCGTTAACATTTTGACACTAGGAGGAGGACTTGAACCTCTGTCTCCATCGAAACTCTAAGTGCAACTACCTTAGCTAGCATATTTATGGCTTAAAGGACTTGCCCCAACTACGCATATCCCATTCCAAGCTAACCTACCTTTGATTTTCAACACCAATTAATCGTATTAGCTAAGTTCTGCTTAGTCATGCCAATTAATCATGTTAAAATCTCTAAACAAGGATCCTTCGAGCCTCAAATGACTAAGCTAGCTTAACAATTCACTAATGATCCCCGGTTTAATGAAAAACAAGTGCTAAGGCTCGTGCATTACAAGTTATGAAAGAGAAGAAAAGACAAGTGACTCCATACAATCCAAAAAAATGGAGTTCGAATCCTTTTCATGTGGGACCAACATCGATCTTTGCTTTGGGTAGGCAATACAAAACGGATAGCATCTTCTTAAAAATGAGGAAAGAGATTCAACTCAAAGCCAAGCGGACCATTTTCGAAAGAGAAATAACAAAGGACTTTGATCGATTCGCTAGATGGTTGGAAAATGCCCTTAACCACCCTCAAGAACCAAATGGAACTTGAAACTCTTTAAAAAGAAAACTTATTATTGAAGAGCCCATCATGCATAAGAGAGCCAAAAGGAGTTCAAAAACATCAATTTTCAGAAGATCACGGCTTTTTAAAAAATTCTCACTTACCATTTTTTAGGAGAATATCTACTTCTTGACAAAAGACAAGCTCAGTTATTAGCCTTCGCAAAAGAAACGACCAAAGAATGAAAGAAATCTTGGAGGGTTATATTGTCATTACCATCGCTTTAAGGGCATGACACCAATCATTGTCGAAGCCCGGAGGGAATAATTAACAATCTCTTAGGGCAAGGAAAGCTTGACGAGTTTTTACAAAGATATTGAACAAGTCAATAACAAAGAAAGGGTTTCTTGATAAAATACATGTATCTACATGGTTGAAGACTGAAACTCTCCTAAAAATAGTGGAAAGCCTAAACCACTGCCTTAGATAATAATATTGGGCTAAAGCCTTTGTCTCCACCAAGATGGCCTGGTCAAAGCACCTTCTAGAGGGAGGTCAAGGTAAGCCTTTAATTTCATCTGAAAAAGCCTAATCAGAGCATCTGCAAGCCTTCAACCCCTGCCTATGCAGCTTAATTGAACCTCCTAAGGGAAGGATATGTAAGTTTTTGGCCTGTCCAAAGCATTAGACTAAGCTTTCAGTGCCATCATCAAATCCCTTACTGAAGCATCTCCTAGAGGGAGATTAGATAAGCCTATAGTTTTGCTTGATATAGCTTACCAAATGCACCGGACAAAGCATTTAGTGTTGTCATCAAAAGCCTTGCTAAAGAGCCTCTCAAAAGGAGGTTAGGTAAATTCATAGTCCTGCTTTCTGAAGCTAATGGATAACAAGACCTAAATCATCACCTAAGATGGTGATAAAGGGTTCAAGCCAAGTAGCGTTGCGATCAATAAATATTCTATAGGATGATCTATAAAAATATGAGAGCCAGTTATCATTTCAAATCAAAAAAATCTTCTCGAGGAAGGTCCATCGAACGAACAAGAGCTATTTATGCTCTTCAATAAATGCAATTTTCAATTGCCAGATCATTCTGTTCTTCTATCTATTGCTAGATAAGATTTTTTTGGTTTATTATCTAGTGCCAAATTATTTCTACAGGATTGGCTTCCTGGTCTTCTATCTATTATTAGATTGGTTTTCTGGTCTTCTATTAATTGTCAGATAAGGTTTTCTGGTCTTATATCTAGTGTCAGATTGGTTTTCTGGCGAATTAGTTTTCTGGTTTTCTGTCAACTGTCAGATTGGTTTTTTGGTCTTCTACCTATTATCAGATTGGTTTTCTGGTCTTCTATCTATTACCAGATTTGATTTTTGGTCTTCAACTAATTACTGCCCAAGGGGTTTTTCAATTTATTATCAACCAACAGATAGAATGCTTCAAGAAATTATTCAAAGCAGTTATTACTTTGACAATAGAGTGTCACCAAATCAACTCTCAATTTAAACTCTTTTAACGGGAATCTCTGTTACTAAACAAGCTGCTAGATGCTTATTAATGAAAGGCATATCCTTATAGCATGTTCTAAAAAGTTTAATTAGCAAGGTCCTTAGTTCTACTAGCAAGCAAAATATTAATCTATACGTCAAAAGCTCAAAATATAAAAGAGCCAAGGCATTACTAGTCAAGCAATTCCAAACAAGAGCCAGTATGCGATTCAAGGCTACATACCTTAAATCACAGGTGACATACATTCAATTACAAATTTGTTTACAATCTAATACATTTTTTACAAAGCTGCAGATATAAGAATCAAACAAAAAGAAAAATATATTTAAAGCAAATCTTTCCTAAAGCTCAAGGCTCTATGCTAGCTTGTCCAAATGCTTAGCAACTAAAGGGTCAGTAATGTGGCAAAGAGCCATGTCCAAAAGCTCTGTAAATTTATTCTCCTTCCTTTGAATAACACATGCATCGTCAACTAATTCAATTTGAGTTTTCAAAGAACATTGGAGAGTCTTGTTGGCTCCTCGTAAAGTTTGAACCATGCTCTTTATCTCTTTAATCTCTTGTTTAAGAATGTATTTATCGCGCTCAAGCTTTTAAACTTTTCTTTCATATTCATTAAGACATTGAGATACTTTTTCATTCCACTTATTACTGAAATGTTGCATGCATTCCAGTTTAAATTGTCTACTCCATTTTGAGATCATCTCATCGCTTAAGTTCGAAGATGGATTTAGTAGATAGGAAATTATTGATTAGGCAAAGACCGAGATCTGGTCATTCTACTGAGAGTAAGTGTAGGAAGGCCAAATTCACCTTCAATCATAATAAGCTCGAACGATTGACAGTGGATTTGACTTTTCGTTGGCTCCACTTTGAGGTCGTTTATCCGTTAGTGTAATTTAGTTATTTCGATGTCAATCTCAACTAAAGGCCTGTACTCTAAGGCCGAGTGTATCCATTCTTTCAACTTTGGAATTCCTTTATCCTTCTCCTTAATCTTTTCTTCTAAGCTAGAATTTTGTTACTTCAGACCTTTAAAGGTCAATTTCAATCGAAAATATCTCTTATCTCATTCTTGCGCCTTGGAATTATATGAAAATTGTAAAGCTAAAGCATGTTGGGAGGACTTACTCTTTTCAATGTCTGCTAGTAATCAATCTTTAATCTCAATCACTCACGAGAAAACATCTAGTGGATCAGATGCATGCACAAATTAGGTTTCCCATTCAAAGTAAGTAAAATTGGGATTAATAAATGGAAAACAAATTTTTTCATTAATAACAACAAAGTTTATAGAAAATAAAGGAAGTCAAACTAAGTTACAATTCCATTTCCTAAACATTCAAAGTTTTGAAACTACAGTTTTGGACTTTTCAAATGACCTAGCAGATAGGATGAGAGTGGAATCGAATGAAGTTTTAATCCCTTTAGATGCGTTAACTGGAAGGAATCATTGATTCCCCAACTAAAGGACTAGAGTGATTGCATATTAATTTGGCATGATAGGTTCGAATTTCACTAAGCAACATATCATTTTCATTACCCAAGAAATCAAAAATGGAAATTAGGAAACCACATGTCAATTTCTTGTAGATCTCTGAGAAAGCAGTGTCTCGCTAATTATGATGTCTTGAGAATTAAAGACTTTTCTTCAAAACCTTTCTTTAACTCGATAAATTTACTCAAGGGTTTCATTGGAACCGAACTGCTTAAGTGTTTTTAGTCTATACAATATGAAAATATTAGATTAATAAAACAAGAATAAAAGGCGACAAAGTTCATAAGCTACTAGAATATAGTTATACAATCACTCCTGTTCATAAAAAATTAATTTCTTATACAATTCGAAAATAAATATTTTCTTATTATATATTTTTTGTGGGGGGAAGAGAACGAGAAGAAAGAGAATAGAGGCAACTCTTGGTAGATTCATACACATCCCGAGATGAGGATCAGATCAATGATTATCTAAGCATCTGCAATAGAAGCTCCTAAGAAAACCCCACATTTGTCGCCTAAATAAGAGAAGTCAACAAACTTACCCCTAGAGTAACCTCTATATAGAAACTCTTTCAAGGTACTTCTATCATTGATCAGCATCCAAAAAATGGTCATTATCTCTACGTTCTTTGTTAAGAGTTTATCCCGATAGAGGCATGCTCTTTTCATTCGTGGAGCAACTTCCCTCTCTTTGGAAAATCTTAATTTTGACGCCCTTACGACAAGGTTCTTGTATTTCTCAAACAACTCATTAAACTATTTCAGTTGTTTATATAACTCTCTGTTTAATCAGTTTATTTCCATTTTCTTCTTTTCAAGCATATCGTCAAATGATATATTGATTTTCTCCTAACAAATAACCAACATATTAACTAAAAGCTGTTTGGTAATTTAAGACATTTAAGCAGAGAAATCCATACCTAAGAGAGCGGAATGGAAGGCGAAGGGGCTTGCTCCTTCCCTTTGGGTTTTCTTTGAGAAGCGTTGTCTTTCTAGGAAGAATATTTAGTGGAAGAATAAGGAATTTCACTAGCATTTATACCAGGAGCTGTTAAGACCATGTTAGCATTTCTTAATCCATCCTTATCATCTGGCGGTCTAGTGGGATCCTTTCTGTCGCCTCCACTCTTTCCATCTCATCTGATTACTATTATTATCGTCATCACCATGGCTATCATCGTCTTTGTTCTCATCGACATCTTCCTCTTTCTCATCTGACTCAGTCTCGTCGTCTTTTGGAGGATTGTCAAAAGTTAGTAGCTTCTTAGCATCAATCTCCACCTCTTCCTCAGAGAGTCCCTATCTAGGTTCTTGATTTTTATTTAGCATTGCTTCGAATTTCTTCATAAACTTCTTATTCCAAACTGGAGGAAGACAAGGAAAGTCAAAATCTGGATATTTGTGAGCATTGTCAATATATGCTATAATAAAGCCTTCTCAAAGGATCTCCCAACAATGGTATTAGGAGCCGAGTCAAGGAAATGAGATGCCTTCTTCTTTGCGTCTATAATCACACCAGTTGATTTATTCAGGAGGATTCTTTTCTTTCGCAACATTCTCTTGAGAGATGCATTCTCCTCCACAAGCTTGGCCTCCCTCATGCCGGCCTCTTCAAATGTTATTTTCAAAGATTTTGCCTTATCATTTAAAATCTATTTGGAATTTCAAACTTCATGAAGTAAGGTTTCTGTTTCCTTAAGTGAGGTTGCAAGCTTTTCTTTTATAGCCTCATCCCTCAACGTTAAGATGTTAATTATGTGATTGTTAAGAGAAGAAACCTACTCTTTAAGCTTGGATGGTTCGTCAGAAGATCTCGAAGCATCCTCTTGAAGCATAAACATATGTTTAGCAGCCTAAAATGAGTAGCAAACATGAATAAAATGTCATGCATGAAAGATTAAGTAGCTTGAAGCGGTTAAGTAGAAAAAATACATACCGATAAACATTATTTAAGAATAGAAAATCAATGATCTTGAGTATAGGAGGAAGGCTGTGGTGGCTGAAGGGAAGTGAAAGAAAGGGATTGAATGACCAATTGGAGAAGGTCATCAAACTTACAAATAGAAATTGGGGATTGAGATTTGGAAGGAAGTAGGTCCTTCGATGTGAGAAACAAACCAAGATCTTCGCATAAACGATTCAAAACTCGAAGAGAACCTAGAAAAAATAACGCGAAGAAGAGGATACTGAAACTGCTCTGCTTTAGCCAACTATTGGGCTTTTTCCTGAGAAATGTTAAGGTTTGAAGCTTTAGGTCTCGGATCAATATCCACAAACAAAACTTCTTCTACAATAACGGGAGTGTGCACAACCCCAAACTTAGGCTTCTTTCAAGGAGTGGTAGCAGTTGCAGAACCATCACTTAGTCTCCTTTTAATTTATTTGAACAAATTAACAATGACATCCCTGAGATATTAGGATTTGGAAGTCTGAGCCGGGGCAGAACTGTCATCTTTACTCATTTTATCTTTGGAGGCATCACTTTGACTTCTTGTTTGTAGGAATAACTACCAAGGAAGACAAGCGTGAATCATGAAAATAAGTTTATAAGATAATATCACAAGATGTTTTCATATAAAATGTAGTGATATCTTACCCATCTCGAGCTGAACTTGAGAATTAGAAGTTAAGGATTCTAATTTGTTTATCACCAACGATCGTTTTCCTTGAGCATCGTATTTGACCATTGGAGGTTCTCCCAAGATCTTGTGATGATTTGATATAATAGAATATTAAAGAAGCTTTGACAGAGTTAATAATCTGATCCTATTCCCAATTTTCTCTACTACCCTAAATTAAGGATCGCACAGTCTTTTGGTCATCAGGACTTAGATTTTTAGGGGGAGAAACTTTAAGAAACACCTATCAGTAAAGGATAATAAATTAACATGGATAACCAGAAACAAGAAAATTACCAGCGATGGGGAATGTTCCTCTACTGTTAGAGAAGCACTTGATGAAAAAGAATTGTTTCTCATCCTTTCATTTTATTGACATCCTCGGTAATCATGCTTTATAGATGGGGACGGGTTTGGTACAATTGATGATCTGATTGTTCACCAACCTTAGTAGGACTAGCAATTGAATACATAATTTCAGCATTAAGGGAGGGGAGTCCTACCTCCCGAGCCAAGACTTCCAAGCAAGACGGATATATGTAAGAATTTGGCAAGAACCGAATCGATGCAACATCTAGATTTTCCAGATATCATAAGAGAAAGTCGTGAAAAGGAAGCAAGCCTATGTGTTAGATATGTATGGGAGTAAAAGTGAAATACCCCTATGGTGGGTTATAAATGTTATCCGCAGAGCCAGTGGGAATAGCTTCAATTCCAATAATTCCAAGCTGCTCAAGGATGGAATTCACTTCTTCCTGGGTCATGATTTATGATGGATTCGAAATATTATCTCCTTCCTTAGTAGCTGAGGATGAAGGTTTGGGCCTTTTGTTGGGCTTCCTGATGGACTCCTTACTAGGCCGCTATTAGCACCAAAATTAGTCAATAACACCCTTGAATAGGATTGTGTAAAGAGATTAATGAAGAAAAAAAATAAAACCGAGGAATATCATAGTAGAATGCAATAAGAACTGTAAGAAACGAGAAAACCAGAATTATAGTGGTTCGGCATAACTGCCTGCATCCACTTCGATCGTAATCTTTATTACTTCTTTAAATAATTGAATACAAATACAATCTGTTCACTAACAACTTGAGTACAAGTTTTAGCAGATAAGAAATAAGTCTTGAAAATGGAAGAGTCTCACAAGAGTTCTCGAAAAAATCCATTTTCACTGCACTCCCGCCCCTCTATTTATGGACAAAGATAGGCCGAACTTCCTTTTCTGGCCTAAGAGCAAAGTACCTTGGCTCATATATGGGAACCTCAACTTGACCGATCCAGGTATACCGAGCGAGACACACCGATCGACAAATGTCGATCTAGGATGGCCGAATGGTGGTCACCGGGTATTTAACTTGAAGCGCACTCTTAAAGGTCCCGGAGTAACTCACGATGGAACTCGAAGTGAAGAATGTCGAACCCCTCACTTCGATGTTGACCTCCACGAATAATTCAAATCCCTTATCTTGCTTTGAAATAGCTAAACTGAACCAGGCGTACCGAATGGTGGTTGCCGAGTGACATCGTTCGAAAGAAGGTAGCCGAGCGACGTTGGTTGAACGGAAGTAGCTGAGCAATGTTCACCGAGTTCCTAACAACACCTTTCTTTTAGCCGGGCGACACACGCCATCCTTCCTCGGCCGAACCACATAATGAGGCCAAACGATGTATCAGGTCGAACGAAACTTATATGCCAAATGATGTATTCAAGCCAAATGAAACTTTATATGTTGAACGATGTATTTAGGCCGAACGAAACTTATATGCCGAACAATGTATTCAGGCCGAATGGTACTTATATGCCGAACGAAGTATATATGCCGAGCTTCTCAATTCAAGTCAATCTTTCACTGGCTTAAGTTTCACTTAGTGAAACTCAATAATTAGCATCGCGTAGCTAGGCCCAGCAACCGGGTAACATTTTTCCCCCAAAGTATTTCATGTGCAGCAAAACGACACGCTTCGAATCAGTAATCAGTTTTCAGTTCCAAAATACGAACTTATACGATTTTGTGACGGTCGAAACATGACGGACCTTCCTAGTGCCTTGCATAGTTTTGATTTCTTATCTTGCTTTCTTCCCCCTCTTTTTCCTCTTCTCTTTTTTTATATAGACAAGGGGCCGTTCGGCATACAGAGACCGACCCACATGATCAGTTTACTTGAACTGGGTCATGCATATCTAACAGCCGACTTCTCAAACCAAATCGACATGTTCAACAGGAGATAGCCTGTTCACCTCCCCTCTCCCATATATATAAGAGCTCTCTCTTTCTTCTTCTCTCCGCCTTTACTTTATTCCTTCGAGATATATTAACTTACCTTCCCCCGAACTTCAACTATTACTCTTACTTCCCTTCCTTCTCCCTACTTCAAAATGTTTGTTTCGTAATTCCTTCAGTTAATAAACCTAAATGAGTTTCGACTCCAAATTCATGATCCCTACAATCTTCAATTCATTCCTATAGGTACAAATCTCTTATTCGACCCATTTTCCCAAATCAGGGGTTTTGAATGAAGCTCGAATTCATAAGTATTTTTCAGTAGGAGTTGTTGTAGACGAGGGAGGCTGAATTGGAAATAAGAACATGCATTAGGCTAGGAGCTTGGTAAGGCTTTAACAGACGTGAGGTGGGGAGAGAAAAGAGAAAGGGATATCGGTGATCACTCGCATATAGGTTCTCGTTAAGCCACCAAGTAAGGGAGAGTGGTTGTTAGGTTAGTAAGATAGGGCTAAATTAGTGATTGAAGTCGTTCGGTAATCAGGGAGTGAGAGAGAAGAGAGTCTGAACCGATCAGTATTTGTATTTTGGGTGGAAGTTTGTTGTTTGGAAGTCCTCTTATGGGAGTAATGCTAGGGAGGTAGAGGGATGGGATGTCATTTGATCTAGGAGAGAGGGTGTCATTCGGTCTAGAGAGAGGGAATGACTGTCGTTCGGTCCAAAGAGAGGGAGTGAGTGTCCTTCGGTCCAGAGAGAGGGAGTGAGTGTCCTTCGGTAATCCAAAGTGTCTTAACCCAAATATGAGGCACATTTGAGTGACTTATATCCATAACCAACCCTAAGAAAATTTAACAAAGCATGACAAACAAGAAAGCATAAAAGCCCAAGCGCTTGACTTAAACTAACCCCCTGCAACATGAATGATCACAAATGCACCTTAACTTAACAAACACGAACGACAGTCTTCACACTCTGTGATGCCAATGTCCAACTCCATGAACACCACTGTCAATCATAGAACAAACTATAGGAGACAGCCAGCGATGGTAGTTTCTAAAGACAGTAACTTAAAATTCTATCAAAACACATTTGTGCTTTAATTTTTTCTGTACTCGCACTTCAGTTGTAGCACTAATGCACACATAACATTGGGGGATATATTATCATTGTTATATCTGATATCAATTTTCTTTCAAGTATAGTTTAAATGGGGTTTTTTTCACATCCATTGCTCTTCAAAGATGTCCAGAAAGTCGATTTTTGCTATAGTTTCCAATAAGCCTGATCCAGGCTCTCAGTATGAAGTAGTAGGTACTTCGGACCCACCGACGACGTCCATGCAGGGTATTCAAGATCCATGAAGTAGTAGATGGAGCAATCATCCTGGACAATCTGATTGATTCTCAAGCTTCAGGAATCAGTGAAACCACTCTTCGCAAGCTATGTTCAATCCATAGAATCCTTTTTGACAACGTATTAGTTCCACCGGGACAAGATCGTCCTCACCTACCCCCAGGTAGATATACAATTTGTAACAAATTCATGTGCTGGGTCGGAAGTGTGCCACCGTTCAATACATTTCTTCGCATGGTGCTGCAGTACATCGGGATCGCTCCGGCGCAACTTCACCCCAACAGTCATGCATTCCTCCACGGTACTTGCATTTTTTTATGAATATCTTATTCAGGCTCCCCACTCTGGAGGATATATGATACATTTACCGCTTTAAAAGACAATCTGACTGCCCCTCTTTCATATTCCTTGAGTCACACACTAAGTGTCAGATCCTGACGGGGGCTTAGAGTAAATTATTCCAATATAAGCAGGAATGGTTTTACGTGAACTGCCCCCTGGCTTTGCGAGAAGATAGTTGGAAGGAAGTAAGTTTCATTTCCGGACTCGTTATTCGCCTAAGGCGTGAAATGCATTCTTTCTGAACTTCCTTCAGTCTTTTTGCATGCATCAGCCCAAGTCCCGAAGGTGTTGGGTATTCTGAGGCCGTTGAGGCCATTTGTGCTACTCCTGTGGAAAACCAGGAGATCAAATTTTTTATTTCCAATGAGTCACTTGCAAAATTTGGACTATTGACGGAAGGTCGTCGAACTAATCTTCCATTCGGTGCCACTACAACCGAATCCGCAATGGAGAAAGGTAAAGAACAGGCTGGGCCTTCACTGCCCCCTACAGGCGAGACCTCTGACATACCTAAGGAAGATGAAATTAGAGAGGCCGGGGTACCGGGAGCGTTTGGTGAGCATATAAGTCCTCTTTCGAAACCGGTGACCGACGCACCGACATTAATGAACCGCCTCCTCCTTCAAAGAAAAAAAGAAGTTAGCCTACAAGCTAGAAAAGAAAATAGTGGACGGAACCTCAAAGGTTACAATTACTCTAATAGAGAAAGAGCCGTCTCCAAAACACTTATAGGGTTCATTGAAAGGCTTATTAGACTTTACTATTTTCGATGACTTGCTCAATTACGGCTTTGACGATCCAGAAGCCCTAAAACTTCATTTGCCCACGAGAGGCGATGAAGGCATTCAAGCCCATCACCAAGGAGAACAAATTCCGATAAGTAAAGCTAAAGAAACTGGTTCGTCGGTGGAAAACACTAGGACACACACTAACACTTCACCTTGCACTTAAACTTCAACCACCATGTTATTCTTGATAACTTGTCCTCACTTAATTTCTTTGCAGGTGATATGGGATGCTCTCATGGATTCGACCGCCTTCGCGGGTCCTTTATCTTCCATCGTTCCAGCCGAGACTTGGGGTTCGTTAAACGCCGAGGTAGAGACGAAAACAAGGATAAAGACTATCGTCCTCGAGATTCGTGGTCGTCTCAAAGGAAAACTTACAACCATTCTTCATACCCCATGATCCTCCTCCTCAACCAGAACAAAGTAGGGAGAAATCAGCTAAAAGGGGATCCCAATATGAAGATCCTCGCGACCAATACTCTCGTTCATCAACACTAGGAAAACTCGCGAGGTTTACAAGAAGTCTTTGGTTTTGGCTATACAAACTTCTTCTGCCCCTGCACACGATCCATTGATCGCAGAAAAGCTAGCTGAGCTTAAAGCCACATTCCCAAAAATATTCTTTGATGGACTGCGATCCATCCTATTCCAGGGCACGTTAAACAAAATGCCATTGCTTGTAATAACAATGTCTACGTCCAACATGACGCGTTCGTTCACCTAGTCGAAAAAGTTTCTAAAGTTTCTACAGAGCGCAAGCATGAAATCAATCGCCTAAAGCTTGAGGCCATTCATGATAAAGACATCATCAAAGCCCAGGATGAAGAGCTTTCTCGTATAAATCTCAACTTGAGGCCGCTTAGAAGAATGCTAAAGATATTGCTGAGGCAGTCAATCGCCTGGAGGCTAACCACAAAAAAGAAACCGATGAAGCAGTTCAACGCTGTGGAACCTTAGCCTTAGGGAAAGATTCCATTCAAAAGGAGAAAGATGTCCTCGCTTAACGAGTCAAATAATTGGAGGAGCTACTTCTCAAAGAAAAGACTGCCGCTCAAGAAGATTCACAATGACATTGTGATGATATTGTTGCTAGATGACTCCTAAAAACAAAGCTCGATGAGGAGCTCTCTAAGGCTGAAGCGCTGAAGGACGAAGCCCGTGAAGAGGGCAAAAGGGTGGCGCTTTCGGAAATCGATTCTTGCCTCGAGGCGGCTGCTGGGGCTGGTAGGGAGGAAGTTAAGTGCATGTTTGATCCACTCATAGCCGAGTACAATGCTCGAGTTCTCATGCATCGCGACCTAACATTTCTTAGTGAGGGTTACCTCGAATATTTGGCGGAAACATGGGACACTTTAATTCAAATTAAAAAGGTTGAGTTGGGAACTGAAAATGTTGATGAGCATTCCTTTATGAAAGAAGTGTTTCGTGAGAATGAGCGCACTGACCTATCTATGGAAAATGCCCTTTATGGAAGGGACTCTTCCTCATCAAAGGAAAAAAAATGACACTGCTGATCCTTCTAGAACCGAGTCCTCAGTTCCTCCTCCTGTTCAGCCGATTGGTTGCCCACCACTCGATCCCTTCGAGCAGCATATTGGCTATGACCCAAAGGAGCCTGGACTTGATATTCACACTCTATCTCTATTTCATAAAGTGAAACTCCCTGAACAGTTGAGAGTCGGCCAGAAACTAGTACATAAATCTTTCTTCCTAGAGTTCAAAGGGCCATCGTTCTTGGCGAGTAGTAAATGCATTCTAACATTTGTCTCTTATGTTTTTGTATAGGCCATTCCGATCCCAAACCAACTCTAAGGAATGATGTCGCCACGGAGAGGGAGGAGAAAGTGGGAGAGGCGATTCAAACAAGGGAGACTCTCGGACCTGATGCTCAAGTGATCAAGGCGCTTGACGAAGACAAATATGAAAATCCATCGCCTATCAAAGAACATGGTGAAGTTGAAATTACGGGCGCCTCCAAACACACTTCAAAACTGAGCATGGAGGAACAAATCATTGAAGAGGGGAAAAAGAAAACTAAAATTAAGGCTGAGCCCCAAGTGATGGAATTTGATGACCCACTGAACATGCCTCTGAAGGTTATTCTCCCCGGTGGGACCTCTCCACTGGAGGTTCCTCTACCTTCCCCGGGCACTACTTCCTTAGCAAAAAAGGAATCCAAGAGAAAACACCTAGGGGAGGTGTCTTCAGAGAAACCAAGGAAGGAAAAGAAGTCGAAGAAGTAGCTATCATGCCTCATTCAACGCGAATAAACCTAGATCATGTAATTATTTCTATTTATTTTCATAGTCGTTGTAAATAGACTTTTTTGTCCAAGTTCAAGAGAAGTTGTAGTGGACTTCAGTTTGGATTAGTGAATAAAACTTTGTTTCTTTGCTTTCAATGATTTTCGTTGTTCAGCTTACTGTATAACTTGTAGCCGAAATTCAAAATCTTGTAAATTACACAAGTCTCCAGTTCACTTCCATATGACTCGAGATTTTTTGGAATCGTAGATCCTCTAGACCATGCTCTGAGGACTTAAAATACATTTAGTCCGCACTCCGAGGACTTAGATATTTTTAAGTCGTTTATACTTTAGTCTGCGCTCTAGGGACTCAGAGTACTCTAGTCCATACTTTGGGGACTTAGAGATTTTTAAGTCGTTTATACTCTAGTCTGCACTTTGGGGACTCGGAGTACTCTAGTTTGGATTCTAGGGACTTAGAGATTTTTAAGTCGTTTATACTCTAGTCTGCACTTTGGGGACTCGGAGTACTCTAGTTTGGATTCTAGGGACTTAGAGATTTTTAAGTCGTTTATACTCTAGTTCGCACTCTGGAGACTCAGAGTACTCCAGTCCGCACTTCGGAGACTTAGAGATTTTTAAGTCGTTTATACTCTGGTCTGCACTATGGGGACTCATAGTACTCCAGTCCGTACTCTGGGGACTTAGATATTTTTAAGTCATTTATAATCTAGTCCGCACTCTAGGGACTCATAGTACTCCAATCCGCACTCTGAGGACTTAGAGATTTTTAAGTCGTTTGTACTCTAGTCCGCACTCTGGGGACTCAGAGTACTCCAGTCCGCACTCTGGGGACTTAGAGATTTTTAAGTCATTTATACTCTAGTCTGCACCTTGGGGACTCAGAGTACTCCAGTCCGCACTCTAGGGACTCAGAGTACTCCAGTCTGCACTCTAGGGACTAAAACATTTTGAAGTTTGTGTGCGCGTTCATACGTCTGACAGAATAATGTAATTTAATTTTTTCTATGAAATTACAACATACAAAAACGTCAATAGTTCATGGAAAAGATGGCTTCAAGCCTTTATTAATAAAAACAAACTGAATTGTCTTATTACATGCCAAAAACAAAGAACAACAAAATAAACATACACTGGAAATAATTGCAACTAAAATGCAAAAAAAAAAAGACTAAGTGTAATAACGTCGCAGATGCTCGCTATTCCATGCTCGGGGGAGTGTCGCGCCATCAACGGTCGCTATCTTGAAAGTTCCCTCTCCAAGCTTCCATTCAATAACGTATGGACCTTTCTATGTGGGATTCATATGCGATGGGATCAGAAAAACTCGCTTCAAGACAAGATCTCCCACATCAAAGATTCTCGATCAAACTTTTTCATTATAATATCGAGCAACTCGGTGCCTATATGCAGTCGCCCTTAAATCAACTTCTTTACATTTTTCGTCAACAAAGTCCGGTGATTCCAGCAAGAGATCTCGATTCATCTCAGGGTCATAATGAGTTACCCGATGTGAATGAACTTCAAGTTCCACGGGTATAATAGCTTCCGTACCATATGCCAATGTGAACGGAGTGTGACCAATCGCGGACTAGTGGGTGATTCTGTAAGACCAAAGTGCTGTCGAAAGCTCATCCACCCACTTGCCTCTAGACTTCTCCAAATAGTTTTTCAATATGGATTTGATTATTTTGTTTACGGCTTCTGCTTGTCCATTGGCTTTTGAAACAACTGCCGCAAACCTTTTCTCAATGCCATACTTTTGACAAAATTCTTCGAACTCCCTACTTTCTAACTGAGTTCCATTGTCCATAATGATAGTTCGTGGGAGGCCAAAACGTCATATGATGTTTCACACAACGAAATTAATGACCTTTTTGGTGGCGATTTTAGCTAGGGGGCCTACTTCCACCCACTTGGTAAAGTAATCAACCGCAACTATTGCGTATTTTGCACCACCTTTGGAGATTGGCAAGGAGCCGATTATATCGATTCCACATATTACAAACAGCCAAGGGATAACTATTTGTGTGAGTTTTGTCGGTGGAGCTCTCGGGATTTTCGCATATTTTTGACATTTATCGTATCTTCGCATATAGTCTGCGGCGTCCCGACCACGGTTGGACAATAGTATCCATAACAGAGGATCTTTTTCGCTAATGTCTGCCCTCCTGTATGGTCGCTACATTCTCCTTCGTGAACCTCTTTCAAGACCCGCTTTATTTTGTTATTGACGATGCACCGAAGTAGGGGAACCGAGAATCCTTTTCGATACATTACTCCGTCCTACATTAGATATCGTGAAGCTTTGCGAATGATTTGTTGTCTTTCGTTCTTTCTTTCCGGAAAAACCCCTTGTAGCAGGTATTGCTTAAATGGGGTTATCTATGACTCCTTCTCGATTTCCGTTTCTAACACAAAATCTACTACCATCTCACTTGTAGTCGGAGCATGTAAAATTTCGACGGGAACCAATCCCATCTGCTGTACATCACCAGTACTAGTGAATTTTGCCAATGAATCGGCTTCCCCATTTTTCTCATGTGGGATGTGTGAAATATCATAATATTCGAGGTCTGCCAACTGCTCTTGAACCCAAGCAAGGTATGGGACAAGTCTTTGCCCCTTTGCTTAATAGTCTCCGCGTACTTGGTACACCACCAATTGTGAGTCACAAAAGATTTCAATCGATTTTACTCCAAGTTCCTTGATAAATTTCAAGCCAACAATCAATGCTTCATACTCGGCTTCGTTATTTGTAGCTGGGAAATCAAGCTTCAAAGCATAACAAATTGATCGGTTTGCCCAAGCTGAGTCTACATTTAGTTATTGGGAAATTAAGCTTTAAGTTATTGGGAAGCATCTATATTTAGTTGCATTGTTTTTCCTATCTGAGTTTATCATCCACTCATATATCATTACATGCTGTCGGGGATCAGTCTTCTCCTCGTAGGATGGAATAGTCGGCATGTTAAACTTCTTGGGTTACTCGGCCTTTAGGATTACATCTATGAATGGAGTGCGGCTCCTAGTTACGCCCCAATCATCATTAGATAAGCCTTGATTTTTCCTCATCAGCTGTCTGACCATAGCTGATAGGTCTGGGGTTTATATGGAAGGTGGCAATTTGGAATCTGTCCTGCGGGATCATTCTAGTTGGTGCCTCCTCGGTTGGCCATCTACCAAATACGTGTCCTAGGGACCTGCTTCATTGTGACCTTGATGAGTCGGTCGTCGAGCTTCCACTCTTGCTTTGATCTTAAGTTTTCGATTCCAACTTGAGTACGATTACCCTGGTGTAAGTGAGGGGCCATGGCTTTAGGCAGGGAACTTGGACCATCCCTTGTGGATCGTTCAGCTGCACCTGTTTGCATTATTTCAGTTCTACGGCGTCTACGTTTAGGTGATTCATCAGACGAAGCGGAGCTGTCGGACGAGGAGCAGGCAGCCGGACTTCCTCTTTCCATTGTAGAGTTATTGGTATGAACTCTGAGTAGAATCTATGAACTACTTTTGAACGAACTTGAATCTTCCTTAGGGGTTTCTTTAATCCAGTAGCGACAAAGTAGATCCTAACAGCCTGAGAATGTTATTCTCAGTGAAAGCACCAAAACGTTAGCACCAAAATTGGTTACTAACACCCTTGAATAGGATTGTGTAGAGAGATTAATGAAGAAGAAAAATTAAAAGTGAGGAATATCATAGTAGAATGCAATAAGAACTGTAAAAAACGAGAACGCCAGAATTAAAGTGGTTCGGCGTAACTGCCTACGTCGACTTTGATCGTAATCTTTAATACTTCTTTAAATAATTAAATACAAATATAATCCGTTCACCAACAAATTGAGTACAAGTTTTAACAGAAAAGAAATGAGTCTTGAAAATGGAGGAGTCTCTTCAGAGTTCTTGAAAAAAGGTCCATTTTCACTGCACCCATGCCCCTCTATTTATAGATGAAGATATGATGGACTTCCTTCTCAGTCCTAAGAGCAAAGTACCTTGGCCTATATAAGGGAACCTCAACTTGACCGATCCAGGTATATCGAGCGAGACACACCGATTGACAAATGCCGATCAAGGATGGCCAACCGATGTTCATCGGGTAATTGACTCGAAGTGCACTCTTAAAGGACCCAGAGTAACTCCCGTTGGAACTAGAAGTGAAGGAATGCAAAACCCCTCACTTCGATGTTGACCTCCATGAATAAGTCAAATCCCCCATCTTGCTTTGAAAAATCTATATTGAACTTGGCGTACCGAACGGTGGTTACCGAGCGACATCGTTCGAACGAAGGTAGCCAAGCGACGTTGTCCGAATGGAGGCAGCCGAGTGATGTTCACTGAGTTCCCAACAACACCTCTCTTTTAGCCTGGAGATACATGCCAACCTTCCTCAACCGAACCACATATTGAGGCCAAATGATGTATCAAGCCGAACGAAACTTATATGCCGAAAGATGTATTTAGGCCGAACGAAAGTTATATGCCGAACGATGTATTCAGGCTGAACGAAACTTATGTGCCGAACGAAGTATATATGCCGAGCTTCTCAATTCAAGTCAATCTTTCACTGGCTCGAGTTTCACTTAGATTCAACCAATAAACTCAATAATACCAAGCAACCGGGTAACAGCTGCTATCCTTCCATTTGCCCGCCACGTGATATTATCCCAAATTTAAGGCACAGTAATACTCATATTGTGTATAAGAATTACCATATGAAAAACTAAAAATTATTATCTAACTAATTTACCTATTATTGGCATCAAAACATTTTAAGTGTAAATGTAATACCACTTTTGCTACAGGTCAATAACATTTGGGTGGCATAAGTTGAGTTTTATAAAAAAAAAACTTAAACTTTAATAAAGGAATTCCATGGGAAACTATATATAAGTCAACTAATAGTGAATATTCGATGACAATAAGTCTATGTGGACAACTATATCAATAGCGAATATTACATAGCTTATATGATAAAGCATTAGTAAATACAACAATTACAACCAATGTCAAAGTGACGAGGTTGTGGACAGTAGTGAATGGTAACGACATGGTTCAATAACATATTTATCATTCAAACAGCTTGTAATATGTTAGAATGGAAATGTCATAAGTGATGATGTTATGAAAATTTAATCATAATACCAAAGGTAAATGCAAGAGGATATTAGCAACAATATGAATGTTGGCATCAACTATAACTTCATGAATCAATGCCAAAAGAAGACATCATCATCTTATAGATTTTCTTATAATCAAAGAGGGTTGTTGCACCTCATCTTAATTGTTAACAATATGAGAGAAAAACTATCAGGATAACAAGATGATATAGAGCTTTATTAACAGCAAGTATCATAGCAATACCAAAAACCATTAGCGCCTATCATATTGATAATGTTGTAAATGATCGGTGATCGATATAGTGAATCGATATCTTGCTTCGGGTCTAGTGGATTGACTTCTTTATTAATAAACCTAGAATATGCCAGATTTTATACCAACATCGATTGGCATCAAAACCCATACATACGGAATAAAGATATATTGCTAATTTAATCTGAATCGTTATCATCTTAGTTAAAAATTATCAAAATTTTATGATGGAATCCTAATGCAAATCTAAAATCAAGAAAAACCCAAATTAAACCCTAACAACAATCTCAATACCAAATCATCTGAATCGACTTGTTAATTGGATCAGTATCAATTCATACCTGAATGAAAAATCGGTTGCTTGAGAATAAAAAAAGTTGTAATTTCCTTAGAATTTCTGATTTCTTTCTTCAGCTCTTGATGGCAGGTAAAAGAAGAAAGGAAAAGAGAGCTCGATATTTATAGGAAGAAATAGTTGCATAGAATCCATTGGATTGATTTTAAATGAATGATTAGATTGGTGTAAGAAGACTAATAGACAACAAAAAAATAATCCTGAAACTTTTGACTTGAAAAGTCAATCCTTCCTTAATACTAAGGGCGAAATGTTATTAACAATATTAACCTTGAAGATATGTGACATGCAGTATGATCATGATGTCGCACCAATATGCAACGCGGCATGTTGTTAAGGATATCACACATCATCTATATTGATTGTTGTCGACACCGCCTATCATCTACATTGATCTTTATTAGTATATCTATGGTTAATACCAAATGTAACCAATGCCGCACCTCTTCAAAGGAGCAACAATGTCGAATGAGATCGGTATTGTAAGCCATTATTGTCATGTTGACATCATCTATGTCGCATCTCATTGGTACTGCTTTTCAAGAAGGAAATAGTGACATGCATCGACAATATTGATAAATGCTGCTAAGAAATGGTGTCACATATCTTTGATGTTGCTTCCATTCTAACATCGCCACTTCTTAGAGTCGTCTTTTAGATAGCACCATCCATCATTAACATTGCCAAGGGTCAATGCTGCACATCATCTATTATACGGTACATTTCATCAACACTTGGATAACGCCATGTACATATACACGCGATGTTGATGAAGAATGTTGTCAATGTCCATAGAAGTTAACAATACCGACACTAAATTAGATGAATTTGATATTTCTCAATATCATGTATCAACACCACTTTTCATCAATGCTTAGTGTTGCCTTCAACTGATGCCGCCGACAATCAATCAAGAGCATCTTAGTACATAAGGTTGATGATGTTGAATGCCCTCAACATTCACAAGATCTATTAAGCCCGATATTATGGAGAATGATATAGCTTCATGAAGATATCGTAGCGTAACAATGTCGTTCCTTATTGATGCCGAATACTACTGACATTGCTAATGCCGAAAACTAGCAATACTAACTCCAAGTTGCTGTGCCGCTTACCTGCCCCTATAAAAATGGACCAAAGGGTCTTAGAGTGGGGTGAATCATTCTAACTTCTCTTTTTACATGTTAAACATTGTAAAACCTGAATTGATTTGGTGATTTTTCTAATTGTAGCACTCAAACTTTATACATATAAGGAATTGAATATCGAACTACTGCTTAACATATTTGACAAATTGAACTCTTAAATAGTGACTTGCATATTGACTTGGATCATGCATGATGTTTGACATGACTTCGATTACTATACAAAGAATTGTTATGGACTTAACATCAAGCATACTTCGTCCTTGCCACCAAACCTAGGATTGACTAGTCATTGTTTAACCAAGTTCACTTTTCCTACACATTTGGGGTTTACGAAGAAATCCATTAACAAAAGGCTTGAAAATGATTAATAAGCTTATAATATATTTTATAAAATGATTGTAATATTTTGTAAGATATCATGAAATCATATTAGACTTTTACTGAAATTTTTTACTGAACAAAAGTAATATTAATTAAGTAATAGTTGAATTGCTTATTTAAATATACATGAATATAGGTAAGTATACATATATGTGTATTTGAAGGTATATAACAATCATAAAAATTTGTGTATTGTGGTTAGAATTATTGTGTAGGTTTATTCATTCATAAATTGTTTGAATATATTTATATATTGATGTGTATAAGAGTGTTGTGGATGTTTCACGTAGCCATAGCGACCATAATGTGCGCTAAGTTGCATAAGAATATACTAGGTTGAGTAATCGCTCTGTTGAAATCGAAATATAATTTATGTTGTAGTGTATTTGTGTATGCATGTATGATTGTGCACGAATGAGTGTGCTAGCATGTGTATGCATCACATCAACTAGATGGTTATGCAATATATCTCGATGATATGTAGCCGTATGTCAAAAGCACTCAAGAGAAAGAAGAAAATTCTAAAATTATGTAGAACCGTGATTCGAGATCTATAGATTGAAGAGGAATTCTCCACGGTCTAAATAGAAGAAATAACAAGTCGTCTGGAGCTACATATTGAAAGTTAGGGATGACTGAAGGTAACTTTTGCGCATAACAAGCATCCAAACATCTGGATTTAGTGGCCAGACGTCTGGATGAGTGCTGAGGACAAACAGAAAGGATGCATTTTCAAGGGGTTTCAGGCATCTAAAACACAATTCAAACTCTAGCTTAAAAAATCAGATGTCAAAATGGCGTCTCAGATGTCTAAATATCTACTGTTCTTATTGATCGATCAATCAATTGAAATTTCAAAATGCGATATCTTTGCATACGAACTTGGATTGAGGCGCGCTGTGGACCAGTGTTAACCATTTCTCAAGGGCTACTATTTGGAAAATTTTGGTTGTTTTTGGAGTAATTTTATTTTAGGCTCCATGTGGGATCCACTCCAACACCTCTTCCAAAATCATGGATTTTAGATAGATCGAAAGGGCGAATTGAAGAATAAAGATTGTATTAAGGTCATAGTGACTATGGATGATAATTTGGACTTGCATGGAAAATTTATAGAGCCATTCGATGATTTTGAGACATGACTAGTGTATTGTAATATACAATTCCACATGATATTACATATATGGAATAGATCTGTTTCCTACGACCTTATGCTTGAGATTTAATAGTTAGAGGGCATCTGTAGACACCACCTATTACGGTGACCGTTACATCTGGTATCAGATTTGATTGTTGTGTATGATACATAAATGGTAGCGGTTAGGCATGTGTATATATCGATTCACGTTCAAAAAGATTCTTACGTGGTGGGCGATGCATTGGGAGCGCTGTAAGTATTGGTCTTAATTAGTGGCCAAACTTGGTTAGTTTTGGCCTTGTCGGGAGACCCGTGGCCCCTTAGCATAGTGTGTGTGTGTGATGGTGGAGTCACGGTTGGTGTCGTGTTGTTCTATATACGATAGTTTTCTCGTATAGTGTAGCACGATATTTGAAATGCCCTAACTTGTTGGATGCAGGAGAAGAGTAGGTTATGGTATGATTTCTTATCTTTTGAGATAGGTTTAGTTTACTTGTTTATGGACAACCCGGATTATTCCTGAGCCATATTCGTGGAGAGGACCAGTTGGGCCTTAGTAGTTTCTTTTTTATTTGTATATATTTTTGATTTACTATATCTTGAGATAGTTGTCCTCACACCAATATTTAAGTCCGACCCACCTTTTTTCTTTGTTTATATAATGACAATTCATGAGTACCCGATTGAATAGTTTGAGAGTCGGGTAATTTTAGGGATACGCCATTAGGATGCACAACTGGGCATTTTAGAGGCTAGACATTGATATTTAAATATGTATACTTGATATTTTAGTAGTACATGGCAGACTTGTTATTTGTATATGAGATCGATCGTATTGGATATTTCTTCAGAACCACGTGTTGTTAAGAGTAGATGTCTATTGACTTTCTATATTGATATTCATTTATCGGTTGCTTCTGTTAGTGTGGTCTTTTATACATTATCACTGTATTATGTTCATGTGCATTCAATACGTTATATGTTAACATACCATCGTGAAATCTTATTGATGTCTTTATTTAGTGTTCGTCCTAATTTTACCCAGACAATCTGTCTTTTGTGCACTACACCAAATCAATCAGTTTGCAACACTTCGTTGGAATTTGTAACGATTATAACCGTTACAAATTACTAACGGTTATTTTCGTTGTTTCCCTTTGTCGCGTTTATAACTGTTAGGATATTTGGTACTTTGGTAAATAAGGTGATGTAAGGAGGGCAAGCTAGTAATTTTTCTTTACATCGTAGTTCTGTTGTTTCTAACGCATTAGCATACCTCATTCGCTCTTCGTACGAATTAGGGTTTGTTTCTTAGTTAGCCTCCTTCATTCAATTCTTTTTTTCCAAATCAAATCTGTTCATCTGTTCCAATCTAGCGTGCGTGTTCATATGGATCTTAGGTATCCTTTTCTTATGCGAATCTCTATCGCTAGAATCTCTGGTGCATTTTCCTTATTACATAACTTTTATTTTACTCGGTAAATATGGTATAATTTGAGATTCCTTTCTGGATTGTCTGAAGCATTTTTGTTTTGATGACTTGAAATGTTATTTTATAATGATGTGTAGATAAAAGGCTACGGTTGCAAAAGAAGCAATAGGAAAGGGCCATGGAAGATGAATTAGAGATTGAGGTGTTATTACTACAACACAATGTTATCTTTATCAGCGAGTTTGTTTATAGCAGCTAATATAAACAACTTTCCTTTTTTTGGTTGAGAAACTCAGAGATAAAGTAGAATCTTGACTAAGAATGACCAAATATCAGGGGCAAGCCCTAGTGAGGTTGAGAAGAAAGTGCTGGGGCTTAAGAAATAGTTAGGTAGCTTGAGTATTTGATTCCGAACTGAATTGGTTGCAAGGTTATTTATCTACTTTAATTTTAAATTCTAATAACTTATCGGTACATATCCAATCTTCTCAATGTTATAGTGGTGGTACCTATAATGATATAGACAAAGCCACTACAAAATCTTTAATGTACTACAGCTTTCAAAAGACAAAGCATAAGTTATTTGATTAACATTACCTTTTGAGATAACAGCAGAAAATATGTAGACAATTTCAAGATCATTTTCCCTCGTCTATCTCTTATTCAATTCAAATCCGCATAAAGCGGGTTCATTGTAATTTGCATGTGCATAATTAATAGTTCCCATTAATTTAGGTATGCATATATCCTTTGTCAACAGTACATAAATAGAAACAACCTAACAGGGAACTAAATACTGATGCAAACACAAAAGAAATGAAGAATTAAACCTATTTGTATTCATCCTTTGCATTAAAGAAGCAAAGTGACTTCTTTCGTACAGAAAACCCTATCAAGTATCAATAAACGTGACTGCATCGGAATCATCAAACTCAAACGGCATCAATGGCTGTACTGCTTGCTAACGACGTTGTCTTCTTCAACAAATTTTCACCACGATCGAGACCCGAAATTGATAAAACTCGTTGTTTTGGAGCAATCAAATGTTTGAAAGCGAACGAAGAAGTAGAAAAGAGTAAATACTCGGTGGTCAAAAATGGAAATGATTCGCTTGAGCTATGAAAAGTTGTAAACGGAATATGGCAGAAAAGAGGTGGATGGGGCAATATCAAAGTAGAAAAGGCCGGTGAGTCAATGCTAGGATATGTTGATGCTGGCCTCACTACTTTTGATACGGTTGATATCTGTAAGTTTTTTCCATGCTTCTATACAAGCTATTTTATGATCATGATCCATGCTATCGTTAATTTATTATCAGAAGTCTTTTGGATTTAATTTAAATTTTTTTAGGATCTAATTTTTTATGAATAAATAAATGGAGACTCTTTTTTGATTTGTTTTAACTTTTATTTAAAATTATTTATGCAACAAATAGGGCACTTAAGGTTTTATCTACTGCTATACTAAGTGGTGTAAGGATTATTTTAATTTAACTCTAAGTAATTTCTTTAAAAAAAAATATAAATTATTAGATGGACCAGCAGAAGAATTGTACGGCAACTTCATCAATAGGGTTCACCGTGAGCTCCCTCTAGAACTTCTTGAAGAGATTAAGGGGTCAGATTGTGAGAGTTGTGAAAGAAGAAGGTAAGAAGACCAATATACAACTAGAAATAGTTTTGTGAATATTGTCCCTAACTGTAAATTTTTCTTAGTCATACATTTATTTATTTGTGTACAGGTAAAATCATGACCCTTGGATTAACCAATTTTGACACTGAAGGTTTACAAATAATGCTAGAAAATGGTATTCCAATTGTTAGCAACCAGGTAACTATTTTTCAAGAATGTTGAAAAATGAGATTCCAATTGTGAATATGATTAGAATTATTACTTCAAAATAAAAACTATTTGTTTTTCTTTCAAGAAAGTTTCTCATTTCTCAAATCAGGGAAGGTTGACAAAAAATATTGTTTTATGACACAATGGAGAACAGTTGTGTAAATCTCGATTACTTAACAAATCACAAGAAAACTCAGAAATTGATACCGATGATTCTTTTTTTCCTCTCTGTTTTGAATTCAAAATAGGAAGTTTGTTGTTTCTGAACACGATCGAAAGTCAGCAAACACATTTTACCTAATGAATATAATTATTGGATTTTAAATTCGAATGGCAATAATAGATATACCATTCTAGGATGTAGCACTTCCCACTAAACTTTGGGGACTTCATCAATTAGGTAGATCATCATCGGCAGAGATATTGCCCATGCTTTGAAACATCTATCTATTTACTCCATAATATTGTCACTAATACCTGATTTATTTTGTTTCAATGACATTTGGATAGGTGCAACATTCTGTCATTGACATGCACCCTCAGCAGAAAATGACTGAGCTTTGTCAACATACTAGAGTGAAGCTCATAGCGTACATTTCTTTTTCTCCAATTTATCTTTATTTCCCAAATCTAGTTTTGTTCATTGAAATTCTAATATGTCAACATATTAGCTTAAAATATTTGGAAAAATGTTTAAATGCCATCGGTATAGCATCTAACTAGCTAAAAATTGCAAAGGTAGGAAATAATAAAACTAAATATTGAAAATCAAATAATTACAATATTATTGGGAGTATAATAAAAGATAGTTAGAGATCCATTGAATTTTACATATTTCATGAAGTTAGGTGGTAAAAGTTATATTCATATGATTTGAATTTGAAATTGCATAAAAGCAGCATGCATGATAATAAATGTATGGAAATATGGTACACTATTTTTACTCATTGACTAGAGAAAATCTGCTGCAGCTTATGTTTGATGTTTGAATTTTTTTTTTACTTTTTCCATTTTGGAAAGTGTTATGTTTATTGCATTGTCTATATTTGAATAATTGGTGATTGATTTATTTTATATATATGACAATAAAATGTTCTCTATTAATGCATTCATAAATAGTTGGTGAGTGAATAAAAAAAATTTGATTAAAATAAAAATTCAATAGCTAGACTCTGGCAACAAACTACACTTTCATATACAAATACCCATGTAAATACATGTATCTTGTAAACAGCAGCACTCATAAATATTTATACTTGGGTACATGCACACACCCATCCAATAACTAACACATGCACCCTATCTTCACACACTCACGCATAACCGATATATACCACACCACCACAATAAAGTATAAAGTAGCAAATTCTTAAACATAACAGGAGCACAAGTTAATGTTTCCAGGAGAACAAAAGAGGCACAATCCATACGTAAAACTCAGAACTCAATACTCATTTAGAACGCACGCATACACACTGGAAACGTTCATGCGCATGTTAACCTTATAAAGGCTTTATTGCTTATGAAGGCTTTATGAAATGCACATGGAGGGTTAGCATAGTGCCAGGCCACAGACACTTAAGCAAAAATATAGAAATAGGTGAAGACATCGTGATCACTAGGGAAAATGTTATCCGCAAAAGTAAACAAAGTAAGGAAATATTATTCTTTAAAAAAAATGAAAGAAAAAAAATATAGAACATGAAATATAGGGCTGTAAATGTGAAAGCACATGTTCTTCGCCTTAATTTCATTTTTATAAACTCTACTTTGAAATAGATTATGGTCTCGTGGCTTTTGAAGTTGCGGCAAACACAACACAAATGATAGATAATTTATATGTTTAGAGTATAGAAGTGTGTGATATTCACTCACCTGAATATGTTGATCAGAACATTCATTGAAGAGCATGTTGATAATATTCAATGGACATGCTTGAACAAATCGGAAGGTTTTTCCTGCTTGCTCTTCTGCTATGCTAACATATATTGTACGTTCATCATTTATAGGCTTTCTTTAACTTTGAAGGTCAACATGCTCAAGGAGTCCACTGTAAGAGAGATTGCACAACCTACATTCTTCGTGTCTAGTAAACGTATATTATTCAATTGGTAGATTTGAACATTTGTTCGTCTCTGGTCCATATGTTCTCTATGCCTTTATCTTTTCAGATGTCATTGTCTTTTAATCCTAAAATCATGAAATTTAGTGCACTTGTCTGATATATCTTCTGATATATGATATCGTATACAAGTAAAACTTTTATATTTTAAAAGAACAAAGGAATTTAGTTACAGTATAAAGGAATTTATTTATAGTATAAAATGTATAGAAAAAATTATTTGATTTTTTGATGCAAAATGGTTGCTAATTATTTCCTGGTCTGGAATGTTGAATCTGCTCATAAATTTTTCAGGTGAAATTATCAATTTGTGTCTAACTATGAACACACAAACATTTGCATTAAAAAACTAATATTTTGCAATAAAATTCAAAACTATACGTAAACATTTTACATAAGTCTAAACTTTTGAATTTATGGTTTTAAAAGATACAATGTTTTATGTGTAATTTAGGATATATACAAGCTTTTGAAAATGTTAGTTTTAAAAAGACATATGGTTCTGAGAATATAAGCAATATTTATTACTTCATTCCTTAAAGGAGGTATGTCATCTGACACTTGTTTTCACCATAGAAACACTTTCAACTATCTGTTGCATTTTACATTCTCTTCCCTACCTGATAGGTTATTGTTAGATAACATGTGGATAATGCTGGCCGAAGCGAACTTCAAGATTCAAACGTTGAAAAAAAATATTGAATTTACTATTTAATCATTGTGAAAGTGAAGAAGAGGGTGTTCGCAACATGGTAGTGGATGCTTAGGGAAATTTCGCTTCTCGAACCTGGGAAACTCATTCCTGTACTAAAGGTAATTTGGTGTTTACTTTATCTACTCATTGATGATATTATTATTTTTTCAAATTTTAAATGAAAATTGCTTACATGTTATGGCTTTCAGTGTCGTACGACAAGCCCAGCTGCTTTCACGAGAGCAACAGTTGTGATTGTTGTAAAATACTCCATTGTTAAGTGACGTGAAAAAATAAATGAATTCCCTCCATGTAGTTATCTGGCTATTTGCTATGCAGCATGTTAGAAGAGCTGTAGTTCTGGCTCTAAGTACAGCTGCTCATAACAAACCAAATCTTATCAAGCTAGTCCTTCCTAAGCTTTTACCTCTGCTCTATGATCGGACTGTTATAAAGGTATATCTTGATCTGTAGTATAAGACATTCTAATTTTTTGTGTCAAATAGTTAGTATTTTTTTTCTAAATAAAATAAAATTATGCATTTTAGCAGGACAAATTTCCAATGCATAAAATGCATGTATATAGAAGAAAAGAAATATCTATCACATGATTGCTAGTCAATAATTTTATTTTAAATGACAGTGAAATGTAACGATATACATCTTTATATTCAAATTTACAAGGACCAAGTAGCATGATAATTACCCTATCAAGTGATACTAGGCATTGACTTGTAAAACAACTCCTTTTCTCATTGTTACAGAAAGAACTGATAAGGACGGTGGATCTTGGTCCTTTTAAACATACTGTCGATGATGGTCTTGAGCTTAGAAAAGCAGTTTTTGAATGCATGGACAAATTGCTTGTATGCTATAATTTGTGGTGTTGGTATGAAGTATCCTTTGTGGTGTTTGTATGAAACATAAATGTTTGGCGTTGTTCTAATTATTGATTGTATGTTTTCTTAATGTTAATACTATATATTTTTTATATAGATTGTTTGTAGCTGTAATAAAATATTGGTGCTATATAGTTTGTTTGATATTGTTTTAGTTATCATGTTATAAGTTTTAGAAAATAACCTTTCGTAATGGATATAACTGTGATATAATTTGCATTTGTCACGGTTATAAGTGTTAGAGTTTCCTTTTTGGTAATGGTTATAAATGTTAGAAACTATTGTTCTGTCACGGTTATAAGTGTGATACTATCAAATTTCCCACAGTTATAAGCGTTAGTAATAACCATTTTATCACGATTATAACCGTGAGTAAATACTGTTCTATCACGGTTGTAAGTGTGATAATATCTAAATTTATAACGGTTATAAGCATGAGAAATTACTATTTTTATCACGGTTATAACCGTGAGCAAAAGTGTGACTGAATTTGCCCACGGTACCTATTTTCACAGTTATAACCGTAACAAATTAGTTTTTTCACGCTTATAACCGTGAGGAAATTGCCTTTCTGGTGTTGTGGTGGTATTCGAAAGTCAGTCGTTGATATGAGATGATGATTTTTAGTATTACGAAGGATGGGGTTATAGTGATATCTTAAGATATTTGAAGTTAGTTCCTAAACAAAAGTAGAGATAACAACATATGCATTTTACCTGATTATTTTAGTCATAATTGTATAAATAAGTACTATTTCTATCACCGTAATTTTGCTTGTTGCAAAAGTTTTTGAAATGAACATGTTATTTTATTTTTGATATTTTCCTATAATTTTAGAAAGCTAGTATAAAAACTATGGAAACATAAATATTGCCAATGGTAAGATGAAGGTGAGAGACAAGAAAATGAAGGAAAATATAATTAAGAGTGGTTGGAAAATCTCTACGATGGAGTAACAATATTGATGTGGTACTAATTATTTAATATGTATAAAATAATAGTTAAATATTTACTGCATAATTTTTTTCATGCATTTTATGATCAAATGGATTTTTTTGAACATGGTTCATTAATGCTAACAAGCTTTGATCTCGAGAATTGAACTCATGTCCCTTGATCTTGCAATCTGAACTACGAGCCACTGAGCCAACCCTAATGGCTATGATCAACTTTTGCAATGATATAAAGTTTCCTACACACTACCTCACAAATTTTTGCATTAAAAAGTTCTAAAAGAAAGCATTAAATATTGAACTAATACGTAATAAACTAGTATTTGCAGTCTCTAAACCGTGATAGTGTAATGATTAATTCCTTTATTATTCTAACAAGTCGATCTAACATGGATGTTTCATGTTGGTAAGAAATATCTACATTATCAGTTTTCTAACCTGTTGGTGACTACTTTATAATGTTATATTGGGAGTCTGGGATGTTAAAATTTCAGAAAGATGACTCCCCTTTTGCAATTTTTAACTAGGGACATGATTCAATCTTAAAAGAGTTTTATTTTAAGAGGAGTAAACTGTAATTAAGTTGAAAATCACAAACCAAATGAGAGCTTCTTAATTGCATGTGTATTTTTGTAGCCTAACCATATTCCCTACCTCGTGTCTTGTTAAATGTAGTAAAAGAAGTTCAAGAAGTATTTGCAAAAATTATGGATTTATTTTTTATCTTGTCCCTCACCAATTGTTTTAGTATGTATTATTGTGTTATAACTTAAGATTGTTAGGATGTGAGAGGCATGGTTTACATTTTCGAACTTCCCATGAGCAGAATTGTAGCAAAGACACTGCTACATTCATTTTTTCTTCTTACAGTAAAAAACCAGAAACAACATTAAGACTGAAACGAGTGCTTTAACTTATCCATTCATCTCATGACATTGATAAGCATCTCGAAAATACATTCATACACCATCGTCTGTAAAAAACCCTCTGTGATTCATCGCCTCAAATCCCTAATTATATCGATTTCGATTTCGTTGTACTGATGGAATCGGTCTCCAATTTTGTATGTGTTTTGTTCGATCCAAACCTTCTCTGAGTTCCATCTTCTTCGCTATTGAGTTTAACCTCCACTGTCCTTTTTCAATTAAATCGATCTCCGAATCTTCTGTGGAAATCTATGTATCTAATCTCGATGCTTTTTGTAATCTAATTCGGATGAGGTTCATTATTATCGAGGAGGTCTTTATGGAGGTTAACCCTAAATATACTGGAGCGTTTGAATCGTCCCCCCATTCTTCAAAGTTTGTCCCTTGTTCTGCTTGGCTTTCGGGTTCAATTGCTCCTTGTCCGAATTCAACAAGGATGACCAAAGGAGAGTTGACCACTCCTTTCGTCCCTTCGTTAAAATTCATCAAGAGTGGCTTAGCTGGATCTAGTAATCCCCTTTTGGGGTTTGGGGTTTGTGGTGGGTGATTTGTGGTGCAATATCGACCGGGAAGATGGTTCGATCGTTGAGCAACTGGCTAGCACAAATGGGGATGTGATGACTCCATTTTATGACAAGCATCTGCTCGCTAATGGCAACTGTTCTTCTCTTACCGCTGGTTCTAAGGTTGCTGTTCATGCTTTCTCGGGTCCCTCTGTTCGGTCCAGGCAATTCGATCTTGTCCTATGCAAGAATAAGAGAAAGAGGAAGCGCAAGCCAAGATGCTTTCAGAAGGCTAGCACTATCTTAGGTGTTCAACGTGTGAATGACTCTAGCTCTTCGTTAGATCTGGTTTGTCAATTTTCTTCCTTGCAGGGCTCCAATGCTTTGCAGGTTGCATGTGATGTTTGGATGGATGTTGATTGCTCTTCCCCCATTGTAAGTACGTCCCTCAACAATTGTTGCATTGAGCTTTCTGATATACAGGTATCAGGTATGATTGTTTCTGATTCCTTATTGGCTTTGTTTATATTGCCTTGTTTCTTTATGTGCCATAACTTGGGTAACCAAGTTCTCCCTTGTAATGATTGTTCATTCTTGGATGAACGTATAATAGATCTTGTGGTTGGTTATGAAACTGCTAATGCTTATAGTACTTCTAATGTTAGTTTTCTCCTTGTTCCCTATGATTGTTCATTCTCTGTTTATTTAAATTTTCAGGGAGGGGGTGTTTCATCCCTTCCCTATTTCTCTTGCTCTTTCCCCTGTCTTTTACGAGATTATGGGGAGTCTTTTGATATTGCCTTACCCTCTGCTATCTATGTGGATGCCGTTTTTTCCTCCTCTTTCCTCAAGTTGAGCAAATTTGTGTGCGTCTCTTTTTACCAGTTTTATTATGGCGGTAATGGTTCTGCTGTTTTTTTTTGGCTGGTATTTTGTTGTCATGCATCTCGTTGGAAATGGATGCGTGTTTTGCTTGGTAGCCACTGTTTGTACTGTCATTGTGTCTAATGCCCTAGTGACTATTGGCTGGATTTCAGTTTGGCCCAGAGTTGATTTCCTCTGGGTATTTCTTATCTCGGTTGCTTTCAGCTGCTGGCTCCCTGTTAGCAGCAGTATTTTCGGCCAGTTGGATTGGCATATGTTCCTCTATGGTGCCAACTCTTGTTGGTCGATCCTATCAGCTAGCCTGTCTTGGCTTGTTTGTTGTAGTGACTCTCGTCGGATTGTTGTCTTTGGCCTTATCACTGTCGGAAGAAATTGTGATTACATCAACTTAATTAATAAGTTTCATGTAATCAAACAAGGCCTTCCTTGTCCTTTTGATTTGCGTTTGGGTAGCTCTGTTTTGATTTTTGGTTTGAGAGTGATTCCGAGTTTGGTGGATAGTGTAGGGAATCAGTGTATAGATAGCTCTGTGTCACCTATCTATACACGGTTTTCTGGCCCCACTAGCAAGGAATCCGATTTTCTTTCTATTCCTGATATCTTGACTTGCTTTTTCTCGCTTTCGTCCCTTCGTATTAGATATTCCTCCATTATATTGCATTGTCAACTCCATGACTATGCGATCGTGAGTAATATCATACAGCATCTCGTGCCTCTGAGTCTTAGAGACACAACATCTCTCTCCGTCTCTAGTTGTAGATCTCGTCTGTTTTCTCCCTCTTCTGATGCGTCTGAGCGTTCAATTTCCATTCCTTTTCTTAGTAGAGAAGAGATAGCGATCATTAACGATCGTTTAGCTCGTCTTACTAAGAACTCGAGGCCTAGTTCGACTTTTCCTTCCTCTCCACCTGACTCTGGTGGTTCAGAGGTTGTTTTTTCTCGTTCCTCTCCTAAGAGGAGATCCCTTCGCTCTTCTGCCCGTTTCTCCTCCCAGTCTCGCACTCCTCGGACTATCCGTACACGCTTTATAGCAGCAGCTGAGCAGATCATCCGATCCACTCGGCATACCCTTTACCTCGTCTGAGGGGCTCTGAGGTGTTTCTTCTTTCTATCGTTGTTATCCCAACTTTTGGCAAAGTTGAGATACTCAGAATTTACTAAAAATCAATGATTATTATTCTTGAATATCAACCATGCATTGCAGGATAACCATGGATATCGATGAATTTTGTCCGAGTCCAGATTGAGCCACAAGTGATGGGACACGGCGAGAAAGACCGTAGAAGTCAGCATCTCAAATTTCAAGTCAATCCGAGTTCGTATGCTCAAGTTATGATGGATTCGAGTTAAAAGAGATGAACCTTGCTCGGTTCGAATCCATCACCCCTTCATTGGTTCGAACCCGTCTAGTTCGAACCCATCAGGGCAGGCATCACGTTCGAATCCATCAGCTAGTGCCTGTCTCGCATCCATCAACTTTGAATCCATTTACTTCGAATCCATCCCGTGACCTTCCTTTGTATCCATCCATCAGACATCCACTACTTCGAATCCATGAGAAATGCCCTTGCTTCGAATCGATATCGAAGTGCTCTATGTCTTCGAATCCCAGTAGAGAGAAAGCATCGAACCGCTCCTGATCGATTCAATGGAAGTGCTAGTTTCTATCGATTCGAAGGAAGCGACTCTTCGAATCAATAGCCTCGAAACCATCAAGTAGGCACGGCTACAAACTCGGAGTCGACCCATTCAACTCGGCGAAAAGTAGGGATCGGCTCGAAGAACGCGCGACACGTCACAGGAGCATGGATTCGACCCTATGGGTTCGAACCATATCGATTCGAACGAACCCATAGGATCAATTCGAAGCAGCCAGCACACCGAGAATCCCCATCTTGAATCGATCGTATCTCTCAATCCCTTGATCCAAATGCCATGAAATTTTCACAGGAGCTTATATACATGTTGAAGAATGTTCACGCCAAGTTTCATCACGATTGGACACTTTTTTAATCGATTCGAACCAAGGGTCGAATCGATCCCAATGTGGGCCCGGATCTCCAGGTTTCGGCCGTGTGGGCCCCCTCACGTGCTTGAAGCGGTCTACCATACTTATAGGAGAAATATCAGCCTTCTACGCCTATAAATAGAGCCTCAGGTCATTCAGAAAAGGGGATCTTGATTGGGAAGCATCCAGGCTCTACCAGACTCTACTTTGCCTTTGACTACTACCGTTGTACTTGAATTTCAGAGTTATAATCCATTGTAATCCGCTGTAATCAAGAGTAATCAGCGAAGAACATCAATAAAAGTTAAAACCTTTGAAGTGGACGTAGACCGGAGATAGCCGAACCACTATAAACTGTGTGTTCTTGTTCATAATTTCTATTTTGCTACGAATTGCTTGCTTAGACCTGTGATTTGTGTTTGAATATTGCTGATTTATATTCCAACACTGGTGCTTTCATAATACTTGGGGTTTGTGACCAATTTTGGCGCAAACACTTTGGTGCTTTCACCGAGAAGAACCAGCACCCGCTACATCAAATTCAGAATTCAGTTTTAAGAGTTTGAAGAATTTCGATTCAAAGACAATGACTCGACAAACAAGACAAAGAGTTGATCGGAGCCAACAAGGAGGAAGCCAAGAAGCATCCTTAGGAGCAGGAGAAGGACAAGCTTCCGTCTACATCACTAGAGACGAGATGGAGGCTATGGCTAATTCGATACGCGAAAACATGATGAAGACCCAACAGGAGATGCTGCAGAATTTCCTCGAACAAATGAGGACGGCGAATATGCAAAACCTTGGGCCAACTACAACAAATGTGAGTGCAGGGCAAGGAGTCAGGATTACAGAAGCTAACGAAGGTCAGGTTCACGACCAGAACGCAGGAACTGAAAGTGACCGACAAGGACTTGGGGGCAGACCCTCAGGGTCCGATACTGGAAGACCAACAGACGGAGCTCAACAAGCCGGAAACAATGCTTATGCTAACGAGCCACCAGAAGAATATGTACCAGAATTCCCTTCAAGGCTCGGGAGGCAGGATAGGAACTTGACAAGGGGCCAACCCCTAGACGGAGACGAGAGAATGATTGGCCTAATGCGACGAATCATGAGAGGAGGACTACCTAGTGGAGGGCTGGAAGAAGTTAGTCGGAGTCCGTTCACTCCGAACATCCGAAACGCAAGGAACCCTTCAAAATTCAAACTACCAACGCTAGAACCTTATGACGGGAGGTCAGACCCGACCATGCATATTACCAGATATATTAGGCACATGGAAGTGCTGGGGGCATCCGAGGAAGTGATGGCACGATGCTTCCCTCTATATTTGTCGGATTTGGCTGCACTTTGGTTCAGGCAACTAGAGACGGGATCAATCAGAACATGGAGCGAGCTTGTAGACTGCTTCATGAGACAGTTCCGGGTCCATGTGACGCGACCCAAGAGCGTGATGACTTTAGCTTCGATCAAGCAAAGGGCCGGAGAGTCCATAAAAGATTTCCTACTAAGATTCAATGTAACAGTGACTTCTGTAGATCGTCCGGATCCATCGATGATTTTGATGGCGGCGGTGGCAGGAGTCGCGGAAGGCACCAAATTTAAAGATTCTCTGACTAAAGATCCATCACAAGATCTTGGAGAGTTCTTTCATAAAGCTGAAAAGTTCATCCGATTAGAAGAATCACGAGCCGAGAGGATGGAAACAAATGTTGCGCAGAGCGAAGGAACCTCCAGAGAACAGTCAGGAGCGGACAAGGGAAAAAGAAAACAGGATGATAGACATGATGGTCCTGGTAAACGGAAGAAATTCCGAGAACCAAGATTTAGGCAGTACACAGATCTAAATGCAGGCCTAGAAAGAATTTACACTGAAACTCAGGGGGCAACTTCCCTATCGAAAGCCACCTATAAGGGATCCCACTGATCGGGAGCGCGGGACTGGAAAATATTGCCTATTCCATGAGCTGGATGGGCACACCACAGATGAATGCCGCCACCTAAAGGATGAGGTGGAAGAACATGCCAAGGGTGGTAGATTGCCACAATTTGTCAGAGAACGGACTGCGGCGGTAAGGCCTGAACAACTACCGCCTCCTCCTAATAGGAATGATCCTGGATCGGGATCACGACTCGTCATCCACTGACTAAAGATGGCAAGGGCCAAGTGCAGGATTTGAACTTCGGTCGAATAATTCTATTTAGATTTATTTTCAAAATAAACGGTTACTCCACTTACACATGCACGAGAACCGAAGAGATCCCTAGGCATGCTCTGAGATGGAGATAGACCGATATGCCCGGAGAGGCAGTGTTTAGCTTTTTCTGATGTTTGAGATTGAACATCTAGAACTCGAATTTTAATAAATAAATTATAATCTCTTGCAATAAACCTTTTGACCAGAGAGTCAGAAGATGAACGTTAAATACCAACATCAGAATGATCGCTTTATGACCCAACCCGGAGAGGCGGGGTCCGGAGTGCAAGAAGTGAGTTGCTTCGCCGGAGAGCGACAGGATCAACTCACTTAAGCGTTGTTTCCCCTTCACCGGAGAGTGACAGGATGGGGTCCAACAAGAGCCCGGAGAGGCTATGATCGGTCTCGAACGACCAAGACATCGCTTAATGTTCAGATACACTGAGCCGGAGTGCAAGAAGTGAGTTGCTTCGCCGGAGAGCGACAAGATCAACTCACTTAAGCGCTGTTTCCCCTTCATCGAAGAGTGACAGGATGGGATCCAGCAAGAGCCCTGAGAGGCTATGATTGGTCCAGAATGACCATGACATCGCTATACGTCCTAACCAGGACCAGTGTGCAAGGGATAGAAGGCAACACCAGAGTGCAATAGGATCTTTCTATTCAATCACTAAGGCTAGAATGGACTTAGTAAGGGTTCAGAGTAGCCATTAATAGTCCGGAGAGACTACGGAACTTCACGAATGTTGATTCGGCTTCGAACAGCCATAAACTTGATTGATAATACTGCAGCTATGAATGAAACATGGATTTACTGCATTCGATTTAAGACCGTTCAAAACATACCTTTTACAAAAAGGCATGTTTTGGGGGGCAAAGTGTTATCCCAACTTTTGGAAAAGTTGAGATACTCAGAATTTACTAAAAATCAATGATTATTATTCTTGAATATCAACCATGCATTGCAGGATAACCATGGATATCGATGAATTTTGTCCGAGTCCAGATTGAGCCACAATTGATGGGACACGGCGAGAAAGACTGTAGAAGTCAGCATCTCAAATTTCAAGTCAATCCGAGTTCGTATGCTCAAGTTATGATGGATTCGAGTTAAAAGAGATGAACCTTGCTCGGTTCGAATCCATCACCCCTTCATTGGTTCGAACCCATCTAGTTCGAACCCATCAGGGCAGGCATCACGTTCGAATCCATCAGCTAGTGCCTGTCTCGCATCCATCAACTTCGAATCCATTTACTTCGAATCCATCCCGTGACCTTCCTTCGTATCCATCCATCAGACATCCACTACTTCGAATCCATGAGAAATGCCCTTGCTTCGAATCGATATCGAAGTGCTCTATGTCTTCGAATCCCAGTAGAGAGAAAGCATCGAACCGCTCCTAATCGATTCGATGGAAGTGCTAGTTTCTATCGATTCGAAGGAAGCGACTCTTCGAATCGATAGCCTCGAAACAATCAAGTAGGCACGGCTACAAACTCGGAGTCGACCCATTCAACTCAGCGAAAAGTAAGGATCGTCTTGAAGAACGCGCGACACGTCACAGGAGCATGGATTCGACCCTATGGGTTCGAACCATATCGAACGAACCCATAGGATCGATTCGAAGCAGCCAGCACGCCGAGAATCCCCATCTTGAATCGATCGTATCTCTCAATCCCTTGATCCAAATGCCATGAAATTTTCACAGGAGCTTATATACATGTTGAAGAATGTTCACGCCAAGTTTCATCATGATTGGACACTTTTTTGATCGATTCGAACCAAGGGTCGAATCGATCCCAATGTGGGCCCGGATCTCCAGGTTTCGGCCATGTGGGGCCCCTCACGTGCCTGAAGCGGTCTACCATACTTTTAGGAGAAATATCAGCCTCCTACGCCTATAAATAGAGCCTCGGGTCATTCAGAAAAGGGGATTTTGATTGGGAAGCATCCAGGCTCTACCAGACTCTACTTTGCCCTTCACTACTACCATTGTACTTGAATTTCAGAATTATAATCCATTGTAATCCGCTGTAATCAAGAGTAATCAGTGAAGAACATCAATAAAAGTTAAAACCTTTGAAGTGGACGTAGGAAGGAGATAGCCGAACCACTATAAATTGTGTGTTCTTGTTCATAATTTCTATTTTGCTGCGAATTGCTTGCTTAGATCTTTGATTTGTGTTTGAATATTGCTGATTTATATTCCAACACTGGTGCTTTCACAATACTTGGGGTTTGTGATCAATTTTGGCGCAAACAATCGTCTCAGCTTTGGTTATGGCGAATTTCCTCTTCTGGAACATTCGTGGTGTCGGCAACGACGAGTCTAGAGCTCGCCTTAGGCGGTTAGTTAGGAAACATTCCCTTTGCTTGATTGCTCTATTAGAATCCATGATTGATGCCTCTGTAGTTTCTGATTTGGTCATCTTTCTCGGATTTGAAGGGGCCATATCTAACCTTTCAGGTAAAATTTTGATTTTATGGAACAAGTCAGCTAATATTGGTCCTATTTTTGACTCTGACCAACTCTTAACTGTTTCTTGCTCCTTACCTTCCTTTCCCTATACGATTCTATTTTCGGCTGTCTATGCTAAGTGTGATAGGATCGCTAGGCTATCCCTTTGGTCTGATATTATTGCTTTAGGTAACCTTAATATCTCTGCCTCTGTTCTTGGTGGCGATTTCAATGTTGTTGCTTCTCAAGCAGAGAAAAGAGGCGGCAATTCTGTCAATCGGTTAGCGATCGCTGATTTCAATTCTTTTATTCTGTCCTCTAGCTTGTTTGAGGTTTCTTTTGTAGGCTCTGCCTTTACTTGGTGTAATAACTAAGAAGGTCCCAACCGTATTCTTTCAAGGCTAGACAGAGTCTTTGGCTCTATTGATTGGTTTAGTCTACCTTTCACCTTTTCTGTGTCTCATCTTCACCGTACCTTTTCTGACCATTCCCCTATGATTCTCTCCTGTTCCCCTTTAGCTTTATCTGGCCCTTCCTCGTTCCGCTTTCTAAATATGTGGGTTTCTCATCATTCCTTTCTTTCTGTGGTCGCGGATTCCTGGAACTTACCCTGTTCTGGTCCGCCTTGTGGCGTGTTCTCTCGAAAATTAAAACGTCTCAAGGTTTGCCTTAAGGAATGGAACAGTCTTGTTTTCAAGAATGTGTTTGACCGGGTTAGAGCTGCCGAAGAGACTCTTGTTTTAGCAGAAGCGGCCTTCGATGAGGATCCTTCTACTGACAACAAGGATTCCTGGGCGCTTGCCCAACTAGCGTTTTCTTCTGAACTTCGTGTTGTGCACGACTATCTGCGTCAAAAGGCTAGGATTAAATGGATAGTGGAAGGAGATACGAATTCCAAGTTTTTTCACTCCTCTATCCGTAAGAAGATCGCGCGTCTTACCATTTCCAGTATTCAACGCGATGATCTTTCTATGGCCACTACTCCGGCGGACGTCCAAGATACCATCATTTCCTATTTCCAATCCTTCCTTGGCTCGCCTTCTGTTAACTTTTATGATCCTAACATTCTCTCCTTCATTCCTCATCTTCGTCTCCCTGAGGAAGTTTCTGAATTAGCTGCTCCTCCCTCTGTGGAAGTCATTAGATCGTGTGTCTTTGCCCTTAGTAAGGAAAGCGCTAGCGGTCCTGATGGGTTCAATGGAGCATTCTTCCGTAGTGCCTGGCCGATTATCCAATATGACTTCTGTCTTGCTATCCAGTCCTACTTCTCTGGAGGTGAACTTCCTACGGGTTGGACATCTACCAATCTGATTCTTATCCCGAAATGTGAGAATCTCACGTCTTGTGCAGATTTCCGTCCTATTAGTCTGTGCAACTTTTCCAATAAGGTGATTTCGAAGATTTTGACCACTAGATTAGCTCCTTTCCTGGAGCGTATCATTTCATCTTCTCAGGCTGGCTTCGTTAAAGGACGTCTTATCACTGACAACGTCCTATTAGCGCAGGAACTTATCTCCCAACTTGATAGGAAAATTAGAGGTTCTAATGTGGTCCTTAAATTAGATATGGCGAAAGCATACGACCGTATGTCTTGGTTCTTTATCATCAAGGTCCTAAGAGCCTTTGGTTTCCTTGAACCTTTTATTGATATCATCTGGAGATTGATCTCCAATGTTTGGTTTTCGGTCCTCATCAATGGCTCTTCCCGTGGTTTCTTCAAGGCAGGAAGGGGTCTTCGTCAAGGAGATCCTCTCTCTCCTTCTCTTTTTGTCATTGCGGCCGAAGTTCTTGTCAGAGGTCTACACTCAATGATGATTGCGGGCCAAATTCATAGATTTGGCATTCCCCGGGGATGCCCCCTCATTTCGTCCCTGTCGTTTGCCGACGATATAATTATTTTCTCCAACGGTTGTCGGAGATCCATCCGTGCCCTTATTGATTTTGTGAGGCTTTATGAGCGCTCCTCTGGGTAGCTGGTTAACTCTTCTAAGAGTTGCTTTGTTCCAGCTAAGGATATAGCTACTGCCCGCTCGCTTTGGATTGAATCATTTACGGGATTCAAGAAAGCTTCCCTTCCCTTACCTTACCTTGGCATTCTTCTCTACCGTGGGAGGAAAGTTAATGCGATTTTTGATCCCATTTTAGATAAGGCGAAAAGCAAGATCACTCGTTGGAATGCTTCCCTTCTTTCGCAAGCTGGCAGACTTGTTCTCATTAACTCTGTTCTGCACTCTTTAGGCTCGCACATTTTTGCGGCCATGACTCCTACCTCTGCTTTTTTCGTTCATTTCGATCTTTGGTCTCCTCCTTCTTCTGGGGAAACAAAGATTCTCCTCGCCATCACTGGATTTCTTGGAAAATCATCTGCCGTCCTAGGTGTGAGGGAGGCCTTGGCATTCGTAACCCTAAAGACATCTGTTCTGCTTTTGCGTGTAAGCTGTGGGCTAGGTTTGGTGCTAACAACTCCCTATGGGCCTCATTTCTTCATGCCAAATACCGTCGTCTTGAGGCAGCAAACTTCTCGGGGTCACCTTCTTACGCTAGTGAAACATGAAAACGGATGCAATCCGTTAAAGTGTTATGGGACACCAATGGTAGTGGCTCTTATTGGCATGGGCAACTCTTCTCTTTGACAGCTGCTTGGGATTCTATCAGAAGTCCTGCTCCTTCGCTTCCTTTATTTTCCTTTATTTGGGATACCAGACTTCCACCTAAGGTTTCTGTATTTATGTGGAAAATCCTTCATGGAGGATTATCAGTAGATGAGAACCTTAGGAAAATTGGTATTCCTATCACATCTCGGTGTAGATGCTGCCAAGCTGGTAGCTATGAAACTCTCTTTCATCTTTTTTTTTCAAGGCGATTGTGCCAATGCTGTTTGGTCATTCTTTGGTAACCTGGTTGGCTGCAATGGTACTGCCGACTCCATATCTGAGCTCTTGCAACTCTGGTGGACTGGTATTGTTGGGAAGACTGTTCGCTCGATTATTTTTCGTCTTATTCCTTCTCTTATTTGTTGGCACATTTGGTGCGGCCGTAACAAGGTGATTTTTGAAGAGGCGTCTATGGATTCTTCTGCTATCATCCGGAGAGTGCGCAATGACATCTATCTTGCTTTTAGAGATCGTCCTTTCAGGAAGTCTATTGGTTCCAGATCAGCTTTTCTTGCTAGGTATTTCGACGTTGCGATCGATATTGCTACTCCTAGGTCAGGTATTGGTTGAGGTTTATCTTAGTTGTAGTTTGTTCTGAGGGTAATGGCATTTCTTTGTTCTTGTGTCTTTCTTTTTGTTATGTATTCTTATTTCCTTACCTCCTAATGGAGGTTGCGACTTTTTTTTATTTTTCTTCCAGTTATGCAGGTGATGTAGTTGATTTGCATGGACTAGCTGGTTCACCCTGTTATCCTGCACCGGTGTTATCTCCTCTTGGTTGCTGTTTTTAAGATCCTTTGATCTGATTGATAGGCTTTCATTTCTGAGACTTTATACCCCTTGCTGGGCGGTGGCCTAGCCGGAGTTCAGTTTGGGCGTATGAAGGGCGGTGGCCATGCCGGAGCTCTTCTAGTTCTCAGATGTTCCCTTAGCACCGTTGCTTTTGTTTTTATTGTTTGCAGTCATTTCCGATATGTACATATTCTGTAAAAAATATTTATATATATATATAAAAAAAAAGAATTGTAGCAAAGACGTCTAAAGTAACAAGTGTGTGAGTTTTATAGGAATTATCCCTCTATTGTTAGCAATGACAACTTATATGTTAGTTTCCCATTATGAACCAGACTAAGAGTAATAATGTAATATGTTCTTGATTAGTGCAATGTATCTAGTATCTAACAATTGGTGCAAGTTTACTATGTTTTGTACTATAAACTTCCAGCTCTTTCTATATATCAGAAGATAGAATTATACCTCTTAATTTCATTTATCTGTTTCCCTTGAACCAAAAGGATATGTTTTCATATAAAGACTTTAACTTGTGGTTCATACAAAAGTGGCAATTAACATATCAAAGTAGCAAGACACTAATCATTCTTTTGAACAAAATCGAGGACCACTTTGCTTATTATTACTATCGAACTGAAACTCTATGGAATAAAGTCATTACATTTCCGTTCTTCTTTGACTTTCCTTAAATGTTTGCAAATTTATATATTCATTGAAGAAATCCTTGAATATTCGAGGAAAAAAAGTTTTGCAATCATTTTAACCTTGATTTACCGATGGACGCCAGTCCTATCAAATGATAGTGAATAGAGTTTCATATCACCACAGTCCTTACATTGAGGCTTATGTATGTTTTCTTGATTTATCGATGAATAAAGCGGTTTTTTATACCTTATATTTTACAGTGGAATCATTACATTTCAGTTTAGTAACTAAACTAACCAGTTTCATTAAATTAAATATGTCACGTTTTCTCCTAACATTGCAATTTCATTTGTTCTGAATTTCCTACATCTCTCTTTTCAGCTGCAGCTTGAATGTATTTTGAGATGTTTCATGCTGGTTTAGTCCATGGACTGAAATTGTTTGAATGGAGGTATTTTTTCCGCACTTAAAAAAGTCCATGACTGAAGCTAAATTGCTTGCGACATTTATGCCTTAGCTCTTTACGGGTATTGCAGACCCCGTACTTCACAAATTCTTGTACATTGATATGCCCTCATATAAAATGACAGTGTGATGTAAAACCAATGTTGAAAATTTGAAATAATCAAATGGATTTTATTTAGTAGTAATTTAATATGAAGCTTTTATAACGATTAAAGTATCAAGATTTTTTTTTGATATTATACTAGAATCATCAGATTTATTACGTGTGATATGCAACAGGCATATGACGTGAACAGAATGGGTTTTTAGGTTATGATTTGTTTTGAGTTCAAATATCTTGTCCCAAAAAAACCATGTCCTTATGTGCCCCCACCTCATAAGCATTCATTAAATTGAATGGATGGATTAATTTGGTTAACAAATATATGAAATCAGGATAATAATAATAATAATTAAGTTTTGACTAAAAATTAACCAAGTTTTATAAAATTAACGAAGTTTTATAAATATCAAATAAGTTTAAGAAAATTAACTAATTTGATATCAATTGTAATAATTTAACTAATGTTTATGACTAGTTAATAATAATACCAACGACAATCATAATAATAGAAATAATAACAATAAACAAATTAAGTTTATAAAAATTGAATAAGCTTTAAAACAATTAACTAAGTTTAGAATAATAATAATATTGACAAATTATAAAATATCAACCAAGTTAGTTAAGTTTTATAAAGATTAACTAATATATATATATATATATATATATATATATATATATATATATATTGGTCGAAATACTAATTTACGAACATACACAACTTAATTCCCTCTCAAGAGTTTATTAATCCACCAGGTTCTTCTGAGTATAACTTCGAAAAAAATCAAAATAAATTAACTAAGTTCATAAAATTAACTTCATTAATTAAGTTTTGTAAAAATTATCTAAGTTTACAATAATATATAATAATAAAATAACTAAGTTTGTGAGAATTAACTAAGTTAATAATAATAAAAATAAAGTAATAAATCATAATATATTAACCAAGTTAACTAATTTTTGTAAAAATAATTAAGTTTACATAATAATAATGATAATTAAATAAGTTTATAAAAATTAACTATGTTTTAGAACAATTAACTAAGTTTAGGAAACTAATAATAATACTAATAAATTATAAAATATTAACCAATTTAACTAAGTTTTATAAAAAATATCTAAGTTTATATATAATATATAGTTATAATAATAACAACAAATTAAGGAATTTTATAATAATAATACTAACAACAATAGCAGCAACAGTCGGTATAGTAATAATAAAAGTAAAAAAATAATGATTATAAAAATTAACTAATTTTCATAACAATTAACTAAGTTTAGAACAGTAATAATGGTAATAATAAATTATTAAGTATTAACCAGGTTAACTAAATTATATAAAAATTAACTAATTTTGTATTAATAATAATAGTATATTAACTATAAGTTTTATAAAAATTGACTGAGTTTACAACAACAACAACAACAACAACTAATAGGGTTGGCTTAGTTGGTTATTAGGTTTGTCTATGAGAATACAGATGACGAGTTCGATCCGAAGATTGATATTTATTGGCATTAATGTATCACGTTTAAAAAAACTAACAATAACAATAAATTATAAAATCTCATACGGATGTCTCAAGGAAGAGAATTGTCGTTAATAATAGAAATAATACTGTGCTAAGTCTTGTATTGAAAGATATCACTGTTGTTCACTGCTTTTATCAGAAAATTAGATTTTGTTTAGAGTTTTTGCTCTTTAATTACAAACTTAATGTTGTTTATATACATGTCATCGCATAAAAATGGAGCAATGCTAAATGCACCGCAATATAGACTTTATTTTACCCAGTCTTTCTTTTACCCAACAAAATATTTTTACTGGCTTAGAATTACCCACTGTTACCAATACCATCGATTGAACTCCTAATCCCACTGCCCGGTTCCATACCGTCGTCCGGCGATACAACGCCGTATGATTTGAAGACTTTCACAATTTTATAATACCATATGAACCAATTACCCAAACAAATTTTTTTGAATCACGCTGTTCGGTTTCATACTGCCGTCCGGCGATACAACGCCGTATGATTTGAAGACTTTGACAATTTCATAATGCCGTATGAACCAATTACCGAAACAATTTCTTTTTTATCCACTGTTCGGTTCCATACCGTCGTCCGGTAGTATATTGCTGATCGAAAGTACTATATTAAAAAAAACCATGCTACTCCGAACGGCTTAATACTGCCGTCCGGTAGTATGTTGCCGCCCACGTTGGGTAAATTGTAGCAACGTTTCTAATTTTTTAAATTTTTTTGGTGGCAGAAAACTATAGCCCTGTCTCCAAAATCAGCTGCTGTCTCCTCTACCTCAGGCCCCTACGAATCTAACTCTTTTGCTGCCTCAAAACACGCCAAACAATAAGGGATTCATCCCTACGGTGTCTTCGTTTTAATTTTCATGCGGGTACGCCTACAACAGCAAATAATGATGCCCTCCTATACAAGTCCCAAGATTTCATGTGCAAGAACAGATCTCCACCTAGCACGTTCCCAATCTCTCATGTTAACTTTCCCCCACTCTCTCCTAATTGCAGCACCACTTTTTCAGGACCAGATCTTACTAGATCTTAGGCAAGAATTGGAAAACCATTTAATACCACGTCGAGAGCTTCGAAGGCTGTGACAGTGGAAGAGAAAATCCCCATTTCTACCCCCATTAAATCCTACGACCTATTGATTGCAGCCAACAGAGGTGCGTCGGAGTGACGAATTCAGTGAGTGATTGACTTCGCAAAAAGAAAATCGATAAGAGACTTTCACATATACACAAAAGAAATTGGATTTTACATGATAAAATTCGGCAAGGAAGATGATGGTAAGGGCAACTCCAGTGGTAGCATTACACGCTGAATCCATCAGAAAAAAAATCTCCAGTCGTCGAATTAAGCTTGAATATTAAGCTTAACGTTCAGGATCCGGTTCAGAATCCTGAACTGGCTTGGACGCCCATTTAATGGGAGCCCAAGCCCTCCCCCTTTCCACACCCATACCCGGGCCCCACCTTTGACTCCCAACGGCTACAGACAGCCATATTTTGACCCCAACGGCTATAAACGGTCATATTTCAAATTACAACGGTTATAAACGGTCATATTTACGATTTCACTACATATATCAGCCTGTTATCTAGATTGTAATACACACATCTCTTCTTCTGTTACAATTCTATTCTCAATTCTTTAATATTGAAAGTATGTCTCATCCGTTTCAATCATATATTGAAGCGATGAATATGGATAGCTGCGATTTAGATTGTCAACCCTTTCAAAATGCGATTCCCCAAACCTCCCCCCTCCCCCTCTATCGTTCCATTCTTCTGCTCCATGGTCTGGCGATGAAGATAAGGATTTGTGTTATATTTATTGTCATTTTTCTAACGACTCGGTAAAGGGGAACGACCAAAGTGGAGAGGCGTTTTGGGCAAAAGTCATGAGTGCGTACAATAAAAAACATGTTGAAAAGACAAGGTCAATGTCTGCAATCATGGGTCGTTTTGGGAAAATTAATCGACAAACACAATTCTACGAGTCGCAGATCCACAAAACAAGAACAACAAATCCAAGTGGAATGGGTGGCGAAGCTGAATTGGTAGCGTTTTGTAAAATCACATTTTTAATTTACATTCATTTCTAATCACTTTGTTAATAGATTTTGTGTTTCTGTTTGTGTAGAAGAGAATGGCGAACGATCAATTCTTGAAATTATTTCCAAGAGAAAATGGTACAAAGAAACCCCACTACTATCAGTTTGCAAACTGCTATGACTTGCTTGTTAGTCAACAAAAATGGAACTCAAACACCGCAAAAGGCTTAAGAGATGTGCAAACGAAGTCAAAGGGGAAGAAAAAAGCAAGTAGATCTACTTACAATTCTAGCCCAGACAATTCTTCTTATATGGACTCAAATGAATGCCAAGATAACGAAGACGAAGAAGCAGTTTCCGCATTTGATGAAGACGCTAGACCGATGGGGCAATGGGCAGCTAAGAAGAAAATTGCTGTTCAATCTCAAATCGATTCTCGTTTAGCCCTAATGCATGAAAAACATGCGAGAGAAAATGCAGAACGTCAAAAAGGAAGTGCAGAAAAGCTTGCCGTGTTAAAACAATTGACTGAGATTGAGAAGGGTCGTTTTGAGCTAGAGCGGCAACGCCAAGAGACCATAGTAATCGAAAAGGATGTCACCGGAATGGACCCAATTACATTGCAATATTGGATGGAGTACAAACAGCGCATTGTTGAGAGTAGATCTGGAACAAAACATATGTAGTTGACGTATTAATTTGATATTTTTAATTATTGCAGTTTACATTTCCATGTACCTTCGGTTCATTTAGGCAATCAAGTGTTATTTTCAGTTTTACAATATTTAATGGTATATCATTTTTTCGATGCATTGTGTAGATATCAATATAGATTTACTTCATCAAACATAAATGACATTACGAACATAAAAATTGAAGCATTACACACTTCGTTATAGAAATAAAAAAGACAAACATATGTAATTAAACAAAGATCCAACCCTTTAGAGTCTATTATGAATAGCTGCATTACGATATACCTCATGATGATCGTTATGAATTGCGTACTGTCCTTCATTTCGTAACGTGGTTGTGCGAAACAATTTGGGGGGTTGTCTTGCCCCCTCATACTCGAAATCAGGATAATCCATACCGCATTCATCTTCAATGATCATGTTATGGAGAATTATACAACAGAACATAATTGTAGCCATTTTTGATCTCTTCCATAATCTACATGGATTGCTTACCATTGCAAATCTTGCTTGAAGGACCCCAAACGCCCTTTCTACGTCCTTCCTACATCGCAGCAAATTGTTTCTGTTTTGCCGTCATTGGGTTTGCAAATGTCTTTACAATCGTACTCCATTTGGGATAAATTTCATCTCCTAAATAGTATCCATGGTCATATGTGTTCTGACCAAGAGTAAATGATACGGGAGTTGACTTACCTTGCGCCAAATCATTAAACAAATGAGATCGTTCGACAACGTTTAAGACATTAAGAGAACCCGGCATTCCAAAGAAAGCATGTCAAATCCACAAATCATGAGAGGCAACTGCTTCTAAGATGATTGTTTGTTTTTTTTTCTTGTCGTTATATGCTCCGTGAAAAACTTTTGGACAGTTCTTCTACTCTCAATGCATACAATTTAGACTTCCAAGCATTCCAGGCCAGCCCTTGCTTTCATGCATTTCACGCAAGCGCGTTACATCTGCCTCGTTTGGAGATCGAAGATATTCCATCCCATAAATGTCCACAACTGATTGGCAGAAGTGATCTAGGTTTTCCAATGCCGTACTCTCTGCAATACGATATGCATCGTCGAGGGCATCGGCGGGTGTACCGTATGCTAACATCCTCAATGCTGCAGTCATCTTTTGATGCCCACTCAAACCTTGTTTTTTTACCGCGTCCTGCTTAAAAAAAAATTTATTATTCTGCTGAATACTTTCGAGAATTCTTATGAATAATGGTCGGCTCATTCTGAATCGTCGTCCGAACATCTCCGGACCGTAAGTTGGATCACGGGCAAAGTAATCTTGCAGTAATGTTTTGTGAAATGCTTGCTGGTTACGGTTGATTTATTTCCTACCCACTACGGAACCACCATGTTTTCCAGAAGGTGATCAGTATGCTTCACGGTATATCTCCATCAATTCCTCCTCCTCTTGTTGATGCGCTAACGCATACGCTTCTTCTTCAGAGTCACTGTCGCATAGCAATACAGCTTTTAGTAAATTTCCAGACATTGTTTGATATTTGAGGATAGTTGTTTGATATTTGAATGTTTTGTTAGAGTAAATTGTGGTGAACAAGTATGACATCCATATGGTTATATATATATATGACTAATTCTTGAGTGGAGAGAAGGTGTGTAAGTGTGTTAGTGTGTTAGTGTGTCAATGTGTCAGTGTGTCATTGTGTCAGCGTACTGTAGCCACGCTCATTTGCCGGTCAAGATTCTCTGCTTTGTTGAGTGGAGAGAAGGTGTGTCATTGTGCGGTCAAATCATGTACTGTAGCCACGTTCGTTTGCCGGTCAAGATTCTCTGCTATGTTGAGTGCAGAGAAGGTGTGTCAGTGTGCGGTCGAATCACGTACTGTAGTTACGTTTGTTTGCCGGTCAAGATTCTCTGCTTTGTTGAGTGGAGAGAAGGTGTGTCAGTGTGAGGTCGAATCACTTACTGTAGCCACGTTCATTTGCCGGTCAAGATTCTCTGCTTTGTTGAGTGGAGAGATGGTGTGTCAGTGTGCGGTCGAATCACTTACTGTAGCCACGTTCGTTTGCTGCTCAAGATTCTCTGCTATGTTGAGTGGAGAGAGGATGTCTAGTGTACGGTCAAATCACGTACTGTAGCCACGTTCGTTTGCCGGTCAAGATTCTCTACTTTATTGAGTGGAGAGAGGGTGTGTCAGTGTGCGGTCAAATCACTTACTGTAGCCACGTTGGTTTGTCGGTGTAGATTCTCAAATCATTATCCATTATATAAATTCACAAATCGTTATATGTTTAAATCATTTACAAACCTAACATTATTCAAACTACAATGTCCAACATGACATTTACGTCTCATGAATTGAAGTTGCTTGTGCAGTACTACATTCAAACCGATGAGATGTGCGATAATCAGGAGTCAATGGTAATTAATTTTTGGGACACTCTGGCTGAACTCTACAATAACGACGTGGGCTCTCAAGTCAGACGTACGGCTCAAGAGGTCAGGACTGCATACAGAAACTTTACTAGGGCATGCACGCGTTACACAAAGATTATTAACGAGGTAATATTGGAAAATGTGTTTGAGACAACACGTTCGACTTATGACGGTCGATACAATTTAAAATATGGCACGCCCTTCATTGCCCATGATGCGTACTTCATACGTCAAAACTGGCTACAAAGATTTGGATGGCCTTAAGGTAACAGTATTGATAGTTGGTTATGTAACGTTCGTTAATGTATCAAGAGCTTTCTGAATTGTCTTTTCAAATGATAATGTCTGTTTTTGTTGTCAAAGCTAATGCCTATATCTAATGTTTGTTTTTAAATATGCCCTAGTGTATTGTATGTTGTCAGATCAAAAAGTACTGGTACCAAATGTGAAATGTTTGTTTATATATTCTCTTTCTGGCTTACTTATTCATCATTCATAATCATCTTCTTCCACACTCACAACAATAAATTCTTCATCGCAATGCCTTCTTGGCCTTCTTCTATCGATTCAGATGCAGGTTACGTGCCTACGGAAAGTCCACATACTGATGAGTATTGGCTTATCGATCATCAAGAACAACACTATGAAGATGTCCGTAGTCAGTTTCCAAACCTTGAGCAGCTGAGACTTCAGGAAGTGGTCGAACCGCGATACGAATAAAATGTTGTACATATGGCATATGAACAACCTGAGAACCAGGATCAAGTAGTTCAATCTCCCACTGAGCAAGAAGTTGAATCGCACCTAGTTTGTTGTCTGTGCGGGTTTGAAGTTGAAGTTGTAGTACGTGCGGATGGAGAAAATATTGGCCGTCGAATCCAATTATGTCAATTCTGGCCGAATGGTTGCAATTACGCGGAATGGTTGGATGATCCTTTATGTCCAAGGGCTATAACCTACGCAAACGAACTAGAACAGGAGATAAGACGTCTTAGACTGTCTATACAGGAGTTGCAGTTTAATTGTCACGTCTAGTTTCTTCATATTTGCAGTCTATTATTAGAGTGTCGTTTCTTATAAGTGTTCTATGTTTGTATCTGTCACTAGTAGTTTTTTTATGTCACTAGTAGGTTTTATAAGTTTTCGAGCTCCTGTCACTATTTGTTTTTTGTATGTTTATATGTAACTAGTTAGTGCTTATAATAAGTACACACAAACATAAAGTATTCACATTGTACACCAACATATATAATTCATAGTTAAACGGACACCTACAAATAATATTATGCACCAACATGTATAATTCACAGTACTCACAGACATATAGAATTCACAATTTTCTGGAGCATTATAATCCAAAATCCAAGGAAGTGAGAGCATATAAATATAAATAATACACAGTATACTCAAACAATGACATAAGTACATAAGCTATAGCAACTGCAACATGTCAGCATCATCATCTAAAGGTGTTGTACTAAAAGGTAAAACGACTACTACGCATAAACTAAAAGGTATACAACTAAAGGGAGGTAGCGTCGTCATCGTCAGCATCATCACCATCATCATCATCTCCGTCACTGTCATCATCCTCGTCTCTGCCACCGTCATCATCATCATCTCCATCATCATCATCATCATCTACATCGTCATCATCGTCATCCCCATCACCATCATCCCCATCGTCCTCATCTATACCACCAGCATCATACCCACTGGGACCAGCATCACCTCCGCCTTGTGATCCGAAAGGCTCATATACAGCAAGTCTAGCTAATAGCTGATCAATCTGAGCCTCTAGCATCTGTGTATGCTGCATGTACATATCATGCATGGTTTGTGTATGTGCAAGAGTCATATCGCGAAACACACCAAACCCTACTCTGGCCTGGTCCAGTCTAGCAGCATACTACATAAAGATGACATTTGCCATAGTAAGAAAACAAGCATAAAATAAAGGAAAAATGACAGTAAACAACAAACGTACCTCATACGGAGGATATAACCCGACTGAAGGCACACCAAGATAGTCGGGGTGATCTGGAAAGACTAAAGGATGCTCAATCAAAGTACCTGTCAAGTCATATGCTGTAAAAGTGGTATCAGGCTCCAACTGCATGGGAGTCTGGGAAAACTGTGACAGAATCGAGTCAAATGAAACCTGCGGTACCTGAACTCTACTGGCTGCCAGATAAGGTCCTATATGATCAGAGTTGACCCCACGAACATAATCTGGTACGATGAATCTGCGGGGTGCTACTCTAGCCCAATAAGCATCATAATCCCCATCGATGAAAAAAGTACTACTATCCACCCATCCAGCCTGTCGTAGAGCATGTAAGTACTGATCACCGATCACCCTATATCTACCAAACATGTCCTCTCAAGATAAGGGATCGTATGGTATACGACGAGCACTCGTAATCTGATAAGCACATCTCTCTCCCAATACCACATAGACATAAATGCAGGCGTATGCAAAGCAACCCTACGTCTAGATACTGAATACGCAACCATCAAGGGACGGTCGTCCACCAGAAGACCTGCATCTGCTAGATGAGTCCAATGTGAGGCCCAAGGAGTCCGAATGATGTTACCACGACTACGCATATCAAGCTGTGACCTAGCCTCCATCAAGTCATGTCGTACACCTAAGGGGACATGATGTACGTACTGCATGGTCTCTCATCGTCTCATCCTAGGGAAGTAATGCTCAGCAGCCTGACTAGCCGTGTCCTGGATGCGGGGATGCATGTTTGCCGTGTACTCGTAGTACCATAACGGCAAAATATACCAAAAGGCATACATCTGCCTGACATCGCCAAGCGTAAATGAATCTAGAGCAGTATATAGGATGCCTAATGTCGCTGTGCCCCAGTCAATAGTATGTAGCTGGTCTAATCTGGCAAGGGAAGCTAAATAGCCAAGTCTAACCGTACCTTTTTGGTTCGAAAAAAAAGTCGAACCAAACAGGTACAACAGAAATGCTCTAGTAACTGCATCCATCATATCGGCTCTAGCTATATGACTAGTGATGTAATGCTGCAAGTACGTCAAGTTAACAGAACCACTAGAGACGCAGGTAACATCTATCAGTGGTAAAAAAACAGTATACAAATTGGGCGACTCGTATAAATCATCGAATGGAAAAGGTCGAAGACCCTGTCGTCCAATCTCAATCCCAGTAAACATGTAGAAATCAACTGGGGTGATACCAAACTCAAAATCTGAAAAATAAAACGTATGCGTGGTGGGCCACCACCTCTCAGCTAATGCCTGGATGAGAGGTCGATCAAAGGACTGAACAGGCCTAATCGACAAAAATAGACCAAAAGGGCTAGCCTGTAGCCTCTCAATAATAGGACCGGGAAGATAGTCATAAAACTGGGTAATACACTTAGCGTAACTACCCCGACAGTGAATGTAATGGTCCTATAGATAGTTAATGAAACAACAATTTTTGATAGCGTAAGGGTTATTTAATATGAGTATGTAATGTACATATCAAATAACAAGCTATAATAAGGTTTGATTAATACCTGTATCGTCGTCAAAGCGTTTTCGGCTCTATGCCGATAACCATCTGGCAGCTCATGTAGAACACGTAGATCGTCTGGTGAAACTCCAGGTGGTGGCGAAACGTGTAACGGTCCAGCTTGCTCCTCTGCATGTCTCTGAACCGTTCTTCGGGCGATTTTGGTTGGACGCGGCGGCATTTTGGTTATATTTTCTAATTTTCAAAAAAAACTGGAAAACGAAAAGGAAAAGGGGGAAAAGTGAGGGGGAGGGGAGGGGAGGCGGTGCCATTTTATGGGCGCCTAAATTCAGGTGCCCATAAAATGGGCGCCTGAAGGTCAGGCGCCCATTAAATGGGCGCCTGGCCATTGGGCTTCCCTCGCCCATTACGGGCTGAATATTCAGGCCGCTGAATATTCAGCCCGTAATCCACTGGAGTTGCCCTAAGAGACTTCTCGAAGGGGTCCTTATTTTTCATCGATGAATACCGGATCTCAATTTAACTAAAAACAAGTATAACGAATGATTCCAATTTGGGTTCGGCTCCTTGGCCTAAAACTTCATATTTGGACTAACGAGTGGATCTGAAGAATAGCAATTGTCCAATGTACCACATCGGCTAATATGCTACATGTGATGACTATATAACCAATTAGGTATTCTCCCTTTACAAGCTAGCTTTAGAATGTCAAATGATAGAATTTATACGAATAACTCAAACAATTCTAAACAGCCATAGCATAATCGTGATAGAAATGAAATGCACAAAACTCACATTTCATAATGAATATGACTGTGTTGAATGTAAGGGGCCTCAATTTCCCTTCTAAACAGTCAATTGCTGGCTCATTAGAAAACAAACTTTCAAAGAGGAAAATTATAGTAGTAGCAAACTTTTTTTTGTTTAAAATGCATAAACAAATATTGGCCCAGGCCAGGAATAAACGGTAGGGTATTGTGTTACCTGACCGCTTAAATACATCCTTAAAACCCGAAAAACATTAGGGTTATTCATTCATATTACGTCGCTTATTATTCTCCTAAGCTTTCTCTTCATACAAAAATGACACAATCATCAATCTTCTTCATATTAAATCCCTCTACTTCGTTCCGCTTCCTTCACCTCTCTTCTAATATGAGAGACACTCGTTGAATTTTCTCCTTATACCTCCAATATCATTATTTAAGATACCGTTGCTTGCAAATTTAGAAGAATCAACAGATCTGGGATCATTATGACTAGATCTGTTAATTTACTGTTACCAAGCTCCTTATGTTGATAGTTATTCAACCTTTGATGATCCAAAGTTGGATTATAAGCTTCCGGATCATATCTGTTTGGATAATTTGGGATGGATGTTCTCTCTGTTGCATACTCAAATTGTTGCTCTCGTCCACTATAGTTTGCTTTCGGATGGTATGGATACTTCTCTACATGTTTACTACGAGCTTCTCAATCCCACCACTTAGATAAATATTTGAATCTGGTTTAGTTTCTAACCCTTTTTTTACCTTTGTAATATTATTTTATTGTATGTTTCTATTAGCATCCATCTTTGTTCTTTTCTTAAGCTCACTTTCTTGTGTACCCTGCTGTTTCTTTCTTTCCATATATGGTAAAATGCAGTAGTTAGTATGACATGAGGTAAATCTTTCTCTAGAGATTTAGCACTTAAATTATTAATGATTTGTTAAACTGCTTGCTTAAGACTCATGCTACTGCTAAACTTAATTCCAAGAGCTACTTGTATATGATTCCATATATAATATGAATACCAGCACTCAAAAAAAATGATCAATACATTTGGGATCTAAATTACAAAATGGACATTGTAAATTATCTGCACTACAAAACAGACTTCGTTTAGTGACTGATACTGGTGACGTCTAGCGATGGCTAAAAAAGTCGGCCGACGCTAGACGGCGCTAGCCGTCACTAGACGCGTAGATACAGACAGACCAGAGAACAGAAAAACACACTTCTCTTTCCCCAATTCACTTCAGCAAACCCCTCCCCTCCTCAACCGCCGACGCCCAACCGTAGCCCCCCGACACAAGCTGCCGATCTCCCCACGGTGAAAGCCACAATGCTCCAAAGCTCGAAAGTATGTTATTTCTCTCCAGTTTCTGCTTAATCTAGGTTTAATCAAAACCCTAATATTGAAAATTGGTTGATTATATGTGATAGAAATTGATGATTATACGGTAATAGTTGTTGATAGTAGCGTATTGATTGATTTGAGAATATGTTGAGAACCCTAATTTGGCAAATTAGTTCATTATGGGTTTGTTATAGTGTATTAATTAATGATAATATTGTATTCGTTGAGTTGGTGATATTAATTAGTGGTTTGATTGTTTAATTTGTAACTAAAAATTAAGGTTTATTTATAATTCGAAAATTAGTGTAAATTATTGATTGATATGCTAATGAATATATAATTAAGTTTACACGAATATTTGTTGTAGTTAATTAGAACAATGTTAATTATAGTTTGCACAAACATTAGTGTACAATTTTTGATTAATATGCTGCTAGATTGGTACGGTTAAACAGAAGTAATATTTTTATTTAATTAGCATGTGTACATTATAAGTATTAGTTGTCAGTATAAAATAAAATTAATATATTTTATTACAAGTGCTAACATCTAATTTTCGTTTATAAAATCGATAAAAAATTAAATTGTATAGAATGTCAATTTATGATTATTAATTTACTGCATATAAATTCATGCCAATCCACTATGGGTTGTTTATTTCTAATATGTTTCCAAGTTTTTTTAAAAGAAAACTTCCCTTTGTTTCTTGTCATCCGTTCCCAATAATTTGTTTCTACGCTTATATGAATTAGGATTTTGCAAATACTTCTTTATGTGGATTTGTGATCATATGGGTTTGAGGTTGCCACTAATTTTCTTTAATGATCATGGACAATTTATACATCGGTCTCTCTACAAATAGCTAAATTATTCCATCCCACTGTATTTTAAAAAATTCATGAATAAACCTAGGATCAAACCATAAACTTGTTTCTTCATCATGCTTGAACTTTCTCTCTTGTAGTAATTTTTGCCTTATTTTCTTCATTTTAAAATTTGTTTTCATGTATTTAACTAATTTCTCTTTGGTCTAATGGTCCAAAAGTTTCTTTTTTTAAGATTTTTATTTTATAATTTGCTGTGTCCACGTATATTCTTCACTTAGGAATCTCCAAAATCATTTTAACCGACAAGTATAGTTAAGACCATACATATTCTTGATGCCAATACCACTTTCCTTTTTTGATCTGCATATTTTTTTAACACATTTTAATATCCTCCTCTCCACGGAAAAGTAGCACGTCTTCTCTCTAAATTTTTAATTGGTACTGCAGGAATATGGTATGTTTGTAACCAATATAAAATAATTGCATACAACATTGTCTTGATTAATTCCACTCTACCTACCATAGATAATAATTCATTTGACCAAGTTTCCATTCTTTCTTGCACTTTTTCTACTTGCACAATACATTCCCTATCTTTGATTTGATTTACCGCAAGAGGCAATCCCAATACTTGATTGGTAGGTTCCCTTCTGCAATATATAATCTATCCAATACTTCCTATCTATAAATACTATTTTTACCCAAGCAAGCTTTACTCTTGTACTCATTGATATGCAACCCTGCATACTTATATAAAAGCTTAAATACCTTTAGTAGCAAGTGAATTAGATATATTTGCCTTAACAAATAATGTTGAACCATCAGCATAGATAAGATGTGTAATATGTTGAGATTCTAGGATTCAAATTATATGTTATTTTGAAGAGGATTATATGTTCTTCACTATGAAAGTGACAAGAGGTCGTTCAGAGCATCGAGGTGGAAATTATGGTAACAAGGAAAGCAATCACATTTGTTCATTATTTTTAATATGAAAATGCATAAATTATTGGATTGCATTTGCATGAGATGACAAGGAAACAATTACAAGCACATGTTATAGAATAAAATATATGCGAAATATGCATATTATTTGTTTCTCAGTAAACGCATTGCTTTGAGATTATTTGTTTCCATCTTTGTTAAATAAAGGAATGAGTGATTTGCTTGCTATGTTTGCACCATTTGCTACCATTGTAAATTGCCTTAATTATCTTCGTACCATATCTTGGTAATTTAATCGATGGCTCTCACGAATTTGCAGTGGCTATATATTGAGGATAGACGTCATTGTAAACTCATCTTGGCATTCAGCTATCAATCCCCTAATAGAGTGTCTCTTCTTGTTAACCCTAATTTAGGGCTTTAGCATATAAACTCTTACCTTGTAATCTCTTGTAACTCTCTCATGAGTAATAAAATATCTCTCCTTTCGACTGGACATACACTATATAGTGGAAGTAGTATAAATATTGTGAGTCTTTTTATTTATTTATATTATTTACTATTTATTTGGAGTAATAAAATAATTGTTAATAGATTGAGTGGTATTAAAATTGGCAAATCTAGATTTTGTTTATTGTTTTTCCACATTTGTGCAATTTTTGCATAATAGATTAGTATCAGAGCAATAGATTTTGCTCAATAGATTGGTATCAGAGCAAGACGATTTGTATAGATTTGTGCTTTGGTTTCTAGAAAGAACGGTAGATCTGATGGTAATTATATTATTACTCATTTTTAATGGAAAAGGAATTTTTCGCATATGGAAGATAAAGATGGAGGAGATTATGTTGAGAGAGAAGAGCATTACAGTCTTGGAACTTTGGTGATAAGGAGTTTAGTGTGTTGAAGAGACATCTAGATTTGGGAGTCTATATATGCTTCATGGCTCAACGCTGTTGTGAGTCTTATGTTGATTTCTATGTGAAATTTTTCGTTTGGCAGATAAGGTATGTGGAAGGAGAGAGATTCGATTGGTGATCGAGAAGAAATTTTGGCCTCGGTGGCTTTGAGATTATTTTGGTATCTACCTTCTTTCGATTTTGGATATTTGAAACATTTTGTTGGCGGGTGGGGATGTAGTCTGAGCTCGTTAGCAAGGTGCGATGGGGATGGCCTTACCGAAACTCATTGAGTAAGTATTAATTTTTGTTATCTATCTCGTTAAAAGATTATGGTTGAAGGTGGAGTTAGTTTTTAAGAGTTTTATGTTGAAAAGATAATTTGAATCGAGATGGAGTGTTAAGATTCTACGATTCAAATTATATGTCATTTTGAAGAAGATTATGTGTCATTCACTATGAAAGAGACGAAAGGTTGTTCGGAGCATCGAGGAAGAAGTTATGGTAATAAGAAAAGTAATAACGTTTGTTCATTATTTTTAATATGGAAATGCATAAATTATTATATTGCATTTGCATGAGATAGCAAGGAAGTAAATACAAGCACACATTATGAAATAAAATATAAGAGAATGACATCCCTCTTTACAAAAAAAATTAGACGCACATTCCTCCGAATTCAACATTATAAATTTAGTCCTTGTAATTTATACCACACCGCGTAGCCAAAAATTCCTTGTCATGAACAATTTAATTTGCAATATTAAAAACGTGTGATATATTTGGTAGATTTATCAGATTTTAATTTCGTTCTCACCATGAAATCACAAATTTTATTACCTTTCTATTAAGATCCACATATAATATATTTTGACAATTTTTTTATTTTCAGCGGCAAATATTTGCCAGGCAGCATGACAAATATTTGCATATTTCTCAGGCAATAACTTTTATATTTTATTTTTAGCGGTTGCTAAGCAACTGGGAAAATATTAGCCTGGCAAATTTTTGGTAAATATTTGCATATTTGCCAAGCGACATATTTTTATTATTTTCAGCGGTTTCTAACAACCTGGCAAATATTTACCAAGCAACATGGCTAATATTTTCATATTCGCCAAGCAACATGACAAAATATTTGCCAAGAAAAATGGCAAATACTTGCCATGCAGAATGGCAAATATTTGCATATTTGTCAGGCAACAAAATTTTTTCTTTAGCGATTCCAGGCAACATGGCTAATATTTGCCCCTAAAAATTAAAAAAATAACGTCAAAACATGTTATATATGGGTTTTAATAGAACGATAATAATATTTGTGATTTAATGGTAAAAACAAAATTGAAATCTGATAAATCTACTAATAGATATCGCATTTTTAGTATTGCAAATTAACTTCTCATTATAGCGTAAAGGTTCTTGAGTGGTACAATATAAATTAAGGGACCAAATTTATAATACTGAATTTGAAGGGGAAAACTTACATTAATTTTGGAAAGTAGGGACATATCCCTAATTTCCAATAAAATATATGAAAAAGGATATGCATATTATTTCTCTCTATAAATGCATTGCTTTGGGATTATTTATTTCCATCATTGTTAATTAAAGGTATAAGTGAATTGCTTGCTATGTTTGTACCATTTGTTACCATTGTAAATGGTCTCCATTATCTTCCTACAATATCTTGGTAATTTAATCAACGACTCTCATGGATTAGCAATGGCTATATATTGAGGGTAGACTTCACTGTAAATCCATCCTGGCATTTAGCTAGCGATCCCTTAATACAGTGTCTCTTCTTATTAACTCTAACTTAGGGCATTGGTATGTAAACTTTTATCTTGTAATCTCTTGTAACTCTCTCATGAGTAATAGAATCTCTCTACTTTGGACTTGACGTACACTATCTTGATGATAGTGGAACCATTATAAATATTGTGCGTCCCTTTTTCTTATTTATAGTTATTTACTATTTATTTGGAATGACAGAATAATTATTGCTAGATTGAGTGATGTTCAAATTGACAAATTTAGATATTGTTTATTATTTTTCCACATTTGTGTAATTTTTGCACAACATAATATACTTTATTTATTGGGTTAATATTGCCCTTAATTACTTCTATTTCTATTAAGATAAAAATACTCCAGAACCATGGTGAATAGATGTGGAATAGGGGGTCACCTTGTCTAATACCCATATTATTCTTTATAAAACCCTTTGGTTTTCCTTATATTAGTATAGAAAATGTTGGGATATTTATACATTCAAAAAATAGGTCATAGAATTTATGAGGAAAACCTATATTTTGCATTATGTCGTATATAAACTTTTTATTAACTTTGTCATATGCTTTCTACAAATATATCTTCAAACAAACATTGTCCCCTATTTTGGTATTGGAATTTATAACCATGTCATGAGCTAATTGAGAATTTGCATATATTAGTCTACCTGGTAAAAAAGAACTTTAATTTTAAGATATTAGAAAAGGTAGAAAATCTTTGATTCTATTACGTAGCATAGTGGCTATAATTTTATAGTAAAATTACAACATGAAATTGGCCTATAATCTCCAATACTTGATGGATTCTTATTTTTTTGTATAAAAGTAATAAAAGTGTGATTTAAACTCTTTAAAAATTTCCCTTCATTAAATAATTCTTTTACAACATTTGTAACCCTATCCTTAGTCATTTCCCTGTGATTTTTATAATACTTTGCATCAAAACCATCAGGTCATAGACTTATATTATCCCTAGCATTAAAAACAATATACTTTATTTCCACCTTGGATAAAGGCACAAGCAATATCTCTTCTGCTTCGGATTAACTTCAGTTTTAAAACTGATATTAAGTAAATAGTATCTAATTGTTCTGCATTATATAACTCCGTAAAATATGTCACTGTTTCTTCATCTATTTTATTGTAATCATTTGTTTATTTACCCGCCCTATCAAAAATATTATCTATGTTATTTATATGATTTATACTACTCATTTTTGCATGAAAATTTTTAGTATACTCATAATCCTAAGTTAGTCAATCTACTTTTGCCTTTTGTTTTAAATTAACCGTATCTATATATAATTCTCAAGATATATTACTCTAATCGGAAAAAAATTCCTTTAATTTTTCTAAATCGTTAGGATTTTTATCTATATATCTTGCAAAATCATTTCCCTCTTTTGTCAAATTTTCAACATCCTTTATTCTGACTTTTATTTTTGTTCCATTTTTTAGGATTAAATTCAGTATTTTTAAGTATCATATTAAATTGAAACTGATTTGTACCATTAGAAAAAAAAAATTATACAGTCATATATAGTTTCATTATATTCTTTTTAATTGTATTATTTATATCATGAAATAGTTATGAAGATGATTTCTAAAATTATTACGATGCACTACTTTTTCCATCCCATTTCATTCCGACAAATTAGATATTGAAAATTATGAACTTGTGGGATATTTGAAAATTGTGATTTTTTATTTTAAGAACAATATTCGATTTAGGGAATAGAAGATGAGTCGATGCTCATCTTCCTTGCGCCATCAGCTATTTTTATTTTTGGACAATGGTTTTTGTTGGTGTCTATTATAAATGTTTACGTCTTGATTTTTTTTTTTTTTAATTTCGGTTTCATAGTATGAAGTAAGCCCAAAGCCATGGCTTTAGTGGCTTCACCCAAGTGCCAACCATGTTCATGAACACAATTTATTAACATGGATACTTTTCGTACTTCACATGCAAATCTTGTAAATTCAACCTGAACACATCACTGTTTTCCAAAAAAAACATAAATCTGTCCAATCTTGAAAACAAAACCTTTTTCAACTTTTTCTTCATATTTGTGATTTTTCTTTGTATAAATGCAAGAATATATTTGATATGCCACTTTCATAGAATATGGGTCATTTGACGAAAAACGACAGTGCTGACATTTATCAAAGTTATTTATCGATCAGTAACAATAACACTTGGCATATCAACTTCACAATCAAGCATTATCAATTGTGAACGTTTTAAAGCCCAAGTATAATAATTCTCACGATTGTATATGAGATAGGCTATAGCAAAACAAAAGGTCTTATTTATAAATGTGACACCAATAATTTTTTTTGGCAAGGCCGACGGTTTTATAGTGGACCGACCACTTTTATTACGTACGTAATAAAGCTTGAAATACAGGAGTAAGGTAGAGTCACCTTAGCTACTAAGTAAGAAAAAATAAAAATACAGCACAGGAGTGTGACAGACAAGTCACAGCTACTCGATAAAGATAACTAGTCTAGTTCTCCTCCGCAGAGGAGGAATCACAAACGCCCACATCTACACGTGTAGAAACCAGAGATCCACCAGGTAGCAGACCAAAAAAGGGGCGAAATAGAACAGCAAGAGATGGATCGTAACTGTCAACGTCTGAAGAGTAGATAAAAGATCGGTCCCAGGTAGAATCAGCTAAAAGAACAGAATTAATTAGAGCATGCGAACCATCCAAGTCAAGAACCAAGGAATCACCAGAAACTGTGTAATAAAGGCAACGTAGGTCCAGAAGATCATCAGAAACATATCTTAAATATGTGTCATCCTCAGGGTTGAATCTCATATCAGATCGAAGATCAACCCAACAATGTTCAGAATCAGCCCAACCCACACGATCCTGCTTAGAAGTCGGAAGAACAGCACTAGGAACAGGGGAAGCAGGCCGCGCTAAGGTGATGGGAGGGTTAGGGTCAGTAGATAGAGAAGCATCCTGCGTGACCTTGGGTACCCATTTCCTAAGTGGAGGCCGAGGCAAAGGGAACTTAGGAGCAGAAGCCGATATAACAGAGCGCGAGCAGGCAGAGGCTATGTGGCCAAAAGAGTGACAGGAGGAACATATGTCAGGGACCCATCCATATCGAACACGCACATCCGCCACGTGTCCAACAGCAAGCTGGACAGGAATAGAGGTAGGAAGAGGCTTCAGGGGAGAAATCTCAATTAGAGCCTTTGCGTAAACAAGCTTGTCACGCGCAACAGTACTGGAGTCAAAACACTTCAATTTACCAACATTGCAAGCAAGCCAGTTCAAACCAAGCAGCGGTTGAAGAGCAGAAGGAATTTGCGAGAAATAAACCCAAACTGGGATGGAAAAAACCTGTTCACGCACACTAGCAATCGTCGGAGACCAGGGGGTAATAATAAAAGGCTGTCCATCGAAGAAGGTAGGCTCAGACTCAAGAACACGACTACGTTCCTCAGGGGAGGAGAACAATAGGTAGTACAAGGAGTCAACCAACTTAACTTTAAGACCACCGTGAAGTCTCCAGGCCCTACGACATACAGCAGCCACATCAGGAAGACGAAGCTTAGGGTCCAAAAAGAATCCAACCACGTACTCTGACCAAAAGTCCACACCGGCTTGGATTACATTGGGGGGAGGGATTTTAACTCCGTTTTCCTCATGGATTTCAAACACAACCGGTTCATAAACACCCGCATTACGAGGCATGGAAGTAAAAAGTGAAGACCAAGATTTGGGTACTGATTGGCTATGGCTACACTCCACACCAGAAGTGGCCACAGGAATGGGGTCAAGAGCTACATTGGGAGATTTCATGTTGCCACCAGGATTCAGACTAATATGACCTGGGTTAACATCGGCACTGACAAAATGCCTTACAGATTGAGTGTCACTTGCAATAGGCGTAGCCGAAGGAAGTCCAGGACTGTCAGCAACAGACGGCAGGACAGGAGTGCCAACACACGAAGGTGATGACAAAAAATTCGCAGTAACGTGTCCAGATCCCCTTGCATCATTGATGCAAACACTTGATGTGCAACAATCTTGCACAACAGTCTCAACCGAGCTTATGCCAACTCCAACAACAAGCTCACTACCACTACCAACATCGCGTTCTACTTCCAAAACCCCCAAAACTTGCTGACCCAATTCGCAGCTAGGAGACCCAAGATAATTATTCAAAGCCGAACTCACTTTAGGGTTACAGGAAGTAGCAATTGTTTCATCATTCAAGCAAGGGGGGGCAATAGGAACAAGAGGGGACTGCTTGGACGCTTGAAGAGGTGGAAAATCACGGGACGAGTGTAGATTAGGTCGAGCGTTGACATCAGAAACCATGACACCAAAGTGTCGACCAGATCGTGTTGAGGAGGGGGAGGGCAGACGCTTAGGGTTATGAGGAGAAGGGGAAGAGGACATGAAGGGGGCGAGTGAGAGGGGCTAGAAGAATCACGGGGAGGAAGAAGGGGACGCGAGATCTGGAAATCGCTTGGAAAAGGGGAAGCCGACCATTACAGAAAGCCACTCGTGTCGTTACTTGATGAAGTAATTAATGGTTTAAACTTTGGGGACAGGGAGACTATGTCGCCCTGACCTTTGGTTAGACTGGTTTTATAGTGCCCAGACCACTCATGCCTCATACTTTGTGGCCGCTGGGAATCGATCCGGTGCCACTACAACAAGATGTAGCCACATCCACTAAGTCGTAAACCACTGGACCACTAGTACTTGGCTAAACTTTGGGGACAGGGAGACTATGTCGCCCTGACCTTTGGTTAGACTGGTTTTATAGTGCCCAGACCACTCATGCCTCATACTTTGTGGCCGCTGGGAATCGATCCGGTGCCACTACAACAAGATGTAGCCACATCCACTAAGTCGTAAACCACTGGACCACTAGTACTTGGCAAAACTTTGGGGACAGGGAGACTATGTCGCCCTGACCTTTGGTTAGACTGGTTTTATAGTGCCCAGACCACTCATGCCTCATACTTTGTGGCCGCTGGGAATCGATCCGGTGCCACTACAACAAGATGTAGCCACATCCACTAAGTCGTAAACCACTGGACCACTAGTACTTGGCGTAAACTTTGGGGACAGGGAGACTATGTCGCCCTGACCTTTGGTTAGACTGGTTTTATAGTGCCCAGACCACTCATGCCTCATACTTTGTGGCCGCTGGGAATCGATCCGGTGCCACTACAACAAGATGTAGCCACATCCACTAAGTCGTAAACCACTGGACCACTAGTACTTGGCATGTGACACCAATAATTCTAACAATGACATTCTATATTTATTTATTATAAGTACAATCCGTAAAAGCAAATGTGGAAATATCCGTTATAAATTTATACTAGTAGGAGGAGCTCAAAATATATCGGTGATTATGTCATTACCATCCAAAGTACTACAATGTTACCGGTAATACCCTTTTTCTTTCAATTTGCTTAAAAGGTGTTGTATTTGTGATTGCTGGCTCGATTAATTTTTTTTTGTTTGGATAAAGCATTGGTTTATTGTCATTGTTGTCATACAATCGGATATATCATATTTTTTCTTGGTGTGTAAAATAGCTTTGGTTTCACCAAATTTTTATACATCTCGATAGCTATTTTTTCTTATGTTATTAATTTACCAACAAATAAGCGTCCCCCGCTATTAGGGCCGATCCTAGGAGTTGTGCCACCTAAAGTTAGTTGTGAATCAAGGTACTATTATAGTTGTTAATTAGACTAATAAAAATAAAGCATCAAAGTAGTTTATATATGATATAGATAACAAATGGAGTAAAAAAAAAGAAACAACTATCTTAATAATACTATTTCAAATCATACAGCAGTTCAAAACAAAATTATTTTTTAATAACCGATTTATGTTGAAAATGTTAATTATTAAATTTCAAAGCAAAGAATCTTATTTACCATGAATGTTAGCATTAATATCGTACTAATATTCTACTAATATAAATTCATAGCATAAAGTTAATAAAAATAAAGATAAAAAGTCGACCTTCCTATGAAAAATTGTGATTTCTTAAATTATTGTATTGTGATGCTCTAATTTTTCCATCCAATTTCATTCCAAGAAAGTAGATATTGAAAATTATGAGCTTGTGGAATGTCTGAAAATTGTGATTTTTTAATTTAGGTACTATGAATTGAAGGAATGAAAGATGAGACAATGCTCGCCTTCCTTACGTCTAGCATCTACTTTTATTTTCGTACAATGATTTTTGTTGGTGTCTACTATAAATGTTTACATCTTTGTTTTAATTTTTTCAATTATTTTGGTTTCATAGTATGAAGTGGATCCAAGGTCATGGTTTTAGTGACTTTACCCAAGGGTCATCCTTACTCGCTACTACAAAGTGAATAATGATTTTGCATGCCATATTGTACATCTAATCTCCCCTCGTTTGTAGTAGAAAGTATTAATATCTTTCAATTGAAATGGACAGTTACATTTTCTTTGTTTTGGTTAGTCTAGGATTTTTAATTTTTTTTATACTCTTTGTATACTCCACTGCTTTCAAAACGATAACAAAAAAGGATTTATATTTGTGCAATTAATATCAGACTTCAAAACAGCTATAACGAATCTAACTCTTCTAACTGCACAATCGATCCACTCTTTCATTTTTTTCTCTGATAGGAAATATCTATCCATATTAAAATAAAATTATATTATATTATGTAAGTAATCTAAAACAAAATTAAATGACTTAGGAACACATATATCATAAGTAGTAAACTCTTTGTTATAGTCCATAATAATCCTTCATCTGTTTTTCATCTAGTAATGCAATCTAAAAGAATAAAATTAGTTAGAGTTCTATACAGTAAAAAAAAATAAAAAATTGTGCAATATATTATACTACACTATGTTTAATATCAATTCAAGTGCACTATGCTCTAGGTTTACTAAAAGTCCAATATAGACATAAGCTTGGTAACTATTAAATCCTAGTTACTTTAGATAAAATCATAGAAAACATACGTTCAACCTCAACAAAATAAACGCGATTTGAAATATATGATATTCAATTTCATTATATTTCTCAAAAACACTATCTTCTTCCAATAGGTTTTTAAATATTCCAACATCATGTTATCTATGTTTTTTTTTTTTTTGAAATGGTACTTTATATACAACAAATCATTGTGACAACGTATCACATGTCAATAAACGTTCGAATCACGCTAGGCAAGTTTCGAACTTGTGACCTCTCGCACCAAATCCAAGTCACGTAACAAAGAAAAAGAGAAGAAAAACTAGAGAATATATATATAAACATAAATCGTATCAGATTTAAAAACTATAAGGGTAAATTAGTCAATTATTTTAAAAAGAAAAAATTGGTTGTTATAGATTGACATTGTTAAAGGGGCTCCACTTTTGGATAAAAGAAAACAAACTATAAGGAGACTCCGTTTAAAAAGAAAATTATTATGAAAACTCCTTCAAAAACAAAATTCATGACCCCATCGAAAAATAAAGTAAAATTCGACACCAGCCCATCGAAAATTAAAGCAATAAACGACGTTAATTCACTGAAGATAACTTTCAGTGGAATTTGATCGCAATGCTAAAATTCAGTTGAGAGTTACTTAAATATAAATGATATTTACTATTTATTTAATATTTGCTAAGAGGGAGCAAAAAAAATTTGGTACACCTCCTAACAATTTTTTCAAAAAAAAAAAATTAAAAAAATGACATCATCTTATTAAAAACCGGAGTCCCTTAACAAGACCCTTATAGAATTCGTCTTTAAGCAAACTTCCATGCTTGAAAACACCTTCTAACTGCAGTTTGTTAGCCTAGTTGTTCATAATTTCAAAACTAGAAACGTGACGGGGAATTTGAAAAGGAAATAAAAACAACTATTCACATATTGTAGCTTGTGTGGCCCGGAGTATAGTTTATTAGCAATCGAATCCCTTTCACTTTATTTCCACTGGTCCCTAAAAACTATTAAACTTCTTTTCTATTGCAAATGGCCAAGCAAGTTATTAATAGTTAAACGTCAATTTAACACTTATCAACACGGAAATATTGCAACTGAACTGTTCAGTTATCAACATTTTGATAGAAATGTAACAAAATAACCATTGTACCTAAAATTTGAATTATTTGTTTACCAATCGATAAATCATGATGAAGAGCACAAACATTTCGAGCACTTAATTTGATAGTTTTTAAAATTTCAGTTAACATATGCTCAACTACCAAATGATGTCAACCACTTGCATTTTCAGTTTGTGATAATGCATATTCAAATGATCTTTAAATTGACAATTGGTTGACTATCGATTTTGCACTCAAAATGTATAGCATTTGTTATTTATAGCAATTGAATGTTAATGTGAGTAATTATTTATTTAGAATTGTTCTGTCAAAACATTAGGAGATATTATGTTTTAATGTATAACAGTTAAGTAATAAAAGGTTCCTAATTGTCATAATCAAGGTTTAAATTTGTAACATGGACGTATATGACATGTTCCTCTATATAAGATGCACACCATCTCAAACTTTCCTCCCCATTCTATCTTCCTCCATTTAAACCATCGAACAAGAAAATATAATAAAATTAAAAATCCATTTTGCAATTAATGGCAGCATCGTGGACAGCAAAAAAAGACAAAACGTTCGAGAATGCGATAGCTGTGTATGATAAAGATACTCCAAATAGGTGGGAGAATGTTGCACGAGCAACAGGAATAACTGCTGAAGAAGCAAAGAGACAGTATGAAATTCTTGAAGAAGATATCAAGCGGATTGAGTCAGGTCGAATTCCTTTGCCTAACTATAGAACTTCTCCTCACTCCCAGACCTAGCTAGTGAAGGTAGTCATCTTTCATATACGCAAAATCTATTTACAACCATGATAATGACTACAAATGAGTATAAATAAAACGGATAGCGACATAATCATGATAAATTGGCCATACTGTTTACTTTGATTTGGTGTGAATTTTTTGCTTTTTAGTTTTATTTGGTTAATCTTCTTACAGCTGAAAGAAAGACAGGAAAAGAAATGCAGGCATAATAAAGGTATAATTCCCATCGTGAATTCAGAAAAAAAAAAACAAGTTACACATGGTTATTTGCAAAATATACTGCTGCCAAAACCTATACCATTTGGCAAAGCACAGAGATATATGTGGAAAAATAAATTAGAAAGAAAATGCAGGATTTAGATCACACCATTAGTAATGAATATCTTTTTTAGTTATCAACTGATGATTTTATGGCACACTACTGCAAAATTGTACTTACAGCATCTGTTTAATTGGTATTCAAAGAAACATCATAAGCAAGACACATGTTTTAGAATTAGAAAGTTAAAGGATCCCAGGTAAAAGAAATAAGAGCTTTTGCAATTTTTGTTACCTAAAGTTTTATTCTTTCTAACTGTATTTTATCGATATAATAAACCAGTTTCAAATTTTATGTCCACTGATTTTATTTCCTTAGAAAGAAAACAGTGGAAAGAACATGTTTAAAACAATGGTATACTCAGTTGCCGCGATGTAGACGAAAACAAACGATAGTGGTAAGGTATTAGGTTGTGTAGTTATCCAGACATACATAAAAAGCTAATACATATATCGGCATAATTACTTCTGATACAGAAACTAAAACAAAAAAATCAACCAAATTAGACAACTTGGAATATAGTGTTGGATATATCATTGTATAAGGACAATGTTTGCTAAAAAAAATCCAGAATGTTGCTATGCAAAGCTTTCTATCCCTGTCTCTCAGTGAACACTGAGACCACACATGCAGTCTCATCCTTATAGTACACTGATTTCACATGGGATTGATCAAATGTCCCCAACACATGTTTACAAAGTTCATGAACCAAAAAAGAGCTTGCCATAGTCATATACATGCTTGTCGTATAATGTTATTATGTTCTTTGTCCTAATATTTTTTTTTTGTCGTATTCTATTCTATATTTATTTTTATTTTAAACATTTTTTTATTTATCTCTTGTTCTTATATCACGTTTCTTCAATTTTTAGAACATAGCAGTTTTACCAAATTATAAGTTCTTGGTACGGGAATCAAATCAATGATCATTTGTTTAGTAGCTAAATGTCTTAAGATTCTTAACCGAATCAGCTATTGATGTTGCTCGTCAGCAAAACTGAACAAATACAGTTGGATGATTATGATTAGTGGCATATGTGGTTCTATATTCATATACATTATTTTTGCTTACATTTAAAGTAAACTTAATTTCTATCACTGATATGTTATTGGTTGTTAGATCATTTAAAATAAAGTTAATTTCTATGCCTGATGTGCATATTTTACTTTTGCTGCAGGATCTAAAAGGTATTTACCAGGCAGAAGTGAAGCATTTATGCATCATGTATCTTGTTTCAATACACTTTTATGTACTGATAAAGACGATGTAAAATGACCCTCTAAACTCTCAATGTTGTAAAATAAATAAATAAATTGTAAAACCTACATAATATTAGAAGACATTGTGAGACAGAAAGAAAGAAAAACTGCGATAAACTTCATTCATAGTTCAACTGCATATCCTTTACCCTTTATCTTAGTCTTTATATCATCTGCAGCTTGAGCCACTTTCTCTGTTGCACTCCCAAAGCTCGCCTTTGTGCCTTCGTTTTTCATTTCTTTCATCTTGTTTTCAGTTACATGTTTGGCTTCTTTAGCCTTCTGAGTGGTTGCGTCTGCCGCTCCTATAATATCATATGAAATGTAAACCGTTAAGTTATTGCATAAATAGAGTAAGAATGATGTACATGTATTGTAAGTATATTAACGTACCATAAGCATAGTCTGATATCTTGTCTTTTGTAACCATGGCAATGTCTCCGGCTACATCCTTCATTTGCCTAGCTGCCTCCTTGGAGTTTTCGTGCCTACGCCCTAGCTCTCTACTCATGCAAAATGCAATCAACAATTTGCCAATTTGAAAGTAACAAAAGGTTATCACATTTTTTTCATTGCATATGAAACATTCTACACATCATCTGACCAGTTCTATTTGGACATGATATGAGTATAATTAAAAGATGATGCAGAAGATGAACACCGACTCTTAGAATTAGGATCACCTAATCTTGTTTGAAACCAGAATAGAAAAACACTAATGAATCTTAATCATAAGGTCAAAAATTTAATGCATGGATGTGCCTACTTCGCTTAAAAGAGGAATATGTGATCTTATGCATTATGTAAGGAGAGAGTATGGCATACTGGGTGATTTTATCTCGGGCCCAATCGGACCAGGAGTCTGAATGCATTTTGCTGTTCTCTGTGGCCTTGACGTTGCTTGCATTCCGTCCTACAGTTTGGTCTGTTCCGTTTTTGCTGCCAGCTGGCGTAAGCTTGGGATCTATGATGGAAGAGTTGCAGTATGAAATACGGGTAGAGGAAACTGATATAATTAGGATCAAGAGTACACTGTTTATTTTATTAGTCATTTTCACTCATTAATTGATCAAGAAATTTCAAAGGAGATGAAAAAGGAACGCTGTCGGTGATAATTGAAAGTAGTACTTTTTGTTTGGAGGAGAAAATAACGGGAGCATGAGTGGACGAGTCTAATTGAACACCTGCTTTAGTTTCTTCGTTTAAAAGCAGTTGCCTAATTTGAGGCTGTTATCAGTTCATGCATCCATTTGTTCTCCATTAGATTAGCATTACATCGGCTAAAACCAATGAAACAGAATACATGGTGAAACAAGTTAGAAGCATAGCTATGACTGAAAATGCCCTTCTTTTTCTCCAGACACAAGAGTCTTTATCTCGTTCTTGTGTTGATGTGGACGGATAATGTCATTGGCGCACAAGGTCATGACCATTGAAATTCATGCAAAAAAATAGTGGTAGTAATAATAATAGAGGTTTTTGCCGACTGTTTGCAACGCAATTAAAGTTTAGAAGCTACGTCGAAGATTTTATCAAAGCATTGATGCTGAAGCAACAAACAAAGCAAATAGTTAACTACATAGGGGCATGTGACATTCAGATTTGCCAAAAAGCTGTAGTGGGGTAGACTAAGGTCTGCAAATCAACCATCAATATTGATTTACGGATCCACCGCCAATGGTAGGCTGGCAACCGATGAACCATTGAGACTAATCTGCCAACATCCCGTCTGTCTATGCAGTAAAGCACAGTAAGGTTGTGCCGTCTCAACATTATTTTTTTTTGCAGCCCCTTCTCAGTGCCCATCAACAACTTTAGTACATATTATTATTGAAAATTTTGACCCAAGTCTGTATGTATAATTAAAAATAATTAAAAACAACTAGGGCCAAGACCCTTTCAATTATAAAGTATAAAACACATTTCTAATAATAAGCGAATACGAGATAATGAAGTGAGATTCTCTGCATACAATCTCATATACTCAAAGCAGAAGCATCTCAGCCGTTCATTCCTATCTCAACACTCATTCTTTTTATTTCACATTGCAGCTATATGGGCCAGACTGTATAAACAAGCCCAGTAGCATTTGTTATGTATTTAAATACTGAACAACATCATACAAATCAGTATTGCATTGTATTCATTCTCTCATTTTTATCATTTTCAAGATAATACAAAAGTATAATCATCATCAAATCTTAATTTGGTATCAAAGCTAATCAAAGGCTTAACAGTCATCTAATCATTTGATCAAACACCATCAGAATAGTATCATCATCTGGTGATCACCTTCATCAGAAACAAGTGTCCCATCATCTAAAGAGTGTTTCGAGTCAGGGTCATAATTCTGTGCCGTGTCAATCGATTGAGGCTGCAGCAGAATCTCAGAAAAATACAATTAAGAAAATCAAAAAAAACAAAGAACTCAAGAAATCAAGAATCGTCTCAAAATTAAAGAAACTGCCTTCATACACGACATATCAGATCAAGGAAAGAAAAAGAGTTGATCATCATCTATGTCATACGGTTGCATTAGACTTACTGTGAGAAATTCTTGACTCGGCAGTTTTATTTTTCTGTTTCGATTGAATAATTTCTGTTGCCATGTATTTCTATTGCTGCTCTGTATTCTTTTTATTTCTGAAATCATCATGAGTGAAGAGATGAATAATCAACCCAGCATGGCAAGTTCTGCTAATGAAAGCAATAATAGTCAATCCAGTATTGCCGCAGAGAAACTTATCAAAACTATGATTAGCCCATAAAACAATCTTGCTACAGTTCAATTGAATGAAGATAACTTTCTTCTCTGGAAATTGCAAATTGAGACTGCGGTTCAAGGCTATGGGCTTGAAGGCCACATTCTTGCAACTATTCCAGTTCCTCCAAAGAGCATAACTGATCAAGAAAACAAAATTGTTAGTAATGAGGATTATGTGAAGTACCATAGACAGGATAGATTAATCTATTCCTGGCTTCTATCATCTATAAGCACAAATCTCCTATCACATGTTATCGGCTGCAAAACTGCAAATGATATATGGATAACCATTGAAAAAGTGTTCAACACACAATCAGCTGCCAAAGTGATGTATTACAAAAGACAACTGCACAACATAAAGAAAGACAGCAGCACCATGAGAGAGTATATTTTCAAAACTAAAGGAATATGTGATTCACTGAGTGCAGCAAACCACAAAGTCTCAGACTCAGAACACATTCTGACCATTCTTAATGGATTAAATGAGGAATATGAATCAGTGATTGCTGTTATAGCATCATAAAAGGATTTACCATCACTTGATGATGTTTACTCTATATTGCTGTCTCATGAGGCTAGAATAGATAATAGAAGACCATAAGAATTAGAGTTTACAATCAACTACACAACTGCTACAAGAAACAAAAGTCAAAGCAATAATAAGACAGATCAGACAACACAAAAGGGAGGCACACAGAGAGGTGAATACCCAAACAGGTCAAGAGGAAGGGGAAGATACACTAATAACGGTAGTCCAAAGTGTCAAATCTATGAAAAGATTGGACACACTGCTGTGAAATGTTATTTCAGATATTCTAATCACAACAACAATCAAAAGAGTGGAAACTACAATGTAAACATGGCTCAAACTAGCTCCAGCAGTCAATCAGATAATAAAGACTCAAGTGAAAATAATCAATCGCTAAATGATGACTGCTGGTACTCAGATTCAGGAGCAACCAATCATATAACCAATAATCTTGACAACTTAAATCTTGGAAATATAGAGTACAAAGGTAAAAAATCTGTTCGCATGGGAAATGGTAAGTGTATCAATATCACACATATAGGAAATGCCACTATCAAAGGAAAGAAACAATTATTTCTACACAATTTACTAAGAGTACCAAAAATTAAAAAGAATCTCATTAGTGTATCTCAGTTTGCTAATGATAACAATGTTTATTTTGAATTTTACCCTAAGTATTGTCTTGTCCGAGATATACTAACTAAAAATATTTTATTGCAGGGTGATGCTGAAGAAGGACTATACAGATTTAAATCGGTCAATTGCAGTCAACATTCAGTTGAGAAAAATTGTTGTAATTACTGTGAAGTGGAAAACAGTAATAATGTTTTTGACCTATGACATTACAGACTTGGCCATCCTAGAACTAGAGTTGTTAAGCAAGTTCTTTTTGAAAACAACATACTGTATAATAATATGTCTCTTCCCTATATATGCACTTATTGTCAAATGGGAAAAAGTCACAAATTACCATTTGATAACTCTATGACAGAGTACTCTAAACCACTTGAACTCATTGCCACTGACCTCTGGGGGCCTGCCCCAATACATTCAGATTATGGATTCAAATATTATATATCATTTGTTGATGCACACACAAAATACAGATGGATATATTTTTTGAAAAACAAATCAGACACACACAATGTTGTGATAAATTTTATTACAATGGTTGAGAAACAGCTTGGCACATATGTCAAAATAATACAAACAGATGGAGGAACTGAATATAAGACACTTAAGGATTACTTTAAGGCAAAGGGAATAATTCATCGTGTTACTTGTCCTTACACTTCAGAACAAAATGGCTTAGTAGAAAGAAAACATAGGCATATAGTTGAATCTGGGTTTAGCTTGCTTGCTCATGCAGATCTACCACTAAAGTTTTGGCCAGAAGCATTTAGTACAGCAGTCTTTCTCATTAATAGACTGCCAACCAAAAATTTAGATGGTACATCACCTATTGAAAAATTGCAAGGGATAAAGCCAGATTATCATAGTTTAAAAGTATTTGGGTGCTTATGTTTTCCATATCTAAGACCTTATAATAATAAATTAAACTTTAGATCAAAACAATGTACTTTCCTGGGATATGCTTCTAACCAAAAAGGATACAAATGCATTGATAACAATGGAAAGATTTTATAAGCAGAAAAGTTGTATTTAACGAAAAAGTATTTCCTTTTAAAAGTTTTGAAGTGAGAACAACAGGAAAAGTGCACAATCCACATGTGTCTATACCTGATTTACCTCTGATGTCTGAAAGCAAGAGCTTAGAAGAGATGAGGAGGACTATTGATGATCATCAATCACACTCTCCTATATCTATTCAACAAAACTTAGAGTGGGAAGATGATCACAGTCATGCCATCCACTCACCTGCAGATTCAACAAATGAGGAAGATCAAAATTGTGACACAGAAAATAGTGTTAATCACAATGAAGATACTGACTTACCTCAAGTTGAAGCTCCAGTCAGGCCTAGTCATCCTATGATCACCAGAGCCAAAAATGGAATATTCAAACCCAAAGTATATAGTTCCAACATAAATACTGATGAGCCATGTACATTTGATCAAGCTGCAAAGGACAAAAACTGGAAAGCAGCAATGGTTGAAGAGTATAATGCTCTCATAAAAAATAAAACTTGGGATCTTGTATGTCCACCTACACACAAAAATATTATAGGTTGCAGATGGACATACAAGATAAAGAGGAATCCTGATGGATCCATCAATAAACATAAGGCAAGATTAGTTGCCAAAGGGTACACTCAACAGTATGGGTTTGACTTCACTGAAACTTATTCCCCAGTAGTCAAACCCACTACTATAAGGCTTATCATCACAATTGCCTTATACAAAGGATGGAATATAAGGCAATTGGATGTTAACAATGCCTTCCTAAATGGCACACTAGAAGAAGAAATTTATATGATGCAGCCACCTAGTTATGAACAAGTTTCAGGCCTTGTGTGTAAACTGAACAAGGCAATTTATGGGCTAAAACAAGCCCCAAGGGTATGGTTTGATAGATTGAAATCAACTTTAATATCAATAGGATATCAATCTGTTAAGTTAGACACCTCATTATTCATCAAAAGTAACACATCCTCAACTATCTACATGCTAATCTATATGGATGATTTAATTGTTACAGGCAATAATAAGGATGAAATTAATCATGTCATAGACTATCTGAACAAGCAGTTCTCAATCAAAGATCTGGGATATATTAATTACTTCCTGGGAATAGAAGTACACAAGATTTCAAATTCAGAAATCATTATATGTCAAAGACAATATATTTCAAAACTTCTTGTCAAAACCAAAATGGAAGAGGCTAAACCTATGGCTACTCCCATGATCTGTAATCAAAACTTGTCAAAAAATAGGGGAGAAGCCATAAGCAACATTAAACAATATAGAAGTGCTATAGGGGCATTACAATATGTCACTATAACACGATCAGATATTGCTTTTAGTGTTAATAAACTTTCTCAATTTATGCATAACCCATTGGATGAGCACTGGAAGGCATTAAAAAGAGTTCTGAGATATCTAAAGGGAACAATTAATCATGGACTAATATTCAAAGCAAGCAAAGATCTTAATATCACTGGTTATGCAGACTCAGATTGGGGTACTGATCCAGATGACAGAAAATCAGTTACAGGATACTGCATATTTGTTGGAGGTAACTTAATATCATGGAGTTCAAAGAAGCAATCAACTATTTCTAGATCCAGCACAGAAGCTGAATATGAAAGCATTGCAAGTGCAACAGCAGAAGTTATGTGGTTACAATCAATCATAAAGGAACTAACATTAGATACAAATATCAAAGCAACACTATGGTGTGATAATCAGAGTGCAGTTTACGTGACAGCAAATCCCATAATGCACTCAAGAACCAAACATATAGAAATAGACTTGCACTTTGTTAGAGATCAAGTACTCAAAGGGAATATACAAGTAAACCATTTACATGCAACTTACCAAGTGGCCGATACGCTAACCAAGTCTCTATCAAAGGGAAATTTTCTGCAATTCAAAAGCAACCTCAGAGTTATAGAAAAGCAGCCTTCAGACAGACAAAGTCAATTACAACCTAAGAGGGCTCAACATCTCCTTAATTTGAAGGAAAATAGATCGTTGCTTCAAAGAACCAACTCGGATCTAACAAAGTCTAATCTTCAGAATAATACGATCCTCCCAAACGAAAACTTGAGAGAAGAAGGCATTGCAAAGTCATTGACTTTCTCATGATTTAGCTTCGAAGACTCATGTTTCAACTCAGATCCATAAGACACATCTGCCGTTTTCACTGGAATTTCTCAATATTAAGCTCGAGAGAAGAAAGCATCGTAAAGTTATCAACTTTCTCATGATTTAGCTTCGAAGACTGCTATTTTAGCTCAGATCATGATTTTCATCTCCATTTTTTTTCCAGAATCTCATAATTTCACTCAAACCCTAACCCTGAGAGAGCTAGGGTTCGAAGGGGGGAATAAGCGAATACGAGAGAATGAAGTGAGATTCTCTGCATACAATCTCATATACTCAAAGCAGAAGCATCTCAGCCGTTCATTCCTATCTCAACAGTCATTCTTTTTATTTCACATTGCAGCTATATGGGCCAGACTGTATAAACAAGCCCAGTAGCATTTGTTATGTATTTAAATACTAAACAACATCATACAAATCAGTATTGCATTGTATTCATTCTCTCAATTTTTATCAATAATAAAGATTTCTCATTTTATCATTTTCAAGATAATACAGAAGTATAATCATCATCAAATCTTAATTCTAATTTTAAACATTTTTAGCAAAAAAAATATTTAAGGATCCATAATTTACCTATCGGAAAATCGTAAAAATATTATTTTTAAATCCATGTGTACTTGCATGACACAACATCTTTGGAAAGTGTCTATTAGGGACATTTTCTATCCTTCGAATTTTCATAAAACGATTTTGAATATGAAAATCTTGTAAGGTTACAACTTTTGATAGAAATCGAATTAGAGTCTGTAACTACTTTCATTAGATTAATATAGCAATTTTTCTTATCGTAGAATGATCATAATAAGAATTTGGACTCACTGTGTAGAAGATATTCCCGTTTAAAGTTTACAAAGTTGCTAACCAAATTTATGGGCAATTAATTAAGCCTAAACTCACATATTTCAAGAATGATGCGTAATTAGGAATGAGAGAACAGTTCACTTTCTCACTTCCCAAAATCGATTTAAACGTCCATTAATTCGTTTTCAATTAATAAGCTCGTTTTTTCATAGTTTATTAGCTTAAAATGCATCATTAAGGGGTAATTAGCAAGAGAATCAGGTAAGTATAGTATGACAATCTTGGAATCTGTGAAGGCAATGTTTATTCTCATATTTGCATTGACATTTGGGTACATTTGATACTAGATGAGGGATATTGTTTCTCTCTACTATGCATGTTCATATAGTTAAAATATGGTTTTCAAAATGATTTTAAAAGTTTATTTTTAAAACTTAGATTTGATGTTAATAACACCATAAAATATGTTTAAAATGTTAGATTTAGATTGATGTATTTCATACCAACCATAATTGCTATGTAATGGAAAATCAAATCTGGGACGATTTATGCTTGTAAATTACGGTAGGATGATTTATATGCATTGCTTGGATGTTATGGAAAATGCTTGTAAATTACGGTTGGATGATTTTTGTATGAATTATTTGGATGTGTTTGCTACTTGTTTTGTATAGTTAGGAATATGGTATGTCGTTTGGTGCAAAATTGTAACGATGTGACTTTTCGACCCTCGAATGTCAACGTTAATGCATCCATGGTATTTGTATGCCAAACACCCAGGTATCAAAAGGACATATTTAGGGTAAATAAAAGAAAACTAAATAAAAATGAAAGAACGCTATACCATTCTCACAAGTTAAATGATAATATACAATATCCAAAAAGACGGTACAAAAGATAACTCCGAAGTAGGGGTGGGTGCGGATCGGTTTGGAGTCCAAACCACTTCCGCACCGTATCAAACGGTTAATCAAAAATACAAACCATTATACCAATCCTTTAAACGGTTCGGTTTCGGTCCGGTTTGAATGTAATATGGTTCCTTTTCAGTCGGGTCCGGTTTGAACCCATATTGAATATGAAATAAAAGAATTACTTCCATCAACAATCAATTTACAAAGGCAACTGTGTGAAACTTTTACATTTAAAGGTTAAAACACACAATGTTATACTGAAATGAAAGATTAGTTCTTAATTGTACGAATATTTCGATTTGACATTTACCTACAAGTGAGATTTTTTTTGGTAGATTAACCAAACATCAACATTAATCAATGCATAATCATTAAGGCAAATGACTAGAATAAGATTATAACTAGCATTTATTCACAAAAAAATGAGATGAAATAAATTATACAAAAACTATAACTTCTTCCTTTGTGTCAGCGATTATTATTAATATAACAAACATATGTTAAAAATAGAATGTACATCGTTAGAATCTAAAATAAGATAGAACTTGCTTATATTTTTATCATAAGATTACTAATATAAATTTTTGGTTCGGTCCGGTTTAATATGGTTGGTTCAATCATCCAAACCGCAACCGAATCGTATCGATGCGGGTCAGTCCGGTTTGGGGTATCAGCTTTGGTAAGAAGATTCGGTGTGGGTTTCCGCACCGCTTTTGCGGTCCGGTGCGGATTGTTTCCGTACAGCGGTGCAGTTTATGCCTACCCCTACTCCAAAGTTCAAAGTAATTTCAAAGTTATAAAATCTAAGTACTATCATCATCCGAGACAACTATAACTGTTTGTCCTCACAATGCAAATACATACATAATAATCGTACAATGGAAATAAAAATAGATAAATAAATGGAAGCTTTCAACTCGTCACCTAAAGCTTTTAAGTGTCTATAGTCAAACCCACTTTACTCGGCCTACACGAAAGAGTACGCAGGGAATTTAGGAAAAATAAAAACCATGTGTCAGACCTAAGTTTGGTATGAGAAACCCAAGATACATGCATTCATATAACAGTAACTTATGAGATCGTACGAATCATTGTAACGAATTTCCCCTTAAAGAAACCAAACCATATGATAAGTAAATAAAGCGATATAATATATAGCAATGTTGTAAAAATCCTTCTAGGCTTTCTCCTAAGCTCTGCATGGGTGCTAAGCTAGCATTAACGCCTAGGTATTTGCCTAGTCTTTCTAGATGAGACTTACTGCATTATCTAAGCATATAAACATGTTTTAAGCACCATGTATGCACCAATTTAGGCTTGATATCTCTTATAAGCATCAAAATATTCGTTGCAAACGATTTTTTCTCCATGGTTGCTTCCACATCCATCCAAATCCATGATATCCCATTGTGGATCAGTTAATTCTAAATATAATACTAAATTTTTTATCCAAAATGCATGCGTTAATATAAAGCGTCTAGCTTCGATTAATCTTTAGCTTATACTTACCGCCTAACATCCGCCTAATGATTTTTACAACCTCGACATATAGAGACTAGGGTGTAGAATATAAATCAGAAAACATCTGTGCTGCTTACATCTCACAACACAACAATATTAGAAGTATATCTAAAACTGCTAAGGTACGTTCGCATATGGATTTTCCGTAAAGGTCTCCTCGGTAAACTGAAGCCGGTTTTCATAACAAGGATCGAAAACTACTTTCGAGCATCGTATATCTCTAGATAAAATATACGTCAAGGTAAACACAACTGGACCATGCCCGAACACGTATTTTCAAGTATCATCAACTCCCGCTAGCAACATTGATAAGCATCTCTAGATATGGAGCTGATATACCCCTTGGGTTAGTTAAACCCTTAGATTTTCAGTCTACTTTGTTTTCTCTCATTTTCGATTGTGAAGTCACGTTCAACATCTCTTACATGGGTCTTCATCGCTTGAATAGATCATGAACCTCTCTAAGGATTCTAGCATAAGTCATCCGACAAATACTAACGCTGACTTCTCTCTTAGACCTAATCTTAGGATAGATAGTTCAACTTATAGAATACGGTATTTTATGATTTTTGTTTAATGATAATAAATATATATATATTTTTAATGTGTTTGATATAGTACTATTATAATATCACAAATCAAACTAAATATATCAAAATTGCATTACTAAAAACATTTTATCTCAGTACAAATTTTTATAGTATACACAAGTTTCCATAATATTTTTATCACAATATTTATGGACAATACATTTTGACTCTCTTATACATAACACATTTTACAATTACAAAATCTTTCTACTCTAATATAGTTTTTTCTTCTAGCTCGTATAGCCTTTTGCAGTCTTCTACTTTGCATGCCAGACAAGAATGTAGCAAATGAAAACTAAAATTGCAAAAATAAAAATATAATTGAATACAATATTTCCTCGTTAATTAGTTGGTTTATTTGCATATTTTAAGTAGAAACCAAAAATAAATATGCATGAGCAACATATGACGTGCATGATCTATCACTGTACATGCCATAAGTTCGAGAAAATTAAAATATACAGCCAGCCCATAAAAGTAAAAGAAAAGATCAACCCTGAAGGCTCAACACAGGGCAAGTAAAAGTATACAACATCAAGCCACAATGGCTCAACACAAGCATACAAGTGCAAAAAACATGTACAGGTGCATCAGCAAGGTACATGCATATGCCAAAGTAGAAGCATGAGGATGCTCGACACATACATAGAGATATAGTGCATAGCAAAGTAACTCAGAGAAACCAGTTCAGGAAAATATGGACAGAGATACACAAAAACATACTCAAACCAACAACTGGTCAAGAAGAACAAAAAAGCAACTCAGAGCATCAAAGCAACCAGATCAGTCAGGTCTAAGGAAAGTGCACAGCCACATTAAGTCAGGCATACACACACGCTGAAGAACCAAAATCACAAGAAGCTACAATATAGAATAAGACAACGTCATCTTCACAACTTCAGATTAAGGTACATTTGCCACAGCAAGACCAGTCCAATAAGGACATACACAAACGAGGTAATGTACATAACTTAGGATTCAATGGTAGGAAATCAAAATGCAAAATGCAAAATTCAAAATCAACTTTTTAGGGCGAAGAACAAAATATAAAAAAATAGATACGGTTAGAAATCAACAATTGGTTGAAATATTCAACCAGCATCTTGGAATATATATCACCAATGAAAAATTCAAAAACTTGTATAATAGTTAATCCGAAAATCAACAGCCAGAGATAGCAAGTGACAACCGAAGCTTGATTCCAACAAGTCAAAGCCTAAATCAAAACATTCAACCAAAATCAAAATATATTTTGGTAGGGCATGGTTGCTCTAAACTTCTGACCATGATAACTGATGAAGAAGAACTAGAAACTTGTGGTGAATTCAAGAAGAAGAAGAAGAAGATGGAGAAATTTCTTATGTGCACGTGCACCGGTGAATGATGAACCCAAAAACAAACAGTTGAAAATTAACAATATGACAGTATGTAAGAAAAAAAACAAGAACCACAGTTTATAACGATAGACTCGAAGATGATAACAGGAGGAAACAGGAATTTCTTGAAGTAGACATAATTCATAGCTTGTGTAAATTTGCTCAAGAATGAAACAAAACAGAATTGTTTTTGTAAAGTAGTGACTACAGAGGTTTCAGTTCGCACAGAAAATTTTTAAGAATGGATTGTTTTACAACAAATACCCAGGTTAACTAAGGAAATATGGATCTGAAGTGTAAACTAAAAAATTGAACTACAAATTACTAAAACTGAAATTAAAGAAAGAGATTATCAACTAAAAAAACTTGGATTTAACCAGGATGATATTGATAATAGAAAGATGAACACAACTTGCAGAATTAAAAGAAAACAGTGAACTAAGATTCAAGAACTGAAATTTAACTTCAAGAAGAAGACAAGATTGATCAACAAGGCAGTGACTTTAACTACAAGAAATGAGCCATACCAGTAATGTTCTTCCTACAGAATCAACTAAAGATATTTTTAAACTACAGAATGATGCACAATAGATTAAAGAAAAATTAACAAAAAAAGAAAACAATTTGCAGTGGATTAAAAAAATGGACAAAGATTCAAGAATTATGACTTAACTGGTAAAAGAAGAAAAATTGGACAGTAAAATACATCGAGTTCAACAGCAGAAAGAAATGAATTCAACAAGAACATTTTTTTATTTACTTTAGACATCATTAGCATCACAGTGACATAATGGAAAGGTATAAATTATTTTTTTTCTTACAGTAACAAGAAAAAATTGTTTTTATTACTTTGAATTTTTTGTTCCCCCCTTCTCGGTTGCTTGCACAATCATATATATATACATCAGTAATGGACCCAGATTGAAACACTTAATCCAATATTAATCCACTGACCCAATCACCCACAACTCACAACAGATTCACAGCAATACAAAACCAACAACACTTCAGATATTAAGGATGCACGTGCAAACATGCACACTCATTCAATCCTTTCCTCAGTTCATACTCTTCATTGTAGTAGCTTCTGGTAGCTGTTCACATTCAACTTCTTTCAACCCTGATGAATTAACCACTCTGCCTTGTTGAACTTCACCATAATTCTTTCTTCCTGATGTCTTAAGCCCTGCACAATCCTCCTGTAAGCCTGCAAACAATCCCGTTATGGTTTGGTTGTTACAATTCCCTCCTTCTTTAATAACAGACCTGGTCCCAAGGTCTAATGTCGGAAATCTTTTAATCAATGGCCAATAATCTTCCCTTGTTGATTCATCCCTAGGCCTGTTCTTCCACTTGATTAATACTTGTACCACTGGTTCATTATTTTTAGGAACTATTCTTCTGTCTAGAATTTCCTCAGGTTGATCTACTACTTCCTCTACATAACTAGGCACATCTTCTTAGATTATCAAGCCTTCACTTATTTTATTCTTCAACTGAGAAACATGAAAAACAGGGTGTATTTTGGCATTAGCAGGCAGTTGTAATTTGTATGCTACATTTTCTGTTCTCTCCTCAACTTGATAAGGCCCATAGTATTTAGGTGATAATTTGTGAGTTTTCTGAAGCCTAGCAGTAAGTTGCCTATAAGGTTGTAGCTTCAAATACACCCAATCTCCAACTTCTAATTCTCTATCTGATCTCCTTAAATCTGCATATTTTTTCATCCTATCTTATGCTAATTTCAAACTGTCTTTTAAAAACTCTAGAGCTACATCTCTTGAATAAAACTCCTCTTCAACTCTTTCTACTTTTGCAGAATTTGGGACATAAGACGGTAAGTTTGGTGGGTCAATACCATATATTGATTTAAAAGGGGTAGTATTAATGGAAGTCTTCCAAGTTGTATTGTACCAAAACTCAGCTAAAGTTAAACATCTCGACCATTCGTGAGGCTTGTGACAAACAAAACATCTTAAGTAGCTTTCAAGAATTTTTTTAATTACTTCAGTTTGACCATCACTTTGCGGATGGTACCCCGAGTTATACTTCAAACTGCTGCCCTGTAGTTTAAAAATTCCCTTCCAAAAATTACTTGTGAACAAGACATCTCTATCACTCACAATGGTTTTGGGCATCCCATGTATCTTGAACACTCCATCGAAGAAGATTGTGGCCACTTCTTTAGCTGTGTAAGGATGACTCAAAGGAAAGAAATGTGCATATTTACTAAGTCTGTCTACAACAACATATATAACAGTATATCTTTGACTTCGTGGTAGACACGTGATAAAATCCATAGAGATATCCATCCAAAAAATTTCTGGAATAGGAAGTGGTTGCAAGAGTCTAGGAGTAAGTATGTTCTCTCCTTTATTTCTTTGGCATTCATCACAGTTTTTAACATATTCCTCCACATTTGTCTTTATTTTTTTTAGTAAAATACTTGCTTTAATTTCTTCAAGGTAGCTTTGATTCCAGAATGTCCCCTAACGAAGTGGAATGGTGCTCTGTTACTAATTTTCTGGTAATGGTGTTCAAGTGATGGTCTATTAATATTTTTCCTTTATGAAAAATTAAATTGTCTACTACTTTATATCTACTACTTGGAAATTCATTCCTATGAATTCGTTCTAACTGCTGCTGATACCAAGAGGAGCTTAGTAAAATGTTTTTTAACTCTTGCATCCATGGTGATTGTACTACAGAGACTACCTGTAGTTGAGAAACTTCTTCTTCATTGCCTTCTATTCTTGATAGTGCATCAGCCACTCTATTGTCTCTTCCACTTTTGTACTCAACTCTATAGTCAAATCCATGAAGTTTGGCAAGCCACTTGCTCTGCACTCCAGTGTGTAATTTTTGCGTCAAAAGATACTTTAAGCTGCGATGGTCAGTTCTAATAATAAACTGTCTACCCATCAAGTACTGTGTCCATTTCCTTGTAGCTATGATGATGGCTAATAGTTCCTTCTCATATGTGGATAGATTTAAATTCCTGCCTTGTAAGGCTTTGCTCAGATAAGCTAAAGGCTTTTGATTTTGTAGTAATACAGCTCCTACACCATACCCACTTGCATCACACTCCAAGACAAAGGGTTGTGTAAAATCAGGCATTACCAATATTGGAGGGGTAACCAGACAATACTTGAGTTTGTTGAAAGCCTCTTTAGCTTCATTATTCCATGTAAATGCATCTTTATTTAGCATATTTGTCAGGGGTTTAACAATGTTTCCATAGTCTTTAGCAAGTTTCCTATAATAACCAGTGAGACCCAAGAATCCTCTCAAGGCTTTAAGGCTATTTGGCAGTGGTCAATTTATTACTGCTTTAATTTTGCTTGGGTCAACAGCTAACCCATCTAATGAAATGATGTGGCCAAGATACTCCAGGGACTCCTTTGCAAAGCTACACTTAGACATTTTAATCACTAGATGATTTTGTTTTAGTACCTGAAAAGTTACTAGCAGTTGTTCTAAGTGTTCAATCCATGACTTGCTATATATGAGTATATCATCAAAGAAAACTAACACAAATCTCCTCAGATAAGGTCTAAATATTTCATTCATTAAGGATTGAAAATTAGAAGGTGCATTAGCCAATCCAAATGGCATTGCTATGAATTCGTGATGGCCATCATGGGTTCTAAATGCTGTTTTATGAATATCTGCCTCATCCATCCTTATTTGATGATAGCCTGACCTTAAATCCAACTTGGAAAAAAAATTAGCTCTATGTAGTTCATCAAACAATTCATCTATTAAAGGAATGGGGAACTTGTCTTTTATGGTCTTAGAATTAAGAACTCTATAATTAATGCACAATCTCCATGTCCTATCTTTCTTTCTTACCATCACTACAGGAGAAGAGTACGAGCTATTACTGTTTCTAATTATTCCTGAATCCAGCATTTCCTTAATAAGCTTCTCAAGTTCATTCTTAATATGATAAGAATGTCTGTAAGGCTTGATGCAAATAGGTTGAGTTTTTGGTAATAAAGGCATTTTATGATCTTGCAATCTGTATGGGGGAAGGAGTGGTAGATTTGTTGTGATTTCAGGGAATTCTTGGAAAAGTTTTGCAATCTCTGATGGAATATCTGGAGTGTCATTTTTAGAAATTTCTGAAGTACATAGCATCATGGTAATCTGCCCTTGAATACATTCCTTATTCATGGCTTTCTTACTGACAACCTTCATCTCTTCTTGTTGCATTCCTTGCCACACATACTCCTTTTATTGTATGTGAATTTGACTTGCGATTTTTCAAGATTTAAAGTTACTTCTCCCAGTTTCGTCATCCACTGTGCACCTAGAATCACTTCACACCCTTTTAAAGGAAACATAAGTAGGTCTAAAGGCATTACACACCCTTGACACTTGAATATCACTTCATGGCACACACCATTACCCCTTACCTTTTCACCATTAGCTACCACCACTTCAAAAACTCTGGATTCCTCAACTTTGAGTTTATTTTTCCCAAATGCTCATTAATAAAACTGTGAGTAGATCCTGAGTCAATTAGGACATAAACTGATTTTCCTTATACTTCCTTTAACCTTAATAGTTGATAGAGTGGGTATTCCACACATAGATTGTAATGTGATGGTTAGTGGTTCATCTTCATTGTCTTCTGAATCTACCTGTGTTTTAATTCCTACTCCTTCTGTTTGTTCTTCTTCAATCAAAGGCATTACTCCTTCTAATATATATACTTGCGGGTTTTTACACTTATGATCTCTATTCCACTTTTCTTTGAATCCATAACATAAGTTTTGTCTCCCCAATTAATTGACTGGCTGTGAGAGCCTTGCTTTTTGCCAAAGCTTCCAACTGCGTATCCTTTTGATTACTGGCAGGGCTTATGGGGTGATTAATGGAATGACCTTGAGATGGAGTGGGATGGACATTAGTATTCCTTTGAATATTCATGGTAGGATTTGCTGATTTACTGTTCTTCCTAGTGTAAGTTTGTTTACTTTCATACATCTTTGCCAAAGAAACTGCTTCTTTGAAATTAGTTGGTCTGGAAGTAAGTACATCATACTTCAGTTCTTCTTTTAAACCACCAACGAATCGATCCAGCACAAATTTCGGTGGTAAAGCTTCTGTGGCCATTTGCAATTGTTCAAATTTATTAAGATAATTCAAAATAGTGGTAGTTTGTTTCAATCCTGCCAATGCTTCAAAGGGTCTTTCCATTTCTTTTGGATTAAATCGCACCATAATTTCTTCCTTAAAAACTTGCCAAGAATAATGATTGGGTACGTTATGCACATACCAGTTATACCATTGCATGGGCTCTTTTTTGAGGTAAAAAGAACATATATCCACCCACAATCTCTCGTCAGTTTGATGAAACCTAAAATACTGTTCAATTTGTTGAAGCCATTCTATCACTCTATCCTCATTGTTGAACACCGGGAAGTCCAATTTAAGTGTGGTCAATGGAGTAGTTCTTGATGTGTGATCTAAGTAATAATGATTTGGGTATGGATTTTCTGAGTTGAAAGAGAAACATGGGGGTTCTTGTGGATGACATTGGAAGTTAGGATGATTTCTTGGAGGTACAGGAATTCTTGGTGGAGTGGTTCAAAAATTTGGAGGATTAGAAGGATAAGGAGGATATGAAGATGGGGGATAAACAGGTATCTGAGGGGGCCATGTTCCGCGATGATTATAAGCATGAGGCGGTTCTTGATAAGAATTAGGAGGCAGCACAACTGGCGAAGGTTGATTTTTGAGATGTTGAATATCTCGAGATAGTACAGTAAGTACATTATGAAATCCTTCAAATTTTGTATTCAATTCTTGCTGAGCTTGTTCGATTCTTCGACTAAAATCTTCCTGCGTTGCCCATGTTGAATCTTGATGTTGTAATGGTGGTTGGCCGAAGTTTTTGTTGTTAGAGGGATCGGTATGAGGATTTGGGGGTAACTCAGGTGGCTGCTCTGATACCAAATTGGTAGGGCATGGTTGCTCTAAACTTCTGACCATGATAACTGATGAAGAAGAACTAGAAACTTGTGGTGAATTCAGGAAGAAGAAGAAGATGGAGAAATTTCTTATATGCACGTGCACAGGTGAATGGTGAACCCAGAAATAAACAGTTGAAAATTTACAATATGACCGTATGCAAGAAAAAAAACAAGAACCACAGTTTATAACAATAGACTCGAAGATGATAACAGGAGGAAACAGGAATTTTTCGAAGTAGACATAATTTACAACTTGTGTAAGTTTGCTCAAGAATGAAACAAAACAGAATTGTTTTTGTAAAGTAGAGACTACATATGTTTTAGTTCACACAGAAATTTTTTAAGAATTGATTGTTTTGCAAGAAATACCCAGGTTAACTAAGGAAATATGGATCTGAAATGTAAACTAAAAAATTGAACTACAAATTACTAAAACTGAAATTAAAGAAAGAGATTATCAACTAAAAAAAACTTGGACTTAACCAGGATGACATTCAAAACAAAAAGATGAACACAACTTGCAAAATTAAAAGAAAACAGTGAACTAAGATTCAAGAACTAAAATTTAACTTCAAGAAGAAGACAAGATTGAACAACAAGGTAGTGACTTCGACTACAAGAAATGAGCCGTACCAGTAATGTTCTTCCTATAGAATCACCTAAAGATATTTTTAAACTACAGAATGATGCACAATAGATTCAAGAAAAATTAACAAAAAAAGAAAACAATTTGCAGCGGATTAAAAAAAATGGAAAAAGATTCAAGAATTACGACTTAACTGGTAAAAGGAGAAAAATTGGACAGCAAAATACATCGAGTTCAACAGCAGAAAGAAATGAATTCAACAAGAACATTTTTTTATTTACTTCAGACATCATTAGCATCACGGCGACATAATGGAATGGTAGAAATTTTTTTTTTCTTACAGTAACAAGAAAAAATTGATTTTATTACTTTGAATTTTTTGTTCCCTCCTTCTCAGTTGCTTGCACAATCATATATATACATCAGTAATGGACCCAGGTTAAAACACTCAATCCAATATTAATCCACTGACCCAATCACCCACAACTCACAACAGATTCACAGCAATACAAAACTAACAACACTTCAGATACTAAGGATGCACGTGCAAACATGCACACTCATTCAATGCTTTCCTCGGTTCATACTCTTCATTGCAGTAGCTTCTGGTAGTTGTTCACATTCAACTTCTTTCAACCCTGACGAATTAACCACTCTGCCTTATTGAACTTCACCATAATTCTATCTTCCTGATGTCTTAAGCCCTGCACAATCCTCCTGTAAGCCTGCAAACATTCTCATTATGGTTTGGTTGTTACATATGAAAATATAAATCAAAATTTTCGGATATAAATCAAAGACGTAAACAAGTCAAGTATCATATAATTGTTCGATCAAAAATCAACGGCTAAGGTTAAAATTAATGTCAAAATTTAAAATTCCCAAATTGAAAATCACGCAATTTATTCTAAAATCGAACCCTATATACACCCAATATCGTCATCCGCAAAAGGAGTGAAATCAAGTTCAAATAAAATAAAAGGGGCAAAATAAAATGCGCACTAAATCGGCATCGACCAACTCGACGCCAGAAGCAACCGAGAGCAATCAAAGCAAAGCTACCAATCGACAAGGCAGTTAAGGCAAAATCATTTCTTCAGTCGATTTACTAGAGGAATTCTCAGCTTCGAATTCTAGCAAAACCCTAATTTGAGAACAACAAAAAAGAGGACCGCCTGAAGGAAGGAAATGAATTAACCGATAAAAGGATATGGCCTCCATTTTCTTTTTACCGTCTATATTATTTTGTTGGGTCGTACCTTATATTTAAGTTGTTGCTTATTAGGGTAGTTTTTATTTATTTTAATTTTAATTTGCTTTTTAATTTTATAGAACTCTAATTATAACTAGGATCAAACTAAGGGGCGTAGTTCGGGAAATTCTCAACTCGGAGATAGAGTTAAGGCGGAGTTGAGAGTAGGTTTAGAATAATCAGGTCAGCGATAGTCGTACATTTACTGGGTTTATAAGTGGTCGATTGTTTAATTCTAGTAGAAACCTTGGGGCGGCAGTAGATAGGTTTTGCCAAAGCCGAGTAAAATTGTGTGATGGTTTTAGTTTCCGCATTTACTTTGTATTTATCTGTACTATAATTTTTATTCTATGAATTTATTATAAATTATTCACATCCCCTCAAGGGTTAAGTCGATCCTACAAGTGATATCGAAGCTAGATAATTAAGTTTACATCTCTAAATATGTCTAATAATGCTTTTTTGAATGGTTAATGCACATTTAGGCCACCCATGTTTAGCGGTACCGAATATGCCTATTGAAAAACTAGGATGAGGATTTTTCAAGTTACTGTAGATGCATGAGATATTGTTGAAATGGGTTATAGAAAACCAAAAATAACAGTAGATAATTAAGAATTCAATAAGCCCAAAGATAAGTGGGATGCAAATGAACTCAAACTTCGTATCTCAAATGCTGGATCTATGAATTCTGTTATTTGTGCCTTAGATAAAATGGAATATAATCATGTTTTACATTGTGATATTGCATAGGAAATTTAGCGTACGCTTGGAGTAACTAATAAAGGTACATCACATGTCAAGAAATCTCATCTAATCATGCCAGCAATGAAAGAGAATTTAGTAACATCAAAGGATGAAATTATATAGGACATGTATGGACATTGTTCAGATCTAATATACAAAACTAAAATACTAAGAAAGACATATGTAGCATGGGAAATGATCTGGAAAATCCTTCGAATTCTCCTGAGAAGTTTTGAAGCAAAAGTGAGATCAATCTAGGAATTTAAAGACTTGAAACAAATCAAGGTAGAGGAATTAATAAGGAATATCACCACATATGAGATGGAGCTAAAATACAAAGAAGAGCGAGAAAATGGAGACTTGAAAAAGAAATCAATTGCCTTGAAAATTACAATTGACAGTGAGGAAGAGGATGAAGCTTAGTTGAGCTAGCAATATTGATGAAATGAGTCAAAACGCAGATAAGAAAATAAGGGAATCCAGCATTAAATAAACGAATAAAATCAAGTATTATCAAAGTTTTGGATGGTCCCGAAGAAGAAATCATATGATATAGATGCAAGAAGCCAGGTCACATAAACCCAAATTGTCCATTGAATCGACTTGACAAAGGGGAGAAGAAGAAGAAGAGAAGTAGTTTGCAGCCGCTTGGGATGAGAGTGATGAAGAAGAAAAGGAGAACATCGATAGTAAGAAAGAGGAAGCAAACTTGTGCTCAATGGCAGAATCAAGTGATGGCGATGATGAATTTAGTGAGGCGTCAAAGTTACCACATACTTATTTACTATTGTTATATCAAGAGGTAAATAGAAGCTATGATAGACCTAAAGAAAAATACAATAAACTAGAATCTTAGAAAAAACAATCTACTTACCCTAAATAATGAATTCGTACAAATGATTCAAAACATCATAAAAATTAACTCAAAATGTGAGAAGTGTCAATCTCTAGAGAAAGACATAAATAGGTCTAAGACTAAAACTGAAAGGGTTGAGACTGAAAGTTTTGACTTTTAAAAAATAAAGATGACGCAAAAAGAGAAAATTCCATTAAAAGATGCACCTCACTCTTGAATGAAAATATTTCTCTTAGATCTGAGGTTAACTTAAATCGAAAATAAAAAAATTCAAAAGGACAAAAATCACCAAATATGTTGTTAGGTAGTCAGACTATCAACAAAAACAGAAAAGATCTTGGATATGATATGGTGGAACAAATTAAGAGAAAGAGTTATGATAAGATCAAACCTCATAAAGAAATTTCGAAGTGTGTAATTTGTGGAAAAATTGGGAATATGCAAAAGAATTGTTGATATAGGAATAAAAATAAAACTATTAAACAAATTTGTGTTCCAAAAGGTACAAATATGGATTCTCTCAAATTTAAACAAGTTTGGATACCAAAAGGAACAAATATAAATTCTCTTATACTTAAACAAACATGGGTACAAATACTTTGTTACTAACATTAATGGACCTATGAAGACTCCTAGGTCACTTTATTCCTCCCTTATGTAGGTATGTTGGCAGGCTAAGGACAACAAAAGTGGTGCTTGGATCAGTTGTTCCTGACACATGACAAACGACAAATCAAAGTTCCTTAGCCTAGAAGATTACAAAGGTAGCAGTGTTACAATGGGAAATAATGATAAATGCAAGATTATCGATAAAGGTAAAGTAGGTAACAATACTTTTGCTTTAAGTGATCTTTTTTATGTCAAAAACCTATATCATAATCTCATTTCAATCAGCTAACTGTGTGACAAAGGTATGAATGTTGTGTTTGGTGCTAACCTATGCAATATAACTAATAAATTTTTAAGTGATGTCTTATTCACAAGAAAGAGGAAAGGTAATACATAATCCTTGTCAAATGATCTCACACATTCAAGATGCTTAGTAACTAAGCATGAGCAAGCTAATTTATTTCATAACTGACTAGGGGATGCCTGCATGAGCCAATTTGAAAAACGAAAAGGAAAAGACTTGATAAGAGGATTACCACAACAACATTTTGAATCAATTAAGATATGAAAGGCTTACACTAATAGTAGATCATCTTTTCATGCCAAAAACACCATAAGTACCTCTAGATTTCTTGAACTAATTCATATGGATTTGTTTGGTCCAAATGATATGGCTAGCTTAAGAGGTAAGAAGTAATGCTTTGTATTAGTTGAGGATTACTCTAGATTTACTTGGGTTTAATTTTTAGGCAAGAAGTCGGAAACTTTCAATTATTTTTCAAAATTTGCAAGATTGGTTCAAAACGAAAAATCGGTTTTAATTATTACTCTAATAAGTGATAAAGTGGAGAATTTGAGAAATATGATTTTGAAGATTTTCATGATGAAAATGGTTTTAAACATGAATTCTCTACCACCTCAACAGAATGTGTTGGTCGAGAGAAAGAATCATACATTACAAGAACTAGCTAAATCAATGATTAACGAATACTAACTTGCTTTATATTTTTTGGTAGAGGGGCAAACACTTCTTGACATATAATACATAGGGTAATGATCAGTCTGGTTCTTAATAAAAATTCTTACGAGTTATGGTTTGATAAAAAACACATCTCATATTCAAAGTTTGTGGATGTCCATGTTTCTTTTTCGAAAAAGGTAATTTATATTACAAACATGATATATGTTTCCGTAATATGCCTCATTAAAACCTTACAATCCCCCAAACCTTAATGGGTGTCTTGCAAGGGAAAAGAGTACATATCATATCCACATATTAACATACATTAGGAAATGCTCGAAAGCTAAGATGACAAATAGACGGAGGAGTGAAATCGAGTAAAACTGTACTCAAAATCACCCATAAGTTCATCTTGGAGGCAAAAACAATTACAAAAAAAGATAAATACAAAGCAAAAAAAGGGAAAACAAAAGCACAACACGTGTTGCAGAACAACAGACACCAAACAGAGGACAAATGCACCCAAAAGTAACTTCAACGCGATCAGAAGGAGAGAGACTTATCTCACAAGTGTCTTAACTAAAAGTAGATCTAATAAAAGCTTCAATATACCAAATTAATGGCAGACGAGAAGCTTCATGAAGGCTGAAAACCGCAGCAAATTGATCGGAGTTGAAAGGACAGGGAAGCTACCAGCTCAAGGAGGGAGAAATTCCAGATTTGCATCAATACGCACTCCAAAATTGGATAAGATAAGTTCAATTTCTTTGTTAATTTTCTATGAATCTAAATTGTCTGGGATTAGATTCTTGAAATCTTGCAAGATAAGTATATTTCTAATACAAACTGGAAGTTCTATGCTTTAGAAAATTCTCGAATTTTGTTCACACCATATATGCCATACCATCGAAGTGAAGGCAATGCTCATTATGTGATTGTGCGGGCTATTATTGTTCTGATTTTGGCATATCATATCCAAAATAAAGTTGATATCAGTAGAATTCCCAATATTAATCCGAAGCTTATGCATAATGTCATCTAGAACAAGCCTTGAATATGAACAACTAAAAACAGGTGGTCTCTGTCTTCGTTTATTTTAGAGCAGAGGACACATGGTTGACCAATGTTGTTATTCCATTTACTGATGTTTTCCTTAGTGTTCAGTCTATTTAGAATAGCTAATAGAGAACAAGTTGACATTTTTGGCGCACACTTGTTATCCCATATAACACTAGCCCATTTTAATTCATTGTGTTTGCTCCTGATGTTATTCTAAGTTGATTTTAAAGTAAAATGACCATTCTTGGTAGGTAGCCAAAACTAAAAGTCATTTGGTTATGAATTTGAATATTATGCACTAAATTGTGACATTCGGTGGAAATATGTTCGAGATGATATTTCCACTTATTTTCTGAAATGAGAGTAGTATTGTTTTATTGTTACCACCATAAATGGATAGAGAATTATCACCAAATTTATCCACCAAAGAAGTCCCATTGATCCAAGGATCGAGCCACATGTCCATTTTTTATTGGCGAGTTTGACCCAAAGTAGATGAAGGTATATTCATGGGATATTCGTCAAATAGCAAAGCTTATAGGATGTATAACAAAAGGACTAAAACCATTGTGGAGTTGGTCAATATCACAGTTAATGATGTAAATAGTGAACAAAGTGAAGAAAGGAACAAAAGCAATAAAGAGGAGGACAATGGAACCAAGGAATCAACAAATAATGCCATCAAAGATAATGCAACTAGAGAACAACCTAAAAGAAATTTAGAGGCTGAAAAATACTAAAGTTCAAAGTTGATCGTCCTCCAAAACTAGTAATAGGTAATTCAACAATAGGTATTCAAACCCGATTTTCATTTAATAAAAGTCTACGTGATTTGTGTTTCCTTATTGGTTTCATTTCAGAAATTGAATCCAAAAACGTAGATATAGCATTTAGTTATGAAAGTTGGATTATGGTTGTACAAGAGGAGCTAATTCAATTTGAGTGAAATGATGTTTAAAATTTAGCACCTAGACTCAGTGACTACCCAATGGTAGGAACCCATTGGATTTATGGCTAGGTTAGTTGCTAAAGGATACAACTAAATAAAAGGCATTGATTTTGATAAAACATTCGCTCTAGTTGCTAGAATAGAATCTTGCTAGCCTTTACATGTTTTAAGGGATTTAAATTAAAAAAGATGGATATAAAAAGTGCTTTTCTGAATGGACTTTTAAAAGAAAATGTCTATGTTGAATAACCTTCTGGTTTTGAAAGTCAAGAATTTCCAAATCATATACATAAACTTAAAAAGGCATTATTTGGTCTTAAACAAGCTCCAAGGGTTTGGTATGACTGTCATAGTACATATAATTTGGAAAATGGGTTAAAAAGGGTTGTCCAGATGCCTTCTTATTTCTTTTGTATGATAAAGACGATTTATTGATTGTTTAGATTTTTGTTGATGATATTATGTGTGGTGCCATTAACAATCTTTTGTGCGAGAAATCTGAAAAAGTCATGCAAGAAAATTTTGAAATGAGCTTGGTTGGTGAATTGAAATTTTTCCTCAGATTTCATATCAAATAAAGTGAGAAGGGGACATTTATTTCATTAACAAAATATATAAAAGAGCTAGTGGAAAGATATGGAGTAGCAAACGCAAAACCATTGAAAACCCTTATGAGTCCTATAGTCAAAATTGATAAAGATGAAAATGTATTGTAGTTGATCAAAAGAAATATGAAGGTATGATTGGATCTCTCCTTTATTTTACTGCATATAGACTAAATATTATATTTTCAGTAATTTTATGTGTTCATTTCCAAGCTAATCCGAAATAATCTCATTTAAAATCAGTAAAAAGAACCTTGAGGTATCTCTTATACACATCAAATTTTAGCCTTGTGGTATTCATATAGTAACAATTTTTATTTAGTTGGATACTCTGATGTAGATTATTCTAGTTGTCTTGTTGATAGGAAGAGCACTAGTGGAACATGTTTCATGCTAGGACATTCACTAGTTTCATGGTCGAATAGGAAGAAAAATTGTGTTGCATTATCTACTACTGAAGCAGAATATATTGCTTTAAGTAGTTGTTCTACTCAAATTTTATGGATGATGCAAATCTTATTAGATTTTGGTCTAACATTTAAAAGGTCCTATCAAAGTGTGATAGAAAAAGTGTCGTTGATTATCAAATAATCCTGCGCATCACTATCGTACTTAACACATAGGTGCGAGACATCATTTCATTACAGATCATATTTTAAAAGAAGATATTTGCATATATCGAATTCATTTCAATTGACTTTCAATTAGCAGACATTTTCAAAAAACATCTTCCAGAAAATAGATTTCGCAAGTCCATCCAGTTTTGAGAAATTTAGATATAAATTAATTTTTAAAATAATTTTTTAATAAAATACTCTTGTTATCTTTAGTACGGAATATACTTTGGAAATGATGGTATTGACTGATTGAACCTTTGAACATTATCAAAATTATTAATACTAATTTCATAATTGGAAGGTAATGTTTGAGTCAAGGTTCATATAAAGGAAGGATATTTTAATCTTTATTGAAAATTTAACAAATATTCATGACACTATTCTTTATTAGTACATATTCCATGATCCTTTTTGTATATACCATCCTTCTTACGATTCATACATCCAAATTTAATATAACGAGCTAAATCATTATTCAAAAAATGATCTACCATAATTTTAACTTTAATGAAATAAAATATCACATTATTCACTCTAATTTAAAAGTCTTTATGATTATGCATGGGTGAATAACTATAGATCTCATGATATGTGCTTCCGTTCTCATTTAAAAGTCCTAAAGGTTATGCGTGGATGGAATAGCTACAAAAAGAGGGATAATAACTCAAGTAACTCATAACCTCATTTGAAAGTCCTTGTGGTTATGCATGGTTAGAAAATGCTTGATTTTTTTCAAAAAAAAATAAAATAATTGTTTATTATCAAAATAATGGCATTGCTTTCACTGTGTAAAATTCTCTCTCAACCATGATAGAATTATCATTCTAAAGTGTGATATGTGACTTATTGCTAAAATATTGTAATTTTTGTTTGATCATTTGAAATATTTAACATTTTTTCCTTAGACGAGTCATAATATCATTCAAAATCTATCACTATGTTGATTAATATTTTTAATTTTTGATGATAACAAAAAGGAGAGAGAGGTTCAGATTTTGGTGGATGAGTTAAAACCTTATTAATGCTCAGGATGTATTGATTTTTTTATTTTTCTTACACTTTCTCTAGCATCTAAGAATTTAATCGCTTATAGATAGCACTAAAGTTTTCTTTTAATTTTACGAGTACACGTGTGTAGAGGGAGCATATTTATAGGAGGAGCATTTATATAAGGGGAGTTTGATTACATCACATCAAAATATATTTCTTTATTACAAAATCTTAATATATTTTTGTTATAATCAAATGGAAGATTGTAGAATACAATAACATATGATTTTTGTTTAATGATAATAAATATATATATATATATAATCTTTTAATATAGTACTATTATAATATTGCAAATTGGGATAAACAGATCAAAACTGCATTACAACAAACATTTTATATCAATACAATTTTTCATAGAACACCAAAAAATTTCCACAATATTTATATGCAATACATTTTAACTCACTTATACGCAACATAATTTGCAATTACAAAATTCTCTACTCTAATACAGTTTTTGTCTTCTAGTTCTGATTGCTTTTTTGAGTCTTCTACTTTGCCTATCAAGCAACAACCTAGTAAACAGCAAAAAAGAGACAATCTAAAATTGGTGAAATAAAAATATAATCGAATATGATATTTCCTTAGTTAATTGATTGATTTGTTTTCGCACTTTAAACAAGAACCAAAAATTAATGTGCACGAGCAACATATAACATGCATAGTGTATCATTGTACATGCCATAAGGCAAAGCAAATTAAAATACACAAGCAGCCCATAGAAGAAAAAGCAAAGGTCAAGCCCGAAGGCTCGACACAGTGCAAGTAAAGTATACAAGGTCAAGCCAAAATAACTCAACACAAGCATACATGTGTAGGAGGCATGTACAAGTGCATCAATAAGGTATGTGCACCTGCTAAAGTGGAAGCACAAGGATGCTCGACACACATATAGAGATACAGTGCACAACAAAGCAACTCAGAGAAAATTATTTAGCAAAATATGGATAGAGATACACATAAACATACTTAAACCAACAATTGTCAAGAACAACAAACAAGCAACTTAGAGCATCAAAGCAACTAGGTCAGTCGGGTCTAAGGGAAGGGCACAACTACACCAAATCAAGCATATACACATTGAACAACCAAAATAACAACTACAACATACTGGGACAAGACAACGTCATCTTCACAACTTCGTATTAAGGTACATTTGCAACAAAAAGACTAGTACAACAAGGAAATATACAAACAAGGAAATGTACATAAATTAGGATTGAAAAGCAAGAAATCAAAATGCAAAATTCGGAATCAACGTTTTAGGGCAAAGAACAAAGCATCAGTAAAATATAGATACATAAGTTTCATTCGATTTTCTAAAGCCGTAAGCTTGCTAGGACCCAGTAATGCTTGAAAGACACAAGTCAACATCACTTACACACCCTTCAAAAATGTAGGATAGTCCTTCAAGTGATCGAGCCTATCACATTTGAAGCACTTGCATTTCACTTTAGCTGGATGACATTTCATAGCGAAATGCCTCTCATATGCCATAAGAGCAACATACTAGGCCAACTTTTCTTTTTGACATAAACTTGATCTTCCTCGTATCATGATCTTTACGCTTCGGTTGGAATTTCAATTGCATTCTATTTTCGCTAACTTAAATGGTATCTTATTAGCGTTCTCACAGAGGAGAACCGTCCCAATAAGACTTTTAAAAGTGAACCCTAACAGGGATTAGGCTAAGCAATAAACTACTAACTAATTCTTAAAACCCAAGGCAAATCTCTATTCCCAACTAGAACGGAGAACCGACCACCTCGAACCTTAGAAACATAATGTTGAATAGGTCAACGGTCCTTCATTGACAAGCTGTTCTACATAAGATGGACGGAATGCTCAAGCTACAAGCCTCACTCAATCTCAAAAATGTACTGAGAACCAAGGTGACACCTGAAATAATTCCTAACCGTAGGTCTATTTATCAGCCAAACAAACATTGCATCCTACCCAACCAAAGTCTTCCTTCTCAAAATGCCCAAAAATAATCTTACTTAAGAGAAAATTCCCTAGACTTATATCAATGGAGGCCTTCTCACGCATGTGTCCAAGACTATGCCTCAGCAATAGTCTCAGGAATCAAATATGAATGCCTTCTAAGGCTAAGGAAATTCTAGCGCTGCTTAACGGAGCTAGAATACTGGTAACCCAATGGCCACACCAATTTTGATGCCGACCGCATCTGCTAAAAATGTTCGTGTGTTACCCGGTTGATTGGCCCGGTAACATTAGGTTCATCAAACAAGTGCAATGCAAGAGAAAAGGCATCGTTCGACACAAAGCCTCGTTTGGCACACAAAGCCTCGTTCGGCACAAAGCCTCATTCGACACAAAGCCTCGTTCGACATAATGCCTCATTCGACACACAATGCCTTGTTTGGCACACAGTTCCTCGTTCGGCACACAAAACCTTGCTCGGCACAAGCCTTGTTAGGAAGACAAAGCCTCGCTCGGCACAAGCCTAGTTCGGCACAAACCTCATTTGGAACAATGCCTCGTTCAGCATACGAGTGTTGTTCGGCATGAATTCCTCGCTCGGCATAAAAATGCCATTTGATCTGGATATGTGGCTCGACATACGAATGTCGTTCGGCATAACTTTGTTTCGAGTCACCTAGTAGTAGTTGCAGGCAGTTCTTGACCGGCATCCCTCGTTGGGCAATTGCCATTCGATATACCTGGCTTGGTGTGTAGAAGCTACTTATCACGTGCCGAGATACCTTGTTCCTAGGTCCATGAGGGAAGTCCAACCCATCTTCGTCTATAAATAGAAGGGCAGGGGCATGGTGAAATGGATTTTTTTTTTGATAACACTGGGGAGACTCTGCCACTTTCAAGACTCATTCTTTTCAGTTAGCATTTGTATTCAAGTAGTTGGTGTACGGATTTTATCTGTAATCAATTCTTTAAGAAAGTAGTAAAGATTAGACTCAAAGTGGACGTAGGCAGTTACGCCGAACCACTATAAATCTGTTGTTCTTATTTCTTATAGTTATTACTGCATTCTACTTCATCATTCCTTTGTTTTAATTTAGCTTCTTCACTAATCCCTCTACACAAATCCTTCTTCGGGTGTTAGTGACCAATTCTGGTGCTAACATTTTGGTGCTTTCATTGAGAGCACATTCTCAGGTTATTAGGATCTGCTTTGTAGCTACTGGATTGAAGAAATCCCACGAAGGAGATCCAAGTTATTCATAGGAAGACCGTTGATTCTACTCAGAGTTTCTACCAATAACTCTACAATGGGAAGACCTCATACCAGATCAGCCTCACGCAATGCAGACGTCAACGAGACTGCTAGCCTCCAACAAGTAGGACCTAGCAATCAATAAGCTAATCCGGGCGCAGGGACTGTCACTGCTCAAAACCAGATGGAAGTTATCACTAGAGCGGAGTTCAACGGCCTGATGAGAGAACTCATGGAAAGCAAGAGGCAACTTAGCGAAAGATCGAAGCAAATGCTAACCTCATGACTCAGCTTACCCAGCAGCAGCATCAGAATGCTGGAGATAGACCCGTTCCTTCTTCATCTGAAAATTCGACTTCATCCAATGAACCTCCTAGCCATAGATGCCACAAAACTGAAACAACACAAGCAGGTGTAGCTGATCGATCAGCTAGGGATCGCTTACACCTTGAAAACCACATTCAAGCTGGAGCAAGAAACTTAGGTACTGGAATGCGAGTGGAAGTTGGACGGTCGGCTCATCAAGGTCCTAATGAAGCTGGTCCCCAGGATACGAGTTTGGAAGACCGCCAACAGAGGAGACACCAACTAGAACGATCGCGTGGGGCATATTCCAACCTTCCATCTTCCATCCAAACCCCAGACTTATCGGCTATGCTCAGACAGCTAATGAGAGAAAATCAAGGCTTGACCAATGAAGATTGAGGGATATCCAGGAGTCATACTCCATTCACAGATACCATTCTACAGGCCAAGTACCCCAGAAAGTTTAGCATGTCAACCATCCCGGCGTACGAAGGAAAGACTGATCCCCGATAGCATGTGATGAGGAATGGATGATGGATTTAGCTAGAGTGAATGATGCAACTAAGTGTAGATGCTTCCCAATAACTTTATCCGGAATTGCCACCATGTGGTTTACTCGACTTCTCCTACGGTCTACATCCATCTTTGATGACTTGGCGATGAAATTTGTAGAATAGTTCAGGATACACGCCACTCGTCCCAAGGACGTGATGTCTCTATCCAATGTAATTCAGGCTCCAGGGGAATCATTGAAGGAGTATTTGCAAATATTCCACATTACCATTACTGAAGTTAGCAACCCCAACGACCATGCTATTTTGATGGCTGTGATGCGAGGGGTAAATCCGGATTCGAAATTCGGTGACTGGCTGGCGGGAAAGCCTCCAACTACACTGGAACATTTTTAGGCATACCAATTTATAAGGAGGGAGGAAGGCAGATGGACAAGGAGAGATAGTGCACCTGTTCCTGGTAAGGAGACTGTGTATAGCAACATCGCTGTAAAGCAATCAGGTGACAACTATTGGAAAGTCCAGGTCAATGTTCGAAACAAGTCAGGACAATCTAAAGAGTCCGAAGGAGGAAATCCCGAAAATAAAAGATAAGCGGGAAAACGAAAGCCAAGGATTCCAACTTACAACGAATAGACTCTTCTGAATACATCTTTAGAAAATATGTACCTATCAACTTGTAATACTTTTCAATATCGTAAGCCACGTCCAAAAGAGTCCACGGAGGAACAAAAGCGGACTGAGAAGTATTTCCGCTTCCATGAGACTTACGGGCATAAAATAGAGGAGTGCAGACACCTCACGATGCCATTGAAAAGCCGATTCGATAGAAAAAGTTACAGGAATTTGTCAAGAACCCACAGGAAGGTCGACAGGGAACATTAGACCCTGGACGTGGGAAAGCTCCACATCATCCAGAGGAACCTGCCCGAACTGTAGGCACACTATTCATAAATACTATAGTCGGTGGACCTCATCCTGCATACAAGAACTGACAGGAAATGGAGCAGTATGCTAACTCCTTAGGGCATGCAGATTATGAGTGTTGTTAGAATGTGGTGGATGGGACCCCCGCTAAACAGCAGTGCATGGTGACGGATGATATAGTATTCAGGAGCCAAGATGCTGACCAGGTAGAGGCTCCTACCATTGACCCAATGGTCATATCCATGAAAATCAGGCCAGTATTTGTGAAGAGAATTTAAATTGATTGTGGAAGTTCTGTTGACATCATCTTCAAAATGGCATATGACCAAGTAAAGATGGAGATAAAGGATTTAAATCCATATGAAGCTCGTATCCATGGCTTTAATGGTATAGCAATCGATGCGGTGGGTTATGTTGAATTGCTAGTTGAACTTGGGCAAGGTGAACGTAGGAGCGTGCGAATCCTACCTTTGATTATTTTGGATGTTGATTTAGAAATACAATGTATTTCTGGGTCGACCAGCCCTGACAGAGTTTAAGGCAGCTTTGGCCCCATGGTGTTTAACTTTGAAGTTTCCGACAAACAAAAGAGTTGGTGTAGTGCATACGTGGCTGAGCTGAGAGAGGCCCAGCGGAGAGAGAAAGAAAAGGTTGCAGACAGCTCTATCTGCATCCGAATCACTGACGATTGACAACTAGTGCCCGAGTCATGGCTCGGGCAACATGATCGGATCTATAGAGACATAGATCCGACAGATTATGATGAGGAACCAAGGGAAGTAAAAGCAGCAATGACTGTACTAACGATTGACATTCCAGTCAACCGAGATAACCCATCGCGATTACCTAAGATTGGATCACAACTCGACCCCTCCATGGTCGAGAATCTTACTTATTTCCTCCGAGCGAATCTGTATGTTTTCGCTTGGACATATTCCGATATATGCGGGATTTCTCCCGCTATTACGAGTCATATGTTGAACGTAGACCCGAGGTACGTACCAGTAAAGCAAAAAAGGAGAGGCATGGACCCAAAGAGGTCCGCTGCTCTTAGAGAGGAGGTGGGCAAACTCAAAGCCAATGGGTTTGTCCACGACGCCCTCTACCCTGAATGGGTGTCTAACCCTTTGCTAGGGAGGAAAGCAAATGGGAAATGAAGAACCTACATAGATTACTCTAATCTAAACAAAGCGTGCCGTAAGGATAGTTTTCCTTTACCCAGGATTGACCAGCTGGTTGACTCAATAGCGGGACACGAGTTACTGTCATTTACGGATGCGTACTTAAGATATAATCAAATCCCGATGCACATTCTAAACCAAGAACACACTATTTTTTTCATAGATATCGGGCTATATTGCTATGTAGTGGTGCCTTTCGGATTAAAAAATGCGGGAGCGGCTTATCAGCGTCTGGTGAATCAAATGTTTAAAGACCAGATAGGTAAAACAATGGACGTCTATGTGGATGACATGCTCGTGAAGTCACGGCAGTCAAACAACCACATTCAAGACTTAGCAGAGATGTTTGATATACTCAGATATTATGGAATGAAAATCAATCCCCTGAAGTGTTCCTTTGGTGTTGCGTTAGAGAAGTTTTTGGGTTTCATTGTTAATGCGCAAGGAATTGAAGCTAACCTGAAAAAGATTCAAGCTATTCAGGACATACAAGTGCCCAAAAATATAAAGCAAGTACAAAGCCTGAACGAAAAAGAAGCCGCGCTAAGTTGATTCATATCCAGAGCCACAGATTAGTGTATTCCCTTCTTTGATGTAATAAAGAAAGGAAAGGGAAATTTTGAATGGATGTTCGATTATGAGGATGCATTCTGAGATTTGGTAAGACATCTGGAAAGTCCCTCGGTGCTATCAAAGCCTATAGACCATGAAGTATTGTTTGTGTACTTAGCCGTATCCCAGCATGCCATCAGTACGTCTTTGGTTCATGAGGAGGACTGAGTTTAAAAGTCGGTTTACTATGTCAATAAACGTTTAACAGGGGCAGAAAGAAATTATCCTAAGATTGAGAAACTGGCATATTATTTGGTGATTGCATCACGCAAGCTTCGTCCATACTTTCAGGCACACTCGATCAGTGTTTATACCGATTAACCCTTGTCGGGTACTCCAATGACCAAAAACTTCTAGAAGGTTGTTAAAATGGAATATCGAGTTGAGTCAGTTCGATATCACCTACCTGCCAAGAAGGGCAATAAAAGGGCAAGCGCTAGCAGACTTCATCGTTGAATCCATCGTGTTAGACGAACCAAACAGCCGCGATGTTATTCCCCCTATTCAATGGAAACTGTACACCGATGGTGCATCTAACAACTGTTGCTCTGCGGCTGGTATAGTTCTTATAACTCCCGAGAACCGATCAATTTGTTATGCTTTGAAGCTCAATTTCCCAGCTAACGAAGCTGAGTATGAAGCATTGATTGCTGACTTGAGACTCATCAGGGAACTGGGAGTAAAATCGGTTGAAATCTTTTGTGACCCACAGTTGGTGGTGTATTAGGTGCGTGGGACTATCAAGCAAAGGGATAGAGACTTTCCACATGCCTTGCATTGGTTCAAGAGATGTCAGCAGATCTAGAGTATTATGATATGTTGCATGTCCCGCGTGAACAAAACAGAGAAGCCGATTCATTGGCCAAATTTGCAAGTACTGGCGATGCACTGCAAATGGGATTGGTTTCCATCGAAACCTTACATGCTCCGAGTACAAATGTGATGGAGAAAGATTTCGTGTTAGAAACATAAATCGAGAAGGAATCATGGATGATCCCTTCAAGCAATACTTGCTACACGGGGTCTTGCCCGAAAGAAAGAGCGAAAGATGGCAAGTCATTCGTAAAGCTTCGCGATATGTAATGCAGGATGGAAAAATGTATCGAAAGGGATTCTCGGCCTCCTTACTTCGATGCATTCCCCACAATGAGATAAAACGAGTCCTGAATGAAGTCCGTTGAGGAGAATGTGGTGACCATACTGGGGGCAGATGCTAGCAAAGAAGATCCTCCGCTATGGATATTATTGGCCAACTGTAAATCGGGATGCTGCAGACTACGTAAGGAGATGTGAAAAATGCTAGAAGTATGCAAAAATCCCGAGAGCTCCACCGATGGAACTCACACAAATGGTTAGTCCTTGGCCGTTTGAAATATGGGGGATCGATATAATCGGTTCTTTACCCATATCCAAAGGTGGTGCGAAATACGCCACAGTTGTGACCGATTACTTTACCAAGTGGGCAGAAGCAGAGCCCTTAGCCATAATCACAACCAAGAAGGTCATTAATTTCATTGTACGAAACAATATATGCCATTTTGGCCTCCCGAAAACAATCATTACAGACAATGGAACTCAATTCGAGAGTAGGGAGTTCAAAGAATTTTGTCAAAAGTATGGCATTGAAAAAAGGTTTGCAGCAGTTGCTCATCCAAAAGCCAATGGACAAGTAGAAGCGGTGAAAAAAATAATCAAGTCCATATTGCAAAAGCGTTTGGAAAAGGCTAGAGGCAAGTGGATGGATGAACTTCCAATAGAACTTTGGGCTTACAGAACCACTCAAAGGTCCATAAATGGCCACACTCCATTCGCATTGGCATATGGCACGGAAGCTGTTACAACTACGGAACTTGAAGTTCCTTTACAACGAGTAATTCATTATGACCCTAAGACGAATCAGGATCTTTTACTAGAATCATTGTATATCATTGATGAAAAACGTGAAGAAGCTAATTTAAGGACTGCTGCATATAGACACCGAGTCGCTCGATATTATAATGGAAAAGTCCGACCAAGAACCTTCGATGCGGGCGATCTCGTTTTGAAACGAGTTTTCCCGGTCCCATAGCATATGAATCCCACATGGGAAGGTCCATACGTCATTGAACAGAGGCTTGGAGAGGGAACTTTTAAGCTAGCGACCGTTAATGGCACGACACTCCCCCGAGCATGTAATAGCGAGCATCTACGACGTTATGATACTTAGTCTATTTCTTTCGTATCTTTGTTGCAGTTATTTCCAGTATATTTTTATTTCGTTGATTCTTAGTTTTCGGCATGTAATAAGACAATTTAGTTTGTTTTCATTAATAAAGGCTTGAAGCCATCTTTTCCATGAATTATTGATGTTTCCGTGTATGATAATTCTATGGCAAAAAACTAGAGTTACATTATTCTGTCTGACGTACGAACTCACACAAACAATTAAAATCTCTAAATTCCCGGAGTGCGGACTGGAGTACTCTAAGCCCCTAGAGTGCGGACCAGAGTATAAACGACTCAAAATCTCCAAGTCCTCGGAGTGCGGACTGGAGTACTCTAAGTCCCCAGAGTGCCGACTAGAGTATAAACGATTCAAAATCTCCAAGTCCCTAGAGTGTAGATTGGAGTAATCTAAGTCCCTAGAGTGCGGATTAGAGTATAAACGACTCAAAATCTTCAAGTCCTCGAAGTGCAGGTTGGAGTACTCAAAGTTCCCAGAGTGCGGATTAGAGTATAGACGACTTGAAATTTCCAAGCCCCCAAAGTATGGACTGAAGTACTCTGAGTCCTTGGAATGCGGACTAAAAATATTCTAAGTACCCAAAGCATGAAACAGAAGATTTACGATTCTTAAAAAAATTTCGAGTCACATGAAGGTGAACTTGAGCTCAGGTAACTCACCAAATGTCAACTTATGGTAAAAAGTAGATAGTAAACTGAACGATAAAAGTCGTTTGAAAGACAAAGAAACTAAATTTTAATTATCAATCCAAAATGAGGTTTAATTACAATCCCTCCAAAACTCGAAGTCAAAAGACTATTTACATTGGCCATGAAAATAAATAAAAATAATTACATAAAACTAGATTAACTCTCGTCAAACGAGTGTAACAATTACTTCTTTGGTTTCTTCTCCTTCCTTGTTTTCTCAAATGACTCCTCCCTCACAAGTTTTCGCTTGGATGCTTTGCTTAATGGGGAAGTAACATTCAAGGAAGGAAGAGGGACTTCCAGTGGCTTGGACCCACCAGGGAGAATGACCTTCAAAGGCATGTTCAAAGGGTCATCTAGCTCCACTACTTAGGGATCGACCTGGATCTTAACTTTCTTATTTTTCTCTTCTGCAAGTTGCTCCTTCATGCTCACTTTTGAAGTGTGTCCGGAGGCGCCTGTAATCTAAACTTCATAATTTCCTTCGACGGATGACGAAGTCTCTGACTTGTCCTCGTCAAGCGCCTCAATCACTTGAGCATCAGGACCGAGAGTCTCTCCCGCTTGAATAATCTCATTCGTCTTCTCCTTCTTCTCCGTGGCGCCATCGCTCCTTGGAGTTGGCTCAGGACCAAAAGGACCTATAAAAAATCACAAGAGACAAACGTTAGAATAAATAACCTCTCACCGAAAACGATGGCTCTTTGAACTTTAAAATGAAAAATTATGTACCGGTTTCTTGTTGACTCTCAACCGTCCGGAGAGTCTCACCCTCTGGAATGGGAGATAGAACATGAATGCTAAGGTCATTGTCTTACGGGCCGTAACCAACATGTTGCTCGAACAGATCAAGTACTGGCCGACCAGTCGATTAAATAGGGGGAGGAACTGGAGACTCGGTTCCAGACAGACCGGCAATGTCGTTCTTTCCTTTTGACGAGGAGGAATCTTTGCTATATAGAGCCTTCACTGTAGACAAGTTTGAAGGCTCATTCCCCTTGAGAAATCCCTTTACTAAAGCCTCCTCGTCAACCTCTTCAGTGCCCAACTCAACCTTTCTGATCTTTATCAAAGTTTCCCATGCCTCGGCTAGAGATTCGATGTAACCCTCGCCAAGAAAAGTTAAGTCCCAATGCTTGACGACATGGGGATTATATTCTGCTATAAGCAGGTCAAAAAGCACTTGATCTCATCCCTGTCGGCTTCAGCAGCCGCCTCAAGGCAAACATCAATGTCAGAGAGTGCCTTCTTTTTACCTTTCTCGCAGGCTATTTCCTTCAGTGCTTCAACCCTGGGGAGCTCCTCATCCAGTTTTGTTTTGAGAAGTTAAATGGTAACAATCTAATTGCAATATTGTTGTGACTCCTCTTGTGTAGTTATTTTTTCTTCTTTTTCCTTGAAGAGAAGCTCTTCCCACTCTTTGATGCGCTGAGCAAATGCTCTCTCTCCTTTTGAACGAAATCTTTCTCTAAATCTAAGGCCCCGCAGCGTTGAACCGCTTCATTAATTTCTTTCTTATGTGTTGCCTCCAGGCGATTAACGGCCTCCACTGTGTCTTTAGCACTTTTTTAGGCAGCTTCGAGCTGAAACTTGTACAAAGAGAGCTCTTCATTCTGAGCTTTAACGAAGTCTTTGTCGTGAACAGCTTCAAGCTTCAGGCAATCGATTTCGTGTTGGCGCTCAATAGAGACTTCCGAAACTTTTCAGCTAGATGGACAAACGCGTCATGTTGAATGCAAACCTCATTGTTACAGGCAATGGTGCTTTGTTTGACGTGTCTCGGAATGTGATGAATCGTCGGGAGAAACTTCAGACCATCAAAGCATATTTTGGGGAACGTAGCCTTAAGCTCGGCTAGCCTCTCCGTATCGACAGATCTTGTACGGGAATAGGAGGATTGGCCTCAAGACTACAAATGTTTTGTGAGGTTCTCGGGATTACCTGTTACTCGATGAACCATAATGTTGGTCTCGATGAGCCTCAAACTGGGACCCCTCATGCGCAGATTTCTCCTTGCCTTGCTCTATTTGAAAAGGAGGATCGCGAGAGTAGGAAGTCTGGTTGTATGTTTTTCTTCGATAAGATGATTCTCAGGGGCGGTAGTTTCGATCGCCCACATCATCTCTATCCCGGCGTTTGCCGAAGCCCAAATCCCAGCCAAAATGATGAAAGATAGATGATCTGCAAAGACGGTCGAGTCCGTGAGTACGCCCCATATCACCTGCACAGAAGTTAAATGATGACAAGTTAGCAAAAAATAAAGTGATGACTAAAATTTAAGTGCAAAGTGAAGTGTTGTCCGTGTGTGCCCTAATGTTTCCTCCTGATGGACCAGTTTCTTTATCTTTACTTATAGGAGTTTTTTCTCCTTGGTTATGGGCTTGAGCGCCTGCATCGTCTCTTGTAGGCAAATGAGGCTTAAGGGCTTCCGGATCGTTGAATCCATAGTTGAGCAAATCATCGGGAATAGTGAGGTTCGACAAGCCTTTCAAAGAACTCTCAAAGTGTTGAGGAGAAGGCTCTCTCTCCACCGGAGTGATTGTGACCTTAGAGGTTCCACCCGCTGTCTTTTTCCTCAATTTGTGAGCCAATTTCTTCTTTCCCTTCGTAGGGGGAGGCGTTACTTCGATATCGTGAACCTCAACCACTGGCTCCCAAGCGGGACTAACATTATCCCCGGTACTTCGGGCACTTTAATTTCTCTAATCTCCCTTTCCTCATGTGCGTCAGGGGCACCACGTGATGAAGACCCGGCTTGACTTTTGCCTTTGTCCTAGGCAGATCTAGATGAAGTGACACCGTGAGGAAGACCTATTCTGCGACCTTCCACCAACAGCCCAAATTTCAAGAACGATTCGTTTAAAATAATATATCTAATGCCCCAGTCTTCCTCGGGGATAGCTCGGATAGCTTCAACGATCTTTGAATACCCGAAGCCTTCGGGACGTGGGCTAACACCTATAGAAAATCGAGAAATGGTTTAGGAAGAATGCATTTCCTAGAGCGTACGACTATTAATCTAGACAAGAAACTTACACCCTTCTAGCCATCTCCTCGCGAAACCAGGGAGCAGTGCACGTAAAACCATCCTTTCTTGTAGTTGGTGAATTTTCTCCACGCCCCTGTAAGGATTTGGCACTGGTTGTGTGGCTCGGGGAATATGAAAGATGGGTTTTCAGACCGCCTCTTGACATATATAGCGGATGTCGTCGAGTGTGGGGAGCCTAAGTAGAATGCTCATGAAGAGAATACACGTGCCGTATAAAAAAGCGTGGCTGTTGGGATGTAGTTGTGATGGGGCAATCTCTATATATTGTAGCACATCATGCAGGAAGGAGTTGAATGGTGGCACGCTACCAGCCCAGCACATAAATTTGTTGCAGGCCATATATCACACCATGGGCAAGTGAGGACGCTCTTGTCTCGATGGAACTAGCACATCGTCAAAAGGAATTCATGTATTGAGCATATGCGACGAAGAGTGATTTCGTTAAATCTCGAAGCTTGAGAATCGACCGGATTGTCTAGAAAGATCGCTGCATCTAAGGCATCGGGATCCAAGTCGACGGATGCGATCGTGGGGCTCGGAATATCTTGTGCAGGAGCTGTCGATGGATTTGAAATTCCAACCATTTCCTGTTGAGAAGTTGGCTCGTGTCTATCCGAGACTGTGGTAGAACTGGATTTTCTAGACATCTCTAATGAGCGTTGGACATGATGAAACCCTTATTTAAACTATACGTGAAAAACAATCAATATCAGACATGGCGACAAAAATACTCCCCCGTGTAATGTGTGAACTAGTGTAATCGTTCAAGTGTCAAAGAATTAAAAGTCATCGAGCTGACAAAATAAAGTTAGACTTTGAACTATCATCTTCGATGACCGTCATCGCCGACCATCTCCAAGTGTTTGTCGTATAATGGTTTCAATTTTGAACACGGCATCGACACTGTATGTGGAAAGCTATTGTCTGTTTTAATCAATTAGACTCATGATCATAGTTGTTGAAACAGGAGAGTTATCAGTTTGAATTGGTTGATATGCTTGTTTTCTTAAATTCTTGTCCTTGTTTTTGTCATATGCCTAGACAAAGAAAGTGAGTCAAGTCAACATGAACTATGTTCGAGTTGGGATGGTTTCGACTATTATTTCCTACTTCACTCCTGCATTCCCTCTTTACCATTCGCGGTGCGGGAGTCATGTTGAGTCGTGGTCATACCGAGCTGCATCGCTCGGCACATTGAACCTAACTCCTACTTCACTCCTGCATTCCCTCTTCATCGTTTGGCATGCGGGAGTCATGCCAAGCCGTGGTCATACCGAGCCGCATCGCTCGGCACATTGAACCCAACTCCTACTTCACTCATGCATTCCTTATTCATCATTCGGCATGCAGGAGTCATGCCGAGCCGCGGTCGTACCGAGCCGCATCGCTTGGCATTCTAAACCCAACTCTTACTTATCTCCTACACTCCCTCTCCACCGTTCGGCATGCGAAAGTCATACCGAGCCACAGCCTACGTTCTCCTCCAACTCACTTCTTCAAGTAACCTAAAAACCTTACTAAATGGCCAGTCGAGTGTCACTCCAACTCGCACACCACACTCAACCAACACTCCCTAACCTCGTTGATTCCTCTGAGCTAACCACACTTTCTATTCCCTCACTCGGCAACCCAATAAGAACCTACTTCCTAAAAGCCTTTAACACCCTCTTCCTTTGTCTTCTCCATATAAACCTAAAGCATGTTTAAACCTTATGTTCATCTTCCTCGTCTAGATGACTTCTACCATTGTAGTTTTGAAAAGGAAAGAGGATTATTATGAATTCTAGTCTCATACGAAACCCTTAATTCCAGAGAGTTGGGCGAGCAAAAAATTCATACCTAAGGAAATGGCTCGAAGCTTAGGGAATTTTGGATTTGAAATTGAAAACTATTCAGGTTTGTTGTTGGGGGAGGACGTGAGGCAACATATTGGATTCAAGAAGAAAAGGAATATTAAGGTGTTAGCATGAGTCAGGTGGAAGATGAGTTCGAAAATCTTGTAGAATAGAAGTAAAACTAAAAGGGAGAAAAAGGAGAAGTATTGGCTTATATAGGGAGATGAACATGCATCAACCAGTGGAACCGGTCAAGATATCTCGATGGTTCGACATACATATGCCGGGCGGCATGAGACTTGCCGAACGAGTGGTTCAGCATCCTTATGCCGAATAGCTTATTGTGTATGTGTCAAAGGAAGGGGAGGAATAGGCTCATGGTTGTAGTGCTTCAACCTTCATTAAGAAAATTTAAATTCCAGAGGCGAGAATTGGATATTGGCTCAAAGTGTGTCGTGTTGATTCACACGACATACTTTGGGGGGAAAGTGTTACCCGTAGCCTGGTAACATGAGTTCATCAAACAAGTGCAATACAAGAGAAAAGGCATCGCTCGGCACAAGCCTCATTTGGCACAATGCCTCATTCGGCACACAAAGTCTCGTTCGACACAATGCCTCGCTCGGCATACAAAGCCTCGCTCGGCACAAGCCTCGTTCGGCACAAGCCTCGTTCGGCTCAAGCCTCGTTTGGCACAAAGCCTCATTCGGTACAATGCCTCGCTCAGCACACAAAGCCTCGTTAGGCACAAGCCTCGTTCAGCACACAAAGCCTCGCTTGGCACAAGCCTCGTTCGGCACAAACCTCGTTCAGCACAATGCCTCGTTCGACATATGAGTGTTGTTCGACATGAATCCCTCACTTGTCATACGAATGTCGTGCGACCTGGATATGCGGCTTGGCATACGAATGCCGTTCGACATAAATTTATTTCGAGTCACCTAGTAGTCGTTGCAGGCAGTTCTCGACTGGCATCCCTCACTCGGCAATTGCCGTTCGGCATACCTGGCTTGATGCGTAGAAGCTAGTTACCACGGGTCGAGATACCTTGTTCCTAGGCCCGTGAGGGAAGTCCAACCCATCTTCGTCTATAAATAGAAGGGAAGGGGAACCGTGAAATGGACCTTTTTTCGAGAACACTAGGGAGACTCTGTTGTTTTCAAGACTCATTATTTTCAGTTAGCATTTGTATTCAAGCATTTGGTGTACTGATTGTATCTGCAATCAATTCTTTGATAAAGTAATAAAGATTAGATTCAAAGTGGACGTAGGCAGTTTCGCCGAACCACTATAAATCTGGTTTTCTTGTTTCTTATAGTTATTACTGCATTCTACTGCATCATTCCTCTGTTTTAATTTACCTTCTTCATTAATCCCTCTACACAAATCCTTCTTAGGGTGTTAGTGACCAATTCAGATGCTAACATCATGTATGGAGAAATATATTTTGCGGTGGCTAAAGAGTCTCTGAACTAGTCAGGTATCTTAGACTACCTATCTGCAGTCGCATGTGCACTACGTGTGCTCATACTTATAGATTGACGAAGATACGTTATCAACTAGCGATAGAAACAAATCAGACCAGAAGACAAGCAGTGCATGCAGTATAATATAGTAGGAAAATAGAATTATGCTCTCTCTACATATCTTCTTCAACTAGATTGATTAACTCAAACTGGTCTACCTGGTTCAAGTATTAAGCCTAAGCTTTGATACCAACTGAAGCAACCCAACTGTTGTAGAACCCAAAATGTCATCATCTCGTAACAACGATAAACTCCCAAATAACAAAAAATATATCAATGGGGCAAAATTAGAATAAAACATTAAAACAAGACATCGATAGCATCTCACAATAGAATGATAATATATAATATACTAAATATACATGAACATAGTAGAATAAAAATATATAAAAGACCACCCCAGTGGAAGCAACCGATAAATAAGTATAAAGTCAAGAAACATCAACTCAAAAAAGAAGGGAGTTCTGAATAAATATTTGATACAATACTTTCATATACAAATAACAGGTCTATCATGTACTACAAAATATCAAGTATCCTATCACAAAATTTTGATTCCATACCTCCAAAGAGCTCCAACTGCACATCCTGATAGCATATCCTCAAAAGCAATTGCTCTCAAACTATCAATGGAGTATTCGAGAGTTGTTATGACATAAATAGAAAAAGAAAAAATGTGGGTCAAACATAAAACCTGGTGTAAGGTGAACTATCTCAAAATACTATATATCAAAACTATATACATGTAACAAGAATAGCTAAATCACAGCCGGCCCTCTCCACAAACGTGGCTCAAGGGTATCCATAACATAATATGCTCTTCTCCTGTAATTAGCAAGTTGGCACAACCAATATAATGTGACTAAAACGTAATAATAATAATACTATGGTAGAGGTAACGCAACATATAAAAGTAGGGTGATCATGATATCAGTCCATTAGCAAAGCACAAAAATGATAGTAAATGCATTAATAATAACATCGGTTTACTAATAGCACGCACAACATAGCAAAGGAAAGATAACTAAGAAATAGAAATCAATACCCATCATTAATAAAGATAACTAATAGGTGGAGTAAACTACGAACATATGTCATGATCAAATAATAAATAAATAGAGTTAGCACACTAACGTGCCAATACATCATCTACCCCAACCTATCGAAAAATAGAGTCGGTGCACTAATGTACCCAGGCATCTTTCGTGATCTAAAAACAAATAGATTCAGTACTCTAATGTACCCATGCATCTATAGTGATCTAATAACAAATAGAGTCAGTATATTAACATACCAGACTTCTATCACGGTCTAAAGACAAAAAGAGTCGGTGCACTAACGTACCCAGACATCTATCATGATCTAAGAATTTTTCAAATATACTGTGTTTGCCTCCATCTAAATAGAGAATGGTGCTCGTGTCTCGTGTAATACGCTGTCGGGACCTTAAAGAAACAATGATGTTGTATATGTATGCACACATCAAATATAACATTGTGTAGCCAAATATATCCATCCCAAGGTCAAAGCCAAGGGGCATGGACTAACTCCACATAATCGTACACTCATGAACTGTGACCATTTAATCAGTCAATACAATGATATTATATTTGATCATCGTTGACTGCAATATACCACTAAACATTGCATTCGAATCCCAAGCTTCCCCTTGCATTTTGCTTTCTCGAGTAGACCGAACCTTGCATGAAGTCATGTCGAAGCACCATGTCGTAATGAATCTGGATCTAGGGAGAAAGCCACGTTGAATTACACTCTACCTGGGCTTTACTGCCTAGGAAAATGCATCATCGGTTGAACGGTGATCCATAACCGGTCGACCGATGGCGGTCTTTCCTAGGCAGTAAAGCCCAGGCAAAATGTCTCTGATTTGCCGATTCGAGGTTTGCCTTCTTCATCGCTTCACCTGATGAATCGCCTAGCTCCCCTAGCATGCCTTTGCCGCATCAAACCTTATTTGGAGTCCATTGATTGATGTTTTAGAAGTGGATTCAATAAATATTTGAAAACCGGTTTCGATACAAAAATCCACTCTTTACACAGTATAATTCAACGAGCGATTATCACGATCCAGCTTCCTCAAGCTTGCCAAAACGACATACCCTACCTCCTTACCTTATGCGTAGCTTTTATGTGTGTTGGTACACTCGTTTATGTATGCTTACACATACATGTTCACGGAAACACATAATAACCGCACGAGCATCATTTTGGACTTCAATGGAAGATTACTCAACCCGATGTACTCTCATGCAACTTAGCGCATGTGATAGTTGTTACGGCTGCGTGAAGCCCACAGAGAAACTTATATTCAATAATATTTTTATATAATCAAACAATTTAGTATCTGTATAAGAAAATACAGATAAAACAATTCTAACTACAATTCTCACATCGTTTTGATTGTTATATATCTTTAAATACATGTATACGTACACTTGCTAATACTCATATACATGCACGTATGTTTAAATAAGTAATTCATTTATTACTTAATCTAATCTTACTTTTATTTACCAATCTTTTCAACAAAAGTCTAATATGGTTTCTTACTATTTTATAAAATCTTACAACTATTTTATAAAATATATAAATAGCTTATAAATAAATTGTAAGCCTTTAAATCTTAATTAATTCATTAAAATTAGGTATTATTTATATTACTATTTTATTAAATCTTATATCTATTTTATAAAATCTATAGTTCATCATTTAACTATTTTATAAAATCTCATATCTATTTTATAATATAATCTTCATTTATAAAATCTTCAAACCATTTTATAAATACTAGTTACGGCTCATTGAATCTCTAATCATTTTAGTGATGGGTGAACCCCTTAATTAGTTTACTAACCCTTTGTAAATCAATTCAATGGATTTATTATTTGTGTCTAATGACACACACATCATTAAACTACATAATTAACTCCAAATCAACCAATAACATCACAACCAATTACCTAATTAACCAAATAAATTTTAAGGCTCACTAACTTTTTCAAAACATAGAAATTATTGTCTTAAACAATTAATGGGTCAACGCAATTGTGTTTACAACATAAACACAAGTCCAAACCATGCCCAATATTCTCCAATCACTTCAATATTTAGATTGGGTAGTAAATGAAAATATGAAGTAAAAAATGCAAACTAATAAGGTGAATCATCCCACTCACCCTTACATTCCCTAAACCAAGCTCTAATCACCAAAAACCAAATCTTTGCTCTCTTTAAATTTCAAAACCGACATTTAAGCTCCTATTCAAGCCAATTCCTTTACGAGTTTTTTTGCAGAGAATCCAATGAGGAGAATTATGGTGATTTTTATTTGATTTTAGAAATTTATTTCATGGGTTTAGGGCTTAGGGATTAAAAGGCGTTTAAGGGGTAATTAGAGAAGGATTATGAAAAGAGGAAGAAAAGTGAATATGAAAGAAGAAGAATGAAATGAAATTATGAAGGGTAAGCAAACTTATAACCAAGCCTATGGGCCTAAGACCAATCCATTTCCTTTAATGTAATCACTATTCATCTTCGAAAATCATCGACTCAAAACATAGTCAAGTTTATACTCATTTTACCCAAGTCGAAAAAACGAATTCAACTATGGGTGTGATGAGCCTCGATTCGCTCGTTGTAAAAATCAAGTATAAAGGGCACTCCGTCACTTAAAGATTAAATATTTAAATTAATCATTTAAATATTCAATCATTAAAATTGCGGGATGTTACAGTAAGCTATACTCAAACTCAGCTCCATCCTTAAGGCATCATGCAACCCTTTTCATAATTAACTATTGAATATTGGATCTCTATCTCTCATGATATCAAAAGGAACCGCATGAAGTCTAATGATTCTTACCATATAACTTAGACTAGAGATCATCCTTGTTGTCTTCTTCGGTAAGAAGTGTGAACTCTTGGTTAGTCGATCGACTATTACCCAAACACCTTCATTATTTTTCCTCGACCTAGGTAGTCTATCTATAGAATCCATAGATATCTGCTCCCACTTCCACTTTGGAATCTTAAGTGGATGAAGCAGTCTAGCTGTGTTCTGATGGCTACTTTTGACTTGTTGGAAATTAGATTACCTAGTCACAAATATGGAAACATCCCTCTTCATAGCTTCCCACCAGAACGTCGGCTTTATATCTTGATACATCTTTGTAACTCCAAGATGTATCATAAGTCATGAATGATGACTCTCCATCAATACCTCTTGCACAATCCTATCATTATATAGAACGCACAACCTTCCGTTCGTCTTAAATATCCCACGGTTATTAACCTCGAATCCTGGCCACCTCTTCGGTGCCTCATTCTTACTTGCAGATTTAGCTATCCTTGCAATATGAATATCCCCTGGTTGATTTACCTTCAATATGACTAATAAAGGTTGGTTGTACTTCTATATTTTCCATGACCACATACTTCCTACTAAGTGCATTAGCTACAACATTCGCTTTCCTAGGCATTACAAAATATCAATCATAAGCCATGAAAAACTCTAACTACCATTGTTATCTCATGTTGAGGTCTTTCACGATGGAAAGATACTTTAAGGATTTATGGTCCATGTATAACTCAAACTTCTCACCAAGTAAGTGATGCCTTTACATCTTTAATGTAAAAACAACCCCTAACAACTCCTAATCATGGGTCGAATACCTTGATTCATGTAGCCTGAGATGTCGATTGGCATAAACAATAACCCTTCCATGCTACGTTAACGCAGCATCTAAATATGTCCCATACACATGTATATAAATGGTTAAATTCTCACCATCTTCTAGAACTGTTAAAACATAAGCACTAGTCTACCTTGTTTTCAACTCTTTGAATGCTTGCTCTCATTTATCAGTCCAAACAAATTTGATGTCTTTCTTTGTCAAATTCATCAAGTGCGAAGCAATCTTTGAGAAATTATGAATAAACCTCTAGTAATAACCTGCCAATCCTAAGAAGCTCCAAATTTCGGTTGCACTTTTTGGCTTCTTCCAATATTAAACAGTCACAGGCTTTGCTGGATCAACAAAAATACCCTCCGTCGAGACAACATGTCCTAAGAAACTAACTTCATACCATAAAAAGTGAAACTTTGGGAACTTAGCTTTCAGCACATGCTCTCTCAGTATTTCAAATACAACCCTCAAAGGGCAAGTATGCTCCTCCTCAGTCTTGGAGTAGACCAAAAAATCATCAATAAAATCAAGCACAAACTTATTCAACAATCTTGGAAAACTAAATTCAATAAATCTATAGAATACCACAGAATATGCTGGAGCGTTAGTCAGGAAAAACAATATAACCAACCACTTATAAATACTTATTAGATCTAAAAGCTGTCAAGGACACACTCTTCTCTACTACCCTTGGTTGATGAAACCCTACGACTAGATTTAGTTGAGAAAATATCCGAGCACTATGTAGTTGATCGAGCAAGTCATCTATCCTAGGAAAATATACATGTTCCTAATAGTTAACTTATTGAGCTCACGATCATCCACATAGTTTTAAGGAACCATCCGTCTCCATAGAAAAGATTGCGAGCGCTCCCCAATTTGACCGACTAGGTCGAATCAAGCCTTTACACTACAAGTCGCTTACTTGGTTAGCTAACTCTAACTTCTCCTTCGATGATAGTTTATGAACAGGAAACACATTAGGTTTGGCATCTCGAACCAAATCAATAACAGATTTATCTTACGATGAGGGAGTAAAGCTAACACCGCTTCGAACACATTCGCAAACACTTGAACTAAAAAATCAACCCCAACTCCTCTTCATCTACATTAAGAGAATAAAGGAAACTATTCATCAAAGAGATAGGTTCCTCACAAGACACCTGCAGAACTTTCCTTCCTTTCTTCAAAACTATATTTCACTTAACACAATCTAAGATTGCATAATTCCAAGACAACCAACCATCTCAAGTAACAAATCAAACTACATAAAACTAAGATCATACATATTGCAAGGAAATGGTTGGCCGTTATAAGTAATTGGTCCTAAACATAACATACCCATATTGTTCGAGCCCCTCACAAGGTTCAACACACAAACAGAGTCAAGAACTATGCTGGGATTCAATTTCAGTCGATCAACATAGTTATGGTATATGAAACTATGTGCAGCCACAGTACAAACAAAACATGAACGTAAATTCCATAAACAAATAATATGCCTTCAAGAAACTACTTCCCCATTATAGCTGCATAAGTGGAAGTTGCTGTAGCAAGTGCGAAAACTATAGGCTAATGTCCTTTCTAAAGCATGAGACAATCTCTGACCATATGACCTGACTGGTGGTAGTTGTAACAACTCCTCGATGCAAACTATCCGTTGGCTACCTATGGTTCGAGATTCGGTACCTAGCAATCGATATTTTAACTATCGGTGCTTTCGCTACTTTTTCTCCCTACCTGACCTGCAATTCCTAACAAAATGTCCCTTCTTTCCACAATTATACCATGCTAAATTGGAAAATCCTTCAACGGCTGAACTTATGCTTGTTTTTCCCAGTTAGTGCAGGTACGGTAGCTTTGGAGCCAAACCCTCAAACCATAAAGCTATACCTATGAGATTCATGACAGATCCTGAGAGACCTCGGTGGCTAAAACTCAATTCTGGTTCTATCAAAAGTAAGCAACGACAAAAAGGAGTCCTCTTGAGGGCATCTTGTATATATACATTCTCAAAATGAGAGATGTTTCATACTTATGAATCCTCCTTAAGGGATCCCAAACCATATAAAACTTTGAAGCTTTCATATACTTCCTAAGTTAAATTTATTCAAGTCTCATAGTTAACTAATTGACTATCTAGTTTTAAAAATGACCGCTTATGGAATCAAGTCTCATATATTTATCGCATTTTCGACCTTCTCAACTTATTCTCTCACTCTATCAAGAGTGAAGCTAGTAGTTTAGAGCATCATTGCTTTTAAATCCTACCCGAACATCATTTTAACTCTTGTAGATATAACAAGTCTACTATTTTGGATTTTAATGCTAAGTATAGAATAAATTACTTTCCATAAACAAGTAAATGACCAAAGCACGATTAAGTTACTTAAGCGAATCCTAATGCCCTTTTTTAAACATTTTTTTAAAATTTAAATGACTTTCAAAAAAATTTAAAAGTTAAGATGTTACATATGCTTTTTTAATGCTATAATAAAATATTAAACTAAATTTCTACATATATATAAAAATACATTAAATTACTTAGTTTAAAAATTAATTTAAAATATTACTTAAATGTAACTATTTTATAACTTATTTAAGAACCATAAAAAGCATGTTTTCATTTAATAAAATAAACACTCTACTTTAATAATGAGTAAAATAATATTTAAATTCCAAACCCCTTTTAAAATAACCTAATATAAGTTATTGAATACCTATAAAAATATTTTAGAAAATTAATATAATTAAAAGTCATTTAAAAAATTTAAAGCTCAAATAGAAAACTATAGCATTTCAAAAATGGTGTCAAAAGTTTCAGCTCTACTACAGCGGCCAAAAATTGCTATAGTTAAGTGCAATAATAGGCTATGAATTGGGCAGTTTTAACATCTAGAATGTTTTTCCATTTTTGAATATGATAACGATCTTTTTGAAGATCCAATTTTATTGCAGTAAACAACATAATATACATCACAATCATGCTAAGAAACCTTTAGGAATATCTTTACAAAATATTATACAAATTCAACAATGTAAGGCATTTCGAAGTGCTTCTATAGTGACAATTCTCTATAGAAACCATTCAATATTCAAGTCCCATTCAATCATAGTCCAACCAAACCTATGTGCATAATGCCAAGGCTAGGTAACAAGTATTAAAAGTCGAAAAAATACAAATGCACATTTTACGTATGTCGTTTGATTTCCATAGCAAGTATTACAAAGTTATAACAATATATAGTTAAGCATCATACCATAATTTAAACAAGCATACTATACAGTTCATATATATTCAAATGGTGAGTTTTCTCACTCTTTAACAAGTACAAAACCAATCTCAAGCCTCAACCTTTCTTCCATTTCCAACCTCCACCTTGCAACTACAAAATTCCTCATACACTTCACTTGCTTACGGCCTAGGCAAGGAATTGCCTAAAATGATCATGATTTAGGTCCTTTAGGGCTTGTGTTCTCCACTCCTTCAAGCTTTAAGTTGATAATAGTTGTTGATATGTTGTTTAAGGCTTATAGAAGGAGCTTGGTGCAAGTCTGGGAGATTAGCTTTATGGTATAGAAAGTTGTGTAGAAGAGAATAAGAAGATGAAGAGCTTTTTTTAGTTGCTTAAAATTATGAAAAAACTCATTAACTATAAGTGACTTATATAGGAATTCAAGAGGTTACCATGACCGGACATTATAAGTAGTCAAGCCTCCAAATCCTTCTATTCTTCCAAAAAAGCTAACATCACACTTTGATGTTTTTTATTAAGTGCATCTGCAACTTTATTTCCTTTCCTCGGTCTATACTCAATACCAAAATCATAAGACATCAAAAATTCCAGCCACCTCTACTATCTCATAATCAACTCTTTCTGAGAGAATAAATGTTTTAGAGGCTTATGATCTGTATACAAATAAAATCGTTCTCCCAAGAGGTAGTGTCTCCACACTTTCAGTTAGAAAGTCACGGCTTCCAACTCCAAATCATGAGTCGGATATCTAACTTCATGCAGTCTGAGCTTTCGAGAAGCGTATGCAATCATCTTACCCCTTTGCATCAGCACAATTCCTAATCTTATTCCATGTGCATCGGTATACACCGGTAAATCCTGATTACCATCTGGCATAACTAATACGAACGCATTATTAACGAATATTGTAACTTAAGGAATGTTTCCACACATTTATCAGATCAAATAAACCTTACTTCTTTCTGGATAGTTTAGTCAGGGGTACTGCTATCCGCAAGAAATTCTTGATCAATCTCTGGTACTAACCAACCAATCTAAGAAAGCTTCTTATCTCGATCATCATCTCGGGTATCTTCTAATTATTTACAGCTTCAAACTTAGTTAGATCCACTAACAACCCTTTCTTTGAAACTACATAATCAAGAAACTTCACCTTTCTTTTCTAGTAATGACACTTCGAAAACTTCACTTTTAGTTGATGCTGCCTCAACTTATCAAGCACCAATCTAAGATAAATCTCATGATTTCTTTTATCCTTAGAATGTATCCCAATGTCATCAATGAACACCAATGCAAACCTATCTAACTGCTCTTAGAAAGTCTAGTTCATCAAGTCCACAAAGAAAGTAGGTGCATTAGTCGGTCTGAATGGCATAACTAACCACTTGTACGAACTATATCTCATTCAAAACACCGTCAAAGGACTACTGTCTTCTGCCACCCTTAATTGATGGAACCCAGAAGCCAAATCCAATTGGAAAAATACTTTGCCTCCACACAGTTGATCAAATAAGTCATTAATTCTTGATAAAGGATATATATTTTTTATTGTCTTCTAATTCAATTTAGGATAATCGATATATAATCTCAATGACCCATCCGGTTTATTTACGAACACCACGGTCACCCTCTAAGGCAAACTGCTTGATCTAATAAAAATTCATTTCTTCTAAGTCCATTAGCTACACCTGTAACTCTTTCATCTCGGTAAGTGTCATCCTACAGGTGGTCTACTTACGGGTTTAGCTCCTGGTACAAGATCAATTCAAAACTCAGTGGCTCATTTCAGTGGTAGTCCTATAACCAATTCAAAAACATCAGCAAATTCTCTTATAACTAAAACATGATTTACTTCATCTTCTACTTCCATTACACCCAACAAAGTACAAATATCCACACTCGAGTTTTCTACTAAGTAAATATTTCGGTCACCACTACCAGGGTGTTTAATTAATATTTTCCTATCTCTACAAAATATTGTAGCATCATATTGGCTCAACCAATCCATACCCAAAGTAATCCCAATGCCCATAAAATCAAACACATACAAACTACAGGAAAAAGTATAACCTAGCAACTTAAATTCTAAATGGTCACATCTCATCGTAAGATTTGTGTACCATTCTATTGGATTAGCTACCTTTAAGGAAGTAACAAGGTATGATGGTTTTAAATATAACTCATCTACCAAACACTGAAAGATAAATGAACGCAATGCACCGGTATCATATAATACTATGACTAGTATACAATGAATTAAAAGCATACCTTCCATCACAGACTTACCTTTCTCTGTAGTAGTCGGTCTTAATGCAAATGGCTCAAAAGAAAACACCTTTCCTTTATTAGCATTAGCCGCATTTGGACATTTGTTCTTAAAATGCCACGCATGGTCGTAGTTAAAGCACTTCATATTCTACTTACCCACAACCATCTTGCCATCACATGATTGACACTCATTAGCATAGTGCCCCTTCTTGTCACATTATAACAAACGATATCTGTTTTTCCTTTCTTAGCACCTCCACCCTTCTAGGATCCCTTTCCCTTAAAGAACTTCCTATTCTTATTCTTAGAACTCTGGGTTTCTACTGGCTTCTCCTTTCCAAACATACAAAGCATCTTCTCATTCCTAATAGCCTTTTTCACCACTATATTCGATGGAACCCTGAGATGTATCATAGTTGCCCAAGCAATCTTCGGCCTTAACCCCTAAATAAACTTCATATTCCTCTCGATAACGGTATCAATGGTGGCATATCCATATATGGAAAGTTCATCAAACGTAGCAGAGTATTCTAATACTAACATTTTCCTTTGCTCCAATTCCATGAACTTCTTGAGCAAGGTTGACTGGGCTACCTCAGATAAAAATCTATCCTCGGTTCTCCTTGGGAATTCTTCCCCAAGTCAATCCCTTCTCTGGTACCCCTGCGGTCAACCTAATCCACCAAAATAATGCAGCATCTTACAATTGTCTAGAAACCAATCTCCTTTTTAGCTCATCATTCAGACCCAAATTAGCGAAAATTCTCTCATAATGCAACAACTAGTTCTCTACTTCTATAGCTCTTCATCTCAGAAAAGGCTTCCTACCATGACTGGTTTAATCTGGGCTCAGCTTGGCATAGTCATTTTCAACTGGCACTATAGGATTAACTCTTCTCGCATTAGCAACATTACCTCCAGCTACTCCAGCACTGCCCCAGCTTGCATCAAATTAACGCTAAACTGATCCATAGTCCTCATATCTATTGGTGGGATTCTAGCATCCACATTAGCATTTGCGTTCTTATTATCATTTTCCTGTCGACCTTGGCTCCTTCCAGTATTTGGTCAAACATTTCCATAGTTGTAGTGCTTCCTCCACCTAGATTCACTCTTCCATTTCCTGCTTCCATACCTTTATTTCTCATAATTTGCATACGAGCCTTAAGAAGATACAAAAAATGGGTTTAAGTGAGAATACATACTTATACATAGAAAATTCAAGTACGTTACTATAGCGTTATCCTATACCCTAATTTTATTCATTTATTTGTTAGGATTATGTTTTCAAAAATATTTTAACCTTTTAAGTTTTTACATAAACATATGCTCCAATCCAACTTATAACATCCCTCATTTTGAAGCCCGAACCTAACATCCCCCATTTGCAATCCTACGCTCAAAGAAAATACAATTATTACAAAATACTCCAAGAGCAACATATAAAGATACCTCCTTAGCCGATCAGAGTCTAACACTTGGCAATTATATAACTTGCCATTACATCCATATAAACAAAATCAAACATCACGGCAGATTAGATAAGAACTCATAAATAGCTAGATTGCCTTCTGCATGTCTTTGAAAGCTTATTCACCTAATCTGAAATCCCTTACTCCCGACCAACTCAAATAAGTACCCGAGAGTTTAAGGGGAAAAACAACATTAGGTCTGACAAATAGTCCGGTATGAATAATAACATATCATCTCGAACCAATAGATATCTAGTAAGACCACGCCGTGGAGCAAAATGGGTTTTTCCTTCACTAGTATCTTAACCAAAAAATATCAACTATATACTGTGCTTCTACATATACAATGGTTAGAACATAGAAAATAAGTATTTGTAAAATTTTAACATATATTAGACTACCCATCCCAATTAAGTAGACCATCCGTATTAATTATTATATGACTAACTGTCTTAATTACAATTGACTATCCATCTTAAATTTATGTGGACCACCCATCTCACATGTAATTATTTGGATTACCCATCCCCTACCATATGGACCACCCATCTCATATGGTTTCATTATCAAAGTTATGTGGACCATCCATCTCACGATAAATATTTTTATGGATTATCTATCTCCTCTTATATGGACTACCCTTCACATAAGGTTTCATCCATTTAAATGATATGAACTATCCATCACACATCCTATAGTTTTTCTATGATGACTATGAACTCTTCCTTAGCCATTTAGAGACTATCCATATTTGGCATGATTTGGACTATCCATCTCACACCCATAGTTTTCCTAGGACAACTATGAACCTGTCACTTATCAATTTAATTCATATTTAACCTATATTTTCAACCTATATCTACTGATGTCCCCAATTAGATTATATACCCCTTAAATTTATAGCATCTCAAAATAGTATACATTGGTAACCCTAATGATCTATGTTGGACTTATTAAAAATGTACATTGGTATCCCCAACGATTAGCGTCGAATTTATTCGATCATGGTAGCCCTAATAAATAATGTCAACTCCTCCATATACGTATAGTACATAGTAATGTAAAACATTGGTATCCCCAACAATCAAAATCGAAATTATACTACTTATGGCTCGCCATCGTAAATTAGGATAATAGAAATATTTTCGACGTTAATAACAATGTCGAACTCCATCCCTCCATTAGTCTACATATTTTCTCCCCTGCTGCTTTTGGGATTTCTCCCTCATTCCCTACATTATTCTACATATTTTCAGTCTCCCTTCTTATACTTGCCCCTTCTACCATAACTCGCCCACTTCTCAAATCCATTTGGCTTTTTCTATTAAGCAAGTCTTTATTAGAAACGAAGAGAATGTGAGCGAGATAAATATGTAAGGTAGATACATCTTCCTATGTATATACAGCAACATATAAGTATGATATATATATATATATAGTAGCACATCCCCTCCCTAGAATGTTTGTTTTATTCTAAGATTTTCTCGTATTTTCTAGCTCTGTTTTTACTTATGTGTCCCAAACGTTATGCTATGATAACAATTATAACATCCTCACTTCTACACTCGAAGATGGACGTCGATGATGCTATTGTCATTTCTGGAATTATTTTTTAGTGGTGGAAGTGGGTTCAGTATATTCAAATACAGCATTAGTAAACAGAGCGATAATATATTTCCATTACATAGAAATTGTCGTAATAATTATTAAATACATCTTCTCTAAAATCAACCTTAAAGTCGAGCCCATATAGCAGTCAAATAGAAATAAAAAAATAAAATGGTAAAGGGTTAGGTTAACATATGAAGATGTCATCTGATCTCATTAAAACAGCAGAAACAACATCTTTATTTGCTAACAAAGCCTCCTGCTCCATCTTCGATCTACGTATTGTGGCTCCTATTATAAATATGTCAAATCCCATAAAATCAACCTCTCAATGAGTACCCCTGAGTTTATGGGAAAATTATAATAAAAATATATTTCAGATATAAATTCTGGTGGGAATAATACTTACCTCAAAACAAAATTATAGTGAGACCACGCCATAAAACATGGAATGAGTTTTCCCCTTACGATCCACAACATCATAAATGAAATAGTCATAATTTACGTAATTCTCATTTACTACTACACCTTATGTGCTCTTACTCGATTCCCTACTACTTCTGCGCATTATGAAATCTTATCCGATTTCCATTTAATACTGCTCCCTCGGTGCAGTCCCTTAACAGTTTCATTTTAGACTAATCTTTAGTATGATATTGCCTAGTATATGCCCCATGCAGTATCCTATTAACTTCATTAATTAAACATAAACTGCATAGACTCGGTCCCCTGCAGTATTCTTTTAAATTAATTCATTGAACTTAAACTGCAAAGACTTAGCCCGATTCATTTATTTGTTAAGCTCTGGCCCATAAAGAAACTGCCACATACAGTCTCTTCTTACTTAAATTCTAGACTACTATGAAATAGCCATCTGAAGTCCCCAAATAATCTTTTGTTTGAAAGGGCATAGAATCAATCCACTAGAGTCTCTTGAAAGTTAATGCCTCTTCTCACCTTCCTCGGGTGTGCATTCAAGCAGGTGTTTCCACCCGGCGTCAATAGCCTTCCAATCCTACCTTTAGCATAGGAGTACTTCCCTTTAATAAACTCAGGCTCTACCCAAGTCCTACCTAATTGCCTTATAATAGGTTTTATTCTCACCTTTCCTTGATGCAGAACCACCCTACCCCAACCTATTTACGCAACACTCCCTTTATTTATTAAGAGTGCATCCAAATTGCAGCGCAGTATTCCTTTTACATATGGCGGAGCGGTTCAATCTCTTCCAACTTCACAATTTTATGGCCAACATGTCTTCTAAATATAGAGGTGTAGATCAGATTTCCCCTTAAGGTCCCCAGATCCTCTTGGCAATCACTACCTCATTCCCATAAATGTAGTTTGCTTATACTACGTTGGGCCACTATCTCAGTTCTATACTCGACAAAGTCCGACATATCCGACATTGTCTTTACACATGTCACATCTAATTCATTACGACTTCACTTTCTGTTATTGACAGTGCCCCTTTCCTTTTTCGGCTTTTATATGGATCTTGTCTTCTAGTTAACTAACATGCACATAGTTCCCTTTTCCCAGCGTAGTATGCACCTTATATTAGCTTATTTTCTATGTCGAAGACAATAATAAAATCCTAAAAAATTCGTGTATAGCTATTCTAATTACCTTATTCATGGTTTATATTTTTACAGGCATTTACTTTTTGTTTTCTAGATATTCACCTTTAGTAATTCATAATAAATTATTTTAACATTGAAAACCTTTCAAACCAAAAACCCAATTCTAAAATCATGGTTAGAACTTCATATAAAAAAATTTGTAACAATTAGAAATCATTATAGTAGCGAAGTATGTTAGTCCTTGAGATGATGGTTTTGATGACAACAATCTTAAGGCTTGTTATAAAATATAAATAATAACATTATAGTTTAGATATATATGTTTATGCAGGATATAAATATGCATGTACCAAGAATGAAGACTGTACAGTATAGAGATACAAGACTGATGAATTTAAAGATCGAAGACATCAAGGTTAAAGGCTTATGAGTATCAAGAAATCAAGTTATCCAGAGTTCAAGATTTCAATAGTACAAGATAAGTATTGAGTCTAGAATTATGTTAAAATTTCTTGAATGCACTTACATCTTTATTCGAAATATATTCGTGAAATGGAATCCACTTCGAGTCTGTTAAAGGGATGGAACCCTAGTTGGATGGAACCCACGACAATATCTAGTGGAACATATAGTGGTCCTATTTTGATATCCACTAATTTTTTAAAAATGCTTTTCAAAAATATACCTTGTGTTTTAAAAAAAAATTGTTTTCAAAAACTTTCTTTTCAAAAAGACTTCTCTCTAGGTTTTAAATACTTTAGCCTCAAAACTATTTTTATCATTTTTAATATTTTGATTTCAAAATTGTCCTTGTTTTTAAAACATCTCTTATTTTAAATATTTAGCTTTAAAATATTTATATACTCAGATTTTAAATCACATTATAGATTAAGATTATATATATTAAAAATTACTTTTTAAACTCTTTTATATGTTTAAACTATATTCAAATATATTTACAAAGTTTAGAAATTGTTTGGACAAATTATAAAAACCAATTTTAATAAGAAAATCAAAACATCAATTTTGCCGTGAGCATGTCGAGATCCCTCAACCCCCATGTCGACATAGTGCCTGTTATTTTTAGATTTCAATTTTGAAAAGAAGTGTCTATTCGTCGTATCCTTTCATGAATAGATATGGTTGTTGCTCTACTATAAATACCATTTAGTTCTAAACGAATTTTTTACCAGATTTCATTTATTTTCTCTCCTCTTCATCTTCCGCATTTATTCTAAAGAATCCTAAACTATAATCTACCGAAATACCAAGTGAATCAAACTTGATTATCTCTTGTTTGATTCTCTACTACTCTCTCAATAAGATCTCAGTGCTATTTAGAGTTATACAATCTTTTGTAAATCAAACTGTTGAGTAAAAGGCACGTTTGAGCCTTGAAATCAATTGGGTGTGATTTTAGCCTCGGAAATTATTTCGGTAATCTTGTAGCCTGGTTAAATCAGGAAGTTTGATCTAGACTCGAATACAGGTAGGTGAACTTCTTAGCCTTGAAACCGAGGGTGTAATCTGAGAGATTATTTTGATAAGAAATCCATACAATTGTACGTGACTGAATGTAGAGTAACTCTGAACCAGTATAAAATCCTGGTGTGTTCTTTCATTTACTACTTTTATTTAATAGTTGCATCTATGTCTGATTCTGTGATTATATCCATGTCTATGAATTGCATTGGTTGGTGATTAAATTAAATAAGTTTCAAAAAGATTTAGAAAATCTACAAAATACTATTCACCCCTTAGTGTTATTCCAGCCTTAACATCCGTAATCTGCATTTCTCACATTTGGTATTGGAGCCAGATTTTCAAAGTTTTCATAATCTGAATTTTGAAAAATTTTAAAAATGGCTACCAACACTGGTTCTGTTAACACTATCACTAATTCATTTGTAGAGGGTCAGTATACTGCCAGACCACCGCTTTTTAATGGCAGTAACTATGCATAATGGGCATGTAGAATGAAAATATATTTACAGTCAATAGGATTAGACACTTAAAATATCACGCAAACTGAAAATTCTAAACTCACAACTAGTTTTACACAGTGGACTGCTAAGCAAAAGACTATTGTACAAAATAATTCCAAAGCCATGAATAATTTATTTTGTTTGCTTGATAGGAATGAATTCAATAGAATACCTGTTTATAAGTCTGCATATGATATCTCAAAATTTTTGCAAGTTACTCATGAAGGAATAAGCATAGTCAAACAGACCAAAATATCCATACTCACAAATCAGTTTCAATTATTCAAAATGAATTCCAATGAGTCCATTTCAGATATGTATAGCAGATTTCAAGATATTATGCATTCTCTAATATCATCAGGAAAAAGTTTTTTCGAAGAAGACCAAGCCAGAAAAGTTCTAAATTCTCTTACTCCGGAATGGGATCAGAAAACTCTTGCAATCGAAGAAGCTAATGATATCAGTACTTTAAAGATTAAAGAATTGATTGGAAATCTAATGTCGTTTGAAGTACAAATGCAAGGGAAAAGAGAGAGCAAGGCATTCGAAAAGAAGTCAATTGCGTTCAATGCATTAACAGATGGATCGGACTCGGGAAGTGATGATGATGAAGAAATAGCTTTCATGACAAAGAATTTTCGAAAGTTTCTGAAATACAGAAAGATGAACAAGTTCAAAAAGAATGATCACAGGAAATCTGGAAATCATAATGAAGTACCAAACCATGTCAAATGTTTCAACTGTGATGAACCAGGCCATCTCAAAAGAGACTGTCTGCATCCTGATAAGTAAAAGCTTCCTGGAAGCAATGATTATACAAAGAAAAGGAAAAGAGCATATACCGCTACACTGGACGATTCAGACTCAGACTCAGACTCATCCTCAAACACGATGATCAGAAGACAAAAATTTCAAATATGTGCTTTAGGTTATTCATGATTCCGATGATCTTGGAGATACGAATCTAGAAAAAGGTACACGTTTACAATATATTGGTTGTTTCCTTAAAAAATTTTGATTGTTTTTGAAATTATGTGTTGTTTGAATTTTAAATTTTTTAATATTAAGTTTATTTTTATTTTTAATATTATAATATTTTTTATTAAAAGAGTATTATTATATTTAATATTACTCCAGAAAATACATAGACGTCAAAAATAATATATATGTATATATATATATATATTAAAGTATATAGGAAAATATAAGTCACATGAATTCTCTGACCCATGCCGACATGGCCCTACCCATGATGTTGACAACACTGTCAGAAATTTGAAATTTGAATTTGAATTCAAATCTTTGAATATCGCTTCGCCTTTTCACCAAACCCAATGTTCTGTAAAGGTACCCTTGACCAGAGAACATGTCTATTGAATATCTACTTATTTCCATTATCTTATCATATCTTTTCACTTTCATTTTAAAATTCAAACCCTCTTTCACTCTGTCATACTTTCCACTCTCTTCAAAAATGGCTTTTTCAAGCACTCCATCCACAATGAGGCTGTCTAAAACCATTAAAGAGTATCTCTGTAATGATCCGGAAGCAATCAAGGTTTATATAAGTTATGCTAATTTCGAAAAAGTTCATATGGAAAAGTTTGCTATCTTTAGCGATTTCTCTACATATGAAATCAATACTCTTCTTGAATAGAATCATATGCTTAGTCTTTTTGACAATTCTCAAAATGATTTTGTTTGTTACCCAAATCTTGTTAAAATGTTTTATGCGAATTTGAATCGTGGTTTTTATGAAGGAAATGAAGATGAATTCAGAGTAGTTTTAAAGCCACTAAAATTGTATTAAATTGTGAAATTTTGGACAACATTATCAATTGCAAGAATTAGGGAATAGATCTTTCTACTTTTAATATTGATGAACATGATCGTGAGACATTTCATCACATTTTCAAAGGAGATGACAACTTTGAATTTGAAAATCGTAACTTTCGTCCGAAAGCACGTATTGTCAATCTCTTTTGCAACATACTACCACTCCTAGATCGGGAAATTTCAATAAACCGACTTTAAAAGTTTGTAAATCTCTTTTTTCTATCTTTGGTCATTAAGACATTAATTGGGCGCAAGTGATTATGAATGAACTTCGTCCTAAGAACTTGAAAATGGGTGAGAATACGTTGTAACATGGAATCTACATCACTCGGATTTTTAGTTATTTTGGCATTGATTTCAAAAGGGAAGAATTTGTTTCAAGAAAAGTGTTTAATCATGTCAACATTTCTCCCATGAAAATTCCTTTCATATTTCAACAATATGAATCTCTTGCCGAAAAGGATGAAAGATTGGCACATGAAAATATGGAGGAAGAAGAAGAAGAAGGGAGGAATGGAAATTGAAGAAGATAATTAAGAAACCTCCTTGAAAAGTATTGAATATCCTACCAATACTAATAATCCTTCCAACATAACTCTCCTCAAAAATCAAAAGATTATAGTGGAAAATCAATGGATTCTCAAAAGGTCCATTAGTAAGAAATGTGATAAAATGTTCACTAATATGAACAAATTCTTTGCTAAAGTTGGTCGGAAACTTGGTTTATCATCATCCTCCTCATCCTATAGTACATTCTAAGAACTAGGTTGTGATATATAATTTTGTTTTGTGTGAGCTTGTATTGTTCTTTAATCATATTATGTAGTATCTTATGTATCATCTCATCTATTTCTAAAACTCATCTATCTTATATTTTTCTACCTTATCGTGTCTCTGAAATAAATGTTAGTATAGTATATAAGTTTATATATACGTACTTATTCATAGAATAAATAAGGCATATAAATTAACATATCCATGTCGACATGCCTCTACCCCCAACGTCGACATATAACTGTCAGATTTGGTTATTTTTTAAATTTTGAAATTAAAATAACTAACACATGTCTATTCATCTTGAACAAAAATTTTCCAATTTAAACATCTGTTTCGTCCAAAAATTTGTAATCTTTTCAATTCTACTTGTCTCTATTTGCATCTCTTCATTCTTATCAAAAATGGCTTCCTCTTCTCAAACTCTAAGTGATAATCTTGAAGAAACTCTCAATTCATTCAAGAATATACTTACTTTTATTCTCCACAATCATAGGCACTTAAAACTAAGTCAAATGTAGATGATAAAAGAACAAGAGAAGTATTTCAATGTCCTCCGTTGGACGATTTCTACCCTTAACAAAGATGATCTCGATACAAATCCCGTAGGAACTTTGATTCAAGATAATGAATATTGGGAAGTTATTAAAAAGGATCCTATCTTTGGAGAAGCAGGATGGGTTGAAGTTCCTAGAAATATTTGATCTCCTTTTGGTTTGAATTGCTTGTTTTTGAATTGTGTGATTTGATTTGATTTGCTTTAATTTGATTAGAATTGATTTGATTAGAACTGATTTGGTTTGAATGGATTGTATAACATTATATGAAACATAGTATATATTTATTGGGTTTAAACTTTCATATTTGTCATGTATTTATTATTAACTCATGTTGTTTTATATATATACACACATATACACACACTCCATCATGATTTGCCATAGTTACTCTTGTATAAGACTAAGGGGGAGTTATATTAGTTTAGGATAAGTTTTTTATTGATGAAAAAAGGGAAGAAATATAAAATAGAGTAGTTAGAGTAGTTGGATTGGATTAAGGGGGAGTTATTTTGAAGGAGAAGTTTATTTTATAAACATAGATTGTCATTATCAAAAAGGGGAAGATTGTTAGTTCTTGAGATGATGGTTTTGATAACAACAACCTTAAGACTTGTTATAAAATATAAATACTAATAGTATGTATAGATATATATATGTATATACAGGATATAAACACGCAAGTACCAAGAATGACGACTATACAGTATAGAGATACAAGACTGATGAATTTAAAGATCGAAGATATCAAGATTAGAGATTCACGAGTATCAAGAAATCAAGTTATCAAGAGCTCAAGATTTCAATAGCACGAGATAAGTATTGAGTCTAGAATTATGTTAGAACTTCTTGAAAGCACTGCATCTTTATTCAAAAATTATTCGTGGAATGGAATCTACTTCGAGCCTGTTAAAGGGACGGAAGCCAAGTGAGATGAAACCCACGACAATATCTAGTGGAACATATAGTGGTCCTATTTTGATATCCACTAATTTTATAAAAATGCTTTTCAAAAATATATATCTTTTTTTTTTAAAATGTTTTCAAAAAAGATATCTCTCTTGGTTTTAAATATTTTATCCTCAAAACTATTTTTATCATTTTTAATATTTTGATTTCAAAATTGTCCTTATTTTTAAACCATCTCTTGTTTTAAATATTTAGCTTTAAAATCTTTATATACTCATATTTTAAATAACTTTATAGATTAAGATTGTATACATTAAAAATTACTTTCTAAACTCTTTTATATGTTTAAACTATATTCAAATATATTTACAAAGTTTAGAAATTGTTTTGACAAACTATAGAAACCAATTTTAATAAGAAAATCAAAAGAAATGTTTTTCATCGTATCCTTTCACGAATAAATATGGCTATTGATCTACTATAATTACCAGTAAGTTCTAAACGAATTTTTTACCAGATTTCATTTATTTTCTCTCCTCTTCATCATCCACATTTTTTCTAAAGAATCCTAAACTATACTTGCCGAAATACCAAGTGAATCAAACTTGATTATCTCTTGTTTGATTCTCTGCCATTCTCTCTATAAGATCTTGGTGTTATTCAGAGTTATAGAATCTTATGTAAATCAAACTGTTGAGTAAAAGGTGCGGTTGAGCATTGAAATCAATTGGGTGTGATTGTAGCCCCGGAAATCAATTAGGTGATCTTCCAGCCTGGTTAAATCATGAGAGTTTGCCCTAGACTCGAATACAGGAGGGTGTACCTCGTAGCCTTGAACCAAGGGTGTAATCTGAGAGATTATTTTGATAAGAAATCCATGCAATTGTATGGTGCTGGATGTAGAGTAACTTCGAACCAGTATACTGGTGTGTTCTTTCCTTTACTGCTTTTATTTAGTATTTGTTAGCACCAAAATTGGTCACTAACACCCTTAGAAAGATTTTCGTAGAGAGATTAATGAAGAAGATATATTAAAACGGAGGAATTACGCAGTAAAATGCAGTAATCACTATGAGAAACAAGAATACCGGATTTATAGTGGTTCGATGTAACTGCCTATGTCCACTTTGAGTTTAATCTTTATTGCTTTTCTAAACAATTAATTACAGATACAATCTGTACACCAACTACTTGAATACAAACACTAACTGAAATAGAATGATTCTTGAATGCGATAGAGTCTCCCCAGTATTCTCGAAAAAAGGTCCCTTTCACTGTGACCCTACCCTTCTATTTATAGACGAAGATGGGTCGGACTTTCCTAATGGGCCTAAGAGCAAGAAACCTCAGCCAGTGGTAAGTGACTTCTGCGCGCCGAGCCATAAAATGCCAAACGGCAATTACCGAATGACATATCTAGGCCGAACGGCATTCGTATGCCGATCGGGAAAGGAATTCGGAATGGTAACTGTATGCCGAACGAGGCAATGCGCTGAGTGAAAATGTAGGCCAAACGAGACCTGCGCCAAGTGAGACTTGATGCCGGTCGAGGGGAGATGCCGAGCGAGGCTTCATGCCGAACGACCCTTCAATGCTGAGCGAGGTGCTGTGCCGAATGAGACTTGATGCCAGTCGAGGGGAGACGCCGAGTTACCTCTCTGAACGATGCAAGATGCCGAGCGACCTTCTTATGCCGAATGAGGCAAGATACCGAGCAACCTATCTATGCCGAATAAGGCCTTGTGCCGACGGGCACATCTATGCCGAACGATGCTATATGTCGAGCAAGTGGAGGTGTACCGAACGAGGCCTGTGCCAAGCCTCTTGTTACATGGTCAAACAATCGAGTAACACTTGCCCCCCAAAGTATATCATGAGGACGAACATGATGCGCTTTGAACCATGAGTACCCCACGTTTTCCTTTAAACCCTTATTCTTTCCTCTCTATGGTGATCTCCTGAATGTCAAACAAGGCATTGAATGCCAAATTACATATGGATGTCGAATGACACTGGATGCCGAAATGGATGTCGAAGGACATTGATGCCGAACAAGGGAGGTGCTTTGACCGGTTCTACTGGTCACTTTCCATTCGTCTTCCCTCGTTCCTATATAACTCAACACTTCTCTTTTTTCTTTTTACTTTTTACCTCTGCTTTAACATTCTTACAAACCTATCTCCTTCTAGATTTTTGCCAACAATTTAACCTCTTTTTTGACCCCTGAATCCTACACGTTACTTCTTGACTGCCCTTAACAGCAAATCTGTGAGGATTCCACTTCGAAATTGAGCACCCATTAGACTTCGACCCTATCAACTAGGTATGAACCATTTTCCTGCTCGGTTTTCTCCAATTAGGAATTTTGGTCAGGACTTGAATCTACGACCTTTCCCTAATCCACGAATAATGGAAGCCGCGTAGGTAAGGAAGTGGATCCGAGGTTTAAAACGAGCCTTAGGATTAGGCAAAGAGGAGGATGGAAGAGGGCGTTGGCCCAGTAGGAATTGGCGAGGGTCGAGATGATTGGTCGAAGGTGGCGTGTGAATTGGGGTGGTGATCGACTGGCCACCTAGGAGGATATATTGTTTGTTCGAAGAAATAAGTTGAAGAAGGACGTATGGTTGTGGTTCGGCATGAATTCTGCATGCCGAATGATGCATGGGAGTGTGGGAGCAAATATGAAGTTAGGTTTTGTCGCGTAGAGCGACGTGGCTCGGTATGACCACGGCTTAGCATGACACCCTTATGCCGAACGTGATAACAAGGAGTGCAAGAAAGGAGTAGAAGTTATGGGCAGAGTGTCGAATGATGCGGCTCGGCATGACTTGCTGAATGACCCATCTGTGCCGAGCGGTAGAGATGGAGGGTAGGAAGGAAGTTGGAATCGAGGGCAAAGTGCCAAGCGATGCGGCTCGGCATGATTGTAGTTCGGCATTACTTGTCGCATGCCGAACGGTGGAGAGGGAAGGTAGGAGAGTGGCGTACAACAACAATACTAGTCGAGTCTCTACAGCGTCGTTCGACATCAAGTTTGACAGCAGGCTATAACAGTCAGAACCATCTCAACTTGAACATAATGCATAACCGACTTAACTTATTTGTTATGCCCGAACATATGACAGTGTACAAGTACGAGGACTTAAGCAATTAACCATATCGAACAATCCAGATTGATAATTCCTTTGTTTTGACAACCATAATCATGAATTTAACTTGATTAATACAGACAGTAACCTTCCACATATAGCATCGATGTCGAGCTTCAAACAACAACCACCATACGACAAGCTCTTAGAGACGATCAACGATGACGGTCTTCGAAGATGAAAGTCCAAAGCTTAACTTTACATCGTCAACTCTGTGACTTTTAATTTCTTGGCACTTATACTTGAATGATATCACTTGTTCACACACCACGCTGGGGGGAGTATTTTTTCGTTAAGTCTAATTTCGATTGTTTTTTAATTATAGTTCAAACAGGTATTTCATCAGATTCTGCACACATTAGAGATGTCTAGGAAATCAATTTCTACCATGATCTCGGACAAACCCGAGCCATCTTCTCAAAAAGAAGTAGTTGGGACTTCAAATCTGTCGACAACTCATGTTCAAGACAAGCCGAGCCCTACAATCGCATCCGTTGACTTAGCTCATGATGCCCTGGATGCAGCGATCTTTTTAGACGATCCGATCGATTCTCAACCCTTGAGAATTAGCTAAAGCGCTCTTCGTTGCATATGCTCGGTGCATGGGATTCCTTTCGATGATGTGTTGGTTCCATCAAGGCAAGATCGTCCTCACCCACCCCCAGTCGGATACACGACCTACAACAGATTTATGTGTTGGATTGGTAGCGTGCCGCCATTCAACTCCTTCCTCCACGAACCGTTACAATATATTGAGATTGCTCCATCACAACTACATCCAAACGGTCATGCATTCATATACGGCACGTGCACTCTCTTTATGTGCGCACTCTTCAGGCTCCCGACTCCTAGCGATATACGTTATATTTATCATTTCAAGAGACGATCAGACGTCCCATCTATTGTATTTCTCGAACCACACAACAAGCATCAAATTCTGAGAGGGACGTGGAGCAAATTCGCTCAGTATAAGCGGGAGTGGTTCTACGTTCGCTGCCCTCTGGCTTCGCAAGGAGATGGGTAGAAGGAAGTAAGTTTCTTTTCTAGATTAACACTTGCATTCGGTGGTGATTGCTCCTTTTCTAACTCTTTATCTACTTCTATAGGTATCAGCCCAAGTCCCGAAGGCTCCAGGTATTCTAAAGCCATTGAGGCTATTCGAGCTATCCCCGCAGGAGACCGGGACATTAGATCTCTTATTTCGAACGAATCGCTCTCGAAGTTTGGGCTACTAGCGGCAGGCCGCCTGATAAACCTTCCTCCCGGTGTCATCGTAACCGGGTCTTCTTTGGGAAAAGGAAAAAAGCAAGTTGGGCATTCAGCAAGTGATGCCCCTGACACATCTGAGGAGGGGGAGATTAAAGAAGCTGAAACACCCGAAGTACATGGCGATAACCCCGCTCGGGAGCCGGTAGTTGAGGTGCACGATATCGAAGTTACGCCTTCCCCTGCGAAGGGGAAGAAAATATTGACCTATAAGCTGAGGAAGAAGACAACGGGTGGAACCTCTAAAGTCACAATCACCCCAGTAGAGTGTGTGATATCCTGGAATTTTTGGCAATATCAATTTAATAATCTGTGTTAAAATTAAATTGATTTGACAATATTATTAATGATAAATTTGAATATCCTTTGATAAATATTTAAATGTATGGTTTTATCTTTTAAAAGCTAATCAATTTGCCTTCTATTTATAATATATATATATATATATATATATATATATATATATATATCTGTATATATTGTAAATAGTTAATCTTGTTTTAAATTTAATAAATAAAGGCATGATTTCTAATTCTAATATTTTGGTAAATTGGAAATTTGATTTAATTTAATATTGAATAAATAACTATATGTCTTTAAAATACTCAAGACAAAAGTTAATTGTTTAAAATGATTTAGCATAGGTTTAAATTTAAATAAAAAGTGTTTGTTTTGTTTTAAATATAGTTGATAAAATAAGTAAATTTATTAATAAAGAGATAATTTCTTTTATAAATTATTTTAATTCAATAAGGAGTTATTTTTAAACAATATTAATAATGTAATGTCTTAACAAATGGATTTTAATAGAAATTGTTGTTTCAAACTTATATGTATTTTGGAGAGCTATGATTTGTAAATTTAAAATAAAATCTTTCAAAAATGTTTAAAATAAAATAAACTTTATAAATATTAAACTTAAGTATAAATCAAATGTATGATATTAGCATAAGTATGAAAATAAAATAATTTTATAATTTTAAAATATAAAAGAAAAATAAAAATAAACGCACACACATGTTAGAAATAGAATTAAATACTTAGGTTTAAATTTATAACAAATAACTATAACAACTTTATATTTATATACATAAAGTATATATGCACATAAGGTAGGAAAGCATAACCAGGCAAGAATATAATAAAAAGAATCTCGCATGTGAAGCTTGGTTATGCAAAGCAAGTAGAATTTGTATGTAAAGTGTTGCAGGCAAAAATAACAAAGTAAAATAAAATAACTAAAAGCAAAGAGCAAAGCAAGATAAATGCAGGTAAGAAAATCTAAGAAAAGTAAAAAAAAATTATATCTATGAACATCAAGTATGAAAGCAAACCAGGTTGTGTAATAAAAAAAATAAAATATAATAAAAGAGTAAAGCCTATAAAGTAGTGATGCAAAGACAAGAAGCAAATCTATAAACAAAATAAGAAAAGTAAAAAAAAAAAAGAATGAAGTACTCAAAGCATTTAATGCTTTCATATTTAACTGCAAAAAAAATGTCAATTCGACTTGTTTTAAAATCATCTTAGCCCCTCCAAAAAAATAAAAATTCTCTGACCTATACATATAAATAAAAGAAAATTGTACCAGGCTTTGTAGGAATGTTGCCTGTAAAAGATGCAGGCAAGAACAAAATGTGAAAAAGGAATAAAACAAAGTGCAAAAGATCTATCTACATACAAAAATAAGATAAGCATGAAAACATAAGTACCATTTCATTTAATTCGAGCACACCCTTTGGACTACTAGAAATATAAAAAAAAATTATTTTAGCCGAAATGTATAACTCAATTCAGCCTCCAAAATAAAATATCTTGCCTGATAAAACAAAATAAAGAAAAGCTTGCACCAGTAAAAGCCTACACCCTTTACAAACTTATCTTTCTATATATACATGTTCTTATTTCGGTTTGTTCTCAAAACTTAGCAAACCAGAAAAGCAAGAAAAAGTAAGCTTTCTTTTTAACAAACTTGAACAACTTCAACAATCAAAAGCAAGAGGATTTCAGTTTTCAAAGCTCTGTCTTCATTCTTCAAAACTGGTTTCAAACAAGAAAGGCTCTGCCATCTTTTAAATACTGTGAGTAACTTCACTTTTAAAAACTTAACTTAAAAATCGGTTGCGTGCTAGTACGTGAAGGTGATATGTATCGCATAAATGAAACCTGGTGTGAATATTATTTTTGTGTATGTTGTGTATATTTACTCTGCCCTGTTCTGTTAACCTTTCCAAGCCCGAATTTCCAATTAAACACATTATCACTTAATCTAGTGTTTGTTAGGATTCAACTTACAAATCAAAGATGTTTGATTTAACATGAATAAATGTTTAAAAATTTAAGTAAGCCACAAATGAAGCTTGTTGCCTCTGGAAATATAATAAACATATTGGCATGTTAAATAAATCAAAAACTCAAATCTTTTAAAATGTAAATCCAGTATTATCAATTGAATATTAAAATAAAAATATGATTTTTAAAACAAAAACTATAAATTTTAGTAAAGGGGTTAAGGTGCAATTCTGGTTTGAACATATTATGCAAATTCGTGACTTTCTGGTGATCAAGTTGATCGGAGTGCTCGAGGTTCTTCCAGACGATGGAGGAGTGATCGTAGTTGATGGGAAAAATACTGGAGGGCGTGGCTTTTCATCGAGGATGTTGCGGCAGTGATATATTTTCTCGAACCCTAGTTTTGGTAAGGATCAGTAAACGATCCATCGCGGCCTCTTCTGTTGATCGAGTGCTTCAATGTTTTGGGAGATGGAAGGTTGGGCGTTAGCGAAGTCGTGGCCGGAGTAGCCGATCTTCTGTGGTCGGAGCTTCGTGATTTGGGCGTTGATAGGTTTGGGTTAGGGTGACTGCACCTGTTGTTTCCAGGTTTAGTTTGAAACTCGAATTCAAATTCGAGTTGGGTTGGAGCTAATATGTCGATCGAGTTGGGGTAGTGGAGTGGTTTTGGATGTGGAACGATCATCACTGATGATCGGATGAGACTGGGGGCGACGTGCATGAGCACGGAGTGTTGTGTCGGGTGTTGTTGGGTGGGTTGTGGAGTAGAAAAGTTGCTCGAGTTTAACTCAAGTAATTCAAGTGTTGGACTCGAAGAAATATGGGTTGGTCTCGAGTCAACTTGTAGATGGCTCCGGTAGATTTTGTTTACAGGTTGTAGACCTGCAGTTTTTTTAAAACCTAAACCTGGGTTTTTAAAAATGTAAACAGATAATTAAACTAAGTTAAAAATCAAATTTCTAGTGGGTTCAAATGAAGTTTGGATCTCAGTTTTTAAATATAATAAAACTTTAAAATTTAAATTTATTTGTATCAACTTTTAAAGGTTTAAATAGTTTGAAATTTAAAAGTAAATTTGAAAGTAAATTGCCCTTAAGTACCTTGTTAATGATAATTTGATCGTTGATAATAAAAATGTTGTTATTCTTGAATAAATGAAGATCATTGACTTGTAATCGTGAAGTTAATTAAAATGAATAATTAACTAATTCAACTAATTAATGATTTGGATTAGTTTAGTAATTATGAGTTTAAATTAGTTAATCAAGGTTTAAGATAATAAATTTAGGATAATTAAATTGGTAATTAAGAATCATTAAGTAAATAAGGTTTAATTTCTAATTAATGATTAATTAATTTAAATAATTAAAGATTAATTAAGTTACAAGTTTAACAATTAATTAATTTAATAATTAAGTAAGGATTAATTGATGAATTGTTAAAGGTAGAATTTATTTGTAATTAATAAAAAATCTTAGTTAATTACTTTAGAAAAGTAATTAAGAATTATTAATGGATAATGAGGTCATTAACTAAGAATATAATTGATTAATTAGATTAATTAATTTAAAGATAATCAATTGTAAATTGTTTAAGTATAATTACTTAATAGAAGCAATTAAGGAATTAATTACTCATTGTAATTAATTAAGTTTAATATGAATTGTTAAGTTAATTAATTATGTTTGATTAATTTAAATAATCATATGATGATGAGATAAGTATAATTACTTAGGAAAGTAATTAATGATAATTACTGGATGTAATTACCCAGGAATAATTTAATAGTGAAAGTAATTGGAATATAATTACTTTGTATAATTAATCAAGGGATTAATTAGAGAAAATTAATTATGGAGTAATTAATTTATTTAATGGAGTAATTAAGGGTAATTAATTACTGAATGGGGTTAATCAAGGGTAATTAACAATTTGGTTTAATTGAAGATTAATTACTTAATGTAGTTAATTTAAATAGAAAATATAATTAGAGATCATTAATGTTTATAATTAATAAAGTAATGGATTTATTTAAAAATAATTAATAATTGAATTGATTTATTAGTACAATTAATTAAGAAGTAATGTAATTAATTTTAGTAATTTAAAGGTTAACTCCTATATTTGGTTAAAGGTGATTAATTTGTGAAAATGATTGAAGGATAATTTCTTGAATAAAATTAAATGTTAATTAATCAAGTGGGATTAAGTGAAATGAATTTATTAATTGATTGATAATTGATTAATAGTTATATAAGCAAGACTTATAATGGTTAAGTAATTAATTTAATTCACTTTAAATTAATTAGAGATGCAAGTAATTAATTTAATTCATTTTAAATTAATTATAGCTGATGTGATTGTTTACCTTGAAAGGTTTAAAATCTCAGATATGAGATAATTGATGCTATGTGATATGGATGCTTTGATTTAAGTATGATGATAATATGGATTGTCTGTTATGATGATAATATGCATTATCTGTTTGTAGTGATAATATGAGTTACTATTGATGATGATAATGTTGATTATCTATTGTGATATTGTGAATTATCTATCTGTGTGTATATGGATAATTGAATTGAATTGTTTTAAACTTTAAAACAACTTGGACCTAAAAGATGGCGTTTTGGATTTCGATGAGACCGGGATCGGGTTTTCCATATTTGGAAGTCTGAAAACCACATCGATCCAAATTAACGATAGGTCGTGAATCTGAAGTGAAGATGGAGATTCAAAGTTCAAGGATTGTCGTCGTTAACTCTGAGGATGATTCCAAAATGAGTGTAACGAGATAATGCCTTCGGTTTCATTCGAACCCGGAACGAACTTGTATGGATTGAATGCTTTCAGAACATCGTCAGGTGGGCGATGAGCATTCTAAGTGATGTGTTCTGATTAAAGGAAATCGTAGCCTCAAGCCTCACCAACCGAGAATGGCTAAAACAGGAGATGTGCAGCAAGGTTAGGTGGGTCATGCCCAAGCAGGATGAGATATACCCCTGTCTAGATGTCCCTTTTTATTTGGCTGTGTGGGCGGTTGCTAGCTACAACTACGGGGTTATCTTGTTCGGGACTGTTCAGTAAGGAATGGTTTCGGCCTTGTGTTGTAGGGGAGTTAGGGTGGCTCCTCGGTACGTTGATCTAGTCCACGTACTGTGACGGGCGGTACCCCAGTAGCCCTGCCATTGTATGGAATCCAATCTCCAATAAGTGTCGTACATATTAGTTGTGCCCAACTATGTTGGAATGTGAGATGTAAGCATTTCAGCTATTACTGTGTTTTACTTGAAAACCCTAGACACTATTATAATATCACTGAATTTCCTAAAAAAATGATTTGGTTAGCGTAAGATAAAAACTTACCCGTGTTTATGTGTGGGAAGTCTTACGTGATACCTTTTGTTTCCAAAGGCTTTTCAAAATTAAGCAACTTTAACCTGTTACTCATACTAGACCCATGTCTGACCCGGAGTTTATTTCTGTTTTTCCTAAACTCTCGGGTACTCAAATTTTTACGAGTAGCCAAGGGATTCAGGTTAGCATTGACGAATTCTGGAGGAGCAATGGAGCAGGAGGCTTCTGCATTGTAGGCTATATATGTAGTGTTCCACTGTGTTGGTATCTCTGAGTTGTTTATCTGTATTGTATATTGAGGTGTATAACTAGACAGGTGTTTATAACTGTCTAGTATGTGATGTATTATCTGTATAACTCTGATTGATATTGTATATTATGTAAATACTTATGTGATTAATATAATTTATTGGTTCCGCTGTTAAGATTCTGATGTTGTTTCTTCTTTCTTCTCTATCTTTTCTATTTTCTATCCCATTCTTTCTTCAAGACGATATGACTTTCAGGTGGTAAAAACCCGGGTCATCACAGTTGGTATCAGAGGGATAGGTTGAGAGAATACCTAGACTCTTGAGTGAGTTCTTTCTTAAGAGAGCGTATTTGTAATTTTTATATATGTATATATTTATTTCTACCTATCTGTTGGGTTACCTGTTCGGATTTTCCAATATAAGTTATAAAGGTAGATAGGGTAGTGGTGTGTGTAACACGACTACCAATGGTTAGAGTTTGAATGTTTGAGATTGGAAGTGTATCTGTCGAGACTGTAGATCTAATACCGTCTCGAGTAAGTTTTGGATAGTGTAAGGATTTCATGGATCTCTAAAGGAAACCTGTTAAGGTTCGGAGTTCATTTTTGAAGTGTAAGTTTGGATGGGCTAGAATTAGGATCTGTTGATTGAACAGAAATAAGTCATGATATCTTGATACCTCAGGATGTAGTAGTTGTGTGATGAGACACAGTGATTATGGATGTCTTCGAAGATGTTTCTTCGGAAACAAGTTAAGAAGTGTGTGCTTCAGTGTTGTGGCTAAGTTCAGTAGGGTGCTTCTGTTTGGTTTGAGGTCCGAGTTTCTCGAAGAGCCTTGGATAGGAAGTCTTTTTGGCATCTGAGTCAACAGTGCAGCTCGGAGTGTTCTGTGAGCTGTCGAGAAGGTTTTCTGGTTAGCAGATTTTCTTGAGGTAATTCCAAGAGTAGCAGAGATGATCCATTTCTTTGATGGATTGGCTAATTAAGCGTAGGCTATTCTGTTTGGTAAAGAGAGAACAGTTTTCTTTGGTAGTGGGCTACGTTGATCGCAAAAGTGACTTGCCATAGCTGTGTGTTCTCCTGGGTTGTCAAGATTTTTCTGGATGCCATCAGGAAGTCAGAGGTTTGTTCACTTTTGGAGATTGAGTTTTCCCTATCGACCAGATTCTAGGAGTGGTACCAGTGGTTCAGCCTAGTAGTAGGATGGTTTTTAGGGAGAGAGTTTGGTGAAGCAGCTCGGGTATTGGAGGAACTTCTGAGTTTCTTTTATGGATATGATGAACCAAAGTTTGGGGATGTGTTGTCCAGTCTGTGCTTGTGTTCGTCATCAGCATTTTCATCTGCTCAGTCAGAGTAGCACAGTGGAAGCATGGTGGCAGCTGTTTTAGTTTGGAAACAACTTGAATTTGCAGTGTTTTGGATTAGAGAGTTTCTACAAGAAAGTTTTCAGGATCTGAGGCCCGATATGGAGTGCATTTGTTTTTATCCCTTCCAGATGGGAGAAGTGAGATCTGTTTTCTGATTTGGAATAGTGTTGTGTTTTGAGATTGGTTGATCTTAGAAAGATCATTTTGTTGGATTTTTATTGGTTCAGTTTATTTCTAGAGAGCATCAGCAAGGGTTGAGCCGATAAGTAAGGATGTAGGCAGCCATGATCGTCCAAAGGGTTTTGTGGATAAGAGACGAAGGAATTTGGATTCCGTAATCGGAGATTTAATTTTGGGCAAGTGTTTGGTCTTCAGGATTGAATTGTCAGCTTGGGATAACTGGAATTCGGTGTGTTTCACATATCTCTGAGGGACTACGTGTAAGATCTATCTCTGGTTGTAGAACCAGCAGTTCATGGAGTTTTGGTTGTTTGAGTCAGACTTGTCTGTAGTCTGATATCCTGTCTTGTTTTGTAGATCTGGATGAGTGGTAGCTCTGTAGCTTAGTAGTGTTGAATGTTTGGATTCTGTAGAGCGAGTATTCCGGTATTTATACTTGAGAAACTCGAGAAAATTCTATCTAGAATTTTGTGTGGATAATTAGATTTGTTTGATTGGATGAATTGATTGCTATAGTTGTTAGCATATGATTGATATATGCTTATGTTTTAAAAATTAAATATTTAATTGGATTATTAAATTACCTTTGTTTTAAATTTCGGGGACGAAATTCTTTTAAGGGGGAAGGAATGTGATATCCCGGAATTTTTGGCAATATCAATTTAATAATCTGTGTTAAAATTAAATTGATTTGACAATATTATTAATGATAAATTTGAATATCCTTTGATAAATATTTAAATGTGTGGTTTTATCTTTTAAAAGCTAATCAATTTGCCTTCTATTTATAATATATATATATATATATATATATATATATCTGTATATATTGTAAATAGTTAATATTGTTTTAAATTTAATAAATAAAGGCATGATTTCTAATTCTAATATTTTGGTAAATTGGAAATTTGATTTAATTTAATATTGAATAAATAACTATATGTCTTTAAAATACTCAAGACAAAAGTTAATTGTTTAAAATGATTTAGCTTGGGGTTTAAATTTAAATAAAAAGGGTTTGTTTTGTTTTAAATATAGTTGATAAAATAAGTAAATTTATTAATAAAGAGATAATTTCTTTTATAAATTATTTTAATTCAATAAGGAGTTATTTTTAAACAATATTAATAATGTAATGTCTTAACAAATGGATTTTAATAGAAATTGTTGTTTCAAACTTATATGTATTTTGGAGAGCTATGATTTGTAAATTTAAAATAAAATCTTTCAAAAATGTTTAAAATAAAATAAACTTTATAAATATTAAACTTAAGTATAAATCAAATGTATGATATTAAAATATGTATGAAAATAAAATAATTTTATAATTTTAAAATATAAAAGAAAAATAAAAATAAACACACACACATGTTAGAAATAGAATTAAATACTTAGGTTAAAATTTATAACAAATAACTATAAGAACTTTATATTTATATACATAAAGTATATATGCACATAAGGTAGGAAAGCATAACCAGGCAAAAATAAAATAAAAAGAATCTTGCATGTGAAGCTTGGTTATGCAAAGCAAGTAGAATTTGTATGTAAAGTGTTGCAGGCAAAAATAACAAAGTAAAATAAAATAACTAAAAGCAAAGAGCAAAGCAAGATAAATGCAGGCAAGAAAATCTAAGCAAAGTAAAAATAAAAAAAAATATATCTATGAACATCAAGTATGAAAGCAAACCAGGTTGTGTAATAATAAAAAAATATAATAAAATATAATAAAAGAGTAAAGCCTGTAAAGTAGTGATGCAAAGACAAGAAGCAAATCTATAAACAAAATAAGAAAAGTAAAAAAAAAAAGAATGAAGTACTCAAAGCATTTAATGCTTTCATATTTAACTGCAAAAAAAATGTCAATTCGACTTGTTTTAAAATCATCTCAGCCCCTCCAAAAAAATAAAAATGCTCTGACCTATACATATAAATAAAAGAAAATTGTACCAGGCTTTGTAGGAATGTTGCCTGTAAAAGATGCAGGCAAGAACAAAATGTGAAAAAGGAATAAAACAAAGTGCAAAAGATCTATCTACATACAAAAATAAGATAAGCATGAAAACATAAGTACCATTTCATTTAATTCGAGCACACCCTTTGGTCTACTAGAAATATATAAAAAAAATATTTCAGCCGAAATGTATAACTCAATTCAGCCTCCAAAATAAAATATCTTGCCTGATAAAACAAAATAAAGAAAAGTTTGCACCAGTAAAAGCCTACACCCTTTACAAACTTATCTTTCTATATATACATGTTCTTATTTCGGTTTGTTCTCAAAACTTAGCAAACCAGAAAAGCAAGAAAAAGTAAGCTTTCTTTTTAACAAACTTGAACAACTTCAACAATCAAAAGCAAGAGGATTTCAGTTTTCAAAGCTCTGTCTTCATTCTTCAAAACTGGTTTCAAACAAGAAAGGCTCTGCTATCTTTTAAATACTGTGAGTAACTTCACTTTTAAAAACTTAAAGTAAAAATCGGTTGCGTGCTAGTACGTGAAGGTGATATGTATCGCATAAATGAAACCTGATGTGAATATTATTTTTGTGTATGCTGTGTATATTTACTCTGCCCTATTCTGTTAACCTTTCCAGGCACAAATTTCCAATTAAACACATTATCAATTAATCTAGTTTTTGTTAGGATTCAACTTACAAATCAAAGATGTTTGATTTAACATGAATAAATGTTTAAAAATTTAAGTAAGCCACAAATGAAGCTTGTTGCCTCTGGAAATATAATAAACATATGGGCATGTTAAATAAATCAAAAACTCAAACATTTTAAAATGTAAATCCAGTATTATAAATTGAATATTAAAATAAAAATATGATTTTTAAAACAAAAACTATAAATTTTAGTAAAGGGGTTAAGGTGCAATTCTGGTTTGAACATGTTATGCAAATTCGTGGCTTTCTGGTGATCAAGTTGATCGGAGTGCTCGAGGTTCTTCCAGACGATGGAGGAGTGATCGTAGTTGATGGGAAAAATACTGGAGGGAGTGGCTTTTCATCGAGGATGTTGCGGCAGTGATATATTTTCGCGAACCCTAGTTTTAGTAAGGATCGGTAAACGATCCATCGCGGCCTCTTCTGTTGATCGAGTGCTTCAAGGTTTTGGGAGATGGAAGGTCGGGCGTAAGCGAAGTCGTGGCCGGAGTAGCCGATCTTCTGGTGGTCGGAGCTTCGTGATTTGGGCGTTGACAGGTTTGGGTTAGGGTGACTGCACCTATTGTTTCCAGGTTTAGTTTGAAACTCGAATTCAAATTCGAGTTGGGTTGGAGCTAATATGTCGATCGAGTTGGGGTAGTGGAGTGGTTTTGGATGTGGAACGATCATCACTGATGATCGGAGGAGACTGGGGGCGACGTGCATGTGCACGGAGTGGTGTGTCTGGTGATGTTGGGTGGGTTGTGGAGCAGAAAAGTTGCTCGAGTTTAACTCGAGTAATTCAAGTGTTGGACTCGAAGAAATATGGGTTGGTCTCGAGTCAACTTGTAGATGGCTCGGGTAGATTTTGTTTACAGGTTGTAGACCTGCATTTTTTTTTAAAACCTAAACCTGGGTTTTTAAAAATGTAAACAGATAATTAAACTAAGTTAAAAATCAAATTTCTAGTGGGTTCAAATGAAGTTTGGATCTCAGTTTTTAAATATAATAAAACTTTAAAATTTAAATTTATTTGTAACAACTTTTAAAGGTTTAAATAGTTTGAAATTTAAAAGTAAATTTGAAAGTAAATTGCCCTTAAGTACCTTGTTAATGATAATTTGATCATTGATAAGAAAAATGTTGTTATTCTTGAATAAATGAAGATCATTGACTTGTAATCATGAAGTTAATTAAAATGAATAACTAACTAATTCAATTAATTAATGATTTGGATTAATTTAGTAATTATGAGTTTTAATTAGTTAATCAAGGTTTAAGATAATAAATTTAGGATAATTAAATTGGTAATTAAGAATCATTAAGTAAATAAGGTTTAATTTCTAATTAATGATTAGTGATTAATTAATTTAAATAATTAAAGATTAATTAAGTTACAAGTTTAACACTTAATTAATTTAATAATTAAGTAAGGATTAATTAATGAATTGTTAAAGGTAGAATTTATTTGTAATTAATAAAAAATGTTAGTTAATTACTTTAGAAAAGTAATTTAAGAATTATTAATGGATAATGAGGTCATTAACTAAGAATATAATTGATCAATGATTAATTAGATTAATTAATTTAAAGATAATCAATTGTAAATTGTTTAAGTATAATTACTTAATAGAAGTAATTAAGGAATTAATTACTCATTGTAATTAATTAAGTTTAATATGAATTGTTAAGTTAATTAATTATGTTTAATTAATTTAAATAATCATACGATGATGAGATAAGTGTGACGATCCGGAATTTTCGAGCATTTAAAATCAGAATATTTAATTGATTTTAAATATTCAATAGAGTAATTTTAACTTGAATTACGAATATTACAATTTATTTGATAATTAAATTATTGAATCAAATAATTTGAAATTTGATAAGATATGAAATCTGGGATTTTAAGCTTGTTGAAAATAATTTGAAGGCTTATAAAATTTATATTGTTAACATTGAAGATAATAGAGGTGTTAAAATTTAATTGAACAGTGATTTTTTTCAGTTTTGAAATTTTACTATTTAAATCGAATTTAAAAATTGCCTTCCGAGGTGCAGTCTCAGAATTCGACGAAACTAGTTCCTTTGGGTCCGTAATACGGAGTTATTACCGGATTTCAAATTTCGTATTGATCGGACTTAGTGTGTGTGTGTACGATATATAAACACGCTGAAAATTTAATTGATAATAATCGATTCGAATTTGAATTAAAAATAAGTGAACACTGTAGCAAGGCATCTTCAACACGCTTCCTCTGCCTTCTCGAACACACCTTCCCTTATCCTGTTTCTTTTCGAACGAGACCATCCCTTCAGTTCAATTCCTTCCATTTTCTCAAAATCAAAATCTAAACAAATCTTTTTAATAAATGGTCGAGCAATTACCCTCCTCAAAACTTTTAATTCCCCAAATCAATTCATTCAGGCGAGCAAAACAGAAAAAAAGAAAAAGAAAAAAATAAATGGCAGCAACTTTTTATCGAATTGAATTTGGATCCGCGTGCTTCCCTGTTCTATGTCACGCTCGGTGAAGGGAAGGCGATCACGTCATGTTGAGGGAGGTTGTGTTGGCATTCGATTCAAGGGGTTTGCGATGGCTTCAACCCTGGCGAAGCGAAGTGGGGGTGCTCGACTTCGAATTAGGGGAAAGTCGCGAGGTCGGGTAATCGCATGAGGGAAGGAGCTATGGGCGGTAGCATGCGCGCATGGAGTGTAGGTCGCGTGCAAGTGAGTGGGTCGCATCGTCGAGATAGGGGTTTGGGCATTGGAGTTTGAGGAGATGCGCAGGTTCGAGGAACGGCGTTGGCAAGGGTGGCGTGTGTAGGATGTTGCGATTGTTTGGGCTCGCATTGATTGTTAGGGTTCGATGAAGATGACTGGTCAGCAGGCGATCTAATAGGTGTTTCGAGCAGTATTGCAGTTCTGGTCTGTGATTTTTGGAAGCTTGATTAGGTAATTAGCTTATTAAAATTTATTTTAGTTACAAATCTAGGAAGGAAAAAAATGGTGGTTTTAAAATGTTTGAAGAGTTTATAAAAGTGAGAATTTTTGGAATCTATAATTTATTTTTATAAGTATATACGTGGTTTCAAAAAAAAATATAATTATAAATATATACATATTTTCAATATATATAAATATACATATACATATACCTATATATATATACATATTTTCACTTACTGTTAAAGTTTAAAAGTAAGTATTAAAGGTGGTTAATTTATTCAATTAGCTTATTCAATTATTTTAGTCATTACAACTAATTTATTAGAGGCAAATTAGTTTAAATAAAATTCATAATTAGTTAAATTAAATTAATAAATGATAGTAAATTGTTCAATTAGTTCGTTCAATGATAAATCATATAATGTTTATACAAGGTTAAATTCTGAAAGAAATCAAGCCGGTGTGGATCAGATTACAAATCTTTGGTCAAACGTGAGTTAATCTCACTCAGTTAGATTTAAATTTAAATTTAAATTTAAATGATTAAATTTAAATAATTGTTTGAATGGTTGAATTGATTTTTGTGTTATATAGTAGTATATATACTACACCTTGAAATGATTGATTTCTCTCATTTTATAGTGAAGATATTTTATATTGTGCTAACGTCTGTGGATGCAGGGGAAAACATGTTTGAGGGATCCAACTGGATCCCTCAACATTTATTTAAATTATTTAAATTCCCCTGTTATGATGATTTGATATTTTATGATGGATTATGTTGAAATATTGAATGCTATGGTTTGAATGGATATAATTGGGTATAATGAATTTTCAAAAATATATAACTTGGATGTTGGAAAGAAAATAAAGGAAGTGAATTTGTAAGTAAAACAATTATGGAAATTTGAATAAATTTAACAATGAAAAAATAATATAAAGTGACATAAGAATTCTAATTAATAAATCTTGAGTATAGAAAGAAGATTTTTGAATTAATAGGAAGTTAATGAATTGTAAACTCTAGTGCTAATACTAAAAGAACAAAACATTTATTTTAAATTTAAGATTTTAAAATTTGAAAGGAACAAAGAAGAAAATGGGAAAAGCCTGAAATTTGTATATTTCAGTTGAAAGATTTAAAAACAAACAAAAATAATAAAAAAAAACAAAGTCCATAATTAATGAATTTTGAAATGAACCGAGCAAGTAAAGAAATTTATTTCAAATAGAATAAATTGGAAATCAATTTGGAAAATTGATTTAAGTGCTTGAAGTTGGAATTTTCTCTGGATGGCCAAGTACACGTTTTCAAAGGTAAATTTATAAATATAAATTAAATGTTTTAAAGTTGTTTTTAAAGAAAGCAAGTTTTGTAAAATTTATTATTTCTAATATTTAAATTCTAAAGTAAGTATTTTCTCTTAATCTATTATAGTAGTAATTATATAAAAGTGACTTAGTATTTTGTTTTAAAAATGTAAACCTAGTTTTATATTTTATTAAGTAACCTTATTTTCAAATATTATTGAAGTACTTTTTTTTTAAAATAAATGTTTAAAAGTATATTTCAAAGTAAAGTGTTTTAAAATATTTTAAAAATCTAAAGTTTTGTGCTTGGTGATTCCAGTGGAAATGGAAATACTCGAAATTTATTCTGAGAAAAAGGAAGATAGTTTGAAAACTGTTTTCAAAAAGGTTTGAAAGTGAAATCATATCTTATAAAGATATGTTGAAGTTAATAAATAATCTGGGAAATTATTTATTGTGTGATGGTTGTTTGTGAATATTAATTGATAGTTAAATAACCGACTATCAATATTGGCCAAAAGCGTTGATCGTTTCGAAGTGACCGGGATCGAGATTTATTTCTCGAAAACCACTTCGATCCGGTTTGTACGTTTCGTGTAAACGATTTTGGACTCGAAGATGGAGCAGTGAAGTGCAAGGGCTAGTCGCTACTAATCCTAAGGATATTTCCAAAATGGATGTATTAGGAATAGTGCCTTCGGTTCCGTTCGAACCCGGGGCGGACTTGTATGGATGAATGTTTGCAAAACATCGTCAGGTGAATGATGGGCATTCCAAGGGATATTGTTCTTAAAGGTAACGCTTAGCCTCAAGCCTCATCAAATGGGAATGGCTGAAAATCAGGGGATATGCAGCAAGGCTTCGTGGGTAGCCCCCACTGGAGGGTAAGGTCATCCTTGTCTAGATGTCCCTTTTATTTCGACTTAGTAGGCGGTTGCTGATCCCAACTGCATGGTGATCTTGCTCGAGACTGTCCAGTAAGGGATGGTTCCGGTCTTGTGTTGCAAGGGAGTTAGGGTGGCTCCTCGGTACGCTGATCTAGACCAGGTACTGTGACAGGTGGTACCCCAGTGCCTAGCCATTAGTTGGAATCCATTTTCCCTACGCGCCTGTACGGTTTTGATTGTGCCCAACTATTGCTGAAACGTGAGATGCAAGCATTTCAGCTAGATTCTATTTACTTTCTATAGACACTATTATAATATCAGAGGATTTCTATAAAAATTGTTTTAGCTATCGTAAGGTAAAAACCCGACATATTTATTTGTGGCGTGGTCTTACGAGATGCTTTTGTTTTCAAAGGATTTTTGAAACTTTAATAATCAATTGGGTGTGATTTTCTCACGCTGGTATTCCAGACTGACTCAGGTGTTATTTAACTGTAATGCTTGGGTCAGATCGAGTATTATAGGATACAGGATATGATGCTGTGGAGCTCAGGAGACAAGCTGGATGACGATACGTACATTTGTACTTGTTATATATATATATATATATATATATATATTCTTCTATTTGAGTTGTTGTGTATCTTGAGTTGTTGTGTATCCATTGTATGATATTGATGTTGAGCTGTGATTGATGTACTCTGATGATGTAATATATAAACAGAGATATTTGATTTTTGAGTAAAATTATTTATTATCTATTATATTTTATTCCGCTGCGATGGTTAGATTCTGTTGTTGTTTTCTATTTTCTTCTTCTACCTCTTCTTCTTTAACCCAGATGGTTCGTATTTCTGTGCAACTTGAGCTGATTGTTGTAGAATAGTGTTGACTCAAGGGGTACGGATTTGCGGGCTGTTACAATAAGTATAATTACTTAGGAAAGTAATTAATGATAATTACTGGATGTAATTACCCAGGAATGATTTAATAGTGAAAGTAATTGAAATATAATTACTTTATATAATTAATCAAGGGATTAATTAGAGAAAATTAATTGTGGAGTGATTAATTTATTTGATGGAGTATTTAAGGGTAATTAATTACTGAATGGGGTTAATCAAGGGTAATTAACAATTTGGTTTAATTGAAGATTAATTACTTAATGGAGTTAATTTAAATATAAAATATAATTAGAGATCATTAATTTTTATAATTAATAAAGTAATGGATTTAATTAAAAATAATTAATAATTGAATTGATTTATTAATACAATTAATTAAGAAGTAATGTAATTAATTTTAGTAATTTAAAGGTTAACTCCTATATTTGGTTAAAGGTGATTAATTTGTGAAAATGATTGAAGGATAATTTCTTGAAAAAAATTAAATGTTAATTAATCAAGTGGGATTAAGTGAAATGAATTTATTAATTGATTGATAATTGATTAATAGTTATATAAGCAAGACTTATAATGGTTAAGTAATTAATTTAAGTCACTTTAAATTAATTAGAGATGCAAGTAATTAATTTAATTCATTTTAAATTAATTATAGCTGATGTGATTGTTTGCCTTGAATGGTTTAAGATCTCCGATATGAGATAATTGATGCTATGTGATATGGATGCTTTGATTTAAGTATGACGATAATATGGATTATCTGTTATGATGATAATATGCATTATCTGTTTGTAGTGATAATATGAGTTACGTATTGATGATGATAATGTTGATTATCTATTGTGATATTGTGAATTATCTATCTGTGTGTATATGGATAATTGAATTGAATTGTTTTAAACTTTAAAACAACTTGGACCAAAAAGATGGCGTTTTGGATTTCGATGAGACCGGGATCGGGTTTTCCATATTTGTAAGTCTGAAAACCACATCGATCCAAATGAACGATAGGTCGTGAATCTGAAGTGAAGATGGGGATTCAGAGTGCAAGGGTTGTCGTCGTTAACTCTAAGGATGATTCCAAAATGAGTGTAACGAGATAATGCCTTCGGTTTCGTTCGAACCCGGAACGAACTTGTATGGATTGAATGCTTTCAGAACATCGTCAGGTGGGCGATGAGCATTCTAAGTGATGTGTTCGGATTAAAGGTAATCGTAGCCTCAAGCCTCACCAACTGGGAATGGCTAAAACAGGGGATGTGCAGCAAGGTTAGGTGGGTCATGCCCAAGCAGGATGAGATATACCCCTGTCTAGATGTCCCTTTTTATTCAGCTGTGTGGGCGGTTGCTTGCTACAACTGCGGGGTTATCTTGTTCGGGACTGTTCAGTAAGGAATGGTTCCGGCCGTGTGTTGTAGGGGAGTTAGGGTGGCTCCTCGGTACGTTGATCTAGGCCACGTACTGTGATGGGCGGTACCCCAGTAGCTCTGCCATTGTATGGAATCCAATCTCCAATAAGTGCCGTACATATTAGTTGTGTCTAACTATGTTGGAATGTGAGATGTAAGCATTTCATCTATTTCTGTATTTTACTTGAAAACCCTAGACACTATTATAATATCACTGAGTATCCTAAAAAAATGATTTGGTTAGCGTAAGGTAAAAACTTACCCGTGTTTATGTGTGGGGAGTCTTACGTGATACCTTTTGTTTCCAAAGGCTTTTCAAAATTAAGCAACTTTAACCTGTTACTCATACTAGACCCATGTCTGACCCGGAGTTTATTTCTGTTTTTCCTAAACTCTCGGGTACTCAAATTTTTACGAGTAGCCAAGGGAATCAGGTTAGCACTAACGAATTCTGGAGGAGCAATGGAGCAGGAGGCTTCTGCATTGTAGACTATATATATAGTGTTCCGCTGTGTTGGTATCTCTGAGTTGTTTATCTGTATCGTATATTGAGGTGTATAACTACACAGGTGTTTATAATTGTCTAGTATGTGATGTATTATTTGTATAACTCTGATTGATATTGTATATTATGTAAATACTTATGTGATTAATATAATTTATTCGTTCCGCTATTGAGATTCTGATGTTGTTTCTTCTTTCTTCTCTATCTTTTCTATTTTCTATCACTTTCTTTCTTCAAGACGATACGACTTTCAGGTGGTAAAAAGCCGGGTCGTCACAGAGTGAGAGCCTTCTCCTTAACGCTTAGAGAGTTCTTTGAAAGGCCTGTTGAACCTCACTATCCCTGATGATCTACTTAACTATGTCTTCAACGATCTGGAAGCCCTTAAGCTTCATTCGCCCATGAGAGGCGATACAAGCGCTCAAGCCCAAAACCAGGGAGGAAAAACTCCTTTTAGTAAAGATGAAGAAACTGGTCCGTTGGGGGGAAACACTAGGACACACACAAACACGTGTACTTCACCTTGCACTTAAATTTCTGTCATCGCTCTACTCTTAGCTAACTTGTCATTATTTAAATTCTGTTCAAGTAATATGGGATGTACATATGGACTCGATCGTCTTCGCAGGTCATCTATCTTTCACCACTCGGGATGGGACTCGGGCTCCAGAAGATGTCGGGATAGAGATGATGACGGCGACAGGGATAATCACTCCCGGGATTCATCATCTAGAAAGAAAACTTATCATTAGCCTTCATACCATTATAATCTTCCTTCTCGCTCGGAGCAAGGCAGGGAGAAATATGGCCACAAGGGGTTCCAATCTGATGCCTCCCGTGATCAACACTGTGGTTCATCCAGCACACGGCGATCCCGAGAGCCCCATAAGAAAACTGAACTCTCAAAACCATCTCCTCCTGTTCCCACAACAGATTCGACGATATCGGAGAGGTTAGCCGAGCTTAAGGCTGAGTTCCCCAACATATGCTTCGATGGTCTAAAGTTTCTTTTGGTGGTCCATCACATTCCGGGACAAGTCAAACAGAGCACTATTGCTTGTAAAAACGATGTTTATGTTCAACATGATGGGTTTGTTCATTTAGCCGAAAAAGTCTCGGAAGTCTATGTTGAGCGTCAACACGAAATAGGTCGCCTGAAGCTCGAAGCCATTCATGATAAGGACATTATCAAAGCTCAAGATGAAGAGCTCTCTTCGTACAAATCCCAGCTCGAAGACGCCCAAAAAAGTGCTAAAGATGCGGCGGAGGCTGTCATTCATCTAGAGATGATACATAAGAATGAAATTGATGAAGTGGTCCAACGCTGCGGGGCCTTGGCTTTAGAGAAGGATTCTGTTCAAAAGGAAAGGGATGCATTTGCCCTAAGAGTCAAAGAGTTGGAAGATCTACTCCGTAGAGAGAGTGAAGAAAAAAATGTTTCCCATGAAGAGTCGCGACGATATTGCGATGAGATTGTCCCTACGTGACTACTGAAGGCAAAGCTTGACGACGAGCTCTCTAAGGTCGGGATGCTGAAGGATGAAGCCCGTAAAGAGGGCAGGAGAATAGCATCCGTAGAGTTTGACTCTCGCATTGAGGCGACTACAGTAGCGGTAGGGAGGAGATTAAGTGCTTGTTCGACCCGCTTATAGCAGAATACAACGCCCGTGTTCTCATGCATCGGGACTTAACTTTGTGAGAAATGCGGATTTTTGATCTTAAGGCTATGATAAACATTAGAGGGGGAGCGAATAGTGTTTAAGAGAATTATTAAGTATTATTGAGTTTTTGTTAATTTGAGCACAAATATATGCAATATTCAGACACAGATATGATCACAGAATCAAACACAGATGCAAATACAAAGTAAAAGCAGTAAAGGAAAGAACACACTAGATTTTATACTAGTTCGGAGTTACCCTACATCCAGTCCCGCACACAGGTACGAATTTCCTTTCAAAAGCAATCTTTACAATTACACCCTCGATTTCAAGGCAACGAGGTGCACCCTCCAGCTTCACAATCCTCTGGGTGGAGATACTTGATTTCCCGGGCAACAATTTCACCCAATTGATTTCCAAGGCTACAATCACACCTTATCTCGCTTGATTGATTTCCAAGTCCACAATCACATCTTTTCTCGTTTAATTGATTATAAAGAAGCCTATAACTCTGAATATCACTGAGAATCTTGTTGAGATAGTGATAGAGAATCAAACCAGAAATGATCTGGTTAGATTCAATGTTGATTTCGGTAAAGTAATGGTAAGAATATGTAAATAGAAATATGGAAGAAGAAAAGGAGTGAAAAAACAGAAAATCTATATTGAAACTCGTTGAAAACAGCCCTTATTTATAGAAGAACAACGGCCATGTCCATTCGTGAAGAGAGCTAACGAAAAGACACTTCTTTTGAAATTTAAATTTTGAAACCAACTGAGACTATATCGACATGGGTAGGTTGAGCATGTCGACATCCCAAAGGAATTTTTGGTGGTTTGTTTTTCTTTGAAAATAACTTCTATCTTATATTAAAACTATTTTAGACTTTATAAATATACTTGTTTATGGCTAAAATACATAAGTAAATATATAGAATAATGTACACAAAATTTTACTATAAATTTATATTTAAATCTAAATATAAATATTAAAATGTTAAATGTATTATTATTATTAAAGATAGTTCAAAACTGTGGATAATTTTTATTTTGAAATTAAAGATTATTTTGGGGCTAAAAGTATTTGAAATCAGGATAGATGTTTTTGATGCTTTTAAAAGGAAAATTTTGAAATCATTTTGAAAACAAGATAATTTTGTAAAAACATTTGAATAAAAGATTAGTGGATACAAAACAATGTTCCACTAGATTTTTCGTAGGTTCCATCCTACATAGGGTTCCATCCCTTTAACAGGCTCGAAGTGGATTCCATTCCACGAATAAATTTGATTTTAAGATGTCAGTGCTTTTCTAGGAGTTTTAACAAAATTCCTAATAAATTAAAAGATAAATTACTTGAACTCTTGATAATCTTGATATTCTTGATACTCATGAGTCTTTAATCTTGATATCTTGATTCTCTATACTGTACAGTCTTCATTCTTGGTGTCTGCATGGTTAAATCCTGCATATACATATATTTCTAAACTATAATGTTAGTATTTATATTTTATAATCTATTCTAAGGTTGTTGTCATCAAAACCATCATCTTACGGACTAACAATCTCCCCCTTTTTGATGATGACAACCTTTTTATAAAATATTACTTCTATTCTAATAACTCCCCCTTAATCTATGCCTAACTATCCTATTTTATACTTCTCCCCTTTTGTGATCAACAAAAACTAACTCTAAATATATAACTTCAAACTATATAACTCCCCTAAATCTAAACTCTATGACATGTGATTATAATGCTAGTATTATCATAAATAATCAACACTTAGGTCTAAAACTAAAACTCAATCCTAAACAACTAACTATCCTAACTAAGTATCCATATAACACATATAAGAATACAAATCATTCATTAATTATATAGTTGTATTTACATTTTCGTGGGAAACATAAGAAAGAACATGCTTAATAGTAAAAAGTGAAAGAAACTAATGAGTGTCTTTGAAAATGGGATATCTATGAATCGAACAATTCAGATAGTGGAAACAGAAATTTCCACGTTGTTCGACATGATTTCCATCTTTATCAAAGCGCACTTAACTAACGCAAACGACTTTGTCGTCATCTTTCACGTGAACTTCTTCCACTGGGACTTCTTCTTCCTCGCTGGCCTCTTGTATTTGATCTCCTGAAGAGTCTTCGTCAATCATGATTGTGTTAACATGATTTTCCAGTTGAAATTTTTGCAAATTCCTAAGGATTTTTCCTTGCCTTTGTTGTTCCTTGGCCATTCGAAGTTGCATCACTTGGATTTCAGTCATTAACTGAAGCGCATCCTTCGGAGAATCCTTCATTTTCGTCACACGAGCGAGAGTAGTACGTTGAAATGGACCAGAAGTGGGAGAAGGGAACGAAAAGGTAGAACTTTTGTTTGATTTGGAAGAGAAGGCCATTGATTATTTGATTTCAGAAGATAGAACAGAGTAATAACAGAAAGAATGAATAAAATTTCGAAAATGAGAAGAATATATAACCAATTATTTGAATTTTGGTGGGAAAAATTTTAAAGATACAAAAATGTTATCGTAGTGATGGCTTATACTTAGCAGATTATGTTTCAGATTCTTAACTAGCAAAACATTAGTAATAATAGGAGTTTCAGAGTTACTGACTTTGCCGACGCCAATCACATATCCTTTTGAGTTGTCTCCAAAGTTAACCAGTCCTCCGTCTTTGTATATTATATCATTCAACATATCTGGATTACCAGTCATGTGTCTAGAACATCCACTATCGAGTATCCATTTGTTATTTTTGGTCTCCACAATTTGTCCTTGTGGACTGATTCCTCAATTCTCAATAAAGCATGTTTCCTGCACATCAAACAATTTTGGTAGACAACTTGAATTTGAACATTGATTATATGCAGACTCATGAGACAATGATGATCTGATTATTTCTAAACTAGCATTAACAATCATAGCCATTTTTAAAAAAAAACTTTTTCAAAAATTAGATTATGAAACTTTGAAAACCTTGCTCTGATACCAAATGTGAGAAATGCGGATTACGGATCTTAAGGCTAAGATAAACACTAAAGGGGGATGAATAATGTTTAAGAGAATTATTAAATCTTTTTGAGCTTTTGTTAATTTGAACACAAATGTATGCAATATTCAGACACAGATATGATCACAGAATCAAACAAGATGCAAATATAAAGTAAAAGCAGTAAAGGAAAGAACGCACCGGATTTTATACCAGTTCGGAGTTACCCTACATCTAGTCTCGCACACAAGTACAGATTTCCTTTCAAAAGCAATCTTTACAATTACACCCTCAATTTCAAGGCAACGAGGTACACCCTCCAGATTCACAATCCTCTGGGTAGAGATACTTGATTTTCCAGGCAACAAGTTCATCCAATTGATTTCTAAGGCTACAATCACACCTTATCTCGCTTGATTGATTTTCAAGGCCAAATCACACCTTTTCTCGTTTAATTGATTACAAAGAAGCCTATAATTCTTAATAGCACTGAGAATCTTGTTGAGATAGTGATAGAGAATCAAACCAGAAATGATCTAGTTAGATTCAATGTTGATTTCGGCAGAGTAATGGTAAGAATATGTATATAGAAATGTGGAAGAAGAAGAAGAGGAGTGAAAAACCAAAAAATCTCTATTGAAATTCGTTGAAAACAGCCCCTATTTATAGGAGAACAATAGCAATGTCCATTCGTGAAATGATATGACGAATAGACACTTCTTTTAAATTTTGAAACCAACTGACACTATGTCGACATGGGTAGGTTGAGCATGTCGACATCCCAAAGGAATTTTTGGTGGTTTGTTTTTCTTTGAAAACAACTTCTATCTTATATTAAAACTATTTTAAACTTTATAAATATGCTTGTCTATAGTTAAAATACATAAGTAAATATATAGAACAATGTATACAAAATTTTACTATAATTTTATATTTAAATCTAAGTATAAATAATTAAAAGTTAAATATGTTATTATTAAAGATAGTTTAAAACTACGGATGATTTTGATTTTGAAATCAAAGATTATTTTGAGGCTAAAAGTATTTGAAATCAGGATAGATGTTTTTGATGCTTTTAAAAGGAAGATTTTGAAATCATTTTGAAAACAAGATAATTTTGTAAAAAATTTAAATAAAAGATTAGCGGATACAAAACAATGTTCCACTAGATTTTTCGTAGGTTTCATCCTACTTAGGGTTCCATCCCTTTAACAGGCTCGAAGTGGATTCCACTCCACAAATAGATTAGATTTTAAGATGTCAGTGCTTTTCTAGGAGTTTTAACAAAATTCCTAATAAATTACTTGAACTCTTGATAATCTTGATATTCTTGATACTCATGAGTCTTCAATCTTGATACCTTGAATCTCTACACTATACAGTCTTTATTTTTGGTACCTGCATGGTTAAATCCTGCATATACATATATTTCTAAACTATAATGTTAGTATTTATATTTTATAATTTATTCTAAGGCGGTTGTCATCAAAGCCATCATCTCACGGACTAACAAACTTTTCTTGGCGAGGGCTAACTCGAATCTCTGGCCGAGGTATGGGAACTTTGATAAAGATTTGAAAGGTCGAGTCAGGCACCGAGGAGGTTGATGAGGAGGCTTTAATAAAGGAATTTCTCAAGGGAAACGAGCCTTCAGATTTGTCTGCAGTGAAGGCCTCTACTACAAAAGTTCTTCCTCGTCAAAAGGAAAGGATGTCATAGCCGGTCCATCTGGAACCGAGTCTCCGGCTCCTCCTCCAACTCAATCAGCTGATCGGCCAGTAATTGATCCATTCGAGCAACACGCTGGTTATGTCCCGGAAGACCCTGGCCTCGGCATTCATGTTCTATCTCCCATTCCAGAGGGAGAGACTCCTCGGACGGTTGACGGCCAGCAAGAAGCCGGTATATAACTCTTCTTCTTAAAGTTAAAAGAACCATCATTTTCGGCGAGAGGTTATTGTATTCTAACATTTGTCTTGTGATTTTGTGCGGGCCGTTCTGATCCTGAACCAACTCCAAGGAGCAATGGCGCCAAGGAGGAGAAGGGGAAAACGAGCGAGGCTACTCACGCGAGAGAGACTCCCGGTCCAGATGCTCAAGTGATTGAGGCGCTTGATGAGGATAAGCTTGAGGCTTCGTCTCCCGTCGAAGAAAGTTATGAAATTAAGATCACAAGAGTCTCTGGACACACTTCTAAAATAAGCATGAAGGAACAGCTCATGGAGGAAAAGAAAAGGACAGTTGAAATCAAAGTCGAGCCTCGAGTCGTGGATCTAGATGATCCTTTGAACAAGCCTTTGAAGGTCATCCTCCCTGGTGGGTCCAAGCCACTAGAGGTCCCTCGTTCTTTCTCGATTGTTACCTCCCCATCAAGTAAAGCATCCAAGCAAAAATGCGTGGGGGAGGAGTCGTTGAAGAAGACGAAGGAGGAAAAGAAACCGAAGAAACCAAAGAAGTAGCTGTTACACTCTTTCAACGAGAGCCGGCTTAGATTATGTAATTATTTTTATTTATTTTCATAGTCAATATAGATAGGCTTTTGACTCCAAGTTTTGGAGGAGTTGTAGTAGAACCCCATTTTGAATTAATAAATAAAATTTAGTCTCTTTGTCTTTCAAATGACTTTTATTGCTCAGCTTTCTGTATAATTGTGGTCGAAATCCAAGCTATTGTCAGTTACATAAACTCCCAATTCATTTTCATATGATTCGAAAATTCTTTGGACTTGTATATCCTTTATTCCACACGTCGGGTACTTAGAATATTTTTCAGTCCGTATGTCGGGGACTTGTTGACTTCCAGTCAGTTGTACTCTAGTCTGCACTCTGGGGACTTAGAGATTTTTAAGTCGTTTATATTCTAGTTCGCTTTCATGGGACTCAGAGTACTCCAGTCCGCACTTTGGGGACTTGGAGTTTTTAAGTCATTTATACTATAGTCTGCACTCAAGGGACTCAGAGTGCTCCAGTCCGCGCTCAGAGGACTTGGAGATTTTAAGTCGTTTATACTTTAATCCACGCTCAGGGGACTCAGAGTACTCCAGTCCGCACTCAGAGAACTTGGAGATTTTAAGTCGTTTATACTCTAGTTCGTGCCCAGGGGGCTCGGAGTACTCCAGTCCGCACTCAGGGGTCTTGGAGATTTTAAGTCGCTTATACTACAATCCGCGCTCAAGGGACTCAGAGTACTCTAATCTGCACTTAGGGGACTTGGAATTTTAAGTCGTTTGTACTCTAGTCCGCACTCAGGGGACTCAGAGTACTCCAGTCCACACTCAGGGGACTTGGAGATTTTAAGTCATTTATACTCTCGTCCGCACTCAAGGGACTCAGAGTACTCCAGTCCGCACTTAGGGACTTGCAGATTTTAAGTCGTTTATACTCTAGTCCATGCTCAGGGGACTCAGAGTACTCCAGTCCGCACTCAGGGGACTTAGAGATTTTAAGTCGTTTATACTCTAGTCTGTGATCCGGGGACTCAGAGTACTCCAATCTGCACTCAAGGAACTTGGAGATTTTAAGTCGTTTATGCTCTAATCCACACTCAGGGGACTCAGAGTACTCCAGTCCGCACTCAGGGGACTTGGAGGTTTTAAGTCATTTATACTCTAGTCCGCACTAAGGGGACTCAGAGTACTCCAGTCTGCACTCAGGGGACTTGGAGATTTTAAGTCATTTATACCCTAGTCCGCACTCAAGGGACTTAAAGTACTCCGATCCAAGCTCAGGGGACATGGAGATTTTAGGATCGTGGATAGTCGATTCACATCCACCTTGAGATGACAAGCGAGGTCGATAGGTGGATGGATCCATCCTCCTCGAACTTGTTTTGGATATGGGCGAGGTCATTAAGAGGACGGATCCACCCTCCTCGAAACCGCATTTATGAACTTATACTCCAGTTCGCACTCTAGGTATCTCGAGTTAGTAAGAGGATTGTTGCATATCAATCCAATTTAATCTCTATTGCGATGGCTTGCCCCCAAAGCTTGGGTTCTCTTAACGAGTGGCCGATCGTATCACAGTCACTCTTTCTTTGAGCAAATCCCATCATATGATGGAACTTAGCTCTTCGTGCGTTATGATAGTTGTATGACATATTCAATAGATCACAGCTCTGGCTCGAAGAGATGGCATTTTATTGTTGAAATAAGAAAATATGGTAAAGTTAATTGCCTCGCTACAAATTCAAACTTCGGAATGCAGAAACAAATTTCATATGACTAATATATTTAAAGCATGTCATGTGCAGCAGTAGCGAAGATACTCGCTGTTCCAGGCTTCTGACAAAGTAGGACCACCAATGGTTACTGATTTAAATGTGCCATTTCTGGGCTTTTGTTCAATCATGTATGTTCCTTTCCCACGTTGGTTTCGTGTGCGAAGGTACCGAGTAGATTCTTTTGTGGAAAAAATCACCGAGCTCGAAGGTTCAGGATCGTACCTTGACATTGTGCAATCGGAGGACTCGATTTCAGTACATGGCTGCTCTCAAGTCAGCCTGATCCCCTTGAACGACTCCAACTCCATTGGCGGTTGGGAATTTTAAAGTTAGACACCATGGGGCAATAACAGCCCTGAATTCAGCAAGGGCCGGTCGTCCTAAGAAAGCGTTGTATGGCGAATCTATGTTCAGTACAAAAAATTGCAACGTTCGGACTCTCCATCGTTCTCCAGTTCCCAATTCCATGGGCATTTCCACTAACCCAATGGGCTTGGTTGCACTCCCGTCAAAGCCATGGATATGGAGTTGACAAGGCTTTAAATCTTTGGCCTCCATCTCCTTTTGGTCATAGGCTCGCTTAAATATTATTTTCACAGAACTTTCACTGTCAACCAGAATCTTCTTCATCCAAGCATGACCTACTTGAGCTGATATGACCGGTGGATTAGTAGTTGGGGTTCCGACCCTGTCAGCATCTCTATTTCGAAACACAATGTCATCGGTCATCGTTCTCTGTCGTTTGGTCGGGGATCTATCCTCCAAATTACTGCAACACTCGAAATCCGCATGCCTAATGGATCTGGCATACGATTTCACTTCCTTCCAGCTTTGGTATGTGGGATGAGGACCACCACTAACTGCATTTATTACCAATCTCCTGCCAGTTCGAGCGGGTTTCTCCTGTCCTGCGTGGTTTGGGATATGATTTTGATTTGACGGGCACGCAACTCTCGACTGCGGCGCCTGCACAAACTATTCTAGCTTCCTTTCTCTGATCAATTTCTCAATGAGATCTTGCAAATGACTACACTCGTTTGTATTATGGTCGTAGCTTTCATGAAATCTGCAAAATTTACCTATTTGGATCTGTCTCTCCGATGACTGCTTCGGAGCAGGTTTCTTGTCTTGGATAGTGTTTCAGGTTTGTGGATATACATTTTCAAGCGATGTATTTAGAGGAGGGTATTCGTTGTAAGTCGGAATCCTCTGCTTCCATTTTCCTGCTTTTCTTTCTGGGATTTCCTCCTTTGGACCCTTTAGATTGCCCAAGCTTGTTTTGGACATTGACTTGAACCTTTTTCGAGTTGTCACCGGATTGTTTTACGGCGATGTTACTTTTCACAGTCTCCTGAACAGCCCCTGATGCCTTATCTCACCTTGTCCACCTGGCTTCCTCCCTTCTTATGAACTGATGAGCCTTTGAGTAAAAACGCTCTAGAGTAGTTGGAGGTTTCCCTGCCAACCAGTCTCCAAACTCAGAATCCGGATCCACACCTTGCACTAGCGCCGTCAGAATTACATGGTTGTTAGGATTGCTAACTACGGTACCCGCAACATGAAATCTCTGCAAGTACTCTTTCAATGACTCCCCTGGAGCCTGGATCACACTGGATAGGCACATCACATCCTTAGGACGAGTTGCATGTATCCTGAAATGTTCCATAAATTTTGTCGCCAATTCGTCGAAGCTGGATATAGACCATGGGGTAGTCGAGTGAACCACATGGTGGCGATTCCGGATAAAGTAATTGGAAAGCATTTGCACTTGGTCGCGTCATTTTCTCTAGCCGAATCCATCATCCATTCATACCTCATCACATGCTATCTAGGATCAGTCTTCCCTTCGTAGGCCGGGATAGTTGGCACGCTAAACTTCCTAAGGTACTTGGCCTGTAGAATAGTAACCGTGAATGGAGTATGACTCCTGGATATCCCCTAATCTTCATTGGTCAAGCCTTCATTCTCTCTCATCAACTGCCTGACCATAGCCGATAAGTCCGGGGATTGTATGGAAGATGGAAGGTTGGACTCTATTCTTCGGGACCGCCCAGGTTGGTGTCTCCTCTGTTGGCGGTCTTCCAAACATGTATCTCGGAGACCAACTTCATTGGGGTTTTGGTGAGCCGGATGTCCAGTCTCCGTACATGCTCTGGCTCCTAAGTTTACCATTCCGGTTTGTGTGTGGTCTCCAAGATGTAAGTGATCCCTAGTTGATCGATTAGTAGCACCACTTGTGCAGTTTTCATTTTGCGGCGTCTACGCCTGGGTGGTTCGTCGGACGAGATGAAGAATAAGGAACGGGGCTACCTCCAGCATTCTGATGCTGTTGCTGAGTAAGCTGAGTCATGAGATTAGCGTTAGCTTGAATTTGTTCAGCAAGTTATCTCCTTCTTTCCATGAGTTCTCTCTTCTGGTCGTTGAACTCCGTCCTAGTAACAACTTCCATCTGGTTATGAGCTCCAGTAGTCCCTATGCCGGATTAACTTACTGATTGCTAGGTCCTATCTGTTGTACGCTAGCAGTCTCGTTGACGTTCGCATTATGAGAGGCTGATCTGATATATGGCCTTCCCATAGTAGAGTTGTTGATCAAAACTCTGAGTAGATTCAACGGACATCCTGTGAATAACTTAGATCTCCTTCGGAGGATTTATTCAATCCAGTAGCTTCAAAGCAGATCCTAGTGGCCTGAGAATTCGATTCTCAGTGAAAGCGCCAAAATTGGTCACTAACACCCTTAGAAAGATTTGCGCAGAGAGATTAATGAAGAAGGTAAATTAAAACTGAAGAATTACACAGTAAAATGCAGTAATCACTATGAGAAACAAGAACACCAGATTTATAGTGGTTCGGCGTAACTGCCTATGTCCACTTTGAGTTTAATCTTTATTGCTTTTCTAAATAATTGATTACAGATACAATCCGTACACCAACTACTTGAATACAAATGCTAACTGAACTAGAATGAGTCTTGAATGCGACAGAGTCTCCCCAGTGTTATCGAAAAAAGGTCCCTTTCACTATGCCCCTGCCCTTCTATTTATAGACGAAGATGGGTCGAACTTCCCTAATGGGCCTAGGAGCAAGATACCTCGGCCCTTGGTAAGTGAATTATGTGCGCCAAGCCACAAATTCCGAACAAAAATTGCCGAACCACATATCTAGGCCGAACGGCATTCGTATGCCGATCGGGAAAGGCATGTCGAACGGTAACTGTATGCTGAACGAGGTAGTACACTGAGTGAAGAATATAGGTTGAACGAGGCCTGTGTCGAACGTGACTTGATGCCAGTCGAGGGGAGATGCCGAACGACCCTTCAATGCTAAGTGAGGTACTGTGCCGAACGTGACTTGATGCCGGTCAAGGGGAGAGGTCGAGCAACCTCTCTATGCCGAACGATGCAAGATGTCGAACAATCTCCCTATGCCGAATGAGGCAAGATGCCGAGCGACCTATCTATGCTGAATGAGGCAAGATGTCAAGCGACCTATCTATGCCAAACGAGGCCTTGTTCAGACCGACACATCTATGCCGAACGATGCTATATGCCGAGCGAGGGGAGGTGTGCCGAATGAGGCCTGCGCCGAGCCTTTTGTTACATGGTCAAACAACCAGGTAATAGTATTTGCTTCTATGTCTGATTCTGTGATTATACCTGTGTCTGTGAATTGCATTTGTTAGTGATTAAATTACATAAGTTTCAAAAAGATTTAGAAGATCCATAAAAAACTATTCACCCCTCCTCTAGTGTTATTCCAGCCTTAAGATCCGTAATCTGCGTTTCTCATAAAATATACCTAAACATTCAATGTTCATCTATTTTTCCAAAAATATCCATTCACTATTTTACTTATTAATATTAATTCATATGAAATCCCATCATATTAAAAGCATACAATATCATATGTAGCTAAATACTTGGGTATGGTCTATATCATATGAAATATCTTACTTTTGCTTCTTAATCCTTCTTTAGCTTGCATTTTCTTATCTTTTCTTTATTTGATCTCTTTATACTACCCCCACTAATGTTTCTCTCAAGCTTTTATTTTATTTCATGTAGAATGAAATGAATGAATGGAAAGAATAAGGTTTATTGTCCCATAATAATTTGGGCTTGGGCCCTCGTACACTTTTTCATTAATTCATTACCTATTTTCTTCTTATTTAGCTTATCTTAACCTTTTAATATATTTTTGAGATAATCATAAATTAAGGGTTATTATAGGGGTCAATATGTAATTTCCGACTCCTATAGGTTCTTATGTTCAAAAGTTCAAGTCATCTTCTTCTTCGTCGTCCATTGAAGGAGTTCTCAAGCTCATAAGTGCTTATAAATGTTAAGTCCCAAATAATGATTTTTGCTAAGAAAGAGGAAGGAGAAAGGATCCCTTTCTCATATGAGGTTGGTCCCTATTTATAATAGTTGGAGAGTGATGCGGCTTGCTTGTATTGTCGATTGGAGTAGGCATAAATTGATGGTTTGGCAAGATGAGTGGTCTTGATAGTGCCAAAAGTCATACTTGTAGGATTGGAGTGGTACATGCAGATTGCTATCTTGGATGTGGCATTGGAAAAGGTGGCATAATTTCCAAGGAATGCTTTAAAGCTTTGAACATAAACTAAATCATTAGCTCTTTATATAGTTGAATTATCTTTTACCATGTTGTGTTGAATGTCTTCTATATCTCCTTCCCTTGTATATTCTTGTATTAATTTGCTTGATGAGAAATTATTAACATATTTTAACATATCTTTTACAGCATTCTCTGTCTTTATTTCTTTAATAATTTTTCCAAGTTCAATAGCATTCTTCTTATATTTTTGATAACTTCTTTGTATTGTTAATAGCACTTTGCTTTTGCATTGTCTGATGCTCTTTTGCATTGTTGCATCTTCTTCCTTAACTTGTGATAGCCTATATATTCTCAACTAATGATAGCTTCTTTATTCTTATCTTGCGATAACCTCCTCATTCTCAGCTTGCGATATATTCTTTATCTATGTTTACGTTAACTTATGCATTCTCAACTTGTGACATCTTCTATATTCATAACTTGCGATAGTTTCTATATTTTCAACTTGTGATAGCTTCTTTATACTTAGCTTGCAAAAACTTCTATACTCTTAACTTGCGAAAGCTTCTTTATTCTCAACTTGAGATACCTCTTTATTGTCAATTTTGTGATAGCTTATACATTTGCGATAGCTCTTAATTTTCAACTTGCGATGGCTTTAACATTCTCTACTTGCGATAGCTTCTTTATTCTCAACTAGCGATAGCCTTAACATTCTCTACTTGTGATAACTTCTTTATTTTCAACTTGCGATGGCTTTAACATCATCAACATGTGATGGCCCATTCATCTTCAACATGCAATGGCTTTAACATCAACATGTGACGACTCATTCATCTTCAACTTACATTGCCTTTATTTCTCAATATACTATAGCTTATTTCTTATGGTTTGATGGATTTTATTCCTTATTGTATGACAGTTGTACATTACCAACCTTCGATAGCTTCACACCTCATTTATTCTTGGATATTTAGGTGTAACATGTGAAATTTAGTATTGGTCAAAATTCCAATATTATCCACATTCAACTCGATTTGTCCAAAAACAAAGTCGTTGGTTCAATAATAACATTTATTATTAACTATACACTATGGCCATAAATTTTGACTTCGAATTGACTACAATTGACTATGATACTAAACTTGCACAGCCGAAAAGACGAATTCTCTATTAAATAGTGTTTCACTTCTAATGCTTTAACTCTGACTAATTATAGTCGCTCGGTGGATCATCATATTATGATTTAACTATAATTAAAGTGGAGTATTCACATTGAAGCCCCATACTCTCAAGTAGAGGAAACTATTTAATATCGTAATCCAGAGATTTCCTATTTGACCTAGATGTTATTAATCAACAAGAAACTCTAGGACGATTCATTCATTCCATAGTTATAAAATAACTACATAATGTAACCCCTTAATTCTCCCAGCAGCTATGAGTAATACATTGTCCAACACTTGGAGATTACTATGCAATATGATCTCAATAGATGCACTGATATCCTTTCTCAAACATCCTGACCATGAATATTTAAAGCAAAACGTTATTTTATTTTATAAATAATTTCTCACAATTACAACCTTTTGCTACTACAACCACATAGCATTTTATTTATGTATTTTCTTATTAATATACTTTAATATATAAATTGATTATATCATAGTAACAAAGTATATAACAAAAATCAAATGTTTTTATTGTGAACAAGATTGACTACGAAGTGAGATATATATAACAAATTAAATAATTGCCCCTAAGGTATACTACTAGCTCTTTCAATCTGCCACTTGCATTTGTGGCCAATTATAGAATCTTAATCCCATTCGTTTGATCAATTAAGAACTGATAACGCCGGTCCTTCAGTGAAAGGATCCACTATATTGTATTATTATATATTTTGTTAGCCAACATCTCTTCGTCATTGATAAACTAACTTTACCATGCGGAACTTTCGAAGCATGTTCCTAGACATCTTATGAGCCCAAGGTTCTTTCACGAACTTTATTGCGACATTATTTTCACAAAATAAAGTCATAGGATTCTTGATACAAAAACCCGATTATATTTGTACTGTTTTATTGCAACACTATTCAAAATGTTGTGCTTAGCCTTTTGGTTGAATCAGCCACCATTGCTCATTTGGAACATTTCCAACTCAAAGCTCCTTAATTAAAGTTAATCCTCAATTTAGGATTAACATACTATACTCTATATCACTTACGAATTTTTAGCCTGAACACTTCTTTATATGGAGTTCGTTGTTTCCATAATCTATTGTATACCGTAAATACTTTAGAATATTCTTAAGTACAACTTGATGATATTAAATTTGATTTACTATTCATTTTATGCATCAAATAAATAAGTGAAATACGATATTGTAGAATCATGGCATATATAATAATTCCTATTGTCAATGCATAAGGAATCTCTCTAATATTCTCCATATTAAACAATTTAATATGATGTATATGTATATCATTCAGAATAATTCCAATATCATTTCTTATAGTTTTGGAAATATTTTAGTACCTGTTGACATTCTTTCTTATAGAGATGTGCTTCCTTTGCATTTTGACCAATAATCAAACTATTTGATTTCTCTATCAAAATATTTTATCAATTCTAATCGTCATCAAACGATACTATCATATCAGTTCATAGTTCTTATCCAACACTTAAAAACTTAGTTATCTCTCTCACTAACATCATGATATTTTGGTTATCATGTGCACATTCTATCTAAATCATTATTTGTCCGACAAAGATGTACCAAAATTCAAAGTCATATTGGGTGATTATTTATGAGTAGAATCTGAGTTAACTTAAGTATGTTGATCCATGAATCTTTACGCTAATTTCAATAATTGAAATTTACGAGATTATTCTCATCAATGTTGCCAAATGTATTACAATTGCATTGGTCTTCATTCTGAATACACACCTATGACCGATGAACCATATCCCTTCGGCATAACTAACAAAATCATATTTTTATAATGTGCTTGGAATCAATTCTGGATTCTAAGAATAGTGTCATATGGTAGAGTCTATACTCTTCATGGCTTCTTGTTAATCTACTAGATTGTTACCATTAACAAATATTTTTCTTGACACTGATAAGAAACTCATAATTTATCTTTTATGTGGAATAATTTTTATTAGACATTCTAATGATTTGTGTTCAATTTAGTCTTAGTTAATTTCATTTCATCTTATATAATTAGTTTTTATGTTAAAGTCTTTGGATCATATCTAATACTTTCAAAAAACCGATTCAATTTTGAGTTTACGAAGCTTTTGCTTATAACGTAAGTTAGTCAATCATTGTTGGTCGGTCCCAAACTCCTTTGCGGTGGTCACGAAAGACACCTCACGAGTGAATTTTACATGATCCTTTCGACTCACACAACCAGTCAACTCCTTAACCCAGGACGCGCAGTGATTTCTTATCAATTCGTATCATATTTGATTTCCTAAACTATATTATAAATGAAATTAGATTTAAAATATATTTATTTTAAGTATATATCCATACAGAAAGAAGTCAACTCAACTTTACTCATCATCAATTGTTCTTTGTCTAACAAAATATGATTACTCTTTATCGATACATCATTATGTATCATGGAGATAAGTGACTTTGATATTAAATCTTATTCATTTTAGGCACTCTTGAAACTCTTTCCATATTCGATCAAAATGAATTATTTTATCTCCTTTGCATGTTATGTTTTCTTCTTACGTATTATATCCAATGCATTCACCTAAGATGCAATACTTGTGTATTAAATACATAAGCTCATGTCTATGATAATTCAACTTGTGACTTCAATGAAGTAAGTGGATCCGTTTTAGAATCATTAGACCTATGTGTGTGTATTAACCTGAAGAGTTCACTAACCCTTTTGTTATTCCCACAAAATGGTTGACTTTACCTTAAACATTTAAGATACGATTTGTGATATCCCGGAAATTTGGGCAATATAAATTTAATAATCTGTGTTATAAATTTAATTTGATTTGATAATTGTAATAACAAAATTGGGAAATTGATTTAATAATCATGTTTTAATAAATATTTAAGTTGAAAGATTTTATCTTTTTGAATAAATAAATTGTTTTCTGTTTATAATATATATTTTTGTATATATTGTAAATTGACAAATTTTGATTTTAAATTTAGTGAATGAATTGATTTTCTAATTCTAGTTTATTTTTAGTAAATTAAAATTTTGATTTAAAAAAAATTGGCTTTTCAAAGTAATGTAATAAATAATGTTATAATTTAAACTATATCTTATTTATTTTGAAATTTTATTTAACTTTAAAAATATGAATTTAAAATTTGATAAATATAAAAGCTAAGTTTTACTTTGTATTACTTGGGATTTATATATATATAAGAATTTATAATGTAAATTACAAATAATCTTAATTGGTTTATAATCTCTTTTGTAAATTATTTAATATGGCTTAATTTGTTATTTTTGAATAAAAATTATAAATACTTAAATTCTTTTGAACATAAAAAGATTCTGTAAGGAATAAAATTGTAGTTTTTAATTTTAATAGAATTATATATATATAACTTGATTTTAAAATTGGAGTTTATAATTTAATTTAAATTGGAATTCAATGTTTTAAAAATTTAAAAGAATAAACACTTAAAAATATTTGAATAAGCTTTTGTTTATAAACACTTAAAATTAATCAATTGATGAGTTGTGAAAGATAATTACTTAATGTAATTAATTTAATTTGAAAAGTGATTAGAAGATCATTAATTATTATAATTAATGATGTAATTAAGATTAATTAATCAATAATAAGTGATTAATGTAATTAATTATAGTTAATTAATTAATGAAGTAATTAAAGATTAATTACTGTACTTGGTTAAATATAATTAATTTGAGAAATTAATTAATGTATAATTACTTGAATGTAATTAAGGGTTACTTAATCAAGGATTATTAATTAAAATGAATCATTGGATGATGATTAATTAATTGATTGATAAATTATCAATAGTGATATGAGCAAGTTGATATTGATGAAGAAATTAATTTAATTTACTTTAAATTAATGGAATGATGTAATTAATTTAATTCATTTTTTTTAATTAATTATATTTTGTGTGGTTAATCATTGCTTATATGGTTGAATAGTGTTGTTTGCTTTGGATGGTTTGAATCTCAGATATGAGATAGATTATGTTGAATGATTTGGATGCATTGGTTGCATGGTGATACTGATATAGATTATTTTTTTGAATAATGATAATATGGTTTATCTGATATGTTGATAATGTTGATTACCTGTTATGGATTTGTGATTTATCTATTTGGATGTATAGATAATTGAATTGTTTTAAACCTTTAAAACAACTTGGCCTTAAAAGACACGCTTTGGATTTCGATGAGACCGGGATCGGGTTTCCATATTTGGATATCCGAAAACCACATCGATCCAAATTAACGTTAGGTCGTGTATCCAAGTGGAGCAAGTGAAGACTCGAGGTGTAAGGGTTATACGTCAGTATAACTCTATGGGTGATTCTGTAATGAGTTTGACGGAATAGTACTTATATATTCGAGATGGTGATTTAGAGTGCAAGGGTTATCGTCGTTAACTCTGTGGGTGATTCCGTAATGAGTGTAACGAGATAATGCCTTCGGTTTCGTTCAAACCCGGAACGAACTTGTATGGATTGAATGCTTTCAGAACATCGTCAGGTGGACGATGAGCATTCTAAGAGATATGTCCTCTAAAGGTAATCGTAGTCAAGCCTCATCAACCGGGAATGGCTAAAACAGGGGAGGTGCAGCAAGGCTTCGTGGGTCGCACCCACTGAAGAGCAAGATTGATCCCTGTCTAGAGGTCCCTTTTTATTCGGCTTAGTGGGCAGTTGTCAGTGTACACCAACTGCGGGGTTGTCTTGTTCGGAACTGTTCAGTAAGGAATGGGTCCGGCTTTGTGTTGCAGGGGAGTGGGAGTACTCCTCGGTACGTTGATCTAGGCCACGTACTGTGACGGGCGATACCCCAGTAGCCCTGCCATTGTATGGAATCCAAAATCCAATAAGTGCCAACGGTTTTGACTGTATTACCCACTTTTGTGGCTAGTAGCTGAAATTTAATAATGTAACAATTTCGGCTATTTCTTATTTACTTGAAAACCCTAGACACTCTTATAATATCATCGGATTTCCTATCAAATGTTTTGGTTAGCGTAAGGTAAAAACTTTTCCATGTTTATGTGTGGCAAGTCTTACGTGATACCTTTCTTTTAAAAGGTTTTTCAAAGTTAAGCAACTTTAACCTGTTACTCACACCAGACCCATGTCTGACTTGGAGTTTATTCTTTGTTTTCTTAAACTCTTGGGTACTCAAATTTTTACGAGTAGCCAAGGGATTCAGGTTTGCTTTGACGAATAATGGAGGAGCAAATGGAGCAGGAGGCTTCTGCGTTAGATATATAGTATTCCGCTGTGTGTTCTGTGTTGTCTCTGAGTTGTATTATGTTGTAATAACTAGACAGGTGTTTATAACCGTCTAGTATGTGTTGTATATCTGTGTACTCTGATAGTGGTTGTAAACTAAGTAATATTTTATGTTATTAATATAATTTATTCGTTCCGCTGTTGAGATTCTAGTGTTGTTTCTTCTTCTTCTCTTTCTTTTCTCTTTTCTATCCCTTTCTTTCTTAATTGATGATGCGACTTCCTGGAGTTTGGAAGGTGGGTCGTCACAGTTGGTATCAGAGCATTAGGTTGAGTGAATACCTAGGCTCTGGAGTGGTGTCTATCTTGAGAGAGCGTATTTGTAGTTTTATTATATATATATATTTATATAATTACTTCTACCTATTTGTTGGGTTACCTGTTCGGGTTATCCAATATAGGTTATAAAGGTAGATAAGGCAGTGGGGTGTGTAACACAACTACTACCCTTGGTTGAAGTTTGGTGTTTGAGATTGGTAGTGTATTTGTCGAGACTGTAGACCTAATACCGTCTCGAGTGAGTTGTGCGGAGTATAGGATTTCATAGATCTCTGAAGGTAACCTGTTAAGGTTCGGAGTCTATCTTTGAGTAGAGTTTGGATCTGTCGTTTGGGCAGAAGGAAATGATGGTATCTTGTTATCTCAGGGAGTAGTAGTTGCGTGATGGGACGCAGTGACTATGGATGTTTCCGATGATGTTTTCTTTGGAACAAGTTAAGGAGGTGAGTCTGCTTCGATGTTGTGGCCAGATTCAGCAGGATGTTTTGTCCGGTTTGGAGCCTGAGTTTCTCGAAGAGCTTTGGTTTAGGAAGTCTTTGGCGTCGGTGTCAGCAGTACAGCTCGGGGTGTTCTGTGCTGGCAAAGAAGTCTTCTGGTTAGCAGTTTTTCTGAGGGAATTCAGAAGTAGCAGAGTGGATTCCATTTCTGCGATGGATTGGCTAGTTAAGCGTATGTTGTTCTGATTGGTGAAGAGAGAACAGTTTTGTTTGGATATTGGACTGATTGATCGCAAAAGTGACTTGCGATAGTTTGATTGTTCTCTTGAGCTATGGGAGGTTTGTCCATACCTAGAGGCTGAGTTTTCTTATCAACTGGATTCTAGGAGTAATACCGAAGGTTTAGTAAAGCAGCTTTGGTTCAGATGGGGCATCTGAGTTTTCTTCTATGGATCTATTGAACCATATTTCTGAGATATGTTGTCCAGTTTGTGTTCGAGTTTTCCTTCTACTTCAGATCAGGGTTGTGCAGCGGAAGCAGATTGGTAGTGCTTTTGTTTTATCTTTTTCGGGTAGGAGAAGTAAGTTAGTCTTATGATATTTGTGGAGTAGAGTTGGTGTTCTTGGATTGGAAGTGATCTTGAGGAGATCACTTTGTTGGATTGTTTTTGGTTCTGTATGTTTCTAGAGACATCAGCAAAGGTTGAGCTGATCAACAGAGTTGAAGGCAGCCCAGGATCGTCAAGAGTGTTTGGTGGATAAGAGACGAAGGAATTTGGATTTCGAAGTCGGAGAGTTGGTTTTGGGACAGTTTTCTCCGATCTAAAGAGCTATAAGATTGAGTAAGACTGGGTAAGTCAGCTCCGAGATGTTTTGGACCTTTTCTGTGTTTTTGTGAGGATTGGTGTTTGATTTTCAAGGTTGAATTGTCAGTTTGGATGTGTTTCACGTATCTCTGAGGGAGTACGTGTATGGTTTATCTCTGGTTGTGGAACCAGTAGTTCAGGAGGATGTGATTGATGATTCAGACTCGTCTGTAGTCTGATATATTGTTTTGTTGGTAGATATAGTTGGATAGGAGCTCTATAGCTTAATAGTATTGATTGTTTAGATTCTATAGAGCGAGTATTCCGATATTTATACCGGGGAAACTCGTGAAAATTTTATCCAGGTTTTTCTAGATAATTAAATTTGTTTTGTTTGAATTGGTTGCTATGGTTGTTAGCATATGTTTGATAATATATGCTTGTGTTTTAAAATAAAAATCTTAAGATAGATTATTAAATTACCTTTGCTTATAAATTTTGGGGACAAAATTCTTTTAAGGGGGAAGGAATGTGATATCCCGGAAATTCGGGCAATATAAATTTAATAATCTGTGTTATAAATTTAATTTGATTTGATAATTGTAATAACAAAATTGGGAAATTGATTTAATAATCATGTTTTAATAAATATTTAAGTTGAAAGACTTTATCTTTTTGAATAAATAAATTGTTTTCTGTTTATAATATATATTTTTGTATATATTGTAAATTGACAAATTTTGATTTTAAATTTAGTGAATGAATTGATTTTCTAATTCTAGTTTATTTTTAGTAAATTAAAATTTTGATTTAAAAAAAAATTGGCTTTTCAAAGCAATGTAATAAATAATATTATAATTTAAACTATATCTTATTTATTTTGAAATTTTATTTAACTTTAAAAATATGAATTTAAAATTTGATAAATATAAAAGCTAAGTTTTACTTTGTATTACTTGGGATTTATATATATATATAAGAATTTACAATGTAAATTACAAATGATCTTAATTGGTTTATAATCTCTTTTGTAAATTATTTAATATGGCTTAATTTGTTATTTTTGAATAAAAATTATAAATACTTAAATTCTTTTGAACATAAATAGATTTTGTAAGGAATAAAATTGTTGTTTTTAATTTTAATTGAATTATATATATATATATATATAACTTAATTTTAAAATTGGAGTTTATAATTTAATTTAAATTGGAATTCAATGTTTTAAAAATTTAAAAGAATAAACACTTAAAACTATTTGAATAAGCTTTTGTTTATAACTTGTTTTGTTTTGTTTTCTAAAATTAAAAGGAAATAAATTTCATTTATATATACATATGGAATAAAATAAGTTAAAGTATTTATAAACAATTTAAATTAAAATTTAAAACACTTTTAATATACATGTGTAAGTTTCTTAAGATACAAATTGACATGTGTTTACCATATAGTAACTAAAGTGACAATTGTTAAAATGTGAACAAGTGTAATGTTTAAATTTTCTTTTCATTTTATTTCTATTAAAATCAAAATATACCTATACAAATACATTTCCTCTATAATCATTCTTCCTTTCCATTTTTCTTTTTCAAACTTAAGAAATCTTCAGATCTAAAATCTGAAATCAACACTAATACTTCAGTTTAAACTCTTTGATTCTCTTCCACAAAACAGAAATCTGTTCAAAACCCAAAACTGCAACTTCAAAACTCAATTCTGCAAATTCATATACCTGAGATTCATTTACAAAGCTAAATCAATCTTCATGCATTTAAAATCAACTTGCAACTCTAAAAAAAATTATTACAAACCTGCATGCAACTATAATCTGGAAGTAGAAGCAAGTTGCATTATTTCTGGAAGCATGCAAATGAAACATGGAAGCAATCGTGCAAATGTAAATCTGGAAAACAAAGTACTACATCATTTCAAGTTTAAAGGCAATCTGAAGTTCAAGTATTCCAATAAGCAAAAGCATCTGCAGTTTTAAAGCAAATCAAAAGTAAAATCTGAAGCTTTGCAAGTAAAAATGGATGCTTTGCTCCTATACCAAGTGAGTAACAATTTATACTAAATGAACTTAAGTAGGAATCTAGTTGCTGATTCACTCTAGAAATTTAATGCATGTCTGTCTTTTTGAAGTTTATACTGGTGAATATAAATGCATGTCTATTGTAATGCATGCTGTAGGAAATTTGTATTCTGTTTCTTTGATTCAGGATCTAGATTTAAATTTAAATTTCATTTCAGATGATTTAGTATGTGTTAAGATTTAAGTTTCAAAAACAATACGGTGGAGATACATAAGCTAAGTTTAAAATTGTATTTAGTATGAAATTTCTGTAATAACTATCTGTAAATTTAGAGATTGCAGAAAATTCTTATATAAGTAAAAAATCAAACCATCTGAATTTTTGTAATTTAAGTATATGAACATGTTACAAGATCCAAGAGGTGAATTTTAAAACTAAAGTTTTAAGTTTTAACAAGAATGAATACAAACCAGAAAGTGTCACTGAGAAAAAGAAAAGAAGAAAAAAAAAACAGTATGGCCTCTGGAAAAACATTGAACAACAGAGTAATTCTGTTATTAACAAGAATTTGATTCTTAAAATTCTTTGATTTAAGATTATCAATATGTTACCTGATTCAAAACTTGAATTTTAAAACTTAAATTAGAACTTTTAGTTTGTTTTTGATTAAGAAATTCTGGTTTAACCAGAAATCGTAACTTGGGTTGATTCTGTCGATCTAAGGAGATTTGGTGGCCAATGATGTTCCTGGTGATAGAATGGTGATAGGAGAATTTAGGAAAAATGGTAATTGAGGAATCAATGCAGTGGGGAAGTAGTGACTAAGGATTAATGTATATAACCCTAGTTTTACTATGTTCAAGTGATTTGATCACTGTAATCAAATTAAGTGATCGAGTTCTCTCTAGTTCGAGCTGAAGCTAGATGGGGTATGGAGAAGTTTGTGGCCGGAGGTGATGTTTTTCAGATGGTCGGAGCTTGGTGGTTGAGGCAAATTTCCAGATTTGACATTGTTACTGTTTTTCGAGCTCGATGCTTGGATTTTGATGTGAGGCTTCTGTAGTTGGATTGAAGGTGGAATTGAAGTGTGATGATGGTCACCGACTTGCTCAAGGGGTCGCGAGTGATTGAAAGTGATGGCGGCGGAGGTGCAGGTGCACGAGGATTAATGGTGTATCAGCTGTTTGGGAAGATGATTACTCGTGTTTGCTACGGGTGAATTGGTGGGTTACTCGAAGTTTAGGGTTGGTTTACTCGAAGCATTGTGGTTAGAGACTCGGTGTAGATGTTGTTTTGGCTCGAGTGGGTTCAATTTGTTACAGGTTTCTGAACCTGTGTTGTTTCTTAATTTAATAAATTGCAAAATGGAAAAAAAATGATGATTCTCGAGTTACTCGAGTGGTTTTCGAGTTGTTCGAGCGAGATATTGAAATTTAGAATTTGTCGTGTTTCCAATTTTAAAAATTGAATTTCAAAATACTAAGTAAAGAATTTAATTAAGTTTTAAATCTAATTTAAATTTTGGATTCAAGTTGTATTGAATCTTAAAGTTGGAAATAATTAGGTATTTAAAATTCAAATTTGCTTTAAATAATTTTAAAAGATTTTATTGTTTAAAATGTTTTTTTAAAGAAAATTTGAATTTAAATTTGAGATTGAAATATAAAGTAAAGTAAAATTTGATTCAAATTTGGATTTGAATCTTTGTTTAAAAATTAATTTAAGTTTCATAAATTTAAGTGTTTAAACCAAATTTGATTTATAATGTAAAAATTTAAATGATTTAATTTTAAAAAGAAATTTATTTTAATTTTTGTAAAATTTCTTTTATAATAAGGTATTATTGTCAATTAAGGGTTTTAGACTGATTATAAACTTGTTAAAGATAATAACAATTTAATGTTTGTTATTCATTCAATTATTAGAGTAATTAAATGAATAATTAATTTATTTAATAAATTTATGAAATAAATAATTATTAAAGTAATTAAGGATTTAATCTTAAGGGTTTAGGATTAATTATTCTTGGAATAATTAACTTGTAATTAAGAATAATTAATTGAATAAAAATTAGTTTTTAATTAATGATTAATAATTAATTAATCAGGTAATAATGTATTAATTAATTTTTAATTAACACTTAATTATTTAATTAATTAGGGGTTAATTAATGGGTTATTAATGATTAATTAAATTTTAATTAATAATGATTTAAAATAAGTTAATTATTTTAGAAAATAATTAATGAGTTGTTAATAGTTAATGAAGGTCATTAACTAAGGATTATGTAATAATTAATTAATGTGGTTAATTTTAATTATTACTTGGATTAATTAATTTAAAGATAATCCATTGTGTAAGTTATCAAGTATAATTACTTATGGAAGTAATTAAGGAATTAATTGCTTACTGTAATTAATTGAGTTAATTTGATTAGTTTAAGTTAATTAATTCATTTTAATTAATTTAAAATTAATCAATTGATGAGTTGTGAAAGATAATTACTTAATGTAATTATTTAATTTGAAAAGTGATTAGAAGATCATTAATTATTATAATTAATGATGTAATTAAGATTGATTAATTAAGATTAATTAATCAATAATAAGTGATTAATGTAATTAATTATAGTTAATTAATTAATGAAGTAATTAAAGATTAATTACTGTATTTGGTTAAATATAACTAATTTGAGAAATTAATTAATGGATAATTACTTGAATGTAATTAAGGGTTAATTAATCAAGGATTATTAATTAAAATGAATCATTGGATGATGATTTATTAATTGATTGATTAATTATCAATAGTGATATGAGCAAGTTGATATTGATGAAGAAATTAATTTAATTTACTTTAAATTAATGGAATGATGTAATTAATTTAATTCATTTTTTTTAAATTAATTATATTTTGTGTGGTTAACCATTGCTTATATGGTTGAATAGTGTTGTTTGCTTTGGATGGTTTGAATCTCAGATATGAGATAGATTATGTTGAATGATTTGGATGCATTGGTTGCATGGTGATATTGATATAGATTATTTTTTTTAATAATGATAATATGGTTTATCTGATATGTTGATAATGTTGATTACCTGTTATGGATTTGTGATTTATCTATTTAGATGTATAGATAATTGAATTGTTTTAAACCTTTAAAACAACTTGGCCTTAAAAGACACGCTTTGGATTTCAATGAGACCGGGATCGGGTTTCCATATTTGGATATCCGAAAACCACATCGATCCAAATTAACGTTAGGTCGTGTATCCAAGTGGAGCAAGTGAAGACTCGAGGTGTAAGGGCTATACGTCAGTATAACTCTATGGGTGATTCTGTAATGAGTTTGACGAAATAGTACTTATAGATTCGAGATGGTGATTTAGAGTGCAAGGGTTATCTTCGTTAACTCTGTGGGTGATTCCGTAATGAGTGTAACGAGATAATGCCTTCGGTTTCGTTCGAACCCGGAACAAACTTGTATGGATTGAATGCTTTCAGAACATCGTCAGGTGGACGATGAGCATTCTAAGAGATATGTCCTCTAAAGGTAATCGTAGCCTCAAGCCTCATCAACCGGGAATGGCTAAAACAGGGGAGGTGCAGCAAGGCTTCGTGGGTCGCACCCACTGAAGAGCAAGATTGATCCCTGTCTAGAGGTCCCTTTTTATTCGGCTTAGTGGGCAGTTGTCGGTGTACACCAACTGTGGGGTTGTCTTGTTCGGAACTGTTCAGTAAGGAATGGGTCCGGCTTTGTGTTGCAGGGGAGTGGGAGTACTCCTCGGTACGTTGATCTAGGCCACGTACTGTGACGGGTGGTACCCCAGTAGCCCTGCCATTGTATGGAATCCAAAATCCAATAAGTGCCAACGGTTTTGATTGTATTACCCACTTTTGTGGCTAGTAGCTGGAATTTAATAATGTAATAATTTCGGCTATTTCTTATTTACTTGAAAACCCTAGACACTATTATAATATCATCGGATTTCCTATCAAATGTTTTGGTTAGCGTAAGGTAAAACTTTTCCATGTTTATGTGTGGGAAGTCTTACGTGATACCTTTCTTTTAAAAGGTTTTTCAAAGTTAAGCAACTTTAACTTGTTACTCACACCAGACCCATGTCTGACCCGGAGTTTATTCTTTGTTTTCTTCAACTCTTGGGTACTCAAATTTTTACGAGTAGCCAAGGGATTCAGGTTTGCTTTGACGAATAATGGAGGAGCAAATGGAGCAGGAGGCTTCTGCGTTAGATATATAGTATTCCGCTGTGTGTTCTGTGGTGTCTCTGAGTTGTATTATGTTGTAATAACTAGACAGGTGTTTATAACCGTCTAGTATGTGTTGTATATCTGTGTACTCTGATAGTGGTTGTAAACTATGTAATATTTTATGTTATTGATATAATTTACTCGTTCCGCTGTTGAGATTCTAGTGTTGTTTCTTCTTCTTCTCTTTCTTTCCTCTTTTCTATCCCTTTCTTTCTTAATTGATGATGCGACTTCCTAGAGTTTGGAAGTTGGGTCGTCACACGATTCACCAGTTTCATTCGATTCATAATCATATGATAAAAGAATTATTTCTCGAATATATAGCTTAGTCCATAACCTAAAATAATTGTAGAAAAATTTATATATTTTTCATAGCTAATGCATCACTATTGTTATAGAAACTCATTATAAAAGATTTATTTTTTATAACGAAAATTGATGATATTCATATTGAACTAAACTATATACATTTTTAGTTAATATTAAAAACTATTATTATTTCATAAATGATATTTGGTATATATACAAAATCAACTTCTCACAACTTGATACATCCATTAATAAGTGGCATATGGCTGTAATGGTGTTGAAACATGAGGCTTCGTTCAACCATATATTGTGAGTCATTTATTTCATCCACTATAACTAGTTTATAGCCGAGAGTCTTAGATTAAATATCTTAAATACAAAGAAATAGCTCTTATAGATAACAATATTCTATAGTAAACTTACATTTGGAATATAAATCACATTTGTCGCTCCATATTAAGTACCTACTTACTATTTCGTACAGTTCACGTTTCCAACATCTCTTCATGAAGCAAAAATGACAATTCGCTCTTCGTCCTAACTTTACCTATTTTACATCCACTGTTAAACATTCGATTTACTTTTTAAATGGTCGAATCATTCAAAAAACTTTACTATAAGATTGCATCGAACTCTTTACAAAAGCGTATCCGGACATCTTTAACATTTTAAGGATATCGACTAGGATGCACTTAAGTAAATTGATCAAAATTGACATTTCAATGATCAAATTCCACGATTGGTTTTTAGTCCTTGGTCAAGCGTTGTTGTCAACATAACAAAATTATCATTGTATACAATTATATTAGACGCATGATCTTGCACTATGATTTTCTTGCTCATTTCAATTAAACCAATTTCATCGAGATTTCACACATTACCGGCTCAAGTGTTCACCATATAACTTTTGTAAGGGATCCAACATGGATCAAATATCCATATTTTTGTGTTACTTTAGGATTCAAAATTTGAGGACAATATACAGTCTCAGGCAGATAAACACTTAAGTAACCAAGGTATAAATTTTTATAGTAGTCATATAGTTCAGCTTCTGTATGGGTCTTGAAACGACATCATGCCAAAAGATTTATTAATAAGTATACTTTATATTTATTTGTCAGTCTTAATTCATTTCATTTTTGTATTTTAATTCATAAACAATTTATTAATTTCATTAATTATGCAAATTTATTGAAGTAGATTATTTAACTTTATATAGCATGTGTTCTAATAATATTAGAAAAGTTAAATGCAATAATTTAAATTTTCTAATAAGAGCCCCACTAAATGTTTATATTCCTCAAAAACCCAAGAGAAATACACAACCCTCACGACTTCCCTAGTGAGTATCGGACTCACCTACCTTAGGATTTTGACATTGTGTTTTCTTAACAAACCATAGACCCATAAGGGATAGATAACTTGTTATCCGTTGTATCATATACAACTCCTAACCATGGTCTTTGCCTTAATCTCGACTTTGACCTTGTGTTTTCTTAACAAATCAAGAGAGGTTATTCACTCTTACCTATCATTTCTCAATAGCCTAAGTATAATGCGTATACCTTGAGTTTTCTCAATAAATACATTCATGTATCTTACCTTGTCTAAGCAATAGATTAGCAGTACTACACATAACAGCTCTAGCTTGAGTTTGCTCAACAACTGTACATATGTAAGTAATCTATCGATATATAAATGATAGAGGACAACAATATTAAAGATTTATAATCTTTAGTATATTTTAAGTGAATCAATTTGAGGAATAATGTATTTTTTATGAAATACCCTTGTGATTTAAGTGTCAGACATACCTGAAATCATGATATAAGTATCATGCGTACTTATTTATTCCAAAAATCTAATTGGATTTCTTGAAGTTCTACTTATATCATATTTATGTGTCATTATTTAAGTTTAATTTGTTTATAACTATTATAATTTAATTAAGTTATAAAATATTTATGTGTATCTTATTAATTAAATTACATTTAAATAATTTTAGTTCTTATTAACTAAATCATGTTCAATTAATATATCACATTTACCTTAATTAACTAATTAAGTTACATTTTATCTTATCATAGAAATTTTATATTATTCGTCTTAAAAATTTAAGATAAATAGCTAATTATAACACTTATAGTTTTTTAATATACCCATGTCAATATATATATGTATATGTATATGTATATGTATATGTATACATTAATTAATTATTTATATATATATATATATTTATTTACTTAATAAACCGTTTTATTTTAATTGATCAATTTATTAAACATTTTAATTTGTTTGAAAATTTTAATGATTTATCTTAAACAATTTTAGGATAAATATACGGCTACAATAATTATAATTACATACGTATATCAATGTATATAAGATTTTAATTACATGAATCTTATTTAAGTTAATCTAATTACTTATATTAAATAAATATATTAAAATTAATTAGTTATTTATTAAAACAAACTTTAAAAATCTAAATCTAATTTATAACTTTAAAAGTTCCTTTTATATTTTAGACCTAACCTTTAAATTTAAAATATAATTTGAAATATTTAGATCTTAATATGAAAATTAGCACAGGCCCAAATCAATTTGGTCGTAGATCTGAGCAACCTTTTTGGATTTAATATGAAATAAGTAGCAACCTTTTTGGTCGTAGACCAGGCTGGTAGCTAAAAACGGGATAATACTTGACTATTCAAATCCAAGCCCGAACATTACTTTTTTAGACACTCATTGAATAGATAATTTTAATAAGTTAGCCTGAGTATTAACTGAATAGGCTGCATATACCATTTGGGCTTTGATATCATTATTGGAACCTGGTATATTTCGTAGTTGGTGAAAAGGGTAAATTTAAAAAAAAATCTCCAATTGGATCTTACTGGGACCATGAAATCTAATATTTAATGTTATACAATCTAATTTGTAATAAAACATATTTTACATGAATATTTTTATTTATTTATTTAATCTAATTAATTAAATGCATTTAGTGTGAATATACAATCAAAGGTGGTAGAGGATGGAGTAGCCAAACATGGATGAAAGAATAAACTGAATCAAATTCAATTAAATGAAAGGAACCTTTCATTTCATTTAGAGAAGAAAATATTTTCATTTCTCCCTTTAAAAACTCTACTTTAATTTTAGATCCAATAACCAGATTACATCCTTCCATTTGTGTCTAACCAAATAATGATTTATACACGGACTGCTACGACATCTGATATGTATATACAGAATTATTAATAACTCATATACGGTGTAACATGATGATATGACAAACAATTACTAAGTTGATATATGTGTGTGTGCATAGTTGTTTGGATTTACATCTATCATGTATATATTTGTTGGTATACATACATATATATAACCTTAATTTAATTATTTGGTGAAGATACTTATATATAGACATAATTTTTTTTTGAACATATATCTTTATAACATAAAGGTTGAATTGACAATATCTAACATAGATCGATTAAATTAAAGTTAAAAATTCAAATTTGTAGATTAAAAGATCTAAGTTTGACTTGTAGAATATATTAAGATCAAATTTATATCAAGTTAAATAATGTAAAATATCTCTAATTGACTTTGTATTATAAAAAATATATGTATGTATATACATACACAGAACATATGTAATAATAAGATTAAAATAATTTTCAATTAATTCAAAATACACATTATGTAAACTGTTCTAATCCATTTACAAGCACGTACATATAAACATGCACACATACAAATGGATACATGCATACGCATAGATGAAATTATATAAATGAACCTTTGGAAAATACCCCTTTTTAAATTTTTAAACAACAAAAAGTTTGATGTTGAAATACATATTTTAACTTGAATAAGAGATCAATGAAGTATATATTTCTAAATAATCAAAATTCAAAGCTAAATAATTGGATTATAGAAACTGTATACTATTTTTAGAAAGCTATTACATGTTTATTAAAAGCATATCCATAGCTAAAAATGTGATTTTGTATTTTGATTTTAATATATCAAATTATATCAAATCAAATCAAATCGATCAATTAATTGTTTAGAATGTAACATTAATTCCAAATCAAGAAGAGGCCGATAATACATATATAAAATTATGATAAGAATGATGTAAGGACCCGATTCTTCAACTTCTGAAAACTGATATCAATACGTCCACTGTATCAACTGCCGAGAAATCGAATGCCGAAAAACCGAACACTTAGGGTTTTAAGAAAAAGAGAAAGGGAGAAGAAGAGAGAAAGATAACAAATAGAAAGAAAATAGAAAATAGAATGGAACAGAACACAACAGAACAACATCAGAATCACACAATCGCAGCGGAACAACATATAATAAATAAATGAATAATCTTTAAACAAAGAACTATATCAGTTATTACATTTCATACATTACATTTCATTACATCATATCATCAGAGTGTACAACAACAACAACAACATCAAATAGTGCAGCGGAAAAAGAAATACTATATAAGTAATATGCCATGCCATCCAGCTTGCCTCCAGCAACTCCAGAATATCCAGAATATCCTGATAAACCTAACTCTTGACTGCCCGTGTGGAAATTGGTGGGCACCCAGAGTTTAGGAAGGAAAACAATAAACTCCGAGTCAGTCATGTGACTGGTGTGAGGACTCAAAACAGTTTATTTATCTTTGAAAACAAAATAGAGGAATATTTTTAAAGTCAATTCGAAATGCTTTTAAAAATGAGACTACCATAAGGCTTCCCGCACACACACACAATGCAAACGCAGAATCGGAGGAGATTTCTCCTTATGATAGTCAAAGATGCTTGATACGTATTAAAAAGAACATTTGATATTTAGTGCATAGTGTAGGAAAAATTCATTTCGAAAGTAGAATATAAATCTTAGCCAACATACGACCATTATCGTATGCCTACTATAGCTACCATCTAAACAGTGGTGACCACCATAAGTAAATGGCAGGTTCTACAACTAATACCGTACAAGGTTTCGTATTGGGAATTGGATTTCCAATGAATGATCAGGCGAAGGAACTTCCCATTGCCACATGAGAACGCCTCTGGAAGGACATCCCCGAGAACCAAACCGGATCTCTGCCAACACAAGGCCGGGTTACCCCTAACTGAGTAACAACTGACCGAGTATGCCATCCCCCGGTCCTTTGGGACCTTTCACCAAGCGCTCATAATCAATTCACACAATCATAAAGTGTTTTCAACATGAGTAAGTATATGGGCTCCATACCATGATACCACCCTTTTCCAGAAGGAAATGCACATACCCTAAAGGGCGCTACCCCTCATAACCTTGCCGCATCTTTCCTGTTTTGACCATTCCCGAGGTGTGAGGCTCGACGAAGTCACATCCACAAAAACATACTTTATACAAAAGCCATGCTTTGGGTCAACAAATGATCATAGAAATGATCACCAGGATAGACGATCAAATAAATGATCCTATCACAATTAATCAACACAATGATCATTTCACAGCAACACTCAGCATGTCACATTACCAAATTGGGAATATATCGCTGATAACCTTCAACTACATAACCTCTGAGCTCGTACGTCTCAGAGAAGGGTGTTAAGCTAAGAGAATAAATTCTCCGCCACCAACAGAAATATATTTGAAAGAAATCGGCTTTATATCTCAACTTGTAATATCAGACATACAATCCATACAAGTCTGTTCCAGGCTCGAACAGAACCGAAGGCACTTACAAAGAAGTCCTTGCAATCCGGATAATCTCTAATCACGTCCGGACTTCCCATCACATAGGGAGTCTCTATACCGTAGCTACTCGGTGCAAAGACAATCGACGAGTTGTCCTTTCGCTTTCAAAAAGATCCGGTCTTCAAATGCAATTCATAACGACGTATCACATATTCGGAATGGGTTATACGACCCCATGGTCCTTTCCCGGTTAACCCGAATAGTGAGCGCTTATTCAAAAATAAGTGTGGCATTAAAATTCAAACAAATCACATCAATTACCCATTCAAAGGTAAATATTGATAGTCGGTTATTGAACTATCAATGGATATGCACACATCACCAGTTTCCAAATAATTTTCCAAATTATTTATTTTCCAAAATATCTTTACAAGATATATTATTTTCAATACTTCAAAAATAAATCAATACTTATTTTTAAACAAGTTCCTCTTTCTTTTATAAATTCCATAGTGAATTTATATTCACAATATCTACTGATATACGATTTTCAATAGGTTTCAATATTCCTTTTCAATTTATCTTCAAAAAGATAAATTCTCAAAATATTCACTTTATATTGGAAAACATTTCCATACTTATTTTATAAGTAATTCACGAACCTATTTATTTTCAACACTTGGAAAACATTCAATATACTTAAATCGAGACTAAGTATATATTTCATTCTTTAAGGAAATCATTCTCTTAAACATATTTATTTGGGCCAAAACGAATGTTACGTAAAACATCGTTACGACAACCCAAAATCACTAGTATAGGGATTCAAAATTAAAATAGATATATAAATCCCAATACTATACAAAACATTTCCTTTCGGAAATCATTTACTATAACAACAGTGTTATAGTCCATATTTCCTTCTATTTCTCAAAATCGTCTATTTCAACAATAAATGTTGAAATCTATGGTTTCGAATCTCAACACGTTTGAAAACATCGTTAGATCATTTTAATTCTATTTAAAACATCACATTCAAAACAATTTCTTTAACATATTATTCACTATTCAAAAACGTGAATATACTACGTTAACAATTTCATCATTTCTATACATTTCATTTTAAAGGATTTATTCACAGTCAAAAACGTGAATATAACTCCATTAATAGGTTACAACAATTTACTTCTTAAAATAAGTCGTTTGCGGATTTATAAAACAACGTTTATAAATTCCATTTCTATTTATTTTACCACAACTTCCTTTATAAGTCTCCTTTATTAACCTATTCAATTTATAACTCAATTATATAACAAAAGTTCATGTTATAAGTTAAACACTTAGAATTTATTTGTTCGCAAAATCGTTCCTCTAAACTTCATAATTATAAATCTTATAACTTATAAGATTCATTTATTTACCCAAATATATTCTTTAATAACTTCACAAAATTTATAAATCTTACTATTTATAAATTTCATTCATAACTTCAACATTTATAATTTTATAAATTCCATTCACTTATGCAATCCATTTTCACTTCATTCAAACACTTATAAAAACTCGTTTTATAATTCAAATGTTTTAATTTATAAATATCAATTTATAAATCCTTTATAAAATCAATTTATACTATTATTTTAAAACATCTTTAAATCTCCTTTATAATTTCACCATTCTCTTGATTTATAAAATAATCAAATTTTATAAATCCTATTTTTAAACTTTTTATAATAAATTCAAAAATCCAATTTAATTATTTTATAAAGCCATTAACCCATATTTCTCAAAAATCAACTTTTAACTATATTTCTCAAAAATCATAATTTTTACAACATTAAAATTATACGTTTATTTATTTAAAATGGATAAATTCCCAAAAATATAGTATATTTTCAAAAATCACTTTAAAAATCATTTTAAAGTTCCAAAATTTGGTCCAATGATGCTACATACCAAATAGTCAATCACGACAACAACGACACCATATATCGATATGATAATCCATCAAATATCAAAATATCTGAATTCAAATAAATACTGTTGAGGAATCCAGTTGGATCCCTCCAACCTGTTTTCCTGCATCCACAAACATTAGCACAATACCAATTCCGCTCCAGTACGGAATTATCGCGGTATATGGGATTTAAAATATTATCCGCTTAATAGACGGCGCAATAGGGTCTCATCCGCTATACAAATGCGGAAAATCAATAACTCCAATATATACATATGCCAATATATATATATATATATATATATATTGCTATTATATATATAATACCAATTTCACTGTTTATGAAATATTCGCGGTATATGTTTTTAATAAATAACATCCGCTTACTAACGGCGCATAATGTCTATTTTAACAATCAATAGATACAATCATCATTCAAACATGCATTCAAAAATTTTAAATCTAACTATTTAAAATAAAATCGAAACTGATTCGATTGAGTGAGAAGTTCTCACCTTGATTTCAATTTTGTTTTAGCGATTTATTTCGAATAAAATTAAACGGACGTTTAATTTTACCCAAAATTCTCACTAACTCCAAACGACTCCAATCCAATTCCATCGCGTAGTGCTCGTCCATACGATTCCAACGCAACTGGTTTCGCGCGTTTTCGACCTCGTATGAAAAAGTTATGATTTAACAAGTTTACTCGATTTTATATTCAAAAATTTACAACAAAACTTTATAATATTAACCTACTCTAATACTAGCCGTAGGATCTCCAAACCCCCCTTCAATCCAACCCGTGCCTTCCATCTTCTCCAACGCGACTTTGTTTCCAGGCAAAATGAAGAGGCCGAACCCATCATTGATATTTAGGGTTTAATATCACGGCCTCCACAACACACGAAATTCCATCACATCGCCACCACGTCGAAGCTCGTCACGAGCTCCATGCTCGGCCATAATCTTGTGAGGCTCGGCCCTTCCTTTGCTGTGAAATCGGCCTCAAAACGCGCGCCTTTCTATTACGTTTTCCCATTGATCCACCGTTGATTTTAAAGCTCTTGACGAGATCTACGTTTTGTTAGTTGAAGATTTCTGAAATCATTGAGTGGATTGGGAGAGATTGAGGGAAGAAATTGAAAAAATTTCGGCCTTACATTTTGAAGGTGGCGGCCACGAACATATAACTAGGGTTTTGATTATTTGGTGAAGAACATGGTGCTTTTATAGAATTTTAAACGAAAACACTATTCATTTCAAAATTTTCAAACTTCGATTTACGCGCAGTGACCGACGTTCCTAGGGTTTACCCCGCGTTCCGGACACAATGGAACAGGTTTCGGAAGCTAATTCGGACATCTATGCGAGTTATGGCAATAAACGTTCAATTTGAATTAAACCGATTTAAACGATTTTCTAGGCGTTTTAATTTGTACCGGACAAACGGTAAATCCAATTGATACGAAATTTGAAACTTTACAATAATATCACATTACGGATCCGATGAAACTAGTTTCGTCGAAATCCGAGACTTTTTGAAAAATGGCTATTTTAACTCGCCAAATTAATATTAAAAACAATTCGATGCGTTTCGAGCTGCCACGATCAAACGATAACTCCGATTGCTACGAAAATTGAAATCCGGTAATAACAAACTATTACGGATCCAATGAAACTAGTTTCGTCCAATTCTGAGACTGTTCAAAAATTGACTATTTTCACTAGTCGATTTAATATTAAAATATTCAATTTTCACAAATAAACTTCTAATTCGATTTTAAAAGTTCTAAAATATCGTTCTAACTCCAACATGATAAAATAAAATTTTACAAATCATTTTCAATCATATTTAACTCAATTTTTAATTATTTCCATAATTTAACATATTAAATTATCGATTTAATTATCCAATTAAATCCAATTTTTCAAAATAAAATTTATTCGACTTATAAATTCACTTATTATTATTTAAAATTAATTAAATATTCAAATTTTAATTAAATAAAATTCTGGGTCGTTACAATCTTCCCCCCTTAAAAGAATTTCGTCCTCGAAATTATCAAGTAAGAAAAGTTATAAAATTTATTAACTTTCCCAAAATCCATAGTTAAATTTCTTACAATACTTTACTAAGTTTCCAAATCATACTTAGTTATTTTTTTAAAAACAATTACTATTGTTTAACTTTCAATTTAAAAATCAAAGTTGTAGTTTTCAAAACTTTCCAATTTTCTCAAAATTTTTCTTCTAACGCCTTAAATTTTCGGAAAAATTCGCCATAGTCTCCTTTGCGCGGCTCGATCCAAAAAAAAATGACAGTATATATATCACAAATATACATCTCATCAAGTAATGAGGCATCCCGAAGGGAAAAAATATAAAAATACGGTATGTAATCCGAGATATGTACCTTATATTTTATTAGCGAGCATATACGGCTAATATAGCGCGAAAGCGAGCTCCAAATGCGAAGCAAACGCGATCCGCACCTACTAAACACTCAACAAACAACATGAGAACATGTATATAGACAATAGTATCGATATACAACATATAGCAACATAATATCTATATATGCCAGCATAGCAAATGCAAACAAACAACAAATGCAAACATCCACCAACTAGCATTCATAACCAATAAATATTCATTTATATTCTCATTAATATTCAATGAAATGGTTTTCAATTTAATCACATTTGATTCATTAACAGTGGATGTTTACTAACATTCATTTTCAATTAGTTTATATTCACTAATCCATATTCAAGTTGGTTCACTTCCAAATCAAATTCAAATTCAATTAAGATTTATTTAACTTCCAATCGAATTTCAATTACTTTAGCTTTCAATTTCATTAACTCAATTTCATTAATACTTAATGAATTATATAAAATCAACTAACAATCATATAACAACCAATGTTTATTAATTACAACCAAATTACTCTGCTTATATTCATTCAATTATTCAACTTCCAATAACATTAGATTTTAATGAATTAACACTTATATTCATAAATATATCCATATAGTTTCACTTCTCATATATATAAGTTTATTTCACAATTGTAAATCACTTTAATTATAATTCAATTCTCATAATTCTTTTGCTTATACAATTATTCTTCAATTTAGATTATTCAAACAACCTTACAATCAACTTACATACACTTTAATAATTCTGAAAAATTATTTCTTTATATATAAAATATAATCAAGGTAAAATTATTTCATTTACCCAATTTAAAACAATATTGTGTCGAATTTTTCTATTCAAGTGTTTAGAAATCCCTATCAACAACGTTAATTACTCGTATTAACCAGAATCTATATACCACTCAACAAACCAATCATCACAATATAAAACAATTATATATTCACTAACAAATACGCACTCATATCTATTATTACACTCAAACTCATTCTAGAGTACTAGTGACTCTATCTCTAACGAGTAATACCCAACAGAACCATGGTTATCGCTTAACCATATGCTCTGATACCAAATGTAAGGACACGATTCTTCAACTTCCGAAAACTGACATCAATACGTCCATTGTATCAACTGCCGAGAAATCGAATGCCGAAAAACCGAACACTTAGGGTTTTAAGAAAAAGAGAAAGGGAGAAGAAGAGAGAAAGATAGAAAATAGAAAGAAAATAGAAAATAGAACGGAACAGAACACAACAGAACAACATCAGAATCTCACAATCGCAGCGGAACAACATATAATAAATAAATGAATAATCTTTAAACAAAGAACTATATCAGTTATTACATTTCATACATTACATTTCATTACAACATATCATCAGAGTGTACAACAACAACAACATCAAATAGTGCAACGGAAAAAGAAATACTATATAAGTAATACGCCATGCCATCCAGCTTGCCACCAGCAACTCCAGAATATCCAGAATATCCTGATAAACCTAACTCTTGACTGCCCGTGTGGAAATTGGTGGGCACCCAGAGTTTAGGAAGGAAAACAATAAACTCCGAGTCAGTCATGTGACTGGTGTGAGGACTCAAAACAGTTTATTTACCTTTGAAAACAAAATAGAGGAATATTTTTAAAGTCAATTCGAAATGCTTTTAAAAATGAGACTACCATAAGGCCTCCCGCGCACACACACACACAATGCAAACGCAGAATCGGAGGAGATTTCTCCTTATGATAGTCAAAGATGCTTGATACGTATTAAAAAGAACATTTGATATTATTATTAGTGCATAGTGTAGGAAAAATTCATTTCGAAAGTAGAATATAAATCGTAGCCAACATACGACCATTATCGTATGCCTACTATAGCTACCATCTAAACAGTGGTGACCACCATAAGTAAATGGCAGGTTCTACAACTAATACCGTACAAGGTTTCGTATTGGGAATTGGATTTCCTACGAATGATCAGGCCAAGGAACTTCCCATTGCCACATGAGAACGCCTCTGGAAGGACATCCCCGAGAACCAAACCGGATCTCTGCCAACACAAGGCCGGGTTACCCCTAACTGAGTAACAACTGACCGAGTATGCCATCCCCCGGTCCTTTGGGACCTTTCACCGAGCGCTCGTAATCAATTCACACAATCATAAAGTGTTTTCAACATGAGTAAGTATCTGGGCTCCATACCATGATACCACCCTTTTCCAGAAGGAAATGCACATACCCTAAAGGGCGCTACCCCTCATAACCTTGCCGCATCTTTCCTGTTTTGACCATTCCCGAGGTGTGAGGCTCGACGAAGTCACGTCCACAAAAACATACTTTATACAAAAGCCATGCTTTGGGTCAACAAATGATCATAGAAATGATCACCAGGATAGACGATCAAATAAATGATCCTATCACAATTAATCAACACAATGATCATTTCACAGCAACACTCAGCATGTCACATTACCAAATTGGGAATATATCGCTGATAACCTTCAACTACATAACCTCTGAGATCGTACGTCTCAGAGAAGGGTGTTAAGCTAAGAGAATAAATTCTCCGCCACCAACAGAAATATATTTGAAAGAAATCGGCTTTATATCTCAACTTGTAATGTCAGACATACAATCCATACAAGTCTGTTCCGGGCTCGAACAGAACCGAAGACACTTACAAAGAAGTCATTGCAATCCGGATAATCTCTAATCACGTCCAGATTTCCCATCACATAGGGAGTCTCTATACCGTAGCTACTCGGTGCAAAGACAATCGACGAGTTGTCCTTTCGCTTTCAAAAAGATCCGGTCTTCAACACCGGTCTTCAAATGCAATTCATAACGACGAATCACATATTCGGACTGGGTTATACGACCCCATGGTCCTTTCCCGGTTAACCCGAATAGTGAGCGCTTATTCAAAAATAAGTGTGGCATTCAAATTCAAACAAATCACATCAATTACCCATTCAAAGGTAAATATTGATAGTCGGTTATTGAACTATCAATGGATATGCACACATCACCAGTTTCCAAATAATTTTTCAAATTATTTATTTTCCAAAATATCTTTACAAGATATATTATTTTCAATACTTCAAAAATAAATCAATACTTATTTTTAAACAAGTTCCCCTTTCTTTTATAAATTCCATAGTGAATTTATATTCACAATATCTACTGATATACGATTTTCAATAGGTTTCAATATTCCTTTTCAATTTATCTTCAAAAAGATAAATTCTCAAAATATTCACTTTATATTGGAAAACATTTCCATACTTATTTTATAAGTAATTCACGAACCTATTTATTTTCAACACTTGGAAAACATTCAATATACTTAAATCGAGACTAAGTATATATTTCATTCTTTAAGGAAATCATTCTCTTAAACATAGTTATTTGGGCCAAAACGAATGTTACGTAAAACATCGTTACGACAACCCAAAATCACTAGTATAGGGATTCAAAATTAAAATAGATATATAAATCCCAATACTATACAAAACATTTCCTTTCAGAAATCATTTACTATAACAACAGTGTTATAGTCCATATTTCCTTCTATTTCTCGAAATCGTCTATTTCAACAATAAATGTTGAAATCTATGGTTTTGAATCTCAACACGTTTGAAAACATCGTTAGATCGTTTTAATTCTATTTAAAACATCACATTCAAAACAATTTCTTTAACATATTATTCACTATTCAAAAACGTGAATATACTACGTTAACAATTTCATCATTTCTATACATTTCATTTTAAAGGATTTATTCACAGTCAAAAACGTGAATATAACTCCATTAATAGGTTACAACAATTTACTTCTTAAAATAAGTCGTTTGCGGATTTATAAAACAACGTTTATAAATTCCATTTCTATTTATTTTACCACAACTTCCTTTATAAGTCTCCTTTATTAACCTATTCAATTTATAACTCAATTATATAACAAAAGTTCATGTTATAAGTTAAACACTTAAAATTTATTTGTTCGCAAAATCGTTCCTCTAAACTTCATAATTATAAATCTTATAACTTATAAGATTCATTTATTTACCCAAATATATTCTTTAATAACTTCACAAAATTTATAAATCTTACTATTTATAAATTTCATTCATAACTTCACCATTTATAATTTTATAAATTCCATTCACTTATGCAATCCATTTTCACTTCATTCAAACACTTATAAAAACTCGTTTTATAATTCAAATGTTTTAATTTATAAATATCAATTTATAAATCCTTTATAAAATCAATTTATACTATTATTTTAAAACATCTTTAAATCTCCTTTATAATTTCACCATTCTCTTGATTTATAAAATAATCAAATTTTATAAATCCTATTTTTAAACTTTTTATAATAAATTCAAAAATCCAATTTAATTATTTTATAAAAACATTAACCCATATTTCTCAAAAATCAACTTTTAACTATATTTCTCAAAAATCATAATTTTTATAACATTAAAATTATACGTTTATTTATTTAAAATGGATAAATTCCCAAAAATATAGTATATTTTCAAAAATCACTTTAAAAATCATTTTAAAGTTCCAAAATTTGGTCCAATGATGCTACATACCAAATAGTCAATCACGACAACAACGACACCATATATCGATATGATAATCCATCAAATATCAAAATATCTGAATTCAAATAAATACTGTTGAGGAATCCAGTTGGATCTCTCCAACCTGTTTTCCTGCATCCACAAACATTAGCACAATACCAATTCCGCTCCAGTACGGAATTATCGCGGTATATGGGATTTAAAATATTATCCGCTTAATAGACGGCGCAATAGGGTCTCATCCGCTATACAAATGCGGGAAATCAATAACTCCAATATATACATATGCCAATATATATATATTGCTATTATATATATAATACCAATTTCACTGTTAATGAAATATTCGCGGTATATGTTTTTAATAAATAACATCCGCTTACTAACGGCGCATAATGTCTATTTTAACAATCAATAGATACAATCATCATTCAAACATGCATTCAAAAATTTTAAATCTAATTATTTAAAATAAAATCGAAACTGATTCGATTGAGTGAGAAGTTCTCACCTTGATTTCAATTTTGTTTTAGCGATTTATTTCGAATAAAATTAAACGGACATTTAATTTTACCCAAAATTCTCACTAACTCCAAACGACTCCAATCCAATTCCATCGCGTAGTGCTCGTCCATACGATTCCAACGCAACTGGTTTCGCGCGTTTTCGACCTCGTATGAAAAAGTTATGCATTTAACAAGTTTACTCGATTTTATATTCAAAAATTTACAACAAAACTTTATAATATTAACCTACTCTAATACTAGCCGTAGGATCTCCAAACCCCCCTTCAATCCAACCCGTGCCTTCCATCTTCTCCAACGTGACTTTGTTTCCAGGCAAAATGAAGAGGCCGAACCCATCATTGATATTTAGGGTTTAATATCACGGCCTCCACAACACACGAAATTCCATCACGTCGCCACCACGTCGAAGCTCGTCACGAGCTCCATGCTCGGCCATAATCTTGTGAGGCTCGGCCCTTCCTTTGCTGTGAAATCGGCCTCAAAACGCGCGCCTTTCTATTACGTTTTCCCATTGATCCACCGTTGATTTTAAAGCTCTTGACGAGATCTACGTTTTGTTAGTTGAAGATTTCTGAAATCATTGAGTGGATTGGGAGAGATTGAGGGAAGAAATTGAAAAAAATTCGGCCTTACATTTTGAAGGTGGCGGCCACGAACATATAACTAGGGTTTTGAATATTTGGTGAAGAACATGGTGCTTTTATAGAATTTTAAACGAAAACACTATTCATTTCAAAATTTTCAAACTCCGATTTACGCGCAGTGACCGACGTTCCTAGGGTTTACCCCGCGTTCCGGACACAATGGAACAGGTTTCGGAAGCTAATTCGGACATCTGTGCGAGTTATGGCAATAAACGTTCAATTTGAATTAAACCGATTTAAACGATTTTCTAGGCGTTTTAATTTGTACCGGACAAACGGTAAATCCAATTGATACGAAATTTGAAACCTTACAATAATATCACAATACGGATCCGATGAAACTGGTTTCGTCGAAATCCGAGACTTTTTGAAAAATGGCTATTTTAACTCGCCAAATTAATATTAAAAACAATTCGATGCGTTTCGAGCTGCCACGATCAAACGATAACTCCGCTTGCTACGAAAATTGAAATCCGGTAATAACAAACTATTACGGATCCAATGAAACTGGTTTCGTCCAATTCTGAGACTGTTCAAAAATTGACTATTTTCACTAGTCGATTTAATATTAAAATATTCAATTTTCACAAATAAACTTCTAATTCGATTTTAAAAGTTCTAAAATATCGTTCTAATTCCAACATGATAAAATAAAATTTTACAAATCATTTTCAGTCATATTTAACTCAATTTTTAATTATTTCCATAATTTAACATATTAAATTATCGATTTAATTATCCAATTAAATCCAATTTTTCAAAATAAAATTTATTCGACTTATAAATTCACTTATTATTATTTAAAATTAATTAAATATTCGAATTTTAATTAAATAAAATTCTGGGTCGTTACAAATGATGCAATACAAAATTTTAAATATGAAATATATAAAATTATGATCAGATTGATCCAACTAAAATATAGAAATTTAAATAGGAATTATGTCTTATAGATCTAGCCAATTTGTGACACCTAGATCTATAAATTCTCCTTGGATTCCTAAAATTAATATCCAAACTTTGATAGAATCAACGAGTTGGTTTATTTTATTTATATACTTTTAGGTAAAATAATAAACATTTTTTGGCTATTAAGAGAAGGGGAAGGCGACCATGAGAAGAAAAAAGAATATAGAGTAAGTAAAAATAAAAAATGAAAGAAATCATGGGATTTTAATTTAACGGGAGAATGAAACATTTCTTATTCTCTTTTTAAAACTTCCACTATAATTTTCCTTTAATTTTCAATGAAGAAAAACTTCCCTCTCACACTACCAGGTTCTGCCATATTATTCCTATATGGAATATAATTTCCATTAGCCATTTAAGTAAGTGTCTCTATTTAAAACATGTGTGTATATATACCGATATCACATATCGATAAGCGTATATATAACTTTTATATACATTCAAATAATTAGTAACAACATATAAAACATCAAATAAATTAATAATTAATATTTCTTAAATATTTATTAATTTATAAAATTTTATGAACAAATAGAATTATATGGTTTTTCAAAGAGTTTACAAATGTGGTTGTGAGACTCAGATGTGTGAATCCAACAGTGATTAATATTGAACAATTTATACATAAACGTTCACATGTCACCTTAGCTAGTGGTATGATAGTTTGACCAAATTACTTGCTTGTAGATTTTTCGATAAAAATTTAATTTCACATTTTCCTAAGCCGTACCTTCTGTTAATGATAATTTACACACTTCTGTTCATTAAAACTATAACACTTTAGGATATATGGAATTTGGTATTGGTTAAAATTCCCAATATTACCTGCATTTAACTCGATTTGTCCAAAAACAAAGTCTTTGGTTCAATAATAACATTTATTATCAACCATAATACTTTAGCTAATGATTTTGACTCTTGATTTATGCAATGGATCATGATACCAACCTTATACAACTAAGGAGATTAATTCTCGATTGAATAGTGTTTCACTCTCATTGCTTTAATTTAGAACCAATTATAGTCGCTTGATGGATCACCATGCCATGATTTAACTATAATCAAAGTGGAGTATTCACATTAAAACTCCACAGTATTCTTAAGTCGAGGGAACTATGTAACATCGTCACTCTAAGATTTCTTGTTAGACCTAGTTATTATTAACCAATAAGAGACTCTTGGGCGAGTTATTCCATAGTTATCTAATAACTACAATGACGCAACCCTTTGGTTCCCTCGACAATCATGAGTAACACACTGCTCAAAATTTGTTAAGTGTTATGCACTTCGGTCTTAATGAAGGTATCAATATCCTTTCTCAAAACGTCTCGATCGGGAATATTTAAAATAAAATACTATTTTTTGTGATAAATTACTCACGATTGTAATGCAACTACAATCACATAAAATTTTATTTAAAAATTTATTATTAATATACTTTAAATTAATTACTCAATTAAATATATCGCAATATAACAAAGCATATAATTAATAGAAATCAAACATCATTAGTACTAACAAGATTAACTACAAAGTTAGATATATGTAACAAACTCAATTGAAAATAATTCTAGTAGTGACTACAGCATCATCAACTTCATCTTCAGATGTCAAAATGGAGGACATCCATAATGGTATTAGAGCTTAGGTTAAGTGATGCTTAAGTAACACAGAGTTAAGTAGAAATCAAGGTAGAAACTAAATAATGGAAATCGAACACCATAGGGTTGTGTTTACTCTATACATAACATATTTGTATTTTGATATAGTGTAATAACCCTAATTTTGACTAACATTATTTAAGACATTTAATTAGATTAACCAAATGAAACAATGTAAATGGTTAATTGATTGGGATTTGTACGATCATATGGTAGCTATGCCTAATGTATCTAAAGATAAAGAGAAACAAAAATGAAGTAAGTAAAGGTGGTAAGATAAGGGCAAAATAGGAATATGTTATATTCTGGTACCCTAAACCCTTATCCCATTCTCATTTATCATATTCACAAACAAAAACTAAACCGTGAGCTTTACCGGCCACCATTAGAAGAAATCTAAAGGAAATTAAATAAGAATTCAAGAAGGAAACTTAATCAAATCAATTCAAGGGCAAATTTCAAACTCCTTAACAACAAGCTAAGGTGAATAATAGATTACATATCATTTTTATTGCTTTTGGTTTCTAGATGAGATCTGAATTTATTTTGCAAGTAAAATGCCATGATTTGATTGTTTAAATGAATGTATATGTTTGCTGATGATTTACGTTGTTTCATATAGATTTTATGATAAGATTTGATTTGAAAAATCTATGAATGACATCCAAATGGTTTATGTTTTAATATAAGGTTAGAAACATTATTTTAGAGATGAGTTTCAAGTTTCTTGATTTTATAAGTTGTTGTGGATTTGTTATGAACTTTCTAGTAAAGAAAATGGTTGAATTAGATTTAAATTATTTCCTGGTATTATATGTTAGCTTTGGGTATGGAACTTAAATAAATCAGAAAACATATTAAAAGTGATTTATGAGAACTTTTTGAGAATTTTCCAAAGTTTTTTATTAAAGATATAAAATTATTTAAGGTATGAGACTTAAATGTTTTACATGTCTAGAAAAGGAGAAGGGGAAATTTGTTAAATATTTTAAAATTGTTAATTACTGAATTCAATAGGACTTTTAGAAAAAAAGTTTTGTTAAAGATTTGGCAACCAATTATTGTTGACAAATAAGGCAAGTTAGTTGGAAAGATATTACTTTAAAAGGTTAAAAAAATCAGTTTTGTAAAGGATTGCTGCTTCTCCACTTACAGCAGCCGCCTTTCGACACCATACATCCGCCCTAAACCAAGTCAAAACCAATACATAAGATATCAATGCCTTGGTACGTAGTGGATTGGAGTTAGGCAGAAGGTATAGAGTCGAAACATGCTTTTGAAGGGGTAGAAGTAGCTCTTGTGAACTTGGAACTATTTTGGTTATAAATTAGGATTTCTAAGGAGCTAGAGCTTTCGTCTTAGCCAATTTGCTTTTGTTCATATAAAGTTTGTTTTAAAATAAGATTTCAAAGGGGTCGAAACCTCTGCTGTCGCATTCAACCTTTCGAATCAATGCCTTCAAAAGGGTGCTTTTGTGTTAAACCTTGAAGCAACTTCTCCATGCTTTTAAAAGGGTTGGCTTCGAAACCACTCATTTTCTTTTACTTAGGAATAATGCTTTCGAAAGCAATGCTTTTTCCCCTGTTCTTTTAATACCCTTAGATATATTGAAAGTTAAACCCAAAGGTTTTGAAAAGAATGGTTTTAAATGGTTTCAAAGCTATATTCCACAAATTTTACTTAAACCCAGTGCTTTCGAAAGGTTTGTTTTCAGTAAAGGACTTAATTCTTTCGAAAGATATATAATGAAGGTTTCGAAGGGAAGATTCCCTAATGTTTTCAAAAGTTTTACTTTTAGTATTTGAATGGAAGGTTTTTAATGCTTTCGAAAGGAAAGTTTGAAGCGTTTTGAAAAGAGGGTGTTTAAGTTTTTATGAAGCTTTCGAAGGGACATGTTCAATATTTTTGAAAGGCCAATTTTAAAGGTTTTGAAAGGTACGTTTTGGCCTTTCGACCTAGTATTTCCAAGGTAAAGTAGTTAACTTATTTTGAAAGGGGTACTTTCAATAGATTCAAAGGGCCTGTTAAAAGTTTTCAAACAAGGGTTTCGAAGGTGATATCTTGGATTTAAAACTTAATTTTTCTAAGATAAAGAAGGGCTTTAACTTGTTTTAAAGGGATAGATAATCCTATTGATTTAGGTTTTCATCGACATTGTTTTGTATAAAGCATATATCATGGAAAAAATATCTGAGTAATGCAAAGAGTGTACTTTCCTTGTTTAAGTGTGATTTAAAGGGTTAAATCAATTTAAAAGAAATGATTTCAAGGAAAATTTGATGGGGTAGTTAACGCTAAATAAATGACTCGGACATTAGAATACCAAATGGGATTGTTATAGGGTCATGCCCTATACTTTAGCTAATATCCCCTAGCTAATAAAAGTCGAAAATTCCACTGTGTAGGGTTTTGTCATAAGACTAAACTAATGTTACACATAGAAACTAATATACAGAGAAAGATAGGTTATTGGTGAGCCTGCAAAACCGTTAGGATCAGTTGACCTTGGGAGAAGTAAATTAAGGGCAAACCATCCAGAAGTGTGTCTAATAGAAGTTAGATTATTTATTTGTTTGATAGGCCCGAGTCAGTCAATGGTTAGTAGTTAGCCAAACAAAATTACATTGTTTGGATATATAGTCCATAGACTACCTGATTTATGTGCATATATGATATTACTATTACTGTTTTAATTAGTTTGATTGTAGGATTCTTATTTTCAAAAGATATGTTTTAAAATGGATATTGGTGAGGGGAAACCTGTTTCGCTAAGCTGCGTGGTCCCACTTAATATCAGATAAACAAGATTTAATAGTATTATTCACACCAGGCTTTATGTCTGAATCAAAGTTTATGTTTTCCCCTTAAACTCTCGAGTGCTCAAAAATAATTTGAGTAGATTAGGAGTTAAGGTTTTTCAGGTTTAGTAGGTTGGACGAATAAGCTTCTATAGATGTGTAGGAGGTAAAGTTAGCTATAAAGGAGCAAATAGTTTTATTTGTGCTGTGATGTATTTAAGACTGATATGTCTATTTTACTCTGATCATCCAAGGGGGGCATCTTCATATGTCGCCCTTGGCGTAATTTGTAATAATTATATTTGGTCCAAAGCTGGGAAATGTTTTTGGATTATGTAACTAAATATGAAATATTGATTTGAAATGTAATCAGAAACGATGTTTTAATTCTTTGTTGATTTTATTTCATATTCATATGCTTCTGATATTATGGATACCGTTAACATTATTGTATTTCGTCACCAGAAGTTAATACCATGGATGACTGCAGCATGTATAGTGCTTAGCTTTGGGCCTCAAGATAGAGGATGTTACAACGAGCATAGGTTTATGGAAACTCAAAAGAAATTTCAAAATTAAAATGATTTTGAAAACATAATCCTAAGGAATTAGAGAAATGGTAGGGGTATGGGATAATGCTATAGTGACATACTTGTATTTTCTATATATAAATATAAACTTTATCTCTATTCTTCCATCTCTTAGGCTACTCTTCTGTATCTTACAAAGACTCGAATGTAGATTTTACGAACATAAGATATGGATGTCAGGAGTGGAAGAGTTAACGTTGGTGGGGAAGCACCACAACTAATGGGAATGCCAGACCAAATACTAGAAGGAATCCAGGTCAGGCACAAACCACTAATGTGGGTGCTGGAATGCCACAAGTTAAAATGGAAGCTATGTATCACTTCTTCGTTAACATGATGTAGACTGGAGGTGCTGCAGGTTTAGTTGGAGGAAATGATGAAGGAGGAAATCAGGGTGCTCTGGTGGTTAATAATTATGCTGTATTGAGTAGAGATTATGCTTGGCTGGGAGCAAAACCGTTTATAGGGACTGAGGATGAAACTGAAGTGGAGAATTGGATACTTCATTACTAGAGGATTTTTACTGATTTGAGGCTCAATGATGTGCAGAAAAGGATGCTTCCTTCTAGGCAATTAAAGGGAGCAGCACTGTACTGGTGAAACAGTGTTACGATTGGAGTTAATGAGGAAACCATGACTTGGGTTGAGTTCAAAAGAAGATTTGAGGAGAGGTTTATGTCTGAGATTGCGAAGTCAACTCTGCTCAGGAAGTTTGCTGAGTTGAAACAGCGAGATATGACAGTGCTTGAGTATGCAACCAGATTTGAGGAGCTATCAAGATATAAATATGCTACAGTTGATACTGTTATCAAAAGGAATGAGAAGTTCATTCTTGGGTTGAAGCCTAAACTTGCTATGGCCACGTTATCGCATATTAGAGATCCATGCAATGTAGTTGTTGAGATGGCTTTAAGGCAGGAAAAAGTGCTTGCTTATCTTGAGGATAACAAGGCAGGGGGAGCTTAAGGAAGGCAGAACAGAAGAGGAAGTTTTTCCATAAGAATGGAGCTCAGAAGAGTGGAGCTGCCAAGAAGGGGAAGCAGAATTTATCTGTTATAAGTTTTATAAGAAAGGACATTATGCTCATGACTGGGGACAATAAAGGGAAGAAAGATGCTGACAAGAAAGGAGTGATATGTTTCAACTATGATCAAATAGTACATTATAAGAACAATTGCAAGGAGCCATCCAAGGATGGAATGGGAAAAGTGTTTGTATTGGAACCATCTACTTCGAGACCAACAGCGGAGGAAAAGGGAAAAGTTGTGTTGGGAGGTATGCTTTTGATTCATAATGTAAGAGTTAGAGTTCTATTTTATACTAGCGCATCACATTCTTTTATATCTCATTGTTTGGTAGATTAACTTAACTTAGAACCCTCATACCTAGTTACTTCCTTAAGGGTTGCGAATCTGGTAGAAGGTTATGTGACTTTAGGAATGAGATGTGACTACTTAGAGTTTGAATTGTTGGGTCATACATATGTTTGCAGTTTGCATATTTTGATTTCGTAGGATTCAAATTTTGGGTATGGATTGGTTAAGTAAGTACGATGCTAGGATATTTTGCCATGATAGGAAAGTATCACTTAGACACCCTGATTGCAATGATCGGATAACATACTCTGTAGAAAACCCTATTTTTGAGATTGATGCTTTTTGGGTGTTATGGAGGCAGAAGACGAGTTAAATTGAGTTTTTGTTATTAGAGAATTCGTAGACGTCATTGAGCCCGCGATAAGACTGCTGTCAAAACGAGCTATTGAATTTAGATAGATTTAGTACAAGGAGCAAAACCGTTGAGTAGACCACCAGGCAGAATGACACTTACCGAGATAAGGGAGCCAAAGGTGTAGTTGGTGGATTTGAAAGAATTTTATCAGACTAAGCAGTTCGCCTTGGGGAGTAGCCGCGGTGTTTGCAAAGAAACCGGATGGATCTTTAAGGTTATTTATCGATTATCGTAAGCTGAATGAGAAGACGATAAAGAATCGATATCTATTACCTAGATTTGATGATTTGTTCGACCGGTTGAGTAGAGCCAAAGTATTTTCCCAGTTGGATTTGCAACATGGTTCCACCATCTTAGAGTGGCCGAGGATAGTATACCTTCGACGGCGTTTAGAACCAAATATGGATCGTACGAATAATTAGTAATGTCGTTCGAACTAATAAACGCACCAACATTTTTATAGATCTGATGTACATAGTTTTCCAAGAGCACTTGGATAGGTTCATATTGGTAATTCATAGATGATATTTTCGTGTACTCTAAAGATGAAAGAGAGTATGAAGTTCATCGTAGAGTGGTGCTTGAGACGTTGAGGCAGCATTAACTGAAAGCGAAATTTTCGAAGTGTCATTTTCGAAAAAAGGAAATGATATTTCTTGGACACGTAGTCTCAGAAAAAGAATTGTCAGTGGATCCAGTTAAGATCGAGGCAGTGAATAGTTGGAAGAGACCCAAGATAGTGACTGAGAAAAAGAGTTTTCTTGGATTATCAGGTTACTAGCGGAGATTCATTAAGGATTTTTCACAGATAGCGGCACTGATGACTAAGCTAACATGAAAGGATGTGCAGTTTGTTTGGATCGATAAGTGTGAGGAGGTACTCTAGAAACTGAAGCACTTATTGACAAATGCACCGATGTTAGTTGTTCCAGAGGGGAATCAGGAATTAGTAGTATACATAGATGCATATGGAATAAGGTTAGGAGTTGTGTTAATGCAAAGAGGTAAAGTGATTGCCTATGCTTCTCGACAGCTCAGACCCAATGAGGTTAGATATCCAGCTCACTGGAATTAGCTACGATCATTTTTGCATTGAAGGTGTGGAGACATTACCTTTTGGGAGAAAGATTCAAGTTGATATAGATCATAAGTCGCTGAGATATTTATTCTTTCAGAAGGAGTTGAATATGACGCAACAAAGGTGGTTAGATTTTTTAGCCACTTATGACTTTGGCATTGAGTACACACCAGGAAAAGGCAATAAAGTTGCAGATGCACTTAGCAGAAAACATCAGAATGTAGTATTGGCAATGACAGCTGAGTGGAAAGATTTAGAAGCACTGACTACATGTAGAATATAGTGTAGATCTGAAGCTAGATCTAGTAAGGAAACCACTATGTTGTCATGTTTATAAGTTCAATCGGTGATGATCGAAAGGATTGACTCTAAGCAAGAGGAGGATCCATTATTAGCTGAACGGATCAAAAAGTTAAGGGGAGAAATAGAGGGCGATGACTTAAAAGATTTCGGTCTTGACCATAATGAGTTGTTGAGGAAGAAAGGAAGACTATGTGTTATGAATGTAGGAAACATTAAGAAGGAAGTTCTTAGAGAATGCCATCATTCAAAGTTCACATTCATCCGGGAGGAGCTAAGATGTATTAGGACATGAAAAGAATTTTCTTCTAGGAAGGCATGAAGAGAGATACAGGCTTATGGGTGAAGTAGTTTTTGAGCTATCAACAGGTAAAAGCCAAACATCAAAAACCAAGTGGGTTACTTTAACCTTTAGATGTTCTAGTATAGTAATGGGATTCTATCTTAATGGATTTTATAGATGGGTTGCCAAGGTCGAATCAAGGAAATGAAAGTATTTGGGTAATAGTGGACAGATTGACCATGAGTGCCCATTTTATTCCAATTAAGTCAACTAGAACGACACATGTTTTAGTTAACTTGTTTATGAGGAATATAGTTAGAGTTTATGGAATCCTTAGTAGTACAGTAAGTGATAGATATCCTTATTCACTAGCGATAACTAGAAGAGTCATCAGGAGACTTTGGATACCAAGCTCAAGATGAATATCGCTTACCATCCGCAAACAGATGGGCAAATGGAGAGAGTTAACAAAGTCTTAGAGGCTTAGTTAAGAGCTTATGTACTAGACTTTGGGGATCATGGAAGACACCTACACATAGTCGAGGTTTCTTATAACAACAATTATCAGACTAGTATATGGATGGCGCTGTTTGATGCTTTGTATGGAAGGCCGTGCAAATCTCTCTTTTGTTGGTTAGAGACCGGGGATAGGTTATTTCTTGGTTCAGATTTGGTTAGAAAGGCTGTAGAAAATATTGAGTTACTTTGAGATAGAATGAAGGAAACTCAATCTAGGCAAAAGAGTTATGTTGATAGAAGACGAAAAGACTTAGAGTTCTCGGTTGGAGATAACGTTTTCGTCAAGGTATCACTGATGAAAGGTGTAATCAGATTTGGAAAATCAGGAAAATTAGCGTCGAGACTAGTTGGACCATTTCCTATTATAGAAAGGATGGGGAAACTCGCGTATAGAGTGGAGTTACCAAGTAGTTTGGCAGAAGTTCATAATGTTTTCCATATGTCTCATCTAAGAAAGTGTATTTGAGATACAGAGACTATTATAGCACCGACCGCGTTAGATGACTTAGTAGTGGAATACAATTTGACTATAGCTAGAAAGCCAGTTCGTATAGTTGCGAGGGATGAGAAGAGAATAAGGAATAAGATAGTCGGATTAGTCAAAGTCCAATGGAGTGACGATGAGAGAGACTGCACTTAGAAAACTGAGAGCAGGATTAAAAATACTTATGCCGACTTATTTCATGGTATGTTTTACCTTTATGATGGATTTTATGAGTACCTTATGTAATTTCAAGGATGAAATTCTTTAAGAATGGGAGTATGTACTGACCCTAATTTTGACTAACATTATTTAGGAAATATAATTAGATAAATTAAGTGAAATAATGTAAATGGTTAAGGGATTAAGATTTGTATGGCCACAGAGTAGTTGTGCCTAATTAATCTAAATCTAAAAAGAAATAAAATGAAGCAAAGGTAATAAGATAAGGGCAAAATAGAAATAGCTTATATTTTTATACCCTAAACTCTTATCACATTCCCATTTACAATATTCATAAACAAAAACTAAATTTAGAGCTTGGGCGGCCACCATTAGAAGAAATCTAAAGGAAGATAAATAAGAATTCAAGAAGGAAGCTTAATCAAATCAATTCAAGAGCAAATCTCAAACTTATTAACAACAGGCTAAGGGGAATAATAAATTACATCTCATTTGTATTGCTTTCAGTTTCTAGATGAGATTTGAATTGATTTTACAAGTAAAATGCCATGATTTGATTGTTTAAATGAATATAAATGCTTGTTGATGATTTATGTTGTTTCATATATATTTTATAATAAGATTTGATTTGAAATACCTATTAAACGACATCCAAATGACTTGCATTTTTTATATAAGGTCAGAAACATTATTTTAGAGATGTGTTTCAAGTTTCATAATTTTATAAGTTGTTGTGGATTTATTATGAACTTTTAGTAAAGAAAATGGTCAAATTGGGTGTAAAATTTCGACTATTATATGTTAGCTTTGGGTCAGAAAATATATTAAAAGTGATTTATGGGAATTTTTGAAGAATTTTCTTGAGTATTTTATTAAAGATATAAAATTATTTAAGATATGAGACTTAAATGTTTAATACGTTTAGAAAAGGAGAAGGGGCAATTTGTTAAATGTTCTATAAAATTTAATTACTGAATTCGACAACACTTTTAGAAAAAAGATTTGTAAAAGATTTGGCAACCAATTGAATTTTGACAAATAAAGCAAGTTAGTTGGAAAAATATTTCTTTAAAAGGTTAAAAAATCAGTTTTGTAAAGGATTACTGCTTCGCCACTTACAGCAGCCTTCGACACCATACATCTGCCCAAACCAAGTCGAAACCAATACACATGGTATCAGTGCAATGGTACATAGTGAATTGGAGTTAGGAGGAAGGTATAGAGTCGAAACATGCTTTCGAAGGGGTAGAAGTAGCTCTTGTAAACTTGGAATTATTTTGGTTATAAATAAGGCTTTTGATGGGGTTGGAGCTTTCGACTTAACCAACTTGCTTCTGTTTATATAAAGAAAGAGCTTTCGAATGGGTTACCATCTTTTGTTTTAAAACAAGCTTTCGAAGGGTCGAAACCCCTACTGTCGCATTCAACCTTTCGAATCAATGCATTTGAAATGGTTCTTTTGTCTTAAACTTTGAAGCCACTTCTCCATGCTTTTGAAAGGGTTGGTTTCGAAATCACCCATTTTCTTTTACTTGGGAATAATGCCTTTAAAAGCATTGCTTTCTCCCCAGTTCTTTTAAGACCTATAGATACATTGAAAGCTAAACCTAAAGGTTTCGTAAAGAATGGTTTTAAATGGTTTCGAAGCTATGTTCCACAAACTTTTACTTGTACCCAGTGCTTTTGAAAGGTTTGTTTTAAGTAAAGGACTTAATGCTTCCAAAGATATATAATGAAGGTTTCGAAGTGGAGATTCCCTAATGTTTTCGACATGTTTACTTTTAGTATTTGAATGGAAGGTTTCCAATGTTTTCGAAAGGTAAGTTTGAAGTGTTTTTAAAAGAAGATGTCTAAGGTTTTATAAAGCTTTTGAAGGGACGCTTTCAATGGTTTGAAAGGTCTATTTTACAGGTTTCAAAAGGTACGTTTTGGCCTTTCAACCTAGTATTTCCAAGGTAAAATAGTTAGATTATTTTGAAAGGGGTACTTTCGATGGATTTGAAAGGGAATATTTAAAGTTTTTAAACAAGGGTTTCGAAGGTGGTATCTTGGATTTAAAACTTAATGTTTTATAAGATAAAGAAGGGTTTAATTTGTTTTATAAAGCTTTTGAATAGTTTCTGTTATCCCATTTTTTGGTCAAAACTAGGATATCCATGTTGTGTGCGTTTCCACCACGACCGGAGCAAAAAGAAGCAAGCAAGCATACATAAGTCAAGGGTTTCACTCAAAGTTCACGTATAAAAGTTCATTCGGCGCTCCAACACTCAAGCCCATTCGGCGTCTACAACATATGGTCCATTCGGTAATCATCACCAGAGTCGTTCGGCATATCTAGAATAAGGCTTCATTCGGCAGCGTCATCCGGCATTCCCAGTGCCAAAGTACATTCGGTATTCATTCATTCGGCAGTATGAAGCAGAGCCTCATTCGGCATTTAGAGTTTCGGATCTCATTCGGCCAAACATGCCTCCAAACTCACCACCGAACCATCCCCTACCTATCACTACCGAGCTATGCTATCACCGGACCAAACCCACCGTCACCGGTCCAAAATCCACCGAACCATCTCATCCTTCATCCTCCTACCAAAGCCATGCTCCACCGGTCCACTCCTTTCCTACCACCGAACCAGGTGACCACCGAACCGAAGCTTCTCCATCCTTCTCTCCAAGCATAGCCGAACCAAAGTTGCCAGTTCAGATTGCTTCAGCCCAAGCCCACCAGCAGCTATAAACATCCAAGACCCCTGCCCCCAGCCTCACTCTATAAATAGAGGGGCAGGGGTACAACAATGGCAGACAAGTTTGGGAGCTCAAGCCTGGAAGGAACTCTCAAACAACTTTAGATACTTGTAATCAAAGCTTTGTACTTGTAATCTAAAGAAAAAAGGAGAATAACATATAAAGTGGACGTAGGCACGTTCTGGCCGAACCACTATAAATCTGTGTGTCTTTTACAGTTTAGTCCCTGCTTTTTATATATTTGCATAAATCACCCAAATCACTAAATACAACATAAAATCAACCAACTCATACGACTTTGGGTGTTTGCGGCCATTTTTTACGCAAACAGTTTCGAAAGGTCTATTTTAAGATTTTGAAAATGGTACTTTCAATGGATTCGAAAGGGACCATTTAAAGTTTTTAACAAGGGTTTCGAAGTTGATATCTTGGATTTAAAAATTAATGTTTTCTAAGATAAAAAGGTGCTTTAACTTCTTTTAAAGGGATAGATAACCCTATTGATTTAGGTTTTCAACAACATAGTTTTGTATAAAGCTTATATCATGGCAAAGGTAATTGAGTAAAGCAAAGAGTATACTTTCCTTGTTTAAGTATGATTTAAAGGGTTAAATCAATTTGAAAGAAATGTTTTCAACGAAAATTTGATGAGGGTGGTTAACCCCAAGTAAATGAATCGGATATTAGAATACTAGATGAGACTGGTATAGGATCTTGCCCTATGCTTTGCTAATAACCCCTAACTAATATAGGTCCGAAATTCCAGTGGGTAGGGTTTTGTCATAGGTAGGGCTAAAATGATCTTCCACATAGAAAGGAATATACAGAGAACGATAAGTTATTGGTGAGCCTGTAAAACCATTAGGATCAATTGACCCTAAGAGACGTAAGTTAAGGACAGATCGTCCAGAGGTGTATTTTGTCTTATAGGCTCGAATCAGCCAATGGTTAGTAATTTATCAAACGAACTACATTGTTCGGACAGATAGTCTATAAATTACCTGATTTATGTGCATATATGATATTGCTATTATTGTTTTAATCAGTTTGATTACAGGATTCTGAATTTCAAAAGATGTGTTTTAAAAGATATATTATTGAGGGGAATCCGTTCCGCTAAGTGGCGTGGTCTCACTCTATATCAGATAACCGAGATGTAATAGTATTACTCACACCAGACTTTATGTCTGCCTCGAAGTTTATGTTTTCCCCGTAAACTCTCGGGTGCTCAAAAATAATTTGAGTTGATTGAGAGTTAAGATTTTTTAGGTTTAGTAGGTTGACGAATAAGCTTCCAAAGACATGCGGGAGGCAAAGTTAGATATATAGGAGTAATTTGTTTTAATTTCACGCTACAACAAACAGGACTTTTAACAGCGTTTTAAAAACACTGTAAAAGCTTTTAATAGCATTTTTGCGTATCCTGTATATCGACATGCAGTTATATATCAGGAATATACAACGATAAGAAATAAACGCTGTCAAATGTCCCTTTTAACAGCGTTTCCTTGATGTAATGAAATCTTGTAACAGCGTTTGGTTGGATGCGGTTATAGATCTTTCTTAACGTTTGTTTCGTGCTAAGATAAGATTTTATAGCGTTTTTACAAAGCTGTGATTTTTATTTTCAGCGTTTCGTCGTTGTTCATGCTTTATGTTTTTAGATACAATTTAACGACATTTTTTAAACGCTGTTCAAACTTTCAACAGCATTTTAAAAACACTGTGGAATGTTTTAACTGCTTTAAAAAAGTTGTTGAATGCTTTAACTGCGTTCAAAAAACGCTGTGGAATGTTTTAATTGCATTTCTGCAAACATCCACCATAATGTGCATATACACACCACATTTCTCAATTAGCATATTATATCATTATCACATTTCAAAATCAACATATCATATCAATACCACATTTCGGACACATATTTGATAACCAACATATGAAATTTCATAATCAAAATACGCAATATTCTTACACCAAACATAAATAGCTCGTCGTCAGTAGTTCATAAACAAAATATAGAACAAGTAGCAATAGCAAAACAAATGCAAGTAGTACATACGTTAAAACCAAAAAGTAGTTCTAGCAGCAAAAATAACTTCGATCCATAATTCGTTGCAACTTTTTTTTGCATCACAGTCATCTATCTACCTGTGAAGCAAAAGTAATGCTTGAGAATCAATTCATCGAAAAAGTGTACATAAAGTTAAATCGAATTCATAATGCAAACACTAAATATTCATCACACTATTTCATTAGATGATTGACTAATACAAAGTATACAACATGCCATAAAATCAAGTAGCATTTACAAGTGAAGTGGAGTAAAAAATAATAGATGAACTCTGTAATTTACTTGGAGTAAAATCAAGCTGCATATTATTGACGTACGAAGTGGTCTGTTTACAAATCATGTAAACTAGTCGTCGATGTTAATTAAGTGGTCCTCTCAGCATGACAATGAATAAAAATGGCTTACATTGCATAAAATGCAAATCATATACATTATTTAGTGACTAGAATTCCAACGGCGCAAAACTACAAAAAAAACAAATCTAAAAAATTTGAACTTATTTAACTTTGTCTTGCATTATACAATTATAGAGATGTGTTAAATGCAAATGCAAATAAATGTTTCAAATTATTACATGTTTAACGTTATATGTATTTTGCAATTTTAAATATATGAAAATCTGAAGCGCCTTATATACTAATCAATCATGTGCCTTTATTTCAAAAGATTTTATTTTTCCTTAACAAACAAGTAATGTCCATACTCGATATATTTAGGCAATGTGTATCATTTCTACTGCATATTTCAGATAATTGGCAAAAAAAATTATAATTATTGTTAGGACTCAAATGTTGAACCTCTCACTCAGATTTCAATATTTTGACCATCTATTATATTTGTAAATATAATTTATTTTTACTTAATTACCTAGTTTTGCCGGTTGCTGGGTCTCTCATAAGGGAGTCGATTATTACTGCATGGATCAAATCGTAGGTTCGAGGGTACATTGCAGAAGGATCACACCTACAACAACCAATCAAATATTTTGTTACAACATCATCATAAACAAATGCCACACCATTATGATTGACACATGCACCACGGACTGAATATACTAATGCAAATAAAAAGAGTGGATATAATATAAAGCTGTTAAAGAAATAGAAAGAAAATGAAGTTCAAATCTAAGCATATCAATTATGATAGAGTCCAATAAGACCTTTGTCATACAAACACCAAGAGTTAATTGTTTCTTTGATGGAAAGGAACAACATTCATTACCCATACATAAACACCGCTTCTCATTTGTGATACCCTTGTGGAGGGCTCTGCTAACCTTTCTTACCATCTTGAAATGTTTTGCGTTGCTAATTTTCTAATAAGCATTTTGTGCTGACACATTTTTCAACTTGAAGTGCCTGAATATGTAAAACCAATTATGCTGCATTATCTAGTCAAAATAAAACAATTTCTCCTATGTTTGAATTCTTTCCACGTTGTAAATATTCTGATAGAACAACACTTATTTTCCATATATGAAGCACATCAAAATGCAAACAGTAGGCAATTTCATGGATACGTATAAAAACTAAAACAAATTTCATGCTAGCTGTAGTAAATTATAGATTCGAAACACATAAAAGGGAGGGATGTACACTCCAAAAAAAACTCAAAACAAACATCGCTTATTTAAATTTAAACTTTTGTTTCATATAAAGAAACATGTTTAAGAAAACTTTCCTGGAAGGTACTTCTCTGATATCTGAAGATATCATATACCAATTTTCAATGATAAAATACGGCCATATAGACACTACATTAGTGAGCAACAAATGGCTAAACATTGTAAAAAGATAGACTAGGTAACATGTGTGTGTGTTGATTGCTACCTGAAGAAAAAAGAAACCAGCACCTAATGCGATGCATATGTAACATGTTTATTTTGACGAGTATCTTGTACCTACTCTACCATAAAATGGATACTTTATTATTATTATTTGTTAATAATAAGATCAAAAGCCAACTAAACTGGTCAACTAAGCGCTACGTAATGTAGTTTTACAACCAAAAAACAAGTGCTTAATGTAGTAACAAAGTTTAACAAATACGCTAATAAGATATGTTTTACCTTTTCATGACTGAAATATCAAGAAACTTCAGTTACACTTGACTGTTCAAGAAATAGAAGAAATAAAAGAGAAAAGGAAACGCAAAACATAACAGTGGATCATAAAAGGAAATCAAGTGCAAGAACTAGAAAAGAGAAAGGAAAAACATTAATATATACCTCTCACCTCCCATATCAGTACATGAACTTAAAATTGTATGGTCTTCGTGAAGCCATGCCACTGCCCATGGGATTTATCAATTTCCCTAGCTGGAGCATCAAACCGATTCAATTCATTTATGCGTAAACATTTTCCAACTTTGTGCATATACTATTATACAGAAAAGCTTTGTTAGCTTCAAAATTTTCTGAAATATTTCGTATATTTGCGGTGTCTGAATCCATTATGTGCATCTTTTCCTTGCTGCACCTTTCATCAAACAAATATTTATCAATGATGATCAACTCAAAATCATCAGGGACCAACACTCTATCATTAGCAAATCTGTATATCTTTCCAGAACTTGGTGAGTGTATCAATTTTGTATTAACAAATTTATTACTTTATCCTATGCACTGAAACAGTTCTAAAAAAGCCACATCATTAAAATAATCTTCGTTTTGATCATTTAATCCGTCATTTGACTTGCATATCCTGAATTTTATAGGAGATTCCACGTCTTTACCACACCCATAGCTATATGAACTGGTATGATCTGCATCATCTAAGCAAAATGCTAGACATTTTAATCAATCTTTGAGATTTGTATATATAATAATCTGCTTGCCTTTTGAGCTCTCTCTCTGATTTGACTTTTCCTCATCAATAGCCATGCATACATTGTATTTTGGCCCTACTCTATCCTGTCTTTCCTCATTATGTATCATATTCTAATCCATCAATATATTATCTTCAAATGTACACGCTACATCAAATTTTTGTACACCTTTTGACCGAGCTCTTTTGATAATATTATAAGGTAAGTTCATTGAATCTGGTGCCCGTGCTTTAGCAGCTATAATTTCTTCGCTGATTTCATACACGTGTACATCTTCTGATATGTGCATATTTCCTATTTTATCAACATATACAGTATATTCCATATCATCTTTATCCTCGGTAGCCATATTTACCAAGGCAATATCAAGCTTTCCTCTATTAGTGACAACAGGTGTATGTATCTCATCTTCAGCAATTGGCATTCGTACATCATCAACATCAACTTCGCTGATGCTACATTGCACAACTAATGCATGTACCTCATCCGCACAGACACTGCATTCATCAACTAGTTTATTAATATCAACTTCAGCGGAATTAATAAGCATAACATCTTTTGCATTTTCAAACACAAGCACATCTTCAATATCACTGTGCATATTTCCTTATACATCGACATCAGGATTCAGAATAGCATTCCATAACAACTTCATCCTCAGTGACCATACACACTCTAGCAACAACTACCTTGTCCCATTAATGACAGTGTGATCTACAGCTGCGTCATCATCCATCTATCTAAGGTTTCAACCATATCAAATACCTCAAGGCAATTTAACCCATCGAATCTATTTAAAATAGCAATCACAAAATTTGAACTACATGCTTTTGCCACATGCTTGTTGTTAATAAAATCACTTTTATCCTTACTGCCTTTTCCAAAACTTGATTCTTGAATATCCTTTTGCATTAAACTCTCCCGATCTGTAATTAAAGCAGAAGCATCATCATATTTCATTACTGTAGGATCAAAAAGCAGTGGATCAATAGATGAAGATATATAAGTATTATTCCCCATAGCTTCAGCGCAAACATCAATACTCCTACCCAGACTAACATCTTTCAACCCAATCTTTGAATATCACTCACCATTAAAATGATCTTCATCAAAAACACTGCCTGGAACATCAAACTCATCTTTATAATATTTATACAGCATCTAGATTAAAAAAATTGAATTGACCATGTATCTTTAAAAATTTATATCTATATATAGCTAACAGAGAAAACAAATGGTTGATCTGTTAAGTACAAGACGAATTGTCCAATTACAAATATAAATCACTGTATGCATGTTGCTAACAATTAATCAACCTTAACCCTTGATTTTACGTTATAATCGGAAAAAAATGGTATCAGGACAAGAAAATGGGTTTTTCAGACAAGATAGTTTCAGAGTTATTTAGTTAACTTAGTTCATTTATGATTGTAATTGGTATCTTGTCATTACTTAGTTAACTTGTCATTACTTAATTAACTTAGTTCATCTTAGTTACTTGAACTACTTAGTTAACTTAAGTTAACTTGTCATTACTTAGTTAGCTCAGTTCATTTCATAGAATTGGGACAATCCCCAATTGGACTTGAAAATTGGTATCTTGTCATTACTTAGTTAACTTAGTTTCTTCGATAAAAATCAAAGGACTAAAAACGAATTCATGGTTGCTTTCTTAGAAGATGAAAAACCACCATGATATATTTATTTATTTTATTACTAGGTTACCGCGTTGCTTAAAAATCATTGGAAAAGGAAGGAATCTGGCATCCAAATCTAAGAAAAATATATTGATATATGAAGCCTGTATCATTTCACCCCTTGATTTATGTCAATCTAGCAAAATAATCAGAGTTGGCAATTTGGCATACCAGATTACCAAATCCAAGGAAATAATATTGAAAGGTGTAGATCATATGTGATCCAAGATTTACTATTATCCACTGTTGTTTATGCTGTTTATACTTCAAATATTGTACTGATATAGTTTCGTTCTTTGAGAGGAAAAAAAATATTCATTGTTAGAATTCAATTATGTTTTAATCGATATAAAAATTGTATAATGCCATATTTTTATTTTTTATTTTCAGGTTAAATGATATATTTTTTACGATTTTCCTACTTTGCACTTAATTCATCAGTTTTTTCGCATTTACAGTTTTACCAATAATATTAAACACAAAACTATTTTTAGGATAAATATAATTATTGATTCCGTATCAAAAGAAGTGCATTAAGGTGATTTTTATCTCTGGTTTCGTTTTAGCCCAGCTCCCACATTTCACAAGACAATCCCATGTTATTCTACCCTAATAATGTTGATTCTGCTTCATTTTGTTTCCATAGCTATTTTAGTGCACTTACTGGGGGGCACCAAGGCTAGGATTTCCACAGCATACTAGCTATTTACAGTTGAACTCTATGATGTTTGCTCGAAATTCTATCTGAAATAATATAAAATATTTGTACTGCTAATTACAGGACCAAAACCATTTAAGCACTCTGAAAAGCAAATTAAGGTATTGTTGCACTGATTACTATTCCTAGAACATGATGGAAAAAGTATAAGTTGAAGTAAAAGCAACCGTACATCTTTGTATAGCTTTTTATCTCTGAAAGTTGTCGAGAGGATCTTTTAGACAATGAATCTGACTCACTCACCTGCAAGTATGATACAGTATGACAAAGCAATGCCTTAAAAACTAATGCATAATAATATATATGCCAACAAAGTATGATATACTTCACTTTCCTATCTAATAAACTAGAAAGTGACTGTACTTCAGATCGTAGAATATGTAAATTTGGGGCTGATGCTTTATATTTAATGATTTCATTTTGCATGGCAGACATATCCTTTGAAAGAGATGAAATGTATGATTTAAACTCTGCCATTATTTGTTTCATGCCTGATGTTCATTAGCTTAATTTATAAAATAGCATATAAAATCCAACAAAAATATTAACCTTAAATTAGCAACAGGGAAGGAAATTACCTAGCTCTTTCAAAGCTTGTTTAAGCTTGCTTTCTATCATAGTCTGTCCTTCCTTTCGTTTCTGTAAATCCAGTTCCAGCTGATTTCTATGAGATCCTGAGAAAGCAGAGAGTCTTTGATAAACATCAGCCAAATCAGCTTTTGAAGTAACTTCTATTTCATGCCAGATTATATTATCCTTTTCGACCTATCGTGATAAAATTGAACTAGCATCAACCAACTAAGATACACATGTCAAAAGAATAACAAAGATTACAGAGGCTACAATCATTTATTGAACAGTTATCACCTGTAATTTCTCTATGGAGGTTCGATGTAGATCCATTTTTGCTTTTGATTTATCTAGTCGTTCACATAGTGACAAGAAAGCTGGAGATTAAATGATGCTTTGTACATTAGTCACAGCATTCTACAAATACGTTTATACAAATACATCTATTTAGACATATTCAAATGCTAAGCAATTGATTAAATAAAGCAAACAAAAGAGAAAATCCATTAAATAAAGCAAACAAAAGAGAAAATCCACACCTTAATATCAGCTAGTTTCTTTAAAATATCTATTCTTCCTTCATGCAGGTTTCTTATTTCAATAAGCTTGCTTGATGCAAGATCCTGTTCACAAGAATGGTTATCAAAACACAAATATAAAGATATAGGAGAAAACTACTGTAAGTTGAAAATGTGTGCCTTCATATTTTTTAGTAAAGACTCAAAATCTTTCGATTCAATTTTCTTATCTCTAAACTTTTCTCTGTCTGATGGCTTACTTCCCAACATAGGAAAAAGGATTGGAGCCTGAAACACATTTGTACAAAAATATTTCTAAATGAAACATATTTTCAAATAATCAATGATTAATTTTGCTTATAATATTGACTGTTTTAATGTGATAAAAAATTATGTAAAAATAGCGTATTGTTGTAAATGATCTTAAAAAATTTATATTCCGAACCAGAACCAAAAATTATTTTCCTTACATAAATTTCCAGTTTCTACCTACTATTATCAATTATTTGTTAAAAATGTTTTCCCATTAAAATATAAATGAACAAATTTTGTTTAACAGTTGAAAGTATTTAGCTTAGAAACTAGGCAGTGAAATTTTCAAATAACTCTGTTGCGACTTAGAGATAAATTGTTGATGAATGGACATGCCAGTGAGATAGTAATCACACAATTAAACAATACTTGAAAATAAGCTAAGCAAACATATTTAGTAAATAATCACAGAATATTAAGAAAGTATTCAGTAAACGCAAGATATAACAGTCTATACAAAGTACCAAAAATGTTAAAATCTCTTCCTTTTAGTGCAAATTAAGCAAATCAAAAAATCAAGTTGCTTCCTTTTTTGTTAAAATATAATGATATAGAATTAGCATCAATTGATGCTAAAACAACAACACTATCATACCCGGAAGAATTTTAGATCTTGAAATGATATAGAGATAAAATTTCGAAGTATAGAACTCTAGGTATGCGATAACAGAGTACAGATGGATTCGAACAATTTAGGATTTGACGAGCGCTGAAAAGGGGAATTTTTTTGTGGTTTAGGTCTTGGACTGGTGAAAAAGGAATTTTGTGATAATGGGAGGGAGACCGGCAGGTTTTTATTTTAATGCGGAAACATGCAACAGCGTGGATGGGAGCCATGTTTAACTCTGACCAACGAATAGGTAAGCAAATAACAGCAATTCTTATTCCAATGCAATCCCTCCTTGCAATAAATATATCATTTTGCTGTAGTGTCCCTTTTGATGTATTTAGGACAGATATGTCTATTTACTGTTCTAATCATTCAAGGGGACATCTTTATATATTGGTCTTGGTGTAATTTGAAATAATTATATTTGGTCAAAAGCTGAAAAATATCTTTGGATTATGTAACTAAATATGAAATATTGATTTGAAATGTAATCAGAAAAGGTGTTTACATTTTGTGTTGATTTTATTTCATATTTATGTGCTTCTGATATTATGTATACCATTAACATTACTGTATGTTGTCACCGGAAGTTAATACTATAGATGACCGCGGCATCGGTAGCGCTTAGCTTCGGGCCTCAAGATAGGGGATGTTACATGCAGATATATAGGTGAATATATCTACCCCATTACTATTGTTTTCGCTCTCTTTACTTCTGTTTCTTACGAATGCCTGATTACGTAGAATGCAAGAATGGAAGCCCAAAGCGGACGTCGGGTTTTAAGAAGTGTGAGTGCAAATGCAATTAGAGGTACAATGAGTATGTAGATAAATGACCGAGGAGGGGAGACGGCCCCAATTGTTAGAGTGGAGGCTAGTGTTTAGATGCCGACTCTAGTTGTTGGAAACTTAGACATGAACGCAATTTTCTAGTAGTTTATGACAAACCCAATGCAAAAGCAAATTAGCAGCAAGTGCCCTGTAAGCACCGCATGTTCCTAAGGGCCCGGTGCTAGCTACTAGAGAGCATTTGCTAAGATGAATAAAGATTTTCAGAGTTTAGGAAGAGAAATGTTTTATGAGAAAAAGCTGCCTTGGAAGCAAGTGATTGGTTACGAATGTGAACATATCTGTGGAGGTTTGAGTTTACCAGTGACCAAAATGTGAATTTGGTATCAAGACAGCTTAAAGGGCTAGCTATGGTGAGGGCAGAAATCCTAAGTAAGAGGTTACTTGGAAAGGATTTAAGAAGATGTTTGAAGAAAAATTCATTCTTGGATCAAAATTTTAAACGATGTTTCGAGAATTTGTTGAGCTACAACAAGGAAGCATGAAGGTATCTAAGTAGGTGTAGAAGTTTAATGCCCTATCTAAATATGGGGTTGATATGATTAGGACATCAAGGAAGAAGGTGGAGAAGTTCTTTATGGGGCTTAGACTAATGAAGAGTGATAAGGTAATATCATATTTTACACTTCTTTTCAACGAAATGGTCGATATAGCAAGATGATATGAGCTCATGTACACTAAAAGGAGGAGTATGGGAAATAAAGTTCAGATAGGTAAAAATATGTTCACCTCGTATTAAAAGGATAAAAATGGCCAACTATAGAAAGGAAAGGCTCAAGGAGGAGAAGTGTTGAAAGATGTTTCTGAAGTTACCCTCTATAATTATGGGCAGAAGGGCACTGCATATCTAAATGTTTGAAACAGTCTAGAGTGGATAAGGTCAAGTGCTTTAACTATGACAAACCATGCCATTAAAGAAGGATTTACACTAATTAAGACCAGCAAAGGTTTATGCTTTGAAGGGATGGGTAGCTAGTTCGTCTACTAAGAAAAAAGGGAAGGGTACGGTGGTTGGATAAATGATTTTGATTTTCCACATTTTAGCTAGAATTTTGTTTGATACAGGTGCTACACACTCTTTCATTTCGAAAGATTTGTGTAACGACTCAAAATTTTGGATGCTTCGTATTTAAACATCTCAATTGTTTAAATATTTGAATCCTGTACTAAATGTTATTAAAGCGGCTAATAATCTTATTAACCCTCTTTTAAATAATAAATAATGATGGTAGTTGGATTTAAAGTTTGTTTGCAAAAAATATGTTCTTCAAAGAAAAATCAGCAATGTTATTAAAAATCGGTTTATCGATAAATAGCTTTTGGATCAACATAAGTTGTTCGAAATCTTTTGCACTTGTCTAATAATAAAATGAACACAATAGCAACTGGTTAACACTTCTCTTTATAAAGACAAATAGAAATTTCTAGAATGTTCTAAGTGGATAAGAGATATTATTTTGTTGAGGGTATAAAGGAAATTCGCTAATGGAAGTGATGTAAAGGAGAAGTGATGGACATATGGAGTGGTCAACCTTCCATAGCATGGTGGGGAGGTAAGAGAAAGCTTGGGAAATCCCATTTTAAGATTATATAAGGAAAGGCATGCCCTTGTTAAATAATTACAAATCCACAAAGAAAAAACCAAGATTTTTAATGTCTTCTTCTCTAAATGTTCTAAAGAAAAAATTGCAAGACAACTATAAATCCACTCAAACTTTGCCACAAGCCTTGGGATAAAATTACAACACCTTCCACCATGTTAAATATTGAAGAAGCGAAACCATGTTATCCCCATCAAGGAAGGCCTTGAGCTTAGAATGGGGTTTTGGTCAAGAGGCCGGTGAAAGCAATAGAAAGAAGGAAGAAAGAAAGTGGTTGCAAGTTGAGGTTAAACTTGGGTTGCTTGGGCTTACTTGTTAATTGGCTTAAAGATGAGTTAACACACCACTTTTAATGAAATTATATGGTATATATGCTTATGTTGATTGTGTATATATTGTTTGAAATGATATTGACATATTTTGAAATGCTGGTTTTGATTCTTGGTTTCAAAGTAAGTGATATATGTGATCCATATCTATGGACCCGTATGATTTTTAGTAAGGCCTTGAAATAAAGCACATAGGTTGTAGACGAACTTTGATTTAGATTGGACTTGGATTTGAAAGCGCACTTATAGCAAAAGTCGCCATGAATACACTTTGGAATTGCCTTGTTTCTGGCGATTTCTATGGAACTTTGTAGAGAGATTCTTAGGGGTTTCTTGAAATATTTGTGACTATATTTATATATATGTGTGTGTGTGAGTGTGCTTGCTTTCTTAAAAAGTTTGAATGATAAAAGGCTGAGTAACATATTGAAAAGTGACCCAAACTTTACTTGTGCAAAACAGCCCTGTTTAGCCTTGATTTTTAAAATTTAAAGGTTTGAAAAGATATTTAAATTTAAGTATTTTATTTAATTTTTTTTATAAGTGTTTCCTAACTCATATTAAAGAATTTCAAAAGTAGTTTGAGATATTTATGAATTTTAAGAATTAGTTGTAAATTTTTAAGAGTTTTACGTTAAAATATAAGAAAACATGTTTTTCCAAGTTCTAAAAGATTTTATAAGCTTGTTTTTTTCAAGTAATATATTGAGTAAATATTTTAAAACCAATTATTAGTTTTTAAAAGCCTTTTTAAGTATATATAGTTTGTAGAAGATTAGTTGATTTCTTTATAAAGTATAAAAATCTCATGCAATATCATCTTTTAAAGTGTTTTATTAAATATCTTGATTTACAAATAAAATTACTATACGTAATCTCTAAAAGGTTTTAAAAGTAAAACCAAAGGTTCAAAAAGGGGTTTGAAATTGCTTAATGGTTAAGTAACTAAATTTTTAATTACTTATTTGAAAAGTAACTAACTATGTTTAATACTAAAAGCCAACGAAGTAGGCTATCAATTTGTGAGAGTTAAGATTAATGTTCGAGTAAGGATATGAATAGTAGAGCTCTAACCTACCAGCCTTTCTCTTTACCAAGGAACAGTTAAGTCGGAAATGTTAGAAACATGTTAATCTTGTTGATTTCTTACTAATTTATGAAAAATCATTAATATTATACTTAACGCTAAAAGCCGACGTGGTAGATTTATCTATTTATGAGATTCAAGAATGAAGTGTCTTGGCAAGGCTTTGATATGAAACTAGTGCTCTAACTTATATGGCTTCACTCTTTGATGAGGAATAGTTAAATTAGAATGTCGAAAATGAGTTAAGTATACAAAATGTAATTTCTACAAGCGATCGTTTTAACTGGGTAGTCAACTTGTCAACTATCGAACTTAACCAATTATTAACATAGATCTTTAAAAGAATGGTTTTAAAGATAATATAAGTATGAAATGGTTTTGGGTTTACTGTGACAACGTGTTAATCACATTTGTTTTTAACCTTTTTTATTATACTTATGAATGTAAATAGATCATTAAAAGAATGTTTTAAAGATAAGCATAACTGAAATGGTTTTAGATTTGCAGTGACAATGTTTAAGTAGCATTAGTCTTAATCCTTTGAATGGATCTATGAAAGTACTTAGATCCTTAAAAGAGATATTTTAGAAGGGAATTATAAATAAAGAATTTTTGAAAAAAGCAAAAGTAAAGGTTTAAAGTAAGAAATCTTGCTAATGATTTGTGAATATATTTATACCAATTGAGATAATTATATGAATACTTTTTGAAGTATTAAAAGAGTACAAATGAATAGTAGCGATTGATAAATGAATTTTATTAGATAAAAGAAATTTTACTAATAAAAGAGGTTTTAATTAATAGAATGTATTAATTAACTAAAAAGAAGATTAGAGGTCATTTATATGTTATTTCATCTGTGATAAGTATGTGAGACTTGATTCCCATTTATGACTATCTGTCTTGAACTGGATAGTCGATCAGTTGACTATCAAAATTAACCATAATAACTTGGGAAATATATAGAAGAAACACGAGGTCTGTATGGTATAATTATCTTTGAAGATGTTATTTTGTGTATATAAACTCATCTTGCTATTTTAAAGAGACCGGGATCAGTTGAACACTTACTGAAGCTAGAATTATCATGTCGGTAGAATAATCGCTTTGCAAAGTCCTAGAAATGAGAAAATAGTTAGTGTTAGATACATTGGAGGAGAGGTTTGGAGCAATACTGTGTGCGATCGAGACTCAAGAGGATGAGATTGATAATGTAGCAGCAGTTCGATAATTTGCAGATATTTTCGAACTAGTAATGAGATTACTACCAGGAAGCACGGTAGAATTTCGTATAGATTTGGTATCCGGAGCACAATCTTTTAGCAGACTACCTAGTAGGATGACCACCTAAGGAGATGTAGGAATGGAAGAAGCAGATAGTGGAACTTGAGCATAAAAATTTCATCAGGCCAGTTGTTTGTTGTGGAGAGCATTTGTAGTATTTGTAAAGAAGTCAGATTGGTCACTTTGAATGTGTGTTAACTACCGAAAGTTGAATGAGTTGATTGTAAAGAATCGCTATCTATTGCCTGAGCTAGATGACTTGTTTGATCAACTGAGCGAGCTAGAATATTCATGCACTTGGAAATGGGATTCCACTTATTGAGAGTAGCCAAGGAAAGTGTTTCGCATTTTGATCAAGATACAGCTCGTATGATGGGTTAGTCATGCCCTTTGGATTGACAAACACCCCTACGTTCTTTGTAGAACTTATATAACAAATCTTCCATGATCAGCTGGATAGATTTATGTGTGTCCTCATTGATGAAATTTTGGTATATTCTAAAAATGATAGGGTCGGACAATGAGATCCATCTAAGATTGGGATTGGTGACCATGAGATAGCACAAGTTGAAGGCGAAGTTTTTCAAGTGCTACTTTTGAAAACTAGAAGTTAAATTTCTAGGTCATGTTGTTTTAGAGAATGGATTGGAAGTGGATTCGTCAAATATAGAAACAATTAATGATTGGAGGTAGTCATAGAAATGAGAAAATTCTTAGGATTGGCTGGCTATTACAGTAGATTATAGCTAGCTATTGCAGGAGATTCATTAAGTATTTCTTAAGTACAACGAAACATTTGACCAAATTAAATAGGAAATATGAGAATTTCATATGGATTGATAAGTGTGAAATGTCATTTTAGGAGTCGAAAAGTGATAGAGTTAAGGGTATGCTCTAGGGAAAGTGTAATAGCCCATAATTTTGTAAATATTTTTAATTAAATTTTTATTTGAAAACTTTAATTTTTAAATTATTTAAAATTGAATTTCTAAAAATTTTCAAATCATTCCATCTCTCATTTCATTTCTAGAAAGAAATCTATGCAAATAAATGGGTTGGAGAAATTTAAGAGACATAAGTTACATGCTTTAAATTCTTGCTTTTAATTGCCTAGCATCTTTATTTCTTACACTATCCATTCACCAATTCTAGCCGTGTATTCCCCTATCAAATCAAGCACAAAATATTCTCATTATCTCATTTCCTCATTTTCATTTTCAATTAAGGATAAATATATATGTTTCTTTCTCCTTAACTTATGCCTTTTCCGTTTTCTAGCATTTACTTCTTTGCTTGCCTTCTAAACCATTCCAAGTATCAGCCGTGAGAAACTTTATCAATTCATGTACAAAGATTTATTTCCCACTTCCCATATTCATTTGCATTTAAGAATAAAATATAAGCAAGCTTATTTCTCCTTAGCTCATGCCTTTTTTTGTTTCCTATCATTTACTCCTCCTTAGCCGTTTCTTTTTTCTTCTTCCATCTTTATCCATGTATTTCTTTTGATAACTCATGCACAAACAATTCTCAAAATTCCTCAATATCATTGCGTGAAGAAAAATATATGTTCAAGCTCTAAAGTTATGGCTTCTCTTCTTTTTCCATATCTTTTCTCTTTTTTTCCTCTTTCTTTGTTTTGCTTCAAAGCTAGGCTCGGCCTTTTGCCTCTAGCCACCACCATGACCACCTCCGCTCCTCCACCATCTCTATGTATGGCAAACATCACCCTTTCATCACCAAACCAATCTATGTATTGGTCACCTTGCTTTGATTTATTGAGGTTATATCATTTTATTTCCTATCTTTTCATTGTTGTAATCTCTATTCTTAGTATTGAATCATGTTCTTATGTTTGTGATATTTGTTTGCTTTATTTTGTTATGTACAAGATGTGGATTTTGGCTCTCTTTTCACTCAAGTTTGCATCTTGCTTTGTTTTATCAAAAGGTTATGTCCCTTTGATCCGTATTGTTCATTGTTTGATTCATGATCTTGTATGTTGAATTATACACTTATGTTTGTGTAATTATTTGTATATAAGATTTGGATCTGACTCTTCATCCACTCAAAAGAATATAGTCGTGCCTTTTCGTGCCTTGCGGAGTTTAGATTTGGGTTTGAATTTCAATCCTAGCTTTAAAAAGGTGAGTGATTCACTCCAGACATTACATACTTATATTATTGTGAAATGATGACAAGTGAATCTGTATAAATTGATATGTCATTCATATATGCCTATGATGTCATTATATGATGTTAAATCCTGTTTATATAATTGTTGCATCATCTGATATGATATGTTATATTATACTATTCGTTTTAGTTATTGTATCACACTGCAAGTTCCCTATCACTATGGGTTGAAATGATACATACCTGAACGGACTTTAGAATAAGGAAAAATCATTATGGGTTGAAATCATAGGCTCGGGTGAATTTTATTGTATTCTTTTATTGGGATTGCGGGTTTGAAATGATAGAACCCGGATTTTTCTTTTTAAATTACGGATTGAAATGATACATATCCGTATCACTTGACCTAAGTTAGAAAACATTATACAGGCCCATGGTTAATATTTTCAAAGTAATATTTTTCTGAAAAGGTTATTAAGTATTTGAATATTTTGAATATATGAAATTTTAGTTTAAAGATTTGAAATATAAAGAGATATTGGTTTTTATAAGTTAAATTTTTATAAGCTGATAATAGGTTTAAAGTGTAATTTAAAAATTTTTATTTGGTTTTAAATGGAAATCTAAAGATTTTTATTTGTGATAAACAACTTAATAATTAAAGTTGGTTAATACGGAATTTTAAAAATTAAAGTTGGTTAATATGGAATTTTAAAATCTAACCTGGTAATTGCAATCAATTTTAGTTTGGAATGAATAGGGTTTGTATAATAAATAATGTATTTTGAATTGATAAAATTAACTGCTGTTCTGATTGGACTTAGCAATAAAATTTATTTAATTTGGAGTCATAGTCAATTGATGTCTAGATGAATATATTTATAAAGAGGATTAGACTGTTATATTAACTGTGAGAAAATATTTGATTTATGGTTATATTTTGTAACAATAAATGATTATGATTTAAATGGAAAAATGCAACTTATAACCTGATAATTGGAACTTTAGTTTTCAAATGAAAGATAAGTAAATTTAGTGATAGGGGTATTTTATTTGTGGGATGGATATTTTAAAATAAAGTGTAAAGTTATTTGTTAAAATAAAAGTTAAGTAAAATAGGGTAATTTTGACTTATTAATGAATTATAGTTTAATTTGGATATTTATTGATAAAATTTTATTTCATTAAATCATAAGTTAAATGATATCCAAATGAATATTTTTGAAGCTTGAAATGTGATTTCATAAGTTAAATTGGCTAAAAATGGAAATTTTAATGTAGCTGAAATATACAATATTTTGGAAAGTTATAACTGAATGAATAGACTTATAAATGCTACAACTTTGAAATGAATATTATTTGACATTGAATTTAAATGGTTAAATGAATCTTGTTTGGAAGATATTAACATTAAATTTAAATAGTCTAAATAAATATGTTTCAAAGTGTTTAGTTTCAGAGTTGTTATAACTTGAAAGTAATATGGCTTTGGAAATGAATTTATTTGAAATCGTATTTAAATAAGAATTTTATTTAAATGAATAAATTTGGATCTTATTGAAATTGAAGATTTAAGAATATGACTTTATAAAGTGGTTTGGGTTAAGATGATGTAAAGGAATATTTCAAGTTTAATAAATTGAAGGAAATATTCAATGACCTGGAAATTTGGGTTTTATTTAAATGATATATTGATTTGGTTTTGGAATAAAATGATATAGTATTTAGTTTTGGAGTGGATATCATTTTGGAAGGTATATGGATTTGGAAATATTTCTATTTTTGAAAATGGATATTATTTTGGAAATTAATGGTATTTAATCTTTAAATGGCTTTGGAATAGAAATGTTTTGAAATAAATATCCATGGGTAATAATAATGTTTGGTTGTTAAAGAGACCGAGATCGGAAGTTGTCATACTCTCTGCCAATTCCAAAAACCACTTTAACAACCGTTTACGTGGAGGAGATTCCAGAATGAAGTAGGATGGTGGCGGCATTCCTTTGAGGTATATACATGAACCCGACTCTCATGAGTTGGCTTAAGGTGGCTAAAACAAGAGCGATCGACGGGCTAAGAAGGTAGCACCTTTTATTGGACACACTCCTTCGGTACCATTCTATTACTTTGTGATTGATTTGGGCCCTTTGATTTTAGGGGCGTGGATCGAGATGGGCAGTAGTAGCTGCTACGCGTTGCCACCGGTCTGGAAGCGTAATTGGTATATCTATTCTGGCATTGCCTAGTTGTGCCGTGTCACCTACCCTAGCGTGCCTTGTACGAGTTTGATTTGTGTCATACCTATGGAGTATCCTCTTGTAGCCTCCCGATCATGTAGTATTATGGTACTGCATAGACTATTGGTACTATTACGTGTTAAGCAGAATATTGGGTCACTCCTTAACGCTATTTAAAAGTAATTTTATTTTACTTACAGACATTATTATAATAGTGAAATATTACTACATAGTAAATAGTTTAACGGATCTTTAGATGATAGGCGGTCTCAAGCATCATTTAAGTTACTTGTACCTTATAATACAGTTCACTTGATTTGGTTTACATTGTATAACTATGTATGTTCTGACTTGAGTGTTTTGGTTTTTTTTTACGCTCGGGTCAGACTGAGTGATACAACATTAGAGACTCACCTTCGGAGTTGGAGCTTTGCTTGAAGATCCAGCTATCTATTTCATTTCGGTATCCAGTTGATTCCAGTCATCCCATTGATTTCAGTGATGTATTCCGATTGTACTTGATTATCATATTTAGTCTTCCGTTGTATCTTTTTTAACTCTGATGTATTTACATAGTTGCTTCATTAACTACTTTCTCTTTTCTTCCGCTGCATTATATTACTCTATGTCTGTGATCTGTGATTTGTTTATTTATTGTATATTCTGAGTATTGCCAAATTTAAATTAACAATTCGTTATTTTGAGAAATTCAAGTCCGACATGTGCGCGTGCGAATGGTTGAAAATATCGGGTCGTCATAGTTGGTATCAAAGCTTTGGCTCTAGGAAAAACTTAGCATATATGGTAAATGTATTTACAGAATCACTTTCATTCGAGTGTGAATCTCTTTTCTCTTTGACTCTGTTTCCTTTGAATTTTGGAACGTTCCCTCGGTTTCGAAATTCATTCTTGCCCCTCACTCTTCGTATTCTTCTAAATTCTAGAGCATCTCATAGCTCCATTGAATGACTTGTAAAGGGGTGAAACTCCTTTACAATAGACATTTATTCACCGGAGATTTCTATATCCGCGGTTTAGATGCTAGTATCTCTTGTTGTCCCGAATTCTACCTCTTGAGATCGATTGTAGATTTGCCTCGGAATTCTGCATCGATCTAATTCTTGAAGTCGCGGTTAACCCGGTTAAAGTTGCCCGTGATTTATATAAGCTTATCCAACTCCTTATTCGGTTAGTTAAACATCTTACCATTGTTCCAACTTAGCCACAATCAAAATTTTCTTTGTTTTGAGTGAATCAAATTTGAACCCCTATTCTTGCTTTGTAAAGCTATATTTAAAATGTTTTATATATTATGTTGTTTGAGTTGTTGATGTTGATTTGGATTTTCGATCGATTCGTCTGATCAACGCTATCGATAGGATCTCCAAAACACTTGAATATAGCAAACCGATACAATATAGTTTTCAAATTTAGTAAATGAAATAAATTTGGTAATTATATTATATATGTATATAAGTATAGTTTTCTGAATTTTGATAGTTAATTGAGTTGGATGTTGAAAAATAATATTTGACTTTGTATATAGCTTGTAACCATTGGCTTTTGTTTCAAATATAAATAATTGAAAAAAAAAACATGGTTATAAATTAATTTGAAAATTTAAATGAATTTAAAACAAGAAATTGAGAATTTAATTTCCGATGGTTTCAAACTCTGTGTTTAATGTTTTAAAGGGTGTATTATTTAAAGTACTTCTAGTAGAAATTGTTTCAAAGAATTTTAATTTGTAAACCGGTGCTCTTTTCTTTGTTGCTGAAAAATAATTTCGGTGATGGCGGCCGGATCATCGATATTCATTTTCGAGTATCGAAGTGGAGAGACCATTCTGTAGTTTGGCTACAATCTTGCTTTGGAGAATTAATTTGATTTGGATTCCTAAAATATGACTTGATTTATAATATATGTAACACATGATTTAAGATCTGATTTGATATATATAATGTAAATATAATTATTTATCCCTAAAATAGTTTGAAGTTAATTGGAAATCTAATTTTTAAACTTTGTCTTAAAGGATAATGTCAAATATAAAATGAAATCAAAATTATGAATAAATATTTAAGCTTGAATAATTGAATCAGAAATTTTTGTTTGTATAATATTCTATTGCATTCCAATATAACTTACCTTAATTATTAGAAGTTAACAATGTAATTGGATAATATACAATATAAAAGGATTTTATAAATAAAATTTGAGTGGTCATAATAAATGTTATAGCTTAAATTTTAGTTATAGAAAGATTAATAGAGATAAATAGAATAAAAGGTTAATTGTATGGAATACCACAAAATGGTGTTATAGGAATTTTTAAATAAATTGGAATAGTTATAATAAATGTAATAATACTTAATACATGGGATCAGATATATTAAGTGGAATATATTTAATAATAAATTAGAATGAAGAAGAATTAAATTGATTAAATAAATTATAAGTATAATAAATGATTTTTCCAAATTCATGATTTTATAAATTGATAATTAGACGGTAAGATAATGAAATTAGAAATGGTTAAGATTTATTTAACATGGGTGAAATCAAGTATAAATTTAAGTTAAAATGTCATGGTTTTAAATTTATTATCTTATCTTTTTAATCTTTTTCATCTTGTCTTAACCCTATCTCATTCTAATCTTGTTTTCTTTGTTTTTCGTACCTCACTCCTTTTCGGGGACGAAAAGTTTTGAGTGGGGGAGAGTGTAATAGCCCATAATTTTGTGAATATTTTTAATTAAATTTTTATTTGAAAATTTTAATTTTAAAATTATTTAAAATTGAATTTATAAAAATTTTCGATGTAAGTTTGGTATTTGTTTGTAATTTATTTTCCAAATACAATAAAATAAACATTTTCGGGAAATTTTATTTTTTGGTCAACTCTGGTCAAATTTTTAAATTTAAAATTTTTAGTTTTAATCTTTTTCTTTGAAGCAGAATATAATTATAATATTAGTTTTATTTTTTGTTTCGTAAAATTCTGCTTTATACTTTTTAAATTAGATAAAGCATAGTGTTTACACGCAGTTATTTTCTGTATCTTATTTTCTATTTTCCTATGTTCATTTCCCTAATTTATTTTCTATTTTCTATTTTTCATCTTTCTAATTTTATTTTGTTTAACTTTTATTTTGATTTTTTTTATTTTTGATCAGTTTATTTTTGACAAATGGTTTAGGAAATTCAAAGGTCATAAGTTGCTCTTTCTTTAATTCAAAATGAGACTTTTCCTTTCTTACCATCCAAAACTTCCCCTTAGCCGTTCATTTTTCTTTTGGCCGTGCATTTCACTTGCTATTAACGTACAAATCAAATCATTCTCATCTCTCATTTCATTTCTATAAGGAAATCTATGCAAATAAATGGCTTGGACAAATTTAAGAGACACAGGTTACATGCTTTAATTTCTCGCTTTTAATTGCCAAGCCTCTTTATTTCTTACCCTATCCATTCACCTATTCTAGCCGTGTATTCCCCTATTAAATCAAGCATAAAATATTCTCATTATTATCATTATCTCATTTCCTCATTTTCATTTGAAATTAAGGATAAATATATACGTTTCTTTCTCCTTAACTTATGCCTATTTTGTTTCCCAGCATTTACTTCTTTGCTTGCCTTCCAAACCACTCCATCTATTAGCCGTGAGAAACTTTATCAATTCATATACAAAGATTTATATCCCACTTCTTATATTCATTTGCATTTAAGAATAAAATATATGCAAGTTTAGTTCTCCTTAGCTCATGCCTTTTTTGTTTCCTATCATTTACTCCTTAGTCGTTTCTTTTTTTTCTTCCATCTTTAGTCGTGTATTTCTTTTGATAACTCACGCACAAACAATTCTCAAAACTCCTCATTATCATTTGCGTGAAGAAAAATATACGTTCAAGCTCTAAAGTCATGGCTTCTCTTCTTTTTCCATTTCTTTTCTCTCTTTTTCCTCTTTCTTTGTTTTGCTTCAAAGCTAGGCTCGGCCTCCTGCCTCTAGCCACCACCATGACTACCTTCACTCCTCCACCACCTCCATGTACAGCAAACATCACTCTTTCATCACCAAACCAAGCCATGTATTGGTCACCTTGCTTTGATTTATCAAGGTTATGTCATTTTATTTCCTATCTTTTCATTGTTGTAATCTCTATTCTTTGTATTGAATCATGTTCTTATGTTTGTGATATTTGTTTGCTTTATTTTGTTATGTAGAAGATGTGGATTTTGGCTCTCTTTTCACTCAAGTTTGCATCTTGCTTTGTTTTATCAAAAGGTTATGTCCCTTTGATCCATATTGTTCAATGCTTGATTCATAATCTTGTATGTTGAATTATACACTTATGTTTGTGTAATTGTTTGTATACAAGATTTGGATCCGACTCTTCATCCACTCAAAAGAATATAGTCGTGCTTCGTCATGCCTTTTCGTGCTTTGCGGAGTTTGGATTTGGGTTTGAATTTCAATCCTAGATTTAAAAAGGTGAGTTATTCACTCTAGACATTACGTGCTTATATTATTGTAAAATGATGACAAGTGAACCTGTATAAATTGATATGTTATTCATATATGCGTGTGATGTGATTATATGATGTTAAGTCCTGTTTATATAATTGTTGCATCATCTGATATGATATGTTATATTATACTATTCGTTTTAATTACTATATCACGCCGCAAGTTCCCTATCACTATGGGTTGAAATGATACATACCCAAACGGACTTTAGAATAAGAAAAAATCATTATGGGCTGAAATGATAGGCTCAGGTGATTTTTATTGTATTTGTTTATTTATTTTTCTTGGGATTACAGGTTTGAAATGATGGAACTTGGATTTTTCTTTTTAAATTACAGATTGAAATGATACATATCTGTATCACTTGACCTAGGTTAGAAAACATTAAATAGGCCTATGGTTAATATTTTTAAAGTAATATTTTTCTGAAAAGGTTATTAAGTATTTTGAATATATGAAATTTTAGTTTAGAGATTTGAAATATAAAGAGATAAGTTAAATTTTTAAAAGCTGATAATTGGTTTAAAGTGTAATTTAAAAATCTTTATTTGGTTTTAAATGGCAATTTAAAGATTTTTATTTCTGATAAACAACTTAATAATTAAAGTTGATTAATATGGAAATTTAAAATCTAACCTGGTAATTGCAATCAATTTTAGTTTGGAAAGAATAAGGTTTGTATAATAAATAATGTTTTTTGAATTGATATAATGAACTGCAGTTTAGATTGGACTTAGTAATAAAATTTATTCAATTTGGAATCACAGTTAATTGATGTTTAGATGAATAGATTTATAAAGAGGATTGGACTGTTATATTAACTTTGAGAAATGATTTATGATTATGTTTTGTAAAAATAAATGATTATGATTTAAATGGAAAATTGCAACTTAAAATGACTTAACTTGATAAATGGAAATTTATTTTTCAAATGAAAGTTAAGTAAATTTAGTGATAGGGGTATTTTATTTGTGGGATGGATATTTTTAAATAAAGTGTAAAGTTATTTATTAAAAATAAAAGTTAAGTCAAATAGGGTGATTTTGACTTATTAATGAATTATAGTTTAATTTGGATATTTATTGATAAAATTTTATTCATTAAATCATAAGTTAAATGATATCCAAATGAATATTTTTGAAGCGTGAAATGTGATTTTTATAAGTTAAATTGGCTAAACATTGAAATTTTAATGTAGCTGAAATATACAATATTTTGGAAAGTTATAACTGAATGAATAGACTTATAAATGTTACAAATTTGAAATGAATATTATTTGACATTGAATTTAAATGGTTAAATGAATCTTGTTTGGAAGATATTAACATTGAATTTAAATGGTCTAAATAAATATGTTTCAAAAATGTTTGGTTTCAGAGTTGTTATAACTTGAAAGTAATATGGCTTTGGAAATGAATTTATTTGAAACTGTATTTAAATGAATAAAATTTTGAACTTATTGAAATTGAAGATTTAAGAATATGACTTTATAAAGTGGTTTGGGTTAAGATGATGTAAAGGAATATTTCAAGTTTAATAAATTGAAGGAAATATTCAGTGACCTGGAAATTTGGGTTTTATTTAAATGATATATTAATTTGCTTTTGAAATGGAATTGACATATTGATTTGGTTTTGGAATAAAATAATATAGTATTTAGTTTTGGAATGGATATTATTTTGGAAGGTATATGAACTTGGAAATATTGCTATTTTTGAAAATGAATATTATTTTGGAAATTAATGGTAAATCTTTAAATGGCTTTGGAATAGAAATGTTTTGAAATAAATATCCATGGGTAATAATAACGTTTGGTTGTTAAAGAGACCGGGATCGGAAGTTGTCGTACTCTCTGCCAACTCCAAAATCCACTTTAACAACCGTTTACGCGGTGGAGATTCCAAAATGAAGTATGATGGCGGCGGCGTTCCTTTGAGGTGTATACATGGACCCGACTCCCGTGAGTTGACTTAAGGTGGCTAAAACAGGAGCGATCGACGGGCTAAGAAGGTAGCACCTTTTATTGGACACACTTCTTCGATACCATTCTATTACTTTGTGATTGATTTGAGCCCTTTGATTTTAGGGCGTGGCTCGAAATGGGCGGTAGTAGATGCTACGCGTTACCACCGGTCCGGAAGTGCAATTGGTATATCTACTCTGGCATTGCCTAGTTGTGTCGTGTCACCTACCTAGCGCGCCTTGTATGAGTTTGATCTGTGTCGTACCTATGGAGTATCCTTTGGTAGCCTCCCGATCAGGAGGTATTACGGTACTGTATAGACTATTGGAACTAATACGTGTTAATGAGAATATTGGGTCACTCCTTAACGCTATTTAAAAATAAGTTTATTTTACTTATAGACATTATTATAATAGCGAAATATTACTACGTAGTAAATAGTTTAACGGATCCTTAGAGGATGGGCGGTCTCAAGCATCCTTTAAGTTACTTATACCTTATAGTACAATTCACTTGAGTTGGTTTACATTGTATAAGTATGTATGTCCTGACTCGAGTGTTTTGTGTTTTGCTTTACGCTCGGGTTAGATTGAGTAATACAGCATTAGAGACTCACCTTCGGAGTTGAAGCTTTGCTTGAAGATCCAGCTATCTATTTCATTTCAGTATCCAGTTGATTCCAATCATCTCGTTGATTCCAGTGATGTATTTTGATTGTACTTGATTATCATATTTAGAATTCTGTTGTATCTTTTTTAACTCTGATGTATTTATATAGTAGCTTCATTAACTAGTGTCTCTTTTCTTCCACTGCATTATATTACTCTGTGTCTGTGATCTTTGATTTGTTTATTTACTGTATATTCTGAGTATTGCCAAATTTAAATTAACAATTCAATATTTTGAGAAATTCAAGTCCGACAAGTGCGGATGCGAATGGTTGAAAATATCGGGTCATTACAGAAAATTACGTAATTTATTACATAAATCTAACTCAATAACCCATCATGTTTGAAATAAAAGGTGTTTCCTTTCATTTGCATGCTTGTTATAAAATATTATAAATAATTAATTAGTTAACTTAAGTGTATATGTTTGAAAGTCCGTAGATAATGTGTTTGTGATAATAGTTACAAATAGTTGTAACCATGAGTATTATACCACAATATGATAAGCACATATTTTAACATTCATAGTTAAGATGTATCGAGATCAGGCATCAATTCATCGTTAAAAATAGAGTACGTAACACTCTAAATTTTGGGCAGTATATTACTTATGGCGATTAGGGAAACCAAGAGAATATGTACTGATAGTTATTAGATAACTATAGAGCGACTCACTCGATAGTTTTCTTTTGACTAATATATCTAAGGTTAAACAGAAAATATCAAAATGGCCGATTTACATGGTTCTCTTGACATTAGAATATTGTTGATATTCGATATGAAAGCCCCACTTTGATTATAGTTAAATCATGGCACAGCTTCCATAGAACGATTATAGTAGGTCGAGCGGAAGTTTTGGAAGTGAAATACTATTCAAGAAATGGTTCATCTCCACAGTTATATGGGTTTAACATCACGGTCAACTAAAGTCAATAAAAGTAAAAATATAGTTTAGTTAATAATAATTTTTATTATTGAACAAAGACTTTGTTGGAATATTGAGTTGAATGTGGACGATATTGGAATTTTGACAATTACCAAATTCCATAAGTCGAAGTTATACAATTTTGACCAAGAGAATTGATATAAATAACCGTCGCTATCTAGTACCCTATAATAAGTAAAATTAAAATTCATGAAAAAGACATGTAAGTGCTAAATTTATCCAAAATGTTACACCACTAGCTAAGTGACATGTGAACGTTATTTTTCGAATTATTCAATATTAATCCCTGACCGAATTTACAAATTTGATTATCACGACTGTAATAATGAATGCTCTAAATAAACTACATGATTTACTTAATTTATATGTTATTGTAAATTAATTAAATTAATTAATATTTATGAAATATTATTTATTAAACTTTATTTGATTTGTTTGAATATCATTAGCATTTAATAAAGTGCGTATATAAAACTTAAAAACGTGCATATTGATATAAGGTATTGATAACATATTTAAACTGGGTTAAATAAATTAATTTCTACGTGGCTTTAGGATTTTTTTTTGGCCCACATGCATGATAAAATGGGAAGAGATTTCAAACGTGATTTGACAATCCAAAGGAGTGAATTAAAAAAGGAATTAAATCTACATCCTTCACTCCTCTTTATGACTCACTTAAATCTCATATATCGAATAATTTTTTCCATTTTCTCTTTAATTCTAGTTCTTCTACAAAAAAGAAAGAGGATGGAGAGCATTTGATGAGAAAGGAAAGAATTGAAAGGTTTCAATGTTCTCTCTAAAATACATTATCTCTTATTCAATCTAGTTATTCTTTTCCTGACAAACAAAATCTTTATTTTCTTTCTCTTTCTCTCCTCCTCCCCTTTAATAGACTCTATAATGAAAATTTCTCCAAAACAAATTCAAATAAAAATGAAAAACATTCAACGTGTTGTTCGCCTCTAGATCGTTGCAAAATCCAAAGGTTTATTCAATCAAATCAGAGTTTTATTCTTCATTCAAGGTGTAAATCTTAAACTTCATCTTTAGGTAATTGCAATTTAATTTTATTATGCATTCACCATGTTAATGAAGTTTAAATCCTATATATGATACATCTAATATCATTATTTGTTCATTACATTGACCTGAAGTTTAGATCTAACATATGTTAATTGATTGTATGTTAATCATGATAATATAGTTAAATCCTACATTTTCTTCACTATCATATGTTCATATTATATGTGTAGTTTAGATCTAATTCATTTTACAACGGTTTATATGTGCCTAAGTTATCCAATCTAATTTTGTCATTGTTTAGAAATTACTATTTAATTAAAAAAATACAAACGAACGAGCCAATAAATTTGGATTGGAACTAGTTTTAATTAGTTGATGTATTTTGTACATCATTATATGAACAAATATAAATGAATTGTATATGTTAATTATTTAAAGTTATTTTGAAGATTGAATACATGTTTCACATATTTGTTGTTTTGAATATAATTTTTTGTTGTTGTTAACATTTGTTTAAATCTTTCAATTTAAAAAACATAAGTTTATTTTTGTGCAAAACATCATAAACCCTTTGAATCTTTCTTAAATTAAAGTAGATTTCAATTTGTTACTTTAATTTTAATATGTGTGTGTGTGTGTGTGTGTGTGTGTGTGTGTGTGTGTGTGTGTAATTATTTTAGTTTAAAACATAGTTTCCAGTTGTTCATGTATGCATACATATTTGTGTTTGAGTGTTCAAATTGTTTTGAAACACCATTAAAGATAAGTAAATGAAAGGATTTAACTTCTCCACCTTTTTCTTTCCTTATTTGTTGCATACTTTAACATAATTGATTGTCAATTTGAATACATGTAAACTTTTGGTTAGTCAAAATAATTCAGAATATATTATATAATAAATATAAGTAAACAATATATATAAACATATATTGTTATTTTGTAACGATCCGAAATTTTCGATAATTAAAAAATAGTTAAGTTAATAAGGTTTTGTGATTTAATGTTGGAAGAAATAAAAATTTATGATTTAATAATAAGAATATAACTGGAATGAAATGTGACAGTGTTAATTTAAGGTAATTGATAACTGCTTTAAATGTAATTCCAATTAAATAAAATGATTAAAAAGTTATAATTGGTTATAGATTATAAATAAATTGTAATGATGTGTATATTAATGGATAAATTGGATTAAAGGTGTAATTGATAATTTAAATATGTATAAATTAATGAAATAGTATGTAATTAACCGCAATTGATAAAAGTAGTGTTGTGGTAATAGCTATGGCATTTTTATGTAGAAAACAAACTTACAAATGTTATATAATGTAGAAAAGATAACGATAGTCATTTGTTGCCAATTTATTTAATCTGCTGAATTAAATTTGAAATCAATTGCAATTAAATGTAACTAAATATCACGTTAACATGAGTTAAGACGATAACTGCGAATTATGAATGCAATAAAAGGTATAGAAATGTTAATTATATTCACATAAGGTAATAATTGATTTAATAAAAAGAGCGAAACAAAGATAAATTAATTTATTGGGACTTTAAATTATAATAAAATTGACAAAAATTCAATGTAATTGAGATACTACAACTAATACGGTAAAAGATGATAATTGTAGAATATAAGTGTAATAGGATATAAACAAATGTTAACTATGTTTGTAGAGTGATAATTAATTGAATAAAAAGATTGAAATCAAATTAAAACAATTTATTAAAATTAAATTATATTTAACTGGATTTAATTTTAGTTGAAATTAAACACTGTAACTGGTGTAATAATTAATATTGAATTGACATGTAAATTTGTTTTAAATTATTGTAAATGTCTAAGTAATCAAAAATGGTGAAAATTGTTGGTTTATAAAAGTGGAACTAAAAGGTGATTTAATTTATTTATTTAATTAATATGAAAATAGTCATTTCGGTGACTGTCTCGAATTTCAACGAAATTAGTTTCATCGGATCCGTAATGGTGAATTATTGTAGGATTTCAAGTTTCATAGCGATCGGACTTGTCATTTGATCGTACCGATTCGAAACGCGTAGAAATCAAATTAATTAATCTAATCGAAATCAATTTGAAATAAACTGATTTTTAAGCTAACTTCTTTATACGTTGGAATTAGGACTTAAATATGTTCCACTGAGTTCAAAAATATCGAATACATCTAATTTTGGTATATGGGATGACCTACTTTCGTTTCGGGGTTAAAATAGGCTCTTTAGGGTATTCATCGTTCGTACAAATTCGATACATGATTATTTTCTGATCGGGCTTCATTAATATAAATAGATTCTTATAAACCCTAGCAGCCTTTCATTCCTCATTTCTATACATAAAATTCTTTCGGCTTTTCTCTTCTCAATAGCAGTAAACAGTTAAATTACAAACATTAAATTAAATCTCCAAATCAATTTCAGAATCAAACTTCTCGAAACGATATAAAATTATATACTGTTTCGAAGCTCTCGACAAGCGTATCTCAGATCTTCAATTAATTTTTGCAATCGAATCACCCTTTGTTCAGAAATCGTTGAAGAACCTCAACCGTTCATATTAGGGTTTTGACGATCCAACGGTGGATCTTTACCCGATCAACAATTGAAAGCGGCGTTGGAAAGAGGAGATTGAGCAGGTCTTTAGGTGGTCTTCGTGCATCATAACATGGCCAGAATTCGCTAGAAATGGCGACAATATCTCGGTGGCGGCCATGGTTCTCGGCAACGCCGGAGGTGGCGACAGGCAAGGCATAGGCGTGCCTTGGGGAGGAGAGTCTCGCGGTGGTCTTCAATCTGGCTGTAGATGCGCAAAGAGGTGGTGATAACCACCCAAATGTCGGTGGCTAAAGTTCGCGTATGAGCATAGAGTAGGGTTTCGTGAGCAATATACAGGTGTCGGCGTGGCTTAGTTGGGTGTATGTTTCTTTGTTTTATATAAAATTTTAATTTCGAATGTTCTAATCATCATAACTTCCCCATACGAGGTTGGATTCACGCGCAGTTTATTCCCCTGGGATCGTATCAAAATTCCGGATTTTAAGGAACTAGTTTGGTCAAATTCTGAGACTTTTGAATTTTGGACCTTAATTTGGATTTCAAATCGATTTGAAATCAAAGGTGAGTGTTTTGACTTTCTCACAACTGCTAAATTATCTTATGTTAGTTAAATTTAGTTTATGATGTGATTAGAAATTGATTGATTGATGTTTGGTATGTTTAATTGTCATTCTAGTTAAATATGGCTTTTATTTCAATTTTTATTTAATTTAATATTAAGTTTGTACTTGTTAATGATAATCGGTCATCTATTGATGTTTATTAATTGATTTGGATTATGATTGTGATGGATGTTTGATTGTTGATATTAGATGACTGGATGTTATATTTTATACGGTTATAACACTGCAAGTTCCATATGGGTTGAAATGATACATACCCGAATGATTGATAGATTAGGGGAAATCTTTATTAGTTGAAATGATAGACTTAAGCGATTCCATGAATTTGTAGTTAAACTCAAGATTGTGGGTTGAAATGATATATATCTGTAAATATAAAATAATTGCGGATTGAAATGAAAAATATCTGTTTCACTTGACCATAGAGTAGAAATTTATATATGGACACCGGATTGGTAAAATTAAATTGATTTGAAAGCCTTAAAATTTGAATTCAATTAAATGACATTTTTGTGATAAAATTTGATTTATATAAACTGTATTATTTTGAATATTCAAGCTTTAAAAGTTGGAATTGGAAATTTGTTTAATTTAAAATTTAAAGTTGAATTTTGTAGTATAAATGGAACTTATCGAAATTGAGTCATGGAAATTTTGAAATTTGTAACTTTGAAATCCATTGAAATTGAAATGGCGTAAAATTAATATTTTAAGATTTGAAATTGTGTTTTGAGTTGAAATCTAGATTTGGTCCGCATTTTTCGAAATGAAAGAAATAGTTCGATTTGATATTAATTTCAAATTTATCATAATTAGTATAAACTGTTTTGAAAAATACTACTTTCAAATCCTAATTATTAAGGTTTCAAATTATTACACTAATTTAAGCTATTTTGAACCATTTTGAACTATTTTATCAATTTAAATTAATTTAATTTATTTTAATCTAATTTAATATATTTTAAACTACTAACCTATTTAATCTATCTTAATCTATTTTAATCTATGTTGATATATTTAATCTATTTTAAATTATTTAAACTTTATTAAGCTATATTAAACTATTTTGATTTATTATAAACTATGTTAATTTATTTTAAACTATTTAATATATTTTAAATTTATTTAAACTATTTTAAATCTAATTTAATCTAATTTAAATCTATTCAAACTATTTAACTATTTTAAACTATTTTAATCATTTAAACAATTTTAGAGTATTTTAACTATTTTAAACTATCTTTAAAACTATTAAAACTATTTATGACTATCTAAATTATTTTAAAAAAAAATTCAAACTATGTAAAGTTTAAATAATTGTATTTAAATCCTTGTTGATGATACAACCTAAGTTGGGATTTGAAATTGATACGTTTTTGTGAAATGTCATATTTTGATAGTGAATATGATGTCGAAGGTAAATATGATTTTGAAAGTGATATGATTGCGGATGTGATATGATTTCGAAAGAGAATTTTAAGAATATAATATTTTGATATCAATTACGAATTGACTTTTGAAATGTAAAAGAAACCATCCGGGGGAAATAAGCGTTCGTTGTTAAAGAGACCAAGATCGAATATTGTCATACTATCTGCCAATACTGAAAACCATTTTAACAACTGTGTATGTAGTGGAGATTCCAGAAATGAAGTAGGATGGTTTGGCGAACGATTCTATATGAGGTATTTACATGACCATGACTTCCATGAGTTAACTTAGATGTGACTAAAACAGGAGCCACGGCGGGACAAATGAGGTCATTCCACCGATCGGACACATTTTCTCAATACCATATTATGATTTTGTGATGATTTGGCGGCCAACCCTTGATTTTGATTATAGGAGTGTGTTACGAGGTGGACGGTAGTAGCTGCTATGCATTACCACCAGTTTGGATTCATAATTGGTATATCTACCCTAGCATTGCCTCGAGTGTCGTATTCACATGCCCTATCATGCCTTATACGAGTTTGTTTTGTACCATACCTATGGAGTTCCCTCTAGGTAAACCTCATGGAGGAGCGTACGGTACCGTATAGACTATACGCATATATAAAATGTGTTCAGGGGGATATGAGTAACGCCTTAACGCTATTTTAATACTTACTTTACTGTAGACACTATTATAATAGTGTATTGTACTACATATAGATAGTTTAAGGGATCCTTAGGAGATGGAAATCTCGAATATCACTTAAGTTATTGCACTCGCGTTAGACACTGGATAGGAGATGTCAAACCCGGTAATATATCTAATGCCGTTACACTCATATTTATTTGTTGTTGATTTAACTGACATAAGATCTTTTAGTTCTGACTCGAATGTTTTGTCTTTTCAATCTTCTCGGGTCAATATGAGCTTTTTAGCTTATCGAAGACTGCTTTCTGGAGGATGAAGACGAAGATTTTGTACTATTATTTTCACTGCATCATGTTGTTCCATCGCATTTATTTATTTATTTTTGTTGTATGTAACTCTGATTCGTATAATAAAAGTATAATTCATGAACTATTTATTTGATTATTATATTTAGTCATTCTGTTGTATATTTGTTTTTATTCTTTCTTTCTCTTCTTTTCTTATTTACCCCATAATAATCCTTTGTTTTGAATGGTTTGAGTTTGACATGTATAGCTTATCGTCGACTTAAACCATCCAAAAAGGCGGGTCATTACATTTAGTATCAGAGCTTTGGTTTAGCGATAACCTTAGCTTTGTGGGGTCTGACTCATATTAAATAGGGTAGTAATACCCTAGAATGAGTCGTTGAGTGTATACGTATGAGAGAGCGTATTTGGTAGTACTGTTATCCCGCTTTTTGGCAAAGCCCTGATACCAAAAGATCAATCGAAAACAAAGGACAGTTCGTCTCAGAGATTGGTCATTCCTCACTTCACAATGGATATCGCTGAATTTTGTCCGAGTCCAATTTGAGCTGCAATTGATAGGACATGACAGGAAAGATCATAGAAGTCAGCATCTCAAATTCCAAGTCAATCCGAGTTCATACGCTCAACTTATGATCGGTTCAATTTGAAGAGAAAAGCACCGGTTTCGTATCCATCACTTTCGTATCGATTAGGCTCCAATGACTTCGTATCCATCGAAGTTCCGCCCCTCGTATCGATCAACTTCGAAACCATCAAAGTATCCTGGTTCGTATCGATCAGTTTCGAATCCAAAGAAGAACCCCGGTTCGACTCGGTCCCATTCGAATCCATCGACAGATCACCTACTTCGAGTCGGTCGACTCCCATGAGTTCGTATCGATCAGGAGCGGCCGTGTTCGAATTCATCAGGTCAAAGCACTTCGTATCCATCAAGTTACCCTGATTCGTATCCACCAACAGTTGCAGTTCGTATCCATGAATACGGCACCATTCGAACCCATCGAGTCAACTAGCCATGGTGACGTGTCATTCATCGATGCGAACGCGCCGAGATGTATGAAGTCGAAGCAGTTAACTCGGAGCAAAATACGGATCGAGGCGAAGTGTGCGCTCCACGTCAAAACGAAGGCACGTGCCACCATCAGTTCGAAGCGATCGATTCGAACGAATCGATTCTATCCAAACAGCCACACGAGGAACCCCATTTCGTATCGACCATATCTCTCAATCTACTGATCCAAATGCCACGAAATTTTCATAGAAGCTTGCTTACATGTTGAAGAATGTCCACACCAAATTTCATCGTGATTGGATGATTTTTTGATCGATTCGAACGTACTTCGAATCGATTCCAAAGTGGGCCCAAATTTTCTGAGGTTGGGCTTGTGGGCCCCCTCACGTGCCACAAGTGGTCTCCCGAATTTTCAGCGAAATATCAGCATCCTACGCCTATAAATAGAGCCCCTGGTCATTCAGAAAGGGGGTCGGAGAATTTTTAGAGAGAAAGTACGCCTGAACGCTGCCAGAATCACTCCATATCATCATCACTGCCATTGATTTCGAATTTTGACTTACTATCTGCTGTACTTTGACGTAAAAAGTTGTATTCCTCGAATATCGAGCAATAAAGTGTCAAAACTTCACAGTGGACGTAGACAGCATGCCGAACCACTATAAATCGCTTGTCTGCGCATTTACATTACTGTTGATTGGAGTTTTTGTTAGATAATACTCGTTTTGAATTTACATTCTTCATTATTATCTCTTCAACGACTCCCGAAGAGTGTTGTGACCAATTTTGGTCCAAACAAGTACTATAAAAGATTTTGTATTGTGTTAAATTTTTTTATTTATAAATTCCGGTCAGTACATTGGATGCTATGACATCAATAAGGGTTTCTAAACACTAAATAAGGCAAACCGACACAATATTTTTTTGAAATATAGGTAAATGAAATAATTTTACCTGGTATTATATTTTGTATATAAAAAAATAATTTCATAAATTATATAATTGGAGGTGATATAATTGTTTTTAGGAAGTAAAATTCTACGAATAGTTGGTTGTGAAATAAGATTTTTTAAAATGAATATAAATTGAAAATTTGAGAACTGAAGTTCGAGGATTTTTGAAAATTTCTCTCGAAAATTTATAATACTAATATTATTTAGAAGTATTTTCTGATATAAATATTTCAAGATGATTTGAGAGAAATGTTATAAAAGAAAATTTTTAAAGGAAATAAATTATGTACTCCCCTCTTTGTTGCTGAAAAATAATTTCGATGATGAGTGCATGCATCATCGGCGTTCATTTTCGAGTTTTCAAGTGGAAAGACCACTGTAGCAGTTTACTACACATCTGTTTTGATAAACAAACCTTAATTTTAATTTCCAAATATGATTTGGTATATATAAAGATATGATTTTATATTATTTAGTTTGATTGAAATATAACCCAGTATTTTGTTCTTAGGTTTCTCTAAATTAGTAGTTTCAATTATTATAATAAATAAAATCTTAACAAATTTCAACAATTGGAAGCCGCAAAAATGGAAAATAAGAAGTTTGGTGTTAAAATGATTAGTGAAATATATAAGAGATTTAAAATCTATAGCTTGTAGATGTGAATAAGATAAACATGTGTAACCTTCTATTGCATTCTACAAAGACACACACACACACACACACACACACACACACACATATATATATAACTTACCAAAATATTATAAGTTGAAATGTTAAAAAGAATATGCAATAAAATATTATTCAAGTAAATTTAGAAAATGTAAGTGTTTAATGGAATTGCTTCCGTACATGAGAATCCTGGTATTATAAATTGTTATAAACTTAAGTTAACAATTTGAAATGGTGGTAATTATAATCAATAGAAAAGTGAATACTATAATTAAAATGGTTTAAACTTAAGTAATATTTGAAGCCATTTATAAAGTAAAAGTGAATAGTAAATGTGAATACTTTATATGAAAGAAATAAACGTGGAAAAAAAATTAAGTATGGGTTACTTCACAAATGAATGTTGGTGTAAAAAGAAAATCAAAGTAAGTAATACATGTGAAGTAAACTAAAATGTATGTAATCCTTTAGTAATGAATTTATTGATTACTTTAAATCATTGAATGGTTATGACTTTAAAAAATGTGAAATGATTCAGAAATAGATTATATGTTCAAAAATACTATATATGGAAGAATGAATGTGAATAAGAAATAATCTATTAATAGTGAATTAAATTATGAAGAGACTTACATAATAATAAATAATCTAATAATTGAAATGGAAATAACTTATGTAAGAAATGGATGCAAGATAATGAAAGAGGAAAATGGCATTGTATAAACGAATGGGAAATAAACTTTGTAAGTGGTGAATGTAAATTAGTTAAATAAGCTTTGTATGAATGAATGAGAATAGAGAAGCAATAAATAATATGAAAAGAAATATATAAGAATAAACTTAACGACATTTGAATTTTTTGGTTTGTGTTGGTTTATGTGATGCTTGGAAAGTGATATTTTAAATTGTTTAAATTGTATAAATAATCTATTGAATTTTATCCAAGACTACCGCGTATATATTATACTTAGTAGTCTGTTTATCATTTTATACGATTAAAAGTTTCTAAACCCGAACGAACCCTTTTGTTTTGATTGCTATGGACGGATGGTTGATTGCTTTGATTGCATGTGATGATTTTATGTTTTATTGCAAGTGATTGTTGTTATGTTGTGATGTTTTGCCTGTTATTGATTGAAATTACTTAAATATTTCTCTTTTATATAATTATTAACTTCTTTGGATTATATAAGTGAAATACTTGTTTAGGGAAGTAATAGCCACTCTTTTGGTTTCATGAAATAAAGAGTTGTTTGCCCGACTAATATGTACGTTCTCGGATTACGGTTTATAGCGATATTATATTGTTTTTTCGTGGTTTGTGATATATTATTTTGAAACATATGATATATATTGTTATTATTAATATTATTATTTCTCCGGACCTCTCCGTACGAAGGAGACTCTACCGAAATTTTCCGTGAATTTTGGGCTTAGAAAATTTGTGAAAGTGGAAATGTTTTTCAAACTTTTATTTAACTTGAATATAAAAGGATTTAATTGTTTTGAATTAATATATTTTATTTAAATTATTTAATTATGTAAATTAATTGTTCATAAATTGAATACTTTGAATATGATATATTAATTTCTTAATTCCTTTCTTTTCCCTTTTCGAGAACGAAAAGTTTTGAATAGTGGAGAGTGTAATGACTAAAAAAATTCGATAATTAAAAATAGTTATGTTAATAAGGTTTTGTGATTTATTGTTGGAAAAAATATAATTTTGTGATTTAATAATAAGAATATAATTGGAATGAAATGTAATAGTATTAATTTAAGCTAATTAATAACTACATTAAATGTAATCCCAATTAATTAAAATGGTTATAGATTGTAAATAAATTGTAATGATGTGTGTATTAATTGATAAATTGGATTAAATGTGTAATTGATAATTTAAATATGTATAAATTAATGAAATAGTATGTAATTAATTGCAATTGATAAAAGTAGTGTTGTGGTAGTAGTTATGACATTTTTTTGTTGATAACAAACTTACAAATGTTGTAATTTAGAAAAGGTAAAGATTGTCATTTATTACCAATTTATTTAATCCAGTGAATTAAATTTGAAATCAATTACAACTAAACGTAATTAAATATCACGTTAATATGAGTTAAGGCGATAACTGCAAATTATGAACTTAATAAAAGGTATAGAAATGTTAATTATATTCACAAGGCAATAATTGATTTAATAAAAAGAGTGAAACAAAGATAAATTAATTTATTGGGATTTTAAATTATAATAAAATTGTCAAAAATCAGTGTAATTGAAGTACTGCAACTAATATGGTAAAAGATGATAATTGTTGAATATTAGTGTAATAAGATATAAACAAACGTTAACTATGTCTATGGAGTAATAATTGATTGAATAAAAAGAATAAAATCAAATTAAATCAATTTATTAGAATTAAAATATACTTAATTGGATTCAATTTCAGTTGAAATCGAATACTGTAACTGGTGTAATAATTAACATTAAATTGACATATAAATATGCTTAAAATTATGTAAATGTCTAAGTAATCAAAAATGGTGAAAATTGTTAGTTTATAAAAGTTGAACCAAAAAGTGATTTAATTTATTTATTTAAAATTAATCTAATAACACGAAAATAGCCATTTTTGCCACTGTCTCGGATTTTGATGAAACTAGTTTCATCGGACCGTAATAGTGAATTATTGTAAGATTTCAATTTTCGTAGCGATCGGCCTTGCCGTTTGATTGTACAGACTCGAAACGCGTAGAAATCAAATCAATTAATTTAATTGAAATCAATTTGAAATAAACTGATTTTAAAGCTAAATTCTTCATGCGATAGAATTAGGATTGAAACCTATTTCACTGAGTTTAAAAATATCGAAAACATTTATTTTGATATATGGGATGGCCTACTTTGGTTTCCAGGTCAAAATGGGCTTTTTAGGCTATTTGTGGTTCGTACAAATTCGATACATGTTTATTTTCTATTTGGGCTTCATTAATATAAATAGATTCTTATAAACCCTAACAGCTTTTCATTTCTCATTTCTGTACCTATAATTATTTCTGCTTCTCTTCTCAATGGCCGCAAACAGTTAAATTACAAACCCTAAATTCAATATCTAAATCAATTTCAAAATCAAACTTCTCAAAACCATATAAAATTATATAATGTTTTGAAGCCCTCGACAAGCGTAACCCAGATCTATAATTCGTTTTTGCCATCGAATCGCCGTTTGTCCAGAAATCGATGAAGAATCTCAGTCGTTCATTTTGACGATCCAACGGTGGATCATCGCCTGATCGACGATCGGGAAGCGGCGCTGGGAAGAGGAGATTGAGCAGGACCTTGGGGGGTCTTTTGCGTCGTAACACGGCTAGAATTCACCAGAAATGGCGAAAATATCTCGGCAGCGATGATGGTTCACGGCAACGCAGGAGGTAGCGACAGGCAAGAAGTAGGTGCGCCTTGGAGAGGGGAGTCTCATGGTGGTCCTCGATCTGACCATAGATGCTCGGAGAGGTGGCGATAATTGCCCAAATGCCGACGGCTATATTTCACGTATGAGAATAGAGCAGGGTTTCGTGAGCAATATACAGGTATTGACGTGGTTTAGTTGAGTGTACGTTTCTTTTTTCGAATGTTCTAATTATCCTAACTTCCATATATGAGATTGAATTCACGTGCGGTTTGTTCCGTTGGGATCGTATCGAAATTCCAGACTTTATGGAACTAGTTCAAATTTTGAGACTGTTGGATTTTATACCTTAATTTGGATTTCAAATCAATTTGAAATCAAAGGTGAGTGTTTTGACCCACTTATATGTTAGTTAAATTTAACTTATGATGCGATTAGAAATTGACTGACTAATGTTTGGTATATTTAAGTTTTCATTCCAGTTAAATATGGCTTTTATTGCATTTAATCATTATTTAATTTAATATTGAATTTTTATTCGCCAGTTTATACTTGTTAATGATAATCAGTCATCTATTGATGTTTATTAATTGATTTGGATGATGATTATGATAGATATTTGATTGCTGATATTGGATGACTAGATGTTATATTTTATATTGTTATAACACTGCAAGTTCTCTATGGGTTAAAATGATAAATACCCGAATGATTGATAGATTAGATGAAATAGTTATGAGTTGAAATGATAGACTCAAGCGATTCTATGGATTTGCAATTAAATTCGGGATTATAGGTTGAAATGATATACATCCATAAATATAAAATAATTGCGGATTGAAATGATAAATATCTGTATCACTTAACTATAGGGTAGAAAATTATATGTGGACACCAGATTGATAAAATTAAATTGATTTGAAAGCTTTAAAATTTGAATTCAATTAAATGACATTTTTGTGATAAAATTTGACTTATATAAATTGTATTATTTTGAAAATTCAAGCTTTAAATGTTGGAATTGGAAATTGGTTTATTTAAAATTTAAAGTTGAATTTGAAGCATAAACAGATTTTATCGAAATTGAGTCATGGAAATGTTTGAAATTTGTAACTCTAAAATCCATTGAAATTGGAATGGCTTAAAATTAATATTTTATGATTCGAAATTGGGTTTTGAGTTGAAATCTAGATATGGTTCGGATTTGTCGAAATGAAAGAAATAGTTCAATTAGATATTAATTTCAAATTTATTATAATTAATATAAACTGTTTTAAAACATATTACTTTCAATCCTAATTATTAAGATTTCAAACTATTAAACAAATTTAAGCTATTTCGAACCATTTTGAACTATTTTAATCAGTTTAAACTAAATAATGTATTTTAATCTAATTTAACCTATTTTAAACTAATTAACCTATTTAATCTATCTTAATCTATTTAAACCATTTAAACTTTATTAAGTTATATTAAACTATTTTAATTTATTTTAAACAATATTAATTTATTTTAAACTATTTAATCTATTTTAAATTTATTTAAACCATTTTAAATCAAATTTAAATATATTCAAACTATTTTAGCTATTTAAACTATTTTAATCTATTTTAAACTATTTTAATCACTTAAACTATTTTATAGTATTTTAACTGTTTTAAACTATCTTAAAAACTATTAAATACATTTATATCTATATAAAATATATTTATATCTATATGAACTATTTTCAAAAAAAAAATTAGACCGTGTAAAGTTGAAATAATTATATTTAAATCAATGCTGATGATACAACCTAAGTTGGGATTTGAAATTGATACCTTTTTGTGAAATGGCATATTTTGATGGTGAATATGATGTCGAAAGTAAATATGATTTTGAAATCGATATGATTGCGAACGTGATATGATTTCGAAAGAGATTTTTGAGAATATGATATTTTGATATCAATTATGAATTGATTTTTGAAATGTAAAAGAATCATCCGGGGTGAAATGAACATTTGGTTGTTAAAAAGACTGAGATCAGATATTGTCATACTCTTCGGCAATGTCAAAAACCACTTTAACAACTATTACATGGTGGAGATTTTAGAAATGAAGTAAGATGCTTTGGAGAACGATTCTGTATGAGGTATTTATGTGACCCTGACTCCCATGAATCAGCTTAGATGTGACTAAAATAGGTGCTACGTGGGGCCAAGTGAGGTCATTCCTCCGATCAGACACATTTCTTCGATACCATATTATGACTTTGTGATGATTTGGTGGCCACCCTTTGATTTTGATTAAGGGAGTTCCGAAGAGGGCGGTAGTAGTTGTTATGCATTCCCGCCAGTCCGGATCCGCAATCGGTATATCTACCCTTGCATTGCCTCGAGTGTCGTGTTCACGTGCCCAATCGTGCCTTCTACGAGTTTGTTTTGTACCATACTACGGAATGCCTCTGGGTAAACCTCAAAGCGTACGGTACTGTATAGACTATGGGAATATATAAAATGTGTTAAGGGGGAAATGGGTAGCCTTAACGCTGTTTTAATACTTTACTTTACTGCATACACTATTATAATAGCATATTGTACTGCATAGTAGATAGTTTAACATATCCTTAGGAGATGGAAATTCCAAATATATTTTAAGTTACTGCACTCACGTTAGACACTGGATAGGAGATGTCAAACCCCGTAACATCTCTGATGCTGTTACACTCATATTTATTTGTTGTTGATTTAACTTACGTAACATCTTTTAGTTCCGACTCGAGTGTTTTTTCTTTTCAATTCGCCCCGGTTAGTCTGAGTTTTTCAGTTTATCTTAGACTGCTTTCTGAAGGATGAAGACGAAGATTTTATACTATTATTATTTATTATATTTATTCCAGTACATCATGTTGTTCCGCTGCATTTGTTTATTTATTTATTTTTATCGTATGTAACTTTGATCTGTATTATAAAATTATAATCAATGTTATTTGTAAACAACTTCATGAACTGTTTATTTGATTATTATATTTTGTCATTCCGCTGCGAGATTCTGTATTTGTTTTTATTCTTTCTTTCCCTGCTTTTCTTATTTACCCCATAACAATCCTCCAGTTTGAATGGTTTGAGTTTGACGTGTGTGGCTTATCATCGACTTAAGCCATCCAAAAAGGTGGGTCATTATATATTTTATAAAATTTCAATATAAACTATGGACAACAAAGATATATAAAGAGTGAATGTGTTGGTTGCAGTGTAAATTCCAACACTTATACACATACACATCAACTATGTACACTGCTTACATGTTGCACTTACACTATATTTGATGCATTCATTATTATATATTTAAATTCAAATTAAATTTAAACCCTTGTTTACTTACAAAATTAAACAAAATATTTATTTTATTTAAATAAAACTTAAATAGTTCTAGACGGGTTTGACTTCATGGGCACATTAAAGATCTAACAATGGATTTTTTTTGAAATCTACCTATTTCACTTATTGTGGGCTGTTGCAGTTCCAACAAAAAGGTTATCGACAACCTATTTTGATCATACTAAAGGGAATCGCGGTTTAGTAGTTTGCACCGATGCTTGTGGAATCAGACTGGGAGCGGGTTAGATGCAAAAGGGAAGAGTGATAACTTATGCATCCAAGCAATTAAGACCGCCTGAATTTTGTTATCTAACTCGTGACTTGGAGTTAGCGGCAATGGTCTTTACAATGAAGATTTAGAGACATTACCTTTTAAGGGAGAGTTCGAGTTGTATATGCACCATGAGTCCCTTAAGTATATATTCTCTCAAGTGGAGTTGAATATAAAGAAAATGTAGGCAGTTAGAGTTCTTGTTGGTATACAACTTTGGTATTGAGTATACATCACGAAAGGCGAACAAGATTGTTGATGCTTTAAGTGGGAAGCGAAGGGTTAGCCATGATTGAAGAATAGAAGGCTTTAGAGACGTTGGCATCATGTGGAGTACATTTTAAGCGAATGTAAGATCAATTCAAGATCCAAGAGCATTGGCAATTTTGAAAGTAAATCTAGCACTTGCAGATAGAAGTTTTGTAAGGAAAAGGGAGGACATTTTGTTAGTAGAAAGGATTAGGCGATCAAATATGGTGTCAATATAGAAGGCCTAAATGGATTTTAAATAAACTTGAAAGGAAGGCGTTGAAATAAAGAAGAACGTATGTCCCTAATGAATCTTGGAGCATTAAGATGTATCGTGATATGAAGCGGGTGTTGTTCTGAGAAGGGTGAAGAGAGATGTGGGTGAATGTGTGAAGAAGTGTTTTATATGTCAAGAAATGAAGATTGAAAATTAAAAGCAAAGTGGATTATCTCAACCCTTGAAAGTATGGACTTGAAAGTGGGATTCTATATCTATGGATTTTATAGATGGATTGCCAAGGTCAAGAACATGGAACGATAACATATGGGGAATGGTCGATAGATTGACTAAGAGTGTCCATTTTATCGTGGTAAAATTGACAAAAATGGTCGCTAGCTTAACAAGGCTTTATATGAAAAATGCAGTGAAACTCCATGGATTTCAAGTAGCATTATTAATGGTAGGGACCCATTGTTTACTAGCATGCTCTGGAGAAGTCCATAGAATACTTTGGGCACAGAGTCAAACTTGAGTATGACTAACCAACTAAGATTGATGGGAAAATAGAAAGGGTAAACCAAAATCTAGAGGATTTGCTGAGAGCATGTATCCTAATTTTAGAGGATCTTAGAAAGATCATTTGAATCTGATGGATTTTTCTATTAATAATAACTACCATTCAAGTATTCGAATAACACTATTTAAGGTGCTCTATAGTAGACCCGATATATCAGTTGGAAAAAGAAGAGATTCTATAAGGACCTAACTTGGTAAAAAAAGCTATTGAGAAGATAGATTTTATTCGTGGTAAAATGGAAGCTGCACAATTAAGGCAGAAGATTTATGTCGATAAGAGACAAAGAGATCTAGATTTTATGGTCGATAACCATGTATTCATGAAAGTTTCACCTATGCGACGTGTTGTGCGTTTTGGTAAGGCGATGAAGTTAGCTCATAAATATATAGGTCCATTCCCGGTGCTTAAGACGATCGATAAACTTGCGTATTGAGTCACACTAAGTAGTTTGATGGGTATGCATAATATTTTCATATATAACATTTGAGGAAATGTATGCAAGATCGTAGTATAGTGAGGCAATTAATGGCAATCAAGGATCTATCAATGGAACCAGAGTGATGTATGTTAGATGACCGAATGGATAGTAGTTGTGGTATAAAAGATTTAATAAACAATAGTTTTGAACTTCTTCCCATCTAGTGGAGTGATGATGTAGATAATTGTACCGGGGAGGTAAATGATAAAATTAGGAATATCTATCCCGAGTTGTTTTTAACATGCATGTTTGGGCACGTATGATTTTTTGTATGAACCAGTAACAACTCTAGTATGTTTTTGTGTCATAATATGATTATGTATTGGTAATGGCACTAACACATTACCATTGATGATTGATGATTTACATTATTAGGTAATTAGTGTAATTGTTATAGTTGTATGTACGTTTTGCATTAATGACGATGGTCATTATCTTGCCTTATCTAAATTTCAAGAGTGAAATTCTTATAAGGAAGAGAGACTATAATGCAACACAGTTTGGAGTGCCATAATATGAGAAATTGATTAATAAAAAAGACTTATTAAATAATGACTAAAAAAATTTAATTAAAAGAACATGAAGCGAATGTTATGATGCGGAAATTAACGAGTTAACGAGACTAAGATAGGATGAGGTTTTAGCCCAAGCTCAAATTATTAACCCTTAACTATTCCATCTGCTCATTCACTTTCCCCATTTTCATTAAAAATAAAAACACAAAAGGTAAATCAAGCACCATTTCATGGATGTAACGACCCGTAAATCTCATGTGGTATTATTTATTTATTTAACTGAATTTTTGTGAAATTTTAAAAAACAAAATTTTGAAATAAAAATTTAATATTTGGAATGCATCCAATTAAACATAGAAAATAGTAAATTTTCATCAGATAATATTGAATTTTATTTTCTTGTGTAACTTTAATTCAATTTAAATCTGTTAATAAATTGATGATAATAAAATATTTTTCAAACCTGAATATTTTTTCTACAATGAATTGGTAAATCATCTTCTGAGTGAGACGTCATCTTTCGTTTCTTCAAATTTGGACTGTAGTTGCTCCATTTATCTTAATTCCGACGTAATAGCAACATTTTCGGTACCGATTATCGACTTTTGATCAGATGATCGTACCACTAATATCTGTATACCATTTTAAACGTCTCGTCGTGCTGATCTCTTCGGTATATTCATTCATGTGTTTTGGCGTTCGGGACACGACGAAATTCGTGAAAACGATTAATCATACCGGTATCCAACTTTAAACTTTTGGGGTTTTGTTTGTTATGTCCATTCATTTGCACCCGGTAACATACCAGCGGTCACTAGCATCTATATTTGTGAAAATCCAACCGGTGACCTTTTATTTCCTACTGGTATATTTGCTTTCTTTGAGCTTCTTCTCTCTTGTCATTTGTTGTCCTTAAATTATAAAAGTTTTCCATTCATTTTTCTGATGTTGCATATTCCTATTTCCTTTACTGGGTTCGCCTATCTCACGCATCTCCTCTACCCTTCACCGCGCTGACCCGCATCTACCTCCGCCTATCGCATCTCATGACCAAAGCACCTCGTCTGCTCTTCGTGCCGACCAAGCATCACGCCCAGATTTGGCCTTCGCCGCCGAGCACAGCTCGCCCAAAGCCTCCGCTCTCACCATCATCTCGGCCAACCCAAGTAACTCGGAGCCTTCCTTCACGTCTGCCTTTATAGCCACTCCTGCCTTCAGCCGTCGACTCTCTTCCCTAGTTTTCTTATATAGAGTATGCATCCTAACTCTTACTCGTATATATATAGGTTGCTCTGTCTTCTTGCGTTTGCTTCACTTCCAATTTTGGTTTTCTAATGGATATATACTATAATAGATTGTGCTAGCGATAAGTATATAAGTTTCATGAACTACAGTTTTGTGGTATAAACAAGCGTGATAGTTATGCATACAGCAGTCATTTATACTGAGTTTGGTTTTTAAAACATATATTAGTAATATATACCTATATAATATAAAACTATAATTTACTGAGGATTGCGATACGTAATACTACCTATTTTATGATAATTGAACCATTTCTCAATCTATTGCAATCTTAGTTAGTCCATCGATTATCCTTTCAAATTTCAATTCATTACAGTTATTATATCTATGTTTAAAAACCGATTTATATATATATATATATAGTACTTGAGTATATGCTCTTTCCAATACTATGAATGTTTGTATATTTAAATATAGATATGCGCATGACAACTACTTATGAAGTTTATATTTAGTCATATTATGTATATGTGTTGACTTTAATTTGAACAGCGAAATTTGAAATATATATATTCAATTTAATATATGTTGAACATAGAATATGATTTTAGTTATATATATATATATAAGTTCACATATATCGACGATCTTCGTCAAGTCGGTTCTGATTTGATCAATTTTGATTTATAAGCTTTATCCGTCGAATCTGTATCCATCTAGCTTTGATTTGGAATTCGTGCTTGCATTTCTTAATCCAATTCCAATGTCAAATTTCTGGCCTCGAAAGGTGAGCAATCACTCACGATTAATGTTCTTTTATTTATTAAATTTGATTTCAATTGAAACGACAATTGAAATATGTTGTTGTTAGTTATTTACTGTTATATATATATGTTATTACCTATATCTGTTCACCTGTGACATCTGACACCATTATCTGTTATTTATATTGATGATATATGCCCGTTATATTATTTCATATATGTTATCACTCTACAAGTTCCATGTTAGTATAGAAATCACTATGGGTTGAAATGATACATACCTGAACAGACTTTAGAATAGGAGAAAATCGTTATGGGTTGAAATGATAAACCCAAGCGATTTTCATTTGAATTGAATTTGGGATTGCGGGTTGAAATGATATATAACCGTATTTATATTTTTAAATTGTGGATTGAAATGATAAATATCCGTATCACTTGACCATAGGATAGAAAACTATATACAGATGTCGTTGGTCTATATATAAATACTTTGGAAAATGATTTCTATGGTTTTGGAAATATAGATATATGGTTTTATTTGGTATTGAAATTATTTTTATAAATAAGTTTTAAATTAAAGTGGATTTAGAATTTATTTGAAATTGTATTAAATTTAGAATTGGCTTTAGTTAAATTGATTTGGAACTTATTGAATTGGAGATTTAAGTATATGATTGTATAATGTGGTTTTATTTAAGATGATTTAAGGGAATATTTCAAGTTTACATAGATTGAAGGAAATATTCAGTGATTAGTAAATTGGGTGCTATTTAAATGATATTTTAGTTTCTTAAGTGAATATTCCAAAGCTAAATAATATTAACGTGAATTTGGTGTGTGTGTATATATATATGAGATTTTAAAATTTAGTTTTTAAATGTGGAATATTTAAAGTTTCAAAATATATGGAAATTGAAATGGTTTATTGAGAAACAGATTTGAATTGAAATTGAGGAATTGAGATTGATTAAATGTGAATTTGGAATTCGACTAATTTGGAATCGATTTATGAAATTTTGAATGGGATTTTGAAATGTGATTTGGAATGGTATTTAAAATAATATATGAATGATATATTTGAATTTTAATAGGTATTTAAAATTTTAGTATTTGAATTTGAATTCAAATAATAAATTGATAATGAGGTATCGAAAAGATATGATATTTTGATATTTTAAAAATGGTTTGGAAATGATTTGATCTTCATTTTTGATAAAGAATGTGAATTTAGAATGATGACTGATTTTGATCTATTTGATAAATGAATTTTGAAGTTTATATTAGGATGAATGATATTTAGCTTACTTGAAGTTTTAATTTATTTAAATGATATTGAGTTTATTAGGTATATTTTTCAAATTAAATATTAATAAATTGAATTAAGAGATATATGAAATTATAAAAAATTAGTTTTGAAATGTGGGATATTAAAGCTTTGAAATATACTAAAGATTGAATAGTTTAATTTGTGAATCAAATCTGTATTTGAATTTATAAGATTTGAAATGGTTTTGAATTGAAACTGATCGATGTAATTGAATTTGGGTTGATTTGAAAATTTGTTAAATATAAAGAATTAAAGGAAAGTGCCATGACTTCAATTGTATGATTTCGAAATGTTATGATTTCAAGTATTTTTGATTTTGAAAGAATTATAACTTTGAAAGTATTATGGTTTTTGAAGATGAATATATGTTCGAAATGAAAGTGATATCGTTTTGAAATGAATATATGTTTGAAATGGTTTTGGCTTCGAAGTATGAACTATTTTGGAAGGAATATAGTTTTGAATGAAATGATTTTACTTTTGCAATATAAACTATTTTGAAATGACCACGGCGTTATAATAACGATTGGTTGGCAAAGAATCGGGATCGGATATGGGCATACTCTCCGTCGATACCGAAAACGACTTTGACAACCGTGTACGCGGTGGAGTTTCCAAAACGAAGTAGGACGGTGGCGACGTTCTTGAGGTATATTACGTGGATCCAACTCCCGTGAGTTGACATAAGGTGGCTAAAACAGGAACGATCTTGGGCCAAAAGGGGTAGCTCCTCAGGTCGGACACATTCCTTCGATACCATACTCTTACTTGTAGTTGATTAGATGGCCATACTCCGATTTTGATATGGGAGTGTGTTCCGAGGTGGGCGTATGTGGCTGTTGCGCTACCACCATCCCGTGTGCGTAATTGGTATATCTACCCTGGCATTGCCTTGTGTGCCGTATCACCTACCATACCGAGCCTTTAATATGAATCTGTTTTTCTCCCGTAGCCCGTGTGGTATCCTTTGATAGTTTCCCGATCTGGAGATATCATGATATTGGATGGACTACTGGGACTATTATGTGTGAAAGGTTATATGGGTAAGCCCAGAACGCTATTTTAAATTAAGTTTATTTTACTGTAGACATTATTATAATAGCGCAGTAAATAGTTTAACGGATCCTTGGAGGACGGTTATCCCAAACATCCTTTGAGTTACTTGTATTTCAGTTGTTATTTCACTTGAGTTGGATTTATTGATATAAGAATGTTAATCCTGACTCGAGTGTTTTGTGTTTTTCTTTACGCTCGGGTCAGACTGAGTGATTCAGCATTCAAGACTCACCCTCGGAGTTGGAGCTTTGCTTGAAGATTCGACTATCTATTCTTCTTTCAGTTTTCAGTGATTTCAGTGATGTATTCTGATTTGTACCTGATATATCTTGTTACTATTCTATTGTATCTTATTTAACTCTGATGTATCTTATATTTATATAGTAGCTTCATGAGCTACTATCTCCTTCAATTCCGCTGCATTATTATTTACTCTGTGTCTGTGATCCGTGACTATTTATTTACTGTATTTTCTGAGATTTGCCAAATTTTATTTACAACATGGTATTTTGATCAATTTAAGTCCGACATGTGCGGATGCGAATGGTTGAAAATATTGGGTTGTTACAGTTGGTATCAGAGCTTTGGTAGCTCTAGGCAAAGCTCAGCATATAAGGTAAAATGTATTTACAAAATCACTTTCATTCGAGTTGAATCTCTTCCCTTTTGACTCGATACCTTTGAATTTTTGGAATGTTCCCTGCGGTTCCAAAATCCATTTAGGTCCCTCACTATTCGTCTTCTTTTGATTCTGGAGTATCCCATAACTCCACTTCGAATGATCTTTATAGTGAGTCGGCGGTCCCGCCAATTTCAAATTGATTTATAAAGGGGTGAAACTCCTTTACAATAACATCGATTCACTGGAGATTTTATATCATCGGTTTAGATGCTAGTACCTCTTATTATCCCAAACTCTATCACTTATGATCGAATGTTGATTTACCCCAGAAATCCACATCAATCTTATACTTCAAGTCACGGTTGACCCGGTCAAGGTTGCCCGCAATTTATATAAGCTTATCCGTCTTCCTATTTTGTTATTTAATCATCCCATCTTTGTTTCCAACTCATCTTCAAATCATTCTTGAAGTGTATTTGTATACCAATATTTAAAATGTTCTATATATATTGTGTTGTTTGAGTTGTTGATGTTGATTTGGGTTTCCGATCGATTCGTCTGATCAACGCTATCGATATGATCTCTAAAACACTCGAACAGAACAAACCGACACAATATGGTTTTCAAATTTAATAAATAAAATAAATTTTGTCTAATTATATTATATATATGTATAATTTTCTAAATTTTGATAGTTAATTTAATTGGTTGTTAAGAAATAAAATTTGATTTTATATATAGTTTGTAAACCATTGGCTTTCGTCTCATCCATAAATAATTGAACTATAAACCATGGTTATATATTAAACTGGAAATTTAAATGGATTTAAATTTAGAAATTAGGAGTTTAAATTTTCGATGATTTCAAACTTTGGTTTTAAAGTTTTAAAAGATATATTATTTGAAACATTTCCGAATATAAATCGTTTCCAAAGAATTTTAAAGTTTTAAATCAGTGCTCTTCTCTTTGTCGCTGGAAAATAATTTCGGTGATGGCGGCCGCATCATCGACATTCATTTTCAAGTTTTGAAGTGAAGAGACAATTCTGTAGCTTTGCTACTCTTTGGTTTTGGAAAATAAATTGATTTGAAATTTCTGAAGTATAACTTGATTTAAAATTTATATTATATGTATAGATATATGATTCTGGATTTGGTTTGATATATATAGTCTATATATATTTATCTCTAAATGGTTTGAAACTAATCGAAAAATTAATTCATAAATTTATGTTAAAGGGTTATTCTAATTATGAAGGAAAGCCAAATTTTGAATAAATATTTAAACTTGAATAATGGAATTGAAATTTTACCTGTATAATACTAAATTACATTCAATATAACTTACCTAAATTATTCAGAAGTTGAATATGTAATTGGATAGTATACAATATAAAAGGATTTTTATAAAATGTGAATGGTTATAATAAATGTTATATGCTTAAATTATTGTTATAAACAAATTAATGGAGGTAAATAGAATAAAAGGTTAATTGAATAATGTATAGTATAAAATTTTGTTAAAAGAAAAAAATTAAATAAATTTGAGTAACTATAATAAGTGTAAAAATACTTAATATATGTGATAAGATATATCAAGTGGAATAAATTTAATAATTTGGAATAAAAGAGAATTAATTTTGTTGAATAAACATGATTTTAATAAATGACTATTCAAATTTATGATTTTGTTTTAAGATTGTTATTTACAGATAAATTGGATAATAAGATAATCAAGTCAGAAATAGTTAAGATTGATTTTAAGTGAAATCAAATGGATTAAAATCAATTATTGAATATAAATTAATTTAAATTAAATTTATATGGTTTTAAGTTTATGGTTCTATTTTGTATTTCAAACCCGTTTTCTTTCGTATTGTTTCTATTCTCCCACCTCGTTCCTTTCCGGGGACGAAAAGTTTTGAGTGGGAGAGAGTGTAATGACCCGTAAATCTCATGTGGTATTATTTATTTACTTAATTGAATTTTTGTGCAATTTTAAATAACAAAATTTTGAAATAAAAATTTAATATTTAGAATGCGTCCAATAAGCAAAGAAAATAGTAAATTTTCATCAGATAATATTGAAGTTTATTTTCTTGTATAACTTTAATTCAATTTAAATCTGTTAATAAATTGATGATAATAAAATGTTTTTCAAACTTGGATATTTTTTCTACAATAAATTGGTAAATCATCTTCCGAGTGCGACGTCATCTTTCGTTTCTTCAAATTTGACTGTAGTTGCTCCGTTTATCTTAATTCCGGCGTAATAGCAACATTTTCGGTACCGATTATCGACTTTTGATCGGATGATCGTACCACTAATATCTGTATACCGTTTTGAACGTCTCGTCGTGCTGATATCTGCGGTATATTCATTCATGTGTTTTGGCATCCGGGACACGATGAAATTCGTGAAAACGATTAATCATACCGGTATCCAACTTTAAACTTTTGGGGTTTTGTTTGTTATGTCCATTCATTTGCACCCCGTAACATACCAGCAGTCACTAGCATCTATATCTTTGAAAATCCAACTGGTGACTTTTTATTTCCTACTGGTATGTTTGCTTTCTTTGAGCTTCTTCTTTCTTGTCATTTGCTGTCCTTAAATTATAAAAGTTTTCCATTCATTTTTCTACTGTTGCCTATTCCTATTTCCTTCATTGGGTTCGCCTATCTCACGCATCTCCTCTACCCTTCACCTCGCTGACCCGCATCTACCTCCGCCTATCACATCTCATGACCAAAGCACCTCGTCCCCTCCACCTCGGCTGCTCTTCGCGCCGACCAAGCATCGCGCCCAGATCTGGCCTTCGCCGTCGAGCACAGCTCACCCAAAGCCTCCACTCTCACCATCATCTCGGCCAACCCAAGTAACTCGGAGCCTTCCTTCGCGTCCGCCTTTATCGCCACTCCTGCCTTCAGCCGTCGACTCTCTTCCCTAGCTTTCTTATATAGCGTATGCATCCTAACTCTTAGTCGTATATATATATAGGTTGCTCTGTCTTCTTGCGTTTGTTTCACTTCCAGTTTTGGTTTTCTAATGGATATATACTATAATGGATTGTGTTAGCGGTGAGTATATAAGTTTCATGAACTATAGTTTTGTGGTATAAACAAGCGTGTTAGTTATGCATATATCAGTCATTTATACTGAGTTTGGTTTTTAAAACATATATTAGTAATATATACTTATATAATATAAAACTATAATTTATTGAGGGTTGTGATACGTAATACCACCTATTTTATGATAATTGAACCATTTCTCAATCTATTGCAATCTTAGTTAGTCCATCGATTATCCTTTCAAATTTCAATTCGTTACAGTTAATATATCTATGTTTAAAAACTGATTTATATATGTATATAGTACTTGAGTATATGCTTTTTCCAGTACTATGAATGTTTGTATATTTAAATATAGATATGCGCATGACAACTACTTATGAAGTTTATATTTAGTTATATTATGTATATGTGTTGACTTTAATTTGAACAATGGAATTTGAGATATATATATTCAATTTAATATATGTTGAATATAGACTACGATTTTAGTTATATATATAAGTTCACATATACCGACGATCTTCGTCAAGTCGGTTCTGATTTGATCAATTTTGATTTATCATCTTTGTCCGTCGAATCTGTATCCATCTAGCTTTGATTTGGAATTCGTGCTTGCATTTCTTAATCCAATTTTAGCGTCCAATTTCTGGCCTCGAACGGCGAGCAATCACTCACGATTAATGTTCTTTTATTTATTAAATTTGATTTCAATTGAAACGACAATTGAAATATGATGTTGTTAGTTATTTACTGTTATATATATGTTATTACCTATATCTGTTTACCTGTGACATCTGACACAATTATCTGTTATTTATATTGATGATATATGTCTGTTATATTATTATCATATCTGTTATCACTCTGCAAGTTCCCTGTTAGTATAGAAATCACTATGGGTTGAAATGATACATACCCGAACGGACTTTAGAATAGGAGAAAATCGTTATGGGTTGAAATGATATACCCAAGCGATTTTCATTTGAATTGAATTTGGGATTGCGGATTGAAATGATATATACCCGTATTTATATTTTTAAATTGCGGATTGAAATGATAAATATCCGTATCACTTGACCATATGATAGAAAACTATATACAGACGCCGATGGTCTATATATAAATACTTTGGAAAATGATTTCTATGGTTTTGGAAATATAGATATATGGTTTTATTTGATATTGAAATTATTTTTATAAATAAGTTTTAAATTAAAGTGGATTTAGAATTTATTTGAAATTGTATTAAATTTAGAATTGGCTTTAGTTAAATTGATTTGGAACTTATTGAATTGGAGATTTAAGTATATGACTGTATAATGTGGTTTTATTTAAGATGATTTAAGGGAGTATTTCAAGTTTAAATAGATTGAAGGAAATATTCAGTGATTAGTAAATTGGGTGGTATTTAAATGATATTTTAGTTTCTTAAGTGAATATTCCAATGCTAAATAATATTAACGTGAATTTGGGGTGTGTGTGTGTGTGTGTGTCTATATGAGATTTTCAAATTTAGTTTTAAAATGTGGAATATTTAAAGTTTCAAAATATATGAAAATTGAAATGGTTTATTGAGAAACAGATTTGAATTGAAATTGAGAAATTGAGATTGATTAAATGTGAATTTGGAATTCGAGTAATTTGGAATCGAGTTATGAAATTTTGAATGGGATTTTGAAATGTGATTTGAAATGGTATTTAAAATAATATATGAATGATATATTTGAATTTTAATAGGTATTTAAAATTTGAATATTTGAATTTGAATTCAAATAATAAATTGATAATGAGGTATCGAAAAGATATGATATTTTGATATTTTAAAAATGGTTTGGAAATGACTTGATCTTCATTTTTGATAAAGAATGTGAATTCAGAATGATAACTGATTTTGATCTATTTGATAAATGAATTTTGAAGTTTATATTAGTATGAATGATATTTAGCTTACTTGAAATTTTAATTTATTTAAATGATATTGAGTTTATTAGGTATATTTTTCATATTAAATATTAATAAATTGAATTAAGAGATATACGAAATTATAAAAAAAATAGTTTTGAAATGTTGGATATTAAAGCTTTGAAATATACTAAAGATTGAATAGTTTAATTTGTGAATCAAATCTGTATTTGAATTTATAAGATTTGAAATGGTTTTGAATTGAAACTGACCGATGTAATTGAATTTGGGTTGATTTGAAAATTTGTTAAATATAAAGAATTAAAGGAAAGTGCCATGATTTCAAATGTATGATATCGAAATGTTATGATTTCAAATGTAATTCAAGTGTTTTTGATTTCGAAAGAATTATAACTTTGAAAGTATTATGGTTTTTGAAGATGAATATATGTTTGAAATGGAAGTGATATCGTTTTGAAATGAATATATGTTTGAAATGGTTTTGGTTTCGAAGTATGAACTATTTTGGAAGGAATATAGTTTTGAATGAAATGATTTGATTTTTGAAATATAAACTATTTTGAAATGACCATGGCGTTATAATAACGATTGGTTGGCAAAGAGACCGGAATCGGATATGGGCATACTCTCTGTCGATACCGAAAACCACTTTGACAACCGTGTACGCGGTGGAGTTTCCAGAACGAAGTAGGACGGTGGCGACGTTCTTGAGGTATATTACGTGGACCCAACTCCCATGAGTTGACATAAGGTGGCTAAAACATGAGCGATCTCGGGCCAAAAGGGATAGCTCCTCTGGTCGGACACATTCCTTCGATACCATACTCTTACTTGTAGTTGATTAGATGGCCATCCTCCGATTTTGATGTGGAGTGTGTTCCGAGGTGGGCGTATGTGGCTGCTGCGTTACCACCAGCCCGTATGCGTAATTGGCATATCTACCCTGGCATTGCCTTGTGTGCCGTGTCACCTACCATACCGAGCCTTTACTACGAGTTTGTTTGTCTCCCGTAGCGCATGTGGTATCCTCTGATAGTTTCCCGATCTGGATATATCATGATAGTGGATGGACTACTGGGACTATTATGTGTGAAGGGTGATATGGGTAAGCCCAGAACGCTATTTTAAATTAAGTTTATTTTACTGTAGACATTATTATAATAGCGCAGTAAATAGTTTAACGGATCTTTAGAGGACGGTTATCCCAAACATCCTTTGAGTTACTTGTATTTCAGTTGTTATTTCACTTGAGTTGGATTTATTGATATAAGAATGTTAATCCTGACTCGAGTGTTTTGTGTTTTGCGTTACGCTCGGGTCAGACTGAGTGATTCAGCATTCAAGACTCACCCTCGGAGTTGGAGCTTTGCGTGAAGATCCGGCTATCTATTCTGCTTTCAGTTTTCGGTGATTTCAGTGATGCATTATGATTTGTACCTGATATATCTTGTTACTATTCTGTTGTATCTTATTTAACTCCGATGTATCTTATATTTATATAGTAGTTTCATGAACTACCATCTCTTTTAATTCCGCTGCATTATTATTTACTCCGTGTCTGTGATCTGTGACTATTTATTTACTGTGTATTCTGAGATTTGCCAAGTTTTATTTACAATGCGGTATTTTGATCAATTCAAGTCCGACATGTGCGGATGCGAATGGTTGAAAATATTGGATTGTTACAATGGAAGAGGAAGGGAAAAAAAATCCAAGAGCAGCACACAAGCTTTCATCCAAAAAGAAGAAGAGATTTAATCAAGTTTTCAAGTTTAGGTGAGTAATCTTACTCTGATTACCTCCAAACTCATTTAGGTTTGGATTTGATTTGATTTGGATGTTTTGAATGTTGATGTGCATGTCTTGATGATAGTTAATATTTTATACACGTTTAAGGATTAAAAGGCCATGTTCGAGTCACGTTTTAAGGTAAAACATGAATTAATCTTCTCCAAATACTTTGAAATCATTTCACCATTGACATTCATATGGTTTCTAATTTCATATACGTTTTGTACAAGAAGGCAATAAGAAATGCTATTGGACCACTTGACAAAAATATCAACGGTACTGAAAAAGATGTTGCGATGTTGCGTGGAGTCGATGTAAAAGCCAAACGTATTTTATCTTTTGCTCTGAAAGACCCTAGTTGTTCAGACACTGCAGAGCCGAGGTCAAAGCAAAAAAAAAGACCCCAAATCCACGAAAAAAAGTGCTCCGAAACAATGACATGGTTAGTATTTTATTTTGTGATGAACGAAGCTTCGTTTGGTTTGTGAAGGATTGTATAACACCGTATAATGGTGGATGGTTACGTCATTTTGTGTACTAAATGTTGTTAAGGTTTTATTTTGTGTACGGGATGGTATAACAATTTGTAATGGTGTAATATGTAACGGTGGATGGTTGATTATTAATGTTCAACGTGCTTATGTTATTTGTTTATTTGCTTGCTTGTTAGATGATTATTTGTTTGCTTGCTATATGAGACCGTGTTTGCTTGGTCAGTGTAATTTGTTATGCTTTGTTTCAAATGTTGCCCGTATCTCCGAATGTTGCAGTAACAACAAATTATCCATTTTTTTCAAGATTTCTGCAAATGCCGCCATTGACGTCCCCGTATATTTTTTAAATAGTGCATTAGAAACTTCGGCTCTATTAGACGTTGTATTATTACGATGCTTTACTTTATTCGTCCAAGGAAAACAATTTTTTTCCTTTAGAGGTAACCAATTCTCGACAATATAATTTACTTGATCCGGAAATTCTTTCCAATCCTCTAAAAATATCTTCAAGAACTCGTCGAATTCTTCTAATGAAGAGGAGCGAACAACATGCATCCAATTTAAAGCAAAAAATTCTTACATTTTATTTGTTTGAAATTTTGGTTCGAAATACGCTTTAACACTATTCTCCATATGAAAAACACAAAGAAGTTGAGTTGTATTAGGAAAGACAATACTAAGTGCAGTAATCAATGAACCTTCCTTATCCGTAATCACAACATCGGAAAATTTATTTGCATAGTACGTTAACTTTTCAAGTTTTTCAATGCCCATCGATAGCTATCTTCCCGCTCTTGAGACAAAAGACAGTACGCTATAGTAAAAGTCCTATTCGTAGAAGTCATGCCAACTATTTCCAACAAAGACATTCTATATCGAGTTGTTTTGTACGTACAATCGAGTAGTAAAACCGAAGGAAAACATTTGCACAATGTAGTCGATTCGGGATGAGCCCACATCAAATTAACAATCCTGTCATTCCTTTCATCTTTTCTCACCCAATATGCATAATGGTTTTCTATTAGAAATTTCATTAACTGTTGAATGACCGATCGACCTTCCATCTCCGCAATAATCATTTTCGCTTTGGCATTATATATGGTCTTCAACGTCGAAACATTTTTAGGAAAAGTCTTCTTAATATTAAAAGAACATCTCTAGCTCTAGCACCCGCAAAACTCGTTTCCACCATTACTTTTTTCTCCTCTTTTGTCAATCTTCCAGCATAAGCATAGCCAACTAACGAGTTAGGCAATAGATGGTTACGAATACCATTAGCTACTTCCACATACAATGTATCAAAGCCTTGATATGAACCCTTAATGAGAAATGGACATTCACATTTTTTTTTGGCGCTGCATGGACGTTTATTTGGTTTGTTGGATTATCATGTTCCTTTGATTTATTCTTTCTATATTTTCCCCCCCTCTCACAACATAAATGGATTCTTGGTTTTCTAGGACCTCCAACTTTTTCGGACTTGGTAATGACAAGAACAGTGTTGATAGACCTCGCCTCGAATTAACACCAATGCACGAATGCGTCTCGGAAAGTGAATAACTACAATATAATCAACTTATAATTAACAATGTTCTACAGTGAAATGATGAACACGTAAAATATCTAACAAACCTCACCCGTTACAAATTTATCGGTCACGTCAACAAATATTTTTTCACTGTTCTCTTTTTCAGGCACTTCATTTTCTGCATCTTCTTCACCTCCAACACTTCGGTAACATAGCGGTTTAATATCGGCAGCAAAATCCTATGTTATGCATAACCAAATTAACATATAGCATACATATCAAGAATTTTAACATAAATTGTTTTACCTCATTACCTTCTTCGTTTATTTCATTTTGTACATATTCTTCAGCTCCAATAATTCGGTAACATAGCTGTTTAATATCGTCAACAAAAATCATATACATAGTTTTAGAATAAAAAACAAATAGGGTATTCGTAACCAAATAATGCAATAATCAAGAATGTAAGAAAACCAATGCAAGAAATAAAATAGACGATATAAAATAAATAAAAAATCATACCATATTTGAAATATCTTGTTCAGCCATGGAAAAACAAAACCCTAATAAAGAAGTAAAAGAAATTTGTCCATAAATCGTTCATGGTTCGGATCGGCAGTAGAAAACGAATGGTCTTCTACCGCCGATGTTCATATTATTTTACAAAGAAAAAAAAATGTTCGAAAGATTTCGTACTGTCGATAATTCGTATGCTATTTTTTTAAAATAGAAAACCCTCTCAAACGGCGTCGTACTGCCGATCGAATTGGTTAATTTGAAAAAAAACTCTCTTCTTTTTATCACTACGAACGGCGTACTACTGCAGATCGAAAACACTATTTAAAAAAAATTATGCTACTTAGAATGGCTTAATAATGTCGTCCGGTAGCATGCCATCCTGGGTAAAAGGTAGCACCGTTTGTTTTGTTGTGTGTGTGTGTGTTTTTTTTTTCCTAAGGGCGCATTTGACGCTGCCCTTGATTAATGAAAAGTACACGATAATAGGTCAGTGCTTGAAGCCTGCTTTTTCGTTTCGTCAATTGCTGCTCCCGTTTTCTAATAAAACCCTAATTCCCAAATCTTGAGAATCCAAATAATCTCATAGTTTAGACAAATCTAATCATGGACGACGAATACCAAGGAAGAGAGCATTTTGGCATGGAGTATGACTACGAGAATCCGCAGTACATTGCCGGCGAATTCTTTCACACAGGCAAGAAGAACCGCAGCCGCATTCAAACCAAAGATGACGCTATATACGGAACCTTTGCAGTTAACTCTTCCGACTCAGATTCCGACGGCCGCCCTTCCAGAAAACGCCGCAATCGCGACCGTCTTATTCCCGATCTCACCAAACCCGTCAATTTTATTTCTACCGGTACGGTTAATCCTAATCAAGAGCCTAAAATTGACGACGATGGTAGTAGCAATATAAATCGTGACCATACCCCTGGTCAGGGGCTTGGATTTGGCTTAGGTTTTAGTGGATTGGGTTTTAAAACAAATGTCAATGAGGAAACGAATGAAGATGTTGAAGAGCATGTGGAAGTAGATGAGAGTTTTCTCCCAAATGCATTTGGAAGGAAAATTGTTGAACGTGCTCAGAGGAAAGAGAAGGAGAGGGAGATGGAGAAGAGGTCAATTAAGGCTAGTTCATCGAAGCAAGGAAGCAAAAATACAGAAGCTGGTAAATTTGATACGTTTGCAGACAATAAAGGGTTTAAATTGTTGAAGAAAATGGGTTATACAGGCGGTGGACTAGGTAAAGATGAGCAAGGAATTACTGCACCGATTGAAGTGAAATTGCGCCCAAAAAATATGGGTATGGGGTTCAATGATTACAAAGAGTCAAAAATGCCTGTTTTGGATAATGTTGAAGCGGAAACAAAAGTTAGTGTGACAACTAAAGTTGCTGTTTCAAAAGAGAAGAGATGGTCTAAGAAGAAACAAGGGAAGAAGAGTGCTGATAAGTATGTGACTGCCGAAGAGCTTTTGTTGAAGAAGCAAGAAGAAGGGTTAGAAGATGTCAAGGTTCAAAAAGTTTTGGATATGAGAGGGCCACAAGTTCGGATTTTATCTAATCTTGAGAATTTGAATGCCGAAGAAGAGGCAAAAGAGAATGATGTTCCGATGCCTGAGTTGCAACATAATATTAAGTTGATCTTGGATATGGCAGAAGTTGATATACAGAAGATTGATAGGGATTTGCGTAGAGAAAGGGAAAAAGTTGTTAGTTTGCAAAGAGAGAAGGAAAAGTTTCAGAAGGAAGCAGCAAGGCAAAAGAAACAGATTGATGTAATGGAGGTGATTTGTAAAATAGTAGAGAAAGCAGAAGAAGATAATTTGGCAGGTGTTTTGACCTTAGAATCATTGTTGTCGACCTTTGGTGATTTGAAGAAGAGGTTTGGAGATGATTATAAGCTTTGCAATCTTTCTAGCATCGTATGCTCACTTGCATATCCGTTACTTATCCGTGTATTTCAAGGATGGGAACCACTTAAGAACCCACATCATGGAATGCAACTTATGGCATCTTGGAAAGATTTGCTGCAAGGCGATCAAGAGCAGCCTTTTGACTACTCCGAGAGTGCTATGGATGCTTCTCCTTATGCTCAGCTTGTTAATGAGGTTATATTTCCTGCAATTCGGATATCAGGCACTAACACTTGGCAAGCTAGAGACCCAGAACCAATGCTTAGTTTTTTGGAACTATGGGAAAATCTGTTGCCTCCTTTAGTTCTTCAGTCAATCCTTGAGAATATAGTGATGCCTGAATTGCTAAAAGCAGTTGATATATGGGATCCATGTAGAGAAACTGTGCCGATCCATGTATGGGTGCATCCATGGCTTCCTCTTTTGGGTCAGAGGCTTGAAGCATTGTATCATACTATTCAATTCAAGTTCCGAAATGTATTACAGGCATGGCAGGTGAGTGATTCATCAGCTTGCACTATTCTTTCTCCATGGAAAGATGTGTTTGATGCAAGAAGTTGGGAGAGACTAATAGCTGAATCTATACTTCCTAAGCTAATGATTGCAATGCAAGAATTTCAAGTCAATCCTGCTAACCAAAATTTAGATCATTTCAATTGGGTCATGATTTGGGCTTCAGCTGTTCCAATACATCACATGGTTAATTTGTTAGAGATAGGGTTCTTTAGAAAATGGCATCACGCGTTGTATCAATGGCTTTGTTCTACTCCCGATTTTAATGAAGTTATGAGATGGTATACTGGATGGAAAAGTCTTTTTCCAGCTACACTACTTGAAAATGAGAGAATTAGGTTGCTATTTGCATCGGGCTTAGATATGATGAAACAAGCAGCAGAAGGTATGACGGTTGTGCAGCCAGGCACAAGAGAGAATATAAGCTATTTGCGAGCTACAGAGCAGAGACAATTTGAAGCACAACAAGCAGCATTGAAAATGCATGCAGAAAGTATGATCAACGCGACTCTTAAAGAGAAAATACAAGATTTTGCTGAGAGTCAAGGAGTGATGTTTGCACCAAAAGATGGTAAATTGCATAATAACCTTCCAGTTTATGGATTTGGAAGCATCAACATCTGCATGGATTATGTGAAACAACTTGTATATGCCCAAAGTTCGGGAGGATGGGTTCCGGTTTCATTGACTCAATTGTTACAGATGCATCACAGTGCTGGGCAGAGATATTAATCAACAGAAGAATACATACATGAAAAGGTTTTTTTCACTTGTGTATCAATCAACACTTATTATTTACCTCTTAAATACTTCATGTTTTGGCTAATGTAAGCATTGTTAGATCATGTTCTTTAATTTTATAATTGTCCTTTTATACTTTATGCAATATATTCTGTTACAGACTTTTTCTCTACTTTTATGCTGCAAATTTACTATTGCAATTATGATAACTTCTATCATTTTCTTTTACCATCTGTTCATTTAAGAAATAACACTTCTGCATCTGCAATCACCCTTGTCACGGTTATGCTAAATTAATCGGTTTTATAAAAAGACGATAACGGATACATCAAACTTTATAATCACACTAACTGACATTGGATTTTAAACATGGTTTGTTACCACTCTCTTGCATCCTCCCTGTTTTCTCTATATCCTCACAAATGTTGGGGTGGGTAAAAAATTATGAAAACCACCATCCGTCCATGGAAATAAATAATCCATTCCATGACCAAGAAGAAATTATTGCACGTCTTACTACGATCTCAAGCCCCACCCTTTGTTTCTCCATTTTCGATGTTTGTTAGATTTCGAATCTTGAATTTCATTATTTCAACCACATCTAATCTCAGGATATTTGCGCATATTATATCAGGTGAGATCATCGACGAGATGATTGTATATCAGTTGTACATCTCAAATTGACATGTGGATCTTAAAATACATCTTGAAACTATCTTAGAGTAACTTATGAGCCTAAAATTGACGTTTTAAAGACATCTTGTGTGATGTCACCAAAAAAAGAATCGTTGCATACTTAATTATGCTACTTAATTACATAAATAAACAGTCATACTAGAATGATAGTTCCTTTGGAGAAGAATAATAGGTCGATTAATTTAGTAGTAGTTAAATAATTTCTTTTCATTTGAACATTGACAAAGGGGGAAACAATGAAGTCGTTTGTTGTAGCTTATCTGGATAAAAAGCAAAAATAACTTAGAATAATATTATAAGAAAGAAAAACGTGCAATTTCGAACGAGATCTCATATTGAGATCACGGTGTAAATTGAAGTTTTGATATTTTGGATGAGATGACTAGAATGAAATTAGATGTTTTGTCTTTGACCAAATGTAAAAATTATGCCTCAAACAACTTCACGAGTGAGATGAATGAGATTTGAAGCTCTGGTAGTACATGAATTTTGAATCCTAAAAAATATACTTCATTATTACATAAATTCCCTGGGCCTTTGTATGACAGTAAGCATATGCAGCTATGATTGAAAACGTAGCAATTATCATGAATTTCATCTATATCCGGCTCAACTATGCTAGCCGAGTTAGTTATAACTTCCATCATGTACTCATCCATGTTGCAAGAACGAATTAAAAGTCATTTGAATATCATCCTTCTTTTTTGACTGATGGGATTTTATCTATGAACCTGAATAGGCTTTATCCAAGAAGAAAGAGGACATGGAGGTATATTAAGTTTCTTTCAGTTTTTCTGCCACCTCAATCACTTTGATATAAAGTATTCGCCTAACTTCTGTAAAAGCGAACTCAGCAATGTGTTGGGACTCGGGAATTTCAAAGAAGCCTGGAAGTAACTATCCGACAAATTCCATCTTTGTCAAGCTCTTTTGGCTGATAGAAATTTTTATATGAACAGGAAATTCCATTACCCTTCTCTTCTGGCTGATGGAAATTATTATATACACTGGAAAGGTGTGAAAGAGGAGGACACAGAGGTACATTATTTTTTTACCCTACAGTTTCTCTCTTTAGTTACTTTGATATAAATTACATACCAAAACCTTTCTAAAAGTTAACACAGCAATGTGCGAGGACTTGGGACCTGGTTTTTTTTTTTTTAAAAAATTTTACAACTTACTATGCAAGTATTTGTGCTGTGATGATTGAATGACTATGAGTAGTTGACTACTCTTGCTACACTATAGGTACAACAACAACTAAGCCATTATTTCCAAACAAGTTGGGGTCGGCCTACACTGTAGGTAACTATCCGAAAAATTCCATCTTTTTCTAGCTCATTTTACAACTTAGTGATCCGTTGGAAAATACATTTGTTATATGAATCCTTTTGTCATGGTTCCAATAACGATATAAATGTGGTTAAATTTTTTTTGCTTTGATAACCAAATCACAATGCTATTACTCTGTATTCATATGTATCCTGTCCTCACATGCTTTCCAATGCACCAGCATGCTTGACTGTGCATGCATGCGGCGTGCATGATGTAAGAATGAGAAATAAACTAGAATGAATAATATAGCAGAGGTGCATATGCCTGTGTGCCGCTATAAGAATGAGAAATAAACTAGAATGAATAAAATAGCAAAAGTGGCAGGTCTTTCTTCCTATTGTCTGCAAAATATCAGTTTGTTTGGACTAACAATTGCTGCATAGTAGATTTCAGCCTTTTTTTAGATGGCATTTTTCATTTTGTTAGCTATGGATCAAACCAAATCATTGCTAATTAAATGCATTATGATTAACGATTTAAGTGAACAAAAATGATGGTCTGTTTTAATAACAAGCACACAGCGTATGTTGAAGTACTTGTGCGAGTACAAGCCATACCTGATGGGAGTTTGAACTTAAGTAATAATATTTAGTTAAATTTTAGGGGTATGTTAGATGGTCCAAGAGAGTTGGGAGTTTGATTTGGTTATGTAAAAAACAACAAATGAATTGTAGAAAATAACTAGAACTGAAAATCAAATCTAATCGATGTTCTAACTATAGAATGTACAATTCAAGTAGTTTAACTTGAATAAATTATCTAGTATATCTGATCATAAAAGCAAAACAGACATAAGTTGAAATTGCTCTTTATCACTACCTTTACAAGACTAATGGAATTTTATGACCACTTGAATTAGATTTGGAGAAAACTTGTTGGATAAATACGCAACAATTATCAAACAATGCAGCTTGAAAAGCTAGGGAAAATCTTGCCTAAAATGACAAGCAATTATGATTAATTTAAAGCAAAGTGAACATTGGCATCTTGACAAACGCTCCACACCTTGCCGGTTGGGTTTTACTATTCCTATTTTATTTTCTATAAAATGCACGATTCTGGTGAATAAAAATCTGGGGGAGAAAGCGTCTTGCCTTGATGCTCATTTGGGAGCAACTCCACTGTCAAATCGTCTTTTTAACCAATAGATCTCCAATTGTACTATTAATTAAAAAACAACATAAAACTGAAAGGAAAGAGATTTGGAATTGAAATAACAATCTGAAATTACGAAATTACTTGTTTTTAAAATAGAGATGAACAAAATACTAAAAGTAAAAAGCATATATTAAGCCAAGATTGTCATTTTTGCATGAGGGATATTCATAGACATGTCATCAGGTCTTCACGTATCTTCGAAACATACACATGCTGGAAAAACCTAAAAGACAATGACTAGGATTGCAGGTTGTTCTAACCACATTTGGATCTAGATCGCAATGAAAATATGGGCTTTCTGTCTGTTATAACATTAAGCTAACGGTGTAGATATTATTGTTTCGGAGAAAATCATGGAATTTGGTTTTTGTCAAGCTTCAACTTTGGCTGTATCATCCCATAAATTTTTTTTTGAATCTCAAAGCCCTTTTCAATCAATTCTCATTGCCTAGCAGTGGTTTCAAGTATTTACAGTCTTTTTAAGCTCTTGCACCATTTTTATTTTTTTGCTGCTCCAAAATTTGAAATAACATACACAATATACTGCATGGTACCGTTGTTTATTATTATTATTGTCGTCGTAGTCGTTGTTATTATTATTACCACCACCATCATCAACAGCAGTAGAAATAAAACAATATGACCGTTCTCCCACATTTGAAAGTTTAAATAAAAAAGCATAATGCAAAATCATCATAGTATTTTCTATCTTTATATATTAAAGTGTTTGTGCATGCACTTAAAATTTACCATTATTTAAGCAATGATAAGAAGTAGCTGCTGCGACCACCACCACGGCTACTGCCACCACCACGACGGCCTCCACCACCACCACTACTTAATAAACCACCACCACCACCACTACGACTACCACCATGCCCCCGATCACCACTATGACAACTATCAGGCCCAGCCCAGGGGGCAAGCAACCAAGGCTTGGGCCTAGGGCAAAACATAGGCAGGGACAACAATTTGATTGTTTTATTTATATTCATACGGTTAGGGTCAAGTTGTTACCAATTATGAATGTAGCTTCTGTAATTATTATTATTTTTTAAAATTTAAAAGGTTTGTAAGTTTTTCATACTAGCTTTTGGTTTCAAATTGTTATGTATAAAAATCATGTAGAAAATCGCTACAAATACAAGGTGTAAGTTTCGTAGCCAAATTCGAAGGTTTGTAAAAATTTCATTTTCTTGCACTTGTTATATTTAAATTTAATTTTTTATTAAATATTGGCTTAATTTTTTACACTGTTACATAAAGCTTATTAGTAAGGTGAAAAGAACAATTAGTTTGTGCTTTTATAGGAATATGGATGAAACTTATAATAATTTGAATCTAGTAACATATAATGTTGTGCTTAGATTTGGTTGAGAAGTTTTTAAAATAGATCATTATATTTATTTATTTATTAATCAACTGTCCAATCAATTTTTATCATCCATCAGCTAGCGTGTAATGATAGGTTAATTCCATAATCTAACCACTGTTTTCAAATATTAAATGACGTTTTGATTGGTAGAAAAGATATTAAGTTGGTTAAGTTATAGAATTAGAGCTATTTTTATGTTTGATGTTTGAAAAGTGGAAGGAGAATATAGGTCTTAAATATGCATAGAAAGGAACATTTAGCAAATTTTTTTTGATGTTATTTTTTAAGTGATAAGTTTGAGCGTTGTCCTATTAGGTTGACGCTAACCAACACTAAATACAACTTAAATTCTTCTTCATAAGGACGATGGTACTAAATACATATTATCATCCATGAAGTGGGTTGTTACGTGAACTGCAATAAGTTTTACCCACATTAATATGAATTATCAACATCAACCATTAGATTTACTTAAGGTAGAAGCAATGAATATTTAATTGTTTTAAGACTTTTTAAAAACCAAATTAAAGATCAAAATAAAGACTGAGATTCAGTCTTTAAGTAGTCTTAATATTTATAAACCGATTTGAGACTGAATCTCAGTCTCTAACTTGAAATTCTAAAGACTATTTTTTTTAGTTTTTAATCAGTCTCTATTTAAAGACCAATTAATTTCAGTCATTATTTTTCAGTCTTTATATGGATGTTTTTTAGTAGTGTAAGCTCGGTGCAAATAAAACAATATGATCATTCTCCCATGTTTGAAAGTTTAAATAAAAAAGCATGATGCACCTACATTTGAAAGTTTAAATAAAAACATAATGCAAAATCATCTTAGTATTTTCTATCTTTATATATTAAAGTGTTTACGCATGCACTTAAGATTTGCCACTATTTAAGCAATGATAAGAAGTCAGGGCGAACTCCTAAAGCATTACTTATGAGTCAATTTATATACTAGCTTCGCTTATCGATTGTAATTTGTAACTTCCCTTTTATCTTCAACTCGAAACTAGTGATTTACAAAAGAAGTATTTTGTAAAACGCCCTTATTATTTATCATTTATTATTTATCATGATAGGTAAAAAGCAACCATTTTATTTTTCATATTGTAAATTAAACATCTAAAATTTACAAAAATGAATTCTTATACAAATTCATCACAATACATAATTAGTAAACTAAATCCAAAATTGTAACCTTCAAATTAAATGTTACAACGACGATTTAAGTTGCTTGTACTCTTTAAAATGCAATGTAAGAATAGGAAGCAAATAAAAATGCACAATTGGCAATATTTTGAACATCTATTATGTTTTTCTCATTTGTGAATGAAATTTATCATTTTTGTTAACATAATCCAAATTCTTTTAGTAAAAACATTTAAATACATAATTTGCTTTCTAATATAGCAATGAATTGAAGCAGTAACAAGTAAATAGTGCTGTAAAAATGCAATGTACAATAATAAACAATATACAAGATCTCATTAGTATGAACATTCTCTTAGTTTGTAACATTAATTCTCATTCAACATGTTTTTTTAATTATACAATGCAAGATGTTTTTGCAAAAAAACAAATAAAGTCAAAGATTTCAAGTAAATTGCATTGTGAAGTGCAGCGTACAGTGAAACCGGCACATCTAATAAAAAAGACGTGATTTTGAATTTTTCTACAATTTACTTTTTTTTGGGTAAGCAAATCGGATTCCAAACCCTCGAATTTGTCTAACATGCTTAGAATTTTGTTAAACATTACCAATCAAGTTCAAACTCTAAGCGTATTCGATCATTACTTGAATAAGTACTTTAACATATGCGTGCGCTTGCAGCTATCACAAATCATGATGTTTGATAACGCGTACGCCATGTGCAGAAGCGCTTAAATATAATTACGCACAAATATACATATATGTGTGTGGGTGTGTGAGCTAGGATCAATAGCTTCCTTTATTTAACAGTGTTGCAGCCTCTGATACCAGCCACAACTTTTACTTTTTTATTTAAGCATTTGTTCTTTCTATACACACGCAAACAATCAGGATTTATTATAATTAAGTACATGGTGTACTCTATGTATTTGCGAGCAAGGGCGGAACCAGAGGCGTGCTCAGCTGGGCTGCAGCTCACCCCAAAACCTAAGATTATAATTTATACATGATTTCAAATTAAATAAAAGGAAATGAAGCAAGAATCAATTTGGGTTACTGAAAGGGGCGAATGAGGAAAGAAAGATGAAAGAAGATGTAATGTTACCGTGTTTTGATTTATTTGCGGCCCCCACTTTAATTCACGTGTCATTTGGTTAAGCTACCAAATTAATGTTATACTTTTATACATTTCAGTCCGACAAATACAATATGCTATTATTCTAGTTTCTATTTGGCAACTAAGTGGAAAATTCATAACATGGCTATTGTAAAGCTTTCAAACATATTATTTAACATAATAACATCCAAGGTTTTGTATAAAGATGAAAATACTAACAAATTTTATTTCTCATGTTGGTGGCAACAAACTTTACTGATTTCAGATATATATGCAAATTGAATGAAAAACACTAAACTAAAAGCAGCCCAGCCAGCCATTGAATCCTGCTTCCGCCCTTGTTTGTGAGTTTGAGTGGAATCCACATGGAGTTTGAACTTGATTTATAATATTTGACTAAGTTCTTAGCGTGTAAAACGAATTCTTAGTTTGACAAACGATCTATTGAAATTAATGTCGACTTTGTTTTTTTGAAATTTGAGGTTCATATACAACAAGAATTGGAACGTTGAGTTTTGTGGACATTTTGTTGTTTCATATCTGTAAAGTAGTGAAAGATCTGTGTTCTGCATGTTACATTTTAGGATATAGATTTTGATTATGCAGCAACATTTTAGTTGGAGGAAGAATCACTAGAAGAAAGATCATTCCTATACACGTTGATGTAAATTAACTCTCATTAATATTACGGTGCAACTTTTTAATATTTGCTATTCCTGTGGTGGTCATTATTCTATTAGTAAATTTGAGGGGGAAAAAATCTAACACACTTGGAAAAAGCTAAATAATAATAATTTTAGTATGAATATGCTAACAATAATAAATACATAAATGTGTTCCTGAAAGAGAAGTCTGTAAATATCTTTTGATGCATTGTCGCAAGGTATAAATTGGAGGACCTTGTTATAACCATGTGTTCATCTTCAAAAGGCTTCTCAAAAGATTGGACATTGTGTAGTAGATCTAATTTTAAAGAGAAAAAAGGACGGGGAAGAGAAAAATGTAATTTCAAATAAATCGTTAGCAGAGAACAAGAGTAACTAAATTAGTTGTATGTAATTAAATATATTTATTATAACATAAATTAAAGATAAATTATCTAAATCTTAGATATATTTGTTCTAACATATCATTAACAGAAAATGCAATTTCAAACAAATCGTGTGTTCATTTAGTCATAAAAATAAAAATATATTTGAGGATTAGTTAAAACTACCTTAAATCTTTGCTATGACATATATTAGATTATCAATGATAATACCAACGAATGCCTCTTTCTTGTTGAAAACCGTATGTGACTCTGTGCTATGTCAATAATTTTTTAGACTTGTATTTGTTCATGTTTTTAATGTGAAAGTGAATATTGGTAAAGATATCGACAACTGCAATGTAGAACTAGTTGATATCCAACTGCATATTGTCCAAATCAGTAGTAGTGGTATATGGTTAACTGCTAGGAGTTGGATTTGTGTCTATGTAGTGGTACTTTAAAATCAAGAAGTGAGGACATCCAAATTAGTGTCTATATAGGGTTTGGATTTCGACAATGGTGCAGAATGCGATCTAACATCCTTTTCAGTTTATCCTTATTTTGACTGTTTGTTTTGAAATTTCGCTTCTGTTCTTTTATTGAAATCTAAAGGGCATAAAGTGTTCCGTTGCTTTATTTTATCTGATGTGAAACGAGTGCAGAAAACAACATGAAGACACAATGAATAAACTTTCTTGTAGAATAATGCTCAATGTAGTTAAATGGATTTCATTTTCATTATCATTTCATACGTAAACAAACTAATTATAACCAATTTCTAAAAACTAATCAATATTATCTTTGTTAGGTCGATGTTATTAAAATCAATGTTGTTATATTAAAAGACTTTACATTATTACGATTTGTTTTTTGAAGCACGTTAATATTGATCATATTTGTGGTAAATGGTAACTTTATAGAGTGCCTTAATTTGGAAAACAATAGTTGTTCTTCTAGGCTGTAAAAGGCTTTGACGGATTTGTGTACTCTAGGCTGTGCACGGTGTTTTCTGTGCATATGGATCTTACTATTCTCTCTGAAAAAGAACAAGAAAAAAAGCAATATTTATGGCAATATCAGTTATGTGTAAAACATATGCTTATATTTAAACATTTTCTGCTGCTGTCTAGTTTTCAAGAACCAAATTAATTTAAGATAATGGATTTTAAAACCAAGAGGGTTTCTCTGCGATACGCAGTTGGGGTTTGCACTTCTTGTTAGAGCATCTCCACCAATGATTATGAGAACTGCTATTAGGTAATTACAATCGCAAAAATGTTTCCAACAATCATTTACATTTTGTAGCATATGTAATAGTACAAATCTGTAATTAGATTTCAGAGCTGTTTGAACATGCTCCTGAAGTGGGGCCAAAACCTGAAACTTCATCAGCTTGTTGCCAAAAACTACTTCCCAATAACTATGTATCATACACCCACCATTAACCCATTTTCACACAAATTGTTGCAAAAAATCTTATGTTTCAAATCCCATTTCAGATCAAGTCTCTCTCTTTATGATTCAATTTACATTTCAATTCAAATCCAGTTAAAATTGCAATTAGGAAAAATCATTCGGTTCATTGATATATTTAAGATACTTATTTTGATCTACAATGTTGGGGCGTGATTCCGACTCGAGACCACTCAAATCAAAAACCCACAAGCACAGCGGAAGATGTGATCATGGTAAGAAGTGTAAAAAACAACAAATCGATAACTCATCCAATCTCAACCAATTCAAAAAACAATCACAATCCCAAACAAGCAATTCAGAAATCAAAGCTATAACGAAAAATAAATCACACAGCGATTTATAGTGGTTCCACTAATACATCCACTTTAAGAGAGAGCTTTTATTAATATTGATGAGAAGAGTACAAGAGTTTGAATACAATGATCACAATTCTAATTAGAAATTGATTTGTGGTGAAGAGAATTGAAGAAAATTAGGTTTTGATGAATCCTAATTTGTGGAGGCTAATCCCTTGCAGTTGCGTGCACGCATTAGATCTGGAACCTGAAGCTAGCTTATATAGGAGAATAAAAACACTAGGCAATGTTACGAAATTGCTCCTGCAGATATCATAACTCTTCACGCCAAGTCCACACGTGAAAAACAGACGGAAGTTGCCTCAGACGTCTGACCAAAATGGCCAGACGTCTGGCTTAAGTAACTGGAAAAGTTTCTCTTCAGCCCAGACGTCTGACTAAAAGCTCTGGAACCAATTCTGCACAGACTCAGACGTCTCTTTCTCTAGAACATGTCTGGTGCAGATTTGCTGAAGGGTCAGACGTCTGAATTTTTCTTCAGACGTTCGACCCTGTCTATTCAGCCCACTTCACATTTTCCCTTATAACTTCCACATCCGAGCTCCGATTTGCGAACCGTTTTCTCCGTTATGAAGCTACTTTCGACATCTACAATTCTCCATATAATGTCGCCAAAATTTAACACTCCACCTCGACACTATATCCATCTCCAACTCCAATAGCACCATACCATCAACAACAACCGATAGCACCAGTTATCACTTCTTCTACCTTAAGCCAAACATGAATGCTTTACCAATGAGCTCTGGTAAAGCCACCGTCCGTTGCACTCCACCAACGAGCTCACCATCTCACTAAAGACTAACACTTATCAAGAAGATAGAACCTCAGTCTCTCACTGATACTCTTCCTAATCTACCACCAAGCTCCTCCCTTAACCGTGCCACCCCGTGGCACCTAGCACTTCTCCATGCGAATCAAGTCCGGGCAATGCTCGAACTTTTCAACCAGCAATGCCTTGGTGAACATGTCCGCCGCGTTATCTTTTGTGTGCACTTTTCGAAGATACACTTGTTTATCTTTATCCATGACTATTAGAAATGACTCTCTCACCTCAATATGCTTAGTCCACGAGCTAAACGCCAAATTCTTTGCCAAGTGAATATCACTCTGGCTATCACATCGAACATTAATACTATCATGCTTGAATCCCAAGTCACACAACAATCGCTTCAAATAGAGTGTCTTTTTTGCCGCCTCCGCCGCGACTATCAATTGCGCCTCCGTAGTGGATAAAGCAAATACGGTCTGCAATCTAGATCTCCAACTTATGGCTGTATCCCCAAGTGTGAAGACATATTCGAAAGTTGATTTTCTTCGATCTCTATCACCGGCGTAGTCCGAATCACAATAACCAACCAACTTGCAATTCATCGTCTTACTACCGTCAAAAGCAAGACCACGAGATGATGTGTCTCTAAGGCATCTCAATATAAGCTTCACAGCTTCCCATGCGATTTTTCTGGATTAGCCAGATATCGACTAACCATCCCGATGACATTTGCAATATCGGGCCTTGTACACACCATTGCATATATTAGACTTCCAACGGCACTTGCATATGACACTTTCGCCATATAAGCCTTGTCTTCCTTCAAGATAGGTGATCCTTTACTCGAAAGCTTCATATGCAAAGGTAACGGTGTATTTAACGCCTTTCCATGTTCCATGTTAAATCGGCAAAGCACTTTCGCAATGTATTCCCTTTGAGTTAGTTTCAACTCAAAATGTTTTCGATCCCTTACAATTTCTATGCCCAACATCCTTCTTGCTTCTTCAAGATCCTTCATTTTGAACTCCGATTTCAAACTCAATTTTAGATTGTTGATTTTATTCTTATCCTTAGAAGCAATGAGCATGTCGTCCACATACAAGAGTAAATACACCCAACAATCATTTTTCCACTTTTTGAAATAAACACAAACATCTTTGATGCTTCTATCAAAACCATTTTCAAGCATAAAATTATCAAATCTCTTGTACTTTTGTTTAGGTGATTGCTTTAAATCATATAGTGATTTATTCAACTTGCAAACAAAATATGACTTACCATCCATAACAAAGCCTTCTGGTTGCTCCATGTAGATGTCTTCATCTAAGTCCCCATGCAAGAAGACGGTCTTCGCATCAAGTTGCTTCAACTCCAAATCGTGAATGACAACAATAGCAAGTAATATCCCGATAGAAGTATGGCGCACTACCGGTGCGAATATCTCATCATACTTCTTTCCCTTCCTTTGTGCAAACCTTTCAGCCACTAGCCTAGCTTTGTACCTTCCATCATCCTTCACCTTGTATATCCATTTGCACCCAATAGCACGGTTTCCTTTGGGACGTGAAACCAAATCCTAAGTTTGATTATTCAACACTAATTGCATCTCTTCCTTTATGACATAAATTCATTTCGAGCTATCACTCGACTTCATGACGTCATCAAGGTCCGTCGGCTCATCTTGGACTACATGAAGAACATGGTCTAAATTATCACAAAAGCTAAGATAGTTGCAATCACCGTATCTTTCAAGGTGGTCTTATAGTATGACGACCAACCCGAGTAGCAATATCATCACCCAAACTCCATTCGGCTCCATCTTGAACCGAATCTTCTCTAGAATCATGTACATCACCAACACCACTAGAGGAATCCCGTGGACTATGTGATGTAACATTAACCGCTACTTTCTCACAAGCATCTAACTACTCTACTCTCTCTACTCCTTGGAAAAAATGTGGAAATAATTTTCTTCTCTTTTGATTCACCATGAACCAAATCCGGAACATCTGATGAGCTCGCATTCTCCTTGAACATCGTCGATTCATCAATAGTAACATGACGAGAATTCCTTACCTTCTTCGTTTTCGGATTTCAAATTCGATAGCCTTTTACTTCGTTCGTATAGTCAAGCAAAATCCCTTTAAAAGCTCTAGGTTCAAGCTTATCATTTCCCGGATCATGCACATAAACAGGACCGCCACACACAAAGATAACTCAAGTCAATGCTCTTTTCCTTTCACACTTCCTCCAGAATTTTGTTACCGATTGCTGAGCATGGTATTCGATTAATAATATGCACCGCGGTTGACAAAGCTTCAGCCCAAAATCCCTTCACCAAACCCGATGTCAATCTCAAGCATCGAGCTTTCTCAAGTAGAGTACGATTAATTCTCTCCGCAATACCATTTGACTGCGGATCTTTAGTTGTAGTATAATGCCTCCGAATGTCATGATGCTTGCAAAACTTCAAAAATTCTTCGGATGCTCGCTCTCCGTCATTGTCAGACCTTAGAATCTTCAAAGACTTTTCACTCTCATGCTCAACAAGATCCTTTCATGTTTTGAACTATGCAAATGCCTCCAACTTGGCCTTCATTACATACACCCAAACTTTTCGAGAAAAGTCATCTATAAAAGAAATATAATAGCGAGCTCCACCTAAAGAAGCTACATGATCCGGTCTCCAAACATCCGTGTGAACATACTCAAGAACCCTTCTTGAAATCATGTTTTTCCTCACCGAATGAAACTTTAGTTTGCTTCCCCATGACGCATTCTTCATAAAACTCTAACTTGTTGAAACTTTCTCCATCGATCATCTCTCTCTTCCGAAGAACGTCCAAACTCCTCTTCGAGACATGATCTAACCTTAAATGCCACAATCTAGTCGCATCCAAGCCACGAGAACTATCAACTCCTATACAAGTTTCATCTTCTACCGTCACTCCTTGAAGCAAATAAATACCACGAGTCCTTGCACCCTTCATCACCACAAGTGCCGCCTTCGAAATCCGCAAGCTATCACTCTTAATAGTGATCGTACAACCTAAAGAATCCAGCTGCCTCAAAGATAAGCGACTTTCTAAGTCTCGGAACATAGCGCACATTAGTGAGAATACGAACCACTCCGTCAAACATCCGAATTTGCATGGAATCAATGCCTTTCGACTTACAAATAGCACCATTTCTCATAACAATTGAATTTTCTTCTTTATCGATGTAAGAAGAAAAACAATTTCTATTTGGCGTCATATGATAAGACGCTTCCGAATTGAGCACCCATTTGCTACCCGAAACATCTGATGCTACCGTCGATCAAACATTTATATCTCCCTCACCACCTCCACTCTCCACCGCTACTGATGAAGATGGCACTTCCTTCTCTGCCTTCTCCTTGTCCGGACACTCATTCTTCTAATGATCGGGCTTCCTACAAATATAGCACTTGCCTTTTCTTTCTTTCGACTTTCCTCTCCAACCGGGGTTCCTTGATTTAGAACGCCTCCGGTTCTTCTTCTTTACACACCTCTCCTTCTCCACGAATAAACCATGACCATTACTAGCACCACCTAATTCCTTCATTTGATCCCGCAACTTCTCGCTAAGAAGACCCATCTTGACATCATCAAGAGTTAATGTATCTCGGCTATAGATCAAACTATTTGAGAAACCTGTATAGCGATCTGGCAATAAACATAACAACATCATTGCCTTTTGCTCTTCTTCAATCTTCAAATCTACCGCCTTCATCTTCATTAGTAAATCATCAAAAATGTTCAAGTGCGCCTTTAGCGAAGTACCTTCCTTCATCTTATAGGTGAAGAATATTCGCAATAAGATCAACGGTTTGTCAGTGACTTCTTCATATACCACTTCTCCAACTTGTCCCAAATAGCTTTAGCGGTTGTCTCACCACTAATTTCAGAGATAACATTCTCTTTCATAGCATGTTGAAGTGTAGTGAATGCCCATTCTTCCATCTCCTCTCTCAACTTCCGAAATATCCGCAGGAAATAAATGTGTATCAAACACTACCCGATGCACCCGATTCCTCCTTATAACCGTTTTCATCTTCCATTGCCATTTCCCAAAATCATCATCGCCATTCCACTTGTCGATTACAATTGTGATCCTGAAGCTACGTACGAACCACGTACATAAGGAGCTACATCACTTGGATTACCTTTGAGAAACTACCTGAGTTACTACTTGATTCAGGCATTTCTACAACCACCTTCCAACACTAAAGCTTCGATACCAAATGTTGGGGCGAGATTTCGACTCGAGACCGCTCAAATCAAAAATCCACAAGCACAGTGGAAGACATATCGTGGTAAGAAGTGTAAAAACAGTCAATCGATAACTCAATTCCAATCTCAACCAATCCAAAAAACAATCACAATCTCAAACAAGCAATTCAAAAATCAAGCCAATAACGAAAAATAAATCACACAGCGATTTATAGCGGTTCCACTAACGTTGTGTTAGTATACATCCAATTTAAGAGGGAGTTTTTATTTATGTTGATGAGAAAAGTACAAGGGATTGAATACAATGATCACAATTCTAATTAGAAATTGATTTATGGAGAAGAGAATTGAAGAAAATTAGATTTTGATGAACCTTAATTTGTGGATGCTAATCTCTTGCAGTTGCTTGCACACACTAAATCTGGAACATGAAGCTAGCTTATATAAGAGAATAGAAACCCTAGGCAATATTTCGATATTGCCCGTGCAGATATCACAAATCTTCACGCCAAGTCCACACGTGAAAAACAGGCGGAAGTCACGTTAGACGTCCGGCCAAAACGTCTGACTTGAGTTACTGAAAAAGTTTCTCTTCAGCGCAGACATCTGACTCTGACTAAAAGCTCTGGAACCAATTCTGCATAGACTCAGACGTCTTACCATTTTGGTTGTCTGACCTTTTTCTCTGGAACAAGTCTGGTGCAGATTTGCGAAGGGTCTGACGTCTGAATTTTTCCTCAAACGTCTAACCATGTCAATTCAGCACACTTCAAATTTTTCTTGTAACTTCCACCTCCGAATTTCGATTTATGAACCGTTTTCTCCATTACGAAGTTACTTCCGACCTCTATAATTTTCCATATAGTGTCGTCGAAATTTAACATAGAATCTCAATTTATTGTATTCTAAATAAAATAAAATGGAGTAGGATAGAAAATCAATTTTTAGGTCTAGACGTAGAAGCCTTTTTTTCTTCTTATGAAATTGGGTACTTTAGAATGGTAGTATATATTGTACCAAGTCTCAGGTAGTATTCGGAGCGTCTAACCACTGAGACAATGGTGCTTGTCTAGATGTAGAAGTAAAACATTAAAATAAATTTAAATTGTGTAAACTTTGAAATATGGATTTTTTTTGAATCTACGACTACAATCTAAATTCTGTTTTGATTTAAAGTTTGAATTTTATGATTAGGTTTGATCCCATTTTGAAATTCTTGATTCAACCAATTACTTCAATATTCTTCTATATCTTGTACGACACTTCAAAATGTTTAGTTATTTTGATGTAGATACACAAAACCACTTTCGAAAATTTCTATTTCAATGATAGTCCCTCTTAATCTCAAGACATCAATATTCATACCGTTACCTCTTGGACCCAAGATGAGGCTTTAAGCCCCGTATTAAAGTGCCCATTTTAAACAATAGTTCCGTTTTAAGTCCCACTACTTTTCGCTACATCCGATAAGGCTTTTTAATATACAAAGTTGATTTGACTAGTTCTCTTTTAAAGTCCGATAAAAACCTAATTTTAAGGCATAAGTACTAAATATAAGTTAGAAATCGTAGTCATTAAATTTAGTTTGCATAAATCATGATATTCTTTCGGTTTTGTTATGTAAAATTAAAAAAAAAATATTTTCGGTAGAAATGATGTAAGGACGATAATAGAAAAAGGTGGAACCCAATACTCGAGGCTTCCGCACAATAGCGGACTTTGAGAAGGTCGATAATGTACGCAACATTTCATTCGTATTACGAAGAAGCTATTTCTGGACATGAACTTGGATGCCCAGATCACCATGCGGATAATCTAACCGTTGCGACAGGACTCAACCTCGATGTAAGTGCGATAATAAATTGATTTAAAATATTTGGTTTATATCTAATGAAGATTTTTGTATCTCCACTATTTTCCGCTATACCTGCGCTTTACCGTATTATAACTTTTCACCTCCACCGCTGTAGAACCGTAAATGCTCTGACTGAACATATGTATGTGTCTATCCATGTATGTGTATGTATGAGGCAAGAATCGACTACATTCCCTTTTGGTTGCACTTCAAATCCTCCGATTTCAACCAACATGTTCCCATTTAAATAATTGTGTGTGTGTGAATAACCTGTTTAAGCAAGTGTTTGCTGCAAAAAGGACTTTAACTTTATATATGTATATGCATATGTACATACACGTACATACATATGTATATACATATGGGGCATGAATCGACTACACCTCATTTTGGTTGCACATTGAATCTCCTGATATCAAACACATGTTTCCATTTAAATAATTGTGTGTGTGAATAATCTGTTTAAGCAAGCGTTAACCGCAAAAATGACCACATTTCTATCAGTTCACGCACATCTGTGACATGTTATCACACGACATCATACGTGGAATCATCATGTACGGAAGGACTGCAAGCAAGCAAACAAAGGAAAGGGAAATGAGAAGGGAAAGAGAAAGGGAAGACACTGAAGTCCACCACCTCTTCTAGTCCACGATAATCTCAAGCAAGTGCGAATATGTCTGTTGATGATGACTGTACTCGTGGGACCGATGATGATGTGATTTGACCCATTGGAGACAAAAGAAAAAAGAAACAGAGCTTGCAGCCTCGAGCCGATTCTTTGATTTCTATGGTAAAAGAGATACATGATTGGATTATGCTTGAAAGACAGTTCGATGTTGCTGAGAAGAAGCATATGATGAAGAAGCTTCTTAATAAAAAGAATCGAAGAGAGGTCGATGATGTCATGCCCATGGAAAGATGGGGTAAGGATGATGAAGTATTGAAGGCTGAGGAAACAAGTGATGAGGTTTATTGAGGTAGAAGAATCCGTGCTTAGAGACGGAAGTAGGCAAGGAGGATTGAAAAATGCTTCTATTTTCAGTTGTGCGAGTATTGTTTGTTTGAAGAATTTGTATCCTTCTTTTCAGTAGCGTAACGAAATTACGTTGTGTCTATAATTATATTTGAAATGAAATGTTAATTTATTTGCATTATTTTAGTTTAACAATAAAATAACAGCAATGTAAGAGTTAGCCAAACAAAAAAAATTCAAAACATGAAAAACAAACTAATCTATATATAAAGATTTTTTTTTTGAAAAAAAAATCAAGAGAAAATCCATATAATTTTAAAAAATAAGCCACAATTTATATAAGACACTTGTTTAACACGCAGCTACATGTTAGGCGCTTGCTGCTGGGAAAATTTTGTAATATTACAAATTTGTAATGGTTGTTGTAGGTGCTCTTATTTTTAAGGCGAGTTTGTAGTTCTTGTATAGCGATTTATAAATGTTTCCAAAGAGTTTTTAGTAGAAAGCAAGCCTTCTCAATTGTACAGTCTACTGTCCAGGAGTTGAAAGAGTACGAGTCAGACTGGTGGTTTTGCAAGCTGTTAGTCTGTGTTAATTTGGAAATAGTAGAAGTTGCAAAGGGCTCTTTTAGTCTGTGCTAACTTGGAGAGCGTAGGCGTTGCAATGTCGAGAGCATCAATTTTACTCAATAGAGGGCTCTATTAGTCTGTGCTAATTTGCGCAAGTTATGACCCACAACTGAGAGGCTTCCATCATATACGGTGTCAATAGTTTCCATTTTATCATCAAATGTGCAATCCTATTTTTATGTTATTAATCTTAGTTTAATTGGTAAATTATATCATCGCAGAAGAGTCACCATTTACCATCTACGACTTCCTAAGTTAACTTTGGGTTCATCTCTCTTCTATCAAACAACTGAACAAATGTCCCCAATACAGAATGTCGTATGCTAGTATTTCTTAAAATTTGGTATGTGTTATATTATATTTCTAGACGAGTGTGGTCTCTGCTTAAACTGTCTTTGTGCATAGTACTTGTAATTTTATTCAGTTAGCCTTATAAGTAACAAATTTCACCCTACTTGCATGTCTAAGATGTTAATATACTCAATTATCTGGCATTTCTACATAATTTGAAATGTGAGTTATGCCTATATGCTCTTAGAATTTTAGTCGATGCAGTATTGTTGGGCTTTT